>JAFJYI010000051.1:1323799-2647599 GCA_019022655.1 Acacia acuminata
TCTCTCTCTCTCTCTCTCTCTCTCTCTTTCTTCATCTATGTTCATCCTCTACCCTTTTGTGCTCCATATTGGCCAACTTAATGAAGATGGGAAAGGAAATAACATAAGTCAAGGGCTTATTGGACGAGACAAGAAACAACTTGGGCAACAAGTAAGAGAACTTGGCCAACAAGCAAAGAGAACTTTGAGGGCAAGCTGCTATGGTTTGAGAAAGGGCTAGATGTGCTTGGAGGATTAGTTAGAAGTAAGGTGGCACCCTTTTTGGGGTCCAGACCCTACGAACCTGATTTGATTCCATAGTCAACTCTTGATTTCAATAGCACCTCCACCTTGTAGACAACGCTAAACTCCTTTGCTCAAGAATCCAAAATCATAGAAATGTTGCTCTCAACCATAGGAAACTATAACACCCTCCGGGGTGCTGGCATTTTAGCCATATTCTTATGCAGTAGTGTGGAAAGATCAGAAATAGTTTGTGATACTGATAATGCGGAAATTAAATTTGATTACATTATAGGGGTAATCTCAGGGTTTATACCCCCTACAAACAATTACATTCATTACAGACGGTTAAAACTAAAACCAACTAAACACCGTCACCCCTTGGTTCTTCAAGATGTCCCTTTGTTGGGCCGTCTTCAAGCAACACTCTCTCCTCGAACCATGTGCAACACTTCTCTTCCTGTGCTCACCTGTCTATTGGTTGGTAGTGGGGGTGAGATTCTGAGGAATCCCAGTAGCAGACAATACCAAACAATGCATGCAAGATAAATGCTAGTGTATGATATACTTGCCTTGCACAAGACCATGTTAATGACATATTTGCATGCTCAATGCTTCATGCATCATACTTATGGCCATAGCATAATCATAAACAGAGCTTCAATCATTCAAGTATGTTAAACATAGCAAGCAAGTATAGCACTCAAACATATACTTACAAGCAATAATATCAAATACATGCAAGTAACCATACCTTTAGAACCAGGGAAAATGAATGTTTATTTTCCTTTTTAACTCTTTTTGCAAAACTTATTATTTCTGACCCTTAATTTTACTCATTTATGAATTAATCTCTTATCTGGTCAGAAAATCGAGTAACTTCAATTATTTCTAATTAATTGCACAAAAATAATTTTAATGTGCTGTCAACTCTCACGTGTTCCTAGACAAGTCTATTTTCATATTAAAATACTTTAAAAGGTTAGGAATTTTCAAATAATTCCCAGGTTTTACGTTTCCACTGACTGTCCTGATAAACATCCAGAATTAATGACTCCACTTTAAAAATTTGTATCTCAATGATCAGGGACTTAAAAATTAAAAATTTATATTTCCTTAACACTCAGGGACTCTTCATGCCTGAAAATTTTCATCATTTTATAAGCACTTAAGCCCAGTCAATTTACATGTCCAAGTCGTCTGCCCAGTTTTGCTTTCGCAGGACGCAGGGTCACTTTGTAACATTTATTGATCACTAACAAAAAATCAAAAAAATACAAATGACCCATAGTTTTAAAGGTATGCGTGTCCTCTATCTCCCAGAATATTTTCAGAATTTTTAAAGAACTTTTACCCAATCAAAATACTCAAACACTCGCACTGACTCCAGCAATCTAAAACTGGCAGTTTTATTTCCTTTGATGAGCACGTTATTGTATGTTCAATAATCACTTTAAAAATTCATCCACCAACATATTCCCACTCCATTTTCAGTGGAGAACACGTTGGTGAGCCTAGATTTTGAAAATTCCTTTCTTAAAGTTTACCTCAGATTACAAATCTGGGTTTTAACCGAAAATGCAAGAACTTGAAGAAGATGAAGGATGTTCTTACCACTTTGGCTTGTCATTGAGCTTGTGATCAACTATACCACAATTGTCCTTCAGCAAACCTTGAAAAATCACATGCATGTAAGTTTCGATTGACCCCAAATAGACATGCATGAAAACAAAATATCCAAACCAAGATTCAAATTCTCACTTTCTTCTTCTTTCTTATCAAACCGTAGCTTCTCTTTGTGTGTGATGATAATGGTGTTGATGATTGTTATTGATGGTATTGATGATGATGGGGCTGATCTGTAGGAGGGGAGGAGGGATGGATTGGATTTGAAGATTAAGGTTTGAAAGGATGAGATGGCGTTGGAATGAGAGGAGGAAAGCAATGAAATTGGTTTTGTGTTGAAGAAAGAGGAGAGGCCGAGAGACAATGAGAGGAGAAGGAGTGAATGATCAGATTTTTGAATGTTATTTGAGTGTGTTATGACGTGAATGACTAAGTAAAGAGAGAAGAAATTCTGATTTAATTTGTGTTTATTGTTGATAAGTGTCAAGCATGCAATAAAACATGTGTCAAAGAGAGGAGGATGTGTGTGCATTTGTGTATACGGTTAAAGAAGATAATGAAAGGGAAAGAATGAATAGAATTAATGGTTTGTGTTCACGGCAATAAGAGGGAATGAGAACAAAAATCAGATTTGGTGTGTTGTTACATTGTGGTTATGACATGTGTTTATCATGTAAAGTGCCATGTGTTGTAATTATGTGAGGGAGTGACATGTGTTTGTCTTGCATGATTGACAAGTGTTTTATTGCATGGTGTGTGTGTGATATGTGTGTATGTCTCGGTTTGCGTGTTTGGGTTCCGGTATTGTTGTCTTAGTTTACGTGTCTGGGTTTTGGTGTTGGTGCCTCGTTTTACATGTTTGGGTTGTGTTGTGGGTGTGGCACAGTTCTCGAAGAAATATCCGGGATTCTTGCTTGGGTTTTACTCGGGATTGCGACACGAATACCGAAACCCAACAAATGATGCCATGTACCGATGTTTTCTTAAAAAACACAGGGCATACCCTACTACCTTGGGAATGTCGTATACACACTTATACCATTAAATTTACGCTCAACTAATCGCCCAGAACCTTAGGACATAGTTGGGTGGCAACGTTTCCAACCGGATGTACACCATATAAGTGCCCGGTGCCCCTTTTTCATTGACACTTAAATTCCACGGCTCATACATATTTGGTCCACTGACTCGTATAGCCGAGTTACCTAGTCCCCGAGAGACTTCCTTTCTCTCAACATTCTTGTAACACTTCCCGAATTGGGCTTAGCCGTCTGCCTCATTTAGGCTTATTTTCAATTCTCAGGGCTCAAAATTCAGGATGTTACAGAAAAAGTTTTAGAGATGGCGTCGGGAGCAAGAATCGACACATCGGGGCGTAATCGGCCCTACAATTTTTTCTCACCTTCTTTCTTTCTCAACCGACCTCCCTCTATCTTTTCTATGTTTGGGCTCTCCCCTCTTTTTCTCCATGTTGGTTGACTTAAGGATGATGAGAAAAGAAATAAGACAAGTCAGGGCTTGTTGGGCGAGACGAGAAACAACTTGGCCAGCAAGTAAAGAGAACTTTGAGGGCCAGATAACTATGGTTTGAGAAAGGGCTAGATGTGCTTGGAGTACTAGGTAGAGGTAAGGTGGCGCCCTTTGTGTGGTCCAGACCTTATGAACCCCATTTGATTCCATAGTTGGTTCTCGATTTCGATAGCACCTCCATCTTGTAGACGGCACTAAATTCCTCTGAGAAGAATCTGAAACCATAGAAATGTTGTTCTCAACAAGAGGAAACAAGTTTAGAGAAGGCATCGGGAGCAAGAAACGCCACATCGAGGTGAAATCGGCTCTGCATTTTTTCTCCCTCTTCTTTCTTTCTCAACCGACCTCTCTCTTTCTCTATATTCTTCTATGTTCAGCCTTCCCCTTTTTTCTCTATGTTGGCCGACTTAAGGATGATGAGAAAAGAAATAAGAGAAGTCAACTTGTTAGGGGAGCCAACGAACAACTTGGGAAAAAAGTAAAGAGAACTTTGAGGGCAAGCTAGCTATGGTTCGAGAAAGGGCTAGATGTGCTTGGAGGACTAGTTAGAGGTTGGGTGGCGCCCTTTGTGGGGGTCCAGACCCTACAAACCTCATTTGATTCTATAGTCAGTTCTTGATTTCGGCAGCACCTCCACCTTGTAGATGGCGCTAAACTCCTCTGCTCAAGAATCTGAAACCATAGAAATGTTGCTCTCAACGAGAGGAAACAACGTTAGAGAAGGCGTCGGGAGCCAGAAATGCCACATCGGGGTGAAATCATCTCTTGTCTTTTCTCTCTCTTCTTTCTTTCTCAACCGACCTCTCTCTTTCTATCTTCGGCCTCTCCCTTCTTTTCCTCCATTTTGACCGACTTAAGGATGATGAGAAAAGAAATAAGAGAATTCAAGGGCTTGTTGGGTGAGCAGTAGAACAACTTGGGCAAGGAGTAAAGAGAACTTGGCCAGAAAGTCAAGAGAACTTGGCCAGAAAGTCAAGAGAACTTTGAGTGCAAGCAAGCTATGCTTCGAGAAAAGGGGAGATGTGCTTGGAGGACTAGTTAGATGTAAGGTGGCGTCCTATGTGGGGTCCAGACCCTACGAACCTCTTTTGATTCCATAGTCGGTTCTGGATTTTGGCAGCACCTCCACCTTGTAAATAGCGCTAAACTCCTTTGATTAAGAATCCGAAACCCTAGAAATATTGCTCTCACCTAGAGGAAACAACATTTCAGAAGGCGTAGGGATCATGAAACGCCAAATGGGAGCGAAATCAGCTCCATAATGTTTTATCTTTCTTCTTGTTGTCTCAACCGACCTCTCTCCCCCTTTCTCTTTCTTCATCTATGTTCATCCTCTACCCTCTTTTGCTCCATGTTGCCCAACTTAAATAAGATGGGAAAGGAAATAACAGAAGTCAATGGCTTGTTGGGCGAGACAAGAAACAACTTGGCCAACAAGTAAAGAGAATCTGGCCAGCAAGTAGAGAGAACTTTGAGGGCCAGATAACTATGCTTCGAGAAAGGGCGAGATGTGCTTGGAGGACTAGTTAGAGGTAAGGTGGCGCCCTTTGTGGCGTCCAGACACTACGAACCTCATTTGATTCCATAGTCGGTTCTTGATTTTGGTAGCACCTCCACCTTGTAGGTGGCGCTAAACTCCTCTTAGAAGAATCCAAAACAGTAGAAATGTTGCGCTCAACGAGAGGAAAAAACTTTAGAGAAGGCGTCGGGAGCAAGAAACGCCACATCGATGTGAAATTGGCTCCGCAGTTTTTTCTCCCTCTTCTTTCTTTCTCAACCGACCTCTCTCTCTCTCTCTATCTTCTTCTATGTGCGACCTGTCCCCTCTTTTTCTCCATGTTGGTCGACTTAAGGATGATGAGAAAAGAAATAAGAGAAGTCAAGGGCTTGTTGGGCGAGCCAATGAATAACTTGGGCAACAAGTAAAGAGAAGTTTGAGGGCAAGCTAGCTAGAGCTGTCAAAATGGACTGGACCCCAGGGCCAGCTCATTAAGCCCCATTTTTAGCCCCCATATGATGGGGTTATTTTTTTCCTTAGCCCAAAATAACCCCCACTCCTCTTGGGTTATGATAGGGTTAACCGCGAGCCACCCTATTTTTTTAATCAAAACCTAATTTTTCAATATCCCAATTTCTCTCCTACGTCCTTCTTCTGCAATTTTTCGATTTCTTCACAATCTCTTGGTTCTTCATCATATATTCACGAGGAGGTCAGGTAAAGATGTTACACCCCCTACCGGCCTCGCCCTTTCAGGTGGCAGGTTAGAGGGATCTTTTTCGCTTATTACCTTTCCTTTGTCAAATAATCACTTTAAATTTATATCAGAGTCTTTGCGGCAGAGCATAGGATCAGTTTGGACAACTTACATTATACTGGTAAAGGTTCATTCAAATACATATATTAATCCCTGTAGGATTAAGGGTACAATAGTCCAACGTAAATATTGGGCAATAAGTAAGTTCATACAATCATAAAAATATACAATATGTGAATGGGCGTTCCATACGTCTTCAATCTTCAGCTTCATCGCTCTTACCCTTATCTTTTCCACAGTCCAACCGGCCTGCCGCCTTACACCTGTATCTGTGGAACCAGACTGGAGTTCAGAGTTGAACCCAGAGTAACTGTTAGACTCATATACAATATGTATACAATGCATGCAATGCCAATCACAATCAGAAAGTACATATAATCTTGCCTCTGTCACAACAAACTGATATGTAGCAACTCTGCAGGACCGCCTGGTCAAGACAAGCCCCTCGGAACAGCGTGCAATTGGGCCTCAGTAGTCAGGGAGCGACCCCACCACCTACCCCAGGGCCTCAGTGGACACCTATAAATACACAGTCATATAGGCTCCACCTACCCCACATATCTCGGTACTGCAGCCATACCCTAAGGACACACTGTCCAATAGGTACCGCAGCCCGATCCTACGTGCCCTCGGTACTGTAGCTAAAACCCTAAGGACACGCAGTCCAGTAGGTACTACAGCCTGATCTCGGTACTGCAGCAGAGGCACTGCAGCCCGATCTCCTACATTATGATAAAACACACATGCAAAAGCAACATAGAGTATGCAAGTCAACAGTTACTACCGGCACGCCTTGCAAAATAATGAATTATTCCCTTGACATTTGGAAATATGATCCACACATGCAAACACCCTAGATACAGAAAAATATCATGCTTTAAGTCATATATACAAGCTTCATTCCATAAATTTCGCCTAACCCCAGAATTTTCCAGAAACGCTGACCCAAATTCCTTGATTTTTAATAAATCTAGAAAAATCCAATTAACGTGAAATCAGTGGTTATTGAACCCTTATAATGTCTAGTTTACCATAAAAATAATTCCAAAGGTCTTCTGGGTTCGAATCCTTCTCAGATTCCCAAAACTTAGCCACTGGTCCGAGACAGAGTCCAGGTTTTTAGGTCATTTTCAACTTAAAATATATCTCAGTTGGAAACTCCAAATGACACAAAATATTATATCAAAATCATCCTTAGGATGTCTAGGTTCACCATACAAAATTTTAGAGTAATCAGATTCCATTTACTACTTCAAAACTACCGATTAAGCTTTGCTGCCCAAATACCGAAAGAACCAACAGATTTTCGTATAACAAAAACTTAAGCTTTTAGGATTTGGAAAAAGGTGATCCAACATGTCCCCATACAAAAATACCCTCTGGACTCAATGGAGACATCAAAAATACAAAAATCCCACTTTAACTCCACGAAAAACATCATGGGCAGAAGCAAGAATTCCAAGTTGTCGGTTAGAGGCTTACCTTAGGATGTCGGTTGCGGGTGCTTTCCTCCTCCCTTGGACCAAAGCCTTCAGCTGGACCTTCCTCTCCCTCATCTTGAGCATGAAATAGGGCAGCCAAAAAAGGGTAGGAGGTGTCCTATTTATAGGCTCCAAAGGTTAGGGCTTGTCCCGTAATTCGAATAACACCTCAGGGGTAAAATAGTCTTTTCCCGCTGGATTTTTCCCAAAGATGCTCCAGAATATTCTTTTCCAAAGTATTCTAGAGTCTTCTGGTCCAGGACATGTGGCACCATTTGAACCCTCCAAATCTAAATTCCAAGATTGCCCCTGATGGTGACTTTGGGTAGGTTTTAGGTCCAGGGGTAAAACGGTCATTTCGCACCGCTCTTCTTCCAAAGCCGTGGTACCCACAAGATCTGCCCTAGATATGTCATAATTACTTGTCATTTCATTGTTATGTCAAATTCCATTTGTGTGGTCCAGATTAATTCTGATTATTTTACTCTTTCTCTCTCATCATAATGACTTGATGTGACATTCTCTCTCTTCATAATTACATGACAAGACCTCTTCTCTCTCCCTGGGCCCATTGGAATTTCACCCCTATCAGTGTCCTGGGCCTGGGCCTGACTCTGGGAAATCCTAACCGGTCCCGCTTAGCTCCCTTTTGTCGGTTATACCTTACCTCGTAACTCGTGCCCTTCAACTGGACTTGTGTGGGCCCGGATCAACAGTCACTTTTCCCCGACCATAAGTGGACGGAAACCAACATGCCTTAGGAGCAAGAAACCTTTATTCCAGTACCCCAGATCCACCTCGTGATGCGTGCTACCCGATAATCCAACTTCTGGCCCCGAAATGCCACGTGTCTGACATAGCACTACTATTATTGACTTTTCCTTATATACTTGGTCCAAATACACACTTTCTCTCTCTTTCCTTCTTATTTCCTTCAAAAATGCAGGGCTCCTATGATTGCCCTGAAAATGCCCTATACTTACTTGTATTGGCATATTTTCACTCAACTAAGTGTCCTATACCTCAGGACATAGTTGGGCGGCATCTTTTCCAACCAGACTTACACCGTATACATCCTCTGTGCCCATTTTTACATTAGCACCTTCATTCCATGGCTTTAGCATACTAGGTCTACTGACCCGTATGACGGAGTTACCTAGTCTCAGAGAGGCTTCCTAACACCCGACGTTCTTGGGACTTTTCCCGAACTGGGCCTAGTTGTCCATCTATTTCAGGTTTATTTTCACTTCTCAGGGTCCAAAATTTAGGATATTACAAAAGAAGCAATGCCCAATGTTTAATTCCTAAAGTGCAAAAATCTAATGAGCGAAAGAGAGATTTGAGGATTGAGGAACTTGAAATGGAAGAGATGAGAATGAACCTGGTACATGAATTCGGGGAAGCCATAGAAATCATGGATGGTATCATTGCAAGAGACGACGTTGACGGAGGGGAATTCGGTGTCCCAGTGAGCGGAGATCATGAGGATGGCAGAGGGCCACCGCAAGAACTGTTGGGATCCATACATGCAGCGGATATAAAAAATTACGAATCCCTTTTGAGGATCGCTCAATAGCGTTTAAATCAAGGTTAAAAGGAATCCGAATATTACCTATGGCCGAAACGGTATGCGTCTCTTTTGATTTAAACTGGTGGGCTACCTTCTTGATCGCAGAAGTCGACTCTACGAATCGGCTTCCTCTACCGTATCCACAGGAATAATCTCCGAACACGGACACGGCAGCGTGCTAGCACCTTTGAACAGTGCGTCTCTCTCTCTTTCGCTCTAGGGTTTCTCGCGGCTTTCTAATACGCTCGACAAAAGTCCGTAGGTTTTTCCAAACCTGATCAGAGTATTATATTCAAAGTTAATCCTCATTAATTTTGAAATTCGATATTTGAATCTAGATTAAAAATATATTAATTAAATCTATCTAATAGATCTAATGTAATCTATTTATTTAATCCGAATTAAAAGCCAGATTTGAAATTCAAATTTTGAATATCGATTAAAAAAATATATTAATTAAAATCTATCTAATAGATCTAATCTAATCTATTTATTAAATCCGAATTAAAAGCCTTCTAATTTAATTTATCTCTATAAATCAAATCAGAAATAATATCTATCTATTTAATTAAATCCGAGATACTATATCTCAATTTAATTTATATAGATATATGATATCTTTATTCAAAAATTAAATGAGATAAAATATCTCTATTTGTTTTAGATATTTAATTTATCAAATAAATTAAATACAAAACAAATATTATATAATAATATTATAATCTCCATTAAATAATATTATTATGTTATTTTCGAATTTAATATATATGTATATATTTATCCCAGATTAAATTCAGTATTCATTAAATATCATAAGTATCTAAGATTCAATGAATCTGGACACTTTTGCTCGTGTTGGGTTATTCTTGTGCGACCCTGCAGGCCCATATGAGATTGGCGGTGGGCCAATACTGTACCAGCCCACAAGTCTCAAGCGGCCTCTAGCAAGACATGCGACTACCCAATTCACATGGGGATCGATGACATGATACAACCTATCGTACAACCATGTCACGTTCCTTTTGTTACACAATAATTTAGTCAAGGATGAGGCATGGATAATGTCAACTTCCTGTTCTTGACCGATTCTCGAGTAGTCTAACAATTGAAATGAAAACTCCTTTCCATCATAGTATGACCATATATTTCTTAGACTCACTCATCGAGGGGCCCAGTATTATCTCTATACAAATGTAAGGGACAAATTCCATCTTGACCATTCACATTCCTCCGCATGAAAACCACTGATCCCGATCCTAGCCTTTATCATCACCTGCTCAAAGGTGACTTTTGACTAGGTCAAAGACCAGTGACTCATCATGTAGGAATCCATGATGATCTCAAGTCATAGGGCGTCGTGACGCGGTTATACATGAGATAAGCTTATGATTAAATCTATGCAGCTTTCTCATAGTGGGTCGGTCCAGCACCTTGTACTCTTACATGTGCCCATGACTTTGATTTGTATCTTCATACCTCATCAAAGTCATACTGGTCTTATCTCATCTTTGCTCTCGCGTAGATGAGACTAGGGACATTTAGGATAATCTATAAAAAGATACATCCAGGGATACAGTTATCAATATAAACATGCTAATGAAATGATAACTAAAAGAGAATACTTTAAATAACATAAATGTCTAAAGTACAATGACTTGCCCCTAGGGTATAATTTTCAACAAGAACACGTCAGTCTTCCATTTCTGCAGGAATGCCCTTGCCGGAATCGTCTCATCGACAACAACATCGGCGAACCATGTGAAATGTAGAACGTCTCATTGATCACTTGCATCTTTAATAATTTCCTCACCAAACGCATTTATCGTTCAGCATTATGGCCCCAAAGCAGAATATTCTAGGAGTGACAGTTGCCGCGATGGACCCACCCTACTGGTTTGCATTCAGCTATATATTTTCCTTTGCCCAATTAGTAATTCACCTGTCCCTCAAGGTAATTATCCCTGTATACATTGGATTCCCTTGTTTAGCATAGGCTTTGGTTGAACAGAATAAAAAAAAGGGAAGATTTTATTTCCTCAAACTAGCCGCAGGATAAAAGTATGAGTAGAACAAGGTTTTAGTTTAGAGACAGAGCATCCCCAAAGATGGCCACTTTCGTCTGGCTACAATTATTGATAGTTCTAATATGCAATTCCTGAAGAATGTGCACAAGCGTGTTGTGTCAATGTCCTTTACTCATATAAGGAACTAGATCCAGTATATATAATTAATGAAGGAAGGTGGTCCTCTTGGAAAGCAAGTGGGAACAAGATCCTATATGGTCGCCCATACCTTCTATTTGGTGGATCTCCAGCACACAGCCCACTCTTCTCTATAACGATGCTCCTCTGTAGGGGACCTTACCATTCTTTGTGTCTCTAAAGTGTTATCACTTCATAGTCCTTTTCTAAAATGATTTTTGGCTCATGGGCTAGCCCTAACCCTTAGGGTTATATAATTTTTTTGGCCCGTGCGGGCTATTTAACATGCGGGCTTTTTGGCCCTGTGGGCTTTTTGACACTAGCCCACGTGGGCTAGGGCCTAATGGGCCGGGGTGACTTGTTTTGACAGCTCTAAAGCTAGCTATGGTTCGAGAAAGGGCTAGATGTGCTTGGAGGACTAGTTAGAGGTAAGGTGGTGCCACTTATGGCATCTAGACCCTACGAACCTTATTTGATTCCATAGTCGATTCTTGATTTCAGCAGCACCTCCACCTTGTAGATGGCACTAAACTACTGTGCTCAAGAATCCAAAACCGTAGAAATGTTGCTCTCGACGAGAGGAAACAATGTTAGAGGAGGCGTCAGAAGCAAGAAACACCACATCAGGGTGAAATCGGCTTTGCAGTGTTTTCTCTCTCTTCTTTCTTTCTCAACTAACCTCTCCCTCTCTCTCTTCATCTATGTTTGTCCTCTACCCTCTTTTGCTCCATGTTGGCCAACTTAATGAGATAGGAAAGAAAATAGCAGAAGTCAAGGGCTTGTTGGGCGAGACAAGAAAGAACTTGGCCAACAAGTAAAGAGAACTTGGCCAGCAAGTAAATAGAACTTTGAGGGCAAGCTAGCTATGGTTCGAGAAAGGGCTAAATGTGCTTGGAGGACTAGTTAGAGGTAAGGTGGCACCCTTTGTGGGGTGCAGACCCTACGAACCTCATTTGATTCCATAGTCGATTTTGGATTTCGGCAGCACCCCACCTTGTAAACGGCCTTAAACTCCTCTGATGAAGAATCCGAAACCCTAGAAATATTGCTCTCACCGAGAGGAAGACAATGTTTGAGAAGGCGTCGGGAGCAAGAAACGCTAGATCGGGGTGAATTCGGCTCTGCAGTGTTTTCTCTCTCTTCTTTCTTTCTCAACCGACCTTTCTCGAGCTCTATCTTCTAAAATGTTCGGCCTCTCCCCTCTTGTTCTCCATGTTGGCCAACCTAAGGATGATGAAAAAAGAAATAAGAGAAGTCAAGGGCTTGTTGGGCGAGCCAACGAACAACTTGGGCAACAAGTAATGAGAACTTGGCCAGCAAGTCAAGAGAACTTTGAGTGCAAGTAAGCTATGCTTCGAGAAAGGGCAAGATGTGCTTGGAGGACTAGTTAGATGTAAGGTGGTGTCCTATGTGGGGTCCGAATCGTACGAACCTCATTTGATTCCATAGTCGGTTCTGGATTTGGAAAGCACCCCCACCTTGTAGACGGCACTAAACTCCTTTGATCAACAATCCAAAACCCTAGAAATATTGCTCTCACTGAAAGAAAACAATGTTTGAGAAGGCATCAGGATCAAGAAATGCCAAATGGGGGCGAAATCGGCTCCGGAGTGTTTTCTCCCTCCAGGATAAAGAGAACTTTGGGGGCATATTCTAGTGACCATAATGTCAAGGGCTTGCTTTCTGGTTTGATGAAGAGATCTAGGATCTAACTCTAGTCCAACTAGGAATGGGAAAAATATTAGTCCAATGTTTGCTAAAGTATCTGATACTATGAGACTTCTGGTTGGGAAAACTGCTAGCAGAAAGCTTTTACTCTATCCTAATGCTGATTGTCCAAGTAATATTCCACCCTGTCAATAAGTAGTCTTAGAAGTAATAGAATTGGGCAACACCTTTTGTTCTACATTCAAATACAAATTCTCATCTAATCAAAGTTTGGACAATGCAAATCATGCAATTTTCATAATCTCTAATATGAGATAATGTTTGGAGAAGTATCTTGCTCTATCATCCATAACAAACTTACAAATTAATAGAGCTACATGGGCATTTTACATCTCACATAAAGAATAAAGCTATAAAAATAGTTAGAGCAGTGGTGCTTAAGAAAACTTATAAATGAAATCTTAAGAAGTTTTAAGATGAAACACTATAGGCTATTATTATAAGATTTTCGTGCTTTATTAAAGTCTCATATTGGCTGAAAGGAGAATAAAAGACGCCTTATAAGAGTTTGGATATAATAATATCAAGAGTGAGATACTAACATGTTATATAACCCATTATCTATTTTAAATCAAGAAAAATATACCTTGTGATCATTAGATTCGAAAAAAAAATATTAAAAAAAGAAAAGAAAAATTACCAAACTTCTGCAATCACGCATGGCTGCCTTAAAGGCCTGAATAGATATTGTTACACCCCTACCAGTCTCGCCCTTTCGGATGGCGAGTTAGAGGGATTTCTTTTATTTAATCACCTATCCGTATTACTTAGTCCAATTAACTTATCACAAAGTTAGCACAACAGAGCACAGGATCTGGTTGGACAAGTCTGACATACTGATAAACATTTATAATCCAAGTAGCATGTAAGCTCCCGAAGGGTTAATACAGTCATCCAGATAAAATACTGATTAAAAACAACAGTTATCCAAAACATAGAGTACAAAATGAGATAGGGTATCCCCTATTTTCTTCAATTCAACGCTTCACGCCCTACCTTCGACAGCTACTGTCTTACCCCTGTGTCTCCAAAATGGTCTAGAGTTCAAGGTTGAACCCCAGAGTAACTGTTAAACTCATATACAATATGTATGCAATGCATGTAATGCAAATCACAATCAGGTAAATAAACCTGACATGTACTCCATAGGACCGCCTGGTCAAGACAAGCCCCCGGAACCAATAGCGATAAGGGGTCTCAGTAGTCAGGGCGGCCAACCCTAACCACCTACCCCAAGAGGCCTCAGTGGATACCTATAAACACAAAGTCACATAGGCTCCACCTACCTCACATACCTTGGGCCTCAGTAGACACCTATGAACACACAGTCACATAGGCTCCACTTACCCTACATGCCACGGGCCTTAGTAGCACCCCAAAAGAGATACTACCTACCCTGCATACCTCAGGCCTCCGTAGTAACCATAGAACACGAAGTCCCATAGATCCTACTTACCCTACATCCACAATCATGATAACACGTACATATAAGAGCAACATAGAGTATGCAAGTTTACAGTTACTACCTGGCACTTCTCGAAAGCGGTGAACTCTTCCCTTGGCATTGGGGATGCATCCTACACGTGATAATATCCTAGATACAGCCAACACATCATACTTCTAGTTACATGGACAAACTTTTCCTCAAGCTTCTTGAATTTCTCCTAACACCCAAAATTTCCAGAAACTTTGATCCATATTTGCCGATTTTTAATCAATTCTAGAAAAATATTATTGACATGAAATCAGTGGATTTAGAACCCTTAGGATGTCTATTTTATAGGAAAAATAGTTTTCAAGATCAAATGGGTTCTAATCCTTTTAGGCGGTTTCCAAACCTTGATGCCCTTGATAAGTTGGTATGAGAGAAAAACCTTGTTTTTAGGTCATTTTTAGCCTTAAAGTGATATGATCCCTGAAAGAAAAGGATGATTGGATCAACTAGGAAAGGAATTTTGCACCAGAAATTCAGCCTCTAGCGCGTCCTTAAAGAACAGAACGTATCTAACGCTACAGACCTCTGATTCGAGCGCTTCCATAACGACGTGAAAGATGGCTTTCTAAAACACGATTTTGACTCAAGAAACACCAAAAACGGATAAGGGAATCCGGAGATACGAAACCAAGAAATTTGGAACAAAAAACTGGTAGGCGCCACAATTCCAAAGAATTGATAAGCCCAAGAACGCCACAAGGATTGATGCCCTTGATAAGTTTAGAGATTCTCAAAAGAACCCTAGAGAAGCTTGTCTCTCACCAAAAAGGTTAACTCTTAATTCAAATCTGTAACAAAAGCTATGTTGTTCCCGATTTTATATAGTGGACAACATCCATATTAAGTTTAACCTAAATATGCTTACACAAAGCCCAAAGCCCTAATAAGCCTTATTACAAAAGTTTAACTAAATGACTGAAAGATAAAACTAAATGCAGAATTTGGGCCAAGTAAATTGAAGCCTTCATGCATATCCATTGAGGCTTATTCTTCAAGGTCTTCAATCTGAATTAAGTGTATCATTCGGCCTCTTCTTCCTCAAAACATCGAATAATATTCTCACCATATCATCATTATTCACAAGGTCCTAATTTTACCTCAATCCTCATTATCACAGGGGAATATTCTAAACACCATTCGTTCACCCCCAAGGTAACCATCAATCATACCCAAAGCATTGTTGACAACGCAATATCAATCACATTAATGGGGTTCATACTCTTAGGTGTTAGAACATTAATGCAACCTTAATTACATTTCGACCTAAGCTTTAATTCAGCTTAGTTCAAATTCAAGCCTATCCGGAATCATCCCAATATTCCTATGGCATCCCTAAGAATCACAATCTCAAGGTATTCAGGCTTTAAATCAAATAATTACAAATTCCTACGACACTTCCCAAAGGGTCACCCATCCTGAGATTTCTCTTACCTAAGCACGCTTAACCTCCAAGTTCTGATAGGATCTAGGCCATACTATACCAACTTCTTGGTATAACTACCCTATATATTCCCATAACATAGAATGGGGATTTAATTATATCCTATCTCCATGTCAGAAGCCCTAGAATTAGCATTATAATCCTTATTCTGCCACTTTGTCTATCTCTAAAGCCTCTGTTGGTAATCCTCCTGAGAAGGTCTCAGGATGGAAATGATCTAAATGTTTCCGTACTATAAGCATGTTAGGAACAACCCTTCGTTCTGTTGACTCCTCCAGTTCAAATATCGGTGGATATGGAACTGTCTCCCTAGAATGAACAGTATGTTCTTCCTCTAATTCTGTGGAAACATTTTGGGTATGAGCATTGCTTCCACCATTCGGCCCTTCACTGGCTCTGCCTTCCTCGAGTCTTCTCAACCATTCCTCTATCTACGGGTCCATCTATACACATGCCGCAACATTTTAGCCTTGGTTAACTGATCCTAGGGCCCATTAGTTTCCTGCTGGCCATTATTATCGATGTCTGTACTCAGGTGTCACCATATTATGTATGCCTGGTATTCATCATCTCTCCCCACCTAAGGGTAAACCCGCCGGAGATGGAGAACAAGAAGAACAAGGAATAAAACAAAACACAACAGGGAAGCAGGTGTGTAAAGATTATATATTGCCATACTCTAAATGTAATGCACAACAGGGCCAGGAAAACATAAACACAGGACTCTGGATACTAAGTTGAAAAGACCCTTTCTTACTAAACAATAATTAACCATAATGTTTTCTTAAAATCAGATTAGTAGGTAATCATGGAAAACCTTCCTTTTCACATCTCGGGGTCCAGGGCACAAATTTTGCCCACAAACCCACAACAGAAAATCCATAACTCAGGGCACAATTATCAAACCAGAGATTTTATAGCCCACAAGTCATACAACATGAACCTCACAATAAAGGGTCTTCACAAACAATGTTTGCACAAAATAAGAGAGTGGATCTACTATAATTTGATAGTATATAAAATAAGGTCTTCAACAGACATCCAATAATAGTTTTGTAGTATTTCAAAAATATGAGGGCCCTATGATGGCAATATATAAATCAATACAATACTAATACCAAAAAGAGGCCTACAAGTTTCATGGTGTTTATGCCTCTAGTTGCTTCCCTTGCTCTCTAATAAGATTAAAGGTCTCGCTTTGAAAAATTTAATAATGACGGGGTGAGACATAAAGTCCCCGTAACCGAAATTAATTGATCAAATATGCGGGAAATGATTGCAAGTCAGAGGAGCAGGTTTGTTATCATAATTAAAATATCAATAATAATTAAATAATACATAATAATTAGCAATATTTAAAACCATCCCCACTCATCCATCTTGCTCCTCCTTATATCTTCTGGACGTGGTACACCCTATCAGTGCTAGTATACCCGGCCAAGGTTAGCTAGTCATTTCAAGAATACTGCCCCCTCCCATGCTATCAACTAGGGGTCCAGGGTACAAAATTTTTCCCACAAGCCCACCACCAATATACCGTAACAGGGAGGTGTCCGCTCAAAACACTCAACTCAAATTCCGGGCCAGGAGTGAGAGAGCCGATGAGCACAATTTCACCCTCAATCTCTTCCACACAACCCAACATATCCCAGAACAAAATAAAATGAATAATAAAACACTAAAATTTTCATCAACATTTTACTAAATTATTATTCCATGTACATCATCTCACAACAAACATTATAACCATCACAACAATAAGAACCCCAATAAAAATATTAACTTAAATACACAGATTGGAAAATACACCGCTTCATTTGAAATAATTTTATATTCAAACATATACATAATTTTTCAAAACACATACAAGTAGTCTATATGAAAGTAAGACTTAGAAAAATACCTTAAGTCCAAAACAAACATATAAAATAAATTAACCCCGGTTACCTCAATTTTAAGTTCAACCTTGGCTCGAAGAACACAACCCGCACAATCACCGCTCACAAGAAGGCTCTACATACATTATCACAATTAAAACTTATAATTTCCTATAACTAAAAAAATACAATTTCTAATAATAATAATAATAATTATTATTTTCACTATTTATTTATTACTATTATTATTATTATTATTATTATTATTATTATTATTTTTCTACAATTAGTTTAAAATCTCGAGGCTATCCTAACACTTTAAATTAGAACTTTAATAGATAGCCTGTTTGTGATTTACCATAGTGTGGATCCAGCATTTGCATAACTAATCAGTTCATACTTGGATACATTTGAGTAGTATAACCCCATGTCCATACTGCCTCTAAGGTAACGAAGAATGTGTTTTGCTCCATTCCAATGCCTTTGTGTTGGTGAAAAACTATATCTTGCTAATAAATTAACATCAACCGATATATCAGGATGTGTGTAATTAAAAGATACATTAGTACTCCAATAGCACTAAGGTATTGTACTTTTGGACCAAGTAGTTATTCTTCACCTTCTTCGCTAATTACTCGAGGTCGAAATGGATCTTTATCTACCTGCAAAGACCTTACAATCATTGGGGTACATAATGGATGTGACTTATCCATATAAAATTGCTCTAGATCACCTTCTTTGTATACGCTTTTTGATATACAAAGATTTCATTCTTTAGATACTCGATCTGTAATCTAAGATAGAATTTTGTTCTTCCAAATTCCTTCATTTCAAATTCTTTATTTAAACAATTAATTGCCTTTTAAAGCTCTGAAGGAGTTCCAATGAAGTTGATATCATCAACATAAACAACAATTATAGCAAATTCACTTCTAGATCTTTCCATAAAGATGCATGGGCATATTAGATCATTTTTGTATCCTTATTTCAACAAATATTCACTTAGATAATTATACCACATGCACCCTGGTTGCTTCAGGCCATATAGGGACTTATTTAACTAAATTGAGTATTGTTTTTAAGAACTTGTATTTGATACTTCTAGCATCTTGAGTCCTTTAGGGACTTGTGCTTCTAGCACCTTAAGTCCTTCGGGGACATAAGCTTCTGGCCCCTTAAGTCCTTCGGCGACATGTGCTTGTAGCACCTGCTTATGAAATTTGGCTCATGATCCTCGTATAATTCATTATATCAAATGCTATATTATAAGAGTTTGGATACAGTAATATTGAGAGTGAGGTGTTTGGGCATTCAGATTCGGAAATTAGAGACTCAATAGGTTGTTTGCCTGTGACTAGCATTTGTCCCATACAGAAAAACTTCTAGAAGAAGTGAGGCGAGGAAGCAATAGATTCATCTTGTCATGGAAGATAGACATGAAGGCTAAGGCTTTGTAAGAGTGACCAGAGGAGTTAATAGTTTAAGATGTTACACTTATAACCCATTATCTATTTTAGATCAAGAAAAATATACCTTATGATCATTAGATCGGAAAAAAAAAGATTTAAAGAAAAGAAAAATTACCACAACTTCTGCAATCACACGTGACTGCCTTAAAGGCCTCAATAGATAAGCCAGCCCCCTTGTGACTAGAACGACAAGACATATTTGCAATATAGCCGAGGGCGCAAAATCAAGAGGATTATCTTCTTGAAATCCTCCATTTGAAGTAGCTTTCATTGGTAGCGGGCAAGAACTTCCATTTGTGGCAATGTTAGTCATTTCCCTAAATTTTTGCAGTGTTAGGGATTTGGTAAGTGACTAGAGTAAAAAAACTTTGGGTTCACCGAGAACAAGAGATACAAAAATGAAAAACCGATGAAAATATATTCAGATCATAAAAAAAATTCCAATTCCAAAGCAAATGGCCAGTCCCAGTAATAGCTGTGAAACAATCATAAATCAAGATTTTGAGTATTCGAAAAATGAAATTAACCCTTGCAAACTATATAAACAAGTAATGAACTAAAATTATCCAAAAGTTTGAACGAGAAAAGTAGCACTCTAAATTTTTGCAACTAGAGAAAGCGGGGAATGTAACAGAAGCAATAGTTATTCATATGAAGACACCATAAAATTTGACAATACCTTGGTGTGAAAGCAAAATAAACAAGAATATCTCTGAAGAAATTAGGATGACTGCACTAATGTTTTGATGACCGTCAAGCGTACATGAGTGTACTTTATATAGATGGGACAAGGGATTATGGATAATTAAAATTTGAATTTAATTAACATATCTAATTTATTAGCGATATGTAATAAAGATATTTATCCATTCAAATTAGGATATATTTATTTAATATATGGAAAATCTAAATAAAATAGGGAGAGTTAGTGTGAATGACCAAGGAAACAAAATATTTATTAATAAAGATCTTAAAAATTATTATTATTTTTAAAGATAAAAATTAAAATATAAATTTATTATTACAAAATCAACCTTTTGTAATCCTACAGTTAAATAATCAAATTTGATGATATTTCTATGTTTATTTTGATCAAAGAAAATATCTATATATGCAATTAAATATTTTTATGATCTTCGACACATAGCCAGATAAAGAATTGTAATATAAAATCTTGGCTTGTGGTCTTGTGGAATTCAAGAATATCATAAAAGTACAATAACTTTATTATAAAACTCGTATTTAAAAATATCATTTCTAGTTTTACTTGTACCATACTACAGCTTCCACTATGAGCCGTGAAACGCCGCAGATTATCTAACTCCAAACAAGGGTTAGAAAAAGAATGAAAGCCAGGCACATGGCCGTTGCCTCTTGCCGAGAAGATGGACCGTTTTGTTTGCTTTGGTCCAAGTCCAAGCCCAAGCCCAATCTGATCCTTCATTCCCGTAGTTCCCTCTTCATCTACTCGTGAGAGGCAGAAATATGGGTGGAAAGGCCATGGGCTGTGGCCACCGTTAAAAGCACAGTCGGACTTGACGCTGTCGGCTTAAAAGGAAGTCAAGGCTTGTTTGTCTTAACAGGTCAGGCTTAGGCCTCCCAATAGGCCTGTAAAGCCTATTAAGCTAGCCTGTAAAGAGAAGGGTAAAATTGTAAATATCTATTTTTTTTTTGAAAAAAAAATCTCTTTGCCCTCAAACTAAAGTAAGCTAAGGCAATTGGGGGAAAAAAAAAAAAAAAAAAATTGGGGCCCATAAAAAGTCTCTCATTTCATTTCCGCGTCTGCTTGCACGACTCGACTCAAAGTAGCCCTAAATCTAATTTCACGATCGCATCTTCGTCTCTTCGACTCGGCCTCACTGTCTTCTCAGTCGCCTACTCGCACGTCTCAGGCCGCGATTCGTCCTCACCGAGTCACCGTCGTCCGTCGCATGCTCGAGAGTCTCGGCCACGATTCGTCTCTTCGAGAGTCTCGGCCTAACCGTCTTCTCAGTCACATACTCGCACGTCTCAGGCAGCGATTCATCCTCACCTCACCGTCGTCCATCGCATACTCGAGAGTCTCAGAGTCTCCGCCTCTGTCTCTGTCTGTTGTTCGCTGTATCGCCCTACTCAAGACCTATGTAAGTTCTTCACCGAAACCCTAATTTCACGTCTTGTTCTCACTCTGAAAAGATGCAAAGATCTGCATTTTTGAATGTATTTTAGATATCGTTTGAAAACTGTTTCAGTGATGTTCCTAATGAATCGTAGTCTAATTTTGTTCAGCTCTAGTGCCAATTGGCTACATGGAAAGTGAATTTGGGTCTGTAATCAGTTAGTATTTGGCGAAATATGCTATGTTCGTTACGCTTTGTGCTGGAAGCTGAATCGTGGGTCTGTTAAGGCCTGTAAAATTCAAGTTTTCAGCTCTAGTAAAGTTGCATTTTTCTTTTTCATACTTGTGTTTGTATCCTATCCGAGGCTACCTTATTCTATTGGTAGAGATTTTTGTTCTGTTATTAGATTTTTGCGCCACTTGTTGAACCAGTGGCCCATATGAACGTGATCTGCTTATTAGATTTTTCCAATTCCAATACATGCTCAAGGTTTTTGGTTCGGTTATTATGTCATTACTTGATGGATGATTGCTTTTGAATCATATGGTGACTGTGACGAATTTGGAGTGCTATTTGCTTCGAGAAGTTTAGATATCCTGTATTTCTACTACTAGATTGCATTTGCCAGATTTTGTTTTTGTTTTTTTGGTATGGGGCAGTTTAATCCATAGGAAATAATATTGTTCATAGCTTCTACTCTGTCCTTACTTTCAGAAGTGGAAATTCCCTGTTTAGCCAAAGAATCAGCCACTGTTTCCATCTCTTGGGACAAATTGAAGAATTAGATCCCAATTCTTCCTTTTCATTCTCCATTCTGCGGTTTTTGGACATCTGCCCTGGGCACTTACGGGCGATGATCCAACGTGATAATTTGGGAGTCAATCCGTCGTGTAATCCCTTATTTGCTTTCTAGTTTTATTGCAATCCTTTTGTATATAAAAAAAAAAGTGCTCGTGAGAGAGAGAATTGCTTCAGAGAGCAGTCCCGTCGTTCCTTCTTCACTGCTCGCGAAAGGGAGAATCGCCTCAGAGAAGAGCCGTTTGAATTTCCAAGCCACGAGAAGGCTGTTATCGTCCCTCCGATTGGTAAGCAACATGATTAATTAGCCGATTTTTCTCTCAGATTCTCAATGCTTTTCTTTTACTCTTTTTCTTCTTCGGAGACGATGCTCTTCAATGTGCATTTGTTTAATTTCTTTCATATCTACCAAACCAGACGCTTTTACCCTTCAAAAGGACATTAATTTATCAAGAGTTCCTTTTGTTTTATAATTGTTGAGTATATTCCGTTGAAAATAAGTCTGTTAGTGCACCAGTGACTAAGAGAACTATCTGAGAGGTTTGTTACGTAGTTTTCTCTTAACATTCCCAGAATGTAACTCGTGAGTAGGCATTGATTGAGCGCCAAGCTGCCAACTTCCCTGATCATCAATCTCTGACTGCCCCCTTTTTTTTGGGTTGGCGGAGAAACAAGCTTCTTTAGATTTGAAGGGAATTACAAGAGAGGACTGTGGGATAACCTTTTCTGTAAAAACCCAGAAAAAGATGACAAGGTGGTGTTTTTTTCTTTTTTTGGGGGCATAAACTTTAGAAAATATTGAAGCCCTTTAATCCTTACTCCTATATCATTCATAGGGATTCGAACAAATCACTAGAGTTGCCTAAGTATTATTACAGTTTTTAGTTTCCTTTCCAACCAAATGCTCCTAACCACAAAAAGACTGTTTTCCCATGGTGAATTGTGTAGTGTGTACTTTCAGGACACCATAAACATAGGCCCTTCCTTATCTTTTTGTTTGTTTCCCTCCTGAGATGGGTGTTTCATAACAGCCCTATTAATTCCTTGTGTGGGTGGTGCTTTCTAACTAAGGTTATGCTAACCTCTAACGGCTCGTAGGGCATTTATTGTAACTACCGTAAGTACCTTCTAACTCCTAACTTATTTACACATATACTACCTAATATAACTACCAGTCCTGTATTAATTACAATTTGTGCATCAGAATTTCAGAATGCATAGGCAGCAGAGGCTTTGATCTCAAAGAAAATAACATGGAAGAATGAGTTTGTTTTGGGAATAAGAAGGAGAGTTCTTACACATGGCATTAATGGCGGTTTCTTCTGCTCGCCCTGATATACATGTCATTACTTATTGCTATTAGATTAAGCATCCTCACAAGACTTCAACCTTTTTTTTTCCTTAAAAAAAAAAAAGACAAATTGTGCTTAGCCTTCCGAAAAGAAAGCTATTATCATGGTTGTCTGATACCTCCAGTACCCTGTTTTTAAACTTCTCTTGGTACTAACAGTATTTTCTTGTTTCAAATTCGCTGGATCATCAGTGACCCTTTTCTGATGAAGAAAAAGTTCATCAGAAAAAGTTACATTGTTGCAAATAATCAGGGAGAAAATACTCTGGGGCTTCAATTATCGTTCTTTGTATCCCAGTAGTTTAGAGCCCTTGTGTTGCTTGTTTGCATTTGATAGAGGTTATTTGTATTAAGCTTTTGCAAATGTGGCTGCTCATATTTGAGCTTTAAATTGTTGGGCATAAGCTGTCTGATTACTGATCAAGTAGTCAATTTACATGTTCACTGGTTTTTTGCTTTTTTGATTTGTAATGCATGTCATCGTTTCTTTCTTTTTCCCTTTTTTAATTAAGAGCCTGATTCCCTTTTTTTTTTTTTGCAAAGGCACAAGAGGATGATCAAGAAATATCTCTGATGGATTATCACCAGTAGCAGGTTTTTAGTCACTTTCACTTTATTCCTCTTTTGCCATTTCTCCCACACATGTACATCCTTATAATTAACTTCTTTTTTTAAAAAAAAAAAAATTTGCCCCCATATTTGGAAGAACATGCTGTTCCTAGAAAATTATGTTTGATGATGAACTTAATTGGTTGTTTTGGGCTTGGGCCTGCAGTAATCTTTTCTTACAATGAAACATTCCTTTGGGCTTTTGTATCTTTTAGTTTAGTATCTGTTTTTTTGCATCTTTTAATTCTTCAGGATTTGCAATTACTGGCCGCACTGGCTACATAAGTGATGTAGGGATGCAAAGAATGGCTAGGATTATCAATTTGATGAAACAATAACTCATACTGTTGTGAGCCAAAGAAAGAAACTTAAGGAAACTTACCAAGCACTTTCTAGCTTCTTTGATTGAACCCTGAAATTTTTGTAGGCAATACTCAATATAGGATGACCTAAGATTGCAATTTTGTGCATGCTTCTTTAGTTGGACATAGTCGGTTAATCTCCCTTTAAAGCAAGAAAAGTTTCCAATGTTCACCATGTCCTTAAAAGAAGATAGCCGAGTGTTATATTTGGACTTTAATCAATGCCAATATTGATATATCTATGAAACTAATCTCAGACACTGTAAAACTTATTTTGGGTAGCTTTACCTACACCCACGTTGATGATCGTACGTTACACGGACCTAATTTTTGAACTACGATACTTGTGTATTACAGTATTTTACTTTTTTGGTGTATAAAGTAGAACCTTTTGGATTTTTAGAAGACATTTTGGTTAAGGTTAAAGGTTTGGCCTTTAAAATGGATTCTCTTGGATTGTGTGGTTGAGCATGAGTTCTTTACATTGCATCATGACTCTAGAGTACATCATGAACATAATTTGATTTGGAGTTTTAAGCATATGCATGGTTTCTACTCATGAGACTCTTGTGAATTTCCTCTGGACATTCTTAAATCTTATCCCCATTTCTGTATGGCTGCTGCTGACATTGATACCTTCTCTTTCTTGAAGGAACTTGATGTGGAGGCACTCCAAAAGGATCTCTCTCCTCCTTACATTGAGGAGCCTTTAGTCATGGAATTGGAACCACCACCGACAAGGATTTGTCAAGGAGGAAGGCCTATGCTCCAGAGGTTTATGATTCTCATCTGTGATGAGATTTTTTGCTTCAAGAGGTCGTCCCTTTCCTCCCTTTACTTAGTTGCATGCTTGATTTGTGAATTTTTCTGCACTGCACTTTGCTAATTCTGAGATACACATGCAAAACCGAACTTATCATGAATGAATGAAGCAAGTATCGTTTACATATTGATGCCGGGAAATTTGTATCATAAGTAGAATGTTCTCATGCATTGAAACTGGTTATGTGCATGGTTTAGCCTTGTGTGAGTTAGTTTAGAATGTACAAACCTTGATGGAAGGATTTGAGCCTTATTATCATTCATAAATTCAGTGTGCATACACCACTTGATTCAATTTCCTCTAGAACTTGTCTTGCGTCTTAATCAAGGCCACATAATTGCACAAGAGTCATGAATATGATTGAGGCATTCTATTTCTTCACCCGTTTTCCTAAACACAAGCCGTTTAAATCAATCCCTTGCTAACCCCATTGAGCCCTTCACTTTCATTTCTTTACATATGCACTGAATCTGAATTTATACATAAGACTCGACTTCGTATTTGATAGAATTTCCTTTGAGATGAAAATAATTGGATACTTCCGTGCATTTTTGTATATTTTGGTACGTGGTCAACATTGATGATGTCACTTACTGAGTTTAACATATGGCTGGTTAGTTGTTCCTGGACTGAGAAAAGGAAAATATATGTGAGTGTATAGAAAAAAAGAAAGAAAACAGAAAAAGCCAGAAAGGAAAAAAATGAAGAAAAAAAAAAAAAGGAGAAAAAGGCAAGGAAGAGAAAGGAAAAGCCATGTGTAGAAAGAAGAAGGAAAAAAAGGTAAAGAAGGCAGAACAAAAATGTCCTCAAAAGAACAGGAAAAAAATAGAGAAAAGGAAAAGGAGAGAACAAATTGTCCAAAGAACTCTTTCAGCTTATGAATCTAATTTGAACCAATAGATTTATGCTTAAACAGTTAAACATTGCTGTAAATGACAGCAAATGCTGAAGTTTCAACCACTTGATGATTGTCTGATTATCGCTCATCACCTGCTTATATTTCAGATTATGTGCCATTCTTTTTTCCATTTCCACTTAGACCTTTTCAACATTACAACCAAAGCAAAGACCTCTTGATTCATTACTCTAGTGTATAATGAGTGGTGGAGATGGTAGACACATTACAAGCCTATGGTAGGGGTTGGACTAGTGGAGAGGAGTGCAATTACCTTAAGAGAGGAATGTGAGAAGTGCAAAACAGGACCAAGTTGTATTCTAAAGCATTACTCGCTATTGGCTAGGCTAAGTACATGGACTATTTGATTTGCATTTGTAAACTTTGCTTTTGATATTAGTTGAAGTATGACATACTACAATGCTTGCATATTTTGATTTAAGCTTGCTACATTCTCACTTATACGTCTATTTGGTTTTGTATTGGATTTCCTTGATTGAATCTTTTTCTAGGGAGTGCAAAAGTGCAAGTGTGGGGGAATTTGATAAACCATTATTTTCATATGGTTAAGTGAGCATTTTTGTGGGATTTTATGAATAATGTAGAGTATTATTTGCATAATTAGGCATGAATAAGATAAATGCATATAGTAGGAGATTTTGATTAAAATGATTATTTTAGCAGCAATTTAGTAGAATTTCCAGATTTGGACACTGGCTATTTGGTTGTTGTTTGTATTGCAGGTGTAATTCTGAAATTAGTGTGGTTGGAATTGAGGAAAGCTGAATCCAAAGGAACTCATTTTCATTACTAATGGAATTTGGCTTCCACCTAATTGTTGAGGAGGCAAGAGGCTGCTATTAAATATGAGAGAGCAACGGTGTAACTTATACCACCTCTTGTTTGATTATGTATGGTCAGAACCAAATTATCTTTATAGTTTGAGATATATTTCCATACTTGAAGATGCATCTTAACCCTTTATAGTTTGATGTATTGACTTATTTCTCCTTTCTCCTTTATTATTTGCTCTCATCCTCCCCCTTATTATGTTACTTATATTTATTTTTGTCTTTTCACATGAATTTATTGTTTAATAAATATTATTAATAATACTTAATTATTCATGCTGGTTATTAATGCCTTCTTTCAAATACTGTATGGTTTCTTTATCAATAATTTAGCATTCATTATTTTTTGCCCGAAGTTGTCTATTTGTTTTATTTATTATCTTGTTAATTAATTTATTTGCTTATTCTCAATGAATTATTAATTGATTAATTTACTTTTTCATGAGACATGTTATTTATTTTATAATGAATAGTTAATGTTTTGTGAGTTTTAAATTTAGTACTTGTAAAGTTACTTATCTTTTCAATTCATATATGTACCTTATTCATCAGTTGCTACTGTCTTTTTTATATTTATTTATGTTTACTATAATTCTGAATAAGTTCTTATCCCATTCATTGTCTTCCTTTTATTTGATAGATTATTCCTTTCTATTTTTCTGTTTATTTATTTTGCCTTTTAATATTTGAATTATCTCCTTCATTTGCTTGTCTTATTCATGAACCAATTAGTTAAGAGTTGTGAATTATTGGAGCTGAAACTGCTACAATATGAAGTAGGGCTCCTCCCTCCTTTTGCTTTGAATTGTTAATTTTTGTGCAGTATCTTGGATCTTGAGTTTTGCCTAGGATCTTTCATATAATTTTCAATTTTCCCTCCATTTACTGCTTGTAATTTATACATTTTTACAGGTGTTGTCGTCTCTAATGCTAGAAGTTTTCTCTTACAAGATAGGTGTGAAATACTAATAATAGTAATTATAAAAATTAATAGGAGAATCTGTGGTTATCTTATGTCTTCTGTTGCTGATGTCGTTGACTATTAGTCTATTAGAAAAAAGTGCAAACATGTTCATGTCATCGTGTATTGTGTTTGTGCAGGTCTTTCCTCCCAATGAAAAGATTGAGGACATCAATGACCAATACTGGACATGGAGAAAAGAGGAGGAGGTAAGAGTCTCTCTGTGTAACTAGAAAGAATGGGCTGGTGGGAGCTGAAAACTACAAGCATTCCTGCTGTTACTTGTGCAAATAATGACACCACTAGGTTGTTTTTTTTTTCCTTTATTTAATTAATATTTTTTTTTCCGGTACTTCTAATTCTTGTCTAGCAAACTATTTATTTTATTATATCATGAGTGTTACAGATTCCCAAATAAGATGGTGCTTCGTTTAATATATCTAGGTGCTCTCCTTTATTCATTATACGTTTATTTTTCATAAATTTATCTTAGCTGTTCTCCACACTAATGATTTTAATTAAATGTTTTTGTAGCTTTTCTCCTTTTGTTGTTTAATATATCTAGTGTTACGAGGAATTGATTTGCTTCATAGTCTTATGTTAGGATCCTCCTCTAAACTAGGAAATAATAAAACTGAAAATAGAAATAAACAAGAGGGAGTGAAACAACTTTTGACTGATAGCATAGTTATATGGAGCAACGCATTACATTCAAAGGCACAACACTATTCTGCTGCACATGCAGACATACCAATGGAACTAAAACAGGGAGGATAATGATTACAAAACACAATTAAAGATTACAAGACACCTAGACAACAATAAACACAAATACACATCAACTCTTAACATAAACACATAGGCTGCCAATCTTTCGAGAGGCCACAATTCAAAATTCTTGTCTGCCCCTTTCTTTGAAACAATATTAAAGACCCCAAAAGTGACTCACAAAGCCCTCTTCTCATAGGCTTAGACCATAGCAACCCTATAGCCACCCCACTTCTCTATTTCTTTCTCCTAGTTAGCAAATCACAGTCCTGACCGACAAAAGGTGCCCCTTTCCATTATCGTGTATCTTCCTAGGTATTGAAAATGGGTCCTAACATCTAGTAAACGAATAAGATGGTTCTTTGTTCTATTTTTACTGATGTGGAAGCTAATGTGGAGAAATAAACTTATATGCCGTTTAAATGATAGATCACTTTCTGTTCTTATTGTTTACAAAAATTTATCTGAACAATCAAAGTGAATCTGTAGGGAAAGCAGAGCGGGAGACACTGAATCACTGTTTTGTTCTTTCTGGAAAGCTGGTGTGGGCTGTTCGAATTGATATCCATATACTAGACAGTGTAGGGTGAGCTGTAGTTTATTTTTCTTTGTATATTGTCCACTTTGTTTCTCCATTTTTTCTTATTCTACACATTAGTAGTTTAACTGAATCAGCTCAACATAGCTTATTTCCAACTGCTACATTTTTTTGCTATTCTTTCTTATATAATCCTGATTTACAGTGGAGTCAAAGAACTTAATTGTGTAGGTCTAGTGGTATGCATAATGAAAATGAGAGAGAAGGAGAAATAAGAAGGAAGAGAAGAGAGGGTGGTAGATATAGAAGAAAGGAGGGAGAACCAGTAGAACTCTTGTGTTGATTTCATACCTAACTAGTAAGCACCTTATTTGAGTCCAAACGATAATTTTTTAAAAAATGTAAAATGGGCAGCTGAGCAAGTGAATTGAGTTAAAAAGAACCCCTATGTAGGTGAGCTGAGTGATACACTTTATATCCCATGTGTCTCTATCCTGCTTGAATTCAATCTTGCTAAGCTTTGTGTCTAAAAATGGTTTCTCTATTTGTGATTGATGACTTGGATTGTGTGCTTGGCTCCTAGGTTGCATTTCTTGAGATATTTGCAATCTGCAACCCATTCAATTTGTCTCTCCTCTTATTCTTTCCCTTTTGTTTCTCATCCATTCTTTCCATTACCCATGTTTTATTTGTCACTTAAGCCAACATTACATCCCAATAAAAGTCCTCATGATTTATGCTTGATAAGTGATTTTTAGGTGGAGATGTGGACTATGGTCAAGCCTATGGTAGTGAGAATAGGTAGGATGGAGCGCAAACACAAACCTACAAGATGAGAGGAAACACTTTACCTAGTGAGGGAATCAAGGTTGCATTGCATCCCTGTCAACTTTTTTACCATGGTACTAGTTGACTTGAGGTGAGTGACATGATTTTAATGGCTGGGCATTGATGTATTTGGTGATCCTCTATGCTGTAACTTGTTCATCCTACTTGATTTTCTTGGGATTTTTACTTTCTTCTTTTAATTTTCCTCTCTATATGCAACCTTCAAGTCTTACCCTGCCTTCCCCATCTTGATTTGTGAATAGCATGCATGCCGTCGATTACTCAAGTACGGTTCCTCTTACCAAGCCCCCTATTTTAATGTTCTCAAATTCTTCAAAGATCTGATTTGGAATTTTACTTTGGTTCCCCCTTTTCCTTCTCTCCTTGGAGGCCATCTCCGAAGTCCTAATATGTTTTTTTTAAAAAAATTATTATTTATGAAGCTAGGGAGGAAATGAAACTGTTCTATTATGAAGGTGTAATTTTAATCAAGAAGAAATTATTTTTGAACTGTAGTTTGCATTACTTCTGTTTGCTTTGTGGTTTTTATAGGAGAGAACATTTAGCTTTCATGTTGCCTGGAAGATGGGAGGTTTTGGGTTTTGGTGTAACTCTGGTAATTTCCTTTTGTTGGCATTTTCCTATGGTTATGCCTAAATCCATTAGATTTCCAAGTCACTTTTAGGAGAAGGTTGCAGCTAGCATATATGTGGGTTGAATGAGTTAAAAATTTCATTGGAATATGTCATGTGCTCTAAATTTCTGGAACATATCATTTTTTTTTTTTTTTTTAAAATCCCATTGATTTGATGATTGTACAGATTCGGAATTATAATGACAAATATCTTGGGTAGAATGATGCTGACTAAATTATGTATTTTTCTTCCTGCTGACTTGCAGTTTCAAACTTAGTGAATTTCTATAACCCTAACTGCATATGTAAGTTGAAGATCTTAAATGAGTGCATAGGAGAGGAGTGGAGATAATTGAAAATGGAAAGAGCCCTGAAAATTTTCTACAGACTGTCACTGACATTGACCGGAGATAGATGCTTGTGAGTTCCATATCTGCAAGGTAGGACAAATATTTAAAATCCATGCATCAATTTTAAGGAATAATTAGACGGTGCAAACTTCATTGGTTGTCAAAAAAATCACAAACCCAAAGGAAATGCTTAAAATATTGGACAATGCCGTGAAAGAGCAGCAGTTGCATAAGGCATTGAGTAAGATTAAACCAAGCAACATACACTATTAAATTAAGGTTTGCTTTAGACCATAAATGATATTTCAATTTCTCTTTTTCACAAGAGTACTTGAAATGCGTTTGGCACTTTTTCTCAGACCTTTCATTCTAAAGTATTGGATTTTTATGAGGTTCGAGATGAGCATCCCAAGCAAAGCTCAGCGACCATTTGTGTGTGGTAAGCCGAAAATGTCTCCTCCCTCCATTTATTTTTTGTTTAATAATCTCCTTCTCTTATGTCTATTAGCTAGGCTACTACTTTCTAATATATTAGTAAAATAAGATCCCCTTTGTAGGCAATAGATTTCTATCTGGCTGTCTTGGATGAACGAATTTGATGGTGGATGGGACATTCATATTTAAGTTGTCAGCTTTTCATTACCCACTCCAATTTGTCAAAACCCCACAAGTAACACAAGTAATCTCTTCACCCCTTTCTTTTCTATGAAATCTTGGTTCGCCCAAATATATGGTGTTTTTCTTTACAAGTTCAAATGTTATGCTTCCTTACTTATCAAGCTGTTTTATAAAGTTGCAAATTGTGGTCCCTTTACTCATTATCTCTACATATCTGTCATTTCTTGAATAAAACTTGCATTTTGAGTCTGTCCCAATTTTAAAGGCGGGAAAATTGAAGTGGGATTGGAAACAACAGCTTTTCACTGATTCTGCATTGGTTGCTCTATGGTGAAGCCCTAACTCCTCAATATGCTTGATAGGTGAACTGATCCTTTTCCCCTCTTCTATAATCTATCTATGATTTATAATTATTATTATAACCATTAATAATTATTATCTTATGCTTCTTCCTAGTTTACCCTTTTCTCTTTGTATGATTGAACTTTTGAGTGGTTTAAGTTTTAATGTGTTTATATTTAAATTATTTAAATGGACTTTTGTCATATTTGTTTTTAATATTTATCCTCCTATTTTCTTTTTCTCTTTTTTCTTCTTTCACTATGATGAGATTTTCAAATTATTCTATTTATTACGTTTCATTTATTATTTGTTACTTCTTTTTTTGCCATATATTATTTGTTACTATTTACTTATTATTTATTATTTTCAATACTTGTTATTAAAAAATATATATATTATTTAATAACTAATAATATTTATGAATTTTTAATATATAAAAAAAATAAATAACTATTTTACTTTTCCACGATTTCATCTCATTTCTTTCTAATTTTCATGCTAATTCAACATTCCTCATTTAGTATTATATTTTTATTTGTTTTATTTTGTTTCTATAACTTTATAAGTTAATGGCGCTTAGATCTGTTTGTGCTATTTAAATTTAAATGTACCATTTTGTTAGATGACAATTAATAATTTTTTTCTTTCGTGATTTGGAGTTGCTTAATATGTTTGCATTATTATTATTTTCTTGCGAGGTATGTATTGTTTAAATTGATTTAAATGTGCTATTTTATTTATATTTAAATTTGTATTTGATGAATCCAAATAATTTTCTATTTAATTAGTTATTTTTCTTCTACTTTTTTCATGTCTCCCTGTTGCTTCATTTTTGCTAATTCACTATTTCTAATTTTGTATTATATTATATTAATTATTCTCTTTTTTATAATTTTTTTAAAGGTTAGGGTTGGGTATATATTAATATTTAAAATATTTAAATGAACTTCGGCAGTTATATTTAATTTTATTATTCTTGTTTTTTCGGTTTTTCTTATTTTCTCTCCTCTTTTTTTATTTGTTTTGTAGTTCGTGATTAATTATTATTACTATTTATTATTTATTTATTATAATACTTATAATTTAATTTAAATGGATTTCGGCAGTTATATTTAATTTATTTATTTATAAATTATCATGTAACGATAGTTATTTTATTCTTCCATGCTAATTCATCATTCATCATTAATACATTTTCTCTTTTTTCTATAACTATAATTTAATGGACTTTTCGAGTAATTTAGGTGCTTAATATGTTTGTGCTTATTTTAATTATTTGAGTTAATATTTTTGTGGTATTTGATTTAGATGCGCTATTTTGTTGTTATATTTAACTTATTATTTGATTATGTTAACAAGCAGTTAATTTTTCCTTTAATTAGTTAATTTTTTAATTTATGATATTTATCTATCTATTTATTATCCATTTGTTTATTTTATTGTCATGCTAATTCATCCTTCCTCATTTCATTTATTTTAATTTTTCTTTTGTCCATAACTTTATATAACTTAATGGACTTTGGAGTATTTGAAATCAATTAATATGTTTGTTTTGTTTAAATTAGTAACCATACTTTCTCTTTTCCTTATTGGTTCAGTATGATGAGATTGTGTATCTATTCCATTTATTGTTTGTTATTTATTATTTGATTTTTTTATTTTAATATTTATTATTTTGGTTCTAAATATAAGACAAAGTTGAAAATTTTTTATTTAATTTTAAATAAATTTCTAAATTATATGATAGGTTGTATATAATTGATTATGGTTTATTTATACAAGCTAATAACATTCAATTGGGGGTTTTTATTGTGGGTCTTTGTTCAATTTGTTGTAGTTAAATTATTTGATATAGATCGTTATTTTGTTTTCATATCAATCTTATTTGACTTAATTTATTTTTTACTTAATATGTTTGTGCTATTTAAATTATTTGATTTTGATTTTCTATTTTATTGTCATTTTTTTTAAGTTTTTGTCATGTTTAATTTAAATTATTTGTTACTATATGTAGTTGTTATGTTGGTGCTATTAAAATAAATGAATAAATCCATATATCACACACTATTAAATTATGATATTTGGTTAGTTTAATTCACATGATTTATAATTATAACCTATCACCACTAGTATTTATCTTATCCTATTTCTTGTACCACTTGTAGTTGTTGAATATATTTGTGCGTGTGACATATGGATTTATTTATTTTTTCTTTTTCATATAACTAATTTGTTAATTTATTTACATATGCATTTATTCATTTGTAGTATCTCAATTTTATTTTCATAATTTATTATTTTGTGTATGTGTGACATAGGTATTTATTCATTTATTTAATTTTTGTTTTTCCAAGAACAAGTTTTTTTTGTTGTAATTGATTGTTGGTTTGTTTGCTTGTTTTAAATTTAAATTGTGTGTGTGGTTTATAGATATGTTTTTATTCATTTATTTTTTTTTTTTTTTTATCTCAATTTTATTTTCATAATTTATTATTTTTTGTGTGTGTGACATAGCTATTTATTCATTTATTTAATTTTTGTTTTTTCAAGATCAAAGTTTTTTCGTTGTAATTGATTGTTGGTTTGTTTGTTTTAAATTTAATAGTTTACTGTGTGTGTGGTTTATAGATATGTATTTTTTATTTATTTTTTTCCTTTTTCGTATCTCAATTTTATTTTCATAATTTATTATTTTGTGTGTGTGACATAGGTATTTATTCATTTATTTAATTGTTTTTCCAAGATCAAGTTTTTTTGTTGTAATTGATTGTTGGTTTGTTGTCTTGTTTTAAATTTAATTGTTGTTTGTGTGTGTGGTTTATAGATATGTATTTATTCATTTATTTTTTTTCCTTTTTCCCATATCTCAATTTTATTTTCATAGTTTATTATTTTGTGTGTGTGTGTGACATAGGTATTTATTCATTTATTTAATTTTTGTTTTTCCAAGATCAAGTTTTTTTGTTGTAATTGATTGTTGGTTTGTTTGCTTGTTTTAAATTTAATTGTTTACTGTGTGTGTGGTTTATAGATATGTATTTATTCATTTATTTTTTTTTTCCTTTTTTCGTATCTCAATTTTATTTTCATAATTTATTATTTTGTGTGTGTGTGACATAGGTATTTATTCATTTATTTAATTTTTGTTTTTCCAAGATAAAGTTTTTTTGTTGTAATTGATTGTTGGTTTGTTTGCTTTTTTAAATTTAATTGTTTTCTTGTGTGTGTGGTTTATACATATGTATTTATTTATTTATTTTTTTTCCTTTTTTTCGTATCTCAATTTTATTTTCATAATTTATTATTTTGTGTGTGTGTGTGTGACATAGGTATTTATTCATTTATTTAATTTTTGTTTTTCAAGAACAAGTTTTTTTTGTTGTAATTGATTGTTGGTTTGTTTGCTTGTTTTAAATTTAATTGTTTACTGTGTGTGGTTTATAGATATGTGTTTATTCATTTTTTTTTCCATTTTTCCTATCTCAATTTTCTTGTTGTAATTTATTGTTGTGTGTGTGTGTGACATATGAAGTTGTTGATTTATTTTTTTTCATTCATTTTTTTTTTTTCCTTTTTCCAAGATCACGTTTATTGTTGTAATTGATTGTTGGTTTGTTTGCATGTTTTAAATTTAATTGTTTATCCTGTGAGTTGTTTATAGATATGTATTTATCCATTTATTTTTTTTCATTTTCTCATATCTCGATTTTTTTTTTTTTTTTTTTTTTTGTAATTTATTATTTGTGTGTGTGTGTGAGACATAGGTATGTATTCATTTATTTTTTTTTGTTTTTCCAAGATCAAGTTTTTGTTGTTGTAATTGATTGTTGGTTTGTTTGCTTGTTTTAAATTTAATTGTTTATTGTGTGTGTGGTTTATAGATATGTATTTATTCATTATTTTTTTCCTTTTTTCTCATATCTCAATTTTATTTTCATAATTTTTATTTTGTGTTTGTGTGTGACATAGGTATTTATTCATTTATTTAATTTTTGTTTTTCAAGATCAAGTTTTTTTGTTGTAATTGATTGTTGGTTTGTTTGCTTGTTTTAAATTTAATAGTTTCTTGTGTGTGTGGTTTATAGATATGTATTTATTCATTTATTTTTTTTCCTTTTTTCGTATCTCAATTTTATTTTCATAATTTTCTATTTTGTGTGTGTGTCTGACATAGGTATTTATTCATTTATTTAATTTTTGTTTTTCCAAGAACAAGTTTTTTTGTTGTAATTGATTGTTGGTTGGTTTGCTTGTTTTAAATTTTTCATTGTTTACTGCGTGTGTGGTTTATAGATATGTTTTTATTCATATTTTTTTTTTCCTTTTTTCGTATACTCAATTTTATTTTCATAATTTATTATTTTGTGTGTGTGTGTGACATAGGTATTTATTCATTTATTTAATTTTTTGTTTTTCCAATTTGTTGTAATTGATTGTTGGTTTGTTTGCTTGTTTTAAATTTAATTGTTTTTTGTGTGTGTGGTTTATAGATATGTTTTTATTCATTTATTTTTTTCCTTTTTTCGTATCTCAATTTTATTTTCATAATTTATTATTTTGTGTGTGTGACATAGGTATTTATTCATTTATTTAATTTTTGTTTTTCCAAGAACAAGTTTTTTTGTTGTAATTGATTGTTGGTTTGTTTGCTTGTTTTAAATTTAATTGTTTACTGTGTGTGTGGTTTATAGATATGTTTTTATTCATTTATTTTTTCCTTTTTTCGTATCTCAATTTTTGTTTTCATAATTTATTATTTTGTGTGTGTGTCTGACATAGGTATTTATTCATTTATTTAATTTTTGTTTTTTCAAGATCAAGTTTTTTTGTTGTTGGGTTGTTTGCTTGTTTTAAATTTAATTGTTTCTTGTGTGTGTGGTTTATAGATATGTTTTTATTCATTTATTTTTTTTTTTTTTCCTTTTTTTGTATCTCAATTTTATTTTCATAATTTATTATTTTTTGTGTGTGTGACATAGTATTTATTCATTTATTTAATTTTTTGTTTTTTTCAAGATCAAAGTTTTTTGTTGTAATTGATTGTTGGTTTGTTTGTTTTAAATTTAATAGTTTCTTGTGTGTGTGGTTTATAGATATGTATTTATTCATTTATTTTTTTCCTTTTTCGTATCTCAATTTTATTTTCATAATTTATTATTTTGTGTGTGTGTCTGACATAGGTATTTATTCATTCATTTAATTTTTGTTTTTCCAAGAACAAGTTTTTTTGTTGTAATTGATTGTTGGTTTGTTGTCTTGTTTTAAATTTAATTGTTTTCTTGTGTGTGTGGTTTATAGATATGTATTTATTCATTTATTTTTTTCCTTTTTTCGTATCTCAATTTTATTTTCATAATTTATTGTTTTGTGTGTGTGTGTGACATAGGTATTTATTCATTTATTTAATTTTTGTTTTTCCAAGATCAAGTTTTTTTGTTGTAATTGATTGTTGGTTTGTTTGCTTGTTTTAAATTTCATTGTTTTTGTGTGTGTGGTTTATAGATATGTATTTATTCATTTATTTTTTTTTTTTTCCTTTTTTCGTATCTCAATTTTATTTTCATAATTTATTATTTTTTTGTGTGTGTGACATAGGTATTTATTCATTTATTTAATTTTTGTTTTTCCAAGATAAAGCTTTTTTGTTCTAATTGATTGTTGGTTTGTTTGCTCTTTTTAAATTTAATTGTTGGTTTGTTTGCTTGTTTTAAATTTAATTGTTTATCCTGTGAGTGGTTTATAGATATGTATTTTTTCAATTATTTTTTGATTTTCTCATATCTCAATTTTCTTTTTGTAATTTATTATTGTGTGTGTGTATGTGACATAGTATGTATTCATTTATTTAAATTTTTTTTTTTTCCAAGCAATGAAGTTTTTTTGTTGTAATTGATTGTTGGTTTGTTTGCTTGTTTTAAATTTCATTGTTTACTGTGTGTGTGGTTTATAGATAGGTATTTTATTCATTTATTTTTTTCCTTTTTTTCGTTTCTCAATTTTATTTTCATAATTTATTATTTTGTGTGTGTGACTTAGGTATTTATTCATTAATTTTTTTATCCTTTTTCCAAGATCACGTTTATTGTTGTAATTGATTGTTGGTTTTTTTTCATGTTTTAAATTTAATTGTTTTTCTGTGTGTGGTTTATAGATATGTATTTTTCATTTATTTTTTTCCTTTTCTCATATCTCAATTTTATTTTTGTAATTTATTATTTGTGTGTGTGTGTGACATAGATATGTATTCATTTATTTAATTTTTGTTTTTCCAAGAACAAGTTTTTTTGTTGTAATTGATTGTTGGTTTGTTTGCTTGTTTTAAATTTAATTGTTTACTGTGTGTGTGGTTTATATATGTATTTATTCATTTAGTTTTTTTTATTCATTTATTGTTTTTTCCTTTTTTCGTATCTCAATTTTCTTTTCGTAATTTATTATTTTGTGTGTGTGTGTGACATAGGTATTTATTCATTTATTTAATTTTTTGTTTTTCCAAGAACATGTTTTTTTTGTTGTAATTGATTGTTTGTTTATTTGCTTGTTTTAAATTTAATTGTTCTTGTGTGTGTGGTTTATAGATATGTATTTATTCATTTATTTTTTTCCTTTTTTTATCTCAATTTTATTTTCATAATTTATTATTTTGTATCTCAATTTTATTCATTTATTTAATTTGTTATTTTGTGTGATTGTTGCGTTTGAGATAGTTTTATTTCTTCAATTTTTTTTTTCCGTTTTTCATATCTCAATTTTCTTGTTGCAATTTATTATTTTGTGTGTGTGAGACATATGAAGTTTTTTTCATTTATTTTTTTTTTCATATTTCCTATATAAAGATTTTTGTTGTAATTGATTGTTGGTTTGTTTGCTTGTTTTAAATTTAATTGTTTACTGTGTGTGTGGTTTATAGCTATGTATTTATTCATTCATTTTTTTTTCCTTTTTCCATATCTCAATTTTCTTGTTGTAATCTATTTTTTTGTGTGTGACATAGGTATTCTTCATTTATTTGCTTTCATTTTTTCTATGATCACGTTTTTTTTTTTTTTTTGTAATTTATTGTTGTTTTGTTTCCTTGTTTTAAATTCAATTTTCTTGTTGTAATTTTTTTTATGTGTGTGTGTGGGTGTGACATTGGTATTTTTCATTTATTTTTTTCCTTTTTCCTATATAAAGATTTTTTTTGTAATTTATTATTTTTGTGTGTGTGTGACATAGGTATTTATTCATTTATTTTTTTATCCTTTTTCCAAGATCACGTTTTTATTGTAATTGATTGTTGGTTTGTTTGCATGTTTTAAATTTAATTGTTTTTTGTTTGTGGTTTATAGATATGTATTTTTCAATTATTTTTTTTCCTTTTCTCATATCTCAATTTTCTTTTTGTAATTTATTATTTTTTTGTGTGTGTGTGTGACATAGGTATGTATTCATTTATTTAATTTTTGTTTTTCCAAAGTAATTGATTGTTGGTTTGTTTGCTTGGTTTTAAATTTAATTGTTTGTGTGTGTGGTTTATGTGTGTGTGGTTTATAGCTATGTATTTATTCATTTACTTTTTTTCCTTTTTTCATATCTCAATTTTCTTATTTTAATTGATTATTGTCTATGTGTGTGACTTAGGTATTTATTCATTTATTTTTTATCCTTTTCCAAGATCACGTTTATTGTTGTAATTGATTGTTCGTTTGTTTGCATGTTTTACATTTAATTGTTTATCATTTGTGTGGTTTATAGATATGTATTTATCCATTTATTTTTTTCCTTTTCTCATATCTGAATTTTCTTTTTGTAATTTATTATTGTGTGTGTGTGTGACATAGGTATGTATTCATTTATTTAATTTTTGTTTTTCCAAGATCAAGTTTTTTTGTTGTAATTGATTGTTGGTTTGTTTGCTTGTTTTAAATTTAATTGTTTACTCTGTGTGTGGTTTATAGATATGTGTTTATTCATTTATTTTTTTTCCGTTTTTCCTATCTCAATTTTCTTGTGTTAATTTATTGTTGTGTGTGTGTGAGACATGAAGTTTTTTATTTATTTTTTTTCGTTCATTTATTTTTTATCCTTTTTCCAAGATCATGTTTATTGTTGTGATTGATTGTTGGTTTGTTTGCATGTTTTAAATTTAATTGTTTATCCTGTGTATGGTTTATAGATATCTAGTTATCCATTTATTTTTTTTCCTTTTCTCATATCTCAATTTTCTTTTTGTAATTTATTATTGTGTGTGTGTGTGACATAGGTATGTATTCATTTATTTAATTTTTGTTTTTCCAAGATCAAGTTTTTTTGTTGTAATTGATTGTTGGTTTGTTTGCTTGTTTTAACTTCAATTGTTTATTTTCTTTTTGTAATTTATTGTGTGGTTTATAGATATGTATTTATTCATTTATTTTTTTTTCCTTTTTTCGTATCTCAATTTTCTTTTTGTAATTTATTATTTTGTGTGTGTGTGACATAGGTATGTATTCATTTTTTTTTTTTTTCCGTATTTCAAATCTCAATTTTCTTGTTGTAATTTATTATTGTGTGTGTGTGAGACATATGAAGTTGTTGATTTTTTTTTCATATTTCCTATATGAAGATTTTTGTTGTAATTGATTGTTGGTTTGTTTGCTTGTTTTGAATTTAAGTGTTTACTCTGTGTGTGGTTTATAGCTATGTATTTATTCATTCATCTTTTTTGCTTTTTGCATATCTCAATTTTCTTTTGTAATCTATTATTTTTTGTGTGACATAGGTATTTCTACATTTTTGCAAGATCACGTTTTTTTTTGTAATTTATTGTTGATTTGTTTCCTTGTTTTAAATTCAATTTTCTTGTTGTAATTTTTTATTGTGTGTGTGGGTGTGACATTGGTGTTTATTCATTTTGTTTTTCCTTTTTCCTATATAAAGATTTTTGTTCTAATTGATTGTTGGTTTGTTTCTTTGGTTTTAAATTTAATTGTTTTGTTGTGTGAGTGGTTTATAGCTATGTATTTTATTTATTTACTTTTTTCCTTTTTTCATATCTCAATTTTCTTTTTGTAATTGATTATTGTGTGTGTGTGTGACTTAGGTATTTATTTTTTTTTTTATTTTTTATCCTTTTTCCAAGATCACCTTTATTGTTGTAATTGATTGTTGGTTTGTTTGCATGTTTTAAATTTAATTGTTTATCCATTGTGTGTGGTTTATAGACATCTATTTATCCATTTATTTTTTTTTTCCTTTTCTCATATCTCAATTTTCTTTTTGTAATTTATTATTGTGTGTGTGTGTCACATAGGTATGTATTCATTTATTTAATTTTTATTTTTCCAAGATCAATTTGTTGTGATTGATTGTTGGTTTGTTTGCTTGTTTTAAATTTAATTGTTTACTCTGTGTGTGGTTTATAGCTATGTATTTATTCATTCATTTTTTTTGCTTTTTTCATATCTCAATTTTCTTGTTGTAATCTATTATTTTGTGTGTGTGACATAGCTATTTCTTCATTTATTTTCTTTAATTTTTGCAAGATCACTTTTTTTTTGAAATTTATTGTTGATTTGTTTCCTTGTTTTAAATTCAATTTTTTTGTTGTAATTTTTTATTGTGTGTGTGGGTGTGACAATTGTGTTTATTCATTTTGTTTTTCCTTTTTCCTATATAAAGATTTTTGTTGTAATTGATTGTTTGTTTTTTTGCTGGTTTTAAATTTAATTGTTTACTGTGTGTGCGGTTTATAGCTATGTATTTATTTATTTATTTATTTTTTTCCGTTTTTCATATCTCAATTTTCTTTTTGTTATTTATTGTTGTGTGTGTGTGAGACATATGAAGTTGTTGATTTTTTTTTTTCATATTTCCTATATGAAGATTTTTGTTGTAATTGATTGTTGGTTTGTTTGCTTGTTTTCAATTTAAATATTTACTCTGTGTGTGGTTTATAGGTATTTATTCATTCATTTTTTCCAATTGCGGCCAAATACAATCGAAAGGTCAGACCCCATCGTTCAACAGGGATAACCTGGTACTCTGACGTGCGGACATCGGGAACAAAAGTGCCAGAGATGGCAAGCTCGCTGCAAATTGGGAAGGTCCTTACCGGGGTTAAGGAGAAGCTCGACAATGAAGCCTAGATACTCGAAACTCTAGGAAGGAAGCCAATCAAAAGGACTTGGACCGCCGACAAATTAAGAATCTACTATAGTTAGATCTTGGCCCCGCATTCCTAACATGCCGAATAGAACGTGTTTGAGTTCGTCTGTTTCTTGATTTCAGTATTTTGATTTCAATTTCCTTGTTTGAAGTTTTTTAGCTCTTTGGAGCGGATTATTTATTTAATGAAGAATTCCCCAGTGGAGATTCAAATTCTGCACTATCGATAGTCTAAAGGATTACACCGAGGTCTATACACCCGGTCATAAATATAACCCAACTTAAGGGACTACACCGGGGCTAACACGCCCAGGTTATGAAATAGTGAAGCCGCTATTTTTACATTTAATGCGTCGAAACATGCTCCTAGATAAGGAGGTGAATTGTCATCCAGACCTTGATCAGGTCAAGATGTTTAAACGTGCGTTTCTACACCACGGCTAGACATATGACAGTTTGCCCTTATCCTGGCAAAGAACCAGGACAACGGATCCGGAACCCGGTAGCGCGGGTAAATTGGAACACCCCTGCCATGATACCCAGCCAACATCGGAAGAACATAAGCAGACTCTGCATATTCCAGACCCTGGGCCAGTCATGGAATACCCAATATGAACTAAGGTTCATAAAAATAAACAAACTACTGTAACGCGGTAAGAGGCGAGAAGACACGCTCAATTAATTCAAAATGAAGTAAAAAAGTTTGTCAAAACCGGTATAAAACGCCGGCACAACAAAAAGATAAAACTCCGACACTCAGCTAGGAGGAGCGACTTCTAAGGAAACCACCTTGGTAGACGGGACATACTTCGAAGTTCCTTCGCCGTTTTCGCCATCCCGGACTGCATTAGGATCCTCCTCACCAACTTGCTCTTCATCCACCAACTATAGGGATTCATCTTCAGGGGTCGGAGGAGGTGGGTACAAGGCGCCATCTTTAATGTAGGCTCGATGGTCGTACCCATCGGTTTTAAAGTTCACCTCCGGGTTAAGATGTCGGATCCGAGCAAGTGCCATCTTGAAGCGATCGGCGCGGCCTCCTTGAGAATTTCCACGCAATCTAGGCGGGCTATCTTCTCCTCGGTAAGGGCGGCCCTGGTCTCGTTAAGCTCAGAGAACAATTCAGCACGTTGGGCCTAAAGGGCCTTCACGGTGTCCAAATCCTTGGCATGAACATCTTGTAGAGCAGCGAATTCTGAGGACATCTTCTCCAGCGCCTCTTGTGTCATAAGAAGCTCCTCAGATGCTTTCTCGCGTGGCCTTCACAACATCACACTCCTCTTGGCCGCCTCTTTAACTCCTCGGCTTCTTCTTTCGCCAGCTTTAATTGGCGTACATCACCGGATTGCTCGACGTATTTGCCTTTCAGATGGAGTAGAGCTTGAGCCAACCCGACGAGTTTGCAGGCGTATCCTTGGGCATCATGAATGATCCGCTCGTTGGCATTAGACAGCAGGTCAAGCTCCTCGGTCACCTCGTTCTCCCATGCGAGTCCACGGGCGATCTTTATGACAAGAGGAGGAGCAGAAGGGCCCTTGGGTGGAGACAATGTCGCTGGCGGATCCGAGAAGGAAACCTCTTTGCCTTTTGCAATCAGCTCGGTTGATTTAGAAACCAGACCAGTTGGACGAGACAGAGAATTTCTTTCCTTGGCCGATGTCTTCGTCTTTTTAGTTGTGGCAGTTGGGGAGGCGGCAACAGATTTTTCCCTCCCGGCTTTCGAGGCGGCACGTTTTCGGGTAATCCTCTTATTAGGAGCACCGGTTCGGGGGCCACGTCCAGGAGTTCACGACGGACGAGATACCTCAAAGAACTCCGCCATATCTCGAGCTGCAAAAAGAAGATAATAGAAGTCAGAACGAGCTAGAACAAAAGCTTAAAAACAAAACCACAACAAATAATCAAAAGGGTCGTACAAATCCTATATCCCGGCTTGGCACCGGCACCGTTAATGAAAAAGGCAGCACTTTTTACGTCGCAGGCCTCAACAAAGGACGTCAACCGGTCTACAGAGTAAACCTCTCCGACCGGGAGGTCATCAGACTCGACCTAATAGGAAGATGAGGTCAGTTTATGATGCTCCTCCATCCAATATAAAGGGAACCTCCATTCCACATCCTTGGCCTCGGCCCCATTAAAGAACCAGGGTCACTCTCTAGGTTTGGTGACTACCTTGAAGAAGGAATTCTTGAAATGTTTGAAAGAATCGGAGTAGGCGGTCAAGAGTTTTCTGTCCGGATCACCCCGGAGGGAGGTTAGTCCCTTTAATTTATTAGCCTCTTTACCGGGGCAAGGAGCAAAAGGACAGAAGTAGTAAAAAAAATAGAGTAGCAGTGCAAGGAATGGGATCCTCAAAGGAGCCGCATAGGCATTCAAAATAGGCCCACCCATTGAGGTGGAGTTGAGAAGGGGCTAGATGAAGGTGGTTTAGAGCGGCAATTTGGAACTTGGTAAACGGGAAGCGAATACCAAGCTGGGTTATATAATCCCTATAGAAAAAGAAGAAGTTGGTATGTCCTTCCTCTCTGGAAGAACAGATAGGCTCATCTTCGTTAGGAGGACTCAAGCAGCAGCCCTCCAATTCCCGCAACTTCATTTTGTGAATGTCGGTTGCGGTCATTAGGGAGTGAGTCTTTAGTACTTCGTACGTCACCCAGGGGTATCGGTCAAGCAGAACCGTGGGGGGACTGGAGGAACCCGCCTCCTCAGCGTCGGATCGGGCACTAAGGGGTGAAGACGATGACTCCATTTACCTATAACACAAAACAAAAAATGCTAAAATCAGCAACTGGGGGAATACCTGGCACACACGTGCTATTGCATGGAAAGAGAAGAATGGACGGGCTCGGGTAACGCGGACTCCCAAAGTTCGGGCTAGGTTCAGAGGATGACCTATGACGATAGGAACCTAAAATCATGTTAGCCCGGGAATCTTCACCAACTGCGATGTAATAAGAACTCGAAGCAATGTAGTCCCAGCAATGACCGAGGTATCCATCAAGAAGGGATTCAGACCTAAGACGAGGGGGAGCCTTATAGAGACTAATAAGCTGTACTGGTACGGTCTCGGTTTCATCCCGACTCCTAAGGTTAAGACCTTATGTTGTGGAAACCAGGGTTTCGAGACCTAACAACGGCATGGCGAGACGCTTCAACATTCCTCTCACCAGATCCACCGTGAATAAGGGGGATAGCCTTTGCTTCTCAGAAAGAGGAGAGCCAAACAACCAATAACTAGTTCGAGGATAACGTGCACGCAGTGCTTCTTTCTCTTCAGGGATTAAATGTTGACTTGATGAAGGCAAGTTATTAGCTTTAACAATGGATACCGGAAGTGAAACCTAAAGAGGCACAAAACGACCGATAAGGTAGATAGCAGAAACCCCCATGAGTAAAGGCATACAGCTACAGGCAAGAGACTAGAACTCAGAGATTACCCAAAGATCCCAACCAAAGTTCAACTAGAAAACCACAGTCTACCAGCTATACGGTAACAGAAGGAGACCAAGGTAGAAATCACAGAACCAGTAAACGGCGAAGTATAGGCAAAATAATGGCGGGAAATGATGGATGTACCTGACTAAACCAAAGTTGATGATAGCTGAAGCAATGAGATTCGTAAGCAGCACTGAGATAATCGTAGCAGAAAGAAACAGAGTTTTCTGGGTTTTCTGATGAGAGCAAAGAAAGGGCGGAGTAAAATGGTGAAAGTGAGAGTAATGGAAGGAAATAGAAGTTGTGAACAAGTACACTCTTTCGAATGAAACGATACCGAAGCGTCAGGGGCAAAGGGGACCATTCACCCCCAGAAATAAGGGTGACATACGATAGCTAATGGGCGCATTAAATGTGCACGAAAATCGGAGGCGGCTTGATGGGGCGGTTACGACCCCATGCCAATCCAGGGAGGCTAGGTGGTATGGGGCAATGATGGTGAAGGCAGAAGAGTCTTCCTTTCGAAGTCATACGAAACCCTTAGCAATCAAGTCGGACCATCTCATCCAATGCATAGCAACCTCGGCACAATGAACTTAAGAAATATCCCTGATCCGCACACTCCACAATAGTACTTCAGAGTTTCAAGCCTCTAGGATTGACCTGGGATCTAGAGATAGGACCTCGGATTCTCGAGCGGAAAGGCTTCTACAGCCGAGGCTGGGATTGAGCGTCACACCATCCCGGCAGTTCAACAAATGTTGATATCTCGAACTACGTGGGCTTTGATCCCTCATCAGGGTACGTAGGCCCTAGGCATTGTTCCTAGGTCAAGCTCGATTTAGTCAAACATCGAACAGGCTAACCCACTAGGGCTAACCTGCCTCGGTAACCTACCTCAGATGAGTGACATCACGGAATCACACATCCCCACAGATCAAAAGCTTGAACTACCGGGCTGGGGGGGCAACTATTACGGACCTACGTTGGGCCCAATACCAGGATGGCCCGACAGGAAATATATTGCATGTCAGGATTTGCCTATAATAAAGGGGGATCCTATCTTATCTACAATCTGGATATATCTAAATGTGTATCTGGATAGTTAGGATATCGCGGGCCTCAGGTCACAGGGCCCAAGCGATTCCGCCTAAGGTAAACTCTATAAATACAGGGGTAAAGCCTTAAAGTACACACGTTCTAAACTCTGAACTACTTACATTCAGTCACACTATGCACACGCCACCCCCCATTGGGGCAAGCCTTATTTGTGTACAGTGATACCATGCTCTCCTGAATATCTGCCCCATAGATATCCAGGCAGGGCCTGTCAATCCAATATCAAAGCATCAGCCTATCGGGCTGAACATCTGTGTTCTACACCGGGACATAAACTATATATTTTTTTTTACCATATATAAAATAAAATATATTTGAAATATACTTTTATCCATTTAAAAGAAATCTAAATAAATAATTTTTAATAAATGTGATGAGAAACAAAAAAATAAAAACTTAATAAATGAAATATACGTAATTCAAAATAAATTTTTATACAAGGTCTATCTTTATATTTACATTCTTCGTTCTATACATTATATATATTTAATAGCATATTGAAAGTACAAAAGCCACGTAAAGAATTGTAATACGAAATCGTGGCTAGAGGAATTCAAGAATATTGTTGTGAAAATAAGGAAAATATAGATGAGGGAGATGAAGAAATGTAAGAGAAAAATGTTCCTTTTGAGGGTCTTGGTTCTTAACCTTAATTTGTTGAAGTTTGTTGTTGTAACCGCTCTACCGAGTTTCCAAATCCATTTCTCGTGATAATTCAAAATTTCAATTTTTTTGAATGAAATTAAAATTTCAAATCTTTCAAGTACCAACAAAGGATATGATGAGATTTTTTTTTTTTTTTTTTTTTTTTTTTTTTTTTGGTTTTTCCATCATTTTCTATTTTTCCTTTGCCCATTTTCTCAAGCATTAAAGCTCTTGAAAATTAAAAAAGCATAAAGTGTATAGGAAAATTAGATATATTGTAAAAATAATCACATATACATAGTGTTATGATAAAGTACATGCAAGTAGCTAACTTGGAAAAAAAAAATATCTAACTTCCCTTTTCATTTTCTATCAACTCTCATTGTTTATTTCTTTCATGACTACTAAATTAAGATCTAATAGATCATGTCTAATATTTTATAAAAATATTTATAATGAAAGATATGGAAAGAAAATGGACAATAAGATTAGAGTGAGGGGGTCAGCTTCTTGGTGGCAATTTGCTAAGGTTTTTTCTCTCCCTTTTTTTTTTTTAAGGATTAAGTTATAGAGTGGCCACCAAAATACTACATTAGAAGCACCAAATACCAAAATGTTTTGAAAGGAACAAAAATATCAATTCCGACTTTCAAACAACAAAAATAACTTATTTTGTCCTTTCTGTGTGTATGTATCGAACTCGCATACTTTGGAACTTGCTTTCCCTCTTTCAATTCCAACTTCAAGATTTCTAGTGTATATAAGAATTAAATTAAATTTAAATTTATTCAATCCCATCAAGGAGGGAGTGATTCTTATTCACGTGGGTACTAATAATGTGTGTTACAAAGCCCCATTCATAAGCATCTAACCCCAACCAAGACTTACGTAGGATAAATAACAAAATGAATCCTCGTAAGTGTACAATATGTAACTTTTGAGTTTTAGGAATAAAATCTCCTAAAAACTATTCATTAGAAAGGTTATAGAGTGTGGGATGTGAAAGGCCAATGGTTGAAAGTTTATGGACATCCACATAATTAATATATTCATAACAATCCCCTTAGATGTCCATTATGCATACTTCATTAAAAACTTTAACTAAGAAAAATCTAATGGGACAAAAACTTAGCCAAAGGAAAAAATTCATAATTCATTGATACACTTTCTAATACTGCCTCATTAAAAACCTTTTTAGGAAAACTCAGTAGGATAAAACTTAGATAAGAGAAAAAGAGTACAACTTGTATTGACTTCCCCTCTTGACAACATCAGTTGAGATCTTTGAGTCTCTCAAGACCGATGCCATGGACAAGCTTTTCAAAAATTGTACCTAGAAGTGACTTGATGAATAAATCTGTTAGATTTTCACTTGAACTGATTTACTGGATATTTATTTCACCATCCTTTTGAAAGTCATGAGTGAAGAAGAATTTTGGTGAAATATGCTTCATTCTATTGCCCTTGATATAACCTTCTTTAAGTTGGGCAATACATGCAACATTATCCTCACATAGAACTGTTGTGACCATTTAACTTGAAGATAAATGGCAAATTATTTGTTTGTGATGTATTACTGACATCAACCATACACATTCCCGACTTGCTTCTGAAAAACCTGGCTATCACCCAAGAGGGGGTGAATTGAGTGTTTAATAAAACTTTAGTTACTTTGAAAATCTTTTCGCAACTTACTGAAAGTAGTTTGAATGACAGAAGTAATTTATAAAGTGATAATTAGTCATTCAAATATATATGCACATTCAAATATATATGCTGGAAGTATAAGAGATAAGGGTCATGCAAATTGATTTATACTGGTTCGGCCCAATCCTTAACCTACATCCAGTCCCCAAGCTCCACTTGAGATTTTCAATCCACTATCCTCTTGTTTATCTGGGGCACAAGAGAAGCCTATACAAACGCACAAGTTCACCCAGGCACTTGTGAGGCCGAATCTCTCATCGAGATACACCTTTCAATCAGTTACACACTTTGTACTTGAAGTTATCCTCTCACTAGGATACACTCCCCCTTACAAGTTGTAAACCGATAACTCAATCTCCAAGTCCCACGACTTGAGATTCTTACAATGATTTAATAATCAGAAATGTTCTCTCCAGAAGAGAAGATGAATAAACACTGAAGTACAATCAAATCATTTCACTTTCTAGTGTAAACTATATAAACATTGAAAATAGAGTGTGTGTGAGATAAATGTTGGATTCAGAATATTGGCATCTTGATAGTGCTAGCTCTCTCTCATCAACCTTGAATACTTCTTCTTTTATAGGTAGAGATCAATATATGACCGTTGAGAAGATTCAATGACTGTTGGATAAAGAAATATAGCCGTTAGACTCAGATGGAACTAGCCGTTAGAGCTTCGTTTTTTGAACCAGCTATGACATCAGCATTTACTTTACCCTTGATCTTCAGCTTAACAACCTTTAATCATCTGAAACATGTACACAAATGATATAAATGATGTTAAGAAGCATTATACGTCATTTGGGTAATCATCTGGATGTTTATCGGAAGAATCGGGATTTTCGAAACGGTGATTTTTGACGAGAGATGAAAACTCGAGTTTGCCTTTAATAGACTCGAGTTTCCTTATGTTGTTGAAAGCTAGATTTCTCTCGCTCGAGCCAAACTCAAGTTTGTAACTTATAGACTCGAGTTTGATATCCTTTCAGCTTAGAAGATGGTTTTGATCGAAGGCAAATTCAAATTGAGAACTTGGAAAACCCGCAAACTCGAGTTTGCAACTTATAGACTCGAGTTTGGTTTTGTCTTGAATAGCTCAGATGCTCTCTGTCTTGTCTAAACTCGAGTTTCCCACTAATAGACTCGAGTTTGGATGTTCTTCGGGACCTGGTCTGAAAAGACCCTTTCTTACTAAACAATAATTAACCATAATGTTTTCTTAAAATCAGATTAGTAGGTAATCATCGAAAACCTTCCTTTTCACATCTCGGGGTCCAGGGCACAAATTTCACCCACAAACCCACAACGAGAAAATCCATAACTCGGGACACAATTATCGAATCGAGATTTTATAACCCACAAGTCATACAAGATGAACCTCACAACAAAGGGTCTTCACAAACAATGTTTGCACAAAATAGGAGAGTGGATCCACTATAATTTGATAGTATATAAAATAAGGCCTTCAACAGACATCCAATAGTAGTTATGTAGTATTTCAGAAATATGAGGGCCCTATGATGGCAATATATAAATCAATACAACACTAATACCAAAAAGAGGCTTACAAGTTTCATGACGTTTATGCCTCTGGCTGCTTCCCTTGCCCTCTAATAAGGTTAGAGGTCTCGCTGAAAAATTTAATAATGACGGGGTGAGACATAAAGACCCCGTAATCGAAATTAATTTATCAAATATGCGGGGAAAGGATTGCAAGTCGGAGAAGCAGGTTTGTTATCATAATTAAAATATCAATAATAATTAAATAATACATAATAATTAGCAATATTTAAAACCATCCCCACTCATCCATCCTGCTCCTCCTTATATCTTCTGGACGTGGTACAACCTATCAGTGCTAGTATACCCTAGGCCAAGGTTAGCTAGTCACTTCAAGAATACCGCCCCCTCCCATGCTACCAACTAGGGGTCCAGGGTACAAAATTTTTCCCACAAAACCACCACTAATATACCGTAATGGGAGGTGTCCGCTCAAAACACTCAACTCAAATTCTAGGCCGGGAATGAGAGAGCCGATGAGCACAATTTCACCCTCAATCTCTTCCACACAACCCAACATATCCCACAACAAAATAAAATGAATAATAGAACACTAAAATTTTCATCAACATTTTACTAAATTATTATTCCATGTACATCATCTCACAACAAACATTATAACCATCACAACAATAAGAACCCCAATAAAAATATTAACTTAAATACACAGATTGGAAAATACACTGCTTCACTGAAATAATTTTATATTCAAACATATACATAATTTTTCAAAACACATACAAGTAGTCTATATGAAAGTAAGACTTAGAAAAATACCTTACAGTCCAAAACAAACATATAAAATAAATTAACCCCGGTTACCTCAATTCCAAGTTCAACCTTGGCTCGACGAACACAACCCGCACAATCACCGCTCACAAGAAGACTCTACATACATTATCACAATTAAAACTTATAATTTCCTATAACTAAAAAAATACAATTTCTAATAATAATAATTATTATTATTATTTTCACTATTTATTTATTACTATTATTATTATTTTTTTTTCTACAATTAGTTTAAAATCTCAGAGGCTATCCTAACACTTTAAATTAGAACTTTAATAAATGTTCACACCACGTAAAATATGCTTCACTATATTATTTTGTAAATAATATTATAAGTGAAATAATATAGGAGTTAGTTAAATTAGATCCTATTATATAGGAGTTTATAAATACTAACAACATAAAAATACATTTTATTATGATACACACACACACATATATTCTTTTAATACACTAATATATGTCTGTGTGTATCATACAAGCAAAACAACGATATATATATATATATATATATATATTATACATACTACTTGACACATTTTCAAAGTTTCAAAAGTAATAACTCACATGTATAGTAGGCATTGTATATATATATAGTTTGACACCCTTTTCAAAGTTTCAAAAGTAATACTCACACACATAGTAAGCATTATATATATATACACATATAGTTTGACACCTTTTAAAAGTTTCAAAAGTAATTCTCACACGCACAGTAAGCATCATATATATATATATACATATAGTTTGACACCTTTTCAAAGTTTCAAAAGTAATAGCTTACATGCACAGTACGCAATTGGGTTTGTGTTCAGCAATATATATATATATATATATACCACCCATTCCTTTGATTTCCATATGTAATGACGGATACAAATATATATGTTAGTAAAGTTTCCCTTCCTTCTTTTCCACGTACATTGTGGTGCATTTATACATATACACTCAATCTACAGCAACTAAAAGTTTCTAACCATAATGGCGCACACACACACACACACTCACACCCAAATATATATATATATATATATATATTAAACCTCCTCTGTTTCATCTTCCAAAAACAGAGATTCCCAAGCAGCAACTAAAACTTATTTCCAATGGTCTAATATTCCCACATTTTCATTGGTAATTAATGGAAGCACGGAGGAAAGGAAAGTTTACACTCACCTCTGTTTTGGAGATGCTGAGGAGAGCAAGAAAATGACTAAACTCTCACTCTTTCTCCAACCTTGGTGATGAGGACATAGGAGGCGGCAGGACCAAGGCAACAAACTTGGAGGACATACAAGGTCTTGGAGGCCCAATGACAAGAGCAAAAGCTAAAAAAAGGCTAAAGAGGCCCTAAATCTCCTGGTGACCACCTTACTTGAGACAAGCCCAAGTCTAAAGGAATAAGAGGCCGAAATGATACACTTAATTTAGATTGAAGACCTTGAAGAATAAGCCTCAATGGATTGCATGAAGGCTTCAATTTACTTGGCCCAAATTCTGCACTTAGTTTTATCTTTCTTACATTTAGTTAAATTTTTGTAATAAGGCTTATTGGGCTGGCTTATTGGGCTTTGTGTGTAAGCATATTTAGGTTAAACTTAATATGGATGTTGTCCACTATATAAGGGAACACTATGCTTTTGGGACGGAGATTTGAATTCAAAGTTAACCTTTTTGGTGAGAGACATGCTTCTCTAGGGTTCTTTTGAGAATCTCTGAACTTATCAAGGGCATCAATCCTTGTGGCGTTCTTGGGCTTACCAATTTCTTGGAATTGTGGCGTCTACCTATAATCCATAAACTTCAGTTTTCATTCTATATTTCTTGGTTTCGTATCTCCAGATTCCATTATCCTTTTTCAGTGATTCTTGAGCCAAAATCGTGTTTCAGAAAGCCATCTTTCACCTCGTTTTGGAATCCCTCAAATCCGAGATCTACAGCATGAGATACATTCTGTTCTTATCAGGACGTGTTGGGAGCTGAATTTCTGGTGCGAAATTCCATTCCTAGTTGATCCAATCATCCTTTTCTTTCGGGAATCATATCATCTGGCATCAGAGAAAAGGTTTTAGGATTGGAATTGGGTTATCTTTTCACGATTGTTTACATCCAATCTGGTCACTCATTTGGTAACCCTAGTCCCTAAAATTTGTGTCTTTGATTTTTGAATTGTGCAATTCTGTTTTAGTCGTTGTTGTTTGTTCCTAATTTGTTCTTTCAATCTTCTGGTTGTTGTTCTTTCAATTTCTTGTTCGGTTCACATATTTCTTCACTTGGTTCTTGGTGTTCTGATATGATCCCCAAAAGAAAAGGATGATTGGATCAACTAGGAAAGGAATTTCACACCAGAAATTCAGCCTCCAGCGTGTCCTGAAATAACAGAACGTATCTAATGCTACAGACCTCGGATTTGAGTGATTCCAAAATGAGGTGAAAGATGGCTTTCTGAAACACGATTTTGGCTCAAGAATCACTGAAAAAGATAAGGGAATCTGGAGATATGAAACTAAGAAATATAGAACGAAAACTGAAGTTTACGGATTATAGGTAGGCGCCACAATTCCAAAAGTTGATAAGCCCAAGAACGCCACAAGGATTGATGCCCTTGATAAGTTCAGAGATTCTCAAAAGAATCCTATAGAAGCTTGTCTCTCACCAAAAAGGTTAACTCTGAATTCAAATCTGCCGTCTCAAAAGCTATGGTGTTCCCTTATATAGTGGACAACATCCACATTAAGTTTAACCTAAATATGCTTACACACAAAGCCCAATAAGCCTTATTACAAAAGTTTAACTAAATGTAAGAAAGATAAAACTAAGTGCAGAATTTGGGCCAAGTAAATTGAAGCCTTCATGCATATCCATTGAGGCTTATTCTTCAAGGTCTTCAATCTGAATTAAGTGTATCATATCGGCCTCTTCTTCCTTTAGACTTGGGCTTGTCTCAAGTAAGGTGGTCACCAGGAGATTTAAGGCCTCTTTAGCCTTTTTAGCTTTTGCTCTTGTCATTGGGCCTCCAAGACCTTGAATGTCCTCCAAGTTTGTTGCCTTGGTCATGCCGCCTCCTTTGTCCTCATCATGTTCATCCCTTGTTCATCATTGTTCTTGAATTTTAATCCTTTCAATTCATGTTTCTTGAGTAGTGTGTTGTTGGTGTGTTAAGTAATAGCTCAGTTTGTAGGGAATTCTATCTAATTTAGTTCTGAATTAGTAGAATTTCAAAATTTGATTCCAAAATCACAAATTCCTTTTGTTAAAGAATCAGGTGTTATAAAAAAAGGAAAAAAAAAAAAAAAAAAAGGAGGAGCAAAAAAAAAAAACTATACAGCACCTTGCTATTCAATTACACCCTAACTACCAACCCCAAGAGACCTCAGTGGACACCTATAAACACACAGTCATATAGGCTCCACCTAGCCCCATATAACCTTGGGCCTCAGTAGTCACCTAAGGACACGCAGTCCAATAGGCACCACCTACCCTACATGCCAAGGGCTTCCACAGCCCAACATACTCTGGACCCTAGTGGTAACCTAAGAACACACAATCACATAGGCACCACGGTCCAATCCCTTACCTCATGATAAAACACACATGCGAAAGTTACATAGAGTATACAAGTTCACAGTTACTACCTCGCACGCCTCGCAAAATAATAACTCTTCCTTGATATTGAAAATAGGGTCCATACGTGAAAACACCCTAGATACAGCCAAACATCATGCTTTTAGTCATATGAAAACACTTTGGTTCAAGTTCCATAAAATTCGCACAACACCAGAATTTTCCAGAAACGCTGACCCAACTTCTCCGATTTGTAATAAATTCTAGAAAAATAGTATCGACATGAAATCAGTGGCCATTGAACCCTTAGAATGTGTAGTTTACCATAAAAATAATCCCCAAAGTCATATGGGTTCGAATCCTTCTCAGATTCTTAAAACTTAGCCACTGGTCTGAGACAGAGTCCAGGTTTTTAGGTCATTTTCAACTTAAAATATATCTCAATTGGAAACTCCAAATGACACAAAATATTATATAAAAATAATCCTTAGGATGTATAATTTCACCATGTAAAATATCAGATCATTTAGACTTCATTTACTATTTTAAATCCACCGATCTATCTTCGCTGCCCAGAAACCGTAAGAATCGACAGATTTTCGTATAACAAAGACTTAAGCTTTTAGGGTTTGGAAAAAGGTGATCCAACATGTCCCCACACAAAAGCACCTTCTGGACTCAATGGAAACCTCAAAGATACCAAAATACTACAGCAACTCCACGAAAATCACCATAGGGCAGAAGCAAGAGTAGCTAGGTTGCCGGTTAGGAGACTTACCTCGGGATTTCGGTTGCGGGTGCTTTCTTCTTCCTTGGAGCAAGACCTTCAACTGGACCTCCTCTCCCTCACCTTGAACACAAAATAGGGCAGCCAAAATGGAGGGAGGAGTGTCCTATTTATAGGCCCCAAGTTCCAAACTTTGCCCCTAGATATTTTTAGCTGTATGTTTTAGGGTTAGGGGTAAATTGGTCATTTTGCCTTGTTCATCTTCCAAAGCATGGGGCCCACAAAATCAGATCTTCTAAAAGCCTTCTAGGGTCTTCCATGGGCAGAAAATAACGCATTCCCATCCCAAAAATAGGGTTCCAGTTTTGCCCCTAGGTGACCTTAGTTGTAGGTTTAAGATGTAGGGGCAAAATGGTCATTTTGCGTCGTTCTTCTCCCAAGGCAGTGGGGTCCACGAAATCTGCCCAAGATATGCCATAATTAGTCATAATTACTTGTCCTTCACCTTGTCACATCAGATTCAAATATGTGGTCCAGATTAATCCAGATTATTTTATTCTTTCTCTCTCTTCATGATGACTTGATGTGACATTCTCTCTCTTCATAATTACTTAGCAAGATATTTTCTCTCTCCTCTGGGCCCACTGGAATTTCATCCCTATCGGTATCCTGGGCCTGGGGCCAACTCCGGAAAGTCCTATCCGCTCAGCTCCCGGTTGTCGGTCCCACCTTACCTCGTAATGCATATCCTTCACTAGACTTGTGTGGGCCCGGATCATCAGTCACTTTTCCCTAACCACAAGTGGACGGGGCATGCTACCTTGGGGATCAAGAAACCTTTATTCCAGTATCCCAGATCCACCTCGTAATGCGTGCTACTCGGTAATCCAACTTTTGGCCCCGAAATGCCACGTGTCCGACGTAGCACTACTACTACTAACTTTTCCTTCCCTTCAGGGTCCAAATACACCTTTTCTCTCTCCTCCCTTGTTTCCTTCAAAAAAACGCAGGGCTCCCATGACCGCCCTGAAAATGCCGTATACTTACCTGTACTAACATATTTTTGCTCAACTAAGTGTCCTATACCTCAGGACATAGTTGGGCAGCATCTTTTATGACTAGACTTACATCGTATACATCTTCTGTACCCATTTTACGTTAGTACCTTAGTTCCATGGCTTCAGCATACTAGGTCTACTGACCCGTATGGCCCAGTTACTTAGTCCCAGAGAGGCTTCCTATGCCTCGACCATCTTGGGACTCTCCCCAAACTGGGCCTAGTCGTCCGCCTATTTCAGGTTTATTATCAATGCTTAGGGTCCAAAATTCGGGGTGTTACAAGGACATAGGAGGCGGCATGACCAAGGCAACAAACTTGGAGGACATACAAGGTCTTGAAGGCCCAATGACAAGAGCAAAAGCTAAAAAAGGCTAAAGAGACCCTAAATCTCCTGGTGACCACCTTACTTGAGACAAGCCCGAAGAAGAGGCCGAAATGATACACTTAATTCAGATCGAAGACCTTGAAGAATAAGCCTCAATGGATATGCATGAAGGCTTCAATTTACTTGGCCCAAATTCTGCACTTAGTTTTATCTTTCTTACATTTAGTTAAACTTTTGTAATAAGGCTTATTGGGCCGGCTTATTGGGCTTTGTGTGTAAGCATATTTAGGTTAAACTTAATATGGATGTTGTCCACTATATAAGGGAACACCATAGCTTTTAGGACGGCAGATTTGAATTCAGAGTTAACCTTTTTTGTGAGAGACATGCTTCTCTAGGGTTCTTTTGAGAATCTCTGAACTTATCAAGGGCGTCAATCCTTGTGGCGTTCTTGGGCTTATCAATTCTTTGGAATTGTGGCACCTACCGATAATCCGAAAACTTCAGTTTTCGTTCGAAATTTCTTAGTTTCGTATCTCTAGATTTTCTTATCCTTTTTCAGTGTTTCTTGAGTCAAAATCCTGTTTCAGAAAGCCATCTTTCATCTCGTTTTAGAAGCGCTTGAATACGAGGTCTGTAGCGTTAGATACGTCCTGTTCTTTCAGGATACGCTGGAGGCTGAATTTCTGGTGCGAAATTCCTTTCCTAGTTGATCCAATCATCCTTTTCTTTCAGGGATCATATCATCTGGTATCAGAGCAAAGGTTCTAGGATTGGAATTGAGTTATCTTTTCTTGATTATTTACATCCAATCTGGTCACTCATTTGGTAACCCTAGTCCCTAAAATTTGTGTCTTTGATTTTTGAATTGTGCAATTTTGTTTCAGCCGTTGTTGTTTGTTCCTAATTTGTTCTTTCAATCTTCTGGTTGTTGTTTCTTTCAATTACTTGTTCAGTTTACATATTTCTGCACTTGGTTCTTGGTGTTCATCCCTTGTTCATCATTGTTATTGAATTGTAATCCTTTCAATTCTTGTTTCTTGAGTAGTGTGTTTGTTAGTGTGTTTAGTAATAGTTTGTGGGGAATTCTATCTAAAAAAGTTCTGAATTAGTACAATTTCAAAGTTAGATTCCACAATCACAAATTCCTTTTGTTGAAGAATCAGGTGTTATAAAAAAAAAGAGCAAAAAAAAGGAAAAAAAAAAACTATATAGCACCTTGCTATTCCATTACACACACTACTCTACTTGTGAATCAAGTTCAAAGTGTCTTCCTTGAATAATTCCTCCAAATTGTTTTGGGTTTTCTTTGTCTTGTCTTCTTTGACATCTTTTCCAATTTGTATTGTGAGTCACCACCAATTCCAGAGTTTGGGATTGTACTCTTGAGTGTTCTTGGAGAATCTGTTAAGAACCTAAAGAGAGCTATTGAGTGGTAAAAGGCAAGAGAGAACACTACACAAAAGCCTTATAGAGAGCAACAAACACGAGTGATACATTTTTAAGAGTGTAAACACGTGAGCGAGTAGTGAGGTCCTATTACTTTTGTTCTTTTCCTTGAATTATGGCAGGTACAAGTGGTGAAGGTGTTCCTCCTCCTATAGGAGATAACTGATTGCTAATTGAAGCCATTACAACTCAAATGCAAAAGGATGATGAGGGACCACACACAGAGGAGTTATATGAGAGAATGGAGAGAATAGAAAATCAAGGGAATGATGATGACGATAGACAGAGAGGGAGGGATGAAAGAAGGAGAAGAAGAGATAATGAGAATGATGCTAGAGAGGATAGAATTAAGGGAGTGAAGCTTAATATAACATCTTTTAAGGGAAAAAAGTGATCCGGAGGCCTATTTAGAGTGGGAACTGAAGATTGAGCACTTATTTGCATGTCACAATTATACTGAAGAGAAGAAAATGAAGGTGGCAGCCATGGAGTTTAGTGATTATGCTCTCATTTGGTGGGACCAATTGCAAAATGAGAGGGTGAGATATGAAGAACCATTGGTGGATAGTTGGGTGGAGATGAAAAGGCTAATGAGAAGAAGATTTGTACCTTCCCATTATCATCGAGACCTTCACAATAAACTTCAAAGACTCACACAAGGTAACAAGAGTGTAGATGAGTATTATAAAGAGATGAATGTGTCCTTGATTAGAGCAAATATTAGTGAAGAACGGGAGGCTACTATGTCACGTTTCTTGCATGGGCTGAATAGTGATATAAGGGATGTTGTGGAGTTGCAAAATCATGTGGAGTTGGAGGATTTAGTGCAACAAGCTAGTAAGGTAGAACAACAACTCAAGAGAAAGGGTGTCATGAGGAAAAACTCTTCGAATTTTAATTCTTCAAGCTGGAAGGATAGAAATAAGAAGGAGGGAGGTTCTTCATCAAGCAATCCCACTACCACACCTCAAAGGACTCAAACTAAATCAATGAGATCCCTAAAAAGACAAGGAGTAGTGAAATAAAATGCTTCAAGTGTTTGGGGAGAGGTCACATAGCTTCAGAATGTCCAACTAAGAAGACTATGTTACTTAAAGAGGATGGAGAGCTTACTAGTGAGCCTTCTTCAAATTGTTCCTCACATGATGATGAAGATGAGTATATTGAAGAAATAATTCCAGACGGAGATTTGTTTATGGTAAGAAGGATGTTGGGAAGCCAAGCAAAAGACATGGATGATAGTCAAAGAGAGAACATCTTTCATACTAGATGCCTTATCCAAGGGAAGGTATGTTCTTTAATTATTGATGGAGGGAGTTATACCAATGTTGCAAGTGCTAGAATGGTGTCAAAATTGGGCATGGAAACCAAACCTCACCCGCTGCCATACAAGCTTCAATGGCTTAGTGAGGATGGTGAAGTGACCGTAAGCAAACAAGTGGAGGTGAACTTCTCCGTAGGAAAGTATGATGATACATTTTTATGTGATGTGGTACCAATGGAGGCTTGTCATTTGCTTCTTGGGAGACCTTGGCAATATGATAAGAAAGTTATGTATGACGGTTGCACCAATAAGTTCTCTTTTTACATAAAGAACGCAAGACTATTCTTGCACCTTTCACACCAAGAGAAGTTAGTGAGGATCATTTAAAAATGAGAGAAAAAAGAAAGCAAGAGAGAAAAGAGAGAAAAGCACCAAACTTGTTTATAAAAGAAAAAGAGGTGAAAAAGGCAAAGCATTTGAAAAAGCCAATGCTCTTACTTTTGAGTAAAGAGAATAATTTTACAGATGCAAGTCCTACTAACTCTCTTCCAAATGAGGTTTCTAATTTGTTGTAGGAATTTAAAGATGTTTTTCCTAAAGAGGTACCTCATGGACTACCACCTCTAAGAGGCATAGAACATCAAATTGATCTCATTCCAGGAGCTTCATTGCCTAACAACTCTGTTTTTCAGCATAAAGATGGTAAGAGTAAGGTTCAATATGTGCGGAAACTACATGAGAAGGTAAAGGCAAACATTGAAAAAAAGGTAGAGAGTTACGTCAAGCAAGCAAACAAAGGAAGGAAAAAGGTAAGTGTTTGACCCAGGTGATTGGGTTTGGGTTCATTTGAGAAAAGAGAGGTTTTTCGCCCAAAGGAAATCTAAACTTCAACAAAGGGGAGTAGTTCCTTTCCAAGTGCTATCCAAGATTAATGATAATGCCTATAAAATAGATCTCCCTGGTGAGTATGGTGTAAGCGCTACTTTTAATGTGGCTGATTTGTCCCTTTTTGATGCAGGAGAAGGGGATTATAATTTGAGGACAAATTCTTTCGAAGAAGGAGGGAATGATGAGGACATAGGAAGCGGCATGACCAAGGCAACAAACTTGAAAGACATACAAGGTCTTGGAGGCCCAATGACAAGAGTAAAAGCTAAAAAGGCTAAAGAGGCCCTAAATCTCCTGGTGACCACCTTACTTGAGACAAGCCCAAGTTTAAAGGAAGAAGAGGCCGAAATGATACACTTAATTCAGATTGAAGACCTTGAAGAATAAGCCTCAATGGATATGCATGAAGGCTTCAATTTACTTGGCCCAAATTCTGCACTTAGTTTTATCTTTCTTACATTTAGTTAAACTTTTGTAATAAGGCTTATTAGGCTGGCTTATTGGGCTTTGTGTGTAAGCATATTTAGGTTAAATTTAATATGGATGTTGTCCACTATATAAGGGAACACCATAGCTTTTGGGACGACAGATTTGAATTCAAGGTTAACCTTTTTGGTGAGAGACAAGCTTCTCTAGGGTTCTTTTGAGAATCTCTGAACTTATCAATTCAGAGTTATCCTTGTGGCGTTCTTGGGCTTATCAATTCTTTGGAATTGTGGCGCCTACCAGTTTTCGTTCGAAATTTCTTGGTTTCGTATCTCTGTATTCCCTTGTCCTTTTTTGGTGTTTCTTGAGTCACAATCGTGTTTCAGAAAGCCATCTTTCACCTTGTTTTGGAAGCACTCAAATCCAAGGTCTGTAGCATTAGATACGTTCTGTTCTTTCAGGACGCGTTGGAGGCTGAATTTCTGGTGCGAAATTCCTTTCCTAGTTGATCCAATCATCCTTTTCTTCTGGGGATCATATCAACGTTCGAGACGTACAACGGTCGAGACGCACAACGTTCTAGATGCGCACCAAACTGGATTGAACGAAACTCTCAACCCTTTGCATAGGTACGGTTTTTCTAACGAACATTGATTTAAACACGGTTGAACGATCCTCCAAAGGGATTCGTAAAATTTTAATTCCGCTACGTGTACGAATCCCAATAGTGTGCACTCTAGGAAGAGATGTTTTAATGATGGTCAATTTGATGATTTGTGACTGGCAGGTTTCCTGGTCACAGGGTAGACTAGTAGGATATCCAGGTCTATGATAGTTCTCTTCTCCACTAATTAAGAAACTTGAATGAATAATATTTGATTCGACATGTATGTATATGGCGAATATAGAAATTGATATTTGAATTCAATTACTATGTATATTGGATTTGATTATGTTTTGATTAGGATTACCATCTTTGCTGACTTTTGTGTTTGTGTGGCTGCGATGATCCTTCGGGGGAGCAGATTTTCAGTGAAACAGGGTGCAAATGATGGGGTTAGCAATGGGCTATAAGGATAACGCCTCAGAGATTCCTAGCTAGTTCTAGGTTTTTACAGAATTTTTAGAAAATGCATCAGACATATTTCCTTTAGTTGAATTTTAGCCTTTAGTTTTATTTGAATGTAATGTATTTAGTCTTGCACTTGTCTTTAGTACAAGTACAGCGGTAACATTTCTCAAATTTGGTTAATTTAAATTTCACAGTTATCTATGATTTTAGGAATTTTGTGCCATTATAAATTGTTAGAAATTTGAGGGTGTTACAACTTTGTTAGTGAGTTTCAAATGTTTTAGAGGATATTAAATGAAAATTTGAACAAAAGCAAAAAGTGATGTCAGCACATTAAATGCAAAGTTTAGAAAACTTGCATCCTTTTGAACAATCATTCTACTCACGTTGCAAAGGGATTAATGTTTCCTTTTCACATCCAGTAGCTGCTCTTCCAACGGATTAAAAGTCAAGAAGTCAACCATAAACTTCTGTGTAACTAGATTAACCAAAGAGTAGTGAGAGAAGAAGATCAAAGCTTAACCTAATCCTTCCTTAATGTTGGCAACGGTCTCATTGAAGATTACAACGATCATTTAATGCCGTCTTCATATAAATAGAGTTGCATTCAATTCTTCTCAACAACCAATCTGCTGAAAATGAAAATCATTCAAGTTTCCAACTACTCTGAGTTTTCTTGTGTAAAGTATATTTTGATACATTTGTACTTCAGTGCTTATCTTTATCTACTCTTAAGGAGAGTTTCATTTATTGAAATCATTCATTGTAAGGATCTCAAGTCGTAGGACTTGGAGATTGAGATATTTGATTACAACTTATAAGGGGGAGTAAGTTATAGTGAGAGAATTACTCTAGAGTTACAGAGTGTGTAATCATTTGAGTTAGGATGCCCTTCTTGTACTTCCCAGGGGGTCACCCATCCCGAGATTCCTCTTGTCCAAGCACGCTTAACTTCTGGGTGCCCTTCTTGTTCTTGGGTACTTGTACTAGTACCAACCGTTCGCCTTTTTAGAAACAGGATATCAGCTTCTTCATACACTTCCCTTCTAATTTTGTTGCGGGAATCGGTCCCTGATTCCCTTATCAAAGGACCCAAGGTTAGCACCAGAACTCATACTCTGTGCTAACTCTTCCATCACAAGAGTCTTATCTTACCGGAGCTCAACCCTCTTCCTTAGGGTATTTATCCTTGATGCTCCATTTGCCCATCTGTACCCTTAACCATGTACCATTTACCAGTACTGTCCAAACCATGCTCTGATACCAAACTGTTACACCCCTATCAGCCTCGCCCTTTCGGGTGGCGGGTTAGAGGGATCCTCATCGCTTATTACCTTTCCTTAGATAAATTGTCACTTTAAATTTATATCAGAGTACGCGCGGCAGAGCATTGGATCGGTTTGGACAACTTCCAATATACTGGTAAAGTACCTACATAACATAAAGAAGTCCACAAAACGTTAAGGGTACAATAGTCCAAAATAAAAACTAAACAGGGATTATAAATCATACACTCGTCCCAAACATAGAAGTACAAAAATCAACCGAGCATCCTCTATTTCTTCGTCTTTCCGCACCAAGCTCTATCTTCTTCAAGTCCTCTAGCCGCTACTACCTCACGCCTGTATCCTTTTGATCCAGACTAGAGTTCAAAGTTGAACCCCCAGAGTAACTGTTAAACTCATATACAATCAGGAACACAACAAACATGGCATGTACTTCGCAGGACCGCCTGGTCAAGACAAGCCCTCGAACTCAGCGCGCAAACAGGCCTCAGTAGTCAGGGAGCGACCCCAACCCCTAGCCTAGGGCCTCAGAGGATACTTATAAACACACAGTCATATAGATTCCACCTAGCCGCACATACCTTGGGCCTCACCTTCACCTGTGAACACACAGTCACACAGGATCCACCTAGCCCACATGTCACGGGCCTCAAAAGTACCCCAAACGAGATACTTCCTAGCCACCATGCCTCGGCCTCAGTAGTGCCTCTACCGCTACTACCTAGCCGGCATACCTCGGGCCTCGGTAGCCACCATAGGACATGAGTCCCATAGCTACTACCTATCCTACATCCACAATCATGATAACACAGAACATACAAGAGCCAGATAGAAAGTTTACAGTTACTACCTGGCAAGCCTCAAAAATAGAAAAATCTTCCTTTGGCACTTAAAATATGTCTCATACGTGTTAACAACCTAGATACAGCAAGAACATCATGCTTTAAATCACAAGAACAAACTCCACTTCAAGTTCCATAAATTCGCATAGCACCAGAATTTTCCAGAAACGTTGACCCAACTTCACCGATTTTTAATAAATTCTAGCAAAATTGTATCGACATGAAATCAGTGGCCATTGAACCCTAAGAATGTACATTTTACCATAAAAATAATTACCAAAGCCATATGGGTTTGAGTCCTTTCCATATTCTTAAAACTTAGCCACTGGTCCGAGACAGAGTCCAGGTTTTTAGGTCATTTTCAAATTAAAATATCTCTCGGTTGGAAACTCCAAATGACACACAATATTATATCTAAATCATCCTTAGTATGTCTAATTTCACCATGTAAAATATCAGATCAAAAGGAGTTCATTTACTATTTCAAAACTACCGATTAACACACACTGCCCAGAAACCGCAAGAACCGACAGATTTTCGTATAACAAAGACTTGAGCCTTTAGGGTTTGGAAAAAGGTGATCTCACTTGACCCCTACAAAAACACCTTCTGGACTTAATTGAAACCTCAAGAATACCAAAATACTACAGAAAATCCACAAAAATCACCATAGGGCAGAAGCAATGATTCCAAGTCGTCGGTTAGGGGCTTACCTTAGGCTGTCGGTTGCGGGTGCCTTCCTCTTCCTTGGACCAGAGCCTTCACCTGGACCTTCCTCTCTCCCACCTTGAGTACGAAATAGGGCAGCCAAAATGGGTAGGGAGGGGTCCTATTTATAGGCTCCAAAAGGTTAGGGTTTGCTCCGTAATTAAAATAACACCTTAGGGGTAAAATAGTCATTTTCCGCTAGATTTTTTCAAAGATGCTCCAGAATATTCTTTTCTAGGGTTATCTAGAGTCTTCTTGGTCTAGGACATGTGGCACCATCTGAACCCTCCAAATCCAAATTCCAAGATTGCCCCTAATGGTGACTTTGGGTAGGTTTTAGGTCCAGGGGTAAAACGGTCATTTTGCACCGCTCATCTTCCAAAGTCGTGGGACCCACAAAATCTGCCCTTACATATGTCATAATGAGTCATAATTACTTGTCCTTCACCTTGTCACATCAGATTCAAATATGTGGTCCAGATTAATCCGGATTATTTTATTTTTTCTCTCCCATCATAATGACTTGATGTGACATTCTCTCTCTTCATAATTACATGACAAGATATTTTCTCTCTCCTCTGGGCCCACTGGAATTCTTCCCTTATCAGTGTCCTGGGCCTGGGCCCGACTCCAGGAAATCCTAACTAGCCCCGCTCAGTTCCCGGTTGCCGGTCCCACCTTACCTCGTAATGCGTGTCCTTCACTAGACTTGTGTGGGCTCGGATCATCAGTCACTTTTCCCTGACCACAAGTGGACGGGGCATGCTACCTTGGGGATCAAGAAACCTTTATTCCAATACCCTAGATCCACCTCGTAATGCGTGCCCTCAGTAATCCAACTTTTGGCCCCGAAATGCCACGTGTCCGATGTAGCACTACTACTACTAACTTTTCCTTCCCTTCTGGGTCCAGATACCCCTTGTCTCTCTCTTCCCTTCTTGTTTGCTTCAAAAACGCAGGGCTCCCATGACTATCCTGAAAATGCCGTATACTTACCTGTACTAGCATATTTTTGCTCAACTAAGTGTCCTATACATCAGGACATAGTTGGGCGGCATCTTTTCTGACTGCCGTATACTTACCTGTACTAGCATATTTTTGCTCAACTAAGTGTCCTATACCTCAGGACATAGTTGGGCGGCATCTTTTCCGACTAGACTTACACCATATACATCTTCTGTGCCCATTTTACATTAGCACCTTAGTTCCACGGCAAAGATACTAGGTCTACCGACCCGTATGGCCGAGTTGCTTAGTCCCAGATAGGCTTCCTATGCCTCGACCCTCTTGGGACTCTTCCCAAACTGGGCCTAGTCGTCCGCCTATTGCAGGCTTATTTTCACTTCTCAGGGTCCAAAATTTGGGGTGTTACATTTCTCCCCCCGTTAAATAAATTTCGTCCTCGAAATTTGGCAAGGATCCCGTGCAAGGATCGCTCAATAGCGTTTAGATTAAGGCTAAGGGAATCCAAAAATTACCTACGCGCCGAAACTATACGAGTCTCCTTCGACTTGAACTGGTGGGCTACCTTCTCGATCAACAGAAGTCGACTCTTAGAATCGGCTTCCTCTACCGGTATCCACACGAATAATTCCTGAACCCGATTGCGGCAGCGTGCTAGTGCCTTTTAGTTTTGCGTCTCTCTCAATTTCACTCTAGGGTTTCTCGCAGCTTTTTGTAATAGGCTTGACAAAAAGTCCCGTAGTTCTTTTACAAACCTGATCAGCGTATTATATACAATTAATCCTCATTAATTTTGAATTTTAAATCTGGATTAAAATATATTAAATAAATCTATCTAATAGATCTAATCTAATACATTTATTTAATCCGAATTAAAAGCCAGATCTGAAATTTGAATTTTGAATTTTGATTAAAAAATACATTAATTAAATCTATCTGATAGATCTAATGTAATATATTTATTTAATCCGAATCAAAAGCCTTCTGATTTAATTTATAGAGATAAATTAAATCAAATGATAATCTATTTAATTAAATGAGATACTATATCTCAATTTAAATTAAATAGATATATGATATCTTTATTCAAAAATTAAATGAGATACAATATCTCTATTTGTTTTAGATATTTAATTTATTAAATAAATTAAATACAAAACAAATATTATATATATTAATATTATAATCTCTATTAATAAAATTAATATATATTAATTTTGAATTTAATATATATATATATATTCACCTCAGATTAAATTAAGTATTCATTAAATCTCAGATTAATCTAAGATTCAATGAATCTGGACACTTTGACTAGATCAAGCCTTTATCATCACCCGGTCAAAGACCAGTGACTCATCATGTAGGAATCCATGATGATCTCGAGGTCATAGAGGGCGTCATGATGCGGTTATACATGAGATAAGCTTATGACTAAATCCATGCAGCTTTCTCATTGTGGGCCTGGTCCAAAGACCTTGTACTCTTACAAGTGCCCATGACTTTGATTCGTATCTCCATACCTCATCAAAGTCATACTGGTCTTATCTCATCTTCGCTCCCGGGTAGATGACCGACTAGGGACATTTAGGATAATCTATAAGATATATCCAGGGATGCAGTTATCACTATAAAACATGAAAATGAAGTGATAACTTAATGGAAAACAATGACTTGCCCCTAGGGCATAATTTCCAACACTATGTATGCGAGGTAATGATCCCGGTCGAGATAGGACAGCCGTCGTGGAGAAAGATAAAAGCTCTCCAAGATGGAGAAGAGTCGAACGATGACGCTTTAAGGACGGAGCTAGACTTGATCGACAAGGTCAGAGTCGCGGCGCACTGCCGAGAGTTAGCCACCAAGCAACTCATTGTAGCGAAATATAATTGGAAGGTCAGACCCCCTTCTTTCAACAGTGGCAACCTAGTACTTTGACGTGCAGACATCAGAAATGAAAACGCCAGAGATGGCAAGCTAGCTACAAATTGGGAAGGTCCTTACCGGGTTAAAGAGAAACTGGACAATGGAGCGTATATACTCGAAACCCTAGGAAGGAACCAATCAAAAGAACTTGGAACGCCGAAAAGCTAAGAATCTACTATAGTTAGATCTCAGCTCGGCACTCCTACAACCTCGGACTCACCATGCTTGAGCTCGGTTATTTCTTGATTTCAGTATTTACATTTCAAAATTTACATTTTTGTCCATTTTAAATTTTATTATGAGACATTATTAGCTCTTTGGAGTGTATTATTTTTTAATGAAGAATTCCTCAGTGGAAGTTCGCAGTGCACACTATTGATAGCTTAAGCATTACATCGAGGTCCCTAAACCCGGTCACAAATAAAACCCATCTAGATGGATGACACCAGGGCCGACGAACCCATGTTAAGAGTATCGTGAAATCGCCGTTACTGGCATTGACGAAAATTGATGCATCAAACTCGATCGACGATAAGAAGATGAATTGTCATTCCGACCCTGATAAGGTCAAAATGCTTAAGCGTTGTGTTTCAAATACCACGGCTGGACATGTGACAGTTTGCCCTTATCCTGGTTATGATCTCGGACAACGAAACCAGAACTTAGTAGTGCGGTTAAAATAAACCCTATGCAGTTAAAAAAAAACCCTACCATAGATTCCCAGGTGTCAAGTCTGGAAGAAAACGTAGATCGGCATAATCAAAGACCCTGGACCGGTCGAAGAACTTCTAACGAAAGCTTAGAATTCAAAAACACAGCAATAAATTGATAAGATAATTATCATCAGAAGTTGTGAAAAGAAAATATACAACCAACACAAACGCCGGGAGAGTACGATGATAAAAGGGCACAGACGCCAAAAAATAAGGAATTACAGACAAGAAACACCTCGACCACTCAGGGGTCGGACACGGGCGGCTTCAATGGACCCTGGCCATCTCTGGAGGAGCGTCGGGCGAGACCTCCTCTTCCCCTTCCCCTCCCTTCTCCATGCCTTCAAGCTCCGACACAGAGGCATTGTCCGGAGACGGAGGAGGCGGGAAGAACTTGCCCTGGTGCACGTATGCCTGGTAATGACGTTTATCAAGCTCCAGGGTCACATGAGGGTTCAAGTGCTGGATCTGGGCCAAAGCCATGTCAAAAGCATCCTTGGCAGTCGCCCTCACAGTATCTGAGGCATTAGCAAGGGCCTTCTTGGTGTCTACAAGCTCGGCCTTCGTCGCATCCAATTCCTCCGCCAAGCTACCCCGCTGCACTTGCACTGTCTTCAAAGCTTCCATGCTATCGGAATGAGCGGTCTGCACAGTCTGGAGCTCGGAGTTTGTTTTTTCCAGAACATCCTGAGTGGACTTCAGCTCCTCCGACGTTTTTTCAGCTGCAGCTTGGACGATGCTCAGCTCTTCCTCCGCCCTCTTCTGCACCGCCACGGCCACATCCCTCTCCTTCTCCAGGCTCCGTTTCTCAGCCGCTATGCCAACCACCTTCTGCTTCAGATGAAGCATAGTCTGCGCCAAGCCGACCCCCTTTAGCAAATGATCTTGCACTGAATGAACTAAACGTTCATCAACCTCAGTCAGAGGGACACAACATCTAGGAAACGGTGGGAAGGGAAGTAGGCGACGCTGAGCTCCTAGGTAACCCCCTTTTCCCAAGCTAAACTGTGAGGCAGCATGAAGGAAGGAGGAGGAGGAGGTGGAGGTGGTACCAAGTGTTGGAAATTATGCCTTAGGGCAAGTCATTGTTCTCCATTTAGTTATCATTTCATTCGCATGTTTACATTGATAACTGTATCCCTGGATATATCTTTTATAGATTATCCTAAATGTCCCTAATCGGTCATCTACGCGGGAGTGAAGATGAGATAAGACCAGTGTGACTTTGATGAGGTATGAAGATATGAATCAAAGTCATGGGCACTTGTAAGAGTACAAGGTGCTTGGCCGACCCACTATGAGAAAGCTGCATGGATCTAGTCATAAGCTTATCTCATGTATAACCACGTCATGATGCCCTATGACCTGAGATCATCATGGATTCCTACATGATGAGTCACTGGTCTTTGACCTAGTCAAAAGTCACCTTTGATCGGGTGATGATAAAGGCTTGGATCGGGATCAGTGGTTTTCATGCGGAGGAATGTGAATGGTCAAGATGGAATTTGTCCCTCACATTTGTAGAGAGATAATACTGGGCCTCTCGATGAGTGAGTCTAAGAAATGTATGGCCATACTATGATGGAAAGGAGTTTCCATTTCAATTATTAGACTACTCGAGAATCGAGAAAGTACTAATCAAGAAAAGGAAGTTGACATTATTTATGCCTCATCCTTGACCAAATTATCGCGTGACAAAAGGGACGTGACATGGTTGTACGATAAGTTGTATCGTGTCATCGATCCCCATGTGAGTTGGGTAGTCGCAATGTCTTGCTAGAGGACGTTTGCGACTTGTGGGCTGGTATAGTATTGGCCTACTGCCAATCTCATATGGGCCTGCAGGGTCGCACACAAGAATAACCCAACACGAGCAAAAGTGTCCACATTCATTGAATCTTAGATTAATCTGAGATTTAATGAATACTTAATTTAATCTGAGGTGAATATATATATATATATATATATTAAATTCGAGATTAATATATATTAATATTATTAATAGAGATTATAATATTAATATATATAATATTTGTTTTGTATTTAATTTATTTAATAAATTAAATATCTAAAACAAATATTATATATATTAATATTATAATAGAGATATTGTATCTCTTTTTTTGAATAAAGATATCATATAGCTATTTAATTTAAATTGAGATATAGTATCTCAAATTTAATTAAATAGATAGATATCATTTCGATTTAATTTATAGAGATAAATTAAATCGAAGGTTTTTGATTCGATTAAATAAATATATTACATTAGATCTATTAGATAGATTTAATTAATGTATTTTTTAATCAAGATTCAAAATTTGAATTTCAGATCTGGCTTTTAATTCGGATTAAATAAATGTATTAGATTAGATCTATTAGATAGATTTAATTAATATATTTTAATCCAGATTTAAAATTCGAATTTCAAAATTAATGAGGATTAATTTTATATAATACGCTGATCGGGTTTGAAAAGACCTACGGGACATTTTGTCAAGCATATTATAGAAAGCCGCGAGAAACCCTAGAGTAAAATTGAGAGAGACGCAATAAATTCAAAAGGCGCTAGCACGCTGTCGCTATCGGGTTCGGGGATTATTCGTGTGGATACTGGTAGAGGAAGCCGATTCTCAGTGTCGACTTTTGCTGATCGAGAAGATAGCCCACCAGTTTAAAAGAGAACGAGACGCGGACCGTTTCAGCCGTAGGTAATATTCGGTACCTTAGCCTTGATTTAAATGCTATTGATCGATCATCTGGACGGGATTCATAGAAATTTTTAATCCGTTGCGTGTACGGATCCCAACACCAAACTGGTTTGGGGACGAGTCGAAACCTCTTTAACCATGGTCTCTTTCTCTTTGTTTTGCGCTAGCCCAGGAGAAGTGGAGGGGCCGCCCTGGACCGAGGACCTCGTCCTCTTAGAGGTCGGGGCTTGGGGCACTGCTCTTCCCCTCCCCCTACCAGGCTCGGCAGTAGCGCGCTTCTGAGATTCTCGCCGCAGAAGAGCCCCATCACCAGGATCGGTCTGAGAGAGGTAGGGAGGCAACGACTCCATAGCTTGAGCTACAAAAAAGTAATACCCGTTAGAACAAAAGCTCAAAATGATCAAGTATTGGAATACCACAAAAAGTAAATTAGACATAAAGAGGAAAAATATACACGAGGCCAAACTGAGCTCAATAGCAGAGTGGGAAAATATCCAGGCAGCAGTCTTTACACCGCGCTCCTTGACATAAGTTACCAGACGAGACACCGCTACGACGTTCTCGGTTGGGAGATCATCCCCATCCACCTGGTAACTGGAGGAGTCTTTATTATGATGGTCCTTAGTCCAGTGCAATGGGAATTTCTATTCCACATCTTTGGACTTGGGGCCGTGAAGGAACCAGGGTTGTTGCCTAGAAATGGCAACAACTTTGAAGAAGCTGGTCTTAAAATGCTTAAAGGAATCAGAGAAAGCGTGGAAAAGTTTACGACCAGGAACACCTCGGAGGGACGTCAAACCTTTTAATTCCTCGTCGTTCTTGTCGGACCGAGGTGTAAAGGGACAGAAGAAATAAAAGAATATGGAGCGTTTACAGGGAATGGGTTCCACTAACGATTTACAGAGGCGCTCAAAGGCCAAAATGAAACCCCACCCATTAGGATGGAGCTGGGAAGGAGCTAGATGAAGATAATTCAAAACCTCCATTTGGAACTCGGTGAACGGGAAGCAAACACCGAGGCGGGTGGCATAATCCTTGTAGAAGAAGAAGAAGGAAGAATTGGCCCCTTCCCTAACGGCACATACGAGCTCCCCATCAGAAGGAGCACGTAAGGTGCAGCAGGAAGTGTCTCCCAAGTCGAGCCAGGCAATATCGGAAGGCGACATCAATGATTGTGTTGTCAATACCCCATGAGCAACCTAGGGATATTTCGTTAGGAGGGCTTGTGGAGGACTGGCAGAATCTGATTCCCCAGTAAGAGAAGGGGTCCTATCGGATGAAGGAGATGACTCCATTTAGACCTAAAGCAAACAGAAAATAGGTAAAGGTCAATAAGAGAAAGGTATACCTGATGCATGCATGCGAAGGATAGAAGGACGATGAAGTCCGGTTCTGATATGATTCCCGAAAGAAAAAGGATGATTGGATCAACTAGGAATGGAATTTCGCACCAGAAATTCAGCCTCCAGCGTGTCCTGAAAGAGTAGAACGTATCTCATGCTACATACCTCAGATTCGAGCGTTTCCAAAACGAGGTGAAAGATGGCTTTCTAAAACATGATTTTGACTCAAGAAACACCGAAAAAGGATAAGGGAATCTAGAGATACAAAACCAAGAAATTTAGAACGAAAACTGAAGTTTATGGATTATAGGTAGGCACCACAATTCCAAAGAATTGATAAGCCCAAGAACGCCACAAGGATTGATGCCTTTGATAAGTTCAGAGATTCTCAAAAGAAGCCTAGAGAAGCTTGTCTCTCACCAAAAAGGTTAACCTTGAATTCAAATCTATCGTCCCAAAAGCTATGGTGTTCCCTTATATAGTGGACAACATCCATATTAAGTTTAACCTAAATATGCTTACACACAAAGCCCAATAAGCCGGCACAATAAGCCTTATTACAAAAGTTTAACTAAATGTAAGAAAGATAAAACTAAGTGCAGAATTTGGGCCAAGTAAATTGAAGCCTTCATGCATATCCATTGAGGCTTATTCTTCAAGGTCTTCAATCTAAATTAAGTGTATCATTTCGGCTTCTTCTTCGGGCTTGTCTCAAGTAAGGTGGTCACCAGGAGATTTAGGGCCTCTTTAGCCTTTTTTAGCTTTTGCTCTTGTCATTGGGCCTTCAAGACCTTGTATGTCCTCCAAGTTTGTTGCCTTGGTCATGCCGCCTCCTATGTCCTCATCAGGTTCTAATGGCCGAGGTGGGGACCAGTGGAGACCTATGTCGGCAAGAACCTAGAATTTAGTTGGCGAGAGAATCTTGACCAAGCGCAATGTAATGGGAGCCGGAAGCAACGCAATCCCAGTAGGGGCCGAGATACCCTTCGGGGAGGAGGTCCGACCTCACCCAAGGGGGAGTCTGGTGAAAATTAATGGGTTGAGCCGAGATGGCTCTTGAACCATCTCGGTCTCCAAAACGAGGAAAGCCAGTGGCAGAACCCGCATTAGAAGACTCGGCGACAGACGATGACCCTTCAACTCTCGTATCACCAGACCCACCACCGAGCAAGGCTAGCCTTTGCTCCTCAGTAAGGGAAGAGCCAAACAGCCAAATGGTGGCTCCAGGAAAACGAGCACACAAGGCTTCTTCCTCTTGAGTCGTGTTTTGATCCGAAGAGGGCAAACGGTTAAACCTATCCTTTATCACCAGAAAATGGAACCTAGAAAGGCACAAAAGGTTTGATAAGGAAAGGGGAACCAAACACGAAGGGGACAAGAGACACTCCCATACACAATCATACCCCACGGAAAAGAAGGGAGACCTAAACTTGGAAGACACCCAGACGTGCCTACTAAAAGCTTACCCAAGAGAACACAAAAGCAGAAATGAGCAAATCACAAAAGTGCAAAACGTCAAACTGGAAGAAAGAGGAGAGGAAATAAACATACCTATTTTAGCGAAAATCGAAGAAAGGCGGAAGAGACAAGGTTTGAAGGTTGCATGGAGATTATCGCGGCAGAAGCAAGGTTTTCTTGGGGGGAGCGAAGAGACAGTAGCAGAAGAGAATAGTGTGAGAAATGGAGGGAAATACGAATGATGAACAGATGTATTCCTTCGAACGTCGTAATTCCGAAGAGTTAGGGGTAGAAAAGACTATTCACCCTGAAAGTGGGGGTGATGTGCGCTACGCGACAGGCGCATTAAATGCGCACGAAAATCGCTAATGGCTAGACACGGCGGTTATAGCCCCTCGCCAACGCAAGGACGCCAGGTGTCAGGGGGTAATGATGGTAGCATCAGAGAAATCCATACTTCAAAGTCAGGGAGGCGCTTGCCATTACCTCGAACACCGAGTCCTTGGTGTTACCTCGGATCCAAAGGCAACAAAGGAGTGCCTCGATCCCTTAGACCTCGGTCACCATAGACTTCCTAGTACTGCATTGGATAAAAACAAATGAATCCCGCAGACAGGGCCAGTGTCATACGACGTGGTGACGTAAGGACCGCGGTAAACCTACTCAGGGTAACCGACGTCGTTTCAGCAAAACACATCCCAACAGCTCAAAAGCTTGAACTATCGGGCTGGGGGGCAACTGTTACGGACCTGCATAAGGCCCAATAACGTAAGGGCCCAGAAGTAAATACTATATCCTAACGGATATGCCGAATCTATCTACAATTGGTGAATATCCTAACTCCCCCATAATCCGGGGGAACCTTCATGATATAGCAGCCTAGATACTCGCACCAAGGATCACGCAGGTCTGACATATCCTACCTAAGGAAAACTCTATAAATATCGGGTCAAGCCTTAAGGTACACATGTTCTAAACTCTAAACTATTTACATACCGTCACATTGTGCACACACACCACCCCCTTTGGCGAGAGCCTAGTCTGTGCATAGTGATCTCACGCTCTCCAAGATATCTCCTCCATAGATATTCAGGCAGAGCCTACCGATCCAAGATCAAAGCACCAGCCTAGGGCTGGACATCTGTGTTCTACACCAGAACACTTTCCTTTATTAATTATTCCCTTTTAACAAAGATCATGATGTGCGCAGTAGAGCATATGATTGGTTTGGACAACTACAATATACTGGTAAAGGTACATACAAAAACATAAAGTAATCCCCGTAGGGTTAAGGGTACAATAATCCAACGTAACTGCTGGGCAATAAGTAAGTTAATACAATCATCCAAAATTAAACATGCAATATGAGATAGGGCATTCCATACGTCTTCAGTTATCAGCTTCATTGCTCCTACCCTCATCTTCCTGAACAGCTCAACGTAAACCACCTGTATCTTTCGAACCAGACTGGAGTTCAAAATTGAACCCCCAGAATAACTGTTAAACTCATATACAATATGTATGCAATATGCATGTAATGCAAATCACAATCAGGAACATAAATCTGCCTCTAGCACAATGATACTGGCATGTACTACCTCCACAGGACTGCCTGGTCAAGACAAGCCCCTGGATCCAGCACGCTAAGGGCCTCAGTAGCTAGGGCGACTGACCCTAACTCCCTACCCCAAAAGGCCTCAGTAGACACCTATGAACACACAATCACATAGGCTCCACCTACCTCATATACCTTGGGCCTCAGTAGTGACCTAAGAACACATAGTCCAATAGATATCACCTACCCTACATGCCATAAGCCTCAGTAGCAACCATAAGACACGTAGTCCCATAGGTACTACCTACCCATCATTCCTCGGGCCTCAGTAGAAACCATAGGACACAAAGTTCCCATAGATACTACCTACCCTACATCCACAATCATGATAAAACATACATACAAGAGCAACATAGAGTATGCAAGTTTACAGTTACTACCTGGCACGCCTCGAAAATAGTAAAATCTTCCCTTGGTGTTGGAATTATGGTCCACATGTACTAACACCCTAGTTACAGCAAAATATCACACTTTTAATCACATATTCAAACTTTACTTCAAGTTCCATAAATTTCACCTATCACTAGAATTTTCCATAATCCCTGACCCAACTTTGCTGATTTTTAATAAATTATAGAAAAATCCTATTGATGTGAAATTAGTAGAAATTGAACCCTTAGGATGTCTAGTTTACCATAAAAATAATTCCTAAAGTTATCTTGGTTCGAATCCTTCTCTTATCCCCAAATTTTAGATACTGGTCTGAGACAAAATCCAGGTTTTTGGATCATTTTCAACATTAAAGAACTCTTGGTAAGAAAACCAAAAAGACACTAAATATTATATAAAAATCATCCTCAGGATGTCTAATGTCACCATATAAAATTTCAAAGAAAATGGACTTCCTTTACTATATTAAATCACCCGATTAACATTCACTACCCAAAAATTACTGTTATTGGCAGATTTGTGTAGTTTCAAGACTTAGGGCTTTTCGGATTCGGAAAAAGGTGATCCTACTTGTCCCCACTCAAAATCACATTTTGAACTCAATGAGAACCTAAAAAACATCAAAATAATACTGCAAATCCATGTTAAGCATCATTGGGCAGAAACATAATTTGTCGGTTAGGGGCTTACCTTGGTTTTTCGGTTGCATATGACCTTCTCCTTCTCCTTGGACCAAGACTTGGCTGGACACTCTCCCTTCCACACCTTGAGCATGTCCTAGGAAAATGGAAAATGGCCAAGAGATGTCCTTATATAGACCCTCTTGGTTAGGGCTATTGTCTAGATTTGGTTATTACCCAGTGGTCAGAAGGATGCTTCCGATTTTTATATAATTCTTTGGCTTGCCCTCCAAGTCATTCTAGAGGGTTCTTGGGCAGATGTGTGTTGACATTTATGCCCCTAAAAATTAGATTCCAAGATTGCCCTTGATGGTGTTTTTCGGAGTTACTAAGGGTAGGTTTCTGTCCAGTAATTAAAATAACACTTCAAGGGTAAAATGGTCATTTTGCTTTGCGTTTTCTCCAAGTCAATGGGACTCACCATATCTTCCCATAAATGGTGCAGTTAATGTCCATGTGTGATCATAATTACATGTCGTTCCTCTTGTCATGTCAGATTCAAATTGTGTGGTCCAGATTAATCCTGATTATTTTATTTTGTCTCTCCTCATTATTACCTGATGTAACCTTCTGCTTGCTCTCCAAGTCACATTTCTCTCTCTTCTGCCACTAAATTTTGCCCTCTCCTTGTATCTGGAGTCTGGGCCTGTCCCCAAAAACCCCGAACCGGTCCCACTCAGCTACTTTTTGCCTGTTACACTTTTCCTCGGGACTTGTGCCACTTAGTTGAACTCGTGTGGGCCCAGACCAACAGCCTCTTCTCCCTGACCACAAGTGGTCGAAATACAATGTCTTGGGGAGCAAGAAACTCATATTTTAGTATCTCATAACTACCTCGTGCTACGCGTTACCCGAAAATCCAACTTCTGACTTCGAAACGCCACATGTCCTGCAAATCATCATTACCCTTGACTTTTGCTTGGCTTCTTGAGTACTCTTCCCTTCATATTTCTTCCAAAAACGTAGGACATCCATGATTACCCTGAAAATACCATATACTCACTTATACTGGCATATTTTCACTCAATTAATTGTCATATACCTTAGGACATAGTTAGGTGGCATCTTTTCCACCGGATTTACTCCATATAGGTCTTTTGTACCCTCTTTTCATTGGCACTTTAATTCTATGGCTTATACATACTGGGTTCATTCTTAGAACTCTTCCCGAACTGGGCTTAGTCGTCCGCCTACTTTAGGCTTATTCTCAATGCTCAGGGTCCAAAATTTGGGATGTTACAACAATAGTGAAGCAATTAACAACTGTTTTATTGTGAAACCACCTATTTAGGATTTTGAAATCCAAGTAGTATTTTTTTTGGGATTTTTTATTTTTCAAATAAGTTGTTGAACAAGTCATTTCCCCAATGTTCTCAATACAAAATGAGGAATAAAAGGGAGTTTGTCACAAGCAAAGAAAATAAAAACATTGACGCATCATGAAAGAAGACAGGATGTGGTGCCAAAAAAAGTGACACATGATGATGACCAATTTACTCTCTTTTTACATACCTTTTAATTGATGATACTAGAAAATGACACACTTTTAGTTCGTTCACTACTTAGTAAAATGGTCAGATCATAATTATAAGATTATGAGTTCAAATTCTATTAAAGTGAGGACCTAAAAACAGTCATAATCTGTAAATACATTTTTAAGTGTTTTTTGATTCTAAAAGCATACCCTAAATGAGCCATCGACACACAACTCAACTAGTTCGAGAGCACTAAAAACATGAATTGGTTCAAAAGCACAGGGAATTGGTTCGAGAGCATTGAAAATATAGATTGGTTTGAGATATTTAAGAATTAGTTTGAAGAAATAAAAGAGAGGAATGAGTGATGACGCTTGGAATTTCATTGTTGGAGCAGGTATGCTTCTTCTTGTTGCTGCTGTCATATATATATATATGTGTGTGTCTATGTGGTTGGTTTTGCCTAAAATAATTCTGAGTGTGATTGGCCAAGCGATCCTATTCATGTTACAATGTTGTTGGGTTCTTGTCAAAGCGATTGGTTTGGCAATCATGTTCATATTACAATGTTGTTGGTTCTTCTAAAACCAATTGGTTGGGGAATTACATCCATCTTAAGATGTCGTGACGTTCAACTTATGAGAGCACCTGGTCTGGCGTCTGGGTATATACCAAGGGCCCTCTTTTTACTTAGCCCCTGAATCTGGTTTCGCCTTTTGCATTTCATATGTCCATGAAAGAAGCAGCCATCAAGATATACATTATCATCGATCAACGCCCTTAAAGCTTAAATATGACCGTGTTTATGTGTGGTATAGTAGCACTTAATTTCTCTCGTTATGGTCATTTGTTTGTGTTTTCCTGATTTGATGTTTCTTTCTTTTTCCATTGTGTTGTATCTTAATCATGCGCCTGGTTTAAATTTTTTCGATTGCTTAAATTATTCAACTTATGCATGTTCATTTCATGTTTGATCATATATCTAAATACACTCTCCGGTTTAATTATATATAAGACCTAATTTATATATTATATTTATGATTTTTCTTCAAACAAATTTATATTACTTATAAGCCCATATATTTAATATAATATTATCAGGAAAGATCATATATCATATATATTATAATTAGCTATTTTATTTAGTTTTTTAATTTTTAAAATTAGATAAATATATTTTGTATTTAGAATAAAAATAATTATATATATATTCATATAATCCAATGAGCCTGCGAAAACTTTTATAATATATATATATATATATATATGGATTTATCGTTTGTCGTGTCAATTGACATAAGATTATGTCAAGTCATCCCAAAACTACGTCGTTTTGGGAGTTAAAAGAATTAATGAAGGGTGTTTTAGTATTTTTGTTTTTGTATTTATTATATGAATTTTACTAAAAGGTCATTCATTAATTCTTCTAACTCCAAAACTACGTCGTTTTGAGAGTTTATTAATTCTTCTAAACCTAAAACAATGTAGTTTTGGAGTGACTTGACATAAGCTTATGTCAAGTAATATGACAAACGATAATCCCTATATATATATATATATATATTTGCCATCATTATATGAACTTAAAGTATCAATTATCTTTTTAACGGACTCATCATTGTCCCTACTTTCTCATAATTTCTCTCATTGAAACTTTGAATTTTGAACTTCCATTCATGACCATCAAAGTTTGAGCAAAAAAAATCACCATCAAAGCAAGGTTTGTGGAATCTGTTTTATCAAAGCTTATAATTATAATTATATATATATATATATATATAAAATAAATAAATAAAAGATAAGTAGGTGGAGAGAACCATAGTCCGTCGTAGCAATAGAAGATCAACACGTCATACTATATTGGCCCCCATTCGTGATAGTGCCCTCCCATCTATATGGCCTCCTTACGTTAATCATGCAAGCAAGCTGTGACTCATCCGACAGAACTATTGGATTCTTCTAATGAATAAAAAAGTATAAAGATTACTCCAATATGCTAGCAAGCAAGTTATTATGATTGATATGGTAAGTGGTTTTATTTTGTAAGAAAGAAAATATAAATTCAAATTTAAAAAATTACACTTATTAAGAGAGCTGAAAACCAGCTTTAAAAGAATTTATAGTCTTGATCAAATGAATAAAAATTATAGAGATTAATAAAAAAAATATGAAAGTTCAAGTCACTATTATATATGTGCAATTGATAAAAAGAGTTTAAGAAAAGAATTCAAGTATGTAACATTTGGGAGAAAAATCTCTTATCCTTTAATGAATTAATATAGAATATAGATTATTAATTTATAGATATTAAGTGAACAAGTAATGTTAGTTATTTGTGAAAATGTTGTAATTTAGTATCTCTAAAGTATTCATTCTAATAATTTTTCTTAGAAACTACTTCTTGATGGAAAACCTATTATATATATTATAATATATGTAATTAATAAAAAGAGTTTAAGTAAAAAATTATATATGTGGGGAACAAATTGCATTAAGATTTTACATTTCAGACTAGAACAAACGCTTTATTACTCCTTGGTTTTATGCTTGGTCCCTTTAAAATGGTTAAAAAAGATTTTTTTTAAAAAATAGGTCCATCTTAGGTTTGTATAAAAAAAAAATGGTTAAAAAAAATTTATTTATTATTATTATTTTTTAAAAAAAAAAAAACATCCCCTAGAGTCATGGATATTTATGGTCACAATATCCAAATCCACCAGTTTCATCATATTATTTTTATAAAACTTTGTTAATGTTTTTGCCAACTTGTAAAACTTTGTTAATCATTCCTATGATATTTACAAAATAGTTAAAAATAAAATATTTTGAAAACTTTTCAAAACTACTTTTTTTTTTTTTTTGTTGATAAAATACAAAATTACTCTATTGATTGAATAATTTATTGGAAAGAAGGGAAGGAAAATTCATTAATTTAATTAGGCGAACAGTAAAAGAGACCCAAAAAAAAAATCTGGCAAAAAACAAAAGAGAGATAAAAAATATTTTTGAAAATAAAATATAAACATTTCATTTACTTTTATTCTTGCGTCTATTAAATACCAAGAGCCATCTTTTCACTTGCGCCCTGGATCTACTTTCGTCTTTTGCGCTTCATGTCCATGAAGGAGCCATCAAGATCTACATATTCATCGATAAAAACTGCCCTTCAAGCTTTAAATAATATGATTGCGTGCGAGTGTTACTTTTTCTTGAGACACTGTCCAATATTAAATGTGAGAACCTCCATTTTTTGATCAAAAGGAAACTTTAATAAGCTTGCTGTAAGCTTTAAATTTGTAAATGAGTTTATCCCAAACATATAAGTTTCATTTTTTTTTTTATATACATAGTAAAAAGAAAAAATTGATATAAGTTTCATTATAGGTTGGTTTAAATATTTACTGTGTTTTTCAACTTTAATTCTTATTGACTGTATTTATTGTATTTATTATTCTTTCTCATCCTCTTTACATATAAGGGCATAATTGTAAAAATTATACATATTTATTAATTTTATAAAATTTTTATTAACATAAATCGATTATTTAAAATTTATAATAAAGAATCAACGAACCATTATAATTTTACAATTACATATTAGTTACTGGGCCTTCCCAGTTAACTAGGTAACTAGTTAATTAAAACGAGAAGCCCAGCATATGCAAACATAACCACACAGCCGAAACCGAAAGCTTACATGACAGAAACCTTAAACTATTTTACCAAAAAAAAAAAAACCTTAAACTAAACGAACACACGGCTGACATCCTGGTGTTGAGAGTAGGACCATATTCCAGCCAGCCCGGACAAGCCCATGATGGAATGTAATGTTGATAATAAAATTAGTGTAAATTATCATGATTTTTTTATGGGAAATACACTTCTCATGTCATAAATACAAAAAGATGTGGGTCCCACCATTTCTATGTTTGAGTGTTTTTTTTTTTTTTAAATAAAAAAGATGTGAGTCTTACCATTTCATGTGTGTATATGAAACTTCTTCTTCTCATGCAAGGCGAAGTGTAAACCCTTGATTGTTTTCATAAAAAATATTACAACATTAAATCTAATTTTTCATATAATCTATCTATCAATATATACTTACGTAAATCTCCCAGTGTTGATTTAATTGGTCCACTTAAGCATCTAATCATAATCCTAATCATCAGTTCTTGCACTATGTGGATGGTCTTTTGAGTTTGTGACTTGTGCCTGCTTCTAATCTATATAGAAGGATGTGAATTTAATGATTTACTTAAATCAGTGAATCAATAATAAATGCAATCCTCTGAATCAGGTCAATAATTAATCATCAATAATCAATAAATTAGTATTAATAATAAATAAAATCTTTTGAATATGGTAAGATAATCCTCTAAATATGGTAATGTCGATGAGATATTTATCCCTCCTCATCATCTCTGATTCTTTTCCTGTCGCCTTCTCTGTTGGTTAATTTTGCCTATTATATGACTTTCATGCAAAGTTTCATGAGGTTGAAAACAAAAAAAATTGTTTAATCAATGCGGAAACCCATAACACTTTACGGTCCTCATGAATAATAACCTTAACTCATTACGCTAATTAGTTAATAATTATTAATCCGTAACTCTTTACGGTACTCATGAGAATTTATAACAATTTATAATACTCATGAGCTCATTACGCTAATTAGTTAATAATTATTAATCCGTAACTCTTTACGGTACTCATGAGAATTTATAACAATTTATAATACTCATGAGTTTTAGAATTACTCGTTAAAACAACTATTGGGGTTTAGGATAATTTGATAAAACGATTATTTGAGATTAGAATACCTTAGATCACTCGAAGACTTCAAGGTTGTTGATGTCCTCTAACGTTAATCCACTGGCTATCCCCGATTGCAATGAGAACTCCTTCTCTTGAAACCTCTCACTCCTTGGATGCTTGCTAGGTGAAGACAAGGTTGAGTTGTGGTTTCCTTGATTTTTTATCTTTTCAAGAAGATGATGGTTTCTTAGAATCAGGTTAAAGATAGGAGGAGCAAGATCATTGGAACCTTGCTTTTCTATGGATGGTGCCTTTTTCTCTCTAAACCTTTCGTAAAAACCGAAATTTAGAGAGCATAAGGATCTTGTTTTTCTCTCAGAAAAACGTACAGGAAAAAGGCACACCAAAAATCAGCACTTTATAAGAGTATAACCCTAATTTAAGTGCTTACAAGAAAGACCCAATCCAAACTTGAATTGGACAATCCAAATCACAATGAATTGAATTCATATCTTGATTGATTGTTTGAATCAATTATTTAAGATGATGGATTACATTTTTTTCTTTTTTTTTCCTTCAAAAAACGTCCATAAAAAGGGCACATAAAAATCAGCACTTTATAAGAGTCTAACCCTAATTTAAGTGTTCATAAGAAAAGCCCAATCAAACTTGATTTGGAAAATCCAAATCATAATGAAATAAATCCATATCTTGATTGAATAATAATTTAAGATGATGAATCACATTCATCTCTTAAACTAAAATTCAAAATCATTAAAATCAATCCTAATTTATTATTTCTCCTATTTTCATCCAATCATTATATTGGATTTTAAATAATTCAGAATTATCTTTTATAACCTAACCTTTTGAATCAAAGTTCAAATATTAAACTCAAATTCCAAATTCGAATTCCAAATTCAACTTGGCCTAAGACCCTATTGGGTCTTCCAACACATTTGGGCCCTTTTGTAGAGAAATTGATTTCCCACTTGGGACACCATATATGACGCCATTTTCTTCTCATTAGGCTTGGAGTCCTACTCCAACCCAATTACACATTTACTCTTGATAACACCCAATAACAATTATTGGCCCAAGTTTGCTAAATTTAAACAATCGGGAATAACCTTTTGTGTGTGACCCATTAGGCCCAATTAGTCACTAACATAAATAAATTTGGATCAATTAAAACCCCTTTAGCATGCCCAATTTATTTAATGACCTCATAAGACACTAACAATGCTCTGCGGCCCCAGAACTAATTGAGTTGATCAAGTGATCTACCTTTCACATTTGGATACCTTGCAAGCATCATCCCTCACATTGTCATTCACATTTAGTCAAGAGCAAAGATAGAGTATCATCTCTCTTAATTGACTAAATGTAGCTATTTCACAGAACTATGAATCTTCTTATATTAACTCTGTAACGGATCATGACTCTTTATGATCATTTGCTGTGCGCACAGACTCTCGAGTGTGTCCTCTCAGCATGTCCATCTATACTCATGTATTCGAGTTACATCCAAGAGTACACTGTTCTCCCCATTTTCAAGTGGATAGAGTTGTACAGTCAAAGTATAACCCTAGAACATAGTGTTCGATGACATCCTTAAGTCTAGGACGATCTATACTACCAAACGATGAGAGACTTTACATATCCAATGATACTCTTTACAATGAATCTTTGTGGAGTCTCTCGGCGGGTCTGTTCGGTACTATCTGTTCTCTAACAGATCTACCCACGACATCAGCTAAGGCATCTCCATGCCTGCATTCCATGAGGTCCCTACCTTGTATCTCTATACAAGTAGACGATGTCGTACTAGTCTTATTGAGATCACCAATGCCCTTTCTTGGTGATTCAAGACTAGGAACAAGTTTTAGGCAATAGATATCCAGTGTTCTCAAGTCCTCATGATCATGATCTCTATCATTGATCCTCAAGAATAACACATGTTCTATTCCTAGGGCTTTTATTTTCAAACACATATTTACCTTAAAATAAAGGCGAGACATAAATATGATCAAGATAAAATATGCTCATTTATTAATAATAAAATACTATAACGTAGAAATGGTGCTGATCTGTCCTTACAGATTGTCTCTAAGACACCTAAATACTAACATTCTCCTCATCATCATTTTCCTCAACCTCTCATATTGATTCTCTAGCAACCATCCCAATCAAACCTTAAGCAAGATAACAGAAGGTAAGGGAAAATGGGAAATTGCATAGGCTTAGAAGTGAGTGAATCCTTCATGCCTCAATGATCTATATACAATCGAATATCCATAACGGATTTGTACAGAATAGGTTACAAACGACTATAATCCATACACGTGGCGAGAGATAAAGATCACACCAGCTGTACAGAATCTCCAATCATATCTGTAGAGAATAAAATGCCAATTGTACAATATAAATTCACTAGTTACATATTAGTTATAACACCTCATATTCATTCGTCGCCCTCTTCCATAGTGATACCAATGGCAAGGTGGAGTCTTCATGCTCAATGGTGAGTGAACATGATTATCAACTGATTGGGCCAATGGGCTATCGATTTCTCTCATCTTCTAAGTGTCTCAACGAGGTGAGATCTTCTCGAAATTTTTGTGATAGCACGTCTAGGGACATTGTCTTTAATCTTTGCATTTGATTTCTGCCTTTGGACGCCCGGCTTCCCTTTTTGCCTTTCATTTTCTCTTAGCATGTGTTTTTCATTGTAATTTTTTTTTCTAATCTCTACTAATTTGATTTTGCTATGGAGTTTTTAATGGCTTATAGGGTCAGGTTCTGATTTTTATTTGAAGATTATTATTAATGAGTTTTGTTTTTTTCTATTCATCTCTCTTTCCAGGTTGATTGATTATTGCTTTTGTAATATTCCATTCCAATTCTTCAGGGGGAACTTCATCTTCATTTCCCGAGAGGTTGCCTACTGTGTTAGGAAGAAGTAGGTGATGCGGCTGAAAGTGATTGATTTCAACTTAAAAGTACGTAATAGCATTATGGCTGTGATTTGTTTGTTTTCTTTAGAGGAACCTAATTTGACTACTCTCAACACCAGGATGTCAGCCGTTTCATATTTTACAGGAGTGTTGCTTATAAATTCTCCTATCTTTTGAGTTCTTTGTTTGATTTTTTATTACCGAATGAAGATGTTAATAAGTTGAAGAAATTGACCAATGTTGTTGGCAAAGAGAAGCCGAACAACTAAAATATGTAGTCCAACACATCTTGATGTTATAGTTTGATTTATGTGTTTTCCGTTTGTTTACTTGGTTAATGTTGTTGAGTCATTCTTTTCTTTTGATGTGAAGTAACTTTCTTTCAATCTTCTTAAATTTAAATTTAAATTTTGAACAAGTAATGTTAGCCTCTAGGATTTCATGTCATTTCGGCACATTTTCCTTGAGTTTGATACACTTTTTGATGCATTTGTGCATATTTAGGAAACTCAATGATGGGAAAAGATGCATGGTGCTTTTGGTTGCACATTATTTCTGAATTGTGCATATTTTGGTTTTCATCCTTGTTAGTTTTAAGCTTATAAAGTTTATCCTTTTTCAAAGTATATTTTGTTAGGAGGAGTAAATGTTTCAAGTCAATTGGAACTACACTGAAGGTAGTTGAGGATCAAAGTTGATTGAGAAATACATGAGGAAGATCATTGATGAACAAATTAAGGCCAAATCATGGGTAGAACACTTCATTTGAGGTAGAAGAACTCAATTTTCCAGAAGCAAAATAAGCTGCATCGCACTTTGTTTTTGGGAAGTAATGGTTATTTCAATGAGTTATGTGACCTTTGAACTGATTTTGGGAGCTATTTTTGCTATCATGACTATTTAGCTTGGCTCTGCAAGAATGATAATATTTTGATTGTTGTTTTCTGTTATAACATTGTTGCTGCTTATTAGAAGTGACTGTGTGGATAAAAATTTGTGTAGCCAAGTGATATCACTACAAAAAAACGGATCATTAGTAGCGGTTAAAATCGCGCATTTGTAGCGGTTTTTGCCGCGACAAACAACATTTGTCACGGTTATAAAAACCGCTACAAAATCAGAAACAAACACATTTGTAGCGGTTAAAAAACCCGCTACTACAACCACATAAACCGCTATCGTAATCGTAGCGGTTTTAGTTGACCGCCACTATCTAAGGCCAAACTGAAAGCTTATTTGCACAATAGTTGCGGTACAAAAACCGCGACAAAATGAATAAATTTTGTCGCGGTTATATATCCGTTACTAAATATTCCAAAATATCTAGGAAAAAATTTTACCGCCAAAATATTTATAGTGGTCAGAAACCGCTACAAATAATTCCGGCCATTATTTTTTAAAAAAAGTTTTGCCGCTATTTTTATTTTTATATTTGTAGCGGTTAAAGAACTCGCTACAACAATTGACGTTATTTGTTTGAAAACTTGTTTTGGCGCCTCGGTATTTTGTTATTTGTAGCGGTTAACCGCTACAAATGAATGAAATTGAAAGAAAAATAATATTTTTAACCATTCTTATTAATCATTTATATTTTTATTAGAAATAAATGATATTAAAATATGATATTCGATTGTATAAGATTACTATAGATATGTAAAACAAAAAGAATATATGAGTATAATAAGAAAAATTTATGAGTTCATTAGTATAAAACAAATTATAGAAAAAAAAGTGGGAAAGTAGATCAAAGAATAAGTATGTGAAAGTAGGAAAAAAGTTAAAAATCGACAAAATCCACCCGTAAAATAAGAGAAGTTAATATCAACAGGATAGAACAAAAAACAAATATTTCGATAATCACTAGATTTTGTCAAGCCGAGTGACACTTACCTCATTCAAACACCTCTCGTTGAGAAAACGCAAAAATATGAGAGAAAACGGGGAGAAAACACATGTAGAAAAGAGAACTGAAGCATATTGAATGTGGTTTGATGGGGTATTTATTTTGATCTCAGCGCATCAATTTGTAGCGGTTAAGGTGTCGGTTTTTGGTAGCAGTTTATTTTAGTAGCGGTTTCGTTTATTTTTTGTAGCGGTTTCATTTTGCAATGGTTGTTTTGTTATTAGTGGCGGTTATTAACCGCTACAAATTTTTTTTTTTTTTTGGATTTTTTTAAAAAAAACAAAAGGAAAATGAAGAGTAGTGATAATTTTTCTTCTCAATCTTCGTCAAAGATCCCTACAAAGAAAGTTTTTATAAAAAGTTACGTGTGAGTTGGATATGGAATAAGACATATATAAAACTTTTGTGAAATGCTATTTTTAAATTTCATATTGCGTATATTAAAAAACGTACCGAACTATAGGTAAAGTGTCATCGGCTGCCTGGGAAAAAGTTTTCAAAGCGGCAAAGGCTAGAGTGGCTCACAATCGTACGCGACGTTCTCACCATCGCCCATGTTGTAAAGGTCCCGAGGCTTTAAATGAACCACCATATTCCAATCCATGTGCCTCTCATCGACGACATAATAAACCTCATGGGCCTCTGAGGCAAGAATATACGGCTCGTCATCTTCAGACTGACCAGTGTGAATAGGCCGGGAGAAATTCACTGATGTAATGCCTAAGTCGTCAGTCGTGAGTCCCCGGGACGTTGTCATATTCGCCCACAAACACTTGAACAGCGTCACAGAGAAAAGGCCTTGGTAAGTTATCCTGACCACATCAACCAGTTTTCCATAATACGGGACGTCACCGAACTGCATGTTCCCGTCATTTCGCTGCTCGCATAACTCCTCGTCCCAAACGTGCCATATACACCCGAGTTTTGGGTCAAGCAATCCCGATCTCGTGAAACCGTGCAAAACTTGAAGCCATTGACATTGTATGCCGTAAATCTTTGGGCGTGGTCAAGCGGGCCGATTGCGAGAGCTCGAATCTTTGGTGAGTGAGGGTTGTGGTCATTCATTATTCTCCTCCTAAACCAACCCCGAAATTCTCTCGTGGACCTTTCTATCAATTTCGGAGGATGTCTGTGTACGGATCCTTAGCTGACGCTTCACATGACTCCTGAATTCCCTGCAATTAAACATGTGATGACGAGCAAGAAATGTTCCTATAAAATGTTAGGAAACATATAGGATAACATATATATATATATATATATCTCGTGTGCAATCCTTGCGAAGGTACGGTTCAACTTGAGTGCAATTGATCAAGACATGTCTATGTGCTTGAAACTTCTCAAGTGCCGTGAGTTTGAAGTTCTCACATCCGCCAACTGGTTTACTAACACGAGGGAATAATAACTCTGAAGTTGATGACTCTGGCTCTGGCTCAGGACAATCGTCCACACAAGGCGGTCGGTTGAATGACGTCTCAATGTCATCAAAGTACCTGGAACAAAAATACAAGACCTCATCCCTAAGATAACCTTCTACTATTGAACCTTCAGGCCACGCCTTATTCCTCACGTAAGATTTTAGTTTCCCAAGAAACCTATAAAGTAATGAGGAAAGATGTCGATACATCAATGGTTAAACATGCGACTAGGAAGTAATATAATGCTGAAGTAATTAATTTTAAAAGAGTACCTCTCAATAGGATACATCCATCTGTAGTGAACTGGGCCAAAAAGCTTTGTTTCGTGAATAAGGTGTACTGTCAGGTGAACCATGACCGTGAAAAATGAAGGAGGAAAGATCATCTCCAAATGGCATAGCGTAAGAATGATTTGCTGTTGTAGCTGGTCGAGCTCCTCCACGATCAACACCTTGGAACACAACTTCCGAAAGAAAGTATAAAGCTCGACCAAAACGATCGACACATCGAGAGCGCAAGTGTATTTTTTATGGCCGAGGAAGTAACTATGAATAAGCACATGTGAGTCATGACTCTTCAGCCCGATAACCTTTCGAGCTCGTACGTCCACACATCGTGAAATGTTGCTTGAATACCCGTCAGGAACTTTTATTTTCTTCAAAGTGGCGAGGAAGATTTCCTTATTCGGTTTTGTCAGGGTGAATTTTGCCGGTTGAAATCTGCCATGCTCATCCGGCCACGCGTCTGCATGAACCCCCATCTCCTGTAAATCTTTCCTCGCTTGAAGATGATCTTTTGACTTGCACGGTTCGTTCATAATCGTGTGCAACACATTGTCGCACACATTCTTTTCAATGTGCATGACATCCGACCGTGTCGAGCAAATTATCTTTCCAATACGGAAGACCGAAGAATACGCTTATCTTCCGCCATTGTTGGGTCGCGGAACCGAAGCCCGACCGTCTTTGTCCCTACCTTTGCTTGGATCGTCTTTTTTCCCATACTCAAAATCAACATCCACAATCTGCTCTATGATCTCTCGCACGGATAATATGCGAGGAGGTCCTCTTTTTTCTTGTTGCCCATTGAAACGATTGCGTTGCAACCTAAACCTGTGCGTACGATCGAGAAACCTCCAATGACCCATGAAGCACCACTTACGACTGTGGGGAAGGCGCACTGAGTCAGAGTCAAAATTGCAAGCCGGACACGCAAGGCCGGTATGCACATTCCACCCGGATAATGTTCCCAGTCCAGGGAAGTCATTGATAGTCCACATCAACGCCGCACGCAAGTTGAATAGTGTCTTCTCGTGCGCGTCATACGTCTCCACACCTACATTCCACAACTCCACCAACTCATTGATCAGCGGTTGTAGATACACATCGATGTCATTTCCTGGTGCCTTTTTGCCTGGAATGATCATTGACATAATGAAGGAGCTTTGTTTCATACACATCCAAGGGGGCAAGTTGTAAGGTATCAAAACAACTGGCCATATACTATAACTTGTGCTAAGATTCCCAAACGGATTGAAACCATCGGTCGCCAAAGCAAGACGAACATTTCTAGGGTCCGCCGCGAAATCAGGAAAGTCTGAGTCGAACGATTTCTACGCTTCACCATCTCGTGGATGTCTGAGTTTACCATCTTCGTTCTTGTCGGCTTCATGCCACCTTATATGCTCAGCTGGCTTAGACGACATAAACAATCTTTGTAAGCGAGGTTTTAAAGGAAAGTACCTTAAAATCTTTGCGGGTTTTTCTTCTCGCTTTTTTCCCTTCGAAGGTCCCGAACGTCGAAGTGTGACACTTCTTACAAGTCTCCTCCGAGCGTCCTCCCCCAATAAAGCATGCAGTCGTTGAGGCAGGCATCGATTTTTTTGTAGTCCAATCCTAATCTGTTGATTATCTTCTTGATCCATGATTTATCCATTTGTAGTAAATAAAGCAAAGAAAGTATATTAATGTAGAGACAATGTTTAATTACTTTCATCCCATAACTTGAGATCTTAAATGCAACGGGGAACATTTGTAGCGGTTAACAACCGCGACATCAACCGCGACAATTTTTCAGCTCAAATTTGTCGCGGTTAATGAACCGCTACAAATTTGAATTGAAAAATCGCGCCATAAACTAGTCGCGGTTTATAAACCGCTACAACAACCGCTACAAAATGATGACCGTTTGAAAGTTTAGGCGCTTATTTTTTAATTTGAAGTTCAAATTTGTAGCGGTTAACTAGATGAACCGCGACAAATATATTTTGTAGCGGTTTGAGGATTTAACCGATACAAAATTTATTAACTTTTTTTTTTTTTGGTGTAATATTAACATATCTTTTTTATTACAAATTATAAACTCCGTTTATTCTTTGATAAAATTTAAATTTAAAAAACCTTTTGACTTAAAAAAAAAGATAACAAATATTTAAATTTAAAAAAATTGTCAACAAACATCCGACAAAGATACAAACTGAATTCCGAACAAAAAAAAACTAATAACTATCGGGGGCCGATGATCGGGTCTTGTCTCGGTGGGGTCTCTCTCGGGGCGGTGTGGGCTCGACCGAGGTAACAACCCCCTCATCTTGATCAGCAGCAACATCCGGACGGGGGAGGCGGTGGAGGCGTGGGGGAATCCTCGAAGATGAACGGAGGGGAGGCTCGGGGGATGGAAACCGTCTGTTCGGTAGCAACTCGACAAGGCCCCGCAAGTGACTTCCGCCCTAGTCCCTCGATTAGCAAACCAACCGCTTGAGACCCTCCGCATGCGCCTAGTCCTAGCCTCATTTTCGGCCCTCTCGCAAAGAACTCCGCTCTAAGAACCTTCCGTCAAGCGCTAAGCAACCCGCTCGGCAATCATCGCATCAACCGCCTCGGTGGTGGCTTTCGAGCCGGGCGCTCCCGGGCGGAGGAAGAGTCCTTGCGGTACACCATGCTAGGCCGGCGCCTAGCCCAAAGCCCCTAACACGGCCGGGATGCTCGACCGGGCCCACAAAAGGCTTTCAATGTGGCCGTAGGATCACCGTAACCCCGTGACTCCGGGTGCCCTGCTTATCGATGTATCTCTTGCCGGCTTTGCTCAATCCGCTTTGACGCATATATTTCATAAAACATTAATCAATCAATTTAATTAAATTTTAATATACAACATTAACTATTTAATTAGTTTTTTGTAACTTACTATTATCTCCTCTCGTCGCCTCGAGATCGGCGTCCCATCATGGTGTCTATGTGTGCGTTTCCACAACCGCCCATAGTCCGTCGACCACCCTCCCGTCGAGCCTTCTCTTCTTGAAAGAGTTAAAAGAGTATAAACTTTGTTATTTTCAAAACAAAACAATAATCAATTAAATATAAAATTAATTTAACTTTTAACATACCATCTCACGTAGGTCACAACAAACGTCTTGGATCCACCCGTGTGATTGATCCTTTGAGCTGCCCTAGATCTGGTGTTCCTCTGGGATAGAGCCTGCAAAATAAATGAGTAATTATACAATACCCTCATAGAAAAAAAAAACAGAACTATGATTAATTAAAAACGTACACGTGCCTCGCACTCCTCCTATATTGGACAAAAGGCGCCCGGTGATTTGGGTCCATGCCGTCTCGGGACGTTCTCCATCCGTTGCTGCAGAGGCATAGTCGAATATCCATTCTGCCGGGTGTAGAGACGACCCCTCCGACTCTTCCACGCTTCTCCCATTTTCAACTTTACATACCTCTTTGCGTTGGCTCGCAGTTTAAACTTATTCTATATCATAAAATAATTAGTAATTAAGTAATAATTAATTAAGAAACAGATAACTAAATTAACCACAATTTACTTGGACAACGTCCTCAAACGCCTTGTCCTTGGTCTCCTTCGGGATCTTTTTCCAATTCTGGAAAAAGATCGGGAACCATACCCAATTCCGGCCAAATTGTGACAGGTATCGGTTCAACAGGTGACCACCACTGCTGATCGGCTGGTCCGTGTCCGTGTTCCAGGGGACTATCACGCGGTAGCCATTCTCCGATTGAGGGTGTGAACATCCAAGCATCCTCCTCCCGATGTTCCCATATTCATCTGCGCAATTATAAAAAAAATTGTTGTATTGTACTTACATAAATTTTCACACGTCGAGAATTTAAATTTTATTTTTACCAATAAACTACTTATACTTACCTTCGATATCCACCGTAAATCCGGTGGAATGAGAAGACGACGGTCGGGGTACCCTTGTTCCCCGTTGTCCTCGTCGAGAAACCGCTCCGCCTCCGCTATGGGAATCTCAATCTCGATCTCGTCATCATCACCATTGAGGATATCCTCAAGCGACAGACTTGCCTCGTTGTCCACCTACAGTCTCTTGTAGGGTCTCAGGGTTTGGGATTGGGTCATTTTCAAAGAGCCCATCAAACTCATTGCCAACTTGAGGGGGCCGTGGGGGGGACATTTATCTAAGGGGGTGATATGATTCCCGAAAGAATAGGATGATTGGATCGCTAGGAATGGAATTTCACGCTGGAAATTCGGCCACCAACGCGTCTGATAAGAATCAAACGTATCCCACGCTACAGACCTCAGAATTGAGTGATTCCAAAACGAGGTGAAAGTTCGCTTTCCGAAACACGATTTTGACTCACGAAACACCGAAAAAGAATAAGGGAATCAGGAGTTACGAAACCAAGAAATATGGAACAAAAACTGTAGCATCCTGAAAGAACAGAATGTATCTCGTGCTACAGACCTTGGATTCAAGTGATTCCAAAACGAGCAGAAAGATAGCTTTCCGAACTACGAATTTGGCTCAAAAAACACCGGAAAACGATAAGAGAATCTGGAGATACAAAACCGAGAAATTTCGAACGAAAATCGTAGGCGCCACAATTCCAAGGAATTGATAAGCCAAGAACGCCACAAGGATTGAAACCCTTGATAAGTTCAGAGATTCTGAAAAGAACCCTAGAGAAGCTTGTCTCTCAACCAAAAAGGTTAACTCTTCATTCAAATCTCCGTCCCAAAAGCTATGGTGTTCCCTTATATAGTGGACAACACCCATATTAGTTTAACCTAAATCTGCTTACACACAAAGCCCAATAAGCGAGCCCAATAAGCCTTATTACAAAAGTTTAACTAAAAGACTGAAAGATAAAACTAAGTGCAAAATTTGGGCCAAGTAAATTGAAGCCTTCATGCATATCCATTGAGGCTTATTCTTCTTCGCCTCTTCTTCCTTTAGTAAGGTAGTCACCAGGAGATTTAGGGCCTCTTTAGCCTTTTTAGCTTTTGCTCTTGTCATTGGGCCTCCAAGACCTCGTATGTCCTCCAAGTTTGTTGCCTTGGTCATGCCGCCTCCTATGTCCTCATCATTATAATCCTCTTCTCCTGCATCAAAAAGGGACAAATCAGCCACATTAAAAGTAGCGCTTACACCATACTCACCAGGGAGGTCTATTTTATAGGCATTATCATTAATCTTGGATAGCACTTGGATAGCACCATCTCCCCTTTGTTGAAGCTTAGATTTCCTTTGGGCAGGAAACCTCTCTTTTCTCAAATGAACCCAAACCCAATCACCTGGTTCAAACACTAATCTCAAATGCACAAGATGGTTATCATAAGAGTTGCTATAATTCAGAATATAATCAAAATACACCCCAACAAACTTCCCTAAAAATTCCCTTAACACATGATTCATTAATCTCATGAAGGTACTAGGAGCATTAGTTAAACCAAATGGCATAACCAACCATTCATACAGCCCATATTTAGTTTTGAAAGCTGTTTTCCATTCATCCCCTTCTCTAACCCTAATTTGATGGTATCCACTCCTTAAATCAATTTTAGAGAAGAAACAAGCACCATGCAATTCATCCAATAAATCATCCAATCGAGGAATGGGATGTCTATACTTTACCGTGATGTTATTGATGGCTCTACAATTAGTGCACATCCTCCATGTTCCATCTTTCTTAGGTACTAGAATGACTGGAACTGCACATGGACTTAAGCTTTCTTGCACCCACCCTTTTTGCATCAAGTCTCCAACTTGTCTTTGAATCTCCTTGGTATCTTGGGGGTTACTCCTATAGGCTGGCCTGTTAGGCAATGAAGCTCCTGGAATGAGATCAATTTGATGTTCTATGCCTCTTAGAGGTGGTAGGCCGTGAGGTACCTCTTTAGGAAAAACATCTTTAAATTCCTGCAACAAATTAGAAACCTCATTTGGAAGAGAGTTAGTAGGACTTGCATCTGTAAAATTATTCTCTTTACTCAAAAGTAAGAGCATTGGCTTCTTCAAATGCATTGCCTTTTTCACCTCTTTTTCTCTTATAAACAAGTTTGGTGCTTTTCTCTCTTTTTCTCTTTTTTCTCTTGCTCTCTTCCACTCTCTTTTCTCTCTTGCTTTCTTTTTTCTCTCATTTTTAAATTATCCTCACTAACCTCTCTTGGTGTCAAAGGTGCAAGAGTAGTCTTGCGTTCTTTATGTACAAAAGAGAACTTGTTGGTGCAACCATCATGCGTAACTTTCTTATCATACTGCCAATGTCTCCCAAGAAGCAAATGACAAGCCTCCATTGGTACCACATCACATAAAACTGTATCATCATACTTTCCTACGGAGAAGTTCACCTCCACTTGTTTGCTTACGGTCACTTCACCATCCTCACTAAGCCATTGAAGCTTGTATGGCAGCGGGTGAGGTTTGGTTCCAATGCCCAATTTAGACACCATTCTAGCACTTGCAACATTGGTACAACTTCCTCCATCAATAATTAAAGAACATACCTTTCTTTGGATAAGGCATCTACTATGAAAGATGTTCTCTCTTTGACTATCACCCATGTCTTTTGCTTGGCTACCCAACATCCTTCTTACCATAAACAAATCTCCTTCAGGAATTATTTCTTCAATATACTCATCTTCATCATCATGTGAGCGCAGAATCTGAAGAAGACTCACTAGTAAGCTCTCCATCCTCTTTAAGTAACATAGTCTTCTTAGTAGGACATTCGAAGCTATGTGACCTCTCCCCAAACACTTGAAGCATTTTATTTCACTACTCCTTGTCTTTTTAGGGATCTCATTGGATTTAGTTTGAGTCCTTTGAGGTGTAGCGGTGGGATTGCTTGATGAAGAACCTCCCTCCTTCTTATTTCTATCCTTCCAGCTTGAAGAATTAAAATTTGAAGAGTTTTTCCTCATAAAACCCTTTCTCTTGAGTTGTTGTTCTACCTTACTAGCTTGTTGCACTAAATCCTCCAACTCCACATAGTTTTGCAACTCCACAACATCCCTTATATCACTATTCAGCCCATGCAAGAAACGTGCCATAGTAGCCTCCCGTTCTTCGCTAATATTTGCTCTAATCAAGGACACCTCCATATCTTTATAATACTCATCTACACTCTTGTTACCTTGTGTGAGTCTTTGAAGTTTATTGTGAAGGTCTCGATGATAATGGGAAGGAACAAATCTTCTTCTCATTAGCCTTTTCATCTCCACCCAACTATCCACCAATGGTTCTTCATATCTCACCCTCTCCCTTTGCAATTGGTTCCACCAAATGAGAGCATAATCACTAAACTCCATGGCTGCCACCTTCATTTTCTTCTCTTCGTATAATTGTGACATGCAAATAAGTGCTCAATCTTCATTTCCCACTCTAAATAGGCCTCCGGATCACTTTTTCCCTTAAAGGATGGTATATTAAGCTTCACTCCCTTAATTCTATCCTCTCTATCATCATTCTCATGATCTCTTCTTCTCCTTCTTTCATCCCTCCCTCTCTGTCTATCTTCATCATGATTCCCCTGATTTTCTATTCTATCAATTCTCTCATATAACTCCTCTCGTGTGTTCCCTCATCATCCTTTGCATTTGAGTTGTAATGGCTTCAATTAGCAATCTGTTATCTCCTATAGGAGGAGGAACACCTTCACCACCTGTACCTGCCATAATTCAAGGAAAAGAACAAAAGTAATAGGACCTCACCACTCGCTCACGTGTTTACACTCTTAAAATGTATCACTCGTGTTTGTTGCTCTCTATAAGGCTTTTGTGTAGTGTGCTCTCTTGCCTTTTACCACTCAATAGCTCTCTTTAAGTTCTTAACAGAATCTCCAAGAACACTCAAGAGTACAATCCCCAAACTCTAGAATTGATGTCAAGAAGACAAGACAAAGAAAGTCCAAAACAATTTGGAGGAATTATTCAAGGAAGACACTTTGGACTTGGTTCACACGTAGTAGTGTGTGTAATTGAATAGCAAGGTGCTGTATTTTTTTTTTTCTGTTTCTTTTTTTTTCTTTTCTTTTTTTTTTTTCTTTTTTTTTTTTTTCTTTCTTTCTTTTCTTTTTGTTTTTATGACACCTGATTCTTCAACAAAAGGAATAAAATTCAAGAACAATGATGAATCAAGGATGAACACCAAGAACCAAGTGCAGAATTCAAGGAATTGAATTCTGAACAAGAAAGAACAAACTCAAGAACAAGAAATTGAAAGAAACAACAAGCAAAAGATTGAAAGAATAGATTAGGAACAAACAAAAACAGCTAAACAGAATTGCACAATTCAAAAATCAAAAACACAAATTTAGGGACTAGGGTTACCAAATGTGTGACCAGATTGGATGTAAACAATGGAGAAAAGATAACCCAATTCCAATCCTAGAACCTTTGTGAAGAGTTAAACTTTTTGGTTGAGAGACAAGCTTCTCTAGGGTTCTTTTGAGAATCTCTGAACTTATCAAGGGTTTCAATCCTTGTGGCGTTCTTGGCTTATCAATTCCTTGGAATTGTGGCGCCTACAGTTTTCGTTCGAAATTTCTCGGTTTTGTATCTCCAGATTCCCTTATCGTTTTCCGGTGTTTCTTGAGCCAAATTCGTAGTTCGGAAAGCTATCTTTCTGCTCGTTTTGGAATCACTTGAATCCAAGGTCTGTAGCACGAGATACATTCTGTTCTTTCAGGACGCTACAGTTTTTGTTCCATATTTCTTGGTTTCATAACTCCTGATTCCCTTATTCTTTTTCGGTGTTTCGTGAGTCAAAATCGTGTTTCGGAAAGCGAACTTTCACCTCGTTTTGGAATCACTCAATTCTGAGGTCTGTAGCGTGGGATACGTTTGATTCTTATCAGACACGTTGGTGGCCGAATTTCCAGCGCTAAATTCCATTCCTAGCGATCCAATCATCCTATTCTTTCGGGAATCATATCAGGGGGCTGAAGGGGGACATTTATCTGAGGGGGCTGAACGGAGACATTTAAAGGCCCATGCCCTCTCCTACGGCCTCCTCTACTACTACTACCCCTGATAGGCCTTTTCGGGTGTCCAACTACTTTCTCTTTTCCCTTGTCCTGAGAAACCATGATGTGAAAAGTAAAAGTACAAAGGTGAAAAGGTGAACAGTAGCGCGTGAATTTCAAAAGTGAATATAAAAACCGCTGAGTTTCGTAGCGGTTAAACAAAGTAACTGTTACAAAAATAATCATTTTGTAGCGGTTCAATAAAGACCACTACCCCAACCGCGACAATTCTTTCACATTTGTCGCGGTTATGTGTAACCGCTACAAAATGAACGACCATTCAAATTCTGTAGTGGTTCTTGAGGTAGACCGCTACAAAATAATTAATCTGTAGCGGTGATTTGTGTAACCGCTACTAATTTAATAAAAAAATTTTAAAAAAATCCAAACTAATTAGTTTAGCGATAAACTAATTAGATTGGAATTTTTCCTTATTCCAAAAAAATATTCTCAATTGTTTTCTTTAAATCGGGGAATAACAGGTTTATTGAAATTTCCCTAAAAGAGTCGATCTTAATAAATTTAGGAATAATAAAATTTAGGAATAATAAGTTTATGAAGATTCGGATTCATTATAGCCACCGATGTTCCAAGAAAAACTCATCGACTCATTTTGATCGAGATATTTTAACGAAACAACGGTGGCTATAATGGATCCAATCTCCATTGGCATGTTAGACATATTTAGAGGAGTAGAAGTCAGGTCAATAGAATATCTGAATCTGGATTGTCACTGAAGGAACCTTCTCGGCTTGAACGGTGAGAAGACAGACAAATATCTGCACCACTCATCTCCCGAGATGATATGATTCCCGAAAGAATAGGATGATTGGATCGCTAGGAATGGAATTTCGCGCTGGAAATTCGGCCACCAACGCGTCTGATAAGAATCAAACGTATCCTACGCTACAGACCTCAGAATTGAGTGATTCCAAAACGAGGTGAAAGTTCAATTTCCGAAACACGATTTTGACTCACGAAACACCGAAAAAGAATAAGGGAATCAGGAGTTACGAAACCAAGAAATATGGAACGAAAACTGTAGCGTCCTGAAAGAACAGAATGTATCTCGTGCTACAGACCTCCAGGAGCTTCATTGCCTAACAACTCTGTTTTTCAGCATAAAGATGGTAAGAGTAAGGCTGAATACGTGCGGAAACTACCTGAGAAGGTAAAGACAAACATTGAAAAAAAGGTAGAGAGTTACGTCAAGCAAGCAAACAAAGGAAGGAAAAAGGTAGTGTTTGACCTAGGTGATTGGGTTTGGGTTCATTTGAGAAAAGAGAGGTTTTCTGCCCAAAGGAAATCTAAACTTCAACAAAGGGGAGTAGTTCCTTTCCAAGTGCTATCCAAGATTAATGATAATGCCTATAAAATAGATCTCCCTGGTGAGTATGGTGTAAGCACTACTGTTAATGTGGCTGATTTGTCCCTTTTTGATGCAGGAGAAGGGGATTATAATTTGAGGACAAATTCTTCTGAAGAAGGAGGGAATGATAAAGACATAGGAGGCAGCATGACCAAGGCAACAAACTTTGAGGACATTCAAGGTCTTGGAGGCCCAATGACAAGAGCAAAAGCTAAAAAGGCTAAAGAGGCCCTAAACCTCCTGGTGACCACCTTACTTGAGACAAGCCCAAGTCTAAAGGAAGAAGAGGCCGAAGAAGAATAAGCCTCAATGGATATGCATGAAGGCTTCAATTTACTTGGCCCAAATTCTGCACTTAGTTTTATCTTTCGGTCATTTAGTTAAACTTTTGTAATAAGGCTTATTGGGCTCGCTTATTGGGCTTTGTGTGTAAGCAGATTTAGGTTAAACTTAATATGGGTGTTGTCCACTATATAAGGGAACACCATAGCTTTTGAGACGGCAGATTTGAATGAAGAGTTAACCTTTTTGGTTGAGAGACAAGCTTCTCTAGGGTTCTTTTGAGAATCTCTGAACTTATCAAGGGTTTCAATCCTTGTGGCGTTCTTGGCTTATCAATTCCTTGGAATTGTGGCGCCTACAGTTTTCGTTCGAAATTTCTCGGTTTTGTATCTCCAGATTCCCTTATCGTTTTCCGGTGTTTCTTGAGCCAAATTCGTAGTTCAGAAAGCTATCTTTTTGCTCGTTTTGGAATCACTTGAATCCAAGGTCTGTAGCACGAGATACATTCTGTTCTTTCAGGACGCTACAGTTTTTGTTCCATATTTCTTGGTTTTGTAACTCCTGATTCCCTTATTCTTTTTCGGTGTTTCGTGAGTCAAAATCGTGTTTCAGAAATTGAACTTTCACCTCGTTTTGGAATCACTCAATTCTGAGGTCTGTAGCGTGGGATACGTTTGATTCTTATCAGACGCGTTGGTGGCCGAATTTCCAGCGCGAAATTCCATTCCTAGCGATCCAATCATCCTATTCTTTCGGGAATCATATCACGAGATCGGTGCTGCAGATATATGCCCGTCTTCTGTTTTTGAGAACAAAGCCAAGAATGCTCTTTCAGCGACAAAGCCAGATTTAGAATATTTTTGAACATTATAATTGTTGTACGGATGGAATTGGCTATTTATAGAATAAAGTTTGTAGCGGTTATTGTTAGAACCGCTACCAAATTTGAAGTTTTGACGCGGTCAACGTGTCATTTTCTTCTAACCGTGAAAAAGGTGTGTCGTTTCGTGATTTGGTAGCGGTTATTTTGACATAACCGCTACGAAAAAATCGCGACAGAATTCGCACCATAACGCGCCAAGGCTGGCACCATATTTGTAGCAGTTGGGCTTTGTGAACCGTGACAAAAAGCGAAGCAAAATGGTCAGCATTTTGGCGGCAATGCTTCCGTTACTAATTTGTGGTGGTTTGGGTTTAAACCGCTACTAATTTGTTAATTTGTAGCGGTTTTTCTTGACCGCTACAAGCACACCGCGACAAACGTTACGTTTTTTTGTAGTGTATGTACTTAACTTGTCTGTTGATGTGTGTGCAAGAGTGCGCTTTAGGTGAAGATTTCACTGGGAAAAATCTATTGTTGGTTGTTGATTCATGTGCATATTGAGCCTTCATTGAGAATTGTTATGTTTTTCTGCTGCATATTGACTGGTTCGAGGCCTAGGAGAGCAATATTAACGCATGGAAGTTTCTTTCTTCATTGCTTTGATTATGTCCAATTGATGATTTCACTTAATGCAAGTGGTTGTGAATGGTTTCATGGACTTGATCTTTTGGTGTGTGTCTTCTATCATCGCTTGATATTGGCATTCTGAATTTGAGACCATGAGTTAATGTTGCTTTTAGTTGATGATTTGGTCACCAATGGATTGGGGTGTAGCTTTAGTTTAGTTGCAAATGTGTCTTTGAGAGTTTAATTTTCTAAATCTTGCTTGTTGGAGATTGCACTTGTTTTTTACTAGAGATTGATGCTTCATTAAGAGTTGCACCATATTTCCAAGAGAGGTTGGGATTTTTACGCCACCCAGAATTTTATGTATTTGAGTATGGATTGTTCTGGTTATTGCACCAGTGATTTCCTGCATAGTTCACTGGCTCCACCTGTTGAGATATGAGGCATTGTCCATTATCATGACCATTTCCATAGTAATCACAAGAAACATGAATAGCATTGACTCCCATCTGTCTACTATTAGATCGGCTTACTTGAGCTTCTAAGTGATCAAACCTCTTGTTGATTGTATTCAACATTGCCATCAACTGTGAAGAAGGTTCCTCAATAATTTTCTCAACTGATTTCACTGGCCTTCTTTCATTGTTGTTCTGTATAAAGTCAGCTGATAAGTCATCCAAGCATTTCCAGACATGATTAACCGGTTGCTTTGTAATTCCCCCATTAGTGACAACATTTAATTTTGATTAGATTCAGAAGTCAACCGAGTACTGAAAATCTAAAGTAAGACCCACTTCTCAAGATTGTGACCAGGACTTTGCCTAACAAGCAACTTGAACCTCTCCCAGGCTTCATACAGATGTTCCCCAAATTGTTGACAGAAATTAGTAAGAGCAGCTCTTGCATCCACCATCTTGTTATGTGGAAAAAATCGTGATATGAACTTTTCTTCCAATGTCTCCCAAGAGGTTATACTGCCCTCTTCTAAATTGTTGAGCCATTCTTTGGCTTTCCCTTGTACAGAGTAAGGAAAAAGCCGAAGACAGATCACACCATTAGGAATGCCATTCTACTTGAATGAGTTGCAAACATCAAGGAATTGTATCAGATACCGATTTGGATCCTCTGAATCATTTCCTGAATACTGACCCTATAGTTCAAGCATCTTAAGCATAGTCTGCTTGATTTCAAAATGGCTTGAAAATCAGGCACTCGATTCTCGATCGATAGCCTCGAGATTGTCTTCCTAGAAAATCATTGATACACAAATTCTTATTCTCATCCTCAACCGTCTCTTCAGTTTCAATATGTATTATTTCCTCCTCTTGGATCTGAGGTGTTGTAACTTCCAAAAGCTCTTGGATATTCCTTGTTTTCTGTGGTGTTTTAGTAGCTTTGGCTTTACAGGTCATATATCAAAGTACCTGCAAAACCAAACAAATCTCAAAGTATCAAACTAACACCAAAAGCTTAAAAAGAAAAAAATAAAATAAAAATAAAAATACTCAAACTAAAACTACTAAAGGATTTCTAATACTAATCACCAATTGCCTTGAGTCCCCGGCAACGGCGCCAAAAACTTGATGCTACCAAAATTTAATTAAGCATCGTAAGTATACAGGTCATGAAAATAGTGAGTGGTAAATCAAGGTCATCCCACAGAGACTCGGTCCAAATAGTGATTAGGTGTTAAATTTCCTCTCTTTTTTCGTTTAAGTTGAGCAAATTAGAAGTGTTTTCCAATAATAATAAAAAATTTTTTAATAAAAACAAGAACTTTAAGAGAAAGAGCGAATTCAAATATCAAGGAGGACAACCTAGAGATATTAATCCCTTGTTTGTTTCTTAGATTTTATTCCTACTAAATTAATTCTAACTTAACTTCATCAGTTAATCTAGAGTATTAATGTTTATAAGTGTCTGTTGGTCCACTTATACATCTACCTCAAATAATTATGCAATGATTCACACAATTAATTAAGATGCAATTCAAATCGGGCTAACTCTAATTTGATTATATGGAGCTTAGGTATATGTAGACGCAAATTAGATTAAAATCTAATTCCGCATTTCCTTCGTCAAGTTTAATCCTAAATCCCCAAAACATGTTTAATGGTTGCCAATCACTAAGCAAGGAATAATAAAAACAAGATTAAACAAACTAAATTAAAATTAAACAAAATTAATTAGTGGGAACAATTTCTTAGTCTCAAACAAATTCATAATACTCTAAGTTGCAAATGAAAAGTTAGCCACACATGGCTTTAATCCCATCCATCTCAACAAAATCAAAACTCAGTCCAACAACATAAGCAATTAAACCACGAGTTACTTGAAATAACAAGACCAAAGACAAAGAATAAGCATAGCCTCTTCGTTCTAGTTCGATCTTACGGGTTCTTGGAGAAGACAATGATGATGACAGCAATACCTCTCTCCTTGTCGCAGCCTCCTCTACTACCAGCGAGAATAATCCTTTAATGTCGCCTCTTCCTTTGTAGCTTTTAGGTCTTTAATTTTTCATTTGCTTAAACGGTGTTGTGCTCCCCTGTGCATCTCATCCTTCTTTTATTCCAACGCCACCTCCTGTAGCTTTTAGCTTTTAGGTCTAGCTTCCCTTGTCAATTTGCCAAAACGGTACGGAAGTGGCGTGGAAAGAAAAGGAAATTGTAAAATAACAATAATACTAATAATAATAATAATAATAATAATAATAATAATAATAAAAAAACTGATTTTTATTATTTTTTTTACTTCTCATTCCTATTATTTATTTCCTAAACTCAAAAACTTTTATTTTAAATTGAAATCCCATAAATGATGCATCCAGATTGATTTCTCTTAAAATCTCAATAAATCTTTTAAATTAGTAATAATGACTTCTCAACTATATCAAAATATATCTCAAATCTACTAAAAATAAGAAGTCATCAGCTGGTTTTCATTTGCTTCATGGAAACGAACGAAATTATCCTACAATTCACAAAATTTGATTTTTGAGCTGAACAACCGTACTTTTGTTTGATTGTGGGTTCGATTGCTGATTTTATGGTTTTGCATTTGACAGAGTTTGGTACTTTGTGTCTTGGTTATTCATCTAAAGCTATTGCCAGTTTGTGGGTTTGATTGAACTCTTGGTATATTGATTTTTTGTTTTATAGAGAGGACTTCGAATCAGTTGGGTTGAGGGAATTTGGAGAATGGTGGAGGGCAGGACGCAAAGAATCTCCGAGTAAAGCTACTTCATGGGCAAAGTTTTTGGCCTTCTTTATTTTCACGAACATAAACACATGACCTTTTCCAAAGAGGTCTGCTTATCTTTTGTAATTTAAAATTCATTGTTGATTGAGGAAACCAGAGTGGGGAAAGGAACAATGATGATCTAGTGATCTTTCGTGACTAGCTGGGAAATATGAACATCATGGCTTTTCTTTCAGTTTCAGCTAGTCTTGGATTAACTTGAATAAGTACAAGTCTATGCTTATAATTCATATTTGATAGTTGAATGATCAATTCTATTTAATTCACTGTATTTTTCAAACTTATCTATTTGCTATGCTAACTAAATTGATCATGAAACATGTACTTGGCTTTTAATGGCCGAACAGTGGTGCTGCATTAACTTGAATATGCTCAATAGTATTCTTGATAATGGGATTTTTTTTTCTGGTTTTTTCACGGTCTGTCAGCATAATTCTATATCCTCAGGGAATTATTTTTCTCGTATTTTTCCTTCAATCAGCTTCACAACCAGCAAAAGCTTTAATAGGGTTGTGACTCAACTATTCATTTTCAGTATGACTTCTAATTGCTGAGTGGAATCATTTTGATCCTCCTTTGAGCTTTGTTTGCTTAATTTTCTTATGGATGCAATTTATGCACTAAAAGCTATTTGTAGACTCATCTTGTTGTCCACTAATCTTCCTATCTGTCATACAGGTTTAACTCACTTCATCCATTTGTGAGCAGATCTGGTGAAGTTCATTAGGGGAGTAGGAATGTGATTGACAAGCTGCTGTCATAGTTCCTCTTATTTTTTCCTTGAAGTTAACTAGAGTATTGACATAAGCAAATCTTCTTCTTGTGTTTTGTGTTTTGTTTTTTGAATTTGAAACTTATTGCAATACTTTAACTTTAAAATGAAAATGGGTGAATATTATCTTGAAGTTCACCCTGGGAGTTTGAATGTGCAATGTAATTGAATGTTTTTCAAAATGAAAATGGGAGGCTTGAAGGTGATATTTTGATGATGAGTGTTGTGGCTGTGATTTTGTTGCATATTCTTCTTCCAAAAGTAAAAAGTTTTGAATAATCAAAATTGCAGTTCCTAAATCTATTTGGGTGGATGACCCAACAAGGTAGCAGGGATGAATTAATTGTTATCAAATGTTATGGATAGGTGTTCTAGTTTCTGGACTTCTGTCTTTTGGTTTCTGATATGAATCTTGTTGCTATTCAATTATGATTGAAGTATTGCCGAATTGTGCTATTACGGTAGTAGGAGATTTTAAAAAATATATGAAAGGATATCAAGGAAAAAAAAAACTAATGCTGCCTAAGGAGAAAATGTATGTAGTATGCAGTTTATGTATATGTTTGATCCATGTAGCAGCAATTCAGAACCTTCAGGTTGAATTGTGGGTATATTTACCAAAGAACATATTAGCAGAGTGGCAAAGAAAGTGTCAGCAGAAAATAGCAATACATCCTAGAATTAATTGGCATCTTGTCCTTATTTATCCATACCAAGAATGAGCAACATTTGAACTTTTTTGCATGTTGTGGTTGTTTTCAAAACCACATTTAAAATTTTGTTTTCATTTTCTTTCGGGTTGGCAAGAATCAATTTTTCTTTCTTTCTTAATAATAATGCATATCTTACTGAAACGGCTTTTTTTTTTTTAATTGTTTTTTACACGGCAACAAGCATATATGTTGGTGAGGGAATGGTGATCCACTTCACTAGAGGAGCTCAAGAAATTGGCACAGGAACTATCTTGGACCATCTCCTTTCGAGTTCATCTCCCACTCATTCTGCTAACAATCCATGTCCAAAATGTGGTGACCAATCAAACCTTAATGGTGTCATTTCTACCTGCTTGGATTGTATTTAAGACACATTTTAGTGGGTTCTTTGTTGTGTACACATGAATTTGTACTTGTGACAAAGTTGTGAAGAATTTGTTTTTGTGAAACGGTTCATTTGTATTAATGAAAATGCCCTTCAAAATTTGGTCTTTTGTAAATGTTCTCATGATGGTAACTTAACAATTTAATTTCAATGACAAGAAATATGTATTTATGAGAATGATATTCACCATTTGTTCCTTTGTAAATTGTCTATTGATGCTAACTTCACAATTTTTATTAAATGACAACAGAAATTTTTTGCTTATGTATTGATATTTGTTCATGGGATGAGAATGGCAAAAGAATGGACAACTAAATCAGACATTTTTATAACCAATATCAGTAATTTGTATAAGCCATATTAATCATTTGTATCAGTGGGCATTAGCAACAATATCAGTACCCACTAACAACAATATCAGTCCCCTACTCACAACTACATCAACCTCCTTTAACAACAATATCAGTAACCACTAACAACTATATCAGCCCCCCAACAACTACATCATAGCCCCCTCTAACAACTAAAACAGCCCCCACTAACAACTACATTAGGCCCCCTAACAACGACATCGGCCCCCTAACAACTAAAATAGCCTCCATTAACAACTACATCACCCCCCATTAACAATTACATCAACCCCCAACAACTACATCAGCCCCCTTTAACACCTACATCAGCCCCCTTTAACACCTACATCAACCCCTTCTAAAAACTAAAACAGCCCCCATTAACAACTAAATCAATCCCTTTTAACATCAATATCAGCAAAAAATAACAACTACATCAACTTTAACAACAATATCAAAAACCACTAACAACCATATCAGCCCCCATTAACCACTGCATCAGCCCCTTTTAACAACAATATCAGCAAAAAATAACAACTAAATTAGACCCCTTTAACATCAATATCAGCAAAAAATAACAACTACATCAGCAAAAAATTACAACGACATCAGCCCCCTTTAACATGATATTGTTCTTTGCAACTCCTCATATGCAGTTCCTTCTTTGATGCATCTTGTTCTTACCATTCCACCAACATAGTTCTTACCATTCCAACATAATCACTTTCTTGTCCTCCCCCATGTAAAAAGTTACCCCTACATGGAAAAACATAATAGGTTCTCTTCCCTGAAGTTGTAGCCATCTTTAATTATGATCTGTAAGATAAAGTGAGTATTAACAACTTTGACAGTCATATTAACAACTAAAATTGAAGGTATTAACAACTAAAAGTGTAGGTATTAACAACTATCCCATATCAGCGCAAGATCGCATTCAATCATTCCCACTAACAAACAAACCTCCCTTTGTTTCCATGCCCAAAAAATAGAGCAACCTACCCTACAATGTTTTCACTTTCGTCTCGTATTAACAAGTTAAATAGTCATATTAACAACTAAAACTGAAGGTATTAACAACTAAAACTGTAGGTATTAACAACTATCAAATTTCAGCGTTTTTTCATCCTTCATTCCTTGATCACTTTTAGCCATTCCCACTCAAATACAAACCTTTCCTCTGTTTCCATGCCCAAAAACAGAGCAAGATTTTACTAACCTAACCCTACAGTGATTAAAAACGAAGTACCATGGTAACTAAAAATGAAACAGCCCCCTTGGACGTTGGATGGAAGAATAAGCAAAGATATTTCTTCCTTTCACTCTTCTACTTCTTCCTCCTTCGTCGGAAAACAGAGCAAGAGAAGAGAGATAATATTGATACAGAGGAGAGAGGAAAGAGGAAAGTGATACTAAAACTGAGGGCATTTTTGTCATTTTACTTAGTATTCAGATGTCAAAAAGGACCCTGGGGCCTTTTCTGGGATTTGAAGAATGTTAGGGCCTTTTTTGGGTTTTTTTTTTGCTTAAAAGGGCCCTCATATGGATTTTCCCAATATTTTAAGCTGCAACCAAGTTTATGACCCAATTATATATATATATATATATTAGTTTTGTTCCAAAAAAAAAAATTAAAAAAATGAAAAAAATTATTATTTTTAAAAATATAAAAAAATTTCCTTCCTTTTCACCTTTAGTTTAAAAAAAAAAAAACCACAAAAAAGAACTCTATTTTTTTTTTTTTTTTTTTTTCGTTTTTTAACCCTAGTCCCTCGCCATCTCCATTTTCGCAACACCCTCATCTTACCTAGCCACCGTGTCTTCCCTCCCCCAACCCCATCTCACTTTCTTAGTTTATCTTTTGGGTGGAATCTAGGTTGTTCCTATATATGTTTTGTTATTAGCTACTTCTTTTCTGATTTTCATTTGTCTTATTTAGCTTAGTTTTAGTTTGGTCTATAGGTTCTAGGTGGATATCAATAAATTGGGCATAGTTCTTGGGTTCTAGAAGGCTGTCTTTTGAGGTTTAAAATATCATTGCGCAATGGGCTTACTTGTTTGCTCTTGTGACCTTCAATGTACGCTTGTCTCTCTATTTCCTCTTTAGGATTATGGTCCGCCACAAGTATAAAAATCCTTTTGACTTGTGCTTACTTTAAAGTTCGTGTTACTGATGATGCTTACTCCTTTTGACTGATGCAACTCTGGTTTGGAGTTACGGACTTGACTTGTTGGTTGTGGAATGATCTTGCACGGGAATTGGATTGAATAGTTTTAACATGTTCATGAATGTCATGTTAGTATCTCCTCTACACTTTACTTGTATCTCGCTAGCCGCTTATTTTTGTTGCCTCTCAGGCAACCTATTTATTGTTTTTGGATGTTTCTTGTTGCATGAGAGACACTGTGCAGTAAGTATGGGGATGAGGGTTTTTTTTCATTACTTATGCTTTTGTTGATTTGGAATGCATCGCAAATTTCGAAACTTGGGCTTTCTTGTTATTTTGACGAAAATGTAAGTTAGATTGATTAATTATGTTCTTAAGTCAATGTTTAATCCAATGATAGAATGGTTGCTTGGATTATATGTTTAATAGGAAATTGTGGTTAATATTTTTGGATGCTTGATTAACAGTGTTAAGACTTATTTTATGACAACTTTTTGCACACAAGAGTGGGAGATGATTTTGAATGCTTTTGTCGGGAGATTTTTTGGCAAGTTGATACGTATGTTCTTTCTCAATTGATGGAGTCTAGAACTTATCTTGAAATCTCTTGAGACAATTGAATGATTTTGCACAATTTTGAAAAAATGATTTGGGAATTCTTTTAAATGTGTTTGATCCTTTCAAGCTTACCTATAACATGATCTCCTCTTAAACCCTATTTGAGCGTTATGATGAAAAACCATGTGAATTTTCTTTTTGAAACCCTCATTGAACCTTAACCTTTATAATTTGAAAAACCATGAATTGCTTTAATTGTTTCCTATTGGTAGTGACGATTTGTATGGTTTTCAAAGGTGTATATTATTGTAAAATTGGGTATAATAGGGAAAGGAGATATTGGATGATGTATAGCAATTTGTGTTTGATATGATTAGTTTTGATGATGTTAAATATTAAGAGTAAAAAGTTTGCATAATGTATTTATCTTATACTTTGACGAACTACTATATTTAATGTGAAATATCTTGTAGATTAGTCAAGCAAAAGAAGATGTATGAAGTTGGATTATGATGAATGATCAAGAAAAAGATTAAGAAGATATTGAAGAAAGAAACAATCAAATAGAGGGAAAGGAAATCAAGGAAAGCAAGAAGTTATTGAGAATGATCAAGAGAGGAAGAAGAAGAAGAAAGATTGAATTCATCATATTAGTCAAAGAAAATAAAGAAGCTAGCTATCTAATGAAAAAAAAGGGAGGATATTATGGAGAATGAAGTAAAAAGAAGAAGAGATTGAAGATATTACTCAACAAAAGCAAGGAGTTATCAAAAGGATTGTGGAGAATAATCATGAAGAAGAAGAGAAGAGATTGGAGAAAGAACTTCTTACAAGATATAATGACAATATCAAGATTCAAGTTCTTAGATGTGATTTTGAAGGTCTCCTTAGTCAAATAGAAGTTAGAATGACTTAATTTAAAGTTAGGATGACATAGGCATTATATTGATGGTAGCTCCCAAGTCATATAGTGCTCTTCTACAATAATTTTTCCTGATGGCACATGGAATGGTGAAGCTCCCTGATCCTTTAGTTTTGGGGGAAGTTTGTTGAGCAATATAGCACTGCTTTCTTCAGTTAAAGCCACTGTCTCAAACTCCCCAAATCTCCTCTTTGATAGAATGTCCTTCATGAATTTCACATAGTTAGGCATTTGTCCCAAGGCTTCCACTAAAGGTATATTGATGTGTAACTGCTTCATAACTTCTAGAAACTTGCTGAACTGCTTCTCTTGATTTTGCTTCTGTAGTCTTTTTGGAAAAGGTAGTGGTGACTTCATGTGTTTCATGGTTTTCTGGTCTAATGGCCTTTGTTGCAGTATTGCTGCAGCATCAGTTGCTTCATATGATCTCTGCAATTTTGGTATACTCTGTTGTGACATTGTTGTGCCATCAGATTTGTTATCTGGTTTTTGCAACTCTGGGGTGAACTGCTCTTCTTTTGCAGCTTCCCTACCCTTCTTTGCTTGGCTTGAAGCGGGCTCAACATCTTCAATTGGCCTTTTTAACAGCTTTTGTTGTTCAATAAATTTACTACTCCTTAATTCAATAGCTTTGATATGCTTCTTGCCTTATCTCCTATGGACTTTAGTATCGCTAGGTAAGGAACTCGATGGCCTGTTCTTCAAAGGTGTGGTAAGTTTCCCAACTTGATTTTCCAAATTTCTCTGACAAACAGCTGACTTTGAATGATAGCATCATTCTTGGCCATATAGGCCTTCAATAGATGATTGAGGAGATGGTTCCATATTCGGTTGCCTTGCTTGCTGATTAAATCCAAGAGGATATTGGAGTTTATTAGGATGTGAGGAAGCACCAGACCAATGTCCTTGCTATCTCCAAGACAAGTTTGGATTTTGTCTCCATCCTCAGCTATATGTATTCGAATATGGATTGTTGTTGTTGTTCCAGTTTTAATTACCCACAAAGTTGGCAAATTTTGCATTGGCCGTGCATTTGCAAAGATATGCTATCATCGACACTATGTATAGGATATTGATGCAAGTTGCAGAGGTTATGATCCAGTAGCTAGGTTCATGGATTTGATTATACTAGTGAGTAAGGAGACTTGTGCGATCATGGTTGTCATAGAGTCCAATTCATGTACTCCAACTACTCTTTTAGTTCATGACACCCTTTCAGTGGGCCATTGATAATTGTTAATGGATATCCTTCGGAGAATTTCATAGGCTTAATTATAGGATTTTCTCAAGAGGGTTTCATTAGCAGAAGCAACAACTATCTACCTTGTTTGTGCATTTAGACCCTCCATGTTATGGACATTTCCTCAACAACTCTTTGAATCTTTTCCAAGCTTCATATGTAGATTCCTTATATTGCTTTTGAAAACCAGTGATATCAACTAAAAGCTTTGTATTCTTGGTTGGAGAAAAGAATTTCAACAAGAATTTTTCACCCAAATTTGTCCACAAGAAGTCATTGAATTGGCTGGCAAAGTGTTCAACCAGGCTCTTGCTTTATCTCAGAGTGAGAATGGGAACAATTTTATTTTTAGAGTATCTGTTGGAACTCCTGGAAGCTTGAAAGCTTCACAAACTTCCATAATACTCACATATGAAGGTGAGGATTGATGAGTACTCTCTCCGGTCCTAATTATAGGAGCAAATTTTGGAGTTGGTTTTCGTCCTAATTATAAGAGTAAGTTTTAACTTTTTTCAATTTTTTCCTATAATACCCCTATTTATACTTTCTCAATAATAATTAAAGACAATCATAATTTAATAATACACCTATATATTTTATAAAGTAAATAATGTTTGCTTTCTCAATAATAATTAAAGACAATCATGATTTAATAATACACCTATATATTTTATAAAGTAAATAATGTTTGCAACTCATTAATGTCATATCCACCTAAATTATAATTTTTTATATAAAATATTTTTTTTATAAAACTTTAATTATGTGAAAGATAATATTATAGAAATAAATTAATAATACACCAGTTTTATAATGAGGCTGATGATTTTTCTTTGAAAGGATTTTCTTTTGTCCTAAACATAAGATATATATAACTAATTTAATTAGATTAAAAAAGTTAGTTATATTAGTTAACATGATCTATATTTTTAAAATACCCTGATCATCTTTTTTAATCTCATCCTTCATCTTTTTTCTTGATTATTGTGTAATAAATATGAAAATATGTCTTATAATTAAGAATAAAATTAATTTTGTAAATACATTTTATATTAAGAATCACCGAGAATTTAAAAAAAAATGTTAAATCAATGATAACTTATCATTGGGGACGTGGATGTTCGGACAAAACCGGAGTTCCAGGGGCACCAGCAAATTTTAATGATGAAGACATAGGAGGCAGCATGACCAAGGCAACAAACTTGGAGGACATTCAAGGTCTTGGAGGCCCAATGACAAGAGCAAAAGCTAAAAAGGCTAAAGAGGCCCTAAACCTCCTGGTGACCACCTTACTTGAGACAAGCCCAAGTCGGAAGAAGAGGCCAAAGAAGAATAAGCCTCAATGGATATGCATGAAGGCTTCAATTTACTTGGCCCAAATTCTGCACTTAGTTTTATCTTTCAGTCATTTAGTTAAACTTTTGTAATAAAGCTTATTGGGCTCGCTTTATTGGGCTTTGTGTGTAAGCGATTTAGGTTAAACTTAATATGGGTGTTGTCCACTATATAAGGGAACACCATAGCTTTTGAGACGACAGATTTGAATTAAGAGTTAACCTTTTTGGTGAGAGACAAACTTCTAGGGTTCTTTTGAGAATCTCTGAACTTATCAAGGGTTTCAATCCTTGTGGCGTTCTTGGCTTATCAATTCCTTGGAATTGTGGCGCCTACAGTTTTCGTTCTAAATTTCTCGGTTTTCGTATCTCCAGATTTCCTTATCGTTTTCCGTGTTTCTTGAGCCAAATTCGTAGTTCAGAAAGCCATCTTTCTGCTCGTTCTGAACTCACTTGAATCCAAGGTCTGTAGCGCGAGATACATTCTGTTCTTTCAGGACGCTACAGTTTTCGTTCCATATTTCTTGGTTTCATAACTCCTGATTCCCTTATTTTTTTCGGTGTTTCTTGAGTCGAAATCGTGTTTCAGAAAGCGAACTTTCACCTCGTTTTGGAATCACTCAACTCTGAGGTCTGTAGCGTGGGATACGTTTGATTCTTATCAGACGCGTTGGTGGTCGAATTTCCTGCGCGAAATTCCATTCCTAGCGATCCAATCATCCTATTCTTTCAGGAATCATATCATCTGGTATCAAAGCAAAGGATCTAGGATTGGAGTTGGGTTATCTTTTCTCGATTGATTACATCCAATCTGGTCACACATTTGGTAACCCTAGTCCCTAAAATCTGTGTTTTGATTTTTTGAATTGTGCAATTCTGTTTTAGCTGTTTTTGTTTGTTCCTAATCTGTTCTTTCAATCTTTTGCTTGTTGTTTCTTTCAATTTCTTGTTCTTGAGTTTGTTCTTTCTTGTTCAAAATTCAATTCCTTGAATTCTGCACTTGGTTCTTGGTGTTCATCCTTGATTCATCATTGTTCTTGAATTTTATTCCTTTTGTTGAAGAATCAGGTGTCATAAAAACAAAAAAAAGAAAAGAAAGAAAAAAAAAAGAAAAAAAAAAAAAGAAAAAAAAAAAAAAAAAAAAAAAAAACAGCACCTTGCTATTCAATTACACACACTACTACGTGTGAACGTGTGAACCAAGTCCAAAGTGTCTTCCTTGAATAATTCCTCCAAATTGTTTTGGACTTTCTTTGTCTTGTCTTCTTGACATCAATTCTAGAGTTTGGGGATTGTACTCTTGAGTGTTCTTGGAGATTCTGTTAAGAACTTAAAGAGAGCTATTGAGTGGTAAAAGGCAAGAGAGAACACTACACAAAAGCCTTATAGAGAGCACCAAACACGAGTGATACATTTTTAAGAGTGTAAACACGTGAGCGAGTGGTGAGGTCCTATTACTTTTGTTCTTTTCCTTGAATTATGGCAGTGCACAGGTGGTGAAGGTGTTCCTCCTCCTATAGGAGATAATAGATTGCTAATTGAAGCCATTACAACTCAAATGCAAAGGATGATGAGGGAACACACAGAGGAGTTATATGAGAGAATGGAGAGAATAGAAAATCAGGGGAATCATAATGAAGATAGACAAAGAGGGAGGGATGAAAGAAGGAGAAGAAGAGATAATGAGAATGATGCTAGAGAGGATAGAATTAAGGGAGTGAAGCTTAATATACCATCTTTTAAAGGAAAAAGTGATCCGGAGGCCTATTTAGAGTGGGAACTGAAGATTGAGCACTTATTTGCATGTCACAATTATATGAAGAGAAGAGAAGAAAATGAAGGTGGCAGCCATGGAGTTTAGTGATTATGCTCTCATTTTGTGTAGAACCAATTGCAAAGGGAGAGGATGAGATATGAAGAACCATTGGTGGATAGTTGGGTGGAGATGAAAAGGCTAATGAGAAGAAGATTTGTTCCTTCCCATTATCATCGAGACCTTCACAATAAACTTCAAAGACTCACACAAGGTAACAAGAGTGTAGATGAGTATCATAAAGAGATGGAGGTGTCCTTGATTAGAGCAAATATTAGTGAAGAACGGGAGGCTACTATGGCACGTTTCTTGCATGGGCTGAATAGTGATATAAGGGATGTTGTGGAGTTGCAAAATTATGTGGAGTTGGAGGATTTAGTGCAACAAGCTAGTAAGGTAGAACAACAACTCAAGAGAAAGGGTTTTATGAGGAAAAACTCTTCAAATTTTAATTCTTCAAGCTGGAAGGATAGAAATAAGAAGGAGGAGGTTCTTCATCAAGCAATCCCACTACTACACCTCAAAGGACTCAAACTAAATCCAATGAGATCCCTAAAAAGACAAGGAGTAGTGAAATAAAATGCTTCAAGTGTTTGGGGAGAGGTCACATAGCTTCAGAATGTCCAACTAAGAAGACTATGCTACTTAAAGAGGATGGAGAACTTACTAGTGAGTCTTCTTCAGATTCTTCCTCACATGATGATGAAGATGAGTATGTTGAAGAAATAATTCCAGAAGGAGATTTGTTTATGGTAAGAAGGATGTTGGGTAGCCAAGCAAAAGACATGGATGATAGTCAAAGAGAGAACATCTTTCATACTAGATGCCTTATCCAAGGAAAGGTATGTTCTTTAATTATTGATGGAGGAAGTTGTACCAATGTTGCAAGTGCTAGAATGGTGTCTAAATTGGGCATAGAAACAAACCTCACCCGTTGCCATACAAGCTTCAATGGCTTAGTGAGGATGGTGAAGTGACCGTAAGCAAACAAGTGGAGGTGAACTTCTCCGTAGGAAAGTATGATGATACAGTTTTATGTGATGTGGTACCAATGGAGGCTTGTCATTTGCTTCTTGGGAGACCTTGGCAATATGATAAGAAAGTTATGCATGATGGTTGCACCAACAAGTTCTCTTTTGTACATAAAGAACGCAAGACTACTCTTGCACCTTTGACACCAAGAGAGGTTAGTGAGGATAATTTAAAAATGAGAGAAAAAAAGAAAGCAAGAGAGAAAAGAGAGTGGAAGAGAGCAAGAGAAAAAAGAGAAAAAGAGAGAAAAGCACCAAACTTGTTTATAAGAGAAAAAGAGGTGAAAAAGACAATGCATTTGAAGAAGCCCATGCTCTTACTTTTGAGTAAAGAGAATAATTTTATAGATGCAAGTCCTACTAACTCTCTTCCAAATGAGGTTTCTAATTTGTTGCAGGAATTTAAAGATGTTTTTCCTAAAGAGGTACCTCACGGACTACCACCTCTAAGAGGCATAGAACATCAAATTGATCTCATTCCGGAGCTTCATTGCCTAACAGGCCAGCCTATAGGAGTAACCCCCAAGATACCAAGGAGATTCAAAGACAAGTTGGAGACTTGATGCAAAAAGGGTGGGTGCAAGAAAGCCTAAGTCCATGTGCAAGTCATTCTAGTACCGAGGAAGATGGAACATGGAGGGTGTGCACTGATTGTAGAGCCATCAATAACATCACGGTAGAGTATAGACATCCCATTCCTAGATTGGATGATTTATTGGATGAATTGCATGGTGTTTGTTTCTTCTCTAAAATTGATTTAAAGAGTGGATGCCATCAAATTAGGATTAGAGAAGGGGATGAATGGAAAACAACTTTTAAAAATAAATATGGGCTGTATGAATGGTTGGTTATGCCATTTGGTTTAACTAATGCTCCTAGTACCTTCATGAGATTAATGAATCATGTGTTAAGGGAATTTTTAGGGAAGTTTGTTGGGGTGTATTTTGATGATATTCTGAATTATAGCAACTCTTATGATAACCATCTTGTGCATTTGAGATTAGTGTTTGAACCAGGTGATTGGGTTTGGGTTCATTTGAGAAAAGAGAGGTTTCCTTCCCAAAGGAAATCTAAGCTTCAACAAAGGGGAGATGGTCCTTTCCAAGTGCTATCCAAGATTAATGATAATGCTTATAAAATAGACCTCCCTGGTGAGTATGGTGTAAGCACTACTGTTAATGTGGCTGATTTGTCCCTTTTTGATGCAGGAGAAGGGGATTATAATTTGAGGACAAATTCTTCTAAAGAAGGAGGGAATGATGAAGACATAGGAGGCAGCATGACCAAGGCAACAAACTTGGAGGACATTCAAGGTCTTGGAGGCCCAATGACAAGAGCAAAAGCTAAAAAGGCTAAAGAGGCCCTAAACCTCCTGGTGACCACCTTACTTGAGACAAGCCCAAGTCGGAAGAAGAGGCCAAAGAAGAATAAGCCTCAATGGATATGCATGAAGGCTTCAATTTACTTGGCCCAAATTCTGCACTTAGTTTTATCTTTCAGTCATTTAGTTAAACTTTTGTAATAAAGCTTATTGGGCTCGCTTATTGGGCTTTGTGTGTAAGCAGATTTAGGTTAAACTTAATATGGGTGTTGTCCACTATATAAGGGAACACCAAAGCTTTTGAGACGGAAGATTTGAATTAAGAGTTAACCTTTTTGGTGAGAGACAAACTTCTCTAGGGTTCTTTTGAGAATCTCTGAACTTATCAAGGGTTTCAATCCTTGTGGCGTTCTTGGCTTATCAATTCCTTGGAATTGTGGCGCCTACAGTTTTCGTTCTAAATTTCTCGGTTTCGTATCTCCAGATTTCCTTATCGTTTTCCGGTGTTTCTTGAGCCAAATTCGTAGTTCAGAAAGCCATCTTTCTGCTCGTTCTGGAGTCACTTGAATCCAAGGTCTGTAGCACGAGATACATTCTGTTCTTTCAGGACGCTACAGTTTTCGTTCCATATTTCTTGGTTTCATAACTCCTGATTCCCTTATTCTTTTTCGGTGTTTCTTGAGTCGAAATCGTGTTTCAGAAAGCGAACTTTCACCTCGTTTTGGAATCACTCAATTCTGAGGTCTGTAGCGTGGGATACGTTTGATTCTTATCAGACGCGTTGGTGGCCGAATTTCCTGGCGCGAAATTCCATTCCTAGCGATCCAATCATCCTATTCTTTCGGGAATCATATCATTTAAGAACTTTACAAAGTTCATGAGTTGGGTGGAAATGGCAATGTTGAAATTTTTGTGGTAAAGTAGGGACAAATTCGGAAGCCAAAAGCATGAAAACCATGAAAACATAATCCCAACTTTGATGAACACTTTTTTTTTTTTCAAAAAATAGAAAAAATAACTAATTACCTCACTTTCACTCTCGTTCTCTACCTTTATTACTCACTAATAGCAATTTTTGTATTACTTAGTTCTATCTTTGAGAGATGTATTTGTATCAAAAAAACTTGGGTAAGGTTATTTTAGGAAAATGCACATAATTAACTAATTTAACTTTCTTCCTTAATCCCTCCAAATTCTGGTAAATAGCTCCTATAATTAGGACCGGAGGGAGTAATATTCATGTCATGTTTTTCCTATAATGTGTGACTGTTTTGTATTGTGAATGTGAACTTAAATGTGTCTAATCTGAGCAAATATGTTATAATTCATGCATATAGGGAAATGAAGGATGAATCTCGTGAATTGTGGTAACTGCATAATTATCCTATACATGTGCATAAGAAAAGGACAAGTTTGAGGTTTATTGTGAAAGCACATAGCATGGTTGATACAATTCTATAGCATCGCGTAAGCCATAACATGCTCGCAATACAATGCAACCATAATGCTATAGCAGCGTAAGTGAAGCAATGCTATGCACCTTGTGCTTTGACTTTTTCTCATGGCTATTTCAGGAAATAAAGTGCAGGTTATTAAACGGACGTTTAGATGGCGATTAGATTGCTGACAGCTGAATTAGAAGATGGGGAAGATTGAAGATAACATTTGAGGAATCCCGCAATACCAATAGAATCAATCAACCGAATTTGGAAAGTTGGACCAGTTGAACCTGACGGATTTAGAAAGGCCCAGCTCACTGGATGTATACCGCAAGGAAACCTGACTATAAGAGGAAAAGACGGCTAACCCTAAAGGGGATTGAAGTCGTGAAGGAGCCAAGAGAATTCTTATTTGGCTAGACTCCAAAAAAGAGCAAGGGGACTCGCGAAGAACATAAGCTCCAAAAGAGACCCAAAATCTTTCCCTGTAGTGAGATGAAGAATAAAAGACGTGGAGACGTCATGTAACAGGTGCCTCCTATGCCGTCGACCCCTCCGGCGAACTTTCTATTTTATTTTGTTTATTTTTGGTTTATCTTTTTCGATGGCCTATTCTGTTATGATTTGTTTTGTGATTCCCTCATCAGTCATGAATTACAATTCCTTTGGGTGAGTGAGGATGAATTCTTAAGTGTAGAATGAATCCATTTTGCTAGTTCTTTAATCAAATAAATTCAGTTTGTTTATCAATATTTTAATCTCTTGTCAGTTAGCGGAAGCTAAGAGCTAGATCAGTGACCTCGGCTTACTGGAAGGTAGTCGAGGTTAGACATCTGATAAGCAGTGTTTATGAGGTATGCTTGTGCAAGACTTGACCTATCATTGTAGGCTACAGGCATGGGTCTACCGCTCATAACCATACACCTTGATTAGGATTGATAATCTGAACTAGAAAATCGCCATAGGAATATGGGAGAAGTATAGTTTGGATTGTACTTACAGGACGTTGAAGCTTCTATATAGCATAGTGATGAGTTAACTGGATAACATTGTGAAGGCGGTTGTGTTGTAGCATTGCAGAAGCTGTGCAGCATAATTGCTATAGCAATGCGCTAAGGTAAACTGGGGGAGTAATATGCTTGGGATGAAGTCTGAGCTTAGCCTATCTTTAAACTGATATCTTCTTACGACTATGATCATTTGTTTAATTTTTTGTTTGATAGTTATAATCAAAAACACCCAAACCAATTATAATTTTCTTTTCTTTTTAAACACAACTGTCTTCAACCCTAGTGTCATCATCAATATCTCGGTCTCTATTGGACGATATTCTACTTACTCTTTATTACTTGTTCAACTAGTTCACTTGCCATCAAGGAAATCGACCAACAAGGATCTTCAATTGGCATCCCACCAAACTGCCCCTTATCTGCAGCATTTAGAGCATGACATGTTTAGTTTGAACTAAGGATCAGTTATATCTAGTGGGGTAATTCCAAAACTTGGACCAACCAGGTTAGGAATCTCAAAAGCCATAATGGTTTTGTTCAGATCATAATCAAGAATCCCTATTTGTAAAGGTGGACCAGCTCAATCTCCATTTGGATTTCCATTTACACAATCTGCTGCCATGTCTATGATAATTGAATATTTCATACACTACTTTTTGTCTCTTGATTAATAATTTAGGACTCTTTAGCTAATAAAAATGGCTTTTATACTTATTTGGGCTTTGGGCCTTTTATTATGTTTTAGCCATTTTTAATAATAAAATTTCAGTTTTACATTGCTTCACTATTTTCACCATAACTCTTGAACTAGACATCGGATTTGCCTCATTTTTGTCTCATATTTCAGATGATTCAAAGAGCTACAATTGTTATGAAGACATGAAGAGAAAATTCAGACAAGAGGGCAGTCGATTTTGGAGCCGAAGTCATATGTATTTTTGGGCTCGAATTTTGTAATTAAAGCCCATTTTTTTTATTCTTTTCCGTTTTGGGCCTGAATTGTGGATTGGAGCCCCATTTCATTTTGCTATTTTAGGTTAAGTGAGGCAGCAGCCAAAAACACATTCTCATTCACATTTTTTTATTTTTTAGTGGATCAAAATAAGAGTTTTCAAATTCTCTACAATGTTCTTCATGTTCTTCGCGTTCTTCATCTTTCTTAATTATGTTCGGCTAAATTTCTGTGATTAGCCTAACGATGAGGATTCCATCCACTATCCAGAGGATTCGCGCTTAATCGGTAACCGTCTAACTCGTTTCTGCATTCTTTAATCGGATTCTATTTTTGGATTTGGATTGGGTTTTTGATTAAAAACCCAGATCGACATTTCCCAAGGACGTAGTTCAAACTAGGTTAAAGTATTACTGTACGATCATACAAAGATACGCCACTGATTCGAATAAATTCTGGACGATTGTTCAGTTGAGGGAATTTCTGGACAAACGCAGAAATTTCGGTTTGTCCAGAGTCAATCACGAGTTCAGTTATAAATCTGTTTTCGTCTGAGGAAGGGAAGTGGTGGAATCCAAAATCCTGGGTTAATCCTTTAATCCTCTGTTTGTCTGTCCATTTGTGTTATTTCGTTTGGTCTCTGTTACTTCATTTTTTTATTCTCTTTGAATCAAAACAAAACCCCCATTGTTTCTGTTCTATTGCTGTTCAAATTAAACTGACTGTGAATTCGTTGTGAAACGACCCAGGTTACATTATACTGCAAATCCTTTTCTAATCTGGTTATTTTGAGATATTACGGCAAATCTTTGTCAGTCTGCTAATGCAGTAGCTGTTGGAAATTATGCCCTAGGGGCAAGTCATTGTTCTCCATTAAATTATCACTTCATTCACATGTTTATAGTGATAACTGCATCCCTGGATATATCTTATAGATTATCCTAAATGTTCCTGGTTATCTACGCGGGAGCGAAGATGAGATAAGACCAGTATGACATTGATGAGGTATGGAGATACGAATCAAAGTCATGGGAACTTGTAAGAGTACAAGGTACTAGACCGACCCACTATGAGAAAGCTGCATGGATCTAGTCAGAAGTTTATCTCATGTATAACCGCGTCACGACGCCCTATGACCTGAGATCATCATGGATTCCTACATGATGAGTCACAGTCTTTGACCTAGTCAAAAGTCACCTTTGACCGGGTGATGATAAAGGCTTGGATCGGGATCAAGTGGTTTTCATGCGGAGGAATGTGAATGGTCAAGATGGAATTTGTCCCTCACATTTGTAGAGAGATAATATTGGGCCCTCGATGAGTGAGTCTAAGAAATGTATGGACCATACTTGTGATGGAAAGGAGTTTCCATTTCACTTATTAGACTACTCAAGAATCGAGAAACTAATGGTCAAAAAAAGGAAGTTGACATTATCCATGCCTCATCCTTGACCAAATTATCGCGTGACAAAAGAGACGTGACATGGTTGTGCGATAGGTTGTATCGTGTCATCGATCCCCATGTGAATTGGGTAGTCGCAATGTCTTGCTAGAAGCCGCTTGTGACTTGTGGGCTGGTACAGTATTAGCCCACTGCCAATCTCATATGAGCCTGCAGGGTCGCACACAAGAATAACCCAACACGAGCAAAAGTGTCCAGATTCATTGAATCTTAGATTAATCTAAGATTTAATGAATACTGAATTTAATCTAGGATAAATATATATATCTGTATATATATATATATTAAATTCGAAAAATTAATATATATTAATGGAGATTATAATATTATTATATAATATTTTTTTATATTTAATTTATTTGATAAATTAAATATCTAAAACAAATAGAGATATTGTATCTCATTTAATTTTTGAATAAAGATATCATATATCCATTTAATTTAAATTGAGATATAGTATCTGATTTAATTAAATAGATAGATATCATTCTCGGATTTAATTTATAGAGATAAATTAAATCGAAGGCTTTTGATTCGGATTAAATAAATATATTACATTAGATCTATCGATAGATTTAATTAATGTATTTTTTAATCAAAATTCAAATTTTAGATCTGGCTTTTAATTCGGATGAAATAAATATATTAGATTAGATCTATTAGATAGATTTAATTAATATATTTTAATCCAGATTTAAAATTCAAATTTCAAAATTAATGAGGATTAATTTTATATAATACGCTGATCGGGTTTGTAAAAGAACTACGGGACTTTTTGTCGAGCGTATTACAGAAAGCCACGAGAAACCCTAGAGTGAAATTGAGAGAGACGCAAAACTAAAAGGCGCTAGCACGCTGCCGCAATCGGGTTCGGGAATTATTCGTGTGGATACCGGTAGAGGAAGCCGATTCTAAGAGTCGACTTCTGCTGATCGAGAAGGTAGCCCACCAGTTCAAGTCCAAGGAGACTCGTACAGTTTCGGCACGTAGGTAATTTTTGGATTCCCTTTAGCCTTAGTTTAAACGCTATTGAGCGATCCTTGCATGGGATCCGTAAAGTTTTTAATCCGCTGCGTATACGGATCCCAACAGTAACAAGTTTTCTTCTTTTCTGCTTCCTTTTCCTTTGCATGTAAGTTCTTTCTATTTCATGATCAAAAGACTCAAGATCAGAAATATGAGAAGCGCTCATATATGAGGAGGAAGTTCCTAAAAATCAAGAACGGATGAGTAAGAAAAACAAATCAAATTGTAACTTTCAAACAATATTGTTAATGCATAAACATTGTTAAATAATCTTTGGCAACTACGCCAAAAACTTGTTGGCCTGATTTCCTTATGGCAAGTGTACCAGTCAAACAAGTAATAAAGTGATGAGTAGAGTATTGTCACACATAGATTATAATATTACCTGATGTAGCAAGAAAGTGAATGAGAGTTGCTTAATCAAAAGATATATGGACGTGAGTTGAGTGATGCAAGCGACTAATTCTAGAAAATGAATATAACAGATCAAGAATAAATGTGGTTGAGAGAGATCAAGATAAAAATAGGCTAAGCTTAGATTTTACCTTAATTTGCAACTCTTTACCCAGATTGCTATCACAATGTTATAGCAAACCTATAACAGCCTGCAAAATGCTACAGCAATGCTATAGTAAAGTTCTTCAGTTAATCCTCTTCTTCTGTGTTCAGAAGTTTTCCAACAGTCCTGCCCTTTTATCCCGAACTTGTATGCCTAAGCAAGTTTCAAGTCCATAACAACATACAAAACAAGGTGTATAGTTTGTGTGAGATAAACCCATTCCTGTAGCTTATGAACTCAAACAGAATTTGCACAGTTCTTCCGACACACACTGTTTAATGAAGGTCTAATCTTAACTCCTTCCAAGTTATCTAGGATAACAACTCTTGCTTATTATTACCTATCTAACAAACAAGACCGACCTTAATAGGCACGACATTAAACAAATTGAATTTTATTAATGAAAACTTAGCAGTATGGTTTAAAGCTGTAAATTATGGTTCTATCGTCGCTCTGCCAAAAGAAAATTAGTTCATGGCTTGCGAAAAGATTACGATGGAAATTGTCATCACACAATCCATGCAAGTAGAGAGAAGTAAACAAAGGCCCCGTTTAGTACACGGATTCAGTGGGAAGGGAAATGAACATTAGCAAATTCCTCCATTTGGTACACATTAGCAAGAAACAGAAGGTTCCGACGGCGTCGAAGAAGATCTATCACATCACAACTCCACATCTTCTTCACTCCGTCTCACTACAAGGAAGGATGTTGGGTTCTCTTGGAGTCCTCGTGCTTTGTAATTGTCTCACTCTTCTTTCGAGTCTAGCCATATAGGATTGGTCTTTGACTCTCGACGACTTCTGACGCTCTTTAGGGTTAGCTGTTGTTTCCTTATATAGTCTGGTCTACTTGCAGCGTATGTCCAACGAAGTGGGCCTTTCCTAATCTGTCGAGGTCCTATCATATCTTTCTTTCCGATCTCAGTAGATTGATTCTGCTAATCCTGTGGGATTCTTCAAATATTTAGTTTCGATCCTCCGCATCTTCTATTTCAATATGTCAGTAATCTAACCGTTATTTTGACTTGCACTATATCTCCTAAAACAACCTTAACAAAAGATTAGGATATATGCCGCATAGCACTGCGTCACTTACTATGCTATAGCTTCAGGGATGCATTGTATTGCCCTTCGATAAAGCTATTCTGATGCTATAGCATAGCATCGGCTATGTTATGCGACTTTCTCATAAAACCTCAAAACTTGCTCTTTCTTAGCACATGTTTAGGATGTAAGTGAAATTTATCCTTAAGTTCCCTGTACAATGAATTAATGCCTTTTTCTTACATTAAATATAGTTAAGATCATATTCACCATACAATTCAGTCATAAAATCAGGGAAAACATGGCAATAAATAAGTTTTAATGACAACAACAAAAACCTAATAACACAGAATAGCAAAGCCATTTTAATGATCCATACTGCAGTAAATCAGAAGGATTCTGAATATGCAATCTCACAATAGGCAAAGAAATGTGACAAGCACTTGAGATAGCTCAAGAAGGAACTTGTGGCATAAGAAGAATAGATTCAATATGCCTAACGGTATATGTTGATCTAGACTATTTAAATTCTGAGTGTAATGTAGATATATCTCTGAGGTTGAGTCAATATGCACCCTTAGATATCTTTGATGAAACTAAGTTTCAATTTTATTATGGTGAACGATCCTTCTGCCTAACGGTATATGTTGATCTAGACCATTTAAAGTCTAAGTGTAATGTAGATATATATTCGTAGTTGAGTCAATATGCACCTTGATTGAGTATTAGGACCGTTTATTGTCCTAAAGTGGTCAAAGTTTTCTATTTTAACATGAGGATAGCTTACATAATTGATGATGATGGTAAAATTATTGAGGAGATTCTTGAAACCAAGGTGTGTGGACAGACTATTAAACTCATTGTTGAGTTAATAAACACGTATATGAGGATTACCAAAGTTCCTACTAAGTCTGAGAACGATTTATCTGATTAGGAGATATTTCGTATACTGAAGCCAAGAGAACCTTTGGGGCGTCTCACTTTCAACCCTGCCTCTATGTATGATACTTTCCAGGTCATCTGGTATATCTACACAAGGAACATGGTGCAAAAGGATAGGAACTTTTCCCATTTCACTTCAAGAGACTATCCCATGTCTTCCTTGATTATCTCTAAGGAGCCCCGAAATGTTGGTGAATAGGTTATGGATGAGGTGTGTCATTTTAGATTCAACTCTAATATCACATCCACTATTCCATTTTCTAATCTGGTTTCCTGTATTATGTACTTGAACAACGTCCAGTATCTCATCTCAGAACAAAAACCAATAAGGGCTTAAAGGTTTGGGAAAAGTTATTTAAAAAGAATGAAAATTTTCTTTTACTGAGGCTTCAAGGCAGTCAAAAGGCCGTAGGATCCCCTGCTTCTCTTATTGCCTTTGCTCCATCTCTTTCCTTCTTTGGGGCCACTCTTCAAAATTATGTCAAGGAAGTCATCTAGTCTAGCATGGATACTATGCTGCAATCTAATGATTCCTTGGGGATATCCAATGTCTCTATTCAAATCTCCAATGAATCTCTGATCTACATCATGGAAGCAAAGATGAAGATATTGGTTGAGCAGATGAACGAAATCTTCAAGAGGTTATTTGACCTTCAAGATGTGCATACCAAAACGATATAGAAGATTGAGGAGTTTTAGCATACTATGAGGTTCTCACTATCTGAGCCACCTACCTCTGCTCCCTTAGTACCTTCTAGTTCCATACCTATGCTTGAGCCCCCACAATCACCTGTCTCCACCACAATCCCTAAACCCACTACCAACTCTCACACCACCACCACTCTTATCCTTGAGGACCCCTCTCCTTTTCACTGTTCCTTCATCCTCCACTACTCCTACTCCTACTTCCACTACTAGCTCTGCTGACCCAACACATACCTTTAAACCTGACTTTTACTCTCCTTTTGACCCCTCTACAGCTATGATCATCTACACACCTCCATCCTCCTTAGACCTCACCTTCCCTACCTTTTTGCCTGATGACAAAGGGGGAGAGTGATTGATCATCTGAGTGTATGATGTTATGTTATATCTTTATGTATTCCAAGTTTATGATTATCAATGATAATTTATTCTACAATTTAGTTATGTGTTTAGCAATGATAATATTATGCAATGTTTCATATATTTCTCATATTCTTTATTTCTTATCTCCAAAGTTTTCAAACATACTTTCCAAGATTTATGTTTTGATGATAACAAACTTGGAAAAGAAAGTGGACTTGTTTATTCAAGTCACTCGAGTGTATGTTTCAAGACACTTGAGTAAACTGTTGGAAATTATGCCATAGGGGCAAGTCATTGTACTTCAAACACTGTTATTATTTAAAGTAATTCTCTGCTTAGTTATCATATCATTTGCATGTTTACTGTGATAACTGTATCCTTAGATGTATCTTATAGATTATCCTAAATGTCCCTGGTCGGTCATCTACGTAGGAGCAAAGATGAAGTAAGGCTAGCATGACTTTGATGAAGTATGGAGATACGAATCAAAAGTCATAGGCACTTGTAAGAGTACAAGGTGCTAGACTGGCCCACTATGAGAAAGAAGCAAGGATTAAGTCATATGCTTATCTCATGTATAACCACGTCATAATGCCCTTTGACCTGAGATCATCATGGATTCCTACATAAGAGTCGCTGATCTTTGACCTAGTCAAAAGTCAGCTTTGACCGGGCGATGATAAAGGCTTTGATCAGGATCAATGGTTTTCATGAGGAGAAATGTGAATGGTCAAGATGGAATTTGTCCCTCACATTTGTAAAGAGATAATACTGGCCCCTTGATGAGTGAGTCTGTGAAATGTATGGCCATACTATGATAGAAAGGAGTTTCCATTTCAATTGTTAGACTACTCAAGAATCGAGAAAATAATGGTCAAGAATAGGAGGTTGACATTATCCATGCTTCATCCTTGACAAAATTATCACGTGACAAAAGGGACGTGACATGGTTATATGATAGGTTGTATCGTATCAACGACCCCCATATGAATTAGGTAGTCGCAATGTCTTACTAGAGGCCGCTTGCGACTTGTCGGTTGATACAGTATTGGCCAACTGCCAATCTCATGTGGGCCTGCAGGGTCGCACACAAGAATAGCTCAACACGAGTAATAGTGTCCAGATTCATTGAATCTTAGATATGTCTAAGATTTAATGAATACAATATTTAATCTAGGATGGATATATATATATATATATATTATTAAATTTGAAATTAAATAATAATAATATTTAGATAGTAATATTATTATAAAATATTTGTTTTATATTTAATTTATTTGATAAATTAAATAACTAAAATAAATAGAGATATAGTATCTCATATTTAATTTGAATTAAGATCTAGTATCTCGATTTAATTAAATAGACAGATATAATATTTCAGATTTAATTTATAAAGATGAATTAAATCAATAGGCTTTTAATTTGGATTAAATAAATAGATTAGATCTGTTGGACAGATTTAATTAATATATTATTTTAATCCAAATTCGAATTTCAAGATTAATTTAGATTAATTTTGAATATTTTAATACGGCCCAATTAGGGTTTTAGAAACTCTATATTAGATTAAGATCTAGTCGTATTAAAATAAGGAGAGCCGCAAAACTGAAACCCTAGAGAAAAGATGTGAGACGCAAAGCTTGAAGGCGCTAGCACGCCCTCCGTGTTAGAGTGCTGTTCGGTGTGGATACCAGTAGAGGGAGTGGATTTGTAGACTCGGCTCCTGTTGATCGAGTAGGACAGACACGAGTTTGCGTAGGACTTACATGAGTTTGCAAAGGTACGATTCTTACTACCTGATTTAAACGCCGTTGATAGATCCTCTTATTGGGATTCGTAAAATTTTATTGGATGAAATCCTTCCGTTGTGTGTACGGATCCCAACATAAACAACCGTTATTTGACCTAAAACTTCAATCAGGGAACCCTTACAAAGGATTTGAGAAGATCACTCGAGTGATAAGACTCAAAGAACTCGAGTACCGGTTTAACACTCCCAGAGATTCTACCTGATACTCGCATCATTTTTGGAAGTTGTGATTGACACTCGAGTGCCGGCTAACACTCGCAGGAATTTTGCATGACACTTGCTTCAACCTTAGAAGTATTGTGATGGATACTCGCATATGAACACCAACACTCGAGTGAAAGGTAAACTCTTGCAAGTTCAGTGCAAGACACTCACTGATGAATCAAGAGTGTTGTCTCTTTTATGAAGTGCACTCGAATGACTCAATGGGACACTCGAGTGAAGCACTCAGTATATGTTTGTGACACTTGAGTGTCTGATAGAAGTTGAAACCATTTTAATTAACACTTTGACTTTGTCTCTGAAAACACTCGAGTATCCTTTCTTTCCAACAATCTTCTACCATAGATAGAATTCATCAACACTTGAGTATGAAAATAAGTGCACCGAGTTTAGTACCCCGAGTGTATTTGGAACAACACTGGGTGTCTATTCTTGCTAAACTGAACCTTCGTCTCTGAGAATTCAAATTTACTAATTAACATTTGTTTACACTTGTTTAATAATCATACTACTTCTTGATGCTACTAAACATATTTGTTTATAAGTTTCAGATGATTTGGATCATGGATTATGTCCAAAATCTCAAAAGCAAGTTTCTGTGTCAGAACATTAAATGCAACGATAGAAAACAGAGCACACGTAAATGATTTCAAAATAGGTCAAATGAATATCATCGAAGCGGCAATTGTAGTGAAGATGAAAGCGATCCAACCTTAAGCAATCCTAGAGTAGACCATGGGGATGTTGTGTGGAGATAGATTGCAGTGAAATGAAAATGATCGAACCTTGAATTCTTCCAACGACTCCAATCTATCTCTAATGAAAAGCTTCGTCATTCTAATGGAAAATTTGAACTCTCTCAACGAAAAGCTTGAATCTTCACAACGGTCATTAATAGTGTTCAACTATAAATACTTGAGCATTCAATACGGAGCAACCAACCAATCATACAATCAATTACTACTCATTAATTCTCTGTGAAATATCTTCTTATATTTATTATTCATCAGTGATTATACATCCACTATGTGAGAGAGTCATTAAAATGATTTTATTTCTATAAAATATCAAGGTAGTGAGACCTTGAGTGTAGTTGTTAGATTACAACTTGCAATGGGGAGTGAGTCATGTTGAGGATTGCTTTGTATTGAGGTACTACGAACTTGTGTAATCTTAGAACAATGTGAAAATATTAGAGACGCTTTGGGGACTGGAAGTAGGTTAGGAAATTAGGACCGAACCAGTATAAACAGCCGTGCACACTTCAATGATATTTGTTCTAACTCTTTCTCTTTGATTTAATTGATTGTCATCTTTGGTTTAAATTTTTTAATATCACCCAATTCACCCCTTCTTTGGTGAAACATTGCACTAACAATGATTATATCCTCAATCCTCTTAGCTTCCACTGCATTCTTCCTCCATTCATTATCAACAATGATACCAACATTATTCCTTACATTTACTTTTTCTGTGTACCAAAGCTTGGAAGCATTAATTTCCTTAGTCTCCCATCCATTTAGTTTCCTAAAGGCACAAGATGTTAATGTTAGATATGATTAGTTTTGATGATGTCTTATATAGATGTCATTATTAAGAGCAAAAAGCTTATATGATATATTTATCTCCTATATTGACTAACTACTAGATTTATTGTAGATTAGTCTAAATTGAATTGTGGAGAATGATCAAGAGAAGAGAAGAAAGAAAGAGTTGAGTTATGGGTAACAATCAAGAAGGAGATAAGAGATTTCAGAAAGAAGAACTTGCAGAAAATGTCAAGGAAGCAAGAAGTTGTCAAAAGATTGTTAGGAATAATCAAAAGAAGATGAGAGATTGAAGAAGGAAGAACTTGCTCAATAGAATCATTATTCAAGTTCTTAGATTGATACTAGAAGTATTCATGATCAAATGGAAGTTGGAATGGCTCAATTCGGAGTTAAAATAAGCAAAAATGAGCTTCAGGATGATATAACTCGAGTCATGAACTCACAACTTGATTTTACCACTTTGCTACAGTGTTTTGGTAGTCTGGAATGATTTGAATCGAGTCAAAATATCATTGACTCGAGTCAAAAAGTGTTCTTGGCGTCTCTGGACTGGTTTGACTCGAGTCATCACTAAATGACTCGAGTCAAAGTGTACTCCAGCCACTCTGTTCACCTCTGTTTCATGTTCAGCTCGGGCGAGGTCTGGTAATTCGATGATATCTCCCAAACCAGAGATCGGATTGAGGTAAAGCTAGTGGCATATGAAACTAGACTCCCAATGTGTCATTTTGATATAAAATTAAAGCCTAAAGGAGTTCAAATCAAGGAGATATGAATTGTGGAAGTTGACACTGCAATTCACGCCATAGTGCAGACATAGCTTTGGTATTTTGAGTGTATCTCACAATATACAAATCCAATTGAGCTAAAATCGGTGGCATATGAAAGTTGACTCAAAATGAGTTCCATCAAAGTTTAACCAACCAAAAAGGAGTTCAGACCAGGGAGATATGTCTTCAAAAGTTGGCACTCGAAATTCTGGATTCATTTCAGCATAGGCTCGGTTTTCTGGATATAGCTCACACTATACACAACCAAATGAAGTGAAACTAATTCCATATGAATCTAGACTCAACAAGTATTTCATAGAATTTGGAAGTAACCAATTTTGATGAGCTCTTACCTCGGGTCAAGACTTATCTAACTCGAGTGCAAGTCAGACAGAGAGCACAGCGAGTTTGGAACAAAGGCGTAACTCGAGTCAAGATACGGGTAACTCGAGTCAACCTCAGACAGAGAGCAATGAAGTTTGAAAAAGAGTTTTTTTAACTCGAGTCACAACTGATGCAACTCGAGTGAAGACGAGATAGATATCATCTGGAGTAAACCCTATCTCGAGTCAACAAGTTGTAACTCGAGTCAGAGGCATCTTTCAAGTGTACAGCTCAAACTCATTGTGTCTGAAATCTTAGATTCTCATCAAGAACATCCAGATGAATTCCAAAAGAACTTATACTACTTCTTAACATTATTATATCATTTGTGTATAAGTTTCAGATGATCAAACGAGGGATTAACATCATATTACAAAAAGTAAATGATTACGTCAAAAGCTCCAATGGTAATATTTTCCAACGGTTATATACGCTCACAACGGTCATATTCAAATCTGGAAGAATTGCTCAATATTCTTCATTAGCTATAAAAGAAGAAGTATTCAAACAACAAGAAAACACAAGAGCTTACACTGTCGAAATGCCAACATTATGAATCCAACGCTTAACTCATATACTCTCTGTTTCACAATGGTTATATAGTTTTCAGTAGAGAGTTGATGATCGATTATGTACTTCAGTGATTATGATTCATCTACTTTGTGAGAGAGTCTAAACACTTATTCCATTATCTGTTTAGTGATAAAATCTCAAGGTTGTGGAACCTTTGAGTGTAGGTGTACAGTTACAACTTGTAAAGGGGAGTGAGTCCTAGTGTGAAAGGATCATCCCGAGTACGAGTGAGTAATTGTATCCTTACAAAGGTGTAAGGGGAGTATCTCGGTAAGAGATTGTAAAGGCTGCACAAGTGCCTGACTAAACTTATGAGGTTGTAAAAGGCTTTTCTCTTGTGCCTGGTTAAACAAGGAGATAGTGGATTGAAAATCTCAAGTGGAGCTTGGGGACTAGACGTAGGTCAAGGATTGGGCCGAACCGGTATAAATCCCAATTTTCATATTCTCTTGATGAGGACATAGGAGAGGCGGATGACCAAGGCAACAAACTTGGAGGACATACAAGGTCTTGGAGGCCCAATGACAAGAGCAAAAGCTAAAAAGGCTAAAGAGGCCCTAAATCTCCTGGTGACCACCTTACTTGAGACAAGCCCAAGTCTAAAGGAAGAAGAGGCCAAAATGATACACTTAATTCAGATTGAAGACCTTGAAGAATAAGCCTCAATGGATATGCATGAAGGCTTCAATTTACTTGGGCCAAATTCTGCACTTAGTTTTATCTTTCTTACATTTAGTTAAACTTTTGTAATAAGGCTTATTGGGCTGGCTTATTGGGCTTTGTGTGTAAGCATATTTAGGTTAAACTTAATATGGATGTTGTCCACTATATAAGGGAACACCATAGCTTTTGAGACGGTAGATTTGAATTCAGAGTTAACCTTTTTGGTGAGAGACAAGCTTCTCTAGGGTTCTTTTGAGAATCTCTGAACTTATCAAGGGCATCAATCCTTGTGGCGTTCTTGGGCTTATCAATTCTTTGGAATTGTGGCGCCTACCAGTTTTCGTTCTAAATTTCTTGGTTTCGTATTTCAAGACGCTACAGTTTTCGTTCCATATTTCTTGGTTTCATAACTCTGATTCCCTTATCCTTTTTCAGTGTTTCTTGAGTCAAAATCGTGTTTCAGAAAGCGAACTTTCACCTCGTTTTGGAATCACTCAAATACGAGGTCTGTAGCGTGAGATACGTTCGGTTCTTATCAGCACGTGTTGGAGGCTGAATTTCTGGTGCGAAATTCCATTCCTAGTTGATCCAATCATCCTTTTCTTTCGGGAATCATATCATCTGGTATCAAAGCAAAGGTTCTAGGATTGGAATTGGGTTATCTTTTCTCCATTGTTTACATCCAATCTGGTCACACATTTGGTAACCCTAGTCCCTAAATTTGTGTTTTGATTTTTGAATTGTGCAATTCTGTTTTAGCCGTTGTTGTTTGTTCCTAATTTGTTCTTTCAATCTTCTGGTTGTTTTTCTTTCAATTTCTTGTTCAGTTCACATATTTCTGCACTTGGTTCTTGGTGTTCATCCCTTGTTCATCATTGTTCTTGAATTGTAATCCTTTCAATTCATGTTTCTTGAGTAGTGTGTTGTTAGTGTGTTAAGTAATAGCTCAGTTTGTGGGGAATTCTATCTAAAAAGTTCTGAATTAGTACAATTTCAAAGTTTGATTCCAAAATCACAAATTCCTTTTGTTGAAGAATCAGGTGTTATAAAAAAAAAAAAAAAAAAAAAAAAAAAAGCAAAAAAAAAAAAAAAAAAAAAACTATACAGTACCTTGCTATTCAATTACACACTACTACTACTTGTGAATCAAGTCCAAAGTGTCTTCCTTGAATAATTCCTCCAAATTGTTTTGGGTTTTCTTTGTTTTCTTTGTCTTGTCTTTGACATCTTTTCCAATTTGTATTTGAGTCACCACCAATTCTTAGAGTTTGGGATTGTACTCTTGAGTGTTCTTGGAGATTCTGTTAAGAACTTAAAGAGAGCTATTGAGTGGTAAAAGGCAAGAGAGCACACTACACAAAAGCCTTATAGAGAGCAACAAACACGAGTGATACATTTTTAAGAGTGTAAACACGTGAGCGAGTGGTGAGGTCCTATTACTTTTGTTCTTTTCCTTGAATTATGGCAGGTACAGGTGGTGAAGGTGTTCCTCCTCCTATAGGAGATAACAGATTGCTAATTGAAGCCATTACAACTCAAATGCAAAGGATGATGAGGGAACACACAGAGGAGTTATATGAGAGAATGGAGAGAATAGAAAATCAGGGGAATCATGATGAAGATAGACAGAGAGGGAGGGATGAAAGAAGGAGAAGAAGAGATAATGAGAATGATGCTAGAGAGGATAGAATTAAGGGAGTGAAGCTTAATATACCATCTTTTAAAGGAAAAAGTGATCCGGAGGCCTATTTAGAGTGGGAAATGAAGATTGAGCACTTATTTGCATGTCACAATTATACGAAGAGAGAAGAAAATGAAGGTGGCAGCCATGGAGTTTAGTGATTATGCTCTCATTTGGTGGGACCAATTGCAAAAGGAGAGGGTGAGATATGAAGAACCATTGGTGGATAGTTGGGTGGAGATGAAAAGGCTAATGAGAAGAAGATTTGTTCCTTCCCATTATCATCGAGACCTTCACAATAAACTTCAAAGACTCACACAAGGTAACAAGAGTGTAGATGAGTATTATAAAGAGATGGAGGTGTCCTTGATTAGAGCAAATATTAGTGAAGAACGGGAGGCTACTATGGCACGTTTCTTGCATGGGCTGAATAGTGATATAAGGGATGTTGTGGAGTTGCAAAATTATGTGGAGTTGGAGGATTTAGTGCAACAAGCTAGTAAGGTAGAACAACAACTCAAGAGAAAGGGTGTCATGAGGAAAAACTCTTCGAATTTTAATTCTTCAAGCTGGAAGGATAGAAATAAGAAGGAGGGAGGTTCTTCATCAAGCAATCCCACTACTACACCTCAAAGGACTCAAACTAAATCCAATGAGATCCCTAAAAAGACAAGGAGTAGTGAAATAAAATGCTTCAAGTGTTTGGGGAGAGGTCACATAGCTTCAGAATGTCCAACTAAGAAGACTATGTTACTTAAAGAGGATGGAGAGCTTACTAGTGAGTCTTCTTCAGATTCTTCCTCACATGATGATGAAGATGAGTATATTGAAGAAATAATTCCAGAAGGAGATTTGTTTATGGTAAGAAGGATGTTGGGTAGCCAAGCAAAAGACATGGATGATAGTCAAAGAGAGAACATCTTTCATACTAGATGCCTTATCCAAGGAAAGGTATGTTCTTTAATTATTGATGGAGGAAGTTGTACCAATGTTGCAAGTGCTAGAATGGTGTCTAAATTGGGCATGGAAACCAAACCTCACCCGCTGCCATACAAGCTTCAATGGCTTAGTGAGGATGGTGAAGTGACCGTAAGCAAACAAGTGGAGGTGAACTTCTCCGTAGGAAAGTATATGATGATTACAGTTTTATGTGATGTGGTACCAATGGAGGCTTGTCATTTGCTTCTTGGGAGACCTTGGCAATATGATAAGAAAGTTATGCATGATGGTTGCACCAACAAGTTCTCTTTTGTACATAAAGAACGCAAGACTATTCTTGCACCTTTGACACCAAGAGAAGTTAGTGAGGATAATTTAAAAATGAGAGAAAAAAGAAAGCAAGAGAGAAAAGAGAGTGGAAGAGAGCAAGAGAAAAAAAGAGAAAAAGAGAGAAAAGCACCAAACTTGTTTATAAAAGAAAAAGAGGTGAAAAAGGCAATGCATTTGAAGAAGCCAATGCTCTTACTTTTGAGTAAAGAGAATAATTTTATAGATGCAAGTCCTACTAACTCTCTTCCAAATGAGGTTTCTAATTTGTTGCAGGAATTTAAAGATGTTTTTCCTAAAGAGGTACCTCACGGACTACCACCTCTAAGAGGCATAGAACATCAAATTGATCTCATTCCAGGAGCTTCATTGCCTAACAGGCCAGCCTATAGGAGTAACCCCAAGATACCAAGGAGATTCAAAGACAAGTTGGAGACTTGATGCAAAAAGGGTGGGTGCAAGAAAGCTTAAGTCCATGTGCAGTTCCAGTCATTCTAGTACCTAAGAAAGATGGAACATGGAGGATGTGCACTGATTGTAGAGCCATCAATAACATCACGGTAAAGTATAGACATCCCATTCCTAGATTGGATGATTTATTGGATGAATTGCATGGTGCTTGTTTCTTCTCTAAAATTGATTTAAGGAGTGGATACCATCAAATTAGGGTTAGAGAAGGGGATGAATGGAAAACAGCTTTTAAAACTAAATATGGGCTGTATGAATGGTTGGTTATGCCATTTGGTTTAACTAATGCTCCTAGTACCTTCATGAGATTAATGAATCATGTGTTAAGGGAATTTTTAGGGAAATTTGTTGTGGTGTATTTTGATGATATTCTGATTTATAGCAAATCCTATGATGATCATCTTGTGCATGTGAGGTGTGTTCTGGAAGCTCTTAGGCATGAGAAATTGTATGCTAACATGGAAAAATGTGTGTTATGCATAGACCATGTAGTTTTTCTTGGTTTTGTTGTTAGCTCACAAGGAGTGCAGGTTGATCAAGAGAAGGTGAAAGCTATTCAAGAGTGGCCAACTCCTAAGAATGTAAGTGAGGTAAGAAGCTTTCATGGGTTAGCTAGTTTCTATAGGAGGTTTGTCAAAGACTTTAGTACAATAGCTACACCTTTGAATGAAGTGATTAAAAGGCATGTTGGTTTTAAATGGGGGGAAAAACAAGAGCAAGCCTTTGCTGCCCTCAAGGAAGAATTAACCAATGCACCTATTCTTGCTTTGCCTAATTTTGCCAAGTCATTTGAAATTGAATGTGATGCATCCAATGTGGGGATAGGGGCTGTTTTGATGCAAGAAGGGCATCCCATTGCTTATTTTAGTGAAAAATTGAATGGGGCTGCTCTTAATTATTCCACATATGATAAGGAATTGTATGCATTAGTAAGGGCTTTGCAAACTTGGCAACACTATCTCTTGCCCAAAGAGTTTGTCATCAATAGTGACCATGAGTCCTTAAAGTATTTAAAAGGACAAGGCAAGCTTAACAAAAGGCATGCCAAATGGGTAGAGTTCTTGGAGCAGTTTCCCTATGTGATCAAGCACAAGAAAGGTACGTCTAATGTGGTTGCAGATGCACTCTCAAGAAGGTATGCTCTATTCTCTACTCTTGAAACTAAGTTCATTGGCTTTGATCATATTAAGGCATTGTATGAGCATGATCCAGACTTTGCACAAATCTATAAAACTTGTGTGCATGCTGCTCAAAATGGATTCTTTAGGCATAATGATTACTTGTTTAAAGAAAAGAGATTGTGTGTTCCTAAAAGTTCCATTAGGGAATTACTTGTGAAGGAGGCACACGAGGGGGGACTAATGGGACATTTTGGGATCCAAAAGACTCTAGACATGCTGCATGAACATTTTTATTGGCCACACATGAAGCGTGATGTACATAAATTGTGTGAAAGATGCATTGTATGTAAGCAAGTCTAAGTCTAAATTATTGCCTCATGGGTTGTATACTCCTTTGCCTATTCCAGATTGCCCTTGGATTGATATTTCTATGGATTTTGTGTTAGGACTACCTCGGTCTAAAAATGGCAAAGATTCTATTTTTGTTGTGGTGGACAGGTTTTCTAAGATGGCACATTTTATCCCGTGCAAAAAGGTTGATGATGCAATCCACATTGCTGATTTGTTCTTCAAGGAAGTGGTAAGACTCCATGGGCTTCCAAGAAGCATTGTCTCTGATCGTGATACTAAATTCTTAAGTCATTTTTGGAGGACATTATGGAGTAAGCTGGGAACTAAACTTCTCTTTTCTACTACTTGTCATCCACAAACTGATGGCCAGACTGAGGTAGTGAATAGAACTCTTTCTTCTCTTTTGAGGGCTGTAATTAAAAAGAATATCAAGTCATGGGAACAATGTTTGCCCCACGTTGAGTTTGCATATAATAGGGCTGTTCATAGTGCTACTCATTATTCTCCTTTTGAAATTGTTTATGGCTTAAACCCTCTCACTCCTCTTGATTTGCTGCCTTTGCCTAACAACTTTGTTTTTCAGCATAAAGATGGTAAGAGTAAGGCTGAATATGTGCGGAAACTACATGAGAAGGTAAAGGCAAACATTGAAAAAAAGGTAGAGAGTTACATCAAGCAAGCGAACAAAGGAAGGAAAAAGGTAGTGTTTGAACCAGGTGATTGGGTTTGGGTTCATTTGAGAAAAGAGAGGTTTCCTTCCCAAAGGAAATCTAAGCTTCAACAAAGGGGAGATGGTCCTTTCCAAGTGCTATCCAAGATTAATGATAATGCCTATAAAATAGATCTCCCTGGTGAGTATGGTGTAAGTGCTACTTTTAATGTGGCTGATTTGTCCCTTTTTGATGCAGGAGATGAGGATTACAATTTGAGGACAAATTCTTCTAAAGAAGGAGGGAATGATGAGGACATGGGAGGCGGATTGACCAAGGCAACAAACTTGGAGGACATACAAGGTCTTGGAGGCCCAATGACAAGAGCAAAAGCTAAAAAGGCTAAAGAGGCCCTAAATCTCCTGGTGACCACCTTACTTGAGACAAGCCCAAGTCTAAAGGAAGAAGAGGCCAAAATGATACACTTAATTCAGATTGAAGACCTTGAAGAATAAGCCTCAATGGATATGCATGAAGGCTTCAATTTACTTGGGCCAAATTCTGCACTTAGTTTTATCTTTCTTACATTTAGTTAAACTTTTGTAATAAGGCTTATTGGGCTGGCTTATTGGGCTTTGTGTGTAAAGCATATTTAGGTTAAACTTAATATGGATGTTGTCCACTATATAAGGGAACACCATAGCTTTTGAGACGGCAGATTTGAATTAAGAGTTAACCTTTTTGGTGAGAGACAAGCTTCTCTAGGGTTCTTTTGAGAATCTCTGAACTTATCAAGGGTTTCAATCCTTGTGGCGTTCTTGGCTTATCAATTCCTTGGAATTGTGGCGCCTACCAGTTTTTGTTCTAAATTTCTGGTTTTGTATCTCCAGATTTCCTTATCGTTTTCGGTGTTTCTTGAGCCAAATCGTAGTTCAGAAAGCCATCTTTCTGCTCGTTCTGGAATCACTTGAATCCAAGGTCTGTAGCGCGAGATACATTCTGTTCTTTCAGGACGCTACAGTTTTCGTTCCATATTTCTTGGTTTCATAACTCCTGATTCCCTTATTCTTTTTCGGTGTTTCTTGAGTCGAAATCGTGTTTCAGAAAGCGAAATTTCACCTCGTTTTGGAATCACTCAATTCTGAGGTCTGTAGCGTGGGATACGTTTGATTCTTATCAGATGCGTTGGTGGCCAGGCTGCGAAATTCCATTCTAGCGATCCAATCATCCTATTCTTTCGGGAATCATATCACTTACAGGCAATGATCAAGCATTAACACAATTTCTTCGTTGATCCATATTCATAAAAGATTCAATGAGTCTTACGTTGGTTGCTGAAGGCCTAACACAACCCTTCTCCTTTAACCAGATTTAGAACTGGCTATAAAACATAGGTGTAGTTAATAATATCAAACTGTATTTAAAAAGAACAAGTTCAACTAGTTGGACAAGGTCACTTGTTCAACTATGGACTTGAACTACATAGCTAGCAGACGGTAACATAAAACAAAGGTAGAGCAGAAAAAGACAGATACTAAGTGATGAGGACATAGGAGGCGGCATGACCAAGGCAACAAACTTGGAGGACATTTAAGGTCTTGGAGGCCCAATGACAAGAGCAAAAGCTAAAAAGGCTAAAGAGGCCCTAAATCTCCTGGTGGTCACCTTACTTGAGACAAGCCCAAGTCTAAAGGAAGAAGAGGCCGAAGAAGAATAATCCTCAATGGATATGCATGAAGGCTTCAATTTCCTTGGCCCAAATTCTGCACTTAGTTTTATCTTTCAGTCATTTAGTTAAACTTTTGTAATAAGGCTTATTGGGCTTTGTGTGTAAGCAGATTTAGGTTAAACTTAATATGGGTGTTGTCCACTATATAAGGGAACACCATAGCTTTTGAGATGACAGATTTGAATGAAGAGTTAACCTTTTTGGTTGAGAGACAAGCTTCTCTAGGGTTCTTTTGAGAATCTCTGAACTTATCAAGGGTTTCAATCCTTGTGGCGTTCTTGGCTTATCAATTCCTTGGAATTGTGGCGCCTACAGTTTTCGTTCGAAATTTCTGGGTTTTGTATCTCCATATTCCCTTATCGTTTTCCGGTGTTTCTTGAGCCAAATTCGTAGTTCAGAAAGCTATCTTTCTGCTTGTTTTGGAATAACTTGAATCCAAGGTCTGTAGCGCGAGATACATTCTGTTCTTTCAAGACGCTACAGTTTTCGTTCCATATTTCTTGGTTTCGTAACTCCTGATTCCCTTATTCTTTTTCGGTGTTTCTTGAGTCAAAATCGTGTTTTAGAAAGCTAACTTTCACCTCGTTTTGGAATCACTCAATTCTAAGGTCTGTAGCGTGGGATACGTTTGATTCTTATCAGACGCATTGGTGGCCGAATTTCCAGCGCGAAATTCCATTCCTAGCGATCCAATCATCCTATTCTTTTGGGAATCATATCATCTGGTATCAGAGCAAAGGTTCTAGGATTGGAATTGGGTTATCTTTTCTCAATTGTCTACATCCAATCTGGTCACACATTTGGTAACCCTAGTCCCTAAATTTGTGTTTTTGATTTTTGAGGATTATTCTTGCACCTTTGACACCAAAAGAAGTTAGTGAGGATAATTTAAAAATGAGAGAAAAAAGAAAGCAAGAGAGAAAAGAGAGTGAAAGAGAGCAAGAAAAAAAAAAAAGAAAAAGAGAGAAAAGCACCAAACTTGCTCGAGCATACTTTTTAGCTTGCTTGGGCAATATGCTCGAGCATGAGCAAAACCATGCTTGGGCAACCTCTTGTTATACTGAAGGAAGCGCCTACTACTTGTCCTTGCTCGAGCAGCATTTTGGCTTGCTCGAGCATTATGCTCGAGCAGTATTTTTTCAACACGCGAGTATGCTTCCAGCAGGGCAAAGATATGAGGTTTCTCGATGTTGCTCGAGTAGCCTTTAAATATTGCTCGAGCAAAGTGCTGAAACATGCTTTTGCTCCCTCAGCGAGTATGCTTTCATCAGCTGATTTTTCTCAGCAAGCACGATGTTGCTCGAGCACACTTTTTCTTGCTCGAGCAAGGTTTCTTCAGAACACTACTGATTTACCTTTCATACACCGTTGCTCAAGCAAACTTAATTCTTTGCTCGAGTAACATTCTAAGAACTTCATTATTAGATTTAGCCAAGATCTTTTCTTATCTTTTTCATACTTTGGAATTGTTAGCATCAAAACACAAAACACAAGAGCCAACAACAACTTGCGGCTAGGGCATCCGAAAATGAGAAAAGGGAAGAGCTGATGAAGAAATGAAAAGATATTTTTTTTTAATTATAAGTTATATATATGGGTAAAAGATTTCTCTAGTCACTGGAGATAGGAATATCTCTAGTGACCCCCCAAAACTACGTCGTTTTGGATTAATGAAGGGTGTTTCCGTAATTTTATACCCTTCATTAATTCACCTAAAATTACAAATACACCATTCATTAATTCAAAACGACGTAGTTGTAGGAGTCACCGGAGATAACTTATCTCCAGGATCGGACAAATACTTTTCCATATATATATATATATATATATTTGATACAAATAGGTTATATAATTTATAACAAATATATAATACTATTTTATAAAAAATAAAAAAATAATATATACTATTGGGCAGGGCTAAATAGGCAAGGCGGCATACCCTGTTCGATGCCTAGCCCTACCTGTAAAAATGCCCAGCCCAGTTGAGCCCATTTTTCTTTAGGCAGGGCATGACAATTTTTCAGTGGGCACAGGCGGGCGTACAGGGCCGTGGGCATCATGAACAGCCCTACTTTCAATAGATTAAGTACATGGATCGAAATTCAAAGTACTTTTGAGCCAAAAGTTCTTTAAAATATTAAGCTAGAATATCTAGTGCTTTGTGGGTCAACTACTTAGGCTTGTTAGTACTGTTATGGTATTTAATGCTGATTTAAAATGTTTTATTAATCTTGATTTGCCTTGATCTCTCTTTTCTCATAAGCGTCTTTAATGCTAATTTAAAATTTTATATTAACCTTAACTTAAAATTTTACATTTATATGATTTTTAGTTTATATGAATTTTAATCCATTAAATATATTCAATTAAGTATTTTTTAAAAAAAAATCCAATAGTAAATCAACTATTTTTATAATTTTAATTTTAATTTTTCTTTTAAAATTATCAAAATATCTGTGCACGCGCAGCGTGATATTTTTTGCTTCAAAGTGGCTTTTTCATCAAAAGCCAAATTCCCGGGCCCACCAATCTTCCCTCCCGATCCAAACAATTAGTTGCATGATTGGGGGGGGGGACCATGGCAAACACAACTGAGTTTAGGGTCTATTTGGTATACGGATTCAGTGGGAATGGAAAGGAAAATTAGCAAGTTCTTCTATTTGGTATTCATTTTAGACAAATCTTTTCGGGAACCTAAGTTCCCGGGCCCACCAATCTTCCCTCATATGTGGGAAGATCAGATCCCACCAAAATTGGTGGGATCTCAAGTTCCCATGGCACTGTTCAAAATTTTTTTTTTTGGGACAAATTTAACCCTCAAATTTGAACTTTGTGGGAAAATTCAAACTTGGCGGTAAAGTTCGAATTTGGCGGGAAATTTGTTTATACGAGTTCGAACTTGGCAAGAGCATATTTAAAAAAAATATATTTTAGCAAACAAAATTATTTTTCTTTTTTATTTTGAATGAATTACTTTTGAGGGTAAAATAGCATTTATTGATTCTTTACCAACTACTACCCTTTTATTTTTTCCTACCAAACAACTCATCTGCTCTCATCTTTCAAAATCTTCCCTTCCCTTCCCTTCCTTTCCTTCCTATAAGTTCTTTTTCCTCTTCAAATTTTCCCCGTACCAAACAGGGCCTTATAGTATTTAACTACCCACTTAAGGACACTAATATAATCAATATGATGTGTAGGCTTGTCAAAGCAATGTTAATATTGATTGTCTAATGAGCTTATAGCATTTAACTATTGCCTTCACTCATAAATTTTAAAAATAATATTATGAAGGCCAAGATTGATAAGATTGCTGTCTGGGTGAGGATTCCGAAGGTTTCCCTGGAGTATTATAACCGTGAGGTGCTTACAATCATAGGTGACATGATTGGTGATACTATTAAGGTAGATGTGAATACGTCTAGCCATCTGAGGGGTCACTACGCCAGAATCTTGGCTTTCAGATAGATGGTGGTGATGAATACTTTTTAAAGTATGAAGGTCTTCATTTATTGTGTAGTAATTGTGGAATGTATGGGCATGTGGGGGAAGCCTGCCCTTCTCGGGTGATGGTTTCTGGTGACGGAGGGGAAGGTAACCAGGAAGGGGCTGCTCACACTGAGGCTGTACAGGCCAACAAGGTGAATGATGATTGCTACTCCCACCGGGATCAATGGAAGATGATTCAACGTCAGAAAAGACCAAAGAAGGCTAAGGAGAGCAAGGAGGGCCCACATAAGCAAGGTGGTCAGGGGTCAAGGTTTGTTGTGCTCGCAAACGAGGTTAAGGCCAACCATACGTCCAGTGAGCAACCTCGTACTGAGATTCAGGTTTGTGCAGAGGAAGAGGTGGAGGAACATCATTCCTCCCTCCCAGGCACTGTTGTACGATCGCATAAAGGGGCAAAAAAGGGAGATAATCCCAAGGCGTCTACTAGTGGTCCCAGTTCTCAGAAGAAAATCGTGTTTTCAGCTAAACACTAAGCGTCAAATAGTGGTCCCTGATTCGGAGAAGCAAATCGTGCTAGCTGGGAAGGCCCCACATGAGATGAAAAAACATGTGGAAAAGGGACCTATGGATGTTAGACGTGGTGAACTACTTATGATTATGGATCGGACTGATAGTCGGGTAGCAGGCGAGGTAGTTTCAGCAGTGGAGAGATATAAGGAAACCTCAAATGCAGAGCCTATTGAAGAATGGGCCGCTGATGGGCCAACAGGAATCATTGAAGATCAAGTAGACATGGCCCTGCAGGATTTGGGTGATAAGAGGGAGTTGGAGATGGGCTCAGGGGATATGGACCATGATCCAGACAACTCTAAGTTAGTGGGTATGGCGACTGATGATGGAGATTGGATCAATGATTCAATGGTCCCTGAGTCTCAGTTAGCTGAGAAGGCTTGAGTAAGGCCCTTGTCTTTACCAATTTTTTTTAATGGTTAGTATCCTTTTTTGGAATGTTAAAGGAGTGGGAATTAATAAGCTCCTCCGTAACTTAAAAGCAGTATGTGTTGGGTCTAAACCCAATTTGATTCTTTTAGTTGAAACTAAATGCTTTGCTGACCTCCCTTTTCGCCCCTTATTGGCATGGGGGTTTGACTCCATTCGAATGGTGCTAAGCGAAGGTTTATCAGGAGGCCTTGTGATGGTGTGGAGGAGTGATTTGGTGTCAGTTTCTGTGATTAGACCGACAATTTATTCATGCGGAGTGTGAAGTGAGTGGAATTCCCCCTTTCCTTCTATCCTCTATTTATGCGGTTCCTCATTGAAACTTACGATCGCTGCTATGGAATAAATTGGAAAGTTTAGCTGCTTCAATTTCCAACCATGGCTTGTTGTTGGTGATTTCAACGACATTCTACTAGCATCGGAAAGATCGGGGGGTGCTAGGTGCAACCAAGGCAGGCTTCGTTGGTTCAACGACAAGACGAGAGTTTGTGGTCTGTCCGACTTGGGTGCAATCGGCCCTCAGTTTACCAAGAGAGGATCGCTTATCTTTGGATATTCTCGACTATTTGAGCGTCTGGATCGGGCATTTGGAAATTTGCAATTCTTGATTGATTTGTCTGGTTATTCGGTTAAGGTATTACCTAGAACCCTCTATTCAGATCATAATCCTCTTTTATTAAATTTGCAGGATTCAAGTTCCTCTTTTTGGCCTCGTCAATTCCGATTTGAGGCTATGTGGCTTACTTATGAATCTTTTGATGAGTTTCTTTTATCAAGACGACGAGATCAGGGGGATTTTTCGAAGTCTTTATATGACATTCAGGTGGCGCTATCTTATTGGAACAAAATGAAATTCGGCTTGATAGAGAAGGAAAAAAGAAGGTTGATTGCTTGGTTAAATGGCATTCAACAATCTCCGAGGTACTCGACTTCTGTTTTTTCTTCATTGTCTGGAACGGGATATTCAGGAGGAACTTGATGTTGTGCTGAAGAGGGAAGAGATTAAATGGTTCTAGAAAGCCTGGACAGAGTGGATTGCTAAAAGAGATAGGAGCACCCGGTACTATCATCTTAAAGCAATCATGCGTAGGCGGAGGAATATGATCTTAATGCTGAAAGATGAGAGAGGGCCCTGGATCGATGAGGAATCTGCCCTTAAGTCTTTGGTGACTAGTCATTTTAAAAAGCTGTATCAGGAGGATGTTTCTTTAGGTGCTTGACTCTGCACGTCCACAAAATTTCCTTCTGTTGATAAAGACTTGTTGATTAGTACTCTTAGTCAGACCCCTTCAATTGAAGAAATTAGGAAGGCTCTATTTCTATGGGACCCTATAAAGCTCCGGGGTTTGATGGATTTCCTCCTATTTTCTTTCAATCAAAATGGAATATTGTAGGAGATTCACTCTGTAAGTTTGTCAAAGGAATTTTCAAGGGGAAGCAGGATCTAGCAGATCACAATAAAACTCTTATTTCTCTTGTTCATAAGAGAGATAAACTGGAGATTGTGGGACACTTTCGACCTATTTTGTTGTGTTCAGTCCACTATAAGTGCTTGACTAAGGTAATTACTGCCCAGCTAAGGCCATTGATGAATTTTATTGTATCTCATTTTCAATCTAGTTTTATTAAAGGCTATCAGATTCACAATAATATTATAGTGGTCCAGGAGATTATGCATTCAATGAAAAGGGCTAGAGGAAGAAAGGGTTTGATGGCGACGAAGAATGATCTTGAGAAAGCAAACGATAGGATCAGGTGGGATTTCCTACGGCAAGTTTTGGAGGAGGTTAGGTGTTGGTCGATTTCCTTGATGGCAAGTGAACTAGTCGAACAAGTAATAAAGTGTAAGTAGAGTATCGTCCCACAAAGTCTGAGATACCAAAGAGTGACGCGTGATTGCTATGATAGTTGTGCAAGCGAAAGTAAATATATTGGGATGAGAGGTTGTTGTGATTATGCTACTAGCAAAAGTAAACAGAATGACTTTAAACGTGAGAAGATATCAGTAGGAGGTTAGGCTGGACTTAGAATCACCCTTAAGTGCATCAATCCCCCAGTTGCTCTACCCAATGCTATAGCATCTATACTGCATAGCTTCCGCAATTGCTACAGCATAGCTACTACTTACAAAGTTATTTGGTTAACCCACCTCTATAGTCTACCGAAGCTTCCGCGTTCGATACTTATGATGCTAACTATACTCCTTCCATATTCCTATGGCAACTTTCTAGTCAGAGGGTCTGTGCTACGCTCAGGGTGTTATGGTTATGAGAGGGAGACCCATTCTTAAAGCCTACAATAATAGGTCAAGCTGTGCACGGGCTGCCTAGCAAACACTGTTTCTCAAAGGTCTAACCCGAACTCCTTGCCAGTAAGCTGAGGCCACCAATCTAGCCCTTAACTTCCGTTAACCGACTAGTAATTAAAACACTGATAAGCAAACCAAATTTATTGAATTAAGAACTTGCAACTGGGTTCATTCAACAACTTAAAGACTCATCCTCGTCCAGCCATATGAAAATCAGTTCATGATTGACGAGGGACACACAAAACAGACACTAACAGAATGACCCATGATCGAGAAAACAAAGATAAAAAGGGAAACATAAAGCTTTGACGGAATTTCCAACGGCGTGGTCGAGGTCCTGTCACGTCACCACTCCACGTCTTCTTCGTTCTGTCGTATTGCAGGGGAGGATGTTGCGTTGTCCTGGAAGTCTCGTGCTCTTGTGAAATCTCTCACTCCTCTCTTGAGTCTGCCGAAAGATAGAATCTTGTTCTAGGGCTCTCCGACTCTCTTAGGGTTGGCTCCACTGTTTCCTTTTATAATCAGGCTTTTCTTGCGTTGTAAGTTACAGCGAGCTGGGCCTTTCCTAATCCGTCGGGATTTATTGTATCTCTAGATCCGAGTAGATTGCTTCTGTTGATTCTGCGGGATTCTCCAAATCTGTTAGTTATGATCCTCCGCATCTTTTATTCCGTTATATCAGCAACCTAACTGTTAGAAGCGCTCTTTTCTTTTATTCCTGAAATCATCTGGGTAAAACGGTCAGAAAACATACCGCATAGCATTGCGTCTTTTACTTTGCTATAGCATTCGTGATGCCTTGTATTGCACTTCAACTCGCTGTCAGAATGCTATAGCATCGTATTAGCTCTGCTATACGTTCTTCTTTAAAAACCCTGCAATTTGTTTCATTCTTAGCACATGCAAATGATTTCTACTCTTCAGTCCCTATGTCATGAATGTATGCCTTTTTGCTTAGATTATCTGCAGTTACACTTGTATTTAACATTCAATTCAGTCAATAAGTATAGGGAAAACATGGTACGATTTGTGCTCATCATTAGGCTTGAGAGCGACTTTGTGGGTATTGTGTATCCTCTGTTTCCTATAACATTTTGTGGAATGGGAGTAGGACTGATTTCTTTTTGGCTAAGAGAGGTCTTAGACAAGGGGATCCAATCTCTCCTCTCTTATTTGTGTTGTGTATTGACAAGTTGTCACACTTAATCACTGATGAGGTGCAATCAGGTGGCTGGAAGCCGGTTTTGGTGTCTAAGAATGGTCCTGCAATTTCCAATCTCATGTTTGCGGATGATCTTCTTTTATTTGGTGAGGCGACGGTGGCTTAGGCCCGCTGTATGTTATCTTGTCTGAATCGTTTATGTGCAGCTTCATGTGAGAAAGTTAGCCTAGAGAAATCTTCCCTATTTTTCTCACCTCGTGTTTGAGTGAATTTGAAACAGAGTATTAGAACAGAGTCGGGTATGCGTATTTCGGCTAAGATTGAAAAGTATCTGGGTTTTCCACTTTCTCGGAAGAAGAAGCCAACAAAAACTTTCCAATATATTATTAAAAGAGTAAGGGTTAAACTATCTGCTTGGAAGGAAAAGTGTCTCTCCACGCCTGGAAGAATTACTTTAGCAAAATCTGTTCTTAGTGCTATTCCAGTCTACCCAATGCAAGTGGCTAAAATCCTTGTCTCGATATGCCAAGAGGTCGAGTGAATTCAGAGGAATTTCTTATGGGGACATAGTGACTCGACTCATGGTTTTCATCCGATAGGGTGGAGCCAAATTTTATGTCCTAAGAGTAGGGGAGGTCTCGGTTTCAAGGATCTTTCCACCTTTAATAGAGCTTGTGGTACCAAGATTGCTTGGAAGCTTGTTCAAGGGGCTAGAGGTTTGTGGGCGGATGTACTTTTTAATAAGTATATGCTGAGGGAGCAGTCAAATTTGCTCAGTTCTCACAAAGAAGATTCTTTATTATGGAAATTTGTTGTCCAACAACGAGACCTTGTGGAGTCGGGAGGGAGGTGGATTGTTCGGAATGGTTTGAGTGTTAATTTCTTCAGAGATTTTTGGCTGCTTCATGATAAATCTCTGCAAAGATCTGTCTTCGTCCTTTGTCTGCGGCTGAGCTTGGCAGTAAAGTAGAGGCTTGGGTGTGTGGTGGCGGATGGGACTTTTCTAAACTCGCTACTATTCTTCCAGGGGATATTTTGCAGAAGCTACGGGCAGAAATGCCCCCGTGGTGAATGCTGGGAATGACATTCTGGTTTGGAAAGGTACTAATAATGGAATTTTCTCCATTAAAAGTGCGTATGATCTTCTTGTGAAGAATGAGAGGGCAGTGGATGATCCTCTGTTCAATAGTATTTGGAAATGGAGAGGTGAGAAGCGTATCAAGGTTTTCATGTGGGTAGTGTTTCATGGTTACCCACCAATAGCCGTAGAAGCCTCTAATCACAAGAGTCCCCACTGTGCAAACATTGCTTTGCTGCTCCTGAATGTGTGTTGCATATTCTTCGTGATTATGAGTATGCTAAACGAGTGTGGCTTGCTCTTCTGCATCCTAGTTGTGTGGCTGGTTTCTTTGCAGCTAATCTGAGGAACTGGGGAAGATTGAATTTCAAAAGGGAGCTTGGTAGCCAAATGGATGGGAATTGGGATTTGCTTTGGGGAGTTACCATGTGGAAGCTGTGGCTCTGGCGGAATGAGGCCACTTTTAATGAGGATTTTATTAAACCTGCTGACCCTACTGCGTTGATTCTGCAGAATTGGAGGTTCTTTGCTCAGGTTCAGGATCATTTAGTCCATAATATGTCTAAACGGTCAGAACTTGCGAGTTGGAAGGCCCGTGAGTTGGGTTGGATGAAAGTTAACGTTGATGGGGTGGTTACTCAGACGTCTAGCCGTGCAAGTTGCGGAGGGGTTATAAGAAATCATGAGGGTTTGTGGGTTGCTGGGTTCTCTCACTTTTTGGGTATGTGCAATGCTTTTGTTGCGGAGGAATGGGCGATTTTTAAGGGCTTCCACTTGGCTTGGGGTTTGGGCTTCAGAAAGGTTATTTTGGAGTCTGATGCCAAAGAGGTTATTGATATACTGTTGGACTGTGGCTATGAAGATCGTGGCAGCCTGTTGAATTGGCACATTAGGGAATTTTTGCAGCGACCGTGGGAGATTAAGGTTCAACATATTTCTAGAGATAGGAATAAATTAGCTGATGCTCTAACAAAGGAAGGGCGGCTCTCCTCTTCTAGGAGCTTTGATGCCTGCCCAGTGTTTTTATAGGATGTGTTTTCATCTGATCTGTTGGGATTAAATTCCCCATTGTAGCTTTCTTACCAATGTAATCACTTCCCTTCAGTGTGTATACATATATATATATATAAAGATCTAAATTTTAAGCAAGTTAAAATTATATGGATCAAAACATTAATTCTTTTAGATAATAATAAGAAATAGTTATCGTTGTTTTATGGGAAGAGGAAGATCGATTTTCATTGATCAAACTTTTCATGTTTTCATGGGAAGAATATGCGTAAGGCTCATTATGTAATTTCCTTAGTATTAATTGAAGGTAAATACTACTTTAAAACTTTTCAAGTATCACAACTAATAATTGTTTCCAACCTAGAATCTACTACCTCCATTCCTTAATATAAGACTCAGTTCACCTTTTTTAATATCTTAAAAAAGCTAAATAAATTACTTTAAAATATTTATATTTTCACCTTTCTCTAAACTAATTTACCTAAATTATAAACTAATATATTATTTAATGATACAAAACATATGCTATGATTAACCAATTTATTTAAATTCTTTGACCTTTCTAAAAAAGTCAGCTGGCTCTTATATAAAAAATCAGAGAGAGAAATTAATTAATGCAAATGACACTATGTTTTAAAATATATTATACATTCAAATAAGACCCCATGACACTTTGATTCTATTATTGGTCCTATGTTTTCTCATGATTGAAGCAATTGTCACTGGTTATACTTTCTACAACATCATGCAATAACAGTGTAAAAGGCCCATTATATAAATGTTTTTGTCCCTCTAGTGCAATGACTTTTGAACATTGCCTACACTCTAATACAATGCTTGATCCTTCCCATGTTGTATTTGTGGACTTGCTACAACCTCCTACATTCTACACATAATAAGTTTGAGTTGTATTTCTATTTCTATTTCATTCAAAATTGTCATAAGCCATCCTAGTCCTCAAGAAAAGCAAAAAGCTTGAAACCACACCCACAATGGAAATACAGCCCCACCATATGAAAGTTTGCATGTAACACTTGCTTCCGGTGCACGTAGACATGCGAAGCAGCCAGCTTGTGCGCTTCAAGGGCTCGGCTTCGGTGTTGGAGTCATACACCAAGGCTGCAATTAGGCCAAAGAGACATGAACCTATAGGTATGTTGGTGATGAGGATGTTGTGGTTCACAGGAGCACTATTTGGACCAAACAACTCAGAAGTAATGGACACTGCTTCAGAGAAGACGAAGCCTGAACTTAAGCCTAACATGCCCGTGCTTATTCTCAGACATGCTTCGCTTTCTGATGCTGCAAGCAAAGTGAATGCAATTGGTGTTGGAACCATGGCTACCGTGTACCATCCTGTCCTTGGAAAGTGAATGTTCCATCTTCATTATTGTATATATATACACCAATGGTGGATTAGTTCTCAAGTATATATAAGAAAGTCAAGTCATACTCTTATTTTGATTCATCTTGTGTCTCTCACATTCAGTGATTATTTAGATGCTGTGAGTTTAAATTTTAAAACCAAATTGGCTATACTGAATTTAAATGTCATTTTATCAAATGATAATATGCAGGTAAGTAAATAAGCAAATTGTGGTGAACTTTCAATCTGGTCCTAAAAGAAAAATGAGTATATACATTTTAAGCATTAGAAGTTAACCAGGATAACACATTCTTTCTATCCCATTTCTAATTAATTTAAAGACTCAAATTAATTTATTTTCCACTTAAGTGTTAAATAAGTAAAGTCTTTAGATTTATGCTTACTTTTACATCAAGATATATAAATTAGGTAGAATTCCAAGGAAAGGCATTGGCTTAAAATCAAGAGACAATATTATTCTACTATTCTATCTATCTCTTTTAATTTCAACAGCACTAGAGTTGGCTAGCTAGTTGAAAGAAAATGCAAACATTAGGAAATAAAAGAACATTTTTAGTGGAGGATCCAATAATTGAAAGATGACTTGTTTGCAAAGGGTTAAGGTATAAATCTACCCATAAAGTATTTTGCCAAAAGTAACTAGCTAGCACCATAAACTTTTTCTTGAGTGCAACATTACATATTAAGTTTTCAAAATGGTGCAAAAATTCAACTGCTGTTTTAATTTCAATGGCGCAAGTTGCCTAGCTAGTTGAAAGAAAATGTAAACATAAGGAAATAAAAGAACATTCTTAGTGGAGGAATTGAAAGTTGACTTATTTGCAAAGGATTAAGATACAAATATATTCATGAAGTATTTTTTTCAAAGCAACCGAACACCATAAACTTTCTTTGGGTGCAAAATTATATATTAGTTCAATTGTTGTTAAGTCAACTAATATTGACTATTTAGCAAATATGTCAACTAAGAAAAAAGTGTAAAAATACACCTGATGTTTCCACTAACTATGACATTTTTGTGTCATTTTGAAAACTTTATATGTATTTTTCCATCTATTTTTGACTTACATGTTTGTTAAACAATCAACATTAGTCAACTTAACAACCACGACATTTTTACACCATTTGAAAACTTTATATGTATTTTTTCACCCAAGAAAATTTGTGGGGTTAAATGCCCATTGCGAAATACTTCCTAGATTTGCACTTTAACCCATCTGCAAAGATCAAGAAAAGGGTACAAGAGAAAGAATAAGGTGGTTTTTAGTGACTTACTTGCTCAAGAAGTCAGGGCCAGCAGCAAGAAGACGACCAAAGAAGGAACAAATGGAGTATAATGATACCATAGAACTAGTCTCCGAACTGAATCCTAATGACTCTGTAATTTGCCCCAAGTTGTTACTGTAAATCAATCCAGTCGTAGCTCCACACAAATATGCTACATAGTACAGCCAAAAATCCCACCTTCTCAACAATAACCTCGCTGAATGTTCTTCACAAATCACTCTCATTTTGTCTCTCTCCATCATATCCTTCACAAAACCACACTTCTTCTCCCTCGTCAAAATCGCACCAGAACTCCCATTTCCTGTACTTTCCACTTCTTCTTCTTCATGACCACAAATCAGCCCTTTATCAATCTCATCATCATCAGATTCAGTCACATGGAATAAGCTCGATGAAATGAAACAATGAGTCCATTGATCCCTGGCATACACAATCCTAGGGATGAACAATGGAAGAACTAGCAGAAAAAGAGCACCTACAAGGATAATACGTGACCAAGTTGTGCTAGTGGAAATATCATCAAGAACAAGGAGATAGAGGCCTGTGATGAGAGAAAGTATGTAGAGACCGATGAAGACGGGGAAGTCACGGCGGCGGGTAGAGGTGGATGGGGGAAGGGGATGTGCCGGCTGCTGGTGGAGAATCGTGATCGGGACGAGCGCAACACATGAGATTAGTAGGGGAACGAGTGCGTTGAGCAAGAGGTAGAGAGTGTCATCGCTGGAATTTATTGAGTTAACAAGAAAAGCGTATAAAGCAGCAGTTACACCATTGAAGCTGATGCTTAGAGAGAGGGCAAGAGGAATACTTGATGTGAAATTTTTAATGCACAAGACGTAGCACACTGTGTTGAACCAGCAGATACTGCACCCAGCTACCAAACATGAAAGAAATACCTGCATTAGTTGGTGTATATTAGTCAAATTTCGCTAGGTTGTTAGAATCAAGGAATTGAGTATTAAAGACACAGGTATGAATCTATATTGTACTTGTAAGAAAAGCAAATAAGAAATTATATATATACTTATATGTGTGTGTATACATATTTATACACACACATGTATTTACATACACACACATATATAAGAGGTTCTCTGTGCTTTGAAAATGAGAAACTAATGATTATGCTTCATTTCTTTAAAAAAGGATATGCCCACGTAAAATTCAAGACTTTTTAATTAGCGAAAACTAAGTTTAACTGTCATCATTTTAACCAGGTTGATGATTTTCCATGTATGAAAGAACCACCTGCATATATAGTGATACCAATCCAATTAATTTCACTAGGCAGTTTTATTAAACTATGTCAAGTGAAAGAAATATTTTTATAAACGAATTCAATGTAGTAATGAAGAGTAGTATAATACTACCTCCAATCCTAATTATAGGAACACTTTTTGTAGTGTAATTTGTATTATAAAAGTATTTCTATAATTAAGAACGGAGGGAGTAATTAATAAGCTGACATGACACTGGGAATACATGTGTGGATATCGTATTTACTATAAGGGAATTATTAGCTAGTTAGTGTTAGTGTGTGTGCGCACACAATTAATTTTATAAAATGAAGTAAAAATAAATGAACTACTTTTTTCATAACTGAATAATCTATTAATTAATACTCGTGTTTCTGTTTTTCACTGCCTCCCCTTTGTTTGATAATCCTTTTTTTTTTTTTGGGCCAAGATAATCTTGTTAATCTTTCCCTCCGTCCTCCTATTTATATTAATTTGTGGTGTACTCTTTTAATTATTAATATCGTTTTTCCTTTTATGAAAAAATAAACCATTAACAACGGTTAAATTGAGTAAAAGAACTGGATTCTGTTGAGCAAGGTGGTCAACAACTTCTCACCAATGTCATAAAGGGGTATGGGTATAAAAGGAAAATTATTAGTTAATTTTTAGTTATTTCACAGCCAACCACCACTAAAACAATACAATATAATATTTCTATCTCGTAATATTTTTAAATTTTTAACTATATCAAAAAAATGTAAAAATTTAAAGTCATGTAAAAATGATTTAGTATATTACAAAATGTAAAAGCATACATACCGGCGAGCTAACAATTTGGTATTATCAATATTTTAAACAGTAGAAGCTACACATACCAGATTAAAAGTTCATAAAAAGATTTGTATCCAATTTAACCAAATATTCTCATTCCAATTTTTTTTAATAGACCCCGTTTCTCATTTTTAAGGATACACAAGATGAGTAATTTCCCCCACTCCATATGCTTATTTTTGTAGTACCTAGGATACCAATTAAACACATAGACTACTACGGCAACTACGTAACTACATAGTCTTGATATCCCAGACGGGCTAAAGAGGCTTAAAAAGAGGCCTACACTAACAGAAGGAACAAAACATCCACTCTTCCTACGACCAGACGAAGGAGATATTCATTCAATTCAGGCGGGTAAGGGCTCTGTGTTCTCTCCTGGTCGGGTCGGAGGCGAAGACTGGCAAAGTTCATCATTCAGTGGTGGGGTGTTCATAGAAAAGACCCCGCCTCCTTAGACCAAAGAACTGCTATAAAGCATCCGATCTGAGTAAAGAGTGTAGTGTTGTCTTCCCCTGCATTGGAAGAAAGGCGAAGACCAAGATCCCAGGAAAGCTATTCTTTCTATTTCTATGGAGGGGAACTTTCACCCTAAGGCTTATGGGAAACTCTCACTCGTTGGCATGAAACTGGCTTACTCTAAGGCTTGCTCACCCACTAAAGCCAGGAGCGAAAGAAACAGCTTTGATAAACTATGTTTGGGAGTTTCATTTTGAAGGGAAAAGGAAAGGAGAGTTTTAGTAGTCTCTTCCCTTATTTGCAAATTTTAAAAATAAGAGGGGAGGGAATCAGAGATTTTTACAAATCTCCCAAAACCCTCATTCTTCTTAAAAATAAAGTTCCCCCAATATGGGGGGTTTTAAGAGGGAATATAGATTAATTACTTCTTTACCCTCGTCACCACCACCACCACCCTACCACCACCACCACCGCCCCGCCACCGCCACCACCACCACCACCACCGGCCCACCGCCACCACCACCACCGCCGCTACCCCCACCACCGCCACCGCCACCATCGCCCCACCACCACCGCCACCACCGCCCCTACCCCCACCACCGCCACCGCCACCATCGCCCCCACCACCACCGCCACCACCGCCCCACCACCACCGCCACCGTCACACTACCACCACCACCACCACCTCCCCTACCACCACCACCGCTACCCCCCCACCACCACCACCGCCACCGTCGCACTACCACCGCCGCCACCACCACCACCACCGCCCACCACCATTGTCGTCCCACCACCGCCCCTTGCCGCCGCCACATAAATAATTTTTTTAGAAAATGTAAATTTAAATTTATTTGTAAAGTATAATAATTATATTAATTATTAAAGAAAATGACAAAATGGTAAAAATAATTCATTAATCTTCCATCTTCCTTCCTTACTATTTTTTTAACTCCCAAACAAGGGAGGAAATATCCTCCATTTCCTTTCATCCCCTCCCCTTCATTCTCCTTGCATCTCTTTCCTTTCCCTTCCTTCCAAACTCCCAAACAAAACCTTAGGGCCCGTTTGGTACGGGGAAAATTTAAGGAGGGAAAGGAATTTAGAGGAAGGAAAGGAAGGGAAGGGAAGATTTTGAAAAATGAGGGAAGATGGTTTGAGGAAGATGAGTTGTTTGGTAGGAAGAAAATGAAGGGGTGGTAGTTGGTAAAAAATCAAGAAATGTCTATTTTACCCTCAAAAGTAATTAATTCAAAATAAAAAAGAAAAATAAATTTTTTTTGTTAAAATATATTTTTAATAAATATATTAATTCAAAATAAAAAAGAAAAATAATTCTTTTGCTAAAATATATTTTTAATAAATATATATCAAAGTTTGAACTTCGTAAAAAAATTACCGCCAAGTTCGAACGTTCGTCATGTTCGAACGTCCCGCCATATTTGAATTTGAGGGGTAAATTTGTCAAAAGTGTGAACAGTGACGTGGGAAAGGTGAAATCCCTCCAAATTTGGAGGGATTTGATCTTCCCACATATGAGGGAAGATTGGTGGGCCCGGGGTGGGCCCGAGAAGACAGGTTTCCGGGAAGATTGGTCCAAAATGCGTACCAAATAAGGGAACTCTCTAATTTTTCTTTCCTTTCCCACGGATTCTGTGTACCAAACGGGCCCTAAGGGTAAAAGCACCGTGGAATTGTTTCATAAACGAAATTTTGGCACTTCATATGAAAACAACAATTGTGGGCCCCAAAATCATAATTGAGTGTGTTTAATTTCACCCTCAGCACCATTTAAATTTGCGGTCAGAAATGTTGGTGTGTGGCTTCAAGAGGCTCACACATTTCCTCAACTGATTTTCCAGAAAAATTTAAACACCCATAAATATGAAACTTCTATGCGGAGTAAATAAAAACTCATCTAATCTTTAATATAACATATATTTATTTAATTTAGGAAGATTTAAAAGCCTGCTTGGTATGAGGGTAAGGGAGGAAAAGTGAGTGAGAAATTTTTTTTAAGTTGGAATTTTTGTTTTTTAAAAAAAGAGAATATGGGTTAAAATTTTTTAATTATTGTTCTTACTTTTTTATCTCACATTCTAGCTATCTTTGTTAAAATTTTATAATCTCATGTCTACAATTTTTTAAAATTCAATTCACAAAAGTTTTCCCTCACCTCCAAATCCATCGTACTAAACAACAAGCTAAATAAATTATCTAAATATAATATATATGACATAATCTCTAAAATATTTATGTATAATATTAGACTATATTTTAGTTTATAATTTAATGGGTTATTACAAAATGTAAAAGGTATACCCGCTAACAATTTGGTATTATCACATTTTAAACAGTACGAGATACCCATACATTTATATCCAATTTAACCGAATATTCTCATTTCTAATTTTTTTTAATAGACCCCTTTCTCGTTTTTAAGGTTACCAAAAACTGTGGGCCCCAAACCATAATTGTGTGTATTTAATTTCACCTTCGGCACCATTTAAATTTGCGGTCAGAATTGTTGGTGTGTGGCTTCAAGAGGCTCACTCATTTCCTCAACTAATTTTCCAGAAAAATTTAAACACCCATAAATATCAGACTTTAAGACTCCTCTAATCTAAGACCTAATTTAGATAAATTGATTTTAAAAAATGATAAATATAAGAAATACTCTCTCAAATCTTTAATACAAGACTTAGTTGATTTTTTTTTAAGAGATTCGAAAAGCTAAATAACTTGATTAATTATAACATATATTATATATCACTTTATCATTAAATATAAATCTCGATATTTTAAACTTATTTATTTATTTTTATTAATCTCTCTAAAAAAATTTAAATGGATCTTATATTAAAGACATGTAGTAAAATAGAAAAAACCCTTATATTTTGAACCAAAATTCATTATCATAAAAGTAAATCCTATATTTAACAATGTAGGAGCGGTATAGGGTAAGCATGCACTTTTTAGTCCTGTTTTGGACATGGTTTTAGTTGAATCCTTCAATTTTATGAAGTCTTTAGTTTTCTAACCCTAGCACTTGTAGTCCCACATATAAGGTTTGTGTAAGTCATTATTATTTTAAAATACTAAATTCAATGTGTCAATATTTGTTAATCTTTTGTCGATATTTAAGATTTCAATGTCGCTTTTTTTTTTTTTTTTTTTGTTACATCGACGGTGGTGGAGTTACATTTTTAAAAAATTAAGAAACCAAAACAAAATAATATGTAATGTTAAAAGTTATAAAAATGTACTTTTGTTTAAATATGAAATCTTCTTTTTTTCTTTGGGGAAAAAAAAATAAAAAAATCATACGATGTATATTTCTTTACTTTTTGGAGAACTACCAACCAACTATCTTTAACCAACGGTCAATTCAGTATATAAAAATTCACGTTACCGGTTCAACTAATAGTTCATGAGATATTATATAAGTGATTGAATTAATCATGAATTATTCAATAAATAGTGTCCAATTAAATTTCCATTCATTTTAAATAATAATGGACAAAATTGTGGGTAGAGTTTTAATTAAAGGAATTAACTACGTAATGGACAAAAAATCTTAAACAAATAATATTTGATAAAATTTTGTCAGACTCTTACGATGAGGGTAACACTACTGCCATTTGTTTTTTATTTTGGAAAAGTTAGCTATAGACGCCTAAATATTTTTTTAAAAAAGTAACTTAAAGATATGAATAAAAAATTATAAATATTTTAATGATCAAAACTAATGATGACAAATTTTACAGACTTATAGTCAGTTTTCTAAACAATAATTTCATTTATTTAGCTATATACTCCTATTGATATGTATAAGGGATTATATGAAATCAATAAGATAATTGAAGTATAAAATTTATATAAAGGCATTTTAGAAAAATTAGTAAAATAAACTAATTTAACCTATATCCTTAACCCCTCCAAAATTAATTAAATATGTCCCATAATTAGGACCGGAGGGAGTACTATATGAGAAATGGAATGACACAATTTCATAACTTATAAATTTCAAGATTGAAGTACTTAAAGCCACACTTTTCTTTCATTTGTATATAACTAAGCCAATGAATTCCAAAGTACCAGGAGAATAATTGAGCTATATTATCTAAGCTAATGCAAGAGTTTAAAGGAAAACAAATTAAAATTCGAAATTTGATCACCAAGAATAGAACTAAAAAACAAAAAGTTAAAAGAAAAATTTAATCTTTAATCTTTTAACATATCTCTAATAATTTCATTTTAGAGCCTTAATTTTATCAGGTGTATTTCCAATATGTTAATCCTAACATAACTAATAAAAAACACTGACATTAGAATTAAATAAGTACATTGATAGAACATTATTAAATACTAACATATTCAGTTTAATTTTTAAAATGACATTAATTATTGCAAAAATAATTATTTAAAACAGATTATAATAAAATTTGAAGACTGAAAAGATATTTAAAAAAATTAATGGACCGAATTGAAATATTGTTTAATCAAGAGGATCTAAGATAAAATAAAACAAACAATATAATTCATGAACTAAGCAGAGAATTTAGCAATTTTATGAGAAAACGAAGCAGAGGGACTAGTAGGAACGGAAGTTACTAACCAGAACATAAGGCAAAGAGATGATTTTCTGAATGAGGAGCCATTGAAGGCCATAACCAACAACGCCGAGAAACGCTGAGATGAAGGTGACGAGCCAGAGAGGAAGATACAGCAAACAAAAACCAGAGCACCATCCAAATAGCTTTCCCATGTCTGAAGCCACCGCCAGATAATTGAGCTGAATCTGAGTTATGTCCAGCGCCGATTTCAGATCCGATGAGTACGACGAGAAGTCGAAGTTCGTACCCGTGAATGCTTGAATCCATATGGACGCCACCAGTAGGATCCACTTCCTCGATTCTTCGCGCATGCTTACATACAAATTTCTTGATTTTGATCTGATTCTAGCTAGCTATGTTCGTCTTCAATTCATATATTCTTGTTGCAGATTTTGGAGATCTGTGAGATGAAGCTGTGAATTGGTTACAGTTTGGAGAGGGATGAGTAGAGAAGAAGAAAATGGAAGGCCTTTTTATACAGAAGGTTCTTTCAAGATGTCTTTATCTTTCTCCTTTTTTAATCCGATGAAAAGTATTAATTTGTTGTTTTGTTTGATGGCGTCTTTATTTGATGATATTTAAATGATCGAAGGTGATTTTTATCCACCAGCTTTTCTTTTTCTTCTTACTTCTCTTACCCTTCTTTTCTTGTTCACATCATTAGTTTATAATTATATAAAATTACTGAAAAGTTTCTCATTCCAAAATATATTGCCCTAAACACTTTAAAAAGTCCGATGATAAAGGTCAATTATGCTGATGCACCATTTTATGCGCTAACCGCCTAAATTATAATAAACGGGATTGAATTCGTAACCTCTCACTTATAGGAGAACGTCCATATACCATTGCACTAAAAAGCCTTTTGATTTTTTATACTAAAAAGTATAGGTGAGTTGGGTTTTGAGGGCTCATCAAGATTAGAGCATACCTTCGGATTCAGAGAACACTCATAAAGTACTTACATATTTTTGTACCAATAAAGTATTCACATTTATAGGATTTAAACTCACAATCTTATGATTATAAGTCAACTCTTTTATCAACTGGACCAACTTTTATAGGTTAAAGGGGGTGCAACTCTTCTTGTACAACATATAACATACGTTAATCTATATACAATTCTCTCTTCTTCTTTTTTCCTTTTCTTTTTTTAATTTATATATAGTTAAACATAAGTTGCATACAATTAAAAAAAGAATTGTGCACCTGTGGAAAATAAGTTGCATATTGTTTTTAGGAAAATTTTGAGTACCCAACGAGCAAGAATAAATTTCGAAATACAGAACTATTCAACTACTATTCTTTATACTTAATATTTTTTAAAAATTTGCTAAAATTTTGATTTCAGCATCGTTTTCATTTCTATTTTCTGATGAAATATTGTTTTTCTTACTGCGTCTTTTTTTTACCAACATATTCAAGCGACAGTGTATATCTTGCTAATAATTTCAACACACGCAATACAAAATTTTTCTCAAATAAAATATTTGAAAAGAAGTAAGGGAAAATGTCATTTAAATACCATTTAAATTTGTAAACCCCCGTAAGTCTCCCGAATTTGTAAAAAGACTTAGAGGTACCAAGGACCTATGAGGGATATGAAAATTCTACTGGAATTACTCTTTTTCCCTTAGTTTTAAATTTTTTTAAAAAAAAACATACAAATACCCTCACTAGAGAGCCGCTACCGGGTGAAATTACCCTTTTGCCCTTTGTTTTAAATTTTTAAAAAAAAACATAAAAATACCCTCACTAGAGGGTACCAACTTTTTCTTTTTAAAATTTGTAAATTTGTAAAGAGGAAGAAAAATTAAACTTGAAAAAAAGTTGTAAATGACGTTTCAAGATTTGTAATTGGTGTTTTAGGATTTGTAATTGGCGTTTGAGGATTTTTGTGATAGTGCTTTTTTTTTTTTTTTTTTTTGGTAAAAGGTTGTAAATGGCATTTCGGGATTGTAATTGGCATTTCAGGATTGTAATTGGCATTTTAGGATTTGTGATAGTGCATTTTTTTTTTCACTCACAGGGAATTAAAGAGGAAAAAAATGTAAACTTGAAAAAAAGTTGTAAATGGCGTTTCAGATTTGTAATTGGAGTTTTAGGATTTGTAATTGACATTTCGGGATTTGTGATAGTGCATTTTTTTTTTCACTCACATGCATTAAAGAGGAAAAATGTAAACTTGAAAGAAGTTGTAAATGGCGTTTCAGGATTTGTAATTGGTATTTTAGAATTTGTAATTGGCGTTTCGGGATTTATGATAGTGCATTTTTTTCACTCACAGGCATTAAAGAGGAAAAAATGTAAACTCGAAAAAAAGTTGTGAATGGCGTCTCAGGATTTGTAATAGGCGTTTTAGGATTTGTAATTGGCGTTTCGGGATTTATAATTAGCGTTATTGAATTTGTCAATATCTTTTATACGGGTTTTGTAAATACCATTGAAAATTGTTAAGAAGAATATATATATTTGTTAAAGGAACCAAGTGACCCAATTGGTGGGCCACTTGGCCCCATGGATGTGTGGGGGTGGGGGGTTTGAACCCCACCCCCACAATTTCAATGAATCTTTTTTTTTTTTTAAAAAAAAACCCCATCCCCCCCAAAAAAAACTCCACCCCCTCACCGATGCCGCCGGTGGCCTTCGGCGGATCGGCGTATGGCCGGTCCTCCAGTGGTCGGCCGGCGGCGGCCCTCTGTTCGATATGATTAGTTTTGATGATGCCTTATATAGATGTCATTCTTAAGAGCAAAAAGTTTGTATAATATATTTATCTCCTATATTGACTAACTACTATAATTAATGTAGATTAGTCCAAGTTGAATTATAGAACAAGAAGAAGATAAGAGATTTCAGAAAGAAGAAATTGGAGAAAATGTTAAGTTCAAGAAGAAGAGGAAATATTGAAGAAGGTAGAACTTGCAGAGAATGATGAGTCCATGTTAAATAACGAAGAATGATCAAGATGGGAGATAGAAGATGGAAGAACTTGATGAATGGAATGAGAATATCATTATACAAGTTCCAAGATTGATTCTAGAAGTCTCCATGATCAAATGGAAGTTGAAATGGCTCAATTCAGAGTTAAAATAAGCTAAAATTGCATTCCTGAAGTCATGCTCGAGCACAACAATGTCATACTTGAGCATGGTACATTTCCAGCTCCTATCACACACAAATTCCGCTCATGCTCGAGCATAAAAATGCCATGCTCGAGCAAGCTGCTCGAGCAGAAGCAAATCTGGTGCTCGAGCAACATCGTTCTTTAGCAAAGCTCTATTTCATGTTTCAGCTAGTGACCTCTGGTAATTCGACGATATGTCCCAACCCGAGATCGGATTGAAGTGAAACCAATTTTGTTTGAAAATAGACTCCTAATGAGTCATTATGACATAAGAGTCAAGTCCAAAGGATCAGATGAAGGAGCTATGAATTTTGGAAGATGACAGTGAAATTCACGCCACACAGCAGACCAAGCTTCGGTATTTTGGGTGTATCTCACAATTTACAAATCCAATTGAGATGAAACCGGTGCCATTTGAAACTAGACTCAAATAAATTTCCAAAAACATCAAGATAATGAAAAAAATCAAATGCAGGAGATATGATGTTTTGAAGTTGACGGTCAGTTTAGGGTGTTGCAAAAAACACTGGTCAAGAACAACCTCCATTCATCTGATGATAACAGACGAATCACAATGGTTTTGGAGCTGATTCTTCTTGCATTGGAAAGAAGACTCAAAGAGCTATATGGGGATAAGTGGTTTGCCAAATTTGGAGTTATATCAAGGACGCTACACTCACTGGAAATTGACCCTTGTGTTGATGATATGCTTGCATTCTGAAAGGCAGAGAACAATTCATGTTGAAATGAATTATTGCCTCGAATTCATAGCCTCGAGTCAAGAAGCAGTAGAGAGAAAATTAGAAGAGCTTCTGCCTCAAGTTCATATGCATTGTGCCTCGAGTCAGATGAAGGAAGAAAGCTTTCTTGAGTAGAGCATTGGTCATGCTCGAGCAACGTCGAGATAGAGCATTGAATCTCTAAGCTGAGCAATTCCATGCTTAAGCAGCATCGAGACAGAAGCGAGAATATGCTTGTCAAAGAGTCATGCTCGAGCAGTAAAGTAGGCTTGCTCGAGCACCATGCTCGAGTAGAGTTAAAAGCATGCTCGAGCATCATCGGGCTAATGGAAAAATCAAGAAGAAAACATGGCCAAAGGCATTGTGCCTGAGCATGAAAACAACATGCCCGAGCATAATGCTCGAGTAGGCACAATGTGTTGCTCGAGCAAGTATAATTCTAATACATTTTTCCTCACTGCCTCAACCATGCCCGAGCAGTATATCTGTGATGCTTGAGCACTGGCAACATTGGTTCACAAGGATGCCCAAGCATGAAAACTGTGTTGCTCGAGCATCAGCGATAATTCAAGTTTTAATAAGCCCCGTTCAAGGTTTGCCCCGAGCAAACTCACTGGAGTGCTCGAGTAGGGTGCTCGAGCAGTAGCTTCTTGTTGCCCGAGCATAAGACGATGATTTCCATCTACAACGTAGTTACACCTTTGTTGCCCGAGCATACAAGCAAGGATGCTCGAGCATGATCATCCTATTTTTCAAGATCATCGTCTTCGTAAATCCTAAATCATCTATTGTGATTTTATTTCGACATAACATTACTCATTACTATTCCTAATTGCTTTTAATCAGTTTGCTAATGAGTTTCAGATGATTAGATCATGGATTAACAACAAATTGGCATAAAGCAATTTGTGTGTCAGAAGCATTAAATGCTACGTCAGAAAACAGAGGAAAGCTTTTGAGTTTAACGGATAATTTGAACATTCCAACAAAAAGCTTGAATCTTTTCAATGACTATTAATACAACACTCAAGACGGAACATTGACACATTTTGTGATTAAAGTTGGATTAGAGCTCAATGGGCAAAAAGCAACAAAAGGTTCAACAACTACTTCCAACTGATTTCCAACAGTCAGATGCTCGCAACGGTCGAAACACAATAACCTATAAATTGCAAAGTCTTCAAACCGGAATGAGAGACGATTGATGAATGACTCGACGAACCCAATGAAATGATTTTACTACTTCACCGTTGATAGTTCAATAACTCATACACTTTGTTTCTCAATGTTTATATAGTTTACAGTAGAGAGTGAGATGATCGATTATGTACTCAATGATTATTATTCATCTACTCTGTGAGAGAGTCTAAACACTTATTTGATTATCTGTTTAGTGATCAAATCTCAAGGTTGTGGAACCTTTGAGAGTGGGTGTACAGTTACAACTTGTAAGGGGGAGTGAGTCCTAGTGTAAAAGGATCATTGTAACACCCCTATGGTTGAAACCAACATAGTTGTAGTTATTCCAATTGGAAGAAAATATCTGGGGAAAATTTGAAGAAATCCCAAAGGGGAAATACCTTGTTAACCAGCGGGACCCACGGGGACCGGTAGATGGAGACCAGACCAGATAAAATGGAAAGACTAGGGGATCTGAATTGTGGGGCCTAGGAGGTGCCACTTAGGCATAGGAAAAGTCTAGAAGACTTGGGAAAAAGTCAAGGGTAATGGTTGAGCCCGGGCCAAAATTGGTAATTTCCAGAAATTCCGGGCCAAAGTAGGTAATTTTCCCTAAATGTAAAAGAAATATCTAGACATTTGTGGGTAAAGAGGCACCACATGGAAGCCATCTAGGATCCTCCGGAATTCTCTAGAATTTCTTGGAGAAAAATAAAAAGGGAAATCAGTGCAAAAGTCAAATCGCGGGTCCCACGTTCAGAGGAAAAAGGGCAAAATGGGAATAAATGTGCAAAAAATAATCGGACCAGGTGTGGGCCCAAAATGGTGTGCCATATCTCATTTTGGATAGGTCCAAGCACATGGGGGAAAAGTAAAAAATAATTAGAATGTTCTGGGCCATAAACACAATTTGCGAAAATTCCAGGGCCAAAACTCGTAATTTGCCCCAAAGGCAGATAAGGATCTGCACTTTTTGGAGGGGGCAGTGACACATGGCAGCACCCTAGGAGACCCTGGAGAATTCTAGAAAACTTTGGGAAATAAGTCAAAAATTCAGATCTCATAATTACACAACAGTTAGAAATTACGCCTGTTAATTCTAATTCTACCGGATCAAACTTACTTTTATAAAAAGGTGTTTAGCTTTTCATTTTCACCCCAAAGGGGGTGAAAATTCTAGAGGGTAGGAGAGAGCTCAGAAACCTCCATAGTCCAAGCTCAAGGATCAAGATCTCAAGCTCATCCATCGGCTTGCCGAATCTAGGTAACCCGAAAACCCTTGCTTTCTTGAGTTCTAGTTATGGTAATTTCATGCATGAGGTAGGAACTTGGTTTTAGGGTTGGATTTCTGAAATTTTAAGGTCACCAATAGAGCTGGAATAAGATTTTGTGTAGGGTATGACTATGGCTTAAGTTTTCGAAGTCCAAAACACCAAAAAACCCCTAAACTCAGCTGATTTTCAGTTCTGGAATTTCTGGCAGTGTGTCTTCAACTGGGTCTTAAAAATAGTAAATGAGTTCGGTTGTGGCTGAAATTTTACAGGTATAAACTAAACATCCTAATGTTCACTGTTATGTATAATTTTGTATGATTTGGAGTTTTCTACTAGGAGATAAAAATTTATCAAGTTGGTACAGATGCAACAGGTCGAATTTGGACCAAGAGGTGTAAAAGTGGCTATAAGTCAAAATACGTGTACTTTCAGGGTCTGAATGTATTGTTTCTGAAAAATAGTCATTCTAAAGTTTTAAAGGGCGTTGGTTTCATGTGAAAATGAGTTTTTTGAATTTTCTAAAAATCATTGAAGTAGGGACAGAAACATTGGATTCCTAAAAAACTTGGGTTAGGCTCGGTTTTTGTAAATAAGAAAAAGGATATAAACCCAGATGGATTTTTTAATTATTTTTCCCATAAACTAGACATCCCAAGGGTTCCATGGTCACTGATTTCATGTCAATACTATTTTTCTAGAATTTATTAAAAATCGGCAAAGTTGGAAACAATGATTCTGGAAAATTCTGTTGTAAGCGAAATTCATAGAAATTAGAAGTTATGTTAGCACACATGATCGATAGTATGATATTTCGTTGTAACTAGGGTGTTAGTTCAGGTGGACCATAATTTCAATATCAAGAGAAGTATTTGCCAATTTCAAGGCGTGCCAGTTAGTAACTGTTGACTTGCATACTCTATGTTGCTTTTGCATGTGTGTTTTATCATGACGTGGGAGATCGGGCTGTGGTACCTATTGAACTGCGTGTCCATAGGGCTCTAGCTGCAGTACCGAGGGCATGTATGATCGGGTTGTAGTTCCTATTGGACTGCGTGTCCTTAGGTTTCTACTGCAGTACCGAGGTATGTGAGGTAAGTAGAGCCTATATGACTGTGTGTTTATAGGTTGCTACCGAGACCTCTTGGGTTAGGTAGTTAGGGTCTGTAGCTCTAACTACTGAGGCCCTTGCGCACTGATAGTACCCAGGGGCTTGTCTTGACCAGGCGGTCCTACGAATTGTGCCAGAGGCAGAACATACATGCCAGATTATTGTGCCTGAGGCAGAATTTATTGTTACTTTCCTGATTGTGATTTGTATTGCATGCACTACATACATATTGTTTTGAGTCTAACAATTACTCTGGGGTTCAAATTTGAACTCCAGACTGTTGTGAAGGTACAAGGTGAGGAAGTAGCCAACGGAGGCAGAAGAAGGTAGGGCAAAATGCGTCGGGTTGAAGAAATAGGGAATGCCCTATCGCTTTTTGTATTATTGTATTTTGGATGACTGTACTAATTAATAATGTATTCGGATGACTGTAACTAACACTTCAGGAACTTACTTATCTGTATGAATTTTATACGCCTGTCAGTACAGTAGACTTGTCCAAACCTGGTCTCGTGCTCTGCTGCATTCACTCTGATAAATATTTAAATGGATCAAGTAATCAAGGAAAGGTAATTAAATAAAAGAGATCCCTCTAACCCGCCACCCGAAAGGGTGAGGCCGGTAGGGGTGTAACAATCATCCTGAGTATAGAGTATGTAATTGTATCCTTACAGTGTGTAAGGGAGAGTATCTCAATAAGAGATTGTAAAGGCTGCACAAGTGTCCGACTAAACTTGTGAGGTTGTAAAGGCTTTCTCTTGTGCTCGGTTAAACAAGGAGATAGTGGATTGAAAATCTCAAGTGGAGCTTGGGGACTAGATGTAGGTCAAGGATTGGGCCGAATCAGTATAAATCTCAGTTTGCATATTCTCTTCCTTAACTCTTACATATCCAGCATATATGTTTGAATGACTGATTGTTGCTTTATAAACTAATACTGTCATTCGAACTACTTTCAGTAAGTTGCGAAAAGATTTTCAAAGTAATCTAAAGTTTTATTAGACATCCAATTCACCCCTCCTCTTGGGTGATAGCCGGTTCTTCACCCTCCGGTGAGGATATTTTTATGTTTTTATTTATTTATTTAAAACCAAAGGCAAAAGGGTAATTTCACCTGATTTACATATCCCTCATAGGTCCTTGATACCTCTCAGTCTTTTTACAAATTCAGGAGATTTTTGGGGGTTTTACAAATTCAAATGGTATTTATATGAGATTTTTCCAAGATGTAATAACTATTATTGTTAATTAAAAACTAATTGGGGAATTCCTGATAATTTAATATTTCATACACTTCTTTTTATCTCTTGATTAATAATTTAGGACTCTTTAGTTAATAAATAATGATTTTTATACTTATTTGGGCTTTGGGCCTTTTATTATGTTTTAGCCATTTTTATTAATAAAATTCTAGTTTTTTATTGCTTCACTATTTTTGCCATAACTCTTGAACCAGACATTGGATTTACCTCATTTTTATTTCATATTTTAGATGATTCAGAGAGCTACAATTGTTATGAAGACATGAAGGGAAAATTCGGACAAGAGGGCGGTCGATTTTGGAGCCGAAGTCAGATGAATATTTCTGGATTTTATTTGGGCTCGAATTTTGTAACTAAAGCCCACTTTTATTTTATTTTCGTTTTGGGCTGAACCATTACACCCATTTCCATTTTAGGTTAACTTTAAGTTAGATGGCAGCCACAAACATTCATTCATTCATGTTTTTAGATTTTGGTGGATCAAAATAGGAGTTTTTAAATTCTCTCAAATGTTCTTCGTGTTCTTCGTCTGTTCTTCATTTTTCCTAGTCATGTTCAGCTAAATTTCTGTGATTAACCCAATGTTGAGGATTCCATGATTCGTTCAGAGAGCTTGTGCTTAATCGGTAACTTTACTCATTTTGTTTTCATCTTATCGATTCAATTTCTGGAAATAGTTAGAATATTAGATTTAATATTCGGTTTGGTTCATCCCAAGGACTGAGTTCGAACTAGGTTACGGTGTTGCTGTGCGATCGCACAGTGAGACGCCACTGTTCGGACAGATTCTAGGCGATCGTCTAGTCGAGGGATTTTCTGGACGAATGCAGAGATTTTGGTTCGTCCAGAACCAAACGCGAGTTTGTTCATTTTTCGTTCAATGATGGAAGTTTCTGAAATCTAAATGTTGGTTGATCATTGTTAATCTATTTCTGCATATTTCATTCTGTTTCTGCATATTTTCGTTTTTAATCTATTTTGAATCAAAACCCCCCATTTTTATTGTTTCTATTTTATTGCTTTTCGAATTGAACCGATTGTGAATTCGTTGGGAAACGACCCAGGTTACATTATACTGCAAATCCTTTTCTAATCTGGTTATTTTGGGAGACCACGGCAAATCTCTGTCAAAATATGGCGCCGCTGCTGGGGAATTTGCATCGGTTTGATTAGTAACAGTAGTGTAAATAGTTTCGTTTCGGTAGTTTAGGTGGTCGGGTGGCTGGACAGAAATTTTTCTGACCCAGATCACTCAAACCAAGTCTTATTCACAAGGAATTGAGCATTTTAAAAAGAGTCATTCCCAAGTAGGGAGTGAGGTATACCCTATTTTCCCCAAATTCCAACGTTTAGACCACTTTTTCGCTGTTTTAAGTTTTGATTTTGTGATTTCTACTAGGGTAATTTTTTTGGAGTATCTCTAATTTGGTTGAAAATTGGTACAGTGATAGAAAATGGCCTAACTCATAGGACACATCGCAAATCTTTGATTTGCCATGTGGTCTTCAGATTTTAGCCAAATTCCATCGTTTAGATCACTTTTTCAATTTTTGAAGTTTTTTTATTCCATTTTTGGGTTCCCCAATGGTCTAGGAGTTGCCCTGTCCAAGTCCCATAAATTTTAAAAATCATTTGATAGTGTTTCTGGACTTGTCTTGGTCAATTTCTACCATAGGTTTTTGCTTGTGTTGTTTCTTTTGTGTTGTCTTAGTGTTTTTCTACTTTTTACCACTTTTAGTGGCATTTTCGTAATTCTGAGTTTCTGGTGGCATTTTCGTAATTCTGATTGTCTGCAAATTCTGCCTTATTGCATGAGTACTAGGAGTACTACTAATCCAGAAGACTTGTTGCCATTTGATCCTGAAATAGAAAGAACAATTCTTCTTGTTAGAAGAGTTGTTAGGCTAAGTCATAGGATTAATACCGAACCGGACACCGAACTTGAGTCCGGTTGTGGTCATTACGATTGTGTCCATTACGTTGATCTTTCCGATTGTGTTTCGATAGTACTTCGATAGTCTTGTTGTTTTCCTTAAACCTACAACTAAGGCCACCTAGGGGCAACCGGAAACCTATTTTTGGTATGGGAAAACGTTATTTTCTGAACATGGAATGCCCTAGAAGGCTTCTAGAAGATCTGATTTCGTGGGCCCCAAGCTTTGGAAGATGAGCAGTGCAAAATGACCGTTTTACCCCTGGACCTAAAACCTTGCCGAAGTCACCATCGGGGCAATCTTGGAATTTGGATTTGGAGGGTTCAGATGGTGCCACATGTCCTGGACCAAGAAGACTCTAGAGAACCCTAGAAAAGAATATTCTGGAGCATCTTTGGAAAAATCTAGCGGAAAATGACTATTTTACCCCTAGGGTGTTATTTTAATTACGGGACAAGCCATAACCTTTTGGAGCCTATAAATAGGGCACTCCTCCCCCATTTGGATCAGCCTATTTCGTGCTCAAGGTGAGGGAGAGGAGTTCCAGCTGAAGGTCTTGCTCCAAGGAAGAAGAAAGCACCCGCAACCGAAATCCCGAGGTAAGTCTCCTAACCGGCAACCTAGCTACTCTTGCTTCTGCCCTATGGTGATTTTCGTGGAGTTGCTGTATTATTTTGGTATATTTGAGGTTTCCAGTGATTCCAGAAGGTGTTTTTGTGTGGGGACATGTTGGATCACCTTTTTCCAAACCCTAAAAGCTTAAGTCTTTGTTATACGAAAATCTGTCGGTTCTTACGGTTTCTGGGCAGCGTGTGTTAATCGGTAGGTTTGAAATAGTAAATGAACTTTTTTTGACCTTAAATTTTACATGGTGAAATTAGACACCCTGAGGATGATTTTGATATAATATTTTGTGTCATTTGGATTTTTCAACCGAGAGATATTGCAATTTTAAAATGACCTAAAAACTTGGACTCTGTCTCGGACCAGTGGCTAAGTTTTAAGAATCTGAGAAGGATTCGAACCAAGATGACTTTGGGGATTATTTTTATGGTAAAATAGACATTCTAAGGATTCAAATACCACTGATTTCATGTCGATAAGAGTTTTCTAGAATTTATTAAAAATCGGAGAAGTTGAGTCAACGTTTCTGGAAAATTCTGGAGTTAGGCGAAATTTATGGAACTTGAAGTAAAGTTTGAATATATGATTTAAAGTGTGGAATTTTTCTGTATCTAGGGTGTTTGCACATGTGGATCATATTTTCAAATGTCAAGGGAAGAGTACATTATTTTGCAAGGCGTGCCCAGGTCTTGTAAACTTGCATACTCTATGTGGCTCTTGTATGTTGTGTTATCATGATTGTGGATGTAGGCTAGGTAGTAGCTATGGGACTCATGTCCTATGGTGGCTACCGAGGCCGAAAGGTATGCCGGGGCTAGGTAGTAGCGGTAGAGGCACTGCGGCCGTGGCATGTGGGCTAGGTGGATCTTTGTGTGTGTGTGTTCACGAGGTGAAGGTGAGGCCCAAGGTATGTGAGGCTAGGTGGAACCTATATGATTTGTGTGTTTATAGGTATCCTCACGAGGCCCTAGGCTAGGTGTTGGGGTCGCTCACGACTACCGAGGCTGTCTGCGCGGCGGATCCGGGGGCTTGTCTTGACCGGGGGCGGTCTGCGGAGTACATGCCATGTTTATGTTTGAGTTCCTGATTGTGATTTACATTACATGCATTGCATACATATTGTATATGAGTTTAACAGGTTACTCCGGGGTTCAACCTTGAACTCGGAGCGCTTAAGAAAAGATACGGGTGTATAAGGCGGTAAGCTAGGTTGACTGATGGTGGAAAGGATACGGTAAGAGCAATGAAGACGAAGATTGAAGACTTATGGAAGTCCTTGTCTCATTGTAATTTTTATATTTATTGAACTACTTATTGCCCCATATTTGTCTTGGACGGTGTACCTTACCTACGGGGATTATTTTATGTAACTCGTTGTATCTTTACCGAGTATATTGTAAGTTGTCCAAACCGATCAATACTTTACGCGCGTACTACGATATCTGTTTTAAGCGAAAAATTAACCTAGGAAAAGATGATAAGCGATGAGGATCCTCTAACCCGCCACCCCGCAAGGGCGAGGCCGGTAGGGGTGTAACGGTTGGTATCGGCAAAGGTTTGGGCCAGATGCGGTAAATGGTACATGGTTAAGGGTACAAATGGGCAAATGGAGCATCAAGGATAAATACCCTAAGGAAGAGGGTTGTGCTCCCAATAAGATAAAACTCTTGTGATAGAAGAGGTAGCACAGTGAGTATGAGTTTGTTGCTAACCTTAGGTCTCACGATATGGAAATCGGGGACCGATTCCCCCAATGGAACTGGAAGGGAAGTGTATGGAGAAGCTGGTATCTGGTTTCTAAAAAGGCGAATGATTGGTACTAGTATGAGTACCCTGAACAGGAAGGGCACCCAGAAGTTAAGCGTGCTTGGACAAGAGAAGTCACGGGATGGGTGACCCTCTGGGAAGTATTGTAGGAATTTTAGATTCCTTTGCTTGAGGCTTTAGTACCTTAAGTTTTGTCTTATAGTGATCCCCAGAGATGCTTTAAGGATGTTAGGATATGATAGGGACTAGGCTTGAATCTGATCTTAAATGTGATTGAGGTTGAACTAAGGTTCTAGTATCTGAGAGTAGGGACCCTGTGATGATTGATTGATACTGAATGGTTGGGGTATAATTGAGGATTGATAGGTAACCTTGAGGTAATAGAATGATATTAGATATACCCCTATAATGTTGAGTATTGGATTGGAAATTAGAACCTCGTGAATAGTAATTGATGTTTTGAGGTTTAGACTAGGAAGTTGAATTACGATCCTAGTTTGTATTTTGGAAGTGTTATCTAGGTTCCTTAGCCTAATTGATGTTGAATCTGACAATTATTGGTTTGAGGTTATTTGAGGATAGTGATTAAATAGGCTATGAATCGAGATGATCGTAGCATGATTATTGGGTTTGTTTGAGGTTTTAGAATTAAGTTGATGAAGGCAAGATGATCGACTTGTTAATGAGAGATCCTATAGGCGTTTGATTGATCTGAATGGATTGAGGCATAATACCCATACGCATGAGGTATCTTGAGGTTACTAGTTGCTAGGGAATGATTTTAATCTCATGATATTCCCCTAAAAAGAATGATTAAAAAGAATAAATGATTGATGTTGTGAGAATAACCCTTGATGATAGTTCTTGTAGCATAGGGAAAGATCTTGATCTTGGATTTTCCCCATTTGGATTTTCAACCGAGAGATATTGCAATTTTAAAATGACCTAAAAACGATTCTAGTAGGAATTGAATGAACGATGTTAATTATCAACCTTTGTGCATCCAATATCCCCATGTGGATCATATTTTCGTACATTATTTTCGCTAACTTTGAGCTTAAATCTGGTCTAATACACTTGTTACCATGGTCTTTCAGGTGAGTGTTCCATTAAGCATTTGAAGGAATTCCATCTAGTGTGCAGCACAATGAAATCGCAGGCCATTGATGAAGATCATATCAAACTGAGAGCTTTTCCTTTCTCATTAGAAGGTGGAGCCAAAGACGCTTTGTTGTATCTTGACCCTCATCTATTGGGGGGGAGCCGGTGATGTTCGAGAGGTTATTTATGGAGAAATATTACCCTGCCTCAAGAGCAATTGTGATCAAGAAGGAAATTGGCAACGTTAAACAGGCCAATGGGGAGACTATGCATGAGTACTGGGAGAGGTTCAAAAGGTTATGTGCAAGCTGTCCACACCACCAGATCACTGAGCAACTCTTGATTACCCATTTCTATGATGGTGTGCTACCAGTAGACAAAGGTTTGGTGGATGCTTCCAGTGGTGGGGCTCTGCGTAACAAGACACCTATAGATGCCCGAGACTTGATATCTGAGATGGCAGCCAACTCTTAGCAATTTGGTACCAGGGCCAATAGTACTCCTGTTTACCATGTTTAAACACCTCCAGTCCAGTACGATTCTCAGAGATTAGAGAATAGACTTGATGATCTGACCTCTCTGGTGAGGCGGTTAAGCGTGACACGACGGTACAATCTTCTCCTCCTTAGATTGGGTACTCATGTGGGTTCTGTTCTGACCCTTACCATTCTACTGACTGACTCTTGCCTTACCTTGCATGATCCTGCTTATCAAGACTAGTCAGTAGCTTCAATGGGTGTTTTTCCAGGAAAGCCACAATACCAGCAGAATAATGCATTCTCCAATACCTACAATCCTGGTTGGAGAAATCACCCCAATTTCCGTTGGAACCAGAATCAGAACCAGGGTAACCAATATCAGAAGAAGAATTCTGGGAATTATCGCGAGAGACAAGACGGACCCACGAAATTTCCCAGTTAGTCTACACCTCCTTTGCCTTTGCCAGCACCACCTCCTCGACCAGCCATATGTGCACCTCCACAGGTGACACAATAGAAGGCTAGTAGTAGTGGTGGTAGTTCCTCACTTGAAGATATGATGAAGCAACTTGTCATAGCCAATATGCAGTTCCAACAGCAAACTGACACTTCCATTCAGAGTTTGCAAACACAGATTGGGCAGTTGGCAACATCATTGAACCAGCTTCAACCTCAGGGATCCAACACTCTTCCCTCACAAATAATTCCTAATCCTAAGGGGAATGTGAGTGCTATCTCCCTTCGATCTGGCAAGCAATTGGAGGAGCCTAAACCAGCTGCAGATGTGACTTCCAATCAGAAAGAGAGTCAGAAAATGTGAAGATTGACTCTAAAAATAAAAAGGCAATGCAACAAGGTGAAGAGGAAGACATTCCCATTCCTCTTCCTTTCCCTCAGAGAGCCCCTCAATCCAAGAAGTTGGTAGAAAAAGCACAAGAGAAGGATATACTTGAGACATTCAGAAGAGTAGAGATCAACATTCCTCTCTTAGATACAGTCAAACAAATTCCTAAATATGCCAAGTTTCTAAAGGAGTTGTGTACCAACAAGAGGCGATTGAAGGGAAGTGAATGAGTGAGTTTGAACCAGAATGTATCAGCACTCATCGCCTACCATGCCTCGCAAGTGCAAGGATCTAGGGATGTTTTCTATCCCTTGCCTTATTGGTAACTATAGTTTGATGATTGCATGCTAGATTTAGGTGCTTCTATTAATGTTATGCCTGCATCTATTTATAAATCTTTTGGTCTTGGTCCTTTACGTCCCACTGGTGTTGTTGTTCAGCTAGCTAATAGGAGTAATGTTCATCCTTCTGGTGTAGTTGAAGATGTATTAGTCAAAGTTAATGAATTGATATTGCCCGTTGATTTTTACATCTTAGATATGGAGGGTGAGTCTCCTAGTAGTAGGTCACCAATCATTCTAGGGAGGCCTTTCATGAAAACAGCTAGGATTAAGATAGATGTGCATTCTGGTACTCTTTCCATGGAGTTTCGTGATATATATGTGAATTTCAATATCTTTGATGCCATGAAACATCCTAGGGATGAATATTCTGTTTTCTGCATTGATGTGATTGATGATCTTGTGGATGATGTTCTTGTTGGTTGGTGTCTTGATTATCCCGATTTTGCATCTAAGAGTGATTCTCCCATTTGTGCATGTCTTGATAATGAATTGTGCTCTGTTTGCACTGATTTGCTTAATGCTGCATTATTTGGTGATTCGACTTGCTTGGTGATTCTACATTACATGTGGATTCTAATATTGATTCTGAGTTTGAGCTTCATCCTGATCCTAATGTACATCCTGATTCTGATTTTGATGAGCTTAACTCTGATTTTGATGAGCTTGATCTGATGTTAACATTGAGCTGTATAGACACAGTTCTTCTGTTTCTTTGAATGTGGTTTTAGGCATTTCCAGTGTGATGACATCAGAGTTGTTGCAACAACCACCCAAGCTTTTCCCTCCACTGAGCAACCACCCAAGCTTGAGTTGAAATCCCTTCCAGATCACCTGAAGTATGCATTTCTGGAGGTGGATGAACAGTTGCCAGTCATTGTGGCAAATAATCTTCTTCCTGACCAAGAAGAGAAACTGCTAAGCTTATTGAGGGCAAACAAGAAAGCCATTGGTTGGACATTAGCTGATATCGTTGGCATCAGCCCTTCCATGTGTATGCATCGAATTCTGTTGGAAGAGGACTCTAAGTCGGCGAGGCAACCCCAGAGACGCCTTAATCCTCTTATCCTTGATGTGGTGAAGAATGAGGTCACTAAGCTTTTGCAAGCTGGTATCATCTATCTCATTTCTGATAACCAGTGGGTTAGCCCGGTCCAGGTGGTTCCTACGAAATCTGGAGTCACTGTGGTAGCCAATCAGAAGAATGAGCTCATTCCTACTCGAGTTTAGAATAGTTGGAGAGTTTGCATGACTATAGGAGACTCAACCAAGCCACTCGCAAGGATCATTACCCTCTACCTTTCATTGATCAGATGTTAGAGCGATTGGCTGGCAAGTCCCATTACTGCTACCTGGATGGCTACTCCGAATACTTCCAGATCCATATTGCTCCTGAGGATCAAGAGAAGATGACCTTCACATGCCCCTTTGGAACATATGCCTACCGAAGGATGCCTTTTGGCCTCTACAACGCACCTGGCACCTTTCAGCGTTGTATGGTAAGCATTTTCTCTGAATTTCTAGAGGACTGCGTGGAGGTTTTTATGGATGATTTCACTGCAATGGATCTGATTTTGATGCATGCTTAGCTAATTTGTCTAGATTTTTGCATAGGTGTATTGAGTCTAATCTTGTGCTGAATTATGAGAAGTGTCACTTTATGGTTGAGTCAGGTATAGTCTTGGGACACATAGTGTCTAGGAAAGGGATTGAGGTAGGCCCTGCTAAGATAGATGTAATTACTGCTTTGCCTTACCCCACATCTGTGCGGGAAGTTCGTTCTTTTCTTGGTCATGCAAGTTTCTATCGGCGTTTCATTTGGGATTTCAGCAAAACCGCCCGACCCTTGTCCTACCTTCTGCATAAGGACACTGTCTTTGTATTTGATGATACTTGCAAGGCGGCCTTCGATCATTTGAAGCGTTGCCTGACTACAGCCCCAGTGATCCAACCCCCTGATTGGTGCCTCCCTTTCGAGTTGATGTGCGATACTTCCAACTATGCGGTTGGTGCTATCTTGGCATAGCGGGTAGACAGAGCATCTCATGTCATTGCATATGCCTCCAAGACTTTGGATCCTACCCAGTCTAATTACACCACTACTGAGAAAGAGTTGTTGGCTATTGTATTTGCTTTTGATAAGTTTAGGTCATATCTGCCAGCAAATAGAGTAGTTGTTTTCTCTGACCATGTTGCTTTGAAGTTTCTTTTGAAAAAGGCAGATGCTAAGCCACGACTCATCCGGTGGATGTTACTGCTCCAAGAGTTTGATGTTGAGATTCGAGACAGAAGTGGAGCACAAAATTGGGTAGCTGACCACTTGAGTCACATCACCCATTCTCCTTCTCACCGCTCTTCTATTCGGGATGGTTTCCCTGATAAGCAGCTTTTACAACTGCAAGGTAAGCTTCCATGGTATTCTAATCTGGTTAACTACTTGGTAGCTGGTGTTTTGCCTGTAGATTCCATTAGGGCCCAAACCCTTAAATTAAAGAGTGAGTCTAAATATTATGTTTGGGGTGACCCTTATCTGTGGAAATTTTGTAGTGACCAAGTAGTTAGGAGATGTGTGACTGATCATGAGTGTCACTCTATATTGCATTTTGCTCATGCTTCTGCCTGTGGTGGTCACTTTGGACCCCAAAGAACTGCTAGGAAAGTATTAGACAGTGGATTATTTTGGCCTTCCTTGTTTCATGATTCCCATCTGTTTTGTAAGTCATGTGATAACTGTCAGAGAGGAGGGAGTATTTCCCGTAGGCATGAGATGCCCCAGAACCCTATATTGTTTTGTGAGATCTTTGATGTTTGGGGTATTGATTTTATGGGTCCATTTCCTACTTCATATGGTTATACTTACATACTGCTAGCTGTTGATTATGTCTCGAAATGGGTTGAGGCAAAAGCCACACAGACTAATGATTCTTCTTTGGTGGTGGATTTTGTTAGGTCTAACATTTTCTACAGGTTTGGCATTCCTAGAGCTATTATCAGTGACCAGGACTCCTATTTTTGCAACTGAAGCATGGGTGCCTTGTTACGCAAGTATGGAGTGCTTCACAAGGTCTCCACAATATACCATCCTCAGACCAACGGTCAAGCTAAAGTCTCAAATAGAGAAATTAAGCAAATCCTTCAGAAGACTGTTAACTCTACCTGGAAAGATTGGAGTAAGCGATTAGAGGATGCTTTGTGGGCCTATCGCACCGCCTACAAGACTCCGATTGGGATGTCTCCTTATCGGCTTGTCTTTGGTAAGGCATGTCATCTTCCGGTTGAGTTGGAGCATCAAGCCTATTGGGCCATTAGGTAGCGTAACATGGATTTGGTTAAGTCTGGGATGGAGCAGAAGCTACAATTGCAAGAGTTGGATGAGCTTAGATTGGATGCCTATGAGAGCTTGCGGTTATACAATGAAAAGACTAAGGCATTCCATGATAAGCATATTCTGAGGAAAGAATTTTTTGTGGGCCAGAAAGTTCTTGTTTAACTCCGTTTGAAGTTTATGCTGGTAAGCTTCGATCTAAATGGGATGGCCCTTTTGAGATCACTAACATTTGGTGCCATTTGGTGCTGTTGAGCTATGTGATCCACCCACATGACAAACCTTTAAGGTCAATGGGCATCGCCTCAAGCCATTTCATGAGGGATCCCAACAGCAGCCTGAGGAAGCAGAGATTCTCCTCATTGATGCCACTTATCCTCCATAAACCCCTTGGGGAGTATTCTTCTTTCTTTCTCCCTCTTTTTTCTATTTGTTTTCCTTTTTCTACTTTGTTTTTGAAAATAAATACAGTCTCTCATTCTATGATTGCTACATATTATGAACTAGGACATTTTGGTTTTAAAGGATCATTCTGTTGGGTCTACCATTCTTGACTCTTCGATTACATGTCTTGGTAGTTGATTTGGTGATGTTGGTTGCTTAAGTTGGTCTTGACCTTGTGCGGTTTTGGGCCTGCATGAATGGATTCATCTTTTGCCATTCTTTCTTTCATGTGTGCATCTCCTCGTGATTTGTGTTCTCTAGAACTTGCTCCTTTTCTTTTTGAAGCTACATTTTTCACTTACGTGCATAAGTATGATGGAAGCTTGTTTTCTTTCTTTTATTTTCCCTACTGATGAGGACATAGGAGGCAGCATGACCAAGGCAACAAACTTGGAGGACATTCAAGGTCTTGGAGGCCCAATGACAAGAGCAAAAGCTAAAAAGGCTAAAGAGGCCCTAAACCTCCTGGTGACCACCTTACTTGAGACAACCCCAAGTCTAAAGGAAGAAGAGGCCGAAGAAGAATAAGCCTCAATGGATATGCATGAAGGCTTCAATTTACTTGGCCCAAATTCTGCACTTAGTTTTATCTTTCAGTCATTTAGTTAAACTTTTGTAATAAGGCTTATTGGGCTGGCTTATTGGGCTTTGTGTGTAAGAATATTTAGGTTAAACTTAATATGGATGTTGTCCCCTATATAAGGGAACACCATAGCTTTTGAGACGGTAGATTTGAATTAAGAGTTAACCTTTTTGGTGAGAGACAAGCTTCTCTAGGGTTCTTTTGAGAATCTCTGAACTTATCAAGGGTTTCAATCCTTGTGGCGTTCTTGGCTTATCAATTCCTTGGAATTGTGGCGCCTATAGTTTTCGTTCTAAATTTCTCGGTTTTGTATCTCCAGATTTCCTTATCGTTTTCCAGTGTTTCTTGAGCCAAATTCGTAGTTCAGAAAGCCATCTTTCTTCTCGTTCTGGAATCACTTGAATCCAAGGTCTGTAGCGCGAGATACATTCTGTTCTTTCAGGATGCTACAGTTTTCGTTCCATATTTCTTGGTTTCGTAACTCCTGATTCCCTTATTCTTTTTCAGTGTTTCTTGAGTCAAAATCGTGTTTCAGAAAGCGAACTTTCACCTCGTTTTGGAATCACTCAATTCTGAGGTCTGTAGCGTGGGATACGTTTGATTCTTATCAGACGCGTTGGTGGCCGAATTTCCTGACGCGAAATTCCATTCCTAGCGATCCAATCATCCTATTCTTTCGGGAATCATATCATCTGGTATCAGAGCTAAGGATCTAGGATTGGAGTTGGGTTATCTTTTCTCGATTGATTACATCCGATCTGGTCACACATTTGGTAACCCTAATCCCTAAAATCTGTGTTTTGATTTTTTGAATTGTGCAATTCTGTTTTAGCTGTTTTTGTTTGTTTCTAATCTGTTCTTTCAATCTTTTGCTTGTTGTTTCTTTCAATTTCTTGTTCTTGAGTTTGTTCTTTCTTGTTCAGAATTCAATTCCTTGAATTCTGCACTTGGTTCTTGGTGTTCATCCTTGATTCATCATTGTTCTTGAATTTTATTCCTTTTGTTGAAGAATCAGGTGTCATAAAAACAAAAAGAAAAGAAAAAAAAAAAAAAAAAGAAAAGAAAAAAAGAAACAAAAAAAAAAAAAAAAAAAAAAACTATACAGCACCTTGCTATTCCATTACACACTACTCTACTTGTGAATCAAGTCCAAAGTGTCTTCCTTGAATAATTCCTCCAAATTGTTTTGGGTTTTCTTTGTCTTGTTTTCTTTGTCTTGTCTTCTTTGACATTTTTTCCAATTTGTATTGTGAGTCACCACCAATTCTTGAGCTTGGGATTGTACTCTTGAGTGTTCTTGGAGATTCTGTTAAGAACTTAAAGAGAGCTATTGAGTGGTAAAAGGCAAGAGAGCACACTACACAAAAGCCTTATAGAGAGCAACAAACACGAGTGATACATTTTTAAGAGTGTAAACACGTGAGCGAGTTGTGAGGTCCTATTACTTTTGTTCTTTTCCTTGAATTATGGCAGGTACAGGTGGTGAAGGTGTTCCTCCTCCTATAGGAGATAACAGATTGCTAATTGAAGCCATTACAACTCAAATGCAAAGGATGATGAGGGAACACACAGAGGAGTTATATGAGAGAATGGAGAGAATAGAAAATCAGGGGAATCATGATGAAGATAGACAAAGAGGGAGGGATGAAAGAAGGAGAAGAAGAGATAATGAGAATGATGCTAGAGAGGATAGAATTAAGGGAGTGAAGCTTAATATACCATCTTTTAAAGGAAAAAGTGATCCGGAGGCCTATTTAGAGTGGGAACTGAAGATTGAGCACTTATTTGCATTTCACAATTATGCGAAGAGAAGAAAATGAAGGTGGCAGCCATGGAGTTTAGTGATTATGCTCTCATTTGGTGGGACCAATTGCAAAAGGAGAGGGTGAGATATGAAGAACCATTGGTGGATAGTTGGGTGGAGATGAAAAGGCTAATGAGGAGAAGATTTGTTCCTTCCCATTATCATCGAGACCTTCACAATAAACTTCAAAGACTCACACAAGGTAACAAGAGTGTAGATGAGTATTATAAAGAGATGGAGGTGTCCTTGATTAGAGCAAATATTAGTGAAGAACGGGAGGCTACTATGGCACGTTTCTTGCATGGGCTGAATAGTGATATAAGGGATATTGTGGAGTTGCAAAATTATGTGGAGTTGGAGGATTTAGTGCAACAAGCTAGTAAGGTAGAACAACAACTCAAGAGAAAGGGTTTTATGAGGAAAAACTCTTCAAATTTTAATTCTTCAAGCTGGAAGGATAGAAATAAGAAGGAGGGAGGTTCGTCATCAAGCAATCCCACTACTACACCTCAAAGGACTCAAACTAAATCCAATGAGATCCCTAAAAAGACAAGGAGTAGTGAAATAAAATGCTTCAAGTGTTTGGGGAGAGGTCACATAGCTTCAGAATGTCCAACTAAGAAGACTATGTTACTTAAAGAGGATGGAGAGTTTACTAGTGAGTCTTCTTCAGATTTTGCCTCACAAGATGATGAAGATGAGTATATTGAAGAAATGATTCCAGAAGGAGATTTGTTTATGGTAAGAAGGATGTTGGGTAGCCAAGCAAAAGACATGGATGATAGTCAAAGACAGAACATCTTTCATACTAGATGCCTTATCCAAGGGAAGGTATGTTCTTTAATTATTGATGGAGGGAGTTGTACTAATGTTGCAAGTACTAGAATGGTGTCTAAATTGGGCATGGAAACCAAACCTCACCCGATGCCATACAAGCTTCAATGGCTTAGTGAGGATGGTGAAGTGACCGTAAGCAAACAAGTGGAGGTGAACTTCTCCATAGGAAAGTATTATGATACAGTTTTATGTGATGTGGTACCAATGGAGGCTTGTCATTTGCTTCTTGGGAGACCTTGGCAATATGATAAGAAAGTTATGCATGATGGTTGCACCAACAAGTTCTCTTTTGTACATAAAGAACGCAAGACTACTCTTGCACCTTTGACACCAAGAGAAGTTAGTGAGGATAATTTAAAAATGAGAGAAAAAAGAAAGCAAGAGAGAAAAGAGAGTGGAAGAGAGCAAGAGAAAAAAGAGAAAAAGAGAGAAAAACATCAAACTTGTTTATAAAAGAAAAAGAGGTGAAAAAGGCAATGCATTTGAAAAAGCCAATGCTCTTACTTTTGAGTAAAGATAATAATTTTACAGATGCAAGTCCTACTAACTCTCTTCCAAATGAGGTTTCTAATTTGTTGCAGAAATTTAAAGATGTTTTTCCTAAAGAGGTACCTCACGGACTACCACCTCTAAGAGGCATAGAACATCAAATTGATCTCATTCCAGGAGCTTCATTGCCTAACAACTCGTTTTTCAGCATAAAGATGGTAAGAGTAAGGCTGAATATGTGCGGAAACTACATGAGAAGGTAAAGGCAAACATTGAAAAAAAGGTAGAGAGTTACGTCAAGCAAGCAAACAAAGGAAGGAAAAAGGTAGTGTTTGACCCAGGTGATTGGGTTTGGGTTCATTTGAGAAAAGAGAGGTTTTTTGCCCAAAGGAAATCTAAACTTCAACAAAGGGGAGTAGTTCCTTTCCAAGTGCTATCCAAGATTAATGATAATGCCTATAAAATAGATCTCCCTGGTGAGTATGGTGTAAGCACTACTTTTAATGTGGCTGATTTGTCCCTTTTTGATGCAGGAGAAGGGGATTATAATTTGAGGACAAATTCTTCTGAAGAAGGAGGGAATGATGAGGACATAGGAGGCAGCATGACCAAGGCAACAAACTTGGAGGACATTCAAGGTCTTGGAGGCCCAATGACAAGAGCAAAAGCTAAAAAGGCTAAAGAGGCCCTAAACCTCCTGGTGACCACCTTACTTGAGACAAGCCCAAGTCGGAAGAAGAGGCCAAAGAAGAATAAGCCTCAATGGATATGCATGAAGGCTTCAATTTACTTGGCCCAAATTCTGCACTTAGTTTTATCTTTCAGTCATTTAGTTAAACTTTTGTAATAAAGCTTATTGGGCTCGCTTATTGGGCTTTGTGTGTAAAGATTTAGGTTAAACTTAATATGGGTGTTGTCCACTATATAAGGGAACACCATAGCTTTTGAGACGACAGATTTGAATTAAGAGTTAACCTTTTTGGTGAGAGACAAACTTCTCTAGGGTTCTTTTGAGAATCTCTGAACTTATCAAGGGTTTCAATCCTTGTGGCGTTCTTGGCTTATCAATTCCTTGGAATTGTGGCGCCTACAGTTTTCGTTCTAAATTTCTCGGTTTTGTATCTCCAGATTTCCTTATCGTTTTCCAGTGTTTCTTGAGCCAAATTCGTAGTTCAGAAAGCCATCTTTCTTCTCGTTCTGGAATCACTTGAATCCAAGGTCTGTAGCGCGAGATACATTCTGTTCTTTCAGGACGCTACAGTTTTCGTTCCATATTTCTTGGTTTCGTAACTCCTGATTCCCTTATTCTTTTTCGGTGTTTCTTGAGTCAAAATCGTGTTTCAGAAAGCGAACTTTCACCTCGTTTTGGAATCACTCAATTCTGAGGTCTGTAGCGTGGGATACGTTTAATTCTTATCAGACGCGTTGGTGGCCGAATTTCCAGCGCGAAATTCCATTCCTAGCGATCCAATCATCCTATTCTTTCGGGAATCATATCACCTACTTTGGCCAAATAGTCTTTCCCTTGCATTATGATCCCTTTGCTAGCCCTTTGTGCCTTTTTGACTCATTCTTTTCTAAGCCACATTACAAGCCTAAGCGTAAAACCATTTTATTACGCACCTTGAAAATTTATTGAGCATTGGTTTTCACATTGGTTTTGTGTTTAAGTGTGAGGGTTGCTCAGGAGTACAACAGTTTAAGTGTGGGGGGATGTTTGGTTTTGTCATTGTGATTATGTATATAGTATAGTTTCATTTTCAGCAAAGAAAAAAAGAAAAGAAAAGAAAAAATAAAAAAATAAAAATAAAAATAAAAAAGAACAAAAAGAAAAAGAAAAGAAAGAAAGAAAAGCAGAAAAAAAAATAAAGAAAGAAAATACATAGAAAGAAAGGAGATATATAAGTAAAATAAAATTTTCTTACATAGAGAATGATTGTGTTAATTGGTGCTCCTTTTAATTTCTTTGGTGCTTAGCCTCTCATTCCATACTATTTACCTTCACCCTAACCCCATTACAACCTTTCATAACAAGCTCTCTTGATTTGTGCATGCATGTGTTATGAGTAGTGGTGATGAAGACATAGGAGGCAGCATGACCAAGGCAACAAACTTGGAGGACATTCAAGGTCTTGGAGGCCCAATGACAAAAGCAAAAGCTAAAAAGGCTAAAGAGGCCCTAAACCTCCTGGTGACCACCTTACTTGAGACAAGCCCAAGTCGGAAGAAGAGGCCAAAGAAGAATAAGCCTCAATGGATATGCATGAAGGCTTCAATTTACTTGGCCCAAATTCTGCACTTAGTTTTATCTTTAGTCATTTAGTTAAACTTTTGTAATAAAGCTTATTGGGCTCGCTTATTGGGCTTTGTGTGTAAAGCAGAATGATGAAGACATAGGAGGCAGCATGACCAAGGCAACAAACTTGGAGGACATTCAAGGTCTTGGAGGCCCAATGACAAGAGCAAAAGCTAAAAAGGCTAAAGAGGCCCTAAACCTCCTGGTGACCACCTTACTTGAGACAAGCCCAAGTCGGAAGAAGAGGCCAAAGAAGAATAAGCCTCAATGGATATGCATGAAGGCTTCAATTTACTTGGCCCAAATTCTGCACTTAGTTTTATCTTTCAGTCATTTAGTTAAACTTTTGTAATAAAGCTTATTGGGCTCGCTTATTGGGCTTTGTGTGTAAGCAGATTTAGGTTAAACTTAATATGGGTGTTGTCCACTATATAAGGGAACACCATAGCTTTTGAGACGGCAGATTTTGAATGAAGAGTTAACCTTTTTGGTTGAGAGACAAGCTTCTCTAGGGTTCTTTTGAGAATCTCTGAACTTATCAAGGGTTTCAATCTTTGTGGCGTTCCTGGCTTATCAATTCCTTGGAATTGTGGCGCCTACAGTTTTCGTTCGAAATTTCCGGGTTTTGTATCTCCAGATTCCCTTATCATTTTCTGGTGTTTCTTGAGCCAAATTCGTAGTTCAGAAAGCTATCTTTCTGCTCGTTTTGGAATCACTTGGATCCAAGTGTTTCTTGAGTCAAAATCGTGTTTCAGAAAGCGAACTTTCACCTCGTTTTGGAATCACTCAATTCTGAGGTCTGTAGCGTGGGATACGTTTGATTCTTATCAGACGCGTTGGTGGCCGAATTTCCAGCGCGAAATTCCATTCCTAGCGATCCAATCATCCTATTCTTTCGGGAATCATATCATCTGGTATCAAAGCAAAGGATCTAGGATTGGAGTTGGGTTATCTTTTCTCGATTGATTACATCCAATCTGGTCACACATTTGGTAACCCTAGTCCCTAAAATCTGTGTTTTGATTTTTTGAATTGTGCAATTCTGTTTTAGCTGTTTTTGTTTGTTCCTAATGTGTTCTTTCAATCTTTTGCTTGTTGTTTCTTTCAATTTCTTGTTCTTGAGTTTGTTCTTTCTTGTTCAGAATTCAATTCCTTGAATTCTGCACTTGGTTCTTGGTGTTCATCCTTGATTCATCATTGTTCTTGAATTTTATTCCTTTTGTTGAAGAATCAGGTGTCATAAAAAAAGAAAGAAAAGAAAGAAAGAAAAAAAAAAGAAAAAAAAAGAAAAGAAAAGAAAAGAAAAAAAGAAACAGAAAAAAAAAAAAACTATACAGCACCTTGCTATTCAATTACACACACTACTACGTGTGAACGTATGAACCAAGTCCAAAGTGTCTTCCTTGAATAATTCCTCCAAATTGTTTTGGACTTTCTTTGTCTTGTCTTCTTGACATCAATTCTAGAGTTTGGGGATTGTACTCTTGAGTGTTCTTGGAGATTCTGTTAAGAACTTAAAGAGAGCTATTGAGTGGTAAAAGGCAAGAGAGAACACTACACAAAAGCCTTATAGAGAGCAACAAACACGAGTGATACATTTTTAAGAGTGTAAACACGTGAGTGAGTGGTGAGGTCCTATTACTTTTGTTCTTTTCCCTGAATTATGGCAGGTACAGGTGGTGAAGGTGTTCCTTCTCCTATAGGAGATAACAGATTGCTAATTGAAGCCATTACAACTCAAATGCAAAGGATGATGAGGGAACACACAGAGGAGTTATATGAGAGAATTGATAGAATAGAAAATCAGGGGAATCATGATGAAGATAGACGAGAGAGGAGGGATGAAAGAAGGAGAAGAAGAGATTATGAGAATGATGCTAGAGAGGATAGAATTAAGGGAGTGAAGCTTAATATACCATCCTTTAAGGGAAAAAGTGATCCGGAGGCCTATTTAGAGTGGGAACTGAAGATTGAGCACTTATTTGCATGTCACAATTATACTGAAGAAAAGAAAATGAAGGTGGCAGCCATGGAGTTTAGTGATTATGCTCTCATTTGGTGGAACCAATTGCAAAGGGAGAGGGTGAGATATGAAGAACCATTGGTGGATAGTTGGGTGGAGATGAAAAGGCTAATGAGAAGAAGATTTGTTCCTTCCCATTATCATCGAGACCTTCACAATAAACTTCAAAGACTCACACAAGGTAACAAGAGTGTAGATGAGTATTATAAAGAGATGGAGGTGTCCTTGATTAGAGCAAATATTAGTGAAGAACGGGAGGCTACTATGGCCCGTTTCTTGCATGGGCTGAATAGTGATATAAGGGATGTTGTGGAGTTGCAAAATTATGTGGAGTTGGAGGATTTAGTGCAACAAGCTAGTAAGGTAGAACAACAACTCAAGAGAAAGGGTGTCATGAGGAAAAACTCTTCGAATTTTAATTCTTCAAGTTGGAAGGATAGAAATAAGAAGGAGGGAGGTTCTTCATCAAGCAATCCCACTACTACACCTCAAAGGACTCAAACTAAATCCAATGAGATCCCTAAAAAGACAAGGAGTAGTGAAATAAAATGCTTCAAGTGTTTGGGGAGAGGTCACATAGCTTCAGAATGTCCAACTAAGAAGACTATGTTACTTAAAGAGGATGGAGAGCTTACTAGTGAGTCTTCTTCAGATTCTTCCTCACATGATGATGAAGATGAGTATGTTGAAGAAATAATTCCAGAAGGAGATTTGTTTATGGTAAGAAGGATGTTGGGTAGCCAAGCAAAAGACATGGATGATAGTCAAAGAGAGAACATCTTTCATACTAGATGCCTTATCCAAGGAAAGGTATGTTCTTTAATTATTGATGGAGGAAGTTGTACCAATGTTGCAAGTGCTAGAATGGTGTCTAAATTGGGCATAGAAACCAAACCTCACCCGTTGCCATACAAGCTTCAATGGCTTAGTGAGGATGGTGAAGTGACCGTAAGCAAACAAGTGGAGGTGAACTTCTCCGTAGGAAAGTATGATGATACAGTTTTATGTGATGTGGTACCAATGGAGGCTTGTCATTTGCTTCTTGGGAGACCTTGGCAATATGATAAGAAAGTTATGCATGATGGTTGCACCAACAAGTTCTCTTTTGTACATAAAGAACGCAAGACTACTCTTGCACCTTTGACACCAAGAGAGGTTAGTGAGGATAATTTAAAAATGAGAGAAAAAAGAAAGCAAGAGAGAAAAGAGAGTGGAAGAGAGCAAGAGAAAAAAAAGAAAAAGAGAGAAAAGCACCAAACTTGTTTATAAGAGAAAAAGAGGTGAAAAAGGCAATGCATTTGAAGAAGCCAATGCTCTTACTTTTGAGTAAAGAGAATAATTTTATAGATGCAAGTCCTACTAACTCTCTTCCAAATGAGGTTTCTAATTTGTTGCAGGAATTTAAAGATGTTTTTCCTAAAGAGGTACCTCACGGACTACCACCTCTAAGAGGCATAGAACATCAAATTGATCTCATTCCAGGAGCTTCATTGCCTAACAGGCCAGCCTATAGGAGTAACCCCCAAGATACCAAGGAGATTCAAAGACAAGTTGGAGACTTGATGCAAAAAGGGTGGGTGCAAGAAAGCCTAAGTCCATGTGCAGTTCCAGTCATTCTAGTACCTGAGGAAGATGGAACATGGAGGGTGTGCACTGATTGTAGAGCCATCAATAACATCACGGTAGAGTATAGACATCCCATTCCTAGATTGGATGATTTATTGGATGAATTGCATGGTGCTTGTTTCTTCTCTAAAATTGATTTAAAGAGTGGATGCCATCAAATTAGGATTAGAGAAGGGGATGAATGGAAAACAACTTTTAAAAATAAATATGGGCTGTATGAATGGTTGGTTATGCCATTTGGTTTAACTAATGCTCCTAGTACCTTCATGAGATTAATGAATCATGTGTTAAGGGAATTTTTAGGGAAGTTTGTTGGGGTGTATTTTGATGATATTCTGAATTATAGCAACTCTTATGATAACCATCTTGTGCATTTGAGATTAGTGTTTGAACCAGGTGATTGGGTTTGGGTTCATTTGAGAAAAGAGAGGTTTCCTTCCCAAAGGAAATCTAAGCTTCAACAAAGGGGAGATGGTCCTTTCCAAGTGCTATCCAAGATTAATGATAATGCTTATAAAATAGACCTCCCTGGTGAGTATGGTGTAAGCACTACTTGTTAATGTGGCTGATTTGTCCCTTTTTGATGCGGGAGAAGGGGATTATAATTTGAGGACAAATTCTTCTAAAGAAGGAGGGAATGATGAAGACATAGGAGGCAGCATGACCAAGGCAACAAACTTGGAGGACATTCAAGGTCTTGGAGGCCCAATGACAAGAGCAAAAGCTAAAAAGGCTAAAGAGGCCCTAAACCTCCTGGTGACCACCTTACTTGAGACAAGCCCAAGTCTAAAGGAAGAAGAGGCCAAAGAAGAATAAGCCTCAATGGATATGCATGAAGGCTTCAATTTACTTGGCCCAAATTCTGCACTTAGTTTTATCTTTCAGTCATTTAGTTAAACTTTTGTAATAAAGCTTATTGGGCTCGCTTATTGGGCTTTGTGTGTAAGCAGATTTAGGTTAAACTTAATATGGGTGTTGTCCACTATATAAGGGAACACCATAGCTTTTGAGACGGCAGATTTTGAATGAAGAGTTAACCTTTTTGGTTGAGAGACAAGCTTCTCTAGGGTTCTTTTGAGAATCTCGAACTTATCAAGGGTTTCAATCCTTGTGGCGTTCCTGGCTTATCAATTCCTTGGAATTGTGGCGCCTACAGTTTTCGTTCGAAATTTTCGGGTTTTGTATCTCCAGATTCCCTTATCGTTTTCTGGTGTTTCTTGAGCCAAATTCGTAGTTCAGAAAGCTATCTTTCTGCTCGTTTTGGAATCACTTGGATCCAAGTGTTTCTTGAGTCAAAATCGTGTTTCTTGAGTCAAAAGTTTCGAACTTTCACCTCGTTTTGGAATCACTCAATTCTGAGGTCTGTAGCGTGGGATACGTTTGATTCTTATCAGACGCGTTGGTGGCCGAATTTCCAGCGCGAAATTCCAATTCTAGCGATCCAATCATCCTATTCTTTCGGGAATCATATCAAGTGGAGACGTAGAAATTGAGCAAGCTTATGGTAGAACAATTTTCTTGAGTAGAATTTGAGCGATACATTTATTTACCTTAAACACTTGAGAGATTGATTTATTGAGTGCATCATTTGAGAGACCATCTTTTGTGATTAGCATCATTAATTGAGATTACCATGAATTGTAATTTGAGATGAAGGGATTGTGGTCTTGATTGATTGATCTTTTGGAGCTTTGTGTCCATTGTGAGCAATTGTTTGAAAAGAAGAGTTTCTCCTTTAGGTCTTTTTCTTGAATTTTGCTCAGGAGTGCAAAAAGATAAGTGTGGGGGAATTTGATAATTTAATATTTCATACACTTCTTTTTCTCTTGATTAATAATTTAGGACTCTTTAGTTAATAAATAATGGCTTTTATACTTATTTGGGCTTTGGTCCTTTTATTATGTTTTAGCTATTTTTAATAATAAAATTCCAGTTTTATACTGCTTCACTATTTTTACCATGACTCTTGAACCAAACATCAGATTTGCCTCATTTTTGTTTCATATTTCAGATGATTCAGAGAGCTACAATTGTTATGAGACATGAAGGGAAAATTCGGACAAGAGGGCGGTCGATTTTGGAGCCGAAGTCAGATGAATATTTCTGGATTTTATTTGGGCTCGAATTTTGTAACTAAAGCCCACTTTTATTTTATTTTCATTTTAGGCTGAACCATTAGAACCCATTTCCATTTTAGGTTAATTTTAAGTTAGATGGCAGCTACAAACATTCATTCATTCACATTTTTAGATTATGGTGGATCAAAATAGGAGTTTTTAAATTCTCTCAAATGTTCTTCGCGTTCTTCGTGTTCTTCGTCTGTTCTTCGTTTTTCCTAGTCATGTTCGGCTAAATTCTGTGATTAACCCAATGTTGAGGATTCCATGATTCGTCCAGAGAGCTTGTGCTTAATCGGTAACTTTACTCGTTTCTGTTTTCATCTTATCGGATTCGATTTCTGGAAATAGTTAGAATATTAGATTTAATATTCGGTTTGGTTCATCCCAAGGACTAAGTTCGAACTAGGTTACAGTGTTGCTGTGCGATCGCACAGTGAGACGCCACTGTTCGGATAAATTCTAGGCGATCGTCTAATCGAGGGATTTTTTGGACAAACGCAGAGATTTCGATTCGTCCAAAACCAAACGCGAGTTCGTTCATTTTTCGCTCAATGATGGAAGTTTCTGGATTCTAAATGTTGGGTTGATCGTTGTTAATATGTTTATGCATATTTCATTCTATTTCTGAATATTTTCGTTTTTAATCTATTTTGAATCAAAAACCCCCATTTTTATTGTTTCTTTTTTATTGCTGTTCGAATTGAACCGATTGTGAATTCGTTGGGAAATGACCCAGGTTACATTATACTGCAAATCCTTTTCTAATCTAGTTATTTTGGGAGACCACGACAAATCTCTATCAATTCCCCATGACAATAACATGATAATAAGCTAATTCTTTACTCCCTCATCCATCTCTTAATTTGATTCCAACACGAGACTATGTGGGAGGACTCTATTATTTACAGCTAACAAGACAATCAAATATCGATGTTATGACAAGTTTTTTTTGGGAAAATTCTGAGTATATTCTATTTGAATTTATGAAAACAAAAAAAGTTTGTTAACACATGCAAATGACAGAGGTGATAGAGATCAAATTAAGATTTTAAAGTGTTGGTAATTTTATCATAATGTCCCTTAATTTAATAATTAACAAAAAAAGGCATCTCACGAGAGTGTTAGTTCTCGGTTTATGTTTTAATGATAACAAACTTGGAAAAGAAAGATGATGAGGACATAGGAGGAGACATGACCAGGGCAACAAACTTGGAGGACATACAAGGTCTTGGAGGCCCAATGACAAGAACAAAAGCTAAAAAGGCTAAAGAGGCCCTAAATCTCCTGGTGACCACCTTACTTGAGACAAGCCCAAGTCTAAAGGAAGAAGAGGCCGAAGAAGAATAAGCCTCAATGGATATGCATGAAGGCTTTAATTTACTTGGCCCAAATTCAGTCACTTAGTTTCATCTTCATCATCATAAGGGAATACAAAGATACGAAACCAAGAAATTTTGAATGAAAACTGGTAGGCGCCACAATTCCAAAGAATTGATAAGCCCAAGAACGCCACAAGGATTGATGCCCTTGATAAGTTCAGAGATTCTCAAAAGAACCCTAGAGAAGCTTGTCTCTCAACCAAAAAGGTTAACTCTTCATTCAAATCTGCCGTCCCAAAAGCTATGGTGTTCCCTTATATAGTGGACAACACCCATATTAAGTTTAACCTAAACCTGCTTCACAAAGCCCAATAAGCCTTACTACAAAAGTTTAACTAAATGACTGAAAGATAAAACTAAGTGCAGAATTTGGGCCAAGTAAATTGAAGCCTTCATGCATATCCATTGAGGCTTATTCCCTCTTCTTCCTTTAGACTTGAGCTTGTCTCAAGTAAGGTGGTCACCAGGAGATTTAGGGCCTCTTTAGCCTTTTTAGCTTTTGCTCTTGTCATTGGGCCTCCAAGACCTCGTATGTCCTCCAAGTTTGTTGCCTTGGTCATGCCGCCTCCTATGTCCTCATCATTCCCTCCTTCTTCGAAGAATTTGTCCTCAAATTATAATCCTCTTCTCCGCATCAAAAAGGGACAAATCAGCCACATTAAAAGTAGCGCTTACACCATACTCACGGGGGAGGTCTATTTTATAGGCATTATCATTAATCTTGGATAGCACTTGGAAAGGACCATCTCCCCTTTGTTGAAGCTTAGATTTCCTTTGGGCACGAAACCTCTCTTTTCTCAAATGAACCCAAACCCAATCACCTGGGTCAAACACTACCTTTTTCCTTCCTTTGTTCGCTTGCTTGACGTAACTCTCTACCTTTTTTTCAATGTTTGCCTTTACCTTCTCATGTAGTTTCCGCACATATTCAGGCTTACTCTTACCATCTTTATGCTGAAAAATAGAGTTGTTAGGCAATGAAGCTCCTGGAATGAGATCAATTTGATGTTCTATGCCTCTTAGAGGTGGTAGTCCGTGAGGTACCTCTTTAGGAAAAACATCTTTAAATTCCTGCAACAAATTAGAAACTGCATTTGGAAGAGAGTTAGTAGGACTTGCATCTGTAAAATTATTCTCTTTACTTAAAAGTAAGAGCATTGGCTTTTTCAAATGCATTCTTTTTCTTTTATAAACAAGTTTGGTGCTTTTCTCTCTTTTTTTCTTTTTTTTTCTTGCTCTCTTCCACTCTCTTTTCTCTCTTGCTTTCTTTTTTCTCTCATTTTTAAATGATCCTCACAAACTTCTCTTGGTGTCAAAGGTGCAAAAATAGTCTTGTGTTCTTTATGTACAAAAGAGAACTTGTTGGTGCAACCATCATGCATAACTTTCTTATCATACTGCCAAGGTCTCCCAAGAAGCAAATGACAAGCCTCCATTGGTATCACATCACATAAAACTGTATCATCATACTTTCCTACAGAGAAGTTCACCTCCACTTGTTTGCTTACGGTCACTTCACCATCCTCACTAAGCCATTGAAGCTTGTATGGCAGCGGGTGAGGTTTGGTTCCAATGCCCAATTTAGACACCATTCTAGCACTTGCAACATTGGTACAACTCCCTCCATCAATAATTAAAGAACATACCTTTCCTTGGATAAGGCATCTACTATGAAAGATGTTCTCTCTTTGACTATCATCCATGTCTTTTGCTTGGTTACCCAAAATCCTTCTTACCATAAACAAATCTCCTTCTGGAATTATTTCTTCAATATACTCATCTTCACATCATGTGAGGCAGAATCTGAAGAAGACTCACTAGTAAGCTCTCCATCCTCTTTAAATAACATAGTCTTCTTAGTAGGACATTCTGAAGCTATGTGCCCTCTCCCCAAACACTTGAAGCATTTTATTTCACTACTCCTTGTCTTTTTAGGGATCTCATTGGATTTAGTTTGAGTCCTTGAGGTGTAGTAGTGGGATTGCTTGATGAAGAACCTCCCTCCTTCTTATTTCTATCCTTCCAGCTTGAAGGATTAAAATTTGAAGAGTTTTTCCTCATAAAACCCTTTCTCTTGAGTTTGTTGTTCTACCTTACTAGCTTGTTGCACTAAATCCTCCAACTCCACATAGTTTTGCAACTCCACAACATCCCTTATATCACTATTCAGCCCATGCAAGAAACGTGCCATAGTAGCCTCTCGTTCTTCACTAATATTTGCTCTAATCAAGGACACCTCCATCTCTTTATAATACTCATCTACACTCTTGTTACCTTGTGTGAGTCTTTGAAGTTTATTGTGAAGGTCTCGATGATAATGGGAAGGAACAAATCTTCTTCATATCTCACCCTCTCCTTTTGCAATTGGTCCCACCAAATGAGAGCATAATCACTAAACTCCATGGCTGCCACCTTCATTTTCTTCTCTTCAGTATAATTGTGACATGCAAATAAGTGCTCAATCTTCATTTCCCACTCTAAATAGGCCTCCGGATCACTTTTTCCCTTAAAAGATGGTATATTAAGCTTCACTCCCTTAATTCTATCCTCTCTAGCATCATTCTCATGATCTCGTCTTCTCCTTCTTTCATCCCTCCCTCTCTGTCTATCTTCATCATGATTCCCCTGATTTTCTATTCTATCAATTCTCTCATATAACTCCTCTGTGTGTTCCCTCATCATCCTTTGCATTTGAGTTGTAATGGCTTCAATTAGCAATCTGTTATCTCCTATAGGAGGAGGAACACCTTCACCACCTGTACCTACCATAATTCAGGAAAAGAACAAAAGTAATAGGACCTCACCACTTGCTCACGTGTTTACACTCTTAAAAATGTATCACTCGTGTTTGTTGCTCTCTATAAGGCTTTTGTGTAGTGTTCTCTCTTGCCTTTTACCACTCAATAGCTCTCTTTAAGTTCTTAACAGAATCTCCAAGAACACTCAAGAGTACAATCCCCAAACTCTAGAATTGATGTCAAGAAGACAAGACAAAGAAAGTCCAAAACAATTTGGAGGAATTATTCAAGGAAGACACTTTGGACTTGGTTCACACGTTCACACGTAGTAGTGTGTGTAATTGAATAGCAAGGTGCTGTATAGTTTTTCTTTTCTGTTTTTTTTCTTTTCTTTTTTTCTTTTTTTTTTCTTTTTTTTTTTCTTTCTTTCTTTTGTTTTTGTTTTTATGACACCTGATTCTTCAACAAAAGGAATAAAATTCAAGAACAATGATGAATCAAGGATGAACACCAAGAACCAAGTGCAGAATTCAAGGAATTGAATTCTGAACAAGAAAGAACAAACTCAAGAACAAGAAATTGAAAGAAACAACAAGCAAAAGATTGAAAGAAAAATTAGGAACAAACAAAAACAGCTAAAACAGAATTGGACAATTCAAAAAATCAAAACACAGATTTTAGGGACTAAGGTTACCAAATGTGTGACCAGATTGGATGTAATCAATCGAGAAAAGATAACCCAACTCCAATCCTAGATCCTTTGCTTTGATACCAGATGATATGATTCCCGAAAGAATAGGATGATTGGATCGCTAGGAATGGAATTTCGTGCTGGAAATTGGCCACCAACGCGTCTGATAAGAATCAAACGTATCCCATGTTACAGACCTCAGAATTGAGTGATTCCAAAACGAGGTAAAAGTTCGCTTTCTGCAACACGATTTTGACTCAAGAAACACTGAAAAAGAATAAGGGAACTAGGAGTTACGAAACCAAGAAATATGGAACGAAAACTGTAGCGTCCTGAAAGAACAGAATGTATCTCGCACTACAGACCTTGGATTCAAATGATTCCAGAACGAACAGAAAGATTGCTTTCTGAACTACGAATTTGGCTCAAGAAACACCAGAAAACAATAAGGAAATCTGGAGATACGAAACCGAGAAATTTACAATGAAAACTGTAGGCGCCACAATTCCAAGGAATTGATAAGCCAAGAACGCCACAAGGATTGAAACCCTTGATAAGTTCAGAGAATTCTCAAAAGAACCCTAGAGAAGCTTGTCTCTCACCAAAAAGGTTAACTCTTAATTCAAATCTCCGTCTCAAAAGCTATGGTGTTCCCTTATATAGTGGACAACACCCATATTAAGTTTAACCTAAATCTGCTTACACACAAAGCCCAATAAGCCTTATTACAAAAGTTTAACTAAATGACTGAAAGATAAAAATAAGTGCAGAATTTGGGCCAAGTAAATTGAAGCCTTCATGCATATCCATTGAGGCTTATTCTTCTTCGGCCTCTTCTTCCTTTAGACTTGGGCTTGTCTCAAGTAAGGTGGTCACCAGGAGATTTAGGGCCTCTTTAGCCTTTTTAGCTTTTGCTCTTGTCATTGGGCCTCCAAGGCCTTGAATGTCCTCCAAGTTTGTTGCCTTGGTCATGCCGCCTCCTATGTCCTCATCACTACTACACCTCAAAGGACTCAAACTAAATCCAATGAGATCCCTAAAAAGACAAGGAGTAGTGAAATAAAATGCTTCAAGTGTTTGGGGAGAGGTCACATAGCTTCAGAATGTCCAACTAAGAAGACTATGTTACTTAAAGAGGATGGAGAGCTTACTAGTGAGTCTTCTTCAGATTCTGCCTCACAAGATGATGAAGATGAGTATATTGAAGAAATAATTCTAGAAGGAGATTTGTTTATGGTAAGAAGGATGTTGTGTAGCCAAGCAAAAGACATGGATGATAGTCAAAGAGAGAACATCTTTCATACTAGATGCCTTATCCAAGGAAAGGTATGTTCTTTAATTATTGATGGAATGAGTTGTACCAATGTTGCAAGTGCTAGAATGGTGTCTAAATTGGGCATGGAAACCAAACCTCACCCGCTGCCATACAAGCTTTAATGGCTTAGTGAGGATGGTGAAGTGACCGTAAGCAAACAATTGGAGGTGAACTTCTCCGTAGGAAAGTATGATGATACATTTTTATGTGATGTGGTACCAATGGAGGCTTGTGATTTGCTTCTTGGGAGACCTTGGCAATATGATAAGAAAGTTATGCATGATGGTTGCACCAACAAGTTCTCTTTTGTACATAAAGAACGCAAGACTATTCTTGCACCTTTAACACCAAGAGAAGTTAGTGAGGATAATTTAAAAATGAGAGAAAAAAGAAAGCAAGAGAGAAAAGAGAGTGGAAGAGAGCAAGAAAAAAAAAGAGAAAAAGAGAGAAAAGCACCAAACTTGTTTATAAAAGAAAAAGAGGTGAAAAAGGCAATGCATTTGAAAAAGCCAATGCTCTTACTTTTGAGTAAAGAGAATAATTTTACAAATGCAAGTCCTACTAACTCTCTTCCAAATGAGGTTTCTAATTTGTTGCAGGAATTTAAAGATGTTTTTCCTAAAGAGGTACCTCACGGATACCTCCTCTAAGAGGCATAGAACATCAAATTGATCTCATTCCAGGAGCTTCATTGCCTAACAGGCTAGCCTAGAGGAGTAACCCCCAACATACCAAGGAGATTCAAAAACAAGTTGGAGACTTGATGCAAAAAGGGTGGGTGCAAGAAAGCTTAAGTCCATGTGGAGTTCTAGTCATTCTAGTACCTAAGAAAGATGGAACATGGAGGATGTGCACTGATTGTAGAGCCATAACATCACGGTAAAGTATAGACATCCCATTCCTAGATTGGATGATTTATTGGATGAATTGCATGGTGCTTGTTTCTTCTCTAAAATTGATTTAAGGAACATCACGGTAAAGTATAGACATCCCATTCCTAGATTGGATGATTTATTGGATGAATTGCATGGTGCTTGTTGCTTCTCTAAAATTGATTTAAGGAGTGGATACCATCGAATTAGGGTTAGAGAAGGGGATGAATGGAAAACAACTTTTAAAACTAAATATGGGCTGTATGAATGGTTGGTTATGCCATTTGGTTTAACTAATGCTCCTAGTACCTTCATGAGATTAATGAATCATGTGTTAAGGGAATTTTTAGGGAAGTTTGTCGTGGTGTATTTTGATGATATTCTGATTTATAGCAAATCCTATGATGATCATGTTGTGCATGTGAGGTGTGTTCTGGAAGCTGTTAGGCATGAGAAATTGTATGCTAACATGGAAAAATGTGTGTTATGCATAGACCATGTAGTTTTTCTTGGTTTTGTTGTTAGCTCACAAGGAGTGCAGGTTGATCAAGAGAAGGTGAAAGCTATTCAAGAGTGGCACGCTCCTAAGAATGTAAGTGAGGTAAGAAGCTTTCATGGGTTAGCTAGTTTCTATTGGAGGTTTATCAAAGACTTTATTACAATAGCTACACCTTTGAATGAAGTGATTAAAAGGCATGTTGGTTTTAAATGGGGACAAAAACAAGAGCAAGCCTTTGCTGCCCTCAAGGAAGAATTAACCAATGCACCTATTCTTGCTTTGCCTAATTTTGCCAAGTCATTTGAAATTGAATTTGATGCATCCAATGTGGGGATAGGGGCTGTTTTGATGTAAGAAGGGCATCCCATTGCTTATTTTAGTGAAAAATTAAATGGGGCTGCTCTTAATTATTCCACATATGATAAGAAATTGTATGCATTAGTAAGGGCTTTGCAAACTTGGCAACACTATCTCTTGCCCAAAGAGTTTGTCATCAACAGTGACCATGAGTCCTTAAAGTATTTAAAAGGACAAGGCAAGCATAACAAAAGGCATGCCAAATGGGTAGAGTTCTTGGAGCAGTTTCCCTATGTGATCAAGCACAAGAAAGGCACGTCTAATGTGGTTGCAGATGCACTCTCAAGAAGGTATGCTCTGTTCTCTACTCTTGAAACTAAGTTCATTGGCTTTGATCATATTAAGGCATTGTATGAGCATGATCCAGACTTTGCACAAATCTATAAAACTTGTGTGCGTGCTGCTCAAAATGGATTTTTTAGCCATGATGATTACTTGTTTTAAGAAAAGAGATTGTGTGTTCCTAAAGGTTCCATTAGGGAATTAATTGTGAGGGAGGCACACGAGGGGGGACAAATGGGACATTTTGGGATCCAAAAGACTCTAGACATGCTGCATGAACATTTTTATTGGCCACACATGAAGCGTGATGTACATAAATTGTGTGAAAGATGCATTGTATGTAAGCAGTCTAAGACTAAATTATTGCCTCATGGGTTGTATACTCCTTTGCCTATTCCAGATTGCCCTTGGATTGATATTTCTATGGATTTTGTGTTAGGGCTACCTCGGTCTAAAAATGGCAAAGATTCTATTTTTGTTATGGTGGACATGTTTTCTAAGATGGCACATTTTATCTCATGCAAAAAGGTTGATGATTCAATCCACATTGTTGACATGTTCTTCAAGGAAGTGCATAAAGATGGTAAGAGCAAGGCTGAATATGTGCGGAAACTACATGAGAAGGTGAATGCAAACATTGAAAAAAAGGTAGAGAGTCACTTCAAGCAAGCGAACAAAGGAAGGAGAAAGGTAGTGTTTGAACCAGGTGATTGGGTGTTGTCCACTATATAAGGGAACACCATAGCTTTTGAGACGGCAGATTTGAATTCAGAGTTAACCTTTTTAGTGAGAGACAAGCTTCTCTAGGGTTCTTTTGAGAATCTTTGAACTTATCAAGGGCATCAATCCTTGTGGCGTTCTTGGGCTTATCAATTCTTTGGAATTGTGGCGCCTACCTATAATCCATAAACTTCAGTTTTCATTCTAAATTTCTTGGTTTTGTATCTCCAGTTTTCCTTATCCTTTTTCGGTGTTTCTTGAGCCAAAATCGTGTTTCAGAAAGCCATCTTTCACCTTGTTTTGGAAGTGCTCAAATCTGAGGTCTGTAGCGTGAGATACGTGCCATTCTTATTAGGACATGCTGGAGACTGAATTTCTGGTGCGAAATTTCATTCCTAGTTGATCCAATCATCCTTTTCTTTCGGGAATCATATCAAAAGAGGATTTTTGATTCAAGTCACTCGAGTGAGCAACCGTTATTGAAACTAAAATTTGAATTAGGGAATTCTTACAAAGTAATCTGAGAGATCACTCGAGTGATAAGACTCAAAACACTTGAGTGTTTAAGTGAACACTCGAGTGTTGGCTTAATACTTGCAAGGAGTTTGTCTGACACTCGCTTCATTTCTGGAAGTGTTGTGTTAGACACTTGGGTGATTAAGTAAACACTCGAGTGTTGGCCAACAATTGCAGGAAGCTTTCCCTGGCACTAACCTGATTTATGAAAGTATTATGTTTCAGACTCGAGTGCATAAGTGGACACTCAAGTGCTAGTTAGCACTTGCAGGAATATTGCTTGACACTTGCCTCAACTCTGGAAGTATTATGATAGAAACTCGAGTGTGAACTTCAACACTTAAGTGCGAGGTAAACATTTGCAAGTTCAGTGTATGACACTCGCTAATAAATCAAGAGCGTTGTCTTTTTTATGAGAAGCACTTAAGCGTTACTCTGTAACACTCGAGTCTTGCAGTCGAGTGTTGCTTTGTAATACTTGAGTGTGGCACTCGAGCGTTACTCTCTGAGCACTCGAGTGTTTGGTAGAAATTGAAATCTTTTTAATAGTAACCTATTATCAATAGTCTTCTACCAAACACATAATTCATTAGCACTCGAGTCTGATTTCTGCAAAATCTCAAGGTAGTGGAACCTTGAATGTGGTTGTTAGATTACAACTTGTAAAGGGGAGTGAGACCTGGTGAGGATTACTCTGTATTGAGGTACCAAGAACCCTCGTAATCTTGGAACAATAGTGAAAATCTCAGATACGCTCTAGGGACTGGATGTAGGTCAATAAATTGGGATCGAACTAGTATAAACAGTTGTGCACACTTTTGTGAAATCCTTTTAACTCTTGCTCTTTGATTTAATAGATTGTCATTTTTTGTTTTAAATTTTAATATCACCCAATTCATTATCCTCTTGGGTGAAACGTTGGCATTAACATTTTGTATCAGAGCCAAGTCTTCTCTTTACAAATTAACAGCTTGAGAAGAATCTATAGAAGGAATTTTGTGTGATAGTGCATCTATCAATAGACCTCATGGCTTCAATGGATAACGCTACTCATTCTAGAAGGCAAAATTTAGAGTCTTTGTTATGGCTACTGAATACGGGCTGTGGCAAGTGATTGAAAATAGAGATTACATCCTAATGAAAAAGGTGGAAGAATGCATTATGCTAAAACATGCTTCCGAATTTGATGAAAACAACAAAAGGCTGATAAGATTGAATAGCAAAGCCATCTTAATGATCCTGAGTACGCTAAATCAAAGGGAGTACATCTGAGTATGCAATCGCATAGTAGCCAAAGAAATGTGCAAGCACTTGAAATAACTCACGAGGGAACTTCTAGCATAAATGAGAATAGAAAGAACACCTTAATAACTGAATATGACTTACTTCGTATGAAGTCAAGGGAATCATAGCTGAGTTTGAACTCAGGTTCACTTATATGATAAATCAATTATCATCTTTGGGAAAGACGTACGATCAAAAGTCCCATGTGAAAAAAATTCTAAATATTCTCACAAAGGAATACGAGGCAAAAGTAAAAGCTATTGAAGAAGCTAGAGGAGAATCAATGAAGTCAATAGCTTCTTTATTTGGATGTCTTTTTGAGTATGAAGGAAAGATGAAATTCAAAAAGGACATGGACGAAATCAATAGCAAGGATAAAGGGACAACATTTAATGCAGTTAAAGATAAAGAACTCAAGGGAGAAGAAGAACTAGAAGAAAAGAACGAGCTCATAATGATCATCCAGAGGTTCAAAAAGTGCAATAGAAAGATCAAGGTTTCCAAAAATTTCATAAAGATGGCTCAAGTATTAAATGGGAATCAAAGGATCAAATTATCTATTATGAATGTGAAAAGCCTGGACATATCAAATCCCAATGTCCATTTCTGAAGAAGAAGGAAAAGAAGAAGAACAACACTACTTGAAAAAGGAAGCACACGTCTCTATAATCTAGGGAGGCAAGCTTGCTAAGGAAAGCGAGGAAGAAGAAATGACAAAGATATGCCTTGTAGTTCATGAAGAATTTGAAAGTGAGGAGATTCATGATTCTGAACCTACTTACGATGAACTTTTATATAAAGATAATGCTTTACATTTAGAATTTAAGAAAGTAGCTAAAGATCTTATTACCTCAAAGAAAAGGATTAAAGTCCTTGAGCAACAGATCCAAGATAGTCCTCTGATTCCTTATAGCAACTGGCCAGAGTTAGAAAAAAGAAATTCTTATCTCAATAAGACCTTGAAAACTTCACTGAAGGAAGTGAAATGATCAAGGTTATCTTAAAAACTCAGAGAGTTAACAATAACAGATTTGGAATAGGTTATAGTCCAGAACTAGATAAGAAAAGGGGAGAAAGATCATATCTAGACTATTTTAAAAAATCTATACACTCGTCTAACTTTTTGCCTATTGCAACTACTGCAACAGAAAAGGGCATAACCCATCTTCTTGTTTTCATAGAAAAGAAAGGAAAGAAAAACCAATAGGTATACATATGGGTACCGAAGGGATCATATGTATTTCCTACAATCCGAACTAACCAAAAAGGATCCAAGAAAATATGGGTACCTAAGAAAGATCATATTTATAGTTGAACTTTATTAATGATCATTGGTGAAGCTTCAAACTATCCGTTAAGAGATTTCAAACATTCGGTTAGACTCAAAAGCTTTCCGTTAGACACTGATCAGAGTCATTGGAAGATTAGATAAAATGTCATTTTTGTATTGCCATTGACAATCTTCGCACGATATGCTTTTAGTCTATGTATTTGACTAAGGTAGAGTCATTTTACTTTTTTCGGAATGGTTCTTTAAACATATGATCATTTGACCTACTCTGAATTAGTTTCTATGTACATGCTCTATTTTTTGCTATGCAATAAATGCTTCTAACACAGATCTTGCTTTTTAAAGATTTTCACCTAAACTTAGTTTGATCATCAGAAACTCACTAATAAACATGATTAAAAGCATTGAGGATAATAATGAGTGATAATCTAAAGTAACAGGATAATGATCAAAGAGTTTGAATTTACGAAGATGAAGATGAACTTTTTGAGGCAGCAAAACTCAAGTTTGTTAATCATGACTCGAGTTTAGTTTATGGAACTCGAGTTTTGTTCTTAGGACAAAATTGTTACAAAACAAGTTTAGTTTGCAAATAGGCTTTCAAAAAGGAAAATCGAGTTTTGAATTTCCAACTCTAATGTGGAATTGAAGGTTTGGCAAAAGAACTAAGTCCAATGAAAAACATTAAGAACTTGGGTTACAACTGTTCAAACTCGAATTGTAAACTCGAGTTTCACAAAGTGAAACTCAAATTTTCCAGAGAATTCATCGAGTATACTTAAGATCTAAAGTCATACCTTTGAACTTGAGTTTTATAAAAGGAACTTGAGTTGATTGCTTGGAACTCGACTTTGTATAGACAAACTCGAGTTTTACCTTGTCTGATCCAAAATGAGTAGGAGTAACGTTGGTGCACTTTTGAATTTAAGATGAGAACTCAACTTTTGAAGCCAAAACTTGAGTTACCTTTAAAATCAAACCTCTTGATTCAAGTTGTTTTCAATAACTGTTTTGATAACTCGAGTTTGAAAAATATAAACTCAAGTTGTCTTGAATCATTAAGTCCTCATTCTTGGCAAGTGAAACTGAGAAATAACATTCTCCCCTTTTCGATGATGACAACACTTGTCAAATTATTCAAAAAAGAGATGAGAAAATTGAGATAACCAAGGAAGAATATGTTAAGCAACACATAAAGTATAATAAAAAGAAATAAACATAGATTGCATAACCATGTGCATTAATGATTACATAATCAACAAGATATATAATGAAGTAGAAAAATACACAATGAAAGTAATTAAAACATAAATCAGCTAGTCATCACTCTTCTCCCCCTTTCTCATTAGGTAAAGAGGAGGGAAAAGAAGAATCTGAGGAAGGAGAAAAATGAAGGGGTTGCATGGACAGGAGTAGGAGGTAAGGTAAATATAGTGATAACAGTGTAAGGTGGAGAAGTGGAAGGCTCTGGTGGAGAAATGGTGGTAAAAGGAGGTAAAGAGGTGGTAAGGTAGTGGCAAGTAGTGGTGGAGGAAAGGTGGTGGCAGTGGATGATGAGGTAGATGAGGAATGTTGGAATGTTGGTTTAGGGGTAGGTTGTGAAAGTGGAGGAGTGGTATGGAGGGGCTTTATGGTGGGAGTAGGCTCATAGAAGTCCTTGTAGGTCTAGCACCATCAGAAATAAATCCCAACCTCTGAAATATATCCTCAATCCTCTGAAACCTCTGTGTGTGATCAGCCTGAGTAGCCTTTATACTCTGTAACCTCTGAGCATGTTCTCCTAAGTCTCAACTAGGTTGTTGTAATTGATCTCAAAAACCAACGACACAATCTGAGTCTCAAAGTCAGCGGTTAACTTGTGGAATGTGGCTATCATAAGGGTTTGCAAAGAATCAACATCTATCTTCACAATCTTTTCAATCATAGGCTGAAGTGACGATCCAAACATAGAAGGAGGAGCTTGAGTAGAAGTAGAAGGAGTGGTCATTGGAGATGACTAGGCCTTATCTACCTTGGTGGAAGTAGCCCTGGCCTTGGAAGGGGCCTTTGACTACCTTGAGCTTTCTTGAAATAAGATCCTCATGTGATTCAGGTGACTCTGCCTAAACATACTTAGGTTCACTGGTTTCTCATCCAACTCAAGGTACCAAATTTTTTTTATGGAAGAGAACCAAGGAAACTAAGTTTGGAAAAGGTATGTGAGACTTCTTTTGAGATTCAAATATGAACCTTCTTATCTCATTGAGAACCAACTTACCAATATTGTGGAGAACCTTAGCAATGATTGAGGCTAGGAGAAGTGATATGATTCCCGAAAGAATAGGATGATTGGATCGCTAGGAATGGAATTTCGCGCTGGAAATTCGGCCACCAACGCGTCTGATAAGAATCAAACGTATCCCACGCTACAGACCTTAGAATTGAGTGATTCTAAAACGAGGTGAAATTTCACTTTCTGAAACACGATTTTGACTCAAGAAACACCAAAAAAGAATAAGGGAATCAGGAGTTACGAAACCAAGAAATATGGAACGAAAACTGTAGCGTCCTGAAAGAACAGGATGTATCTCGAGCTACAGACCTTGGATTCAAGTGATTCCAGAACGAGAAGAAAGATGGCTTTCTGAACTACGAATTTGGCTCAGGAAACACTAGAAAACGATAAGGAAATCTGGAGATACGAAATCAAGAAATTTAGAACGAAAACTGTAGGCGCCACAATTCCAAGGAATTGATAAGCCAAGAACGCCACAAGGATTGAAACCCTTGATAAGTTCAGAGATTCTCAAAAGAACCCTAGAGAAGCTTGTCTCTCACCAAAAAGGTTAACTCTTAATTCAAATCTTCCGTCCCAAAAGCTATGGTGTTCCCTTATATAGTGGACAACACCCATATTAGTTTAACCTAAATCTGCTTACACACAAAGCCCAATAAGCCTTATTACAAAAGTTTAACTAAAAGACTGAAAGATAAAACTAAGTGCAGAATTTGGGCCAAGTAAATTGAAGCCTTCATGCATATCCATTGAGGCTTATTCTTCTTCGGCCTCTTCTTCCTTTAGACTTGGGCTTGTCTCAAGTAAGGTGGTCACCAGGAGATTTAGGGCCTCTTTAGCCTTTTTAGCTTTTGCTCTTGTCATTGGGCCTCCAAGACCTCGTATGTCCTCCAAGTTTGTTGCCTTGGTCATGCCGCCTCCTATGTCCTCATCATTCCCTCCTTCTTCAGAAGAATTTGTCCTCAAATTATAATCCTCTTCTCCTGCATCAAAAAGGGACAAATCAGCCACATTAAAAGTAGCGCTTACACCATACTCACCAGGGAGGTCTATTTTATAGGCATTATCATTAATCTTGGATAGCACTTGGAAAGGACCATCTCCCCTTTGTTGAAGCTTAGATTTCCTTTGGGCAGGAAACCTCTCTTTTCTCAAATGAACCCAAACCCAATCACCTGGTTCAAACACTAATCTCAAATGCACAAGATGGTTATCATAAGAGTTGCTATAATTCAGAATATAATCAAAATACACCCCAACAAACTTCCCTAAAAATTCCCTTAACACATGATTCATTAATCTCATGAAGGTACTAGGAGCATTACTTAAACCAAATGGCATAACCAACCATTCATACAGCACATATTTAGTTTTAAAAGCTGTTTTCCATTCATCCCCTTCTCTAATCCTAATTTGATGGTATCCACTCTTTAAATCAATTTTAGAGAAGAAACAAGCACCATGCAATTCATCCAATAAATCATCCAATCTAGGAATGGGATGTCTATACTTTACCGTGATGTTATTGATGGCTCCACAATCAGTGCACACCCTCCATGTTCCATCTTCCTCAGGTACTAGAATGACTGGAACTGCACATGGACTTAGGCTTTCTTGCACCCACCCTTTTTGCATCAAGTCTCCAACTTGTCTTTGAATCTCCTTGGTATCTTGGGGTTACTCCTATAGGCTGGCCTGTTAGGCAATGAAGCTCCTGGAATGAGATCAATTTGATGTTCTATGCCTCTTAGAGATGGTAGTTCGTGAGGTACCTCTTTTGGAAAAACATCGTTAAATTCCTGCAACAAATTAGAACCCTCATTTGAAAGAGAGTTAGTAGGACTTGCATCTGTAAAATTATTCTCTTTACTCAAAAGTAAGAGCATTGGCTTTTTCAAATGCATTGCCTTTTTCACCTCTTTTTCTTTTATAAACAAGTTTGGTGCTTTTCTCTCTTTTTCTCTTTTTTCTTCTTGCTCTCTTCCACTGTCTTTTCTCTCTCTCTTTCTTTTTTCTCTCATTTTTAAATTATCATCACTAACTTCTCTTGGACTCAAAGGTGCAAGAGTAGTCTTGCGTTCTTTATGTACAAAAGAGAACTTGTTGGTGTGACCATCATGCATAACTTTCTTATCATATTGCCAAGGTCTCCCAAGAAGCAAATGACAAGCCTCCATTGGTACCACATCACATAAAACTGTATCATCATACTTTCCTACGGAGAAGTTCACCTCCACTTGTTTGCTTACGGTCACTTCACCATCCTCACTAAGCCATTGAAGCTTGTATGGCAGCGGGTGAGGTTTGGTTTCCATGCCCAATTTAGACACCATTCTAGCACTTGCAACATTGGTACAACTTCCTCCATCAATAATTAAAGAACATACCTTTCCTTGGATAAGGCATCTAGTATGAAAGATGTTCTCTCTTTGACTATCATCCATGTCTTTTGCTTGGCTACCCAACATCCTTCTTACCATAAACAAATCTCCTTCTGGAATTATTTCTTCAATATACTCATCTTCATCATCATGTGAGGAAGAATCTGAAGAAGACTCACTAGTAAGCTCTCCATCCTCTTTAAGTAACATAGTCTTCTTAGTTGGACATTCTGAAGCTATGTGCCCTCTCCCCAAACACTTGAAGCATTTTATTTCACTACTCCTTGTCTTTTTAGGGATCTCATTGGATTTAGTTTGAGTCCTTTGAGGTGTAGCAGTGGGACTGCTTGATGAAGAACCTCCCTCCTTCTTATTTCTATCCTTCCAACTTGAAGAATTAAAATTCGAAGAGTTTTTCCTCATGACACCCTTTCTCTTGAGTTGTTGTTCTACCTTACTAGCTTGTTACACTAATCCTCCAACTCCACATAATTTTGCAACTCCACAACATCCCTTATATCACTATTCAGCCCATGCAAGAAACGTGCCATAGTAGCCTCCCGTTCTTCACTAATATTTGCTCTAATCAAGGACACCTCCATCTCTTTATAATACTCATCTAGACTCTTGTTACCTTGTGTGAGTCTTTGAAGTTTATTGTGAAGGTCTCGATGATAATGGGAAGAAACAAATCTTCTTCTCATTAGCCTTTTCATCTCCACCCAACTATCCACCAATGGTTCTTCATATCTCACCCTCTCCCTTTGCAATTGGTTCCACCAAATGAGAGCATAATCACTAAACTCCATGGCTGCCACCTTCATTTTCTTCTCTTCAGTATAATTGTGACATGCAAATAAGTGCTCAATCTTCATTTCCCACTCTAAATAGGCCTCCGGATCACTCTTTCCTTTAAAAGATGGTATATTAAGCTTCACTCCCTTAATTCTATCCTCTCTAGCATCATTCTCATTATCTCTTCTTCTCCTTCTTTCATCCCTCCCTCTCTGTCTATCTTCATCATGATTCCCCTGATTTTCTATTCTCTCAATTCTCTCATATAACTCCTCTGTGTGTTCCCTCATCATCCTTTGCATTTGAGTTGTAATGGCTTCAATTAGCAATCTGTTATCTCCTATAGGAGGAGGAACACCTTCACCACCTGTACCTGCCATAATTCAAGGAAAAGAACAAAAGTAATAGGACCTCACCACTCGCTCACGTGTTTACACTCTTAAAAATGTATCACTCGTGTTTGTAGCTCTCTATAAGGCTTTTGTGTAGTGTGCTCTCTTGTCTTTTACCACTCAATAGCTCTCTTTAAGTTCTTAACAGAATCTCCAAGAACACTCAAGAGTACAATCCCAAACTCTAGATTTGGTGGTGACTCAATACAAATTGGACGAGATGTCAAAAAAAACAAGACAAAGAAAACCCAAAACAATTTGGAGGAATTATTCAAGGAAGAGACTTTGGACTTGATTCACAAGTAGTAGTGTGTGTAATGGAATAGCTTGCTGTATAGTTTTTTTTTCCTTTTTTTCCCTTCTTTTTTTCTTTTTTTTTTTTTTTTTTTATAACACCTGATTCTCCAACACAAGGAATTTGTGATTTTGGAATCAAACTTTGAAATTCTACTAATTCCAAACTTTTTTGATAGAATTCCCCACAAACTGAGCTATTACTTAACACACTAACAACACACTACTCAAGAAACATGAATTGAAAGGATTACAATTCAAGAACAATGATGAACAAGGGATGAACACCAAGAACCAAGTGCAGAAATATGTGAACTGATCAAGAAATTGAAAGAAAAACAACCAGAAGATTGAAAGAACAAATTAGGAACAAACAACAACGGCTAAAACAGAATTGTACAATTCCAAAATCAAAAACACAAATTTAGGGACTAGGGTTACCAAATGTGTGACCAGATTGGATGTAAACAATCAAGAAAAGATAACCCAATTCCAATCCTAGAACCTTTGCTCTGATATCAGATGATATGATTCCCGAAAGAATAGGATGATTGGATCGCTAGGAATGGAAGATAAGAATCAAACGTATCCCAAGCTACAGACCTCAGAATTGAGTGATTCTAAAACGAGGTGAAAGTTTGCTTTCTGAAACACGATTTTGACTCAAGAAACACTGAAAAAGAATAAGGGAATCAGGAGTTACAAAACCAAGAAATATGGAACGAAAACTGTAGCGTCCTGAAAGAACAGGATGTATCTCGAGCTACAGACGTTGGATTCAAGTGATTCCAGAACGAGCAGAAAGATGGCTTTCTGAACTATGAATTTGGCTCAAGAAACACCAGAAAACGATAAGGAAATCTGGAGATACGAAACCGAGAAATTTAGAACGAAAACTGTAGGCGCCACAATTTCAAGGAATTGATAAGCCAAGAACGCCACAAGGATTGAAACCCTTGATAAGTTCAGATATTCTCAGAAGAACCCTAGAGAAGCTTGTCTCTCACCAAAAAGGTTAACTCTTAATTCAAATCTTCCGTCCCAAAAGCTATGGTGTTCCCTTATATAGTGGACAACACCCATATTAGTTTAACCTAAATCTGCTTACACACAAAGCCCAATAAGCCTTATTACAAAAGTTTAACTAAAAGACTGAAAGATAAAACTAAGTGCAGAATTTGGGCCAAGTAAATTGAAGCCTTCATGCATATCCATTGAGGCTTATTCTTCTTGGCCTCTTCTTCCTTTAGACTTGGACTTGTCTCAAGTAAGGTGGTCACCAGGAGATTTAGGGTCTCTTTAGCCTTTTTAGCTTTTGCTCTTGTCATTGGGCCTCCAAGACCTCGTATGTCCTCCAAGTTTGTTGCCTTGGTCATGCCGCCTCCTATGTCCTCATCAAGAAGGTAGTCTCTCTTGGCAAAGTGAGTGAAATTCCTCCCTTTTTGAACCATATTTCAAGAATAGATATACCACAACACTCTATGGGTAGGAGGCATCTCAACTGGGGCAAAATTCAAAGGTCCTAAAGGCTTGCCATCAGATAAGGCAATAGCAGTTTCAAAAGGTGGATCAATAAAGCCTAACATTTCATTGATTGAATCAATAGTAATAAATAGTTTCGTTCCCCTCACTATGGTTCATAACCTCTCTTCTAACAACTCATTATTGTCATCAAACCTATTGCCAATCCTTATATAGAAATAAAATGCTTTAACAACAGAAGGATAGTAAGAAAATTGAAGTGCCAATAGTGACTCAAATGGTTTAAGTCAAGGAAATATATCAAGCCCACTTTCATCTCTAAACTTAGGGAGATCCACATAAATGGTTAGATATAAACCTCTATTCCTATTTGAAAATCCTTAGAGTTAGACTAAGGTATAGAGATAGGATTGCAAATAAAACCAGTTGGTGGAATATGAGATCATGAGATTACCAAAAGTGAGGGTACCACTGTAGTCTTTTTGGGCTCTGGCCTTGCTTTTGGAACCCTGACTGGTTCTTACCCTTTTCCCTTCTTTGGATGAAAACATTGTGGCATTTCCTTTTCTCGTCAAGGTTTTTGGTTGGAGGAGATGAGGAATTCAAGAACGAAGATGTAGAGATCTCATGATCAACGGATGATGGAGAAGTAAAGGAATCAAGATGCATTTGGAGGTTTTTAGTCCGCATGATTGGGAGCAAGTGAAGGTTGAGATTCTGGCTATGTAAGTGAAGTTTAGGGTTCAGAGAAGGGGACGAGAGGTAGAGATGAAATGACAAGAGTGAGTAGAGATAACTGAGCTTATATATAGCATAGTGGAAAACTTAAGCTTTACTTAATGAACTTGAGTTTTGGTACTCAAAACTCGAGTCATTAAGTGACAAACTTGAGTTTTCAAGCACTTACCTCATTTGAAGTGTTTTATGTAAACACTTGAATTCTTGTGAACTAGGTACAAACTCTGTTGACTCCTGTATTTTGATGATTACAATTTCTAAGCCATTGAATTAAACAAGTAATCACCCCGTGCACATGATCTGATAAAAGAATCTTAGGATAGGTTGCTCGAGGAATGCAAGGCAAAAACCAACATCTTAGAGAAGCCTTGCTCGAGCAGACAATATTGTCTTGCTCAAGCAACATCGGGCCCATTGCATCTTACTCGAGCACACTACATGAAGCTTGCCCAAGCAAAGGCGTATGAAGATTTTGAAGGCCTACTCGAGCAAGACAAATCCATGCTCGAGCATCATTGAGTTTGCTGGGATAAGAGCAAGTCTAACATCTCTTGCTCGAGCAGTGAAACAAGGCATGCCCGAGCGTCGTGCTTGAGCAGAAGACCAGTGATGCTCGAGCACCTTCGAGTCTAATGAGAAAATGCAAGTCTGGAGTCTTGCTAGAGCAGAGCAAAGAGCTTGCTCGAGCATCTTGCCCGAGCAGCAGAGTTTGGTTGCTCGAGCAATATCATTTTCTCCTGTACTCATAGGTTCGAACAAGGCTGCCCGAGCATGAAAAAATTCATGCTCGAGCATGGTGCTCGAGCAAAGACATTTGCTTGCTCGAGCATCAGATAGAATGCATTTTCCTAAGTAATCAAGAGAACCTTGCTCTAGCAAGCCTAGATTATTGCTCGAGCAATGTCATCCCTGTTTTCCAAATCTCCGACAATGGAAATCTTAAATCCTGTTATATCATTTCTTTACTTCAGATTATTACACATTGCTATTCCCAAATGCTATTAACGAGTTTGTTCATGAATTTCAGATTGTTTAGACATGGATTAATAGCAAATTTGAATAAAGCAAAATCGTGTGTCAGAAGCATTAAATGCGGCTACCTAAAACGGTGATAAACACGTAAACCAACTCTGATCGAAGTAAAGCTACTCTGATATTCCGTCTGCGCATTAAATACCATTTCACAACGGGAAATACAAAAGGAATGAAAGAGAATGTCAACTTTGCAAATTCCAGCTGGAATATTCAAATGGGTAAAACTCTTGAAGAACGCTTCATCTATCTAACGGACACATTCAAGAGACTCAACGGCTATTTCATAAGCTTCATCAATGGTTATTAATTACAACATCTATAAATAGCCGAAGCATTGAATTCTCCAACTACCGAAACGTTGTGCAATTAATTCGAGTTAATATTATTCGATGTTTCAACTGTTTCATTGATTTGTACTTCAGTGTTTAATACCTTATCTACTCGTGAGGAGTTCTTAAACATTTACTTCATTATCAGTTGAATCTTAAGGTTGAGGAACCTTAAGAGAGGGTGTATCAATTACAACTTGTAAGGGTGAGTGGAGTCTGAGGGTAAGTGGACCATCCTTCATTTACAGAGTGTGTAATTGTTCTTGAAAGATAGTGGAATCCCAGGTGTGCTGGGGACTGGACGTAGGTCAGAAATTTTAGACCGAACCAGTATAAATTGTCTCGTGTCTATTTCACTTCTCTGTTTATGTTTCCCTTGCTTTCGTGTGAGCTTTGACAAAAGAATTTTGAGATCACCTATTCACCCCCCTCTAGGTGATATTTCATCTTCAAACTCGAGTTGTTTAGCAACTGACTTGAGTCAGAAACTCAAGTTTCTCATTATTGACTCGAGTTTTTCACTTTGTAAGCGTGTCCAGGTCCTCAAGAACTCGAATTCTGATCACCAAGACTCGAGTTTTTCATGCACTCTTCCAGCAATGTTCATTCTAAAAGATTAAACAAAAATGTTTAAGATAATTTGGGGAAAACAAACTCAAGTTATATACCTCAAACTCAAGTTCTAAACTCGAGTTGTTTCTCAAGTGAAAGATGGATTATCACCTAAGAGGGGGTGAATTGGTGATTTAAAAAATTTTGTGAAATACCCTAAAACACATACTCTAAAACAGAGCAAAACGAGAGAGATAGAGAGAAAGATTGAACACAGGTGATTTATATTAGTTCGGTCTAAATCCTTGACCTACGTCCATGTTAGAAATTATACCCTAGGGGCCAATCATTGTACTTTAAACATTATTGTTATTTAAAGTATTTCTCCATTTTGTTATCATATCATTTGCATGTTTATTATGATGACTGTATCCTTGGATGTATCATAAAGATTGTCCTAAATTTCCCTGGTTGGTCATCTATGCGAGAGCAAAGATGAAATATGACCAGTATGACTTTGATAAGGTATGTAGATACAAATCAAAGTCTTAGGGACTTGTAAGAGTACAAGGTGTTGGACTGACCCATTATGAGAAAGCAACATGGATTAAGTCATAAGCTTATCTCATGTATAACCACGTCACAATGCCTTTTGACCTGAGATCATCATGGATTCCTATATGAGATTCGCTAATCTTTGACCTAGTTAAAAGTTACCTCTGACCGGGTGATAAAAAAGGCTTCGATCGGGATTAGTGGTTTTCATGTAGAGGAATGTGAATGGTCAAGATGGGATTTATCCCTCACATTTGTAGAGAGATATTACTGGGCCCCTCGATGAGTGAGTTTAAAAAATGTATGGCCATACTACGATGGAAAAGAGTTTCCATTTCAATTGTTAGACTACTCAAGAATCAAGAAAGCAATGGTCAAGAACAGGAGGATGACACTATCCATGCTTCATCCTTGACCAAATTATCACCTGACAGAGGGACGTGGCATGGTTGTATGATAGGTTGCATCGTATCATCGATCCTCATATGAATTGGGTAGTCATAATGTCTTGCTAGAGGTCGATTGCAACTTGTGGGCTGGTACAATGTTGGCTCACTGCCAATTCCATGTGGGCCTACAGGTCACACACAAGAATAGCCTAACACGAGCAATAATGTCAAGATTTATTGAATCTAAGATATGTCTAAGATTTAATGAATACACCGTTTAATCTAGGGAGGATAGACATATATATATATATATATATTCAAAAATAATAAAACTATTATTACATAGTATTTGTTTTGATGAGGACATGGGAGGCGGATTGACCAAGGCAACAAACTTGGAGGACATACAAGGTCTTGGAGGCCCAATGGCAAGAGCAAAAGCTAAAAAGGCTAAAGAGGCCCTAAATCTCCTGGTGACCACCTTACTTGAGACAAGCCCAAGTCTAAAGGAAGAAGAGGCCAAAATGATACACTTAATTCAGATTGAAGACCTTGAAGAATAAGCCTCAATGGATATGCATGAAGGCTTCAATTTACTTGGGCCAAATTCTGCACTTAGTTTTATCTTTCTTACATTTAGTTAAACTTTTGTAATAAGGCTTATTGGGCTGGCTTATTGGGCTTTGTGTGTAAACCTTTTTAGGTTAAACTTAATATGGGTGTTGTCCACTATATAAGGGAACACCATAGCTTTTGAGACAGCAGATTTGAATGAAGAGTTAACCTTTTTGGTTGAGAGACAAGCTTCTCTAGGGTTCTTTTGAGAATCTCTGAACTTATCAAGGGTTTCAATCCTTGTGGCGTTCTTGGCTTATCAATTCCTTGGAATTGTGGCGCCTATAGTTTTCGTTCGAAATTTCTCGGTTTTGTATCTCTAGATTCCCTTATCGTTTTCTGGTGTTTCTTGAGCCAAATTCGTAGTTCAGAAAGCTATCTTTCTGCTTGTTTTGGAATCACTTGAATCCAAGGTCTGTAGCGTGAGATACATTCTGTTCTTTCAGGACGCTACAGTTTTCATTCCATATTTCTTGGTTTCGTAACTCCTGATTCCCTTATTCTTTTTCGGTGTTTCTTGAGTCAAAATCGTGTTTCAGAAAGCGAACTTGCACCTCGTTTTGGAATCACTCAATTCTGAGGTCTGTAGCGTGGGATACATTTGATTCTTATCAGACGCGTTGGTGGCCGAATTTCCAGCGCGAAATTCCATTCCTAGCGATCCAATCATCCTATTCTTTCGGGAATCATATCATCTGGTATTAGAGCAAAGGATCTAGGATTGGAGTTGGGTTATCTTTCTCGATTGATTACATCCAATCTGGTCACACATTTGGTAACCCTAGTCCCTAAAATCTGTGTTTTGATTTTTTGAATTGTGCAATTCTGTTTTAGCTGTTTTTGTTTGTTCCTAATTTGTTCTTTCAATCTTTTGCTTGTTGTTTCTTTCAATTTCTTGTTCTTGAGTTTGATCTTTTTTGTTCAGAATTCAATTCCTTGAATTCTGCACTTGGTTCTTGGTGTTCATCCTTGATGAGTCATTGTTCTTGAATTTTATTCCTTTTGTTGAAGAATCAGGTGTCATAAAAACAAAAAGAAAAGAAAGAAAGAAAAAGAAAAAAAAAAAAAAAAAGAAAAGAAAAGAAAAGAAAAAAAGAAAAGAAAAGAAAAAGAAAAGAAAAAAAAGAAACAGAAAAAAAAACTATACAGCACCTTGCTATTCAATTACACACACTACTACGTGTGAACGTGTGAACCAAGTCCAAAGTGTCTTCCTTGAAAATTCCTCCAAATTGTTTTGGACTTTCTTTGTCTTGTCTTCTTGACATCAATTCTAGAGTTTGGGGATTGTACTCTTGAGTGTTCTTGGAGATTCTGTTAAGAACTTAAAGAGAGCTATTGAGTGGTAAAAGGCAAGAGAGAACACTACACAAAAGCCTTATAGAGAGCAACAAACACGAGTGATACATTTTTAAGAGTGTAAACACGTGAGCGAGTGGTGAGGTCCTATTACTTTTGTTCTTTTCCTTGAATTATGGCAGGTACAGGTGGTGAAGGTGTTCCTCCTCCTATAGGAGATAACAGATTGCTAATTGAAGCCATTACAAATCAAATGCAAAGGATGATGAGGGAACACACAGAGGAGTTATACGAGAGAATTAAGAGAATAGAAAATCAGGGGAATCATGATGAAGATAGACAGAGAGGGAGGGATGAAAGAAGGAGAAGAAGAGATCATGAGAATGATGCTAGAGAGGATAGAATTAAGGGAGTGAAGCTTAATATACCATCCTTTAAGGGAAAAAGTGATCCGGAGGCCTATTTAGAGTGGGAAATGAAGATTGAGCACTTATTTGCATGTCACAATTATACTTGAAGAGAAGAAAATGAAGGTGGCAGCCATGGAGTTTAGTGATTATGCTCTCATTTGGTGGGACTAATTGCAAAAGGAGAGGGTGAGATATGAAGAACCATTGGTGGATAGTTGGGTGGAGGTGAAAAGGCTAATGAGAAGAAGATTTGTTCCTTCCCATTATCATCGAGACCTTCACACTAAACTTCAAAGACTCACACAAGGTAACAAGAGTGTAGATGAGTATTATAAAGAGATGGAGGTGTCCTTGATTAGAGCAAATATTAGTGAAGAACGTGAGGCTACTATGGCCCGTTTCTTGCATGGGCTGAATAGTGATATAAGGGATGTTGTGGAGTTGCAAAATTATGTGGAGTTGGAGGATTTAGTGCAACAAGCTAGTAAGGTAGAACAACAACTCAAGAGAAAGGGTGTATGAGGAAAAACTCTTCGAATTTTAATTCTTCAAGCTGGAAGGATAGAAATAAGAAGGAGGAGGTTCTTCATCAAGCAATCCCACTACTACACCTCAAAGGACTCAAACTAAATCCAATGAGATCCCTAAAAAGACAAGGAGTAGTGAAATAAAATGCTTCAAGTGTTTGGGGAGAGGTCACATAGCTTCAGAATGTCCAACTAAGAAGACTATGTTACTTAAAGAGGATGGAGAGCTTACTAGTGAGTCTTCTTCAGATTCTTCCTCACATGATGAGGAAGATGAGTATGTTGAAGAAATAATTCCAGAAGGAGATTTGTTTATGGTAAGAAGGATGTTGGGTAGCCAAGCAAAAGACATGGATGATAGTCAAAGAGAGAACATCTTTCATACTAGATGCCTTATCCAAGGAAGGGTATGTTCTTTAATTATTGATGGAGGAAGTTGTACCAATGTTGCAAGTGCTAGAATGGTGTCTAAATTGGGCATGGAAACCAAACCTCACCCGCTGCCATACAAGCTTCAATGGCTTAGTGAGGATGGTGAAGTGACGAAGTAAGCAAACAAGTGGAGGTGAACTTCTCCGTAGGAAAGTATGATGATACAGTTTTATGTGATGTGGTACCAATGGAGGCTTGTCATTTGCTTCTTGGGAGACCTTGGCAATATGATAAGAAAGTTATGCATGATGGTTGCACCAACAAGTTCTATTTTGTACATAAAGAACGCAAGACTACTCTTGCACCTTTGACACCAAGAGAGGTTAGTGAGGATAATTTAAAAATGAGAGAAAAAAGAAAGCAAGAGAGAAAAGAGAGTGGAAGAGAGCAAGAGAAAAAAAGAGAAAAAAGAGAGAAAAGCACCAAACTTGTTTATAAGAGAAAAAGAGGTGAAAAAGGCAACGCATTTGAAGAAGCCAATGCTCTTACTTTTGAGTAAAGAGAATAATTTTACAGATGCAAGTCCTACTAACTCTCTTCCAAATGAGGTTTCTAATTTGTTGCGAGGAATTTAAAGATGTTTTTCCTAAAGAGGTACCTCACGGACTACCACCTCTAAGAGGCATAGAACATCAAATTGATCTCATTCCAGGAGCTACTCATTATTCTCCTTTTGAAATTGTTTATGGCTTAAACCCTCTCACTCCTCTTGATTTGCTTGCTGCCTTTGCCTAACAACCCTGTTTTCAGCATAGAGATGGTAAGAGTAAGGCTGAATATGTGCGGAAACTACATGAGAAGGTAAAAGGCAAACATTGAAAAAAAGGTAGAGAGTTACGTCAAGCAAGCGAACAAAGCAAGGAAAAAGGTAGTGTTTGACCCAGGTGATTGGGTTTAGGTTCATTTGAGAAAAGAGAGGTTTCCTACCCAAAGGAAATCTAAACTTCAACAAAGGGGAGTTGGTCCTTTCCAAGTGCTATTAATGATAATGCCTATAAAATAGATCTCCCTAGTGAGTATGGTGTAAGCGCTACCTTTAATGTGGCTGATTTGTCCCTTTTTGATGCAGGGGAAGGAGATTATAATTGAGGACAAATTCTTCTAAAGAAGGAGGGAATGATGAGGATATAGGAGGCGGCATGACCAAGGCAACAAACTTGAAGGACATACAAGGTCTTGGAGGCCCAATGACAAGAGCAAAAGCTAAAAAGGCTAAAGAGGCCCTAAATCTCCTGGTGACCACCTTACTTGAGACAAGCCCAAGTCTAAAGGAAGAAGAGGCCGAAATGATACACTTAATTCAGATTGAAGACCTTGAAGAATAAGCCTCAATGGATATGCATGAAGGCTTCAATTTACTTAGCCCAAATTCTACACTTAGTTTTATCTTTCTTACATTTAGTTAAACTTTTGTAATAATGCTTATTAGGCTGGCTTATTGGGCTTTGTGTGTAAGCATATTTAGGTTAAACTTAATATGGATGTTGTCCACTATATAAGGGAACACCATAGCTTTTGGGACGGAGATTTGAATTCAAAGTTAACCTTTTTGATGAGAGACAAGCTTCTCTAGGGTTCTTTTGAGAATCTCTGAACTTATCAAGGGCGTCAATCCTTGTGGCGTTCCTGGGCTTATCAATTCTTTGGAATTGTGGCGCCTACCTATAATTCATAAACTTCAGTTTTCATTCTATATTTCTTGGTTTCGTATCTCCATATTCCCTGATCCTTTTTCGGTGATTCTTGAGCCAAAATCGTGTTTCAGAAAGCCATCTTTCACCTCATTTTGGAATCGATCAAATTTGAGGTCTACAGCGTGAGATACGCTCTGTTCTTATCAGGATGTGTTGGAGGCTGAATTTCTGGTGCAAAATTCCATTCCTAGTTGATCCAATCATTCTTTTCTTTCGAGAATCATATCAAAGACGCATTCAAAAGGTATGATTATGAATACCCTAATTTAAACACCATTGATAGATCCTCCATTGGGATTCAAAATTTATTTTGATAAAAATTTTCCGCTGCCTGTTCAAATCCCAACAGTGGTATCAGAGCCAAATCAATTGTGCGTTTAAATTGGGTTTATGTTCTTATACATGCATTATATATGAGATATATATATATATATATATATGCTTAATCGAATTTTTGTATGCGGTTACATTGATATTATGTTCTTATACGTTTGAGTCACGTTAGGGTTACGTTCTTATAGGACGATGCTTGGGTCACGTTCGGATTACGTTCTTATAGGACGACATTCGGGTTATGTTCTTATAAGGCTAGGACAATGCTGTTTTGTGTTGTCTTCTGAAGTGTTCAAATTGCAACACAGAACAATGTCGTCGGATCCAAAGCTTTAAGAAGAAGGCTAGGACGACGCTGTTTTGTTAGTGTTCTAAAGTGTTCAGCTCGCAACATAGAACAACGCCATTTCTCCCTCTGAAATTTTTTTAAACAAAATAATTTTACTAAAAGAGTATGCCTTTTTTGAAGCACGATATAATTTAATCACGACACTCTCTGTTTCTTTCATATTGTATGAATTAACGCTTGTTGTGATTTACTTTCAAAGTTGTTTGGGTATGGTGAACAATATGGCTCTAGTCTTTACAAGGGTTGTAATGTTTAAATATGGCCTACGTGCCATGCCTTTTCTCTAAATATTCTCTATGTACATTCTCTTTTCATCTCACTCCCCTCATATGTTTAAACGAGGTTTCTCCTAATGTAATTTTCTTTTTCTTATTTAGAGAAGTCCTCTCATTGGCTTGAGAGGATTTTAGGTTAGTTGAGCCATGTTGTGTCACGTTTTAATTATGCTTTTGATTAGATCATTGCATGTTTACTTTTGTGTTTATGTGTTATTTGTATGAGATACAACTATCACTGCATTCACATAAATAGAATTAATTGGTTAAACTCTCCAAACAAAATCTTAAGTCTTAATGACGTGAATCAATACTTGTCAAAACCTAGATCTCTCATTTGCAAGAACCACCAAAGTGGATGCGGTTGAGTTATCTTGGTGAGACAAGCGTGGGTAATGATGATACTTACAACATTCATTATTGTTTTTGACTTAATTGAGATTAACAAAACGGTTTTGGATCTCAAGGCATTAGATGGGATTAAACATGTTGGGTCATGCGATGATCAAATTCCATAAAGATCTAAGAGTTACATATGATGTAATTGGCAAAGAGGTTGCCTACCTAAATAACTTGACTTTAAACGTCCTGCTAAAGAGGACTTAAATTTAAGTCAAACATGGATCTTAGCCCACTGATTATATTGAGGGCTGTTAATTCAATGGGAGATTACTAACCAACTTTGCATATTTTAGTGTAGAATCATGTCAACTACTAATACTGCTACATTATCACTGCGATCAGTCCTTGAGAAGGACAAACTCAATGGAACAAACTTTATTGATTGGTTTAGGAACTTGAGAATTGTTCTCAAGCATGAAAGAAAGGTGTATGTCCTTGATCAACCCTTTCCTGACAAGCCTGCAGCCAATACTCCAAGAGCTCAGAAAGATGCTTACACGAAGCATAAGGATGACTCTGTGGATGTAGGATGCCTGATGCTTGTTGTAACATCCCAAATTTTGGACCCTAAGAATTGAGAATAAGTCTAAAGTAGGCGGACGACTGAGCCTAGTTCGGGAAGAGTCCCAAGAATGTCGAGAGTTAGAACCTATATAAGTCGTGGAATTAAAGTTCCAATGAAAAAGGGGCACAAAGGACCTATATGGTGTAAATCCGGCAGAAAAGATGCCACCTAACTATGTCTTGAGGTGTAGGACAATTAGTTAAGCAAAAATAGGCCGGTATAAGTATGGCATTTTCAGGGAAGTCATGGATGTCCTGTGTTTTTGGAGGAAATAATAAGGGAAGAGTATTCAAGAAGCCAAGCAAAAGTCAAAGGTAATGATGATTTGGAGGACACATGGCGTTTCGGGGTCAGAAGTTGGATTTTTGGTAGCACGAAGTATGACATAGTTATGAGATATTGAAATATGGATTTCTTGCTCCCCAAGGAAATATGTTTTGGCCCCTCATGGTCAGGGAGAAGAGACTATTGATCCGGCCCCGCACAAGTTCAATTGAGTGGCTCAAATTCCAAGGAAAAGTGTAATCGGCAAAAGGCAGCTGAGCTGGACCGGTTAGGGGTTTCTGGAGACGGACCCAGGCTCCCAGATATAGGGAGATGGCGTCACATGGTGGGCCAGAAGAGAGAGAAAAGTGACTTGGAGAGCAAGGCAAAGGTCACATTAGGTAATAATGAGGAGAGAGAAAATAAAATAATAATGATTAATCTGGACCACACAATTTGAATATGACAAGACAAGAGGAATGACAGGTAATTATGACCCCACATGGACATTAATGACATCATTTATGGGCAGCCAAAGTTGGTCCTACTGACTTGGAGAAAAAGCAAGCAAAAATGACCATTTTACCCCTGAAGTGTTAATTTAATTATCGGACAAAAACCTACACCTAGTAACTCCAAAAACCATCATCAAGGGCAATCTGGGAATCTTATTTTAAGGGCCTAGGAGGCACCACATGTCTGCCCAAGAAGACTCTAGAATGACTTGGAGGGCAAGCCAAAGAATTATATAAAAATTAGAAGCATCCTTCTGACCATTGGGTAATAGCCAAACTTGGACGATTCCCTTAACCTTTGGAGTCTATTTAAGGACACCCTTTGGCCATTTCTTGGCTTCCTAGGATGTGCTCAAGGTGTGTAAGGGGAGGGTGTCCAGCTAAGTCTTGGTCCAAGGTGAAGAAAATGCCATACACAACTGAAGATTTGAGGTAAGTACTCCACCGACAACTTAGTATCTCTTGTTTTGAGTTTCTGCCCTATGATGTTAAACATGGAGTTAAAGTGTGATTTTTGTGTTTTTTAGGTCTCCATTGAGTCCAAAATGTGATTTTGAGTGGGGATAAGTAGGATCACCTTTTTCTGAACCCGAAAAGCCCTAAGTCGTGAAACTGCTCAATCAACCGATTCGGGTGTTTTCTGGGCAGCGTGTATTAATAGGATGATTTAAAATAGTAAATGAGGTCATACGTATTTGAAATTTTACATGGTGAAATGAGACATCCTGAGGATGATTTTGATATAATATTTTGTATCATTTCGATTTTTATACTAGGAGTTATCTATTTTTGAAAATGACCCTTAAACATGGACATTGTCTCGGACCAGTGGCTTAATTTTGGGAATAAGGGATGGATTAGTGTTGGAAATTATGCCCTAGGGGCAAGTCATTGTTCTCCATTAAGTTATCACTTCATTCGCATGTTTATAGTGATAACTGCATCCATGGATATATCTTATAGATTATCCTAAATGTCTTTGGTCGGTCATCTACGTGGGAGCGAAGATGAGATAAGACCAGTATGACTTTGATGGGGTATGAAGATACGAATCAAAGTCATGGGCACTTGTAAGAGTACAAGGTGTTGGACCGACCCACTATGAGAAATTTGCATGGATCTAGTCATAAGCTTATCTCATGTATAACTCGTCACGACGCCCATGATTGAGATCATCATGGATTCCTACATGATGAGTCGGGTCACAGTCTTTGACCTAGTCAAAAGTCACTTTTGACTGGGTGATGACAAAGGCTTGGATCGGGATCAGTGGTTTTCATGCGAAGGAATGTGAATGGTCAAGATGGAATTTGTCCCTCACATTTGTAGAGAGATAATACTGGGCCCCCGATGAGTGAGTCTAATAAATGTTGGTCATACTGTGATGGAAAGGAGTTTCCATTTCACTTATTAGACTACTCGAGAATCGAGAAAGTAATGGTCAAGAAAAGAAAGTTGACATTATCCATGCCTCATCCTTGACAAAATTATCGCGTGACAAAAGGGACGTGACATGGTTGTGCGATAGGTTGTATCATGTCATCGATCCCCATGTGAATTGGGTAGTCGTAATGTCTTGCTAGAGGCGCTTGCGACTTGTGGCTGGTATTGTATTGGCCCATTGCCAATCTCATATGGGCTGCATAGGTCGCATTACAAGAATAACCCAACACGAGCAAAATTGTCCGATTCATTGAATCTTAGATTAATATGAGATTTAATGAGTACTTAATTTAATCTGGGGTGAATATATATTTATATATATATATATATATATTAAAGTCAAAATTAATATATATTAATATTATTAATAGAGATTATAATACTAATATATATAATATTATTTATTTAATAAATTAAATATCTAAAACAAATAGAGATATTGTATCTCATTTAATTTTCGAATAAAGATATCATATATCTATTTAATTTAAATTGAGATATAGTATCTCAGATTTAATTAAATAGATAGATATCATTTCTCGGATTTAATTTATAGAGATAAATTAAATCAAAAGGCTTTTGATTCGGATTAAATAAATATATTACATTAGATCTATCAGATAGATTTAAGTAATGTATTTTTTAATCAAAATTCAAAATTCGAATTTCAGATCTGGCTTTTAATTCAGATTAAATAAATGTATTAGATTAGATCTATTAGATAGATTTAATTAATATATTTTAATCCACATTTAAAATTCAAATTTCAAAATTAATGAGGATTAATTTTATATAATACGCTGATCGGGTTTAAAAAAAAACTATGGGACTTTTTGTCGAGCGTATTAAAGCCGCGAGAAACCGTAGAGTGAAATTGAGAGGCATAAAACTAAAAAGCGCTAGACGCTACCGCAATCAGGTTTGGGGATTATTCGTGTGGATCTTGGTAGAGGAAGCCGATTCTAAGAGTCGACTTCTCTTGATCGAGAAGGTAGCCCACCGGTTCAAGTCGAAGGGGACTCGTACGGTTTCGCGCAAGATAGGTAATTTTCGGATTCCTTAGCCTTAATCTAACGCTTTATTGAGCGATCCTTACATGGGATCTGTAAAGGTTTTAATCAGCTGCGTGTAGGATACCCACAGTGGCATCAGAGCCAACTCAATGTGCGTTTAAATTAGGCTTTTTCGTGTGATTATATATATGTTTGATATATATGAAAAATCGAATCCTTATGCTTTGTGTGTCTAAGTTCGTGTTAGGGTTTCGGTCGGATCTCTAGAACTGTGCCGCGGCCGCTTCGTATGGTTCTAAATTGTTCAAAACGTCGGACGCTGGAGATGTTGGGGTCGGAATCATCGGACACACTCAATGATGATTGAACGTCGGTGATTCTCGGACGACCTGTTACGTTCGCGTATAGATAAGATTCTGAAACGTTCAGAAATTCTGATCAGATTCTGAAACGTTCGCGTAGGGACCGGCTGATTGCTCGTAGAGCGAGAATTGAAATCATGATATGTTATATAATTATATAATATAATATAAATTGGAGAATTTATTATATTATATGTATTATATAATATAATATAAATTAGAGAATTTGTAATCATGAATAATATTTTATCTCATAATTGTATGAATTAAAATATGTTCTAATTTACCTTTCAAAGTGTTGTTTGGGTATGGTGAACAACATGGCTCTAGATTTTACAATTGTTGTAAATTTAAATATGGCCTGCGAGCCATGCCTCTCTCTCTAAATAATCTTGATGTACATTCTCTTCTCATCTCACTCCCCCTCGAATGTTAAACGAGGTTTCTCCTTATGTATTTTCTTTTATTATTTAGAGAAGTCCCATCATTGGCTTGAGAGGACTCTAAGTTAGGTGAGCCATGTTGTGTCACGAATTTTTATTATGTTTTTGATATGATCAGTGCATGATTAAGTTAGACACTATATAAGATACAATAATGATTGCATTCATATAGATATAATTAACAGGATTAATTAGATAATATCAAATAATACCCTCTAAATAATGCCATCAATTAATGAATACTTGTCAAAACGTAGATCACCCATTTGTATGTTCCACCAAAGTGGATGCATTTGAGTAATCTTGGTGAGGCAAGAGAGAGTAATGGTGATACTCTACATTCATTTTGTCTTGACTTAATTGAGATCATCAAAACGGTTTTGGATCTCAAGGCATTGGATGGGATTAAACATGCTAGGTCATATGATGATCGAATCCCATAAAGATCGAGAATTACATGTGATGTAATTGGCAAAGAGGTTGCCTACCTAAATAACTTGATTTTAAGCGTCTGCCAAAGTGGACTTAAGATTAAGCCAAATATGGATCTTAGCCCACTAATTATAATGAGGGTTATTAATTCGGTGGGAGGTTATTAATTAAACTTTGCATATCTTTTAGTTGTAGAATCATGTAGACTAGCAATACTGCAACACCATCAATGCGATCAATCCTTGAGAAGGACGAACTCGATGAGACAAACTTTCTTGACATGTTTGGAAACTTAAGCGTTGATCCTAAACACGAAAGAAAGGAGTATCTCATCGATCAACCCATTCCTGACGAGCCAGCAGCTACTGATCCAAGAGCTTAGACTGATGCTTATGCATAAGGATGACTCTGTGGATGCAGATGCCTGATACCTGCCACTATGGTTCCAGACCTCGAAAGAGATCTTGAACATGAAGAGGCCTTTGAGATGATTGATCATCTCATGGAAATGTTCCAGCAAAAGGAAGACAAGAGAGGTATGAAACCACAAAGGCCTTATTTTCTTGCAAGATGGCTGAAGTTGAATCAGTTAGTCCTCATTTGTTGAAAATGAAAGGCTACATTGATCACCTTGAGAGGCTTGGATTCCCCATCTCCCGGGAGTTACCTACGAGATGTGATCTTGAACTCACTCCCGGAAGTTATGAACACTTTGTCATGAATACAACATGAACAACATGGAGGAATCAATTTCTGAACTGCATGGGATGCTCAAGGCTATTTGAGTGAGCCTTAAGAAGAGGTCCGATCTTGTTTTTTGTTCGTTCAGAAAGGAAGGGGTATGAAACAGAAAGCCAAGAAGGCAAAACCTCTAAATGATGGAGTCTGCTTCTTCTGCAATGAAATCGGTCATTGGAAGAGGAACTGCAAACCTTTTCCCAGTTGCAATGGCCAAATCAATCAGAATCCTTCTTGCCATTGCATCATATTATGTCTATGAGATATGGCAGATGGACATCAAAACAGCCTTCCTTAACGGAAAGCTGCTTGAGGATGTGTACATGACACAACCTGAGAGTTTTGTGCATCCAGAGGACTCTGGTAAAGTATGTAAGCTTCAAAGATCCATTTATGGATTGAAGCATGCATCTTGGAGCTAGAATCGTCGTTTTGATGAAGTAGTCAAAGAGTTTGAATTCATTCAGAACATCGATGGACCTTGTGTTTACAAGAAGGTTAGTGAGAGCACAGTTGTATTTCTAGTGCTTTATATTGATGACATCCTACTCATTGGGAATGATATTCCTACCTTGCTGAGTGTCAAGTCTTGGTTAGGAAAGTCTTTCTCAATGAAAGATTTAGGCGAAGCCACTTACATCCTAGGGATTAAGATCTATAGGTTCACTATGCAGGAATCTAAAAAGGGTAACATACCCATGTCTTATGGCATTCATCTCAGTAAGGATCTGTGTCCAAGTACACAAGATCAAATAGACCGCATGAGTAAGATTCCATATGCCTCCGCCATTAGATCTATCATGTATGCCATGTTATGTACTCGACCGGATGTGTCATTTGCCTTGAGTATGACTAGCAGATATCAATAGGATCCTAGTGAAGGTCACTGGACTGCTGTCAAGAATACCCTTAAGTACTTATGAAGGACTAAGGACTTATTCTTAATATATGGTGGCTTGGAAGATGAGCTCTGTGTGACTGGTCACACAGATGCGAGTTTCCAAACTGACCAAGATAATTCAAGATCGCAATCAGGATTTGTATTCCTATTGAATGGTGGTGCGGTAAGCTAGAAGAGCTCTAAGCAGAGCACTGCAACTGATTTTACAATATAGAAGCTAAGTATAGAGCAACATAGGATGCAGCTAAGGAAGCCTTTTGGATTTGAAAGTTCATTAATGAACTTGGGGTGGTTCTAACCATCTCAAATCCAATACACTTGTTCTGTGACAATAGCGGCGCTATTGCACAGACCAAGGAGCCTAGGTCACATCAAAGGACCAGGCATGTACTCAGGCGATTTCATCTTATCAGAGAAATCAATAAAAGAGGTAATACAAACAAATGCAAAGTACCAGGAGAAAACAATGTAGCTGATCCTCTTGCTAAGCTACTTGCACAAGCAAAACATGAGCGTCATGTTAGGGCAATGGGAATTAGTGTAATTAATGATTGCGCCTAGTGCAAGTGGGAGTCTGTTGGAAATTATGCCCTAGGGGCAAGTCGTTGTTCTCCATTAAGTTATCACTTCATTCGCATGTTTATAGTGATAACTGCATCCCTGGATATATCTTATAGATTATCCTAAATGTCTTTGGTCGGTCATCTACGTGGGAGCGAAGATGAGATAAGACCAGTATGACTTTGATGAGGTATGGAGATACGAATCAAATTCATGGGCACTTGTAAGAGTACAAGGTCTTTGGACCGACCCACTATGAGAAAGCTGCATGGATCTAGTCATAAGCTTATCTCATGTATAACCGCGTCACGACACCCTATAATTTGAGATCATCATGGATTCCTACATGATGAGTCAGCTGGTCTTTAACCTAGTCAAAAGTCACTTTTGACTAGGGTGATGATAAAGGCTTGGATCGGGATCGGTGGTTTTCATGCGGAGGAATGTGAATGGTCAAGATGGAATTTGTCCCTCACATTTGTAGAGATAATACTAGGCCCCTCGATGAGTGAGTCTAAGAAATGTATGGCCATCTTTGTGATGGAAAGGAGTTTCCATTTCACTTATTAGACTACTCAAGAATCGAGGAAGTAATGGTCAAGAAAAAGAAGTTGACATTATCCATGCCTCATCCTTGACCAAATTATCGCGTGACAAAAGGGACGTGACATGGTTTTGCGATAGGTTGTATCGTGTCATTGATCCCCATGTGAATTGGGTAGTCGCAATGTCTTGCTAGAGACCGCTTGCGACTTGTGGGCTACGATGTATTGGCCCATTTGCCAATCTCATATGGGCCTGCAGGATCGCACACAAGACGAGCAAAAGTGTCCAGATTCATTGAATCTTAGATTAATATGAGATTTAATGAATACTTAATTTAATTTGGGGTGAATATATATATATATATATATTAAATTCGAAATTAATATATATTAATATTATTAATAGAGATTATAATATTAATATATATAATATTATTTATTTAATAAATTAAATATCTAAAAAAAATAGAGATATTATATCTCATTTAATTTTAGAATAAAGATATCATATATCTATTAATTTAAATTGAGATATAGTATCTCAGATTTAATTAAATAGATAGATATCATTTCTCGGATTTAATTTATAGAGATAAATTAAATCGAAGGCTTTTGATTCGGATTAAATAAATATATTACATTAAATCTATCAGATCGATTTAATTAATGTATTTTTTAATCAAAATTCAAAATTTGAATTTCAGATCTGGCTTTTAATTCGGATTAAATAAATGTATTCGATTAGATCTATTAGATAGATTTAATTAATATATTTTAATCCAGATTTAAAATTCAAATTTCAAAATTAATGAGTATTAATTTTATATAATACACTGATCGGGTTTGAAAAAAAAACTACAGGACTTTTTGTCGGCGTATTCATGAAAGCCGTGAGAAACCGTAGAGTGAAATTGAGAGACGCAAAACTAAAAAGGCGCTAGCACGCTACATGCAATCGGGTTCGGGGGATTATTCATGTGGATACCGGTAGAGGAAGCTAATTCTAAGAGTCGACTTCTGCTGATCGAGAAGATAGCCTACCAGTTCAAGTCAAAGGAGACTCGTACAGTTTTGGCGCGTAGGCAATTTTCGGATTCCCTTAGCCTTAATCTAAACGCTATTGAGCGATCCTTGCACGGGATCTATAAAGGTTTTAATCCGCTGCGTGTACGAATACCAACAATTAGAACCCAGATGACTTTGGGAATTATTTTTATCATAAACTAGACATCCTAAGGGTTCAATAACCACGATTTCACATTAATCAGATGTTTCTAGAATTGATTAAAAATCAGCAAATTCGGATCAACGATTCTAGAAAATTCTGGTGTTAGGCGAAATTTATGAACTTGAAGTAAAGTTTGTATATGTGATTAAAAGTATGATATTTTGCTGTATCTAAGGTGATAGAACATGTGGGACATATTTCCAATACCAAGGTAAGAGTTTGCTATTTTCGAGGAGTGCCAGGTAGTAACTGTTGACTTGCATACTTTATGTTGCTTTTGCATGTGTGTTTTATCATGATGTAGGACTTGGGCTGTAGTACGTAGCAGACTGTGTGTCCTTAGGTCACTGCTAAAGTCCAAGGAATATCGGGCTGTAGTGCCTATTGGACTGTGTCCTTAGGTTTCTGCTGTAGTACCGGGGGCATGTAAGCTCGGGCTATAGTGCCTATAGGACTGCGTGTCCTTAGGTTTCTACTGCAGTACCAAGGTATATGAGGTAGGTTGGGCCTATTGGACTGCATGTCCTTAAGTGGCTACTGAGGCCTCAGGAGGGGTAGGTGGTTAGGGTTTGGCCGCCCTGACTACTGAGGCCCCTGAGTGCCGATAGTTCTAAGGGGCTTATCTTGACCAGGTGGTCCTGCGGAGGAAATACATGCCAGTTTATTGTGCTAGAGGAAGGTTTATTTTTACTTCCTGATTGTGATTTGCATTACATGCATTGTATAAATATTGTATATGAGTTTAATAGCTACTTTGGGGTTCAGTTTTGAACTCCAGACTGGTTCAAAATATACAGGTGGTTTACGCTGAGCTGATTAGGAAGACAAGGGTAAGAGCAATGAAGCTGATAATTGAAGACGTATGGAATGCCCTATCTCATATTGTATGTTTATTACTGGATGATTGTACCCTTAACCCTTACGGGGATTACTTTATGTTTTTGTATGTACCTTTACCAGTATATTGTAGTTGTCCAAACTGATCATATGCTCTACCGCGCACACTCTGATATATGATTAAATTGACTAATTAACAAAGAAAAGGTAATAAGCGAAAAGGATCCCTCTAACTCACCACCCGAAAGGGCGAGGCCGGTAGGGGTGTAACACTTGCCACTATAGTTCCAAAACTCTAAAGAGATCTTGATGAGGACATAGGAGGCGGCATGACCAAGGCAACAAACTTGGAGGACATACGAGGTCTTGGAGGCCCAATGACAAGAGCAAAAGCTAAAAAGGCTAAAGAGGCCCTAAATCTCCTGGTGACCACCTTTTTGGTGAGAGACAAGTTTCTCTAGGGTTCTTTTGAGAATCTCTGAACTTATCAAGGGCATAAATCCTTGTGGCGTTCCTGAGCTTATCAATTCTTTGGAATTGTGGCGCCTACCTATAATCCATAAACTTCAGTTTTCGTTCTAAATATCTTGGTTTCGTATCTCCAGTTTCCCTTATCCTTTTTTGGTGTTTCTTAAGCTAAAATCGTGTTTCAGAAAGCCATCTTTCACCTCGTTTTGGAAGCGCTCGAATCAGAGGTCTGTAGCGTGAGATACATGCCATTCTTATCAGGACATGCTGGAAGCTGAATTTCCGGTGCGAATTTCCATTCCTAGTTGATCCAATAATCCTTTCCTTTCGGGAATCATATCAAATGAGGAGGGTGGGAGAGTTTCAACGCAATTCTGAGACGTTGAAAAAAGTTCGTGTTCTTCTGCCTCAAGTTGGCCCAAATGACCAATGTGGCCGTTCAGGGCCCAAACAGAGGAATCTCGCAATAAGTTTAGGCATTCTGGTATCCCCATGAGAAATGAGGAGGGTGGGTGAGTTTCCACCTTATTCCGAGGCCTTGAAAAAAGTTTGTGTTTTCTGCCTCAAGTTGGCCCAAATGCCATGTGTGGCCGTTCAGGGCCCAAACAAGGAATCTCGCAACAAGTTTAGGCTTTCTGGATTACTCATGAGAAATGAGGAGGGTGGGTGAGTTTGCACGCAATTCTGAGACGTTTAAAAAAGTTCGTGTTCTTCTGCCTCAAGTTGGCCCAAATGGCCTATGTGGCCGTTCAGGGCCCTAACGGAGGAATCCCGCAACAAGTTTAGGCATTTTGGAATCCTCATGAGAAATGAGGAGGGTGGGTGAGTTTCCTCGCAATTCCGAGACGTTGAAAAAAGTTCGTGTTCTTCTGCCTCAAGTTGGCCCAAATGGCCTATGTGGCCATTCAGGGCCCAAACAGAGGAATCTCGCAACAAGTTTAGGCATTATGGAATGCTCCTGAGAAATGAGGAGGGTGGATGAGTTTCCACGCAATTCCGAGACGTTGAAAAAAGTTCGTGTTCTTCTGCCTCAAGTTGGCCCAAATGGCCTATGTGGCCGTTCAGGGCACAAACAGAGGAATCTCGCAACAAGTTTAGGCATTCTAGAATCCTCATGAGAAATGAGGAGGGTGGGTGAGTTTCAACGCAATTCTGAGACGTTTAAAAAAGTTCGTGTTCTTCTCCCTCAAGTTGGCCCAAATGGCCTATGTGGCCGTTCAGGGCCGAAACGGAGGAATCTCGCCACAAATTAGGCATTCTCGAATCCTCATGAGAAAAGAGGAGGGTGCGTGAGTTTCCACACAATTCTGAGACGTTGAAAAAAGTTCGTGTTTTTCTGCCTCTAGTTGGCCCAAATGGCCTATGCGGCCGTTAAGGGTGCAAACGGAGGAATCTCACAACAAGTTTAGGCATTTCGGATTCCTCATGAGAAATGAGGAGGGTGGGTGAGTTTCCTCGCAATTCCGAGACGTTGAAAAAAGTTCGTATTGTTCTTCCTCAAGTTGGCCAAAATGGCCTTTGTGGCCGTCCAGCGTCCCAAACGAGAGGAATCTCGTAACAAGTTTCAGCAATCTGGAATCCTTATGAGAAATGAGGAGGGAGGGTGAGTTTCCACCTTATTCCGAGACGTTGAAAAAAGTTCGTGTTCTTCTACCTCAAGTTGGGCCAAATGGCCTATCCGGCCGTTTAGGGCCCAGACAGAGGAATCTCGCAACAAGCTTAGGCATTCTGGATTACTCATGAGAAATGAGGAGGGTGGGTGAGTTTCCTCGCAATTCCGAGACGTTGAAAAAAGTTCGTGTTCTTCTACCTCAAGTTGGCCCAAATGGTTTAGGGCCCAAACGGAGGAATCTCACAACAAGTTTAGGCATTCTAGATTCCTCATGAGAAATGAGGAGGGTGGGTGAGTTTCCACGCAATTCTGAGACGTTGAAAAAGTTTGTGTTCTTCTGACCTCAAGTTGGCCCAAATGGCCTATGAGGTCGTTCAAGGCCCAAACGAAGGAATCTCGCAACAAGTTTAGGCATTATGGAATGCTCATGAGAAATGAGGAGGGTGGGTGAGTTTCCATGCAACTTCGAGACATTGAAAAGAGTTCTTGTTCTTCTGCCTCAAGTTGGCCCAAATGGCCTATGTGGTCGTTCAGGACCAAATGGAGGAATCTCACAAGAAGTTTAGGCATTCTGGAATCCTCATGAGAAACGAGGAAGGTGGGTGAGTTTCCATCTTATTCCGAGACGTTGAAAAAAGTTCGTGTGTTTCTACCTCAAGTTGGCCCAAATGACCTATGTGGCCGTTCAGGGCCCAAACGGAGGAATCTCGCAACAAGTTTAGGCATTCTGGATTCCTCATGAGAAATGAGTAGGGTGGGTGAGTTTCCACGCAATTCCGAGATGTTGAAAAAAGTTCGTGTTCTTCTCCCTCAAGTTGGCCCAAATTGTTTGAAATTATGCCCTAGGCAAGTCATTGTTCTCCATTTAGTTATCTTCTCATTCGCATGTTTACATTGATAACTGTATCCCTGGATATATCTTTTAAAGATTATCCTAAATGTCTCTGGTCGGTCATCTACGCGGGAGCGAAGATGAGATAAGACCAGTATGACTTTGATGAGGTATGGAGATACGAATCAAAGTCTTGGGCACTTGTAAGAGTACAAGGTGCTGGACCAACCCACTATGAGAAAGCTGCATGGATCAATCATAAGCTTTTCTCATGTATAACCGCGTCACGACGCCCTATGACCTGAGATCATCATGGATTCCTACATGATGAGTCACTAGTCTTTGACCTAGTCAAAAGTCACCTTTGACCGGGTGATGATAAAGGCTGGGATCGGGATCAGTGGTTTTCATGCGGAGGAATGTGAATGGTCAAGATGGAATTTGTCCCTCACATTGGTAGAGAGATAATACTGGGCCCTTCGATGAGTGAGTCTTAGAAATATATGGCCATACTGTGATGGAAAGGAGTTTCCATTTCACTTATTAGACTACTCGAGAATCGAGAAAGTAATGGTCAAGAACAGGAAGTTGACATTTTCCATGCCTCATCCTTGACCAAATTATCGCGTGACAAAAGGGACGTGACATGATTGTACGATAGGTTGTATCATGTCATCGATCCCCATGTGAATTGGGTAGTTGCAATGTCTTGTTAGAGGCCGCTTGCAACTTGTGGGCTGGTACAATATTGGCCCACTGCCAATCTCATACGGGCCTGCAGGGTCGCACACAAGAATAACCCAACACGAGCAAAGTGTCCAGGTTCATTGAATCTTAGATTAATATGAGATTTAATGAATACTTAATTTAATCTGGGGTGAATATATATATATATACACGAAATTAATATATTATATTCGAAATTAATATATTAAATTATTATTAATGGAGATTATAATATTATTACATATTATTTGTTTTATATTTAATTTATTTGATAAATTAAATATCTAAAACAAATAGAGATATTGTATCTCATTTAATTTTTGAATAAAGATATCACATATCTATTTAATTTAAATTGAGATATAGTATCTCGATTTAATTAAATAGATAGATATCATTTTCGGATTTAATTTATAGAGATAAATTAAATCAGAAGGCTTTTGATTTGGATTAAATAAATATATCAGATTAGATCTATTAGATAGATTTAATTAATATATTTTAATCCAGATTCAAAATTCGAATTTCAGATCAGCCTTTTAGTGCGGATTAAAATACGTTACATTAGATTTAACAGATAGATTTAAATAATGTATTTTTAATCCATATTTGAAATTTGAAATTCAAAATTAATGAGGATTAATTTTGAATATAATACGCCGATCGGGTTTAGAAAAACCGACGAGACATTTTGTCAAGCGTATTATAGAAAGCCGCGAGAAACGCTAGAGTGAAATTGAGAGAGAAGCGAAAATTCAAAAGGCGCTAGCACGCTGCCGCTATCGGGTTCGGGGATTATTCGTGTGGATACCGGTAGAGGAAGCCGATTCTCAAAGTCGACTTCTGCTGATCGAGAAGGTAGCCCACCAGTTTAAAAGAGAACGAGACGCGGACCGTTTCAGCCGTAGGTAATATTCAATACCTTAGCCTTGATTTAAACGCTATTGATCGATCGTCTCGACGAGATTCGTAGAAATTTTTAATCCGCTGCGTGTAAGGATCCCAACACAAATAGCCTATGTGGCCGTTCAGGGCCGAAATAGAGGAATCTCGCCACAAGTTAGGCATTCTGGAATCCTCATGACAAAAGAGGAGGGTGGGTGAGTTTCCACACAATTCTGAGATGTTGAAAAAAGTTCGTGTTCTTCTAGCTCAAGTTGGCCCAAATGGCCTATGTGACCCTTTTGGGTCCAAACGGAGGAATCTCGCAACAAGTTTAGGCATTCTGGAATCCCCATGAGAAATGAGGAGGGTGGGTGAGTTTCCACGCAATTCCGAGACGTTGAAAAAAGTTCGTGTTCTTCTGCCTCAAGTTTGCCCAAATGGCCTATGTGGCCGTTCATGCAGAGGAATGTGAATGGCCCCAAGATGAAATTTGTCCCTCATATTTGTAGAGAGATAATACTGGGCCCCTCGATGAGTGAGTCTAAGAAATGTATGGCCATACTACGATGGAAAGGAGTTTCCTTTTCAATTATTAGACTACCCAAGAATTGAGGAAGCAATGGTCAAGAACAAGAAGTTGACATTATCCATGCCTCATCCTTGACCAAATTATCGCGTGACAAAAGGGACGTGACATGGTTGCGGGATAGGTTGTATCGTCTCATCGATCTCTATATGAATTGGGTAATCACAATGTCTAGCTAGATATCGCTTGCGACTTGTGGGCTGGTACAGTATTGATCCACTGCCAATCTCATGTGAGCCTGCAGGGTCACACACAAGAATAGCCCAACACGAGCAATAGTGTCTAGAGTCATTGAATCTTAGATATGTCTAAGATTTAATGAATACTGTATTTAATCTAGAATGGATATATATATATATATTTTAAATATGGAGGGAAAGCAAGGCATACGTCACAAAAGAGCTAGAGGTGCTTGGAGGACAAGTTAGAGGTAATAAGGTTGCGCTCTATGTGGTGTCCACACCCCCACGAACTTCATTTGATTGCATAATCAATTCTTGATTTCGGCATCGGATCCACCTTGTAGGTCGTTAAACTCCTCTCATAGGAAATAGGAAACTGTAGACATTTTGCTCTCACCAAGAGGAAACAACGTCAGAGAAGGCCTTAGGAGCAAGAAACGCCGAATCGGGGAAAATCGACTCTTAAGTGTTCTCTCTCTTCTTACTCTCTCTCTCTCTCTCTCTTCTCATGTGTTCGGCCTCTCGCTTCTTTTCCTGCATGCTGGATGACTTAATCGATTATGTGAAAGGAAATAAAGGAGAAGTCAAAGGATTGTTGGGTGAGGCGAGGAGCAACTTGGCCAACAAGTAAAGAGAACTTGGCCCACAAGTTAAGAGATCATACAAGGAAAGCTAGGCATACATCACGAAAGAGCTAGATGTGCTTGGAGGACAAGTTACAGGTAACAAGGTTGTGCTCTATGTGGTGTCTGTTGGAAATTATGCCCTAGGGGCAAGTCATTGTACTTTAAACATTGATGTCATTTAAAGTATTCTCCATTTCGTTATCATTTCATTTGCATGTTCACAGTGATAACTGTATCCTTAGATATATCTTATAGATTATCCTAAATGTCCCTGGTCGGTCATCTACGTGGGAGCGAAGATGAAATAAGACCAGTATGACTTTGATTAGGTATGGAGATACAAATCAAAGTCATGGGCGCTTGTAAGAGTACAAGGTGCTAGACTGACCCACTATGACCTAAGATCTTTATGGATTCCTTCATGAGAGTTGCTGGTCTTTGACCTAGTCGAAAGTCACCTTTGACCGGGTGATGATGATAAAGGTTTGGATCGGGATCTGTGGTGTTCATGCAGAGGAATGTGAATGGCCCCAAGATGGAATTTGTCCCTCATATTTGTAGAGAGATAATACTGGGCCACTCGATGAGTGAGTCTAAGAAATGTATGGCCATACTACGATAGAAAGGAGTTTCCATTTCAATTATTAAACTACTCAAGAATCGAAAAAGCAATGGTCAAGAATAGGAAGTTGACATTATCCATGCCTCATCCTTGACCAATTATCGCGTGACAAAAGGGACGTGACATGATTATAGGATAGGGTGTATCGTATCATCGATCCCCATATGAATTGGGTAGTCGTAATGTCTAGCTAGAGGTCGCTTGCGACTTGTGGGCTGGTACAGTATTGGCCCACTGCCAATCTCATATGAGCCTGCAGGGTCGCACACAAGAATAGCCCAACATGAGCAATAGTGTCCAGATTCATTGAATTTTAGATATGTCTAAGATTTAAGGAATACTGTATTTAATCTAGAATGGATATATATATATATATATATATAAATGAAGTAAAAAGTGATGAATACAGCACTAAAAAAGATTGTCAAAACCGGTATAAAACGCTGGCACAACAAAAAGATAAAACTCCGACACTCAGCTAGGAGGAGTGACTTCTAAGGAAACCACCTTGGTAGACGGGACATACTTCGAAGTTCCTTCACCATTTTTGCCATCCCAGACCGCATTAGGATCCTCCCCACCAACTTGCTCCTCATCCACCAACGATAGGGATTCATCTTCAGGGGTCGGAGGAGGTGGGTACAAGGCGCCATCTTTAATGTAGGCTCGATGGTCGTACCCATCAGTTTTAAAGTTCACCTCCGGGTTGAGATGTCGGATCTGAGCAAGTGCCATCTTGAAACAGTCAGCGGCAGCCTCCTTCAAAATTTCCACGCAATCTAGGCGGGCTATCCTTCTCCTCGGTAAGGGCGGCCCTGGTCTCGTTAAGCTCAGAGAACAATTCAGCACGTTGGGCCTGAAGGGCCTTCACGGCATCCAAATCCTTGGCATGAACATCTTGTAGAGCGGCGAATTCTGAGGACATCTTCTCCAACGCCTTTTGTGTCATAAGAAGCTCCTTGGATGCTTTCCCGGAGTGGCCTTTGCAACATCACGCTCCTCTTCAGCCCGCCTCTTTAACGCCTCGGCTTCTTCTTTCGCCAGCTTTAATCGGCGTACATCACCGGATTGCTTGACGTATTTGCCTTTCAGATGGAGCAGCGCTTGAGCCAACCCGATAAGTTTGCAGGCGTATCCTTGGGCATCATGAATGATCTGCTCGTTGGCATTAGACAGCAGAAGGGCATTCATAAATTGGCGAGGAGGCAGAAACGCGAGGTCAAGCTCCTCGGTCACCCTGTTCTCCCATGCGAGTCCACGGGCGATCTTTGCGACAGGAGGAGGAGCAGAAGGGCCCTTGGGTGGAGACGATGTCACTGGTGGATCCGAGAAGGAAACCTCTTTGCCTTTTGCAACCAGCTCGGTTGATTTAGAAACCAGACCAGTTGGACAAGACGGAGAAGTTCTTGCCTCGGCCAATGTCTTCGTCTTTTTAGTCGTGGCAGTTGGGGAGGCGGCAACAGATTTTTTCTCCTGGCTTCCGAGGCGGCACGTTTCCAGGTAATCCTCTTATTAGGAGCACCGGTTCAGGGGCCACGTCTGAGTTCACGACGGACAGATACCTCAGCAACTCCGCCATATCTCGAGCTGCAAAAAGAAGATAATAGAAGTCAGAACGAGCTAGAACAAAAGCTTACAAACAAAACCACAGCAAATAATCAAAAGGGTCGTACTAGTCCTATATCCCGGCTTGGCACCGGCACCGTTAATGAAAAAGGCAGCACCTTTTACGTCGTAGGCCTCAACAAAGGATGTCAATCGGTCTACAAAGTAAACCTCTCCGACCGGGAGGTCATCAAACTCGACCTGATAGGAAGATGAGGTCAGTTTATGATGCTCATCCATCCAATATAAAGGGAACCTCCATTCCACATCCTTGGCCTCAGCCCCATTAAAGAACCAGAGTCACTCTCCAGGTTTGGCGACTACCTTGAAGAAGGAATTCTTGAAATGTTTGAAAGAATCGGAGTAGGCGGTCAAGAGTTTTCTGTCCGGATCACCCCGGAGGGAGGTTAGTCCCTTTAATTTATTAGCCTCTTTACCGGGGCGAGGAGCAAAAGGACAGAAGTAGTAAAAAAAATAGAGTAGCAGTGCAATGAATGGGATCCTCAAAGGAGCCGCACAGGCATTCAAAATAGGCCCACCCATTGGGGTGGAGTTGAGAAGGGGCTAGATGAAGGTGGTTTAGAGCGGCAATTTGGAACTTGGTAAATGGGAAGCGAATACCAAGCCGGGTTATATAATCCCTATAGAAAAAGAAGAAGTTGGTACGTCCTTCCTCTCTGGAAGAACATATAGGCTCATCTTCATTAGGAGGACTCAAGCAGCAGCCCTCCAATTCCCGCAACTTCATTTTGCAAATGTCGGTTGCGGTCATCGTGGCAAGAGAAGAGAAGAAAGAAAGAGTTGAATTGTGGAGAATGATCAAGACAAAAGAAAGAAAGAAGAACTTGCTGAATAGAATAAGAAAATCATTATACAAGTTCTTAGATTGATTCTAGAAGTCTTCACGATCAAATAGAAGTTGGAATGGCTCAAATCAGAGTTAAAACAAGCAAAATCGAGTTCCAGGAAGCCAAAACTCGAGTTAGGGTCTAAACTCAAGTCAACCACTAATTGGCTCAAGCCAATAGTAATTTTCAAGCCATTTTTGCTCTTTGGAACGAGTTGACTCTAGTCAAGATTCAGTTGACTCAAGTTAGGTGTGTTTTCAGCAACTCTGTTCTACTCTGTTTCACGTTCAGCTTGGGCAAGGTCTGGTAATTCGATGATATCTCCCAAACCAGAGATTGGATTGAGGTTAAACTAATTTTGTATGAAACTATACTCTTAATGCGTCATTTTGATATAAAATTCAAGCCCAAAGGAGTTCATATCAAGCCGATATGAATTGTAGAAGTTGGAACTGAAATTCATGCCACATAGCAAACCAAGCTGTGGTATTTTGGGTATATCTCCCAAACTACAAGTCCAATTGACCCGAAACTGGTGCCATTTGAAACTATACTCAAATATATTTTCAAAAACATCAAGATCATGAAAAAAATACCAATTGAAGGAGATATGATGTTTTGAAGTTGATAGTCAGTTCAGGATGTTGCAAAAACTCTGGTCAAGAACAACCTCCATTCATTTGATGATAACAGACAGAATACAATGAGGTTGGAGCTGATTTTTCTTGCATTGGAAAGAAGACTTAAAAAAAGGCATAAGTGGTTTAAAAAATTCGGAATGAACTTCTCAACTTGAGCGTAGCCAAGTCAAAGAGCAAGGGACTTTCGAGAAAGGCATTTGACTCGAGCCAGGGAATGCGAAACTCGAGTCATGGCAAGGCCGAGAGTTAAGCAATTTGAGAAGGACATTTTGACTCGAGGCAAAGTTGGATGACTCAAGTTTAAGGCTAAACTCGAGCCAGCTCCATTTGACTCAAGCCTATTGTGTTTTCTTTAAACTCCAAAAGCTTCTATATAAGGTAGTGACTCGAGCCAATTCTTCTCAGATTGTAAACCATCGACTCTAATCTTGTTAAATCTCTAAGTATGGTTTATTTACTTTTTATCTTCACTCATTATTATTTCTAACTATGTTTAATGAGTTTCAGAAGATTATTATATGGATTAACACCAAATTGCAATAAAGCAATTATGTGTCAGAGCATTAAATGCAAAGCAGAGTGAAACACCATTTTGGCAAAATAATCCTCTGAGCATCCATAAAGTGTTTTGGCCATTTCCATTGAATATTCTCACTAAGTCTCAACGGAAAAATTGAAAGAAGAATGTCAACGGAGAATAACAGCGATCAACAGATGAATTCGAGGAACTTGAGTAACGTTCACTTCAACGACTACATTTATTTCTTCCAATGGTCATATGCTAAATGGGAAGCATTGCTCAAACGGTCGAATACTCTTCATCAACTATAAAGGGAAAAGCTTTCAATATAGAAGTGGTCTGAGACACAAGCTTACATCTTCAAAATGTCAATACTCTGATATTCATATCACTTACTCTCCGATTATCTCAATGACCATATAAACTTCTATAGAGAGTGAAATGATTTGTATTGTTCTTCAGTGTTTATTCATTCACTTCTGAGAGAGAAGATTCATTGTAATCATCTTTTCATTTTATCTGAGTGATACTCAAGATTGGGTGATCTTGAGTGGGAAACCCATTGTATTGATTACAGCTTGTAAGGGGAGTGAATCCTAGTGAGAGGATTACTTTGAGTACAGAGTGTGTAATCAAGTGGGTGTATTGATTACAGCTTGTAAGGGGGAGTGAATCCTAGTGAGAGGGTTATTTCGAGTATAGAGCGTGTAATCAAGTTGAGTTGAAAGAAGATAGTGGATTGAAAATCTCAAGCGAAGCTTGGGGACTAGACGTAGGTCAAGGATTGGTCGAACCAGTTAAATCTCTGTTTGCATATTCTCTTCCCTTATCTCTTATATTCCCAGCATATATATTTGAATGAATGTTTATCACTTTCTAAATCATTTCTATCATACAAACTACTTTCAGTAAGTTGCGAAAATGTTTTTCAAAGCTAATAAGTTTTTATTAGACACCCAATCCACCCCCTCTTGGGTGACAGCTAGGTCTAACAGGGTCCAGAACTTCATTTGATTCCATAGTCAGTTCTGGATTTCGGTTGCAGCCCCACCTTGTAGACGGTGCTAAACTCCTCTGACTAGCACTTGAAACCGTTGAAATGTTGCTTTCAACGAGAGAAAACATCTTTAGAGAAGGCGATGGGAGCAAGAAACGCCACATCAGGGTGAAATCGGCTCTGCAGTTTTTTCTTGCTCTTCTTTCTTTCTCAACCGACCTCTCTCTCTCTCTCTATCTTCTTCTATGTTTGGCCTCTCCCCTATTTTTCTCCATGTTGGCCGACTTAAGGATGATGAGAAAAGAGATAAGAGAAGTCAAGGGCTTGTTGGGCGAGCCAACGAACAACTTGGGCAACCAGTAAAGAGAACTTGGCTAGCAAGTGAAGAGAACTTTGAGGGCAAGCTAGCTATGGTTCGAGAAAGGGCTAGATGTTCTTAGAGGACTAGTTAGAGGTAAGGTGGCACCATTTGTGGGGTCCAGACCCTACGAACCCCATTTGATTCCATAGTTGGTTCTTCATTTCGGTAGCACCTCCACCTTGTAGACGGCACTAAACTCCTCTGACAAGAATCCAAAATAGTAGAAATGTTGCTCTCAGCAAGAGGAAACAACGTTAGAGAATACGTCGGGAGCTAGAAATGCCACATCGGGGTGAAATCGGCTCTGCAGTTTTTTTTCTCACTTCTTTCTTTCTCAACGACCTCTCTCTCTCTCTCTATCTTCTTCTATGTTCGGCCTCTCCCTTCTTTTTCTCCATCTTGGCCAACTTAGTGAAGATGGGAAAGGAAATAACAGAAGTCAAGGGCTTGTTGGGTGAGCCAACGATCAACTTGGGTAACAAGTAAAGAGAACTTGGCCAGCAAGTCAAGAGATCTTTGAAAAAAGAGAGTTATGCTTCGTTAAAGGGTTAGATGTGCTTGGAAGACTACTTGGAGGTAAGGTGGTGTCCTATGTGGGGTCTAGACCTTACGAACCTCATTTGATTCCATAGTCGATTCTGGATTTCGGCAGCACCCCCACTTGTAGACGACGCTAAAATCCTCTGATCGACAATCCGAAACCCTAGAAATAGCTCTCACTGAAATGCCAAATACGGGCGAAATTAGCTCTGGAGTGTTTTCTCTCTCTTCTTATTGTCTCAACTGACCTCTCTCTCCCTCTCTCTTTCTTCATCTATGTTTGTCCTCTACACTTTTGTGCTCCATGTTGGCCAACTTAATGAAGAAAGGAAAGGAAATAATAGAAGTCAAGGGCTTGTTGGGCGAGACAAGAAACAACTTGGGCAAGAAGTAAGAGAACTTGGCCAACAAGCAAAGAGAACTTTGAGGGAAAGCTGGCTATGGTTTGAGAAAGGGCTAGATGTGCTTGGAGGACTAGTTAGAGGTAAGGTGGCACCCTTTTTGGGGTCTAGACCTTACGAACCTGATTTGATTCCATAGTCGGCTCTTGATTTCAGTAGCACCTCCACCTGACGCCGCTAAACTCCTCTGCTCAAGAATCCAAAATCGTAGAAATGTTGCTCTCAACGATAGGAAACAACATTAGAGATGGTGTCGGGAGCAAGAATCGACACATTGGGGCGAAATCGGCCCTACAGTTTTTTCTCACTCTTCTTTCTTTCTCAACCGACCTCCCTCTCTCTATCTTTTTCTATGTTCGGGTTCTCCCCTCTTTTTCTCCATGTTGGCCAACTTAAGGATGATGAGAAAAGAAATAAGAGAAGTCAAGGGCTTGTTGGGTGAGCCAACGAACAACTTGGGCAACAAGTAAAGAGAAGTTGGAGGGCAAGCTAGCTAGAGCTGTCAAAATGGACTGGACCCCACGAGCCAGCCCATTAATCACAATTTTAGCCCCCATATAATGGGGTTATTTTTGGCCCTAGCCCAAAATAAACCCCACTCCTCTTGGGTAAATAGGGTCAACCACGGGCCACCCTATTTTTTTAATCAAAACCTAATTTTTCAATATCCCAATTTCTCTCTTACGTCCTTATTCTGCAATTTTTCGATTTCTTCACAATTTTTTGATTTCTTCTCCATCTCTTGGTTCTTCATCATATATTCAGTGAGGAGGTCAGGTAAAGAAGCAACGCCCAATGTGTAAGAACTGGCTGAACCCAAGAGGGGGGTGAATTGGGCGAAGAATAAAAACTTAGGAACTTTGAAAATCTTTTTGCAACTCAGTAAAACCAGTTTGTATGACAAGTAAAGAGTTCTAAAGTAATAGACGAGTCATTCAAACATATATGCTAGAAATATAAGAGATAAGGGAAGAGAATATGCAACCGAGATTTATCCTGGTTCGGTCCTATCCTTGACCTACGTCCAGTCCTCAAGCTCCACTTGAGATTTTCAATCCACTATCCTCTTGTTTAATTCGGGCACAAGAGAAGCCTTTACAATCTGATATGATTCCCGAAAGAATAGGATGATTGGATCGCTAGGAATGGAATTTCGCGCTGGAAATTCGGCCACCAACGCGTCTGATAAGAATCAAACGTATCCCACGCTACAGACCTCAGAATTGAGTGATTTCAAAACGAAGTGAAAGTTCACTTTCTGAAACACGATTTTGACTCAAGAAATACCAAAAAAGAATAAGGGAATCAGGAGTTACAAAACCAAGAAATATGGAACGAAAACTGTAGCGTCCTGAAAGAACAGAATGTATCTCGCGCTACAGACCTTGGATTCAAGTGATTCCAAAATGAGCAGAAAGATAGCTTTCTGAACTATGAATTTCTCAAGAAACACCAGAAAACGATAAGGGAATCTGGAGATACAAAACCGAGAAATTTCAAATGAAAACTGTAGGCGCCACAATTCCAAGGAATTGATAAGCCAAGAACGCCACAAGGATTGAAACCCTTGATAAGTTCAGAGATTCTCAAAAGAACCCTAGAGAAGCTTGTCTCTCAACCAAAAAGGTTAACTCTTCATTCAAATCTCGTCTCAAAAGCTATGGTGTTCCCTTATATAGTGGACAACACCCATATTAAGTTTAACCTAAAAAGGTTTACACACAAAGGAAAATAACACAGCCCAATAAGCTAGCCCAATAGGCCTTATCACAAAAGTTTAACTAAATATAAAAAAGATAAAACTAAGTGCAGAATTTGGGCCAAGTCATGCTGCCTCCTATGTCCTCATCACAATCCCACAAGTTCACCCAGGCACTTGTGAAGCCAAATCTCTCACCGAGATACTCCCCCTTACACAATGCAAGGTTACAATCTGTTTCCCTCTCAAGATGACCCAATCTTGAGTAACTCTCAAATAAACAGATAGAATGTTTATAACGAATCTTCTCTCTCAGAAGTGAATAAGATAAACACTGAAGTGCAATATAAATTATCTCACTCTCTATGATAAACTATGTAAACATTGAAAAACAGAGTGTGAGTAGTATGAAAATCAGAGTATGAGCATTTTGAAGATGTAGGCTTGTATCTTTGCTTTTTCTGCTTGAATCTTTCCTCTTTTATAGGTAGAGATCAATATATGACCGTTGAGAAGATTCACTGACTGTTGGATAAAGAAATATAGCCGTTAGAAACTAGCCATTAGAACTTTTGCACTGTTTTTGATGTTCTGACACAAATCTGATATTTTGAAGATTTGCTTCTAATCCTTCATTTTAATCATCTGAAACTCTATAACAAATTGATTAAACATAGCTAGGAACATTAGAGAATAATGATATGAAGTATCAAGATCAAACAAGAAGGTTTTCCAAATTCGTCAGATTTGAAATTCTGGATCTGCGACAAAACCTTGAGGTTTGCTCTCAAACCTTGAGGTTTTCAAAACTATGAAAAGCATCAGACTCTCTGTTTGGCCAAACCTCGAGGTTTTAACAGAAACCTCGAGGTTTCACTTGAAAATGAAACCTTTGAAAAAATCACTCCAAGGCAAACCTGGAGGTTTTCAAAATCAGAGAAAAAGCGTTTGCTCTCTGGATAGCATAAACCTCAAGGTTTCTCTTAATCGTGGAAATTCTGAGTTTTGCGCCAAAACAAAACCTAGAGGTTTGAAGGTAAACCCGGAGGTTTTGTAAGCTTGGGAAAAACCAAATCCTTCCGCTGTGGACAAACCTTGAGGTTTGTCCAGAAACCTCGAGTTTTCTCATAATTTTGGAAACTTTGAGAAAACTTCATTTAGCTCAAACCTGGAGGTTTCTCATAAACCTGGAGGTTCTAAAAAAACTGGCGATTTTGCTTTGTTCAGAAAACTTGGAAAATTCTTGGCCAATCTAACTCAAGTTTACATGTCCAAGGTTCAGGTAAGAATCCAATGCAAGAAGAATCAGCTCCAAACTCATTGTATTATGTCCGTTATGATCCGATGAATGAAGGCTGTTCTTGACCAGCATTTTTGCAACGTCCTGAACTGACTGTCAACCTTCGAAGGCCATATCTCCCTGGTCTGAACTCCTTTTTGGTCATTCAAATCTTAATGAAAATACTTTTGAGTCTACTTTCATGTGCCACCAATTTCAGCTCAATCCGATTTGTAGTTTGTGAGTTACACTCAAAACGTTGAAGCTTGGTTTTCTGTGTGGCGTGGATTTTTCTGTCAACTTCCACAATTCATAGCTCCTTGATATGAACTCCTTTGGACTTGAATTTTATATCAAAATGACGTATTGGGAGTCTAGTTTCATATGCCACTGGTTTCACCTCAATCCGATTTCTGGTTTAAGAGATATCATCAAATTACCAGACCGTGCTGAACGTGAAACAGAGTAGACCAGAGTTGTTGATCAGTGTTGAAAACTCGAGGTTTTGCTTGAAACCTCGAGGTTTTGACTGAAACCTTGAAGTTTTGACTGAAACCTTGAGATTTGCTAGTCCAAAGACACCAAAGATGTTGAAGGCACTCAAACCTCGAGGTTTGTACTCAAACCTCGAGTTTTCTCGTCCTAAACCTTATATTTGCTTGACTCGAATTGAGCCATTCGAACTTCCATATGATCTTGGAGCCTTCTAGCATTAATATAAGCACTTGAATGATTATATTCTCATTCCATTCAACAAGTTCTTCCTTCTTTAATCTCCCATCTTGATTATTCTTCATAATCCAACTCTTTCTTTCTTCTCTTCTCTTGATCATTCTTTGTCATTCAACTTGGACTCATCATTCTTGCAAGTTATGCCTTCTTCAATATCTCATCTTCTTCTTGATTAATCTCTATGATTCAATTTGAACTAATCTACATTAAATATAGTAGTTAGTCAATGTAGGAGATAACTATATTACTCAATCTTTTTGCTTCCAATAATGGCACTATATAAGACATCATCAAAACTAATCATAACTAATATTCTCCCCTTTTTGATGATGGCAAATACTATAAGAAAAATATGTATGAATATGAAAATACATTATTAGATGCAACATATTTTTCTTGTCATTCTCTCCCCCTTATTTGTCGTTAGCAAAAAGTTGAAGCAAAGAAGAAATGCTTAGAGAGACAAATATGAAACCATATTAGAAAGAGTCAAAACTGATTTTCTTTCCTTGATTTGAAAGTGTTTTCATTCATTATAAGATGCAATTTGGAAGGTTTTTATGAAAACAAATTTGAGAGAAATTGGGGAAATTTGAGAGAAATCTTTCACAATTAAAGCATGTAGATACCAAACATGTACAAATTTTTACTAAATATAAAAAGATAGAGATTAGAAATGCTCATGTTTGTTCTGCAAGTTGATGAATGATCAAAGAAGTCTATTTGCTTGCTTTCTTGTTGTATGAGAACATTTCCATCCTTTTCTTCATACAACCCTTCTACAGAACATGTCTCAGCTGGCTTCAAGAGGTTCTCCTCTTCCCTTTTAGAGCACATCTTAGCTTTAATGTAATTGAACATCAAAGCATCTTTCCTCAAGTTAATTGTTTCACTTTGTAGAGCATTAAGGAAAATCCTAGCACATAACATAATCTCCTGCTACAAATTGAAAAACATTCTCTCTAAAAGAGATTTGTTAGTGCAAGCCAAATATCAAAGTATCCCTTTCTATATGATATTTTTCAAATAAAGATAATGAAAGAAAAACATAAGATATTTACAAATATTAACTCATCATCAAAACTAATAAAAGATAGTGAATGCAGATGAGTATGCTTAAAAAGGGTTTTCTTCAAATAAAGGAGATGAGCTTTTAAGATATGAAACACATGTGAATGTGGAGCTCCCCCTTAATGAATACATGACTAAAAATATGAAGCTCCCTTTCATGATACCAAATAATAATGTGACACCAAATGTTATGAGATCTAGAGTTCCTCCAACTCCAATGGACATAACATGGTATCTCAGAATTAAGAACTTTCAAGTTCACTTGGGTGGACTTGAAATTGGTATGAAGAAATCACTTATGCTTTTTATGATGATAAAAGAGTTTGAAGCATAAGGATCATTTTAAAAATAAGTGTCCTCAGGCTAAACTTCATGAGATAAAATTTGAATGAAATCAAGTTAGCCTAACATGATTATGAGATATGCACATTATTCCAAAATATAATACCTCACTCAAGTAATATCATAATCACTTGAGTCATAAATCTTTTGCACATTGATATGATCGATATTGAGGATCTCTAGATGTGAATGAGCTTCAGGAGGATGAGTCTCTATAACTATTGACTCTTGATGCATCTTAGAAGCAGAAATCCCAAATGAGCTTTGAATAGGATCTCAAAATTAGTTTCTGCTCATAGCTTCTCATCAAGCGAGTATGCTCCTTATCATCTTGATATAAGTCTCTTGCTAGTGATGGGATGTCACTCAAGTGATGTCACATAATTTGCTGACATAGCCACTGAAATGGTCTATTCTGTTTGCTTATGTTCTTTGTATTCGACAACAGAACACTTTGGTCAACTCCTGCAAAAATATATGTTATTTGGTACTCAATGATTCTTGAGTCCACACAAGATTAGACATGACAACTCTTATGCTCTTATAAGATTAAATCATATGATATTTATTTAAGCAAAGAGTACAATAAGCCAATCAAAGACCGAAATATAATTTACCCAATCAAATAAGTTCAAACCAATGAATCGAAAAGGGTAATAATTAAATGATATCAAGAATGTTGTTTCTCGATGACAATTTATAAATACACTTTATGCAAAAAAGATGTTATTGATAAAATGTATTTAAGATTGATCAATGGGCATAGAAAATCTTATCCATAGATAAGCATTTATCAACTCACAGTTCATGTATGAGATTAGATTTTTCAATAATGATAATGAAATATGCAAATAGTTTCAAATCTCAAATGTTCTTTCAAAAATGTGATAATGCATTATGAAATCAAAATTTTGATGGATGAAAGATTCATTTTTGAAACATGTTTGAAAACAATGCTCATTGTAAACATAGTGGAAGTTAATATATCAAAATGTATCAGAATGCTTTAGATTTTAGAGAACATGTTGAACATTAAAGTTAACATGTAGAGGAATTTTCCCAAAAGGAAAGATCATAAGGATGAAGCATCAGCAAGACATGTTTAGCACAATAGAGACACATATGCATAATGACTTCGCTATGGCCAAGAGATAATCTTGCTTCTTAGATGAGAGTCTTGAAAGTATATGAGCATTCAAGGCAAGATTATGAATATACATAGATAGTTACTCAAAATATGGATGATGACAAAGCTGATGAATTTGAGTAACAAAAAGACTACTGGGATTCATGGATAATGAAGCACATGCACATACTGTTGGGATCCGTACAACGCAGAGGATTAAAAAACTTACGAATCCCATCCCGAGGATCACTCAGGTGCATTTAAACCAAGGCTAGGGAATCTGGATATTATGATATGATCCCCGAAAGAAAAGGATGATTGGATCAACTAGGAAAGGAATTTTGCACCAGAAATTCAGCCTGCAACGCGTCTGAGAAGAACCAAACGTATCTCACACTACAGACCTCGGAATTGGGTTGTTCCAAAACGAAGTGAAATTTCGCTTTCTGAAACACGATTTTGGCTCAAGAAACACTGAAAATGGATAAGGGAATACAGAGATACGAAACCAAGAAATTTCAAACAAAAACTGGTAGGCGCCACAATTCCAAAGAATTGATAAGCCCAAGAACGCCATAAGGATTGATGCCCTTGATAAGTTCAGAGATTCTCAAAAGAACCCTAGAGAAGCTTGTCTCTCAACCAAAAAGGTTAACTTTGAATTCTAATCTCCGTCTCAAAAGCTATGGTGTTCTCTTATATAGTGGACAACATCCATATTAAGTTTAATCTAAATATGCTTACACACAAAGCCCAATAAGCCTTATTACAAAAGTTTAACTAAATGTAAGAAAGATAAAATTAAGAAGATAAAACTAAGTGCAGAATTTGGCCCAAGTAAATTGAAGCCTTCATGCATATCCATTGAGGCTTATTCTTCAAAGTCTTCAATTTGAATTAAGTGTATCATTTTGGCCTCTTCTTCCTTTAGACTTGGGCTTGTCTCAAGTAAGGTGGTCACCAGGAGATTTAGGGCCTCTTTAGCCTTTTTAGCTTTTGCTCTTGTCATTGGGCCTCCAAGACCTTGAATGTCCTCCAAGTTTGTTGCCTTGGTCATGCCGCCTCCTATGTCCTCATCATTCCCTCCTTCTTCGAAGAATTTGTCCTCAAATTATAATCCCCTTCTCCCGCATCAAAAAGGGACAAATCAGCCACATTAAAAGTAGCGCTTACACCATACTCACCAGGGAGATCTATTTTATAAGCATTATCATTAATCTTGGATAGCAGTTGGAAAGGACCATCTCCCCTTTGTTGAAGCTTAGATTTCCTTTGGGAAGGAAACCTCTCTTTTCTCAAATGAACCCAAACCTAATCACCTGGTTCAAACACTACCTTTTTCCTTCCTTTGTTCACTTGCTTGATGTAACTCTCTACCTTTTTTTCAATGTTTGCCTTTACCTTCTCATGTAGTTTCCGCACATATTCAGCCTTACTCTTACCATCTTTATGCTGAAAAACAGAGTTTTTAGGCAAAGGCAGCAAATCAAGAGGAGTGAGAGGGTTTAAGCCATAAACAATTTCAAAAGGAGAATAATGAGTAGCACTATGAACAGCCCTATTATATGCAAACTCAACGTCGGGCAAACATTGTTCCCATGACTTGATATTCTTTTTAATTACAGCCCTCAAAAGAGAAGAAAGAGTTCTATTCACTACCTCAGTCTGGCCATCAGTTTGTGGATGACAAGTAGTAGAAAAGAGAAGTTTAGTTCCCAGCTTACTCCATAATGTCCTCCAAAAATGACTTAAGAATTTAGTATCACGGTCAGAGACAATGCTTCTTGGAAGCCCATGGAGTCTTACCACTTCCTTGAAGAACAAATCAGCAATGTGGATTGCATCATCAACCTTTTTGCACGAGATAAAATGTGCTATCTTAGAAAACCTGTCCACCACAACAAAAATAGAATCATTGCCATTTTTAGACCGAGGTAGTCCTAACACAAAATCCATAGAAATATCAATCCAAGGGCAATCTGGAATAGGCAAAGGAGTATACAACCCATGAGGCAATAATTTAGACTGCATCTTTCACAAAATTTATGTACATCACGCTTCATGTGTGGCCAATAAAAATGTTCATGCAGCATGTCTAGAGTCTTTTGGATCCCAAAATGTCCCATTAGTCCCCCCTCGTGTGCCTCCTTCACAAGTAATTCCCTAATGGAACTTTTAGGAACACACAATCTCTTTTCTTTAAACAAGTAATCATTATGCCTAAAGAATCCATTTTGAGCAGCATGCACACAAGTTTTATAGATTTGTGCAAAGTCTGGATCATGCTCATACAATGCCTTAATATGATCAAAGCCAATGAACTTAGTTTCAAGAGTAGAGAATAGAGTATACCTTCTTGAGAGTGCATCTGCAACCACATTAGACGTACCTTTCTTGTGCTTGATCACATAGGGAAACTGCTCCAAGAACTCTACCCATTTGGCATGCCTTTTGTTAAGCTTGCCTTGTCCTTTTAAATACTTTAAGGACTCATGGTCACTATTGATGACAAACTCTTTGGGCAAGAGATAGTGTTGCCAAGTTTGCAAAGCCCTTACTAATGCATACAATTCCTTATCATATGTGGAATAATTAAGAGCAGCCCCATTCAATTTTTCACTAAAATAAGTAATGGGATGCCCTTCTTGCATCAAAACAGCCCCTATCCCCACATTGGATGCATCACATTCAATTTCAAATGACTTGGCAAAATTAGGCAAAGCAAGAATAGGTGCATTGGTTAATTCTTCCTTGAGGGCAGCAAATGCTTGCTCTTGTTTTTCCCCCATTTAAAACCAACATGCCTTTTAATCACTTCATTCAAAGGTGTAGCTATTGTACTAAAGTCTTTGACAAACCTCCTATAGAAACTAGCTAACCCATGAAAGCTTCTTACCTCACTTACATTCTTAGGAGTTGGCCACTCTTGAATAGCTTTCACCTTCTCTTGATCAACCTGCACTCCTTGTGAGCTAACAACAAAACCAAGAAAAACTACATGGTCTATGCATAACACACATTTTTCCATGTTAGCATACAATTTCTCATGCCTAAGAGCTTCGAACACACCTCACATGCACAAGATGATCATCATAGGATTTGCTATAAATCAGAATATCATCAAAATACACCACAACAAATTTCCCTAAAAATTCCCTTAACACATGATTCATTAATCTCATGAAGGTACTAGGAGCATTAGTTAAACCAAATGGCATAACCAACCATTCATACAGCCCATATTTAGTTTTAAAAGCTGTTTTCCATTCATCCCCTTCTCTAACCCTAATTCGATGGTATCCACTCCTTAAATCAATTTTAGAGAAGAAACAAGCACCATGCAATTCATCCAATAAATCATCCAATCTGACCAAGATGATTCAAAATCGCAATCAGGATATGTATTCCTATTGAATGGTGGTGTGGTGAGCTAGAAGAGCTGATGAGGACATAGGAGGCGGCATGACCAAGGCAACAAACTTGGAGGACATTCAAGGTCTTGGTGGCCCAATGACAAGAGCAAAAGCTAACAAGGCTAAAGAGGCCCTAAATCTCCTGGTGACCACCTTACTTGATACAAGCCCAAGTCTAAAGGAAGAAAAGGCCGAAGAAGAATAAGCCTCAATGGATATGCATGAAGGCTTCAATTTACTTGGCCCAAATTCTGCACTTAGTTTTATCTTTCAGTCATTTAGTTAAACTTTTGTAATAAGGCTTATTGGGCTCGCTTATTGGGCTTTGTGTGTAAGCAGATTTAGGTTAAACTTAATATGGGTGTTGTCCACTATATAAGGGAACACCATAGCTTTTGAGACGGCAGATTTGAATTAAGAGTTAACCTTTTTGGTGAGAGACAAGCTTCTCTAGAGTTCTTTTGAGAATCTCTGAACTTATCAAGGGTTTCAATCCTTGTGGCGTTCTTGGCTTATCAATTCCTTGGAATTGTGGCGCCTACAGTTTTCGTTCTAAATTTCTTGGTTTCGTATCTCCAGATTTCCTTATCGTTTTCTGGTGTTTCTTGAGCCAAATTCGTAGTTCAGAAAGCCATCTTTCTGCTCGTTCTGGAATCACTTGAATCCAAGGTCTGTAGCGCGAGATACATTCTGTTCTTTCAGGATGCTACAGTTTTCGTTCCATATTTCTTGGTTTCGTAACTCCTGATTCCCTTATTATTTTTCGGTGTTTCTTGAGTCAAAATCGTGTTTCAGAAAGCTAACTTTCACCTCGTTTTGGAATCACTCAATTCTGATGTCTGTAGCATGGGATACATTTGATTCTTATCAGACGCGTTGGTGGCCGAATTTCCAGCGCGAAATTCCATTCCTAGCAATCCAATCATCCTATTCTTTCGGGAATCATATCAAGAGCTCTATGCAAAGCACTGTAGCTGATTTTACGATAAAGAAGCTGAGTATAGAGCAGCATAGGATGCAGCCAAGGAAGCCTTTTTGGATTAGAAAGTTCATTTATGAACTTGGGGTGGATCCAACCATCTCAAATCCAATAGACTTGTTCTGTGACAATAGCGGTGCTATTGCACAGACCAAGGAGCCTAGGTCACATCAAAAGACCAGGCATGTACTCAGGCGATTTCATCTTATCAGAGAAATCAATAAAAGAGGTAATGCAAACAAATGCAAAGTACCAGGAGAATACAATGTAGTTGATCCTCTTACTAAGCCGCTTGCACAAGCAAAACATGAGCGTCATGTTAGGGCAATGGAAATTAAAGTAATTAATGATTGCGCCTAGTGCAAGTGGGAGTCTGTTGGAAATTATGCCCTAGGGCAAGTCATTGTTCTCCATTAAGTTATCACTTCATTCGCATGTTTACGGTGATAACTGATCCCTAGATATATCTTATAGATGTCCTAAATGTCCCTGGTCGGTCATCTACGCGGGAGCGAAGATGAGATAAGACCAGTATGACTTTGATGAGGTATGGAGATACAAATCAAAGTCATTGGCACTTGTAAGAGTACAAGGTGCTGGACCGACCCACTATGAGAAAGCTGCATGGATTAAGTCATAAGCTTATCTCATGTATAACCGCGTCACGACGCCCTATGACGAGATCATCATGGATTCCTACATGATGAGTCACCGGTCTTTGACCTAGTCAAAAGTCACCTTTGATCGGGTGATGATAAAGGTGGGATCGGGATCGAGTGGTTTTCATGCGGAGGAATGTGAATGGTCAAGATGGAATTTGTCCCTCACATTTGTAGAGAGATAATACTGGGCCCCTCGATGAGTGAGTCTAAGAAATGTATGGCCATACTGTGATGGAAAGGGGTTTCCATTTCACTAATTAGACTACTCGAGAATTGAGAAAGTAATGGTCAAGAAAAGGAAGTTGACATTATCTATGCCTCATCCTTGACCAAATTATCGCGTGACAAAAGGGACGTGACATGGTTGTACGATAGGTTGTATCGTGTCATCGATCCCCATGTGAATTGGGTAGTTGCAATGTCTTGCTAGAGGCCGCTTGCAACTTGTGGGCTGACATAGTGTTGGCCCACTGCCAATCTCATATGGGCCTGCAGGGTCGCACACAAGAATGACCCAACACGAGTAAAAGTGTCCAGGTTCATTGAATCTCAGATTAATCTGAGATTAATGAATACTGAATTTAATCTAGGGTTAATATATATTTGTATATATCAAAATTTGAAATTAATATATATATATATATATATTAATGTTATTAATTGAGATTATAATATTATTATATATTTAATATTTGTTTTATATTTAATTTATTTGATAAATTAAATATTTAAAACAAATAGAGATATTGTATCTCATTTAATTTTTGAATAAAAAATATTATTATCTATTTAATTTAAATTGAGATATTGTATCTCAGATTTAATTAAATAGATAGATATCATTTCTCGATTTAATTTATAGAGATAAATTAAATCTGAAGGCTTTTAAATTTGGATTAAATAAATAGATTTGATTAGATCTTTCAGGATAGATTTAATTAATGTATTCTTAATCAGATTCAAAATTCAAATTTTAGATCTGGATTTTAATTTGATTAAATAAATATTATTAGATTAGATCTATCGATGGATTTAATTAATATATTTAATCCAAATCTAAAGTTTGAATTTCAAAATTAATATGATTAATTTTTCTTATAATACGCTAAACAGGTTTTAGAAAACCTACGGGACTTTCAGTCGAGCGTATTCTGAAAAAAAAAAAAAAAAGCCGTGAGAAACCCTAGAGTGAAAATTGAGAGAGACGCAAAAAAGAGGCGCTAGCACGCTGCCGTAGCCGTGTTCGGGAATTGTTCGTGTGGATACCGGTGGAGGAAGCCGATTCTACGAGTCGTCTTCGCGATCGAGGAGGTAGCCCACCTGTTCAAGGAAGAACGAGAAGCGGACGAATTCTCAAAGGTTATATCTGGATTCCTAGCCTTGGTTTAAACGCACTTGAGTGATCCTCGGGACAGGATTCGTAGAAATTTTAATCCGCTGCGTTGTACGGATCCCAACAATTGGCTCATTCTGTTTAATGAGCAAAACATCACGACTTCCAGTGATCAGAAATCCATATCTCTGAGGCTGTAGCCATGATCTTGGACTGCGTGGGCTTTGTGTTACTTGAGCGAGGCTCAACAACTTCTTGTTGTGAGTCTTCTCCGGTTTCCATCTGTGGTTCTACATTGTCCTGTGACTCTCAAACTTCTTTGAGGTTCACCTTACTCCCACTGATTGTTTTAGAGATAAACTCTTTTTCCTAAAAGATACCATTCCGAATAACAAACACTTTGTGATCGGTGGGATTGTAGACATAGTATCCTATAGTTTCCTTAGGATACCCCACAAAAGGGCATTTTGAGGATCTGGATGATTATTCATCAGAGGCTTGTCGTTTAACACAAACCTCATATCCCCAAATCTTAAGAAATGACAAACTGGGTTTCTTCCGGTCCATATCTCATATGGTGTCTTTTCAACTGCCTTTGACGGAACACGATTTAGTGTGAACGCAACTATTTCTAGGGCATGACCCCAAAAGGAAGGTGGAAGATTTGTTTGAATCATCATAGATCAAACCATATCAAAGAAATTTCGATTCCTCCGTTCAGAAACACCATTCCATTGAGGTGTTATGGAGGAGTAAGTTGTGAGAAGATCCCACAACTCCTAAGATGGTCAAATAACTCTTGGCTCAAATATTCGCCACCTCAACCAGATCGAAGTGCTTTAATTATTTTGCCAAGTTGGTTTTGCACTTCATTTGGAATATTTTGAACATTTCAAAAGATTCAATTTTATATTTGATTAGGTAGATATACCCATATCTACTAAAATCGTCTATAAAAGTAATAAAGTGCAAATGACCTCCTCTGGCATTGTATTCATTGGTCCACACACATCCGTATGTATGAGGCCCAATAAATCGGTGACCCTCTCACTGTGTCCAGTAAGAGGCGCCTTTGTCATCTTTCCCAATAAACAAGACTCACATGTATCAAATGATTCAAAATCAAATGAATTCAGAAATCCATCTGCGATGGAGTTTCAAAATGCGTTTCTCATTTATATGGCCTAAACGACAATGCCATAGGTAGGTTGGATTCAAATCATTTGACTTGAACCTTTTAGTAGTTATGTCATAGATTCGTTCATTATTAGGATGTTCTTAATTAAGCACACAATGACCAGAATGCAAATCACCATGAGCATAAAATTGTCGTTATGGAAAATTTAAACATTTACGATTCCTAATTAAGAACGTAGAATACTGTTACTACTCAAAGCAGGAACATAAAAGCAATTGTTCAAAAATAAACAAAAGCCCACAGGCAGAACTATTTCATAAGTGCCTATGGCTAAATCAAGAATCTTGTTGCTCGATTTCCGGCTCGTAGGTCAACTTTGCCCTCCTTCAATTTTCTCGTCCTTGAGACCCTACACATTTGTACAAATGTGAGATCCACATATAGTATCTAATACCCATGTAGAGGAAGTAGAAAAGTGAATATCTATGACATAGATACCTGAAGCGATAGCCCCGCTATCCTTCTTGTTATTTTCCAGATCTTCTTATAGAGCTTGCAGTTCCTTTTCCAATGACCGATTTCATTGCAGAAGAAGCAGACCCCATCCTTCGGAGGTTTTGCCTTCTTGGCTTTCCGTTTCATACCCCTTCCTCTCTGAATAGACAAAACAGAACTGGGCCTCTTCTCAAGACTTTGCTCAGCAGTTTTGAGCATCTCATGCAGTTCAGAAATTGATTCCTTCATGTTGTTCATGTTGTAATTCATGACAACGTGTTCATAACTTCCTGGGAGTGAGATCAAGATCACATCTGTAGCTAACTCCATGGAGATGGGGAATCCAAGCCTCTCAAGGTGATCAATGTAGCCTTTCATTTTCAACAAATGAGGACTAACTGATTCACCTTCAGCCATCTTGCAAGAGAATAAGGCCTTTGTGGTCTCATACCTCTCTTGCTTTGCCATTCTTTGGAACATTTCCATAGGATGATCAATCATCTCGACACCTCCATGTGTTCTTGATCTCCATCGAGGTCTGGAACCACAGTGGCAGGCATCAGGCATCCTGTGTCCATAGAGTCATCTTGATGCTTCATGTAAGCATCAGTCTGATCCCTCGGATCATCAGCTGAAGGCTCGTCAAGAATGGGTTGATCGATGAGATACTCCTTTCTTTCATGTTTAGGATCAACGCTTAAATCCCCAAACATGTCAAGAAAGTTTGTCTCATCGAGTTCGTCCTTCTCAAGGACCGATCGCATTGATGGTGTTGGGGTGTTACTATTAGACATGATTCTACAATTTAAAAGATATGCAAAGTTTAAATAAAAGTAACCTCCCCTTTGAATTAATAACCCTCATTATAATTAGTGGGCTAAGATCCATATTTGGCTTAAATTTAAGTCCGCTTTGGCAGGACGCTTAAAATTAAGTTATTTAGGTAGGCAACAGCTTTGCCAATTACATCACATGTAACTCTTAGATCTTTATGGGATCCGATCATCATATGACCTAGCCTTGAGATCCAAAACCGTTTTGATGATCTCAATTAAGTCAAGACAATAATGAATATAGAGTATCATCATTACTCTCTCTTGTCTCCCCAAGATTACTCAGATGCATCCACTTTGGTGGAACATACAAATGGGTGATCGAGGTTTTGACAAGTATTCATTAATTCACGGCATTGTGACTTAAGATTTTATTCAGAGGGTATTTTTGGATATATAAACTAATTAATCCTATTAATTCTACCTATATGAATGCAATCGATATTGTATATCATATAGAATCTAACTTAATCATGCAATGATCACATCAAAACATAATTGAAACTTGTGACATAACATGGCCCATCTAACCTTTAGTCCTCTCAAGCCAATAAGAGGACTTCTCTAAATAATAAAAGAAAATACATAAGGAGAAACCTCGTTTCACATACGAGGGGAGTGAGATGAGAAAAGAATGTACATCAAGATTATTTTAGAGAGGCATGGCACGTGAGGCCATATTTAAATTTACAACCCTAGAGCCATGTTATTCACCATACTCAAACAACACTTTGAAAGGTAAATAAAACATGATTAAAATTCTCTAATTTTATATTATATTATATAATAAATATAATATAATAAATTCTCAAATTTAATTATATTATATAATTATATAATATATCATCATGTTTTAAATTCTTTAAATTATATTACTTTATTATCTATCATGATTAAAATTCTCTAACTAGAATTATATTATATAATAAATATAATATAATAAATTCTCCCATTTAAATTATATTATATAATTATATAATAGATCATGATTTAAATTCTCTAATTTAATAAATATAATATAATAAATTCTCCAATTTAAATTATATTATATTATTATATAATATACATAATCCATTATTTTTTTTATTTATTATTTTTTTTTTTCGAATTGCAATTACAATGTGCAATTTGAGTTGCAATTTCGAATTGCAATAATTGCAATCTCGAATTGCAATCATCCTTAACTTTTGTTTCGATCTGAACAATTCAGATGTGGCCGCGAATATGAACTATTCAAACCCTAACACATTTTAAAGCATACAAGACTCAATTTCTTGCATACAAAGATTTAGTTTCTTTCATATACATATCCGACATATATATAATCAAACACGAAGAAGCCTAATTTAAAAACACGTTGAGTTGGCCCTGATACCACTGTTGGGATCCGTACAACGCAGCGGATTAAAAAACTTACGAATCCCGTCCCGATGATCACTCAGGTGCGTTTAAACCAAGGCTAGGGAATCCGGATATTACCTTTGGAGAATTCGTCCGCGTCTCGTTCTTCCTTGAGAAGGGTGGGCTACCTCCTCGATCGAGAAGACGACTTGTAGAATCGGCTTCCTCCACCGGTATCCACACGAACAATTCCCGAACACGGCTACGGCAGCGTGCTAGCACCTCTTTTGCATCTCTCTCAATTTTCACTCTAGGGTTTCTCGCGGCCTTTTTCAGAATACGCTCGACTGAAAGTCCCGTAGGTTTTAAAACCTGTTTAGTGTATTATAAGGAAAATTAATCGTATTAATTTTGAAATTCAAACTTTAGATTTGGATTAAATATATTAATTAAATCCATCTCATAGATCTAATCTAATAATATTTATTTAATCAAATTAAAAGCTAGATCTGAAATTTGAATTTTGAATCTGGATTAAAAATACATTAATTAAATCTATATGATAGATCTAATCAAATATATTTATTTAATCAAATTAAAAGCTAGATCTGAAATTTGAATTTTGAATCTGGATTAAAAATACATTAATTAAATCTATATGATAGATCTAATCAAATATATTTATTTAATCCAAATTTAAAAGCCTTGATTTAATTTATCTCTATAAATTAAATCCGAGAAATGATATCTATCTATTTAATTAAATCTGAAATACAATATCTCAATTTAAATTAAACAAATACATGATATTCTTTTATTCGAAAATTAAATGTGATACAATATCTCTATTTGTTTTAGATATTTAATTTATCAAATAAATTAAATACAGAACAAATATTATATATAATAATATTATAATCTCCATTAATAATATTAATATATATATTAATTTCGAATTTAACATATATACATATATATATATATATATATCCTAGATTAAATTTAGTATTCATTTAATCTCGATTATTCCGAGTCAATGAATCTGGACACTTTTGCTCGTGTTGGATTATTCGTGTGTGCGACCTTGCAGCCCCATATGAGATTGGCAGTGGGCCAATACTATATCATCCCACAAGTCGCAAGCGGCCTCTAGCAAGACATTGCGACTACCCAATTCACATGGGGATCGATGACACGATACTACCTATCGTACAACCATGTCACGTCCCTTTTGTCACGCGATAATTTGGTCAAGAATGAGGCATGGATAATGTCAACTTCCTTTTCTTGACCATTACTTTCTCGATTCTCGAGTAGTCTAACAAGTGAAATGGAAACTCCTTTCCATCATAGTAGACTCACTCATCGAGGGACCCAGTATTATCTCTCTACAAATGTGAGGGACAAATTCCATCTTGACCATTCACATCCCTCCGCATGAAAACCACCGATCCCGATCTCGGCCTTTATCATCACTCCGGTCAAAGGTGACTTTTGACTAGGTCAAGGTCGTGACTCATCATGTAGGAATCCATGATGATCTCAGGTCATAGGGCGTCGTGACGTTGGTTATACATGAGATAAGCTTATGACTAGATCCATGCAGCTTTCTCATAGTGGGTCTTACAAGTGCCCATGACTTTGATTCGTATCTCCATACCTCATCAAAGTCATACTGGTCTTATCTCATCTTCGCTCCCGCGTAGATGACCGACGTGGACATTTAGGATATCATCTATAAGATATATCCAGGATCAGTTATCACTGTAAACATACGAATGAAGTGATAACTCAATTTGAGAACAATGACTTGCCCTAGGGCATAATTTCCAACACATTAGTTCAAATGATTAGAGTTCCAGAATATCATCCTAGTAAGTTATTCCATTAATGGATAATGCATTAAGATTCAATGCAATAACGAATATTCATAAAGCTTAGAATAACTTGGCCAATAAAAATTTTTCCAGTAGGCTTAACATTTCACAAATTGAATTCTTTTATAGGAGATAAACTTGAAACTCATAGATGATCAACTTGTTAGACATGAGATCCAACAGTTAGAGAATAAAGAATAAGGATTTCAAGCATCACATTAAATACCAAAGATCAATGTGTGAATGATAGGGAAAACTCAACTGGACAAATTTGAAGCATATCCAACATTCAATATACAATATTAACTTCCAATTTGAAACATCATTTGAATGCAATCAAAATATGGATATGTTTTCAAAACATTTGTATGCATTTTCACAAAACAGTGTGAATTGAAATCCAAAAAACCCAGACCCCATTTTGGTCCCTTAAAAAAAATCGACCCTTATTCGTCCTTTTTATGGACTAAAAATGACCTTTTTTTTAAGGGACCAAAATGGTGATCGCGTTTTTTGTCAGAGACCAGAAAGGGTATTTACTCTAAATAGAACTTTGAGGGCAAGCTAGCTATGGTTCGAGAAAGGGCTAAATGTGCTTGAGGAATAGTTAGAGGTAAGGTGGCGCCCTTTGTGGGGTGTAGACCCTACGAACCTCATTTGATTCCATAGTCGGTTCTGGATTTCGGCAGCACCCCCACCTTGTAAACGGCACTAAACTCCTCTGATGAAGAATCCGAAACCCTAGAAATATTGCTCTCACTGAGAGGAAACAATCTTTGAGAAGGAGTCGGCAGTGTTTTCTCTCTCTTCTTTCTTTCTCAACCGACCTCTCTCTCACTCTATCTTCTAAAATGTTCGACATCTCCCCTCTTTTTCTCCATGTTGGCCGATGTTGGTCGATTTTCTTGATAGCAAGTGAACCATCGAACAAGTTATAAAGTGTAAGTAGAGAATCGTCCCACGTAGACCGAGATACCAAAAGAGTGACGCACGATTGCTATGATAGTTGTGCAAGCGAGAAAATAAATATAATCGGGTTGAGGGTTTTTGTGGTTATGCCACTAGCAGAAGTAAACAGAAGGAATTAACTTGAGAAGATATCAGTAAGAAGTTAGGCTGGACTCAGAATCACCCTTAAGTGCATCAATCCCCCAGTTGCTCTACCCAATGCTATAGCATCTACGCTGCACAGCTTCTGCAAGCTATTTGGTTAACCCACCACGATAGTCTACCGAAGCTTCCGTGTTCGATACATATGACGCTAACTATACTCCTTCCATATTCCTATGGCAACTTTCTAGTCAGATCTATTTTATGCTCAGGGTGTTATGGTTATGAGAGGTAGACCCATTCCTGAAGCCTACAATAATAGGTCAAGTCGTGCACATGCTGCCTAGCAAACACTGTTTCTCAGAGGTCTAACCTCAACTCCTTGCCAGTAAGCCGAGGCCACAAATCTAGCCCTTAACTTCCGTTAATCGGTTAGTAATTAATGCACTGATAAGCAAACCAAACTTATTGAATTAAGAACTTGCAACTAGGTTCATTTAACAACTTAAGGGATCATCCTCGTCCAGCCATATGAAAATCAGTTCATGACTGACGAGGGAAACATAAAACTGACACTAACAGAATGACCCATGATCGAAAAACCAAAATAAAGAAAAGGGAAAACAGAAAGCTTTGACGGAGTTCCAACGGCGTGGATGCAGCCCTGTCACGTCACCACTCCACGTCTTCTTCGTTCCGTCGTACTGCAGGGAAAGATGCTGGGTTGTCCTGGGAATCTCGTGCTCTTGTGAAATCTCTCCTTCTTCTCTTGAGTCTGCTGAAAGTAGAATCTCATTCTAGGGCTCTCCGACTTTCCTCGGGTTGGCTCCGCTGTTTCCTTCTATAAACAGGCTTTTTGATGAAGACCTTTTGTCATTAGCCTTGGGGTCCACAATCAACAATTAACCAAGGATTGTGTATAGGCAAACCTAGGATCATTTCTCTTCTCGAGGAGCCTTTTATTGAATCCTAAGTAATTTAAATGTCATGCAAATGCAATGAAAACAAGGGGGATTGGATTTTGGATTTTTAAATTAATAAACTAAAATAAAAATGCAATTTAAATGAAGTAAAGATAAAATAGAATATAAGAAAACGAGAAGAAGCAGATTAAAATCGATCAACCCAACATTCGGATTCCGTAGACTTCCATCATTAAACAAAATATAAATAACCCATGTTTGGCTCGGGACGAACCGAGATCTCTACATTCGCCCAGAAAATCCCTCGACTAGAGCATCGCCAAGAATATGTTCGAACAACGGCATCCCACTGTGCAATCGCACAACAAAACTTAAAACCTAGTTCGAACTCAGTCTTTGGGATAAACCAAACCGAATATTAAATCTAATATTTGAACTATTTCCAGAAATTGGATCCGATAGAAACGAGTTAAATCACCAACAAAGCACAAGTTCTCTGGATGAATCATGGAATCTTCACGTTAGGTTAACCACGAAGCTTAGCCAAGCATGGCTAAGCAAAACACGAAGAAAAGATGAAGAAGAAAACCAAAAAGAAATCCTATTCAACGTAATTCAGAATATGTTTTTAGCCATCTAATCTAACCTATAAATAGGAAACACTAGGGCTACAAGATTGGCCCAAAAATAGAAAACCTCTAAGAATAGGAAACCTCTAATAAATGGTCTTTTATTACAAAATTCGAGCAAAATAAAAACCTAGAAAAATGTGTCTGTCTTTAGCTCCAATTTCGTCCATCTTCTTGTCTAAATCAGCTTTTTGAGTCTTCATAACAATTGTAGCTCTCTGAATCATCTAAAAAAGGAAAGAAGAATCAGGCTAATTGGATATCTAGATCAAAAGTTATGGCGAAAATACTAAAACACTTTAAATCTGGAATTTAATCATAAAAAATGAATTAAATCCAATTGAAAGCTCAAAGCTCGATTAAGTAATAAAATCCATTATTTATTAACTAAAAAATCCTAAATTTATTCACCAAGAGATACAAATAAGTGTAATGATATTCAATCATCACTTTTCTTGCGGCGTAAGTTCTGTGAGCCTGGGCCTTTCCTAATCTGTTGAGATCTATCGCATCTCTTAATCCGAGTAGATTGCTTATGCTAATCCTGCGGGATTCTTCAAATCTTTTAGTTTTGATGCATCTCTATTCCGTGATATCAGCAATCCATCTGTCGTTATCGCCCTTTTCTTTTATTCCTGAAATCACCTAGGTAAAAAGGTCAGAAAACATGCCGCATAGCATTGCGTCCTCTACTTTGCTATAGCCTTCGATGCCTTGTATTGCACTTCGAGTTTCTTTGTCGAGAATGCTATAGCATTGTATCAACTCGCTATACGTTCTTAAAAACCATGTAAATTGCCCCGTTTTTAGCACATGCAAATGATTTCTATCCTTCAGTCCCTATATCATGAATATATGCCTTTTTGCTTGGTTTGTTCACAGTTAAGCTTATATTTACCATTCAATTCAGTCATAAAGTATAGGGAAAACATAGTATGATTTGTGCTCATCAGCAGTCCTCTAGAAACTCAGAGAAAATGCTTACCAAACAATGCTGAAAGGTGTCAGGTGTGTTGCATAGGCGAAAATGCATCCTTCAGTAGGCATATGTTCGAAAGGGGCATGTGAAGGTCGTCTTCTCCTGATCCTCAGGAGCAATATGGATCTGGAAGTATCCAGAGTAGCCATCCAAGAAGTAGTAATAGACTTACCAGCCAATTGCTCTAACATCTGATCAACGAAAGGGAGAGGGTAATGATCCTTGCGAGTGGCTTGGTTGAGTCTCCTATAGTCGATGCAAACTCTCCAACTATTCTAAACTCGAGTAGGAATGAGCTCATTCTTCTGATTGGCTACCACAGTGACCCCGGATTGCTTAAGAACCATCTGGACTGTGCTAACCCACTAGCTATCAGAAATAGGATAGATGATACCAGCTTGCAGAAGCTTAGTGACCTCCTTCTTTACCACATCAAGGATAAGAGGATTAAGGCGTCTCTAGGGTTGCCTCACTGGCTTAGAGTCCTCGTCTAACAGAATTTGATAAATCATTGACCAGAGCTTCCAAAATTACTGACCAAAGCTTTCAAAATTACAAAATTTACATTTCCTAAACGTTCAGCGAGTCCTCTGTATGCATGTAAAATTTCACCCCATTATAACCACTTTAACCCAGTCAACTCACATGTTTAATTCTTCTGCCCAGTTTTGATGTGCATGACGTAGGGTCATCTTTTAGAATTTATTACTCACTTCCCATCATTGTTAAGGTATGGGTGTCCTCTATCTCCTGAAAAATTTTCAGAATTTTTAAAGGACATTAACCCAGTCAACATACGCCTACAAGCTACCTGGGTTCAGTTGTTCAAAACTGGTAGATTTGCCTTTTCCTTTAAGCTCTTTATTTTATGTGTAAAAATACCTTTAAAAATTCACCAAAAATATTTTTTTCCACGCAATTTTCATAAGGAAAATGATGATGATCTCAGATTTCCAAAATTCCAGCTTTTTCTTGTTGTTTACCACGAGTTTCCAGATCTGGGTCTTAAAGAAAATTTGAGAAACTTGAAGAGAGGATAAGTGTTCTTACCAATAAGCTTGTTCTTGAGCTTGGGGCCTCTTTTACCACACTAATCCTTGCTCAATACTCAGCCTATACTCAAAGGAATCACATGCATGAGAGTTTAAGTCCAACCACAATTACATGCATGACAAGAACACCTCAAAATCTCAACTATTTATTATTAGAGTAAATATTTTTTACGGTCCCAGATAAAAAACACAGACATTATTTTGGTCCCTTACAAAAAAATCAACCCTTATTCGTCCTTTTTATGGACTAAAAAGAACTTTTGGAAATTTGTGGGGGATCAAAATGTCAACTAATTGACCCTTATTCATCCTTTTATGGACTAAAGAGGACATTTTTTTTGTAAGGGACCAAAATGGGGATCGTGTTTTTTGTTAGGGACCAGAAAGGGTATTTACTCCTATTATTAATTACTAATAACCTTTTCTATTTATTATTAATTAATAATTCCCTTTATTATTTATTCCTCATTTAATAATAATAATAATATTATTATTATTTATATTTATATTTATATTTGTATTATTATTTTACTATTTATTATTATTTTTCTACAATTATTTTAAACTCTCAAAGGCTCTCCTAACATTTTAAATTAAGAGTTTATAACACCATGTAAAATATGTTTCACTATATATATCTTAGACAATAATCATGTTTATTTTTCTGAAATGCAATATTATATATATATATATATATATATACTCTTGCATCTAGGGGATTCGAAATTGAAAAAGATCCAACTTACTCCTAAATAATAGGATCTAATCTACTTATCCCTATTTTATTTCACTTATAACATCATTTACAAAATAATATATATTTATATTTATATGTACTTTCAACACAACACAGTGAAACTTTCTCCATATGCATCGATACATATATACTTATATAATACAGCAAGGTTCCTCTTTATTTTCCAAAGCCATATATATATATATATATCAACAACCTTCATGGTTTAATGATCACTACGTTTGTGCAACGAAAATATATATGAGCATACAATATATTATATATTATATATTAAACAACAAGGTTTTTATTTTTATTTTTATTTTCCCATGAGCAAAATCTTTCCCTGATCTTTTATACGTATGCCACATCTCATCTGTGTATTTGATATATATTTTAAATAGTAAGTTTTTCACATACTTTCTCTCACACACACACCCATATATATATATATATATATATATAACAATGCCATAAGATTCTCGTTTCTATTCTCAAACCAGCGGTGTCTCTATAACTACACATGACAGCAAAATATGGATACAAACAGTGACCAACGTTCTGGGTTCTATAAATCATCATTCATGAGGAAGAGGAACTCGAAGACTCACCTCCGGTAGCTTCTAGTTTGTAGGTGTGTTCAGGTTTTCAGTTTTCACTGTTGATGACTGTGTGTTTCTGTTTGGGTTAAGTCTATCTCTTGGTGCTTCTCTCTATAGGCATCGTTTTGAATCAGAAAGAGAATAACAGATGGAAACTGTGACTCTCGGGCTTGGCTCCTTCTCTCACGTTTTCAGTCTCGGTTTCTCTCGGTCACAATCTGCTCTTCAGTTTCTAAACAAAGCAAGCATAAATGAGAATGGATGAAGCTATCTCTCTCTCTCTCTCTCTCTCTCCTCGCTTTCGGCTCACTAGCGTTCTCGGTTTTGCTCTTAGTTCAACGGTGATTGAGCAACGTGAAGACATGAAAGACACTGAGCAACGGTATATATAGTAGTGGCGACGAGTCTGGTCCGAGAAGGAATTACATAGGGGTCTCTCGATAAGGAGCTCGAAATGCATGGGGTCCGGTTTAGCGTGTCTTGTTGAATCTGAAAGCATGTTTGGAGTACGGCGTGATGTTAGTTCTCTATGTATTTTGATGATAACTCGACAATTGTAAAGATAAGTTGAAGTTTGTCTTTGGTAAGTTGAAAAACTTATTGTCAAAGGAAAACTTGATTTTTGGTTTCAAAACTTGAGTTTTGTCTTGGACAGAGAGTAGCTCAATTTTAATGAACTAAACAAAACTCCAGTTTTCATAGGAAAACTCGAGTTTTGGTCTTACAGAGAGCACTCCAAGTTTTTCATCTTGAGACAAACTCGAGTTTGCATCATACAGAGACTCTTCAATATTTTCTGAAGAAGACAAAACTCTAGTTTCCATTTAGAAACTCGAGTTTTGGTCATACAGAGAGTCTCCAACATTTTGAGATTATGTAAACTCCAATTTTGATATGGAAACTCCAGTTTTCAGTTTTCCATTAGTTTTCTAAGTTTTTCAAAGTTTTGAGACAAATCGAGTTTTTACTTTGGAAACTTGAGTTTGCGCTTGACAAAGAGTTTTTCATGTTTTATTCAGTTTTTGAAAACTCTAGTTTTCATAGAAAACTCCAGTTTTTGACTTGGCATGAATTTCTCAAAGTTTTCATACTTAAATGAAAACTCGAGTTTAGTTTGGGAAACTTGAGTTTTAGCCAAACAGAGAGCTTTGCTCTTTTTCTATGATTTGAAAACTTCAGTTAAGGATTGGAAACTCCAGTTTTGAAGTTTTGGACTAAAATTCATTTTACATGTCAAGAGTCCAAAACTCGAGTTTGGAAATGGAAACTCAAGTTTTGAGTTCCATTCAAAAACATGTTTCAAAGCTCAAATCAGGACATTCTCTCTCGGTAAAGGAAATTCGAGTTATGATTTGGAAACTCGAGTTTTTCTATTAGTGCACGAGTGACAAACTCCAGTTTTCTAAACAAACTTGAGTTTGTATCGTAGAGTTTGAAATTCAAACCCTGACGAACTTGTAAAACCTTCGACAAGTATCACAAATCATGTCATTTTTAAAATGAAGTTTTGGTACACCAATTACCAAATCCTTTTTAAGTAATCTGTCAAGTTGGATCATATTGATATGAGCTAATTGCTTGTGAAATAGCCAACTTTCATCCAAATTACTAACAAAACATTTTTCAGAAACAGAACCATTTCTAGAGAGATTAAGTGTATAACAGTTACCTTCTCTGGGGCCTTGAATAAAGCTTTTGTTTTTATATTTTCCAAAGAGAGAACATCCTTACTTACAATCAAGCACTCCTCAGAATCAAAGATAACTACGTTTCCTTTATCAGTGCTTTGGCTCACACTAAGGAGATTGTGATAAAGTCCTTCCACAAGGTAGACATCTTTGATTTGTGGTCCTTCATTGTTTCCAATTTCACCAATACCAGCAATCTTTCCAAATTGATTTCCACCAAAGGTCACCTTGCCACCATCCTTGGGCTTGATTGAGGCGAATTTGGATTGGTCTCCCATCATATGTCTAAAGCATCCACTATCAATGTATCACTTGTTGGATTTTGATGCTCTTAGACAAACCTGCAAAACACAACAAATCAGGTCTTAGGTACCCATTTTTTATTGGGTCCTTTGGGGTTAGTTTGTGTCTTAGGAACCTTGTAAGATCCCTTAAGAACCCATTGATAATTTCCTATAAGTTTACTCTTTCTTTCCTTTTTATGAAAATAGGAAGAAGTAGTATGACAATGAACAGATTTTCTAAAATAGTTCATATAAGATTTTTCTCCAAATTCTTTTTGTCTTTCTTTTTATTAGAATCAGGTTTGTAACCAATTCCGATCTATCATTTGTAAATCTTTTGTTTCAAAATGACATTGAGCATTTCACTACCTTTAGTGAATTTTTCAAGTGCCTTTGTGAAATGTAAATTATTTTTCTCTAAATAAATGAAATCCTCACAAACAACATTTTCGTAAGAAATATTTTTAACTTGTAATTCAAGAGTCACATTCTTCTTTTTCAAAGATATATATTTTTCAGCAAGTTTTTCAAATTCAGTTTGTACAACAATGTACTCAACAAATAATTCATCATGTTTCGAATCATATATCTCATCATTGTTGTCATGTTGCTCTTCTTCTTCAGCAACTAAACATATATTGGATTTTTTTCTTCCTCATCAACTTCATCTTCATCAGATGAGCTATCTCCTCATATAGCTGAGATAGGCTTTCTGTTAGCTCTTGTATTTTGATGATTACAATTTCTGGATTACTGAATTAAATACTGTGCTCAAAATGTGGTTGTTCAATCTGTGCTTAATGATTCCATCTGATAGATTGCTTTTCAGAGAAGCTTGCTCGAGCAGAGCATACAGACATGCTCAAGCAACATCGAGTACAAGGCAAAAATCAAGTGTTTCAGGAAAGGGTTGCTCGAGCAGAGCATATAGTCATGCTCGAGCAACATCGGGCCAAAACAAGATTCTGTTGATTGGAACACCATGCACGAGCAGAATATATATAGGATTGCCCGAGCATCCTCGAGTAATGGGACTATGATCACCTTGAAGTCTTGCTCGAGCAGAAGTGTCAGCGTGCTTGAGCAACGTCGATATGAGCAAAGGAACAGCAAGGTAGAGAGTCATACTCGAGCAAGGTCTGAAAGCATGCTCGCGCACCATGCTCAAGCAGGCATAAAAGGGTTGCTCGAGCAGAGTCGAACAACCTGTCTTATGGTCACTGTATGAGGGTTTCCCGAGCAAGCTCTGATAGTTTGCTCGAGCATTAGCGATAGGCTTGCTCGAGCATGGGACTTTGCTTGCTCGAGCAACATCGATAAATTCTCTTTTCAAAGTCTTCCAAAAAGACTTGCCTAAGCATGCTCTCGTGGCTTGCTCGAGCACAGGCGATATCCTTGCTCGAGCATGGGTTATTTCCTACTCGAGCAACAACAATACATAACACCTTCCTGAAGCTCCAGCAATGCTTGCCCGAGCATGCCTCTGAACGTTGCTTGAGCATCAATGATAGTAATTGTTTTTCAAAAGTAACTTGCCCGAGCAAACTCGTTTTCATGCCTGAACACTGGGTGATCTCATTCTTTAAAAATACTCTTTCTTGTCGTATGCTCGAGCACACTTATGATCTTACTCAAGCAAAGCCATCTCTGTTTTCAAATCACCATCTCCAGAAAACTTGAATCATCAAGTGTAAATTCATCTCTTTAGATTATTACTCATTACAATTGTCAAATGCTTTTAACAAGTTTTCTTGCGAGTTTCAAATTATTTAACCATGGATGAACAACATATTTGAATAAAGTAAATTGTGTGTCAGAAGCATTAAATGCAGCTACCTAAACTGGTGATAATCTCGGAAACCAATACTCTGATCAAAGTAAAGCCTCCACTGATATTCCGACTGTGCATTAAATGCTATTTCAATATGGGCAAAACAAAAGGAATGAAGAGAATGTCGTCGCTGCAAAATCCACCTAGAATATTCAAACGGCGAAACTCTTGAAGAAAGCTTCATCTATCTAACGGACACATTCAAGTCTCACAACGGCTATTTCACAAGCTTCATCAACGGTCATTAATTACAACATCTATAAATAGCCAAAGCATTGAATTTTCCACCTACCGAAACGCTGTGCATTCAATTCTAATCTATTGCAAATTGCTGTTTCAACTGTTTCATTAATACCTATGGATATTCTCTTGTACTTCAGTGTTTAGCATTTATCTACTCGTAAGGAGTTATTCAAACACTTATTTCATTTTTCGTTTTTAAATCTTAAGGTTGTGGAACCTTAATTGTGGGTGTACAATTACAGTTTGTAAGGGGGAGTGAGTCCTAGAGAGAGGATCATCCAAGCACAGTGTAATTGTCTTTGGAAGATAGTGAAATCCCAGGTGTTCTGGGGCTGGACGTAGGTCAAAGTTTTGGACCGAACCAGTATAAATTGACTTGGTCTATTTTACTTCACTGTTTCATTTCTCTGGTTGTGTCTTATTTGTTCTCGTGCGAGTCTTGCAAAAAGAATTTGAGATCACCTATCCACCACTCTCTAGGTGATATTCTATCTTCACTTTCTGGAGTATTTATTGAACTTCTTCTTTTCTTTGTCCTTATTCTTCAGCTGGGGGCATTCTGACTTGATATGGCTAGGCTTTTCACATTCGTAGCAAATAATTGGCTTTTTTGCCTCAAAGCTGGAGCTACCCTTGTGAAACTTCTTGTAACCTTGGTCCTTCTTATAGAATTTCTTGACTCGCCGGACCATCATGCCTAGCTCTTTATCTTCATCATCATCATCATCATCATCATCTGATTCCTTAGCTTCTTTGACAACTTTGAGGGCAATTCCTTATTCTTGCCATGTGTTTCATCAAGTCCCTTTTTGAACTTGAGCTTTGCTTCATATTTAGAAAGGCTACCAAAGAGGGCTGCTACATATGCCATTGATTCACCACAAGCTTCTTCAATTGCAGTGACTTTAGCTTCCCATTCCTTGTTGAGGATATTGATAATTTTCCTCACTTGGACAAGTTGCTTATACTCTTTGCCTAATGCAGCAAGCTGATTGATCAAATGAGTGACTCTTAACTAGAATTTAGGATTCCCCAAGCTTCATATGAAGAAGATCGTACTCAGTCATGAGGGTATTGACTCTATTTTGCTTGACTCCAATTGTTCCTTCGTGAGCTATCTCCAGCGCATCCCACATAGCTTTAGCAGAAGACGTGCATACACGAAAGTACTCTTGTTGACTTAGAGCACTTTGCAACATGAGAACCGTTTTATTGTTGAGTGTGATATTCCTTCTATCATTTTCATCATAGTCTTCTTCAAGCTTTGGAATTCTGAGCCCATTTTCGACAATAGTTGGGTTGTAGTCTCCTCTCTCGAACACTCTCTATAAGCCATATTCAGTAGCCAACACAAAGACTTTGAATTTGGCTTTCCATAAAGAATAATGCTCTCCATTGAATCCCGGTGGTTAGTTGATCGAAGCTCTATTAGGTAGAATACCTTCCATAGTGATCCTTCTCGAGATGTTAAGCTTTTTAGAGAAAACCAGGCTCGATACCAAATGAAAGTGGAGCAAATCACCAAGAGGGGTGAATTGGGGATTAAAAATTCTTTTCTAAATGCTCTATTTTTGAATAGTAAAATAAGGTATAACAGAGTAAGAGAAGAAGAAGCAAGACACAAAGAATTTATCTTGGTTCGGTCCAACCTCTTGACCTAGTCCAGTCCCCAGACATTCTGAGATTTTACTAACTCAAATGATTACACACTTTGTAACTCCTAGAGTAATTCTCTCACTAGAACTTACTCCCCCTTATAAGTTGTAATCAAATATCCCAATCTCCAAGTCCCACGACTTGAGATCCTTACAATGAATGATTTCAATAAATGAAACTCTCTCTAAGAGTGGATAAAGATAAGCACTGAAGTACAAATGTATCAAAAAATACTTTACACAAGAAAACTCAGAGTAGTTGGAAACTTGAATGATTTTCATTTTCAGCAGATTGGTTGTTGAGAAGAATTGAATGCAACTCTATTTATATGAAGACAACATTAAATGATCGTTGTAATCTTCAATGTGACCGTTGCCAGCATTAAGGAAGGATTAGGTTAAGGTTTGATCTTCTTCTCTCACTACTCTTTGGTTAATCTAGTTACACAGAAGTTTATGGTTGACTTCTTGACTTTTAATCCGTTGGAAGAGCAGCTACTGGATGTGAAAAGGAAACATTAATCCATTTGCAACGTGAGTAGAATGATTGTCCAAAAGGATGCAAGTTTTCTAAAATTTTCATTTAATTTGCTGACATCACTTTTTGCTTTTGTTCAAATTTTCATTTAATATCCTCTAAAACATTTGAAACTCACTAACAAAGTTGTAACACCCTCAAATTTCTAACAATTTATAATGGCATAAAATTCCTAAAATCATAGATAACTGTGAAATTTAAATTAACCAAATTTGAGAAATGTTACCACTATACTTGTACTAAAGACAAGTGCAAGGCTAAATACGTTACATTCAAATAAAACCAAAGGCTAAAATTCAACTAAAGGAAATATGTCTGACGCATTTTCTTAAATTCATAAAAATTCTGTAAAAACCTAGAACTAGCTAGAAATCTACGAGGCGTTATCCTTATAGCCCATTGCTAACCCCATCATTTGCACCCTGTTTCACTGAAAATCTGCTCCCCCGAAGGATCATCGCAGCCACACAAACACAAAAGTCAGCAAAGATGTGATGAGGACATGGGAGGCGGCATGACCAAGGCAACAAACTTGGAGGACATTCAAGGTCTTGGAGGCCCAATGACAAGAGCAAAAGCTAAAAAGGCTAAAGAGGCCTTAAATCTCCTGGTGACCACCTTACTTGAGACAAGCCCAAGTCTAAAGGAAGAAGAGGCCGAAGAAGAATAAGCCTCAATGGATATGCATGAAGGCTTCAATTTACTTGGCCCAAATTCTGCACTTAGTTTTATCTTTCAGTCTTTTAGTTAAACTTTTGTAATAAGGCTTATTGGGCTTTGTGTGTAAGCAGATTTAGGTTAAAGTTAATATGGGTGTTGTCCACTATATAAGGGAACACCATAGCTTTTGGGACGGCAGATTGGAATGAAGAGTTAACCTTTTTGGTTGAGAGACAAGCTTCTCTAGGGTTCTTTTGAGAATCTCTGAACTTATCAAGGGTTTCAATCCTTGTGGCGTTCTTGGCTTATCAATTCCTTGGAATTGTGGCGCCTACAGTTTTTGTTCGAAATTTCTCAGTTTTGTATCTCCAGATTCCCTTATCGTTTTCCGGTGTTTCTTGAGCCAAATTCGTAGTTCAGAAAGCCATCTTTCTGTTCGTTCTGGAATCACTTGAATCCAAGGTCTGTAGCGCGAGATACATTCTGTTCTTTCAGGACGCTACAGTTTTCGTTCGAAATTTCTTGGTTTCATATCTCCAGATTTCCTTATCCTTTTTCGGTGTTTCTTGAGTCAAAATCGTGTTTCAGAAAGCGAACTTTCACTTCGTTTTAAAATCACTCAATTCTGAGGTCTGTAACGTGGGATACGTTTGATTCTTATCAGACGCATTGGTGGCCGAATTTCCAGCGCGAAATTCCATTCCTAGCGATCCAATCATCCTATTCTTTCGGGAATCATATCAAGATGGTAATCCTAATCAAAACATAATCAAATCCAATATACATAGTAATTGAATTCAAATATCAATTTCTATATTCGCCATATACATACATGTCGAATCAAATATTATTCATTCAAGTTTCTTAATTAGTGGGGAAAAGAACCATCATAGACCCGGATATCCTACTAGTCTACCCTGTGACCAGGAAACCTGCCAGTCACAAATCATCAAATTGACCATCATTAAAACATCTCTTCCTAGTGTGCACACTATTGGGATTCGTACACGCAGCGGAATTAAAATTTTACGAATCCCTTCGGAGGATCGTTCAACCGTGTTTAAATCAAGGTTCGTTAGAAAAACCGTACCTATGCAAAGGGTTGAGAGTTTCATTCAATCCAGTTTGGTGCGCATCTAGAATGTCGTGTGTCTCGACCGTCGTACGTCTCGAACGTGGTGCCATCTTGTTCGATCAAACATGAGCTGACTTTTCGAGTCTCCTCCTTCTACCGGTATCCACACGAATAGCCTTCGAACACGGACGGTGGCGTGCTAGCGCCTTCATGGTTTTCTCGTGTCTCTCCTTTCTCTCTAGGGTTTCTTGGGGCTTCTCTATTTCATCCGTGTGCTCAATACGACTAGATCAATAATGAGCCGTATTAAAATATTCAAAATTAATATAATTAACCTTGAAATTCGAATTTGAATTAAAATAATATATTAATTAAATCTATCCAACAAATCTAATCAAATATATCTATTTAATCTGAATTATGAGCCTATAGATTTAATTTATCTTTATAAATTAAATCTGAGATATGATATCTTTCTATTTAATTAAATCTGAGATACTATATCTCAATTCAATTAAATCTGAGATACTATATCTTTATTCCAAAATTAAATCTGAGATACAATATCTCAATTTATTATAGTTATTTAATTTATCAAATAAATCAAATACTATAAATAATATCATTATTATATTCGAATTTACATTATATTACAATATAATATAATATGATATAATATATATATATATATATATATATTTTAACCCTAGATTAACAGTATTAATTAAATCTTAGAAATATCTAAGATTCAATGAATCTAGACACTATTGATCATATTGGGCTATTCTTGCGTGCAACCCTGCAGGGCCACATGAGATTGGCAGCGGGCCAATGTTGTACCAGCCCATAAGTCGCAAACAGCCTCTAGCAAGATATTGCGACTACCCAATTCATATGGGGATCGATGATACGATACAACCTATCGTACAACCATGTCACGTCCCTTTTGTCACGCGATAATTTGGTCAAGGATGAGGCATGGATAATGTCAACTTCATGTTCTTCACCATTACTTTCTCGATTCTTGAGTAGTCTAATTGAAATGGAAACTCCTTTCCATCGTAGTATGGCCATACGTTTCTCAGATTCACTCATCGAGGGACCCAATATTATCTCTCTACAAATATGAGGGACAAATTTCATCTTGACCATTCACATTCTTCTACATGAAAACCACTAATCCCAATCCCAGCCTTTATCAGTACCTGGTCAAAGGTGACTTTTGACTAGATCAAAGACCAGCGACTCATCATATAGGAATCCATGATGATCTCAGGTCAAAGGGCATTGTGACACGGTTATACATGAAATAAGCTTTTGACTAAATCCATGCAGCTTTCTCATAGTGGGTCGGTCCAGCACCTAGTACTCTTACAAGTGCTTATGACTTTGATTCGTATCTCCATACCTCATCAAAGTCATACTGGTCTTATTCCATCTTCGCTCCTGCGTAGATACCGACCAGGGACATTTAGGATAATTTATAAGATATATCTAGGGATACAGTTATCACTATAAACATGTAAATGAAATGATAACTAAATTGAGAACACTTTAATGACATTAACGTTTAAAGTACAATGACTTGCCCTAGGGCATAATTTCCAACAGACTCCCACTTGCACTAGGTGCAATCATTAATTACTCTAATTCTCATTGTCCTAACATGACGCTCATGTTTTACTTGTGCAACCGGCTTAGTAAGAGGATCAGCGACATTGTATTCTCCTGGTACTTTACATATTTTTATATCACCTCTATCATTGATTTCTCTGATAAGATGAAATCGCTTGAGTATATGCTTGGTCCTTTGATGTGACCTAGGCTCCTTGGTCTGCGCAATAGCGCTGCTATTGTCACAGAATAAGTCTATTGGATTTGAGATGGTAGGAACCACCCCTAGTTCATTAATGAACTTACTAATCCAAAAGGCCTCCTTAGCTGCATCCGATGCTGCTATATACTCAGTTTCTATTGCAGAATCAGTTACAGTGCTCTGCTTGAGCACTTCCAACTTACCGCACCACCACTCAAAAGGAACATATATCCTGATTGCGATCTTAGATCACCTTGGTCAGTTTGGAAACTCGCATCTATGTAACCTGTCACACAGAGCTCATCCTCTAAGCCACCATATACCAAGAATAAGTCCTTAGTCCTTCTTACGTACTTTAGGATATTCTTGACAGCAGTCCAGTGACCCTTACTGGGATCTTTTTGATATTTGCTGATCATACTTATGGCAAATGACATATCCGGTCGAGTACATAACATGGTATACATGATAGATCCAATGGCAGAGGCATATGGAATCTTACTCATGTGATCTCTTTGATCATGTGTACTAGGACACTGATCCTTACTGAGATGAATGCCACGAGCTATGGGTATGCAACCCCTTTTAGAATCTTGCATACTGAACCTATGCAGTATCTTGTTTATGTATGTACTCTAACTTAGGCCTATCAGCCTCTTGGATTTATCTCTATAGATCCTTATCCCTAGGATATAAGTGGTTTCGCCTAAATCTTTCATTGAGAAAGACTTTCCTAACCAAGACTTGACACTCTGCAAGGTAGGAATGTCATTCCCAATGAGTAGGATGTCATCAATGTAAAGCACTAGAAATACAATTGTGCTCCCACTAACCTTCTTGTAAACACAAGGTTCATCCATGTTTTGAATGAATCCAAACTCTTTGACTACTTCATCAAAATGATGATTCCAGCTCCGAGATGCTTGCTTCAATCCATAAATGGATCTTTGAAGCTTACAAACTTTACCAGAGTCCTCTGGATGCACAAAACCCTCAGGTTGTGTCATGTACACATCCTCAAGCAGCTTTCCGTTAAGGAAGGCTGTTTTGACGTCCATCTGCCATATCTCATAGTCATAATATGATGCAATGGCAAGAAGGATTCTGATTGATTTTGGCCATTGCAATTGGGGAAAAGTTTTCATCATAGTGCACACAATGAGTTTGAGTGAATCCTTTTGCAACCAGCCGTGTCTTGAAGACATTTACTTTGCCATCCATGTCAGTTTTCTCTTTGAAAACCCACTTGCACCCAATGGTTTTTACACCTTCAGGTGGATCGACTAAGGTCCATACCTTATTGTCGTACATGGATTGCATTTCAGACTTCATGGCATTAAGCCATGTTGGGATCCGTACACGCAACGGATTAAAATATTCTACGACTCCCATCTAGAGGATCGCTCAACCATCGTCAAAATCAAGGTTTGAGAACTGAATATTACTTATAGTGAACTCGTCCGTGTCTCGTTCTCTTTGAACCTGGTGGGCTACCTTCTCGATCAAGAAGTCGACTCCACGAATCGACTTCCTCTACCGGTATCCACACGAATAAACACCGAACATGGACGCGGCAGCGTGCTAGCACCTCGAACTGTGCATCTCTCTCTCTCTTACTCTAGGGTTTATCGCAGCTCTCTAATACGCTCGACAAAAAGACCCGTAGCTTTTTTCTAAAACTGATCAGCGTATTATATATTAATTAAATCTATCTAATAGATATAATCTAATACATTTATTTAATCCGAATTAAAAGCCAGGTCTGAAATTCGAATTTTGAATCTTGATTAAAAAATACATTAATTAAATCTATCTCATAGATCTAATGTAATATATTTATTTAATCCGAATCAAAAGCCTTCCGATTTAATTTATCTCTATAAATTAAATCCGATAAATGATATCTATCTATTTAATTAAATCTGAGATACTATATCTCAATTTAAATTAAATGGATATATGATATCTTTATTCGAAAATTAAATAAGATACAATATCTCTATTTGTTTTAGATATTTAATTTATCAAATAAATTAAATATAAAAAAATATTATATAATAATATTATAATATCCATTAATAATATTAATATATATTAATTTCGAATATATATATATATATACACCCCAGATTAAATTAAGTATTCATTAAATCTCAGATTAATCTAAGATTCAATGAACCTGGACACTTTTACTCGTGTTGGGTTATTCTTGTGTGCGACCCTGAATGATGAGGACATAGGAGGCGGCATGACCAAGACAACAAACTTGGAGGACATTCAAGGTCTTGGAGGCCCAATGACAAGAGCAAAAGCTAAAAAGGCTAAAGAGGCCCTAAATCTCCTGGTGACCACCTTACTTGAGACAAGCCCAAGTCTAAAGGAAGAAGAGGCCAAAATGATACACTTAATTCAGATTGAAGACCTTGAAGAATAAGCCTCAATGGATATGCATGAAGGCTTCAATTTACTTGGGCCAAATTCTGCACTTAGTTAAACTTTTGTAATAAGGCTTATTGGTCTGGCTTATTGGGCTTTGTGTGTAAGCATATTTAGGTTAAACTTAATATGGATGTTGTCCACTATATAAGGGAACACCATAGCTTTTGAGACGGCAGATTTGAATGAAGAGTTAACCTTTTTTGGTTGAGAGACAAGCTTCTCTAGGGTTCTTTTGAGAATCTCTAAACTTATCAAGGGCATCAATCCTTGTGGCGTTCTTGGGCTTATCAATTCTTTGGAATTGTGGCGCCTACCAGTTTTCATTTGAAATTTCTTGGTTTCGTATCTCTGTATTCCCTTATCCTTTTTCGATGTTTCTTGAGCCAAAATCATGTTTCAGAAAGCAAACTTTCACCTCATTTTGGAATGACTCAATTCTAAGGTTTGTAGCGTGAGATACGTTCGGTTCTTCTCAGACGCATTGCAGGCTGAATTTCTGGTGCGAAATTCCTTTCCTAGTTGATCCAATCATCCTTTCCTTTCGGGGATCATATCACTGCAGGCCATATGAGATTGGCAGTGGGCCAATACTGTACCAGCCCACAAGTCGCAAGCAGCCTCTAGCAAGACATTGCGACTACCCAATTCATATGAGGATCGATGACACGATACAACATATCGTACAACCATGTCACGTCCCTTTTGTCACGCGATAATTTGGCAAGGATGAGGCATGGATAATGTCAACTTCCTTTTCTTAACCAGTACTTTCTCGATTCTCGAGTAGTCTAATAATTGAAATTGAAACTCCTTTCCATCATAGTATGGCCATACATTTCTCAGACTCACTCATCGAGGGGTCCAGTGTTATCTCTCTACAAATGTGAGGGACAAATTCCATCTTGACCATTCACATTCCTCCGCATGAAAACCACTGATCCCGATCCAAGCCTTTATCATCACCCGGTCAAAAGTGACTTTTGACTAGGTCAAAGACCAGTGACTCATCATGTAGGAATCCATGATGATCTTAGGACATACGGCGTCATGACGCGGTTATACATGAGATAAACTTATGACTAGATCCATGCAGCTTTCTCATAGTGGGTGGCCCAAGCACCTTGTACTCTTACAAGTGCCCATGACTTTGATTCGTATCTCCATACCTCATCAAAGTCATACTGGTCTTATTTCATCTTCGCTCCCATGTAGATGACCGACCAGGGACATTTAGGATAATCTATAAAAGATATATCTAGTGATACAGTTATCAATGTAAACATGCGAATGAAATGATAACTAAATGGAGAATAATGACTTGCCCTAGGGCATAATTTCCAACAAGCCATTCTTCGGAGTTTGGTCCCACCACGGCCTCACGATAGGTAGTTGGCTCATTTTGCTCAATGAGCAAAAAATTACGACTTCCAGTAATCAGAAATCCATATCTCTGAGGCTGTAGCCGTGATCTATCGAACCTTCTTGGTGCTAGTCTTCTCCGTTTTCCATCTGTGGTTCTATGTTGTCTTGTGGCTCTCAAACTTCTTCGAGGTACACCTTACTCCCACTGGTTCTTTTAGAGATGAACTCTTTCTCCAAAAGGACACCATTCCAAATTGTTAGTTCTCTATGTGTTTTGATGATAACTGACAATTGTAAACGAAATGTGAAGTTTTCCTTTGGTAAGTTAAGAAAACTTACTGTCAAAGGAAAACTCGAGTTTTGGTTTCAAAACTCGAGTTTTGACCTTACAAAGAGAAGCTCAATTTTACTGAACTAAGCAAAACCGCCGGTTTTCAGAGAAAACTCCAGTTTTCACCATACAAAGATTTCTCAATATTTTCTGGAAAAGACAACACTCCAGTTTCATTTGGAAACTCGAGTTTTGGTCATACAGAGAGTCTCCAACATTTTAAACTTGTGAAAACTCCAGTTTTGATATGAAACCACCAGTTTTCAATTTGCCATGAGTTTTCTAAGTTTTCCTAAGTTTTGTGAAAACTCAAGTTTTGGTTTGGAAACTCGAGTTTCAACCTGGCATAGAGTTTTTCAAGTTTTACCCAGTTTTTGAAAACTCCAGCTTTGACTTGGCATAGATTTCTCAATGTTTTCATATTTAAATGGAAACTGAAGTTTTATTTTGGAAACTCGAGTTTTGACCAAGCAAAGAGCTTTGCTCTTTTCAAGGTTTTGAAAACCGTTAGTTTTCATAGAAAACTCAAGTTTTCACTTGACACAATTTTCTCAAAGTTTTCATACATAAATGGAAACTCTAGTTTTTCTTTGGAAACTCGAGTTTTGACCAAGCCGATAGCTTTGGTCTTTTTCAATGTTTTGAAACCTCCAGTTTTGGATGAAAACTCCAGTTTTTATGTTTTGGACTAAAATTCATATTTCATGTTAAAAATCCAAAACTCGAGTTTTGGAAATGGAAACTGTAAGAACCGGCTGAACCTAAGAGGGGGGTGATTGGGTGAATAATAAAAAGTTATCAACTTTGAAAATCTTTTCATATCTCAGTAAATGTAGTATGTATGATAGTAATGATACATAAACCAATAGTTAGATATTCAAATGATTATGTTGGAAATATAAGAGATAAGGGAAGAGAATATGCAAACTGAGATTTATCCTGGTTTGGTCCAATCCTTGACCTACGTCTAGTCCCCAAGCTCGCTTGAGATTTTCAATCCACTATCTTCTTTCAACTTGATTACACATTCTGTACTCGAAGTAATCCTCTCACTATGATTCATTCCCCCTTACAAACTGTAATCAATACACCCATTTGATTACACACTCTGTACTCGAAGTAATCCTCTCACTAGGTTCACTCCCCTTACAAGCTGTAATTAATACAATGGGTTTCCCACTCAAGATCACCCAATCTTGAGTAACTCCCAGATAGCATGGTATGATGTTTACAATAAATCTTCTCTATTAGAAGTGAATGAATAAACACTGAAGTTCAATACAAATTATCGCACTCTCTATGATAAACTATGTAAACATTGAAAACAGAGAGTAAATGATATGAAGATCAGAGTATGAGCATTTTGAAGATGTAGGCTTCTGTCTGTCTTGAATCTGTCTTCTTTTATAGGTAGAGATCAATATATGACTATTGAGAAGATTCAATGGCTGTTGGATAAAGAAATATAGCCGTTAGACTCAGATGGAACTAGCGTTAGAACTTTTACATAGCTTTTGATGTTCTAACACAAATCTGACATTTTGAGATTTGCTTCTAATCCTTCGTTTTAATCATTTGAAACTTACTAACAAATTGATTAAACATAGTTAAGAATAGTAATGAGTGATGATGAGAAGTACCTAGATAATACATGAAGATTTCGCAAATCTGGAAAATCTGATTTTCAAACAGAGTGCTGAAAACTGGAGTTTTGAAACACAAAACTGGAGTTTGCAACTATTCCTCAAAAGCAAAACTGGAGTTTCCATCTGAAACTTGAGTTTTCTTCTTCAAGAGAGGAATGTCGCGATTTGAGCTTTGAAACATATTTTTGAATGGGATCAAAATTCAAGTTTTCAAATTACAAACTCGAGTTTTGGACTCTTGACATGAAAAATGAATTGTAGTCCAAAACTTCAAAACTGGAGTTTTCATCCAAAACTCGGAGATTTCAAAACATTAAAAAAGAGCAAAGCTCTCGGGTTGGCCAAAACTCGAGTTTTCATTTAAGTATGAAAACTTTGAGAAATCTATGTATGACCAAAACTAGAGTTTTCAAAACATTGTAAAAGAGCAAAGCTCTCAGCTTGCCCAAAACTCGAGTTTCCATTAAAGTATGAAAACTTAGAGAAATTTAGCTCAAGTCAAAACTGGAGTTTTCCATCAAAACTGGCGGTTTCAAAAACTGGGTAAAACATGAACCTTTTCTGCCAAGCCGAAACTCGAGTTTTCACAAAATATGGACAACTTGGAAAACTCTTGGCCAATCTCTAACTCAAGTTTACATGTCCAAGCTTGAGGTAAGAATCCAATGCAAGAAGAATCAGCTCCAAACTCATTGTCTTATGTCGTTATGATCCGATGAATGGAGGCTGTTCTTGACCAGCGTTTTTGCAATGTCCTGAGCTAACTGTCAACTTTTGAAGACCATATCTCCCTGGTCTGAACTCCGTTTTGGTCCTTTCAAATCTTGATGGAATTCCCTTTGAGTCTACTTTCATATGCCATATATTTTAGCTCAATCAGATTTGTAGTTTGTGAGATACACTCAAAAGATTGAAGCTTGGTTTGCTGTGCGGCTTGGATTTCACTGTCAACTTCAACAATTTATACCTCCTTGATCTGAACTCCTTTAGAATTGAATTTTATATCAAAATGATGCATTGGGAGTCTAGTTTTATATGCCACTAGTTTCACCTCAATCGGATCTTTGGTTTAGGAGATATCATCAAATTACCAGACCTCGCCCAAGCTGAACGTGAAACAGAGTAGACCAGAGTTGCTGATCAGCGCTGTAAACTCAAGTTTGCATTGGAAACTCGAGTTTTCCTAGTCTAGAGACGCCAGAGATGCTGAAGACACTTGTTAACTCGAGTTTGTGATGGCTGACTCGAGTTTTCTCATACTAGAGGAGCAAATCATTGGGGCAAAGCGGGAAACTTGAGTTTTTTAGATCTGAACTCGAGTTTTCTCATCCTAAAGCTAATTTTTGCTGACTTTAATTCCTAATTAAGCTATTCCAACTTGACTTCTAGCTTCAATATAAGAACTTGAATAATTATATTCTCATTTTATTCAACAAGTTCTTCCTTTTTTAATCTCCCATCTTGATCATTCTTCATAATCCAACTCTTTCTTTATTTTCTTCTCTTGATCATTCTCTATCATTCAACTTGGACTCATCATTCTCAACAAGTACTACCTTCTTCAGAATCTTCTCTTCTTCTAGATTATCCCCCCAAAATCCTTTGATAAGTTCTTGCTTCATTGACATTCTGATATTCCCATTATATTGCTCTTAAAAACTTCTTTGTTCAATCTAATTTCTTGATCATTCTTCAATATTGAACTTCACATCTACATTAAATATAAGACTTAGTCAAAGTAGAAGATAAATGTAGTATGCAAACTTTTTGCTCTTAATAATGACATCTATATAAGACATAAGACATCATCAAAACTAATCATATCCAACAGAAACTCGAGTTTTGAGTTCTACTCAAAACTATGTTTCAAAGCTCAAATCGCGACGTTCCTCTCTGAAAGAAGGAAACTCGAGTTTTGCTATTAGTGCACAGTGACAAACTCGAGTTCTGATGAACAAACTCAAGTTCGCATCGCAGAGTTTGAATTTCAAATCTGACGAATTTGTGAAATCTTCTTGTTTGATCTTAATACTTCCTATCATCATTCATTAATATTCCTAGCTATGTTTAACCACTTTGTTAATGAGTTTCATATGATTTAAAGGATATTAAATGAAGATTTGAACTAAAGCAAAAAGTGATGTCAGCACATTAAATGCAAAGTTCAGAAAACTTGCATCCTTTTGGACAATCATTCTACACACGTTGCAAAGGGATTATGTTTCCTTTCCACAACCAGTAGCTTCTCTTCCAACGGATTAAAAGTCAAGAAGTCAATCACAAACATCAGTGCAACTGGATTAAGCAAAGTGTAGTGGGAGAAGAAGACCAAAAGCTTAACCTAATCCATGTTTAATGAAGGCAACAGTTATATTGAAGATTACAACGGTCATTTAATGCTCTCTTAGTATGAATAGAGCTACATTCAATTCTTCTCAACAACCAATCTGTTGAAAATGAATTGCATTCAAGTTTACCAACTACTCTTTCAGTTTTCACTTGTAAAGTATCTTTTGATACATTGATCTTCAGTGTTCATTTTTATCTACTCTTAGAGAGAGTTTCTTCATTGTAAATCATTTATTGTGAGAATCTCAAGTCAAGGGACTTGGAGATTGGGTTATTGATTGCAACTTGTAAGGGGAGTAAGTTCTAGTGAGAGAATTACTCTTGAGTTACAGAGTGTGTAATCAATTGAGATAGTAAAAATCCCAGAGTGTCTGGGGACTGGACGTAGGTCAGAGGTTGGACCGAACCAGTATAAATCCTTGTGTCTTGCTCTTCTTCCCTATACTCTATTTAGCTCTGTTTTAGCATTCGAAAACAAAGCAGTTTGAAAAGTTTTTAAAATCCCCAATTCACCCCCCGTTGGTGATTAAGCTCCACTTTCACGAATAACAAACACTTTGTGATCAGTGGGACTGTAGACATAGTATCCTTTAGTTTCCTTAGGATACCCTAGAAAAGGCATTTTGAGGATCTGGATGATAATTTATCAGAAGCCTATTGTTTAACGTAAACCTCACATCCCCAAATTTTAAGAAATAACAAACTGGGTTTCTTCCCAGTCCATATCTCATATGGTGTCTTTTCAACTGACAGAACACGATTTAATGTGAACTTAGCTGTTTCTAGGGCATGACCCAAAAAAGAAGGTGGAAGATCTGTTTGACTTATCATAGATCGAACCATATCTAAAAGAGTTCGATTCCTCCGTTCAAAAACATCATTCCATTGAGGTGTTCCTGGAGGAGTAAGTTGTGCGATGATCCCACGACCCCTAAGATGGTCAATGAACTTTTGGCTCAAATATTCACCACCCCGATCAAATCAAAGTGCCTTAATTGTTTTGCCAAGTTGGTTTTGCACTTCATTTTGGAATATTTTGAACTTTTCAAAAGATTCAGACTTATGTTTTTATTAAATAGATATACTCATATCTACTAAAATCGTCTATAAATGTAATGAAGTACAAATGACCTTCTCTGGCAGATGTATTCATTGGTCCACACACATCAGTATGTATGAGGCCCAATAAATCAATGACCCTTTCACTACGCCCAGTAAAAGGTGCGTTTGTCATCCTCCCAATAAATAAGACCTACATGTATCAAATGATTCAAAATCAAATGAGTTAAGAAATCCATCTTTATGGAGTTTCGAAATGTGTTTCCCATTTATATGGCGTAGACGACAATGCCATAGGTAGGTCAAATTCAAATCATTTGACTTGATCCTTTTGGTAGTTATGTCATAGATATGTCCATTCAATTTTCTACTGTCCTTGGCACCCTGCACATTTATGCAAATATGAGATCCACATGCGGTATCTAATACCCATATTGAGGAAGTAGAAAAGTGAATATCTATAACATAGATACCAAAAGTGACAGCCCCGCTATCCTTCTTGTTCTTTTCTAGATCTTCTTGATAGAGTTTGCAATTCCTCTTCCAATGACCGATTTCATTGCAGAAGAAGCAGACCCCATCCTTCAGAGGTTTTGCCTTCTTGGCTTTCCGTTTCATACCCCTTCCTTTTTGAACGGACAAAACAGTATTGGGCCTCTTCTTAAGGCTCAGCTCAGTAGTTTTGAGCATCCTATGCAGTTTAGAAATTGATTCCTCCATGTTGTTCATGTTGTAATCCATGACAAAGTTATCATAACTTCCTGGGAGTAAGTTCAAGTCACATCTGTAGCTAACTCCTGGACATGGGGAATCCAAGCCTCTCAAGGTGATCAATGTAGCCTTTCATTTTCAATAAATGAGGACTAACTGATTCACCTTCAGCCATCTTGCAAGAAAATAAGGTCTTTGTGATCTCATACCTCTCTTGCCTTACCTGTTGCTGGAACATTTCCATAGGATGATCAATCATCTCAGAGACCTCCGTATGCTACAGATCTCAATCGAGGTCTGGAATCATAGTGGCGCCTGTCAGGCATCCTACATCCATAGAGTCATCCTGATGCTTCACGTAAGCATTTTTGTGAGCTCTTGGAGTATTGGCTGCTGGCTCATCAGGAATAGGTTGATCGAGGAGATACTCCTTTCTTTCGTGTTTAGGATCAACGCTTAAGTTCCCAAACAAGTCAAGAAAGTTTGTCTCATCGAGTTCGTCCTTCTCAAGGACTGATCGCATTGATGGTGTTGCGGTGTTACTATTCGACATGATTCTAAAATTAAAATATATGTGAAGTTTAATTAGTAACCTCCCACTAAATTAACAACCCTCATTATAATTAGTAGCCTAAGATCCATATTTGGCTTATTAAGTCCGCTTTGGCAGGACACTTAAAATCAAGTTATTTAGGTAGGCAACCTCTTTGCCAATTACATCACATGTTGTTAGACCTGGCTGTCACCCAAGAGGGGGTGAATTGGGTGTCCGATAAACCTTTCAGAACTTTGAAAATCTTTTCAGAACTTATTGAAAGCAGTTTGTATGACAATAATAATTTATAAAGCGATAGTCAGTCATTCAAACATATATGCCGGAAATATAAGAGATGGGGGAAGAGAATATGCAAACTGTAATTTATACTGGTTCGGCCCAATCCACGATGACCTACGTCCAGTCCCCAGGTTCCTCCTGAGATTTCAATCCACTATCTCCCTCAAGCTTTAATCAAGTGCTTGAGAACCACTACAATCCCACAAGTTTAGCCTTTACAAATCTCTTACCGAGATACTCCCCCTTACCTACTGTAAGGATACAATCGATTACAAATAATATTTTCTCTTAGAAGTGATAAGATGAACACTGAAGTGCATTATAAATAATCTCACTCTCTAATAAACTATACGATCACTGAGAAAACAGAGAGAAAATGAGATAAACGTCAAAAGGCATTTTGACTAAAAAGGAAATTTTGTTTTTGTTGATCGTTTGTTAATTGTCACATCTTCCAGTTTGAAGACTTCACAATTTATATGTATTTGTGTTTCGACCGTTGTGAATATTCGACCATTGAGCTATTCTTCCATTTTAGAATATGACCGTTGGAGAGAGACTAATGAGCCATTGAGAGTAATAAATATATCTGTTGCTCTGTCTCTTCATAATCTTCCGACGTTGGTCAATATACTCCGTTGACATTCTTTGTTCAATTTGCCCGTTGAGACTCAGGTAGAATGTTAACTGGAAATGGCTGGAATGCTTTACGGTTGATCAGAAGCTCAGTTTCCCTTTTTTGTTTCATCTCTACTTTGACATTTAATGCGTCTGACACAGAATTGCTTTATGGGAAGTTGATGATTAAAACATGTTAATCATATCTGAAAAGTGCTAGCAAACTGATTAAACTTGGTTAGAATAGGTATAAATCAATAATATGAAACACCAAAGTCATAATCAAAGATTTTCAGTATGCGAGAACGAAGATTTGAAAATGCAATATATATTCTCGAGAATTGTTCTTATGGTTCTCGAGAATTAATGAAGAGAAGTTTTCCCAGAAACCATGTTTCAAATATACTCGAGAATCATATCTTAGTACTCGAGAATGATACATTGAAAGTATTTTCGCAAGTGTCATTGACAAGGCATTCTCAAGAATACATCTATCATACTCAAGAATTACTTAAATACAGAACTACGGAGGAGAAATGAGATCAGAGAGACCACCGCTAATTCTCGAGAATTGATTCTCATTCTTGAGAATTACTCAGATGTAAAGTGATAGATAACTATGAAATCATATGATTCATTCTTGAGAACCAAGTTACCATTCTTGAGAATTGACTCAGCAAGTGGAAAATGACATAACTTCTTCAAGATGATTTTCATTCTCGAGAATCACAAGTGTATTCTCGAGATTCTTAGCGTCGTGAAGATATGTCAGTACTTGATGTTTCATTCTTGAGAGTTATATCAAAGAAGACTTGTGATGGTGGATCTGTCACACCATTCTCGAGAATCCTTGATCCATTCTCGAGAATCAATTATCCATGGAGATGCAAGTGAGTTAATTCTGATTCAAATATTTCAACTCTTTAAAGCCTTCTTTCCATGCAAGAAGAATCAACTCCAAACTCATTGTAGTTCATCCGTTATCATCAGATGAATAAAGGTTGTTCTTGACCAGCGTTTTTTGTAGCGTCCAGAACTGACCGTCAACTTCAAAACATCATATCTCCTTCAATTGATTTTTTTTAATTTCATGATCTTGATGTTTTTGGAAAGGTATGTGAGTCTAGTTTCAAATGGAACTAGTTTCAGCTCATTTGGATTTGTCGTTTGTGAGATATACTAAAAATATCGAAGCTTGGTCTGCTGTGTGATGTTGATTTCACTGTCATTTTATAAAATTCATAGCTCCTTCATCTGACCTCCTTTGGACTGAATTTTATGTAAAAATGACGCATTGGAAGTATATTTTTATATGCCACTGGTTTCACCTCAATCGGATCTCTGGTTTGGGAGATATCATCGAATTACTAGAGCTCACCCGAGTGAAATGTGAAATAGAGTGTTGCTGAAACATGACCATTCTCGAGAATTACAATACCATTCTCGAGAATCACCATATTATTTTCGAGAATCACAATGTCATTCTTGAGAATGACTGATATTTATGCGCAGGAAGGAGGAATTGAACTGTAGCAACTCCTATTTATCGGGAAGCTTGAATTTGCTCCGAATTGAGCCGTTCCAACTTCCATTTGATCATAGAGACTTCAATATTGATATTCTCCTTTGTTAAATCTCCTCTCTTGATCATTCTTCATAATTCAACTTCTTCTTCAATATTAAATATAAGCATTAATCAAAGTAGAAGATAAATGTACTAGGGAAACTTTTTGCTCTTAATATTGATAAGCATATTTGTCATCATCAAAACTAAGCATAACTAACACATGTAACTCTTAGATCTTTATGGGATTCGATCATCATATGACCAGCACATTTAATCCCATCTAATGCCTTGAGATCCAAAACCGTTTTTGTTACACCCCTACCGGTCTCGCCCTTTCGGGTGGCGGGTTAGAGGAATTCCTTTTTACTTGTTACCTTTCCTTAATTATTGGATCCATTTAACATGTATCAGAGTGAGCACAATAGAGCTTTTAACCAGTTTGGACAATCTACTGTACTAGTAAAAATAAATAATCAGAAGAATAAAAGTCCCCAAAGGGTTAAGGGTACAATTATCCAAAATAATACATACTGTCATGTCAAATATGTATACAAACATGATAGGGCATTCCCTATTCTTCAATCTGTACCGATAAGAACTTATCGTTCTGAAAGTGGTTCTTCACATCAGGCACATTCCCCTGTGTCTACAAGAGCATCTGGAGTCAGAAAACGGCCCCCAGAGTAACTGTCAATACTCAAATACTACATGTGTAGAGAGTATGTAAGGTACCATGCCAGATAATGTAATAAAATATAATATGCCAATACATACAACATATGCATTAAGAAATATGCCACATATGCAACAAGCTAGTAAGGTAGAACAACAACTCAAGAGAAAGGGTTTGATGAGGAACTTCAAGCTGGAAGGATAGAAATAAGAAGGAGGGAGGTTCTTTATCAAGCAATCCCACTGCTACACCTCAAAGGACTCAAACTAAATCCAATGAGATCCCTAAAAAGACAAGGAGTAGTGAAATAAAATGCTTCAAGTGTTTGGGGAGAGGTCACATAGCTTCAGAATGTCCTACTAAGAAGACTATGTTACTTGAAGAGGATGGAGAGCTTATTAGTGAGTCTTCTTCAGATTCTGCCTCACATGATGATGAAGATAAGTATATTGAAGAAATAATTCCAGAAGGAGATTTGTTTATGGTAAGAAGGATGTTGGGTAGCCAAGCAAAAGACATGGATGATAGTCAAAGAGAGAACATCTTTCATAGTAGATGCCTTATCCAAGGAAAGGTATGTTCTTTAATTATTGATGGAGGGAGTTGTACCAATGTTGTAAGTGCTAGAATGGTGTCTAAATTGGGCATTGGAACCAAACCTCACCCGCTGCCATACAAGCTTCAATGGCTTAGTGAGGATGGTGAAGTGACCGTAAGCAAACAAGTGGAGGTGAACTTCTCCGTAGGAAAGTATGATGATACAGTTTTATGTGATGTGGTACCAATGGAGGCTTGTCATTTTCTTCTTGGGAGACCTTGCCAATATGATAAGAAAGTTATGCATGATGGTTGTACCAACAAGTTCTCTTTTGTACATAAAGAACGCAAGACTATTCTTGCACCTTTGACACCAAGAGAAGTTAGTGAGGATAATTTAAAAATGAGAGAAAAAAGAAAGCAAGAGAGAAAAGAGAGTGGAAGAGAGCAAGAAAACAAAAGAGAAAAAGAGAGAAAAGCACCAAACTTGTTTATAAAAGAAAAAGAGGTGAAAAAGGCAATGCATTCAAAAAAGTCAATGCTCTTACTTTTGAGTAAAGAGAATAATTTTACAGATGCAAGTCCTACTAACTCTCTTCCAAATGAGGTTTCTAATTTGTTGCGGGAATTTAAAGATGTTTTTCCTAAAGAGGTAACTCGTGGACTACCACCTCTAAGAGGCATAGAACATCAAATTGATCTCATTCCAGGAGCTACTCATTATTCTCCTTTTGAAATTGTTTATGGCTTAAACCCTCTCACTCCTCTTGATTTTATGCCTTTGCCTAACAACTCGTTTTTCAGCATAAAGATGGTAAGAGTAAGGCTGAATATGTGCAGAAACTACAAGAGAAGGTAAAGGAAAACATTGAAAAAAAGGTAAAGAGTCACGTCAGGCCAGTGAACAAAGGAAGGAAAAAGGTAGTGTTTGACCCAGGTGATTGGGTTTGGGTTCATTCGAGAAAAGAGAGGTTTCCTGCCCAAAGGAAATCTAAGCTTCAACAAAGGGGAGATGGTCCTTTCCAAGTGCTATCCAAGATTAATGATAATGCCTATAAAATAGATCTCCCTGGTGAGTATGGTGTAAGCGCTACTTTTAATCTGGCTTCCTTTTTGATGCAGGAGAAGAGGATTATAATTTGAGGACAAATTCTTCTGAAGAAGGAGGGAATGATGAGGACATAGGAGGTGTCATGACCAAGGCAACAAACTTAGAGGACATACGAGGTCTTGGAGGCCCAATGACAAGAGCAAAAGCTAAAAAGGCTAAAGAGGCCCTAAATCTCCTGGTGACCACCTTACTTGAGACAAGCCCAAGTCTAAAGGAAGAAGAAGCCGAAGAAGAATAAGCCTCAATGGATATGCATGAAGGCTTCAATTTACTTGGCCCAAATTCTGCACTTAGTTTTATCTTTCGTCATTTAGTTAAACTTTTGTAATAAGGCTTATTGGGCTCGCTTATTGGGCTTTGTGTGTAAGCAGATTTAGGTTAAAGTTAATATGGGTGTTGTCCACTATATAAGGGAACACCATAGCTTTTGGGACGGCAGATTGGAATGAAGAGTTAACCTTTTTGGTTGAGAGACAAGCTTCTCTAGGGTTCTTTTGAGAATCTCTGAACTTATCAAGGGCATCAATCCTTGTGGCGTTCTTGGGCTTATCAATTCTTTGGAATTGTGGCGCCTACCAGTTTTCGTTTGAAATTTCTTAGTCTTGTATCTCTGGATTCCCTTATCTTTCTTGAGTCAAAATCGTGTTTCAGAAAGCCATCTTTCACTGTTTTGGAACGACCCAATTCTGAGGTCTGTAGCATGAGATACGTTTGGTCCTTCTCAGACGCGTTGCAGGCTGCATTTCCAGCATGAAATTCCATTCCTAGTTGATCCAATCATCCTTTTTCTTTCGGGGATCATATCACTAAACCCTTCTCTCTCCTTCAGCTATGGATTCCACCTTTAAGGGGAAAATGAAGAGTTGAGCTCCTTTTAATACTAATCTAAAAGTAGCCAACTAGTTCCAATGTAACAGGTAAATTTCCGGTTCGGTTAGTAATTACTTGATCTAACTTAATCTTTATCCCATGTGACTGATTCTAAAAGCTTATAGGAGGTGGTGTGGCGCATCCCTAGCCCCTTTCACCAGATTTTATCTTTTTATTTGGTAAAATTACTTATTTTGACCCGAAACACCTAGGGTGCTGATTAATTAATGGACTGATTAAGCTTACTTTTTCTCCAAGTTTTTCAAGAGTTTTCCACGGTCTCCTAGGGTGCTGCATCCCCACCGAAAAATATCTGGATATTTTCTACTTTTGGGGCAAATTACCCATTTTGCCCGAAACTTTCAAAAATTGCAATTGTGGCCAGAACTTTTAAATAATTACCAACTTTTCCCCATCATTTCACCTGCCCAAAAGGACCCTTTATGCACCATTTGGGGCCCACAGTTCTGCCCAAATTAATTTTTGTCCATTTATTCCTATTTTGCCATTTTTCTTTGAACGTGGGACCCGTGGTTTGAATTTTACATTGACTTTTCTCTTCCTTTTTCTTCATGCACGTTTTTTCATCATTATGGGGGCTAGGTGGCACCTCTTGGGGCCCATAAATCTTATCCCTTGCATTTAATTCCCTTTTTCCACTTTATCTGTCCAATTTTTGCTCTATCGGTCCTTATCGGGCCCCACTGGTTACAAAAGTGCTTCTTTTTGCACTTTTCCTAATCTTTTCTAGATATTTTCCCCTGATTGGATATACTGATATGGCACCTTTTTAATTTCTAATATGGCCCGACATCTGTCTCTTTCAGTCCAAAAGAAGCCCCTAACTGGTCTCTGTCGGTCCCATTTCTGTCGGTTAATCACCTATGGGACCCGCATTTTGTGTTTTGGCCTGAGTATGGGTAAAATCATATGACTTTTCTTTCTCTCTCCTGGGTGGAGGAATTTGATGACTTAAGGGGCAAGGATTTGACCATTTTGCCCCTGTAATCATTACTTACTTTTTACTCTTTAATCCCGTAGTGACACATGTCCTCAGGTAATTATTACAGCTGACTTTTCATTCTTATTTCTTCAAAAACATAGGAAATCCTTACCTGACTAGGAAATGTCATGTCCACACTTATTTTAGCACATTTTTACTTAGCTAATTGTCCCACATCTTAGGACATAGCTAAATGGCATTCTCCTTTACCGGATCTACACCGTATGGGTCTCCTGTGCCCCTTTTCCATTGGCACTTTTAAATTTCATGGCTTATACATACTAAGTCCACTAACCTATATAACTGAGTTACTTAGTCACTGAGAGACTTCCTATCTCTCGTAACATTTGTGGCTCTTCCCATTTTCCTCAAACATGCAGAGGATCTTTATCTGTCCAGGAAATGTCACACTTCCCGAACCAGGCTTAGTAGTCTACCAAACTTAGGCTTATTCTCAAGTTTCCATGCCCGAAATTCAGGATATTACAGTTTTGATAATTCTCAATTAAGTCAAGACAATAATGAATGTTGAGTATCACCATTACCCACTCTTGTCTCACCAAGATAACTCAAATGCATCCACTTTGGTGGAACATACAAATGGGCGATCTAGGTTTTGACAAGTATTCATTAATTGACGACATTATGACTTAAGATTTTATTTAGAGGGTATTATTTGATATAATCTAATTAATCCTATTAATTCTACTTATATGAATGCAATCACAATTGTATCTCATATAATCTCTAAATTAATTATGAGTGATCTAATCAAATTATAATTAAAACTCTAAATTAATGATGAGTGATCTAATCAAATCATAATTAAAACTCTAAATTAATTATGCAGTGATCAAATCAAGACATAATTAAAACTATGATACAACATGGCTCACACTTAAACTAAAATCCTCTCAAGCCAATGAGAGGACTTCTTTAAATAAGAAAAGAGAAATACATCAAGAGAAACCTCGTTTAACATACGAGGGGAGTGGGATGAGAAAAGAATATACATAAAAAATATTTAGAGTGAGGCATAGCTCGCAGGCCATATTTTTAAAAAAATACAACACTTGTAATTTCTAGAGCCATGTTGTTCACCATATCCAAACAACATTTGAAAGGTAAATCATAACACATTAATTCATACAATATGAAATAAACAAAAGGTGTTATGATTAAAACTTATTGCAGCTATGAACAGTCAGCTTTTGAAAACATCATATTGTTTTAGAAAGATTGTTTCATAAAAAATAATTTCAAACCCCAAAGACGACGTTCAAACTTGTCAATTTGAATGTCCGAACGTGGTCGAGCGTAGCCGAGCATCATCAACGTCCGAGCTTGATTGAACGTGTCCAACGCGTCAGAACGTGACCGTCGTCGGATCTGGATGATTCAGAAAACTAAGTCAACGTTTGACTTCTGTGAACGTGATCAAGTCCGATCTGATCAGTGTCTCCGAATGTAACCCCAGCGCGACCTTGATCCACGTCAGATCTAAACACTTTAGATCGCATGAATCAGCCGCACAATCCGATCTGAACAATTCAGAAACGGTTGTAATAATAGACTATCTATCCGTAGAAACCCTAACATCGAACTTACGATTTAAAGCATACAAGATTCTGTTTTAAACATACATATATCTCATATAATCGCATGTAGAAACCTAATTTAAACGTTCGGTTGATCTGGCTCTGATGCCATTGTTGGGATTCATACACGCAGCGAAATTAAAATTTTACGAATACCTTCGGAGGATCATTCAACCGCGTTTAAATCAAGGTTCGTTAGACAAATCGTACCTATGCGAAGGGTTGAGAGCTTCGTTCAATCCGGTCTGGTGCGTATCTGGAACGTCATGCGTCTCGACCGTCGTACGTCTCAAACGTGGTGCCATCTCGTAGTATGAAAACCACATTCGATCTCGATTCTCGATCCCTTTATCACCACCCGGTCAAAGGTGACTTTTGACTAGGTCAAAGACCAGCGACTCATCATGTAGGAATCCATGATGATCTCGGTCAAAGGGCATTGTGACGCGGTTATACATGAGATAAACTTATGACTAAATCCATGCAACTTTCTCATAGTGGGTCGGTCAAAGACCTAGTACTCTTGCAAGTCCTTATGACTTTGATTCATATCTCCATACCTCATCAAATCAAAGGTCTTATTTCATCTTCGGTCTTAGATTTGGGGACTTTAGGATAATCTATAAGATATATCTAGGGATACAGTTATCACTATAAACATGCAAATGAAATGACAACTAAATTGAGAACACTTTAAAAGACATTAACGTTTAAAGTACAATGACTTGCTCTAGGGCATAATTTCCAACACACACCTCTTCTCAAAGTTGCTACTAGTATCTTGAGTTACCCTGCCAGACACCACTTTGAGAAGAGCGGATAATGTCTATTCACATCATATAAATATTAGAGGCATAAAGCCCAAAGATGTGTTCATCACTTCAAGAGGAACCATCCCAAAGCTATCCTCTCACTATTAATTCATTACAATCACACATAATCAAGAAATTCAATCTTGTCACAATTATCAAATTTCATCATTTAATATATCAATTGCTCTAGGGTATCATAACTTTCCAAACTATACAAAAGTATAATGATTCAAATATTCGATATAAGATCTAACTCATATTATAACTCAAATATCTATTTGAATAAAGTCCAAATCCAACTATCATTTCAATCATCATGAGTTATAGGGTATCAAGGTCATAATCTTTGTATCAAAATATTAACTTAAGACTTCTAGGGATTAGGATTACATATAATATATTTCATATAAAACAATCCTATGATATATTTAGGATCATAATTACCCTATCAAAATCCATATAAAAGTAACCTACGACTTCTAGGGATTAGGATTACGAATTGTATGGATTATGATTACATATAATATATTTCATATTTAACAACCCTATGAAATATTAACCTCAAACTTCTAGGGATTAGGATTACCTAGTCTCCGTGCTTCTAGGAGGAAAATCAAGTAGAAAAGAGAAGCAATTTGAAATAAGAAGAAAGAGAAGATGAGGAGAAGAGAAATGGAGAAATGCCGAGGATTGAAAGTGATTTGATTTGGTTTGGTTTGGCTAAGCCCCTATTTATAGTTAAAGTTTTGTAACTGAGGCATTAATTATCACGGGTAATAGCAAAAGTCATTATTAATTATCACCAGTGATATAAATGGTTATCATTAATTATCATAGATAATATCAATGATCATTATTAATTATCACAAATAATAGCAAAAGTCATCATTAATTATCACTAATATTATTTATTTTAATTTATTTTTCTTGGGTTATTACAAAAGTGATTAAACATAGTTAGAAATAGTAATGAGTGATTATGAGAAGTATTAAGATCAAATATGAAGATTTCTCAAATTCGAGCAATTCGATTTTCAAACTTTGTGACACAAACTCGGAGTTTGTAATTTTGCTCGAGAAGACAAACTCGAGTTTCCAAATCCTAACTCGGAGTTTAAAAGCACATTTTGAGTGTAGAGCAAAACTCGAGTTTATTAATGACAAACTCGAGTTTTGGACTTTTATAGTGAAGACATGTTTAAGTATAAAAGCTCAAAAACTGGAGTTTCCAATGTAAACTGAAGTTTTCAAAAACACTGAAATAGACCTAAGCTCTCTGCTTGACACAAACTCGAGTTAACCAAACTAAACTTGAGTTTTCTTTAAATATGAAAACCTTTGAAAAGTCTATGCCAAGTAAAAACTGGAGTTTTCTCAAAGTGGGTAAAACATGAAAGCTCTCTGTCAAACACAAACTCGAGTTTCATCAAAACTTTGGAAAACTTAGAAAACTCTTGGCCTGGTGCAAACTCGAGTTTGTCATAACAAATTGGAGTTTGCTTAGCATGGAAAGCATTGAGGCTCTTGGCCAAGCCCAAACTCGAGTTTTGAAAACATTAACTAGAGTTTGGTCAAGTTCACAAACACTTGACAAAACTCTACATTTAGTACAAACTCGAGTTTCCATATCAAAACTGGAGTTTGCATAAGTTCAAAACATTGGGAGCTCTCTGTATGACCAAAACTCGAGTTTACTCTCGCAAACTGGAGTTTCCATATCAAAACTGGAGTTTACTCTCTGTATGGTGTAAACTCGAATTTGTAATCCTAAACTCGAGTTTGTCTTAATGTGAAAAACTTGAAGTTCTCTCTGTGTCTCATAAACTCGAGTTTGCCTATGCAAATTGGAGTTTTCTTAGTTCATTAAAATTAAGCTACTCTCTGTCAAGTCCAAACTCGAGTTTTCAAACAAAAACTTGAGTTTGTCTTTGATATTAAGTTTTTCAACTTACCAAAGACAAACTTCAACTTGTGTTTACAATTGTCGATCATCATCAAAACACATAGAGAACTAACATTCTCCTCCTTTTTGATGATGACAACACTTGTAAACCAAAAAGTTCAAGAGTTTGACAGATTTTGCATCTTGAAATGGAGTTTACATGTGACAACATTTCAACATTCAGAAACTTTGACAAATATGTTATTTTGACATACTTGGTTAATTTGAAAAAACTTTGACAATATTAAATGAAATGTGAAGTTAGTCAAAAGTAGATATCAGAGTTGAAATAAGAAGCAGAAGCAGGATTTCGATAAATACAAGAAGAAAGCCTATATCTAGGTATATGGGGAGATAGCTCATCTGATGAAGATGCAGCTGATGAGGAAGAAAAAGCCAATATCGTTTAGTTGCTGAAGAACAAGAGCAACATGACAACAATGTGAGGTATATGATTCGAAACCATCTTATGATGAATTATTTGCTGAGTACATTGTTGTACAATCTGAATTAGAAAAGCTTGCTGAAAAATATATATCTTTGAAAAAGAAGAATGTGACTCTTGAATTACAAGTTAAAAATCTTTCTTGTGAAAATGTTGTTTGTGAGGATTGCCTTGATTTAGAGAAAAAGAATTTACATCTCACAAAGGCACTTGAGAAATTCACTAAAGGTAGTGAAATGCCTAATGTCATTTTGAAACATCAAAGATTTACAAATGACAAATCAGGAATTGGTTACAAACCTAATTCTGATAAAAAGAAAGGCAAAAAGAAATTTGGAGAAAAATCTTATATGAACTATTTGAGAAAATTTGTTCATTCTTCAAATCCTTTTGCTCATTGCAATTATTGCAATTGTAAAGGTCATACTGAAGATGGAATATCACCTAGAGGGGGTGAATAGGTGATCTTTAAAAATTAAAGTTTTCTCTGGTGAATAAATGAAATAGAGACCAATAAGATAAAAGAACACAAGACAATTTATACTGGTTCGGTCCAATACTGACCTATGTCCAGTCTCCAGAACTCCTGGGATTTTACTATTTCTCAAGAACAGTTACACTTACTGTAAATGAAGGATGGTCCTCTCGCTCTCGGACTCCACTCCCCCTTACAAGTTGTAATTAATACACCCACTCTTAAGGTTCCACAACCTTAAGAATCAAAACAAGAATAATAATGATATTTAATGACTCCTCACGAGTAGGTACAATATGAACACTGAAGAACGATTAATATCAAGGATATTAAATGAAACAGTTAATAGTGATAAATCAGAATTGAATGCATAGAGTTTCAGTAGGTGGCAAATTGAATGCTTGCCTATTTATGGATGATGCAATTAATGACCGTTGGTGAAGCTTGTGAAATAGCCGTTGATAGACTTGAATGTGTCCGTTAGACTGATGAGGTTCTCGTCAAGGATTTAGTCGTTTTGATATTGAGGTCGAATGTGTAGTGTTGACATTCTCTTTCATTCCTTTTGTTTTGCCGTTGTGAAATAGCATTTATTGCGTAGACGGAATTTTAGAGAAGCCTTACTTCGATCAGAGTTGCTTTACGTATTTAACACTAGTTTAGGTAACAGCATTTAATGATTCTAACAGAAATTTGCTTTATTCAAATCTGCTCGTTAATCCATGGTTAAGTAATCTGAAACTTGTAAGAAAACATGTTAAAAGCATTTAGCAGTTGTAATGAACAATGATCAGAAGTAACAATGATATAGCTTGATTCATGATCTCCGAAGTCGGGGATTTTGAAGAACAGAGTATTCAAATGTTGATGAGAATTCTCGAGAATTAGACATGGAATTCTCGAGAATCATCTAGTCATATTAGATCTAGATACAATCATTCTTGAGAATTAATGTGTCAATTCTCGAGAATCCTAATAGCAAAATGAATTTTGGAGTATCAGATTCAAGTTCTCAAGAATTACTTGGAGAGAATTGTTATAAAAGTAGCATTCTCAAGAATTACTATACGCATTCTCGAGAATTGCATGGAGTAGCTGATATACTTGATATCTGCAATACTCGAGAATTAGATGTTGGAAATGCTTCTACAACTATATGATTGATGACCCATTCTCGAGAGTCTACTCGAGAGTCACGTTGATGCAGAGATAGATAAAACCAATTTGACTCATTCTCAAGAATCATGGTAGAGTACTCGAGAATCGTTGTGCACAGTGAAAGGCTTTCTTGATTTATTATCAATGTAATTCGTTCTCGAGAGTTATATAGCTATACTCAAGAATCAGAGTTTAATTCTTCAAGTACTTACTGCATGACTATTCTCGAGAATGTAAGAACTCTTCTCGAGAATTCTGAACTCAGAGATGTTTCATATTACTCCAAAGTTTTATAGCTTATTCAATTAATTGTTGTTATCATCAAAATATACTTGAGAACTGATGAGGACATAGGAGGCGGCATGACCAAGGCAACAAACTTCGAGGACATTCAAGGTCTTGGAGGCCCAATGACAAGAGCAAAAGCTAAAAAGGCTAAAGAGGCCCTAAATCTCCTGGTGACCACCTTACTTGAGACAACCCCAAGTCTAAAGGAAGAAGAGGCCGAAGAAGAATAAGCCTCAATGGATATGCATGAAGGCTTCAATTTACTTGGCCCAAATTCTGCACTTAGTTTTATCTTTAAGTCATTTAGTTAAACTTTTGTAATAAGGGCTTATTGGGCTCGCTTATTGGGCTTTGTGTGTAAGCAGATTTAGGTTAAACTTAATATGGGTGTTGTCCACTATATAAGGGAACACCATAGCTTTTGAGACGGCAGATTTGAATGAAGAGTTAACCTTTTTGGTTGAGAGACAAGCTTCTCTAGGGTTCTTTTGAGAATCTCTGAACTTATCAAGGGCATCAATCCTTGTGGCGTTCTTGGGCTTATCAATTCTTTGGAATTGTGGCGCCTACCAGTTTTCGTTCAAAATTTTTTGGTTTCGTATTGCTGTATTCCCTTACCCTTTTTCAGTGTTTCTTGAGCCAAAATCGTGTTTCAGAAAGCAAACTTTCACCTCGTTTTGGAACGACTCAATTCTGAGGTCTGTAGCGTGAGATACGATCGGTTCTTCTCAGACGCGTTGCAGGCAGAATTTCTGGTGCGAAATTCCTTTCCTAGTTGATCCAGTCATCCTTTTCTTTCGGGGATCATATCATCTGGTATCAAAGCGAAGGTTCTAGGATTGGAATTGGGTTATCTTTTCTCCATTGTTTACATCCAATATGGTCACACATTTGGTAACCCTAGTCCCTAAATTTGTGTTTTTGATTTTTGAATTGTCCAATTCTGTTTTAGCCGTTGTTGTTTGTTCCTAATTTGTTCTTTCAATCTTCTGGTTGTTTTTCTTTCAATTTCTTGTTCCGTTCACATATTTCTGCACTTGGTTCTTGGTGTTCATCCCTTGTTCATCATTGTTCTTGAATTGTAATCTTTTCAATTCATGTTTCTTGAGTAGTGTGTTGTTAGTGTGTTAAGTAATAGCTCAGTGGTGGGGAATTCTATCTAAAAAAGTTCTGAATTAGTACAATTTCAAAGTTAGATTCCAAAATCACAAATTCCTTTTGTTGAAGAATCAGGTGTTATGAAAAAAAAATAGCAAAAACTTTTTTTGACATCTCTTCCAATTTGTATTGAGTCCACCAATTCTAGAGTTCTTGGAGATTCTGTTAAGAACTTAAAGAGAACTATTGAGTGGTAAAAGGCAAGAGAGCACACTACACAAAAGCCTTGTAGAGAGCAACAAACATGAGTGATACATTTATAAGAGTGTAAACACGTGAGCGAGTGGTGAGGTCCTATTACTTTTGTTCTTTTCCTTGAATTATGGCAGATTTGAATTCAGAGTTAACCTTTTTGGTGAGAGACAAGCTTCTCTAGGGTTCTTTTGAGAATCTCTGAACTTATCAAGGGCATCAATCCTTGTGGCGTTCTTGGCTTATCAATTCCTTGGAATTGTGGCGCCTACAGTTTTCGTGTTAAATTTCGTGGTTTCGTATCTCTAGTTTCCCTTATCCGTTTTTAGTGTTTCTTGAGCCAAAATCATCTTTCAGAAAGTGAACTTTCACCTCGTTTTGGAAAGACCCAATTCTGAGGTCTGTAGTGTGAGATACGTTCGGTTCTTCTCAGACACATTGCAGGCTGAATTCCTGGTGCGAAATTCCTTTCCTAGTTGATCCAATCATCCTTTTCTTTCGGGAATCATATCAAGAACTAACATTCTCCCCCTTTTTGATGATGACCGTTGGGATCCGTACAATGCGGTGGATTAAAAAAACTTACGAATCCCGTCCCGAGGATCACTCGGTGCGTTTAAACCAAGGCTAGGGAATCCGCATATTACCTTTGGAGAATTCGTCCGCGTCTCGTTCTTCTTTGAACAGGTGGACTACCTCCTCGATCAACGAGAAGAGGACTCGTAGAATCGGCTTCCTCCACCGGTATCCACGCGAACAATTCCCGAACACAGCTACGGCAGGGTGCTAGCGCCTTCTGTGCGTCTCTCTCAATTTTTTTTTACTCTAGGGTTTTTCTCGCGGCTTTCTGAATACGCTCGAATAAAACTCTCGTAGGTTTTCTCAAACCCGGGCCACGTATTATATAAAATTAATCCGCATTAATTTTAAATTTTGAATTTCAAATATGGATTAAAATACATTAATTAAATCAATCTGTTAGATCTAATGTAACACATTTAATCCGCATTAAAAGGCTGATCTAAAATTCAAAATTTGAATCTGAATTAAAATATATTAATTAAATCTATCTAATAGATTTAATCTGATATATTTATTTAATCCAAATCAAAAGCCTTCTGATTTAATTTATCTCTATAAATTAAATCCGAGAAATGATATCTATCTATTTAATTAAATCGAGATACTATATCTTAATTTAAATTAAATAGATATATGATATCTTTATTCGAAAATTAAATGAGATACAATATCTCTATTTGTTTTAGATATTTAATTTATCAAATAAATTAAATATAAAAAAATAATATATAATAATATAATAATATTACTATATATATCAATTTTGAATTTATACACACACACATATATATATATATATTCACCCCAGATTAAATTAAGTATTCATTAAATCTCAGATTAATCTAAGATTCAATGAACCTGAACACTTTGCTCGTGTTGGGTTATTCTTGTGTGCGACCTTACAGGCCCATATGAGATTGGCAGTGGACCAATACCGTACCAGCCCACAGTCGCAAGTGGCCTCTAGCAAGACATTGCGACTGCCCAATTCACATAGGGATCGATGACACAATACAACCTATCGTACAACCATGTCACATCCCTTTTGTCACGCGATAATTTGGTCAAGGATGAGGCATGGATAATGTCAACTTCCTTTTCTTGACCATTACTTTCTCGATTCTCGAGTAGTCTAATTAGTGAAATGGAAACTCCTTTCCATCACAAAGATGGCCATACATTCTTAGACTCACTCATCGAGGGGCCCAAAGATTATCTCTCTACAAATATGAGGGACAAATTCCATCTTGACCATTCACATTCCTCCGCATGAAAACCACTGATCCCGATCCCAGCCTTTATCATCACCCGGTCAAAGGTGACTTTTGACTAGGTCAAAGACCGTGACTCGTCATGTAGAAATCCATGATGATCTCAGGTCATAGGGCGTCATGACGCGGTTATACATGGATTGCATTTCAGACTTCATGGCATCAAGCCATTTTTCTGAGTCTGGCCCCACCACGGCCTCTCGATAGGTAGTTGGCTCATTCTGTTCAATGAGCAAAACATCACGACTTCCAGTAATCAGAAATCCATATCTCTGAGGCTGTAGCCGTGATCTATCGGTCCTTCGTGGGCCTTGTGTTACTTGAGTAGGCTCAACAACTTGTTGTGAGTCTTCTCCGATTTCCATCTGTGGTTCTACATTGTCCTGTGACTCTCGAACTTCTTCGAGGTTCACCTTTCTCCCATTGGTTCTTTTAGAGATAAACTCTTTTTCCAAAAAGGTACCATTCCGAATAACAAACACTTTGTGATCGGTGGGATTGTAGACATAGTATCCTTTAGTTTCCTTAGGATACCCCACAAAAAGGCATTTTGAGGATCTGGATGATAATTTATCAGAGGCTTGTTTTTAACATAAACCTCACATCCCCAAATCTTGAGAAAAGACAAACTGGGTTTCTTCCCAGTCCATATCTCATATCGTGTCTTTTCAACTGCCTTTGACAGAACACGATTTAGTGTGAACGTAGCTGTTTCTAGGGCATGGCCCTAAAAGGAAGGTGGAAGTTCTATTTGACTCATCATAGATCGAACCATATCTAATAGAGTTCGATTCCTCCATTCAGAAACACCATTCCATTGAGGTGTTCCTGGAGGAGTAAGTTGTGAGATGATCCCACAACTCCTAAGATAGTCAATTAACTCTTGGCTCAAATATTCACCATCCCGATCAGATCGAAGTGCCTTAATTGTTTTGCCAAGTTGGTTTTGCACTTCATTTTGGAATATTTTGAACATTTCAAAAGATTCAGACTTATGTTTCATTAGATAACCCATATCTACTGAAATCGTCTATGAATGTAATGAAGTACAAATGACTTCCTCTGGTAGATGTATTCATTAGCCCACACACATCAGTATGTATGAGGCCCAATAAATCGGTGACCCTCTCACTGTGTCCAGTAAAAGGAGCCTTTGTCATCTTTCCCAATAAACAAGACTCACATGTATCAAATGATTCAAAATCAAATGAATTCAGAAATCCATTTTGATGGAGTTTCAAAATGCATTTCTCATTTATTTGTCCTAGACGACAATGCCATAGGTAGGTTGGATTCAAATCATTTGACTTGAACCTTTTAGTAGTTATGTCATAGATTCTTCCATTATTAGGATGTTCTAAATTTAGTACATAATGACCAGCATGCAAATCTCCATGAGCAAAAAAAACATCATTATGATAAATCGAACATTTACGGTTCCGAGTAATGGAAGTACAACCTTCCTTATCCAAATAAGAAAGCGAAATAATGTTACTACTCAAAGCAGGAGCATAAAAGCAATTGTTCAACAATAACAAAAGCCCACCGGGCAAAACTAGTTCATTACGACTAAAGTAGCAACTCTTGCTCGGTTTCCAACTCGTTCGCCCTTCTTCAATCTTCTACTTTCCTTGAGACCCCGCACATTTGTACAAATGTGAGATCCATATGCAAGTATCTAATACCCATGTAGAGGAAGTAGAAAAATGAATATCTATGACATAGATACTGGGCGATAGCGCCGCTATCCTTCTTGTTCTTTTTCACACCTTCTTGATAGAGTTTGCAATTCCTCTTCCAATGACCCGGTTCATTGCAGAAATAGCAGACCCCATCCTTCGGAGGCTTTGCCTTCTTGGCTGCAGGCTTAGATTCGGGCTTGGTTGGCTCATTGGTCTTACCAGCTGAGCCTTTGCCCCATCTTTTGCCCTTGCATTTCTTTTTCATACCCTTTCCTTTCTGAACCATCAAAACAGTGCTGGGCCTTTTCTTAATGCTCTGCTCAGCTGTTTTGAGCATCCCATGCAGTTCAAAAATCGATTTCTCCATGTTGTTCATATTATAGTTCATGACAAACTGGTCATAACTATCCGGGAGTGAGTTCAAGATCATATCTGTATCTAACTCCGGACTCATGGGAAATCCCAGCCTCTCAAGGTGATCAATGTAGCCTTTCATCTTCAAAACATGAGGGCTAACTGATGCACCTTCAGCCATCTTGCAGGAATGTAAGGCCTTAGTGGTCTCATACCTCTCTTGCCTTGCTTGTTGCTTGAACATTTCCTTGAGATGAGCAATCATCTCAAAAGCCTCCACGTGTTCCAGATCTCTTTGGAGCTCTGGGACCATGGTGGCAAGCATCAAGCATCCTACATCCACAGAGTCATTCCGATGCTTCGTATAAGCATCTTCTCGAGCTCTTGGAGCATTGGCGCAGTGCTCGTCAGGAATGGGTTGATCTAGGACATAAACCTTTCTTTCCTGCTTGAGAACAATTCTCATGTTTCTAAACTAGTCAAGAAAGTTTGTCCCATTTAGTTTTTCCTTCTCAAGGATTGATCGCAGTGGTAGTGTTGCGGTGTTAGTGTTTGACATGATTCTACAATTAAAAAATATGCAAAGTCAGTTAATATTCTCCCACTGAATTAACAACCCTCATTCTAATTAGTGGGCTAAGATCCATATTTGGCTTGAATTTAAGTCCGCTTTGGTAGGACGCTTAAAAAACAAGTTATTTAGCTAGGCAACCACTTTGTCAATTACATCACATGTAACTCTTAGATCTTTATGGGATTCGATCATCATATGACCTTGCATGTTTTAATCCCATCCAATGCCTTGAGATCCAAAACCGTTTTGATGATCTCAATTAAGTCAGGACAATAATGAATATAGAGTATCACCATTACTCTCTCTTGTCTCACCAAGATTACTCAAATGCATCCACTTTGGTGGAACATACAAATGGGTGATCTAGGTTTTGACAAGTATTCATTAATTGACGGCATTGTGACTTAAGATTTTATTTAGAGGGTATTATTTGATTTTATCTAATTAATCATATTAATTCCACCTATATGAATGCAATCGTTATTGTATCTCATATAGTGGCTAATTTAATCATGCAATGATCACATCAAACATAATTAAATACTCGTGACACAACATGGCTCATCTAACCTAGAGTCCTCTCAAGCCAATGAGGGGACTTCTCTAAATAATAAAAGACAATACATATTAGAGAAACCTCTTTTGACAATCGAGGGGAGTGAGATGAGAAGAGAATGTACATCAAGATTATTTAGAGAGAGGCATGGCTCGTAGGCCATATTTAAATTACAACACTTGTAAAATATCTAAAGCCATGTTGTTCACCATACCCAAACAACACTTTGAAAGGTAAATTTTAATGTATATTAATTCATGATAAAATTCTCTAATTTTATATTATATTATATATAATACATATATAAATTCAAAACATCATATTTCTTTAGAAAATTTCTTTCGTGAAAAATAATTTTAACCCCCAAAACGTGTCGTCAAAATGTGATTTCTCATGGATGAAGAAGGCCGTCCCTAACACGTTGATTAGAACGTTCGAACACGGCCATGTCTAACATGACCATCGTCAAATCTGGACAGCCTAGAAAAACGACGTTGAAGGATGAACCCTAACATCCTTGCAAATCCAGACGTGTTCGACTCAGCCTTCAACCCACGTCGAGTATGATCATCGTCTCTGAATGTTTTAGAATCCGATCGATACGAGAACATTGCAGGTCGTTCTTTCATCCATCATCATGAACGTCTGAATGTCTCCGGTGTCCGACGTGTGATCAGTGTTCGAACAATTCAGAAGTGATCAACGTGACCAGCATAAACGACATCTCTGAACATGATCGATCCCAGTGTGATCGTGTTTCCAAACATCCCAGCGCGATTGAGTTTCCAAATGTTTCAGAAATGCGACCTAGGTTCGAGTGGATGAACGATTCAGCCTGATCGTTGACGTCTTGAACAATTCAGAACAACTGGATAAAACGGCCGCGACACCATGTTAAAGAACCGATTGAAACCCTAACGCGAACTTAGAAACAAAAAACATCAGGATTCGATTTGAACTTTATGTATCAGACATATATAATAATCAAACATAGAAGCCTGATTTAGACGCACGTTGAGTTGGCTCTGATACCACTGTTGGGATCCGTACAACGTAAGCGGATTAAAAAACTTACGAATCCCGTCCCCAAGGATCACTCGATGCGTTTAAACCAAGGCTAGGGAATCTGGATATTACCTTTGGAGAATTCGTCCGCGTCTCGTTCTTCCTTGAACAGGTGGGCTACCTCCTCGATCAGCAGAAGACGACTCGTAGAATCGGCTTCCTCCACCGGTATCCACACGAACAATTCCCGAACACGGCTACGACAGGTGCTAGCACCTTCTGTGCGTCTCTCTCAATTTTTTTTACTCTAGGGTTTTTCTCGCGGCTTTTTGAATACGCTGGAACAAAACCCCCGTAGGTTTTCTCAAACCCGGTCAGCGTATTATATAAAATTAATCCGCATTAATTTTGAATTTTCAATTTCAAATATGGATTAAAATACATTAATTAAATCAATCTGTTAGATCTAATGTAACGCATTTAATCCGCATTAAAAGGCTGATCTGAAATTCAAAATTTGAATCTGAATTAAAATATATTAATTAAATCTATCTAATAGATTTAATCTGATATATTTATTTAATCCAAATCAAAAGCCTTCTGATTTAATTTATCTCTATAAATTAAATCCGAGAAATGATATCTATCTATTTAATTAAATCGAGATACTATATCTCAATTTAAATTAAATAGATATATGATATCTTTATTCAAAAATTAAATGAGATACAATATCTCTATTTGTTTTAGATATTTAATTTATCAAATAAATTAAATATAAAAAAATAATATATAATAATATAATAATATTACTATATATATCAATTTTGAATTTATACACACACACACATATATATATATATTCACCCCAGATTAAATTATGTATTCATTAAATCTCGGTTAATCTAAGATTCAATGAACCTGGACACTTTGCTCGTGTTGGGTTATTCTTGTGTGCGATCCTACAGGCCCATATGAGATTGGCAGTGGGCCAATACCGTACCAGCCCACAAGTTGCAAGCGGCCTCTAGCAAGACATTGCGACTGCCCAATTCACATGGGGATCGATGACACGATACAACCTATCGTACAACCATGTCACGTCCCTTTTGTCACGCGATAATTTGGTCAAGGATGAGGCATGGATAATTCAACTTCCTTTTCTTGACCATTACTTTCTCGATTCTCGAATAGTCTAATTAGTGAAATGGAAACTCCTTTCCATCACGGTATGGCCATACATTTCTTAGACTCACTCATCGAGGCCCAAAGATTATCTCTCTACAAATATGAGGGACAAATTCCATTTTGACCATTCACATTCCTCCGCAACTTTCTCATAGTGGGTCGGTCCAGCACCTTGTACTCTTACAAGTGCCCATGACTTTGATTCGTATCTCCATACCTCATCAAATTCATACTGGTCTTAACTCATCTTCACTCCCGCGTAGATGACCGACCAGGGACATTTAGGATAATCTATAAGATATATCCAGGGATGCAGTTATCAATACAAACATGTTAACGAAAATGATAACAAAAAGAGAATACTTTAAATAACTTAAATATCCAAAGTACAATGAATTGCCACTAGGGCATAATTTCCAACAATGACAACAATTATCGTTTAAAGAATGAAGATAACTTAGAGATGTTGAGTCATTTCATTCATAAAAAATCAAAATACTAAGTAAGACCAGATAAAGCACAAGGTCGGTGAAAATACTCATTTTTCCACTAAGACAAAATGATCAAAGGTTGCAACAGAAGGGACAACTACTAACAACTATTAACAGAACAACTGACAACGAAATCAAATCAAAAGTATTTCCAATCTTCTTCAACTTCATCTTCATCTTCAACAATCTCTCCCCCTTTGTCATCATCCAAAAGGGAAGGAGGAGCAGATGTAGAAGGAATATTCGCAGGAGTAGATGTAGAGGCTGGATGAGCAGGCTTGGAGTATCTCTTAAGAGCCAAGCCTTCGAGAGACATATCCAAATGATGAACATGCCCCTGAAGAGACTGAATTTCCTTGGTCAATCTAACTGAAGATTCTTCCTGAGACTTGATGCAGGTTTGAAAGCTAGTTGAAATCTTGTTGGCCAACTTTTCAAATTCAGTGCCAAGACCCTGCAGAACGTGGTTGAAGTTTGTTTGCGAGGTCAGTAACCTGGTTGGCATTATCATACAGTGGATTGATGGCATCAGTGATACCTTTGGCCATTGCTCTTGCAACAGCCTGTTCAACATGGTGCTGAATGGTAGCCTGAGTGAAGGATGGAGTAGCAGTCCCAGCCTATGAAGATTGAGCCTCCTGAGGTTGCTTAGAAGAGGATGGCTTAAGGTTTGGGGGGGCTTTTGGCTTTCTTCTTCTTCTTCCCTGTAGCCTCAGTGAAAAAAATGTCCATGTACAAGAGATGAGTATTGGTAAATTGCTTAGGAAAGGATGCCTGATCTCCTTCCTGTAAATACCATATATTGTTGAAACCAAGAATTTGAGACACGAGGTTAGAGTATGGAATAGTGTTTTTTGTTTTTTTTGCCTTTTTGTAGGTAGAGATAAACTCTGACATCTCTGATATGACCAATTTTCCCAGATTCCTAGCTTCCATAGTGACAATAGAAGCCATCCACTCATAGTCTTTGCTCACAAAATGCGTGAAGCTCTATCCCTTGTTAACTATATTACGACTATAGAGATACCAAATAACCCCTATACGTATCAGACATCCGAGAGGGTTTGAAATTCATAGGCTTGCCATCATAAGTTTCATTTGGAAAGAGAATTTTAAAACTTTCAATCTCAGAAAGTTTTAGAGGATCAGGTATGTCTGGAAGACCAAAAAATGAATTCAGAATCTTAGCAGTAAGTCTTATCTCTTGGCCCCTAACAGAAGTGGTTAATATGGTCTATCTTCCTCAGACACAATCATATTCTAATAGAACAATTTTACTACCATAGGGGAAAATGGTGTAGAGATACCGAGCAGAGGCATATATGACGTCATCCAAGGAGACAAATCCAAATTGCACTTTGTTCTGAAATCTTCCAGGTCTAAATAAATAGTGGGACAAAACGGTCTATTTTCAAAATTCGACCAAAACGATGGTTCCGATGGAATTACTAGTTCATTTTGGCAGAAACCAGGGGGACAATGCAGTGCCCTCTCTGGCCTTTGAGTTTGGAGGCAAATGATTGTTGAGCGCCACTAGCTGAGGTATGCCTTTGACGACCAGGATGCTTATGAGGAGGTCTCTGAGGTCGATTCTCCTCGCTCTTTGATCTAAGTCTGTGAAATTGTGGATGGTCATCTTGATACAAATCGGATGTCTTGGTGGACTGAGTGTGGAGACTTTTCCCTTTTTCGGTTGGCAGAGAATGAGTCTGAAGACGAGTGAGAGGCCGAGAGTTCGGCAACAACAATGTCCTTGGATTTTGGCTAAGGAGGCACCAGTCGAGAGGCTTCTTTAATAATTTCTTTGGACTTCGACTCAAATGGCCCCGATGATCTGATTTTAGGGCGATACTTGGTTCGTGGTTTCTTAACGAGTGGTTTTGGGGTGATTCTGAGGTTCTCTCCGGAGAAGATGAAGCCATGGTAGACACCGTCGAGAGATAGTTGAGAAGAGGAGGAATGAGGCAAGATCAATGAACCGAACGAGAAAACACTAGACGACGAGTTCGAGAAGAAAGTAGAGACCCAATGGATGACGATGAGAGCAGATGAAGATGGAATGAGAAATTTAGAGTTCTGGAGTTTCTTGAGAATCTTATGAAATAGGAGCCCAGTAGTTTTTGAGAATTAAGGAGTAGGGTTTTATGAAGGGTCTTTTATAAATTATTATATATATATATATATATATATATTTTTAAAATAAAACGTTCTGAAGTTTTTGGCGGAAGAGCAGACTGATATTCTCGAGAATGCCTTTCAATTCTCGAGAATGTGGAAACAAAAAGGAGAAGGATTTTGTTTACCAATTCTCAAAGTCTTGCCATGATTCTTGAGAGTATAGTGTAATAAGGATGCTCTGTTGGAGTTCAATTCTTGGAAATCCAGGACTGATTCTCGAGAACTCGAGATTAGAAATGATTTGAGGAACACGCTGATTCTCGGCAATTCTAGGAAATTCTCGAGAATGAAACATCTGGATTAATTGCTCTTATCACATATTCTCGAGAATCCTGAGTGCATTCTCGAGAGTGTCCAGGAAGAATAGGGTCAATTAGGTATCATGAGCACCCTTATTCTCGAGAATCCAGGCACGATTCTCGAGAATTACCAAATAACTTTCTTATACGCTAATTCTCGGGAATTCCTGAGGAATTCTCGAGAATCCGAGGTCTTGAACTAACTCCTATCTTTGCCAATTCTCGGGAATCCAAAACTGATTCTCAAGAATATCTTATTTGGAACATTCTCTAGTTGAGAGCTAAGAATAATTCTCGAGAGCCCATCATCAATTCTCGAGAACGCGAGAATACATTAGCTCTAAAGTACGCTGATTCTCGGGAATAAGGGAGTAATTCTCGAGAATTTGAGACTTGTAGAGTGCTGTTTATCACGCCAGTTCTCGAGAATCATTGAGTGATTCTCGAGAATCCTCATTTAGAAAATTCTCCTAAGAATTTAATTTCATCAATTCTCAAGAGTTTACGAGAAGTTCTCAAGAATTATGACATAAAAATTGAAGAATACTCATTATTTAGTGACTAAGGAAAACAAATACTGATATTTTTCGAGAATTCTCTTGCAATTCCCGAGAGTACAATAGAAGTATATTGAAATACTTTACCTCAATTCTCGAGAATGATGAGATCATTTTGGAGAATTTGCATACTCTGTACGCCTCTGTTTTTCAACTACATAACAGGGGAACCTGCAAATCGTGATCTAGATACTCCGATGCTTAAGTTAGTTTCCATCAATCATCAAAACATAATTAACAACATTAAGTTAATACTGCTTGCAGTTCATTGGGATTTACCATTCCCAATTCTCTTCGAATGAAGTTGAATTGTTCCTTCGCCAGTGGTTTAGTGAAAATATCAGCCAGTTGAAGGTGTGTGGGAATGAACATCACTTTGACATCTTTCTTTGAACGTGATCTCTGATAAAGTGATGTCTCACATCAATATGTTTAGTCCTTGTGTGTTGAACAGGATTTTTTGCTAAGCTTATTGTACTTGTATTGTCGCAAAGGATTGGAATCTCTTTCAGTTGGACTCCCAAGTCAGATACTTGTTGCTTTAGCCATAGAACTTGTGCACAACAACTTGATGCAGCAACATATTCAGCTTCAGTGGATGAGACAGCTACGGTGGTTTGCTTCTTACTGAACCACGATACGAGAGAACCTCCAAAGAACTCACATTGTCCACTCGTGCTTTTTCTATCAGTCTTATATCCAGCATGATCAGCATCTGGATATGCAACCAAAAATTCTTGTTGACTTTTGGGAACCAAAGACCCAATTCCTTCGTATCCAAGAGATATCAAAAGATTCTCTTAACATGTTCTACGTGTGATTCCTTGGGTGCTGATTGAAATCGTGCGCACATTCCCACACTAAATTGAATATCCGGCCGACTGGCAGTCAAGTAGAGCAAAGACTTGATCATCCCTCTATATTTTGTTATATTGAAGTCTTTCCCTTTTTCTTCATCCGCATCCAGCGAGGCTGTTGACCTCATTGGAGTGTCTGCACCATTATAGTGCTCCAATCCAAACTTCTTGATCAAATCTCGAAGATATTTTGTTTGTGATATGAATATCCCATCTTTTCGTTGCATGATTTGCAATCCAAGAAAATAGTTAAGCTCTCCCATCATAGACATCTCGAATTCTCTCTGCATTTTCTTGGAAAATTCCTCACAGAGAGAATCATTAGTAGCGCCAAATATAATATCTTCTACGTATATTTGCACGACTAAAAGTTCATTAAGCTTATTAGTTTTGATAAAAGCGTTGTGTCTTCTTCCTCCTAACAAAGCCTTGATCTAAAAGAAATTTACTTAGGCGTTCATACCAAGCTCTGGGAGCTTGTTTGAGACCATATAATGCTTTCTTTAGACGATAGACATGATCCGGATGATGTTCATTTTCAAAGCCAGGAGGCTGTTCGACATACACTTCCTCATGAATAAATCCATTTAGAAAAGCACTCTTTACATCCATTTGATAAAGTTTGAATCCTTTGATACATGCAAAGGCTAAGAGTACACGTATTGCTTCCAATCTAGCAACTGGAGCAAATGTTTCCTCATAATCAATACCTTCTTCCTGATTATAGCCCTTGGCGACCAGTCTAGCCTTGTTACGGACTATGATTGCGGATTCATTTCGTTTATTTTTGAATACCCATTTGGTGCCGATGACCAGATGGTCTTTAGGCCTAGGTACCAAATCCCAAACTTGATTTCTATCAAATTGATGTAATTCCTCTTGCATTGCTAACACCCAATCATTGTCTGATAGGGCTTCGTCAATTTTTTAGGGTTCAATGTGGGAGATAAAAGCAGAAAGGTAACTTCATTTAAAGTACTTCTTCTCGTCCTCACTCTTTGATTAACATCACCTATCACTTGGTCCAATGGATGATTCCTAATGAACTTCCAAGCTCTAGGTTGAGATTGATCAGGATTTTCTAAATTGTTTTGAGGATCAGTTTCGAAAATGTCTTCAGGATTTTCAATAGAGGCAGGGGTAGTTTTCGAAAAGAATTGATTTTTGAACACATTTTCTTCATCATCATCCATCAAAGGTTCATCTAATTTAGATTCACAGAACACAACATGTATTGATTCTTCAACCACACGAGTACGTTTGTTAAAAACTCTATATGCCTTACTTCTATTTGAATACCCAAGAAAAATACCTTCGTTGGATTTGGGATCAAATTTACCCAGGTTATCCTTACCATTGTTATGTACGAAGCACTTATAGCCAAAGATGTGGAGATGAGCCAAATTCATTTCCTTCCTTTGTAGAGTTCGTAAGGAGTCTTGTTGAGTTTCTTTCGGAGATACGCTTGATTGGCGATGTAGCTTGCTGTGCTCATTGCGTCTGCCCAGAAAACTTCTGAAGTTTGATTCTCATTCAACATTGAACGGGACATCTCAGTTAGTACACGGTTTTTCCTTTCGACCACACCATTCTATTGTGGTGTCCTTGGAGCTGAGAAATTGTGATCAATCCCGTGAGCATCACAGAATTCTCTGAACCCTTGATTCTCGAATTCACCTCCATGATCCGTTCGGATGGCTGTAATACAAATACCTTTCTCGTTTTGCACCTTATTCGCAAACACAACAAACAGATCAAATGTTTCATCTTTAGAAGATAAAAAAATTGTCCAAGTAAAATGCTAGAAATCATCGACAATGACCACCAGAGTATATAGATTCCCACCAAGACTCTTTACTCTTGCGGGCCCAACTAAATCCATGTGAAGTAGTTGAAGTGGCTGATTTGTCGAGATTTCGGGTTTTTTTTTTAAAAGACGATTTAGTTTGTTTACCTCTTTGACATGAGTCACAAATCATATTGTTTTTAAATTGAAGTTTGGGTAAACTAATCACTAAATCTTTTCTTAACAGCTTATCAAGTTGGTACATGTTGACATGAGCCAAACGCTTATGCCATCGCCAACTTTCATTTAAGTTGCTAACAAAACACTTTTCAGAATTCATTTTTGGTAGATCCAAGGTATAACAATTTCCTTCACGAGGAGCTTTCAATAACACCATTAGTTTACCTTTATCAATTGGGAGATCATCTTTGTTGACAATGAGACACTCTTCTGAATCAAAGATGATCTAGTTATTCTTGTCAGCACTTTGACTTACACTCAGAAGATTTTGGTAGAGACCTTCCACAAGATAGATGTCTTTAATCTGTGATCCATCCTTTGTTCCGATTTCACCAATGCCAGTAATTTGTCCGGATTGATTTCCTCCAAAGGTGACTCTGCCTCCATCTTTTGATCTCATAACAACAAACTTCTCTGCATCTCCCGTCATGTGTCTGGAGCATCCACTCTCGATATACCACTTGTTGATTCTTGATGCTCTCAAACACACCTGCAAGATCAGAAGAGATCAAGCCTTAGGTACCCATGTTTTCTTGGGTTCTTTGAGGTTAGTCTGGGCCTTAGAAATGTAGGTTCCCCTAGGTACCCACTGATAATTACCAACCGGCTTATCCCTTCTATCATTTTTATGAAAACACGATGAAGTACTATGTCCCTTTCGGTTGCAATAACTGCAATGTGCAAATGGGTTTGAAGAGTGGACTGTTTTTCGAAAATAATTCAAGTAGGATTTTCCACTAGTTTTTTCTTCCCTTTCTGTTTATCAAAGATAGGATTATATCCTATTCTTGAACGATCATTCGTAAATCTTTGTGCTGTCAAAATTACGTTGAGCATTTCACTACCCTTAGTGAATTTCTCAAGTGATTTTGTAAGGTACGAATTTCTTTTCTCCAAATCCAAACAATCGTCAAAGATAAGATTTTCACAAGAAAGATTTTCTACCCGTAATTTAAGAGTCATATTTTCCCTTTTTAAGGATATGCACTCGTCCATAAGTTTTTCAAATTCAGATTGTATCTCATTATATTCATTAAATAGTTCATCATAGGTTACCTCATTGCCGTTTTCAGTTTGCTCTTCTTCTTCTACCACGAGACGACATTGGCAATCTCTCTCTCTCTTCTTCACTTTCATCACCTGAGGAGTTATCTCCCCAGATTCCTAACACATAGGCCTTCTTCTTAAATTGATTAGACTTCTTCTTCTTTTCTTTCTCACCGTCTTTCAGTTGAGGGCATTCTGACTTGTAGTGACCAGGCTTCCCACATTCGTAACAGATGATTTGATCTTTGTCTCTGAATTCTCGCCTGTTATTGGAATCCCCTTTTTGGAATCTATTTCTGAACCCATGATCTTTTCTGTAGAACTTTTTGAATCTTTGTACAAACATGGCCATCTCGTCATCGTCTTCATCATCCTCGTCTTTTTCTTCTTTCTCCTTCACGACGTTAAGAGAAATTCCCTTATTCCGGCTACTGTTGACATCATCCAGGTCCTTTTTGAATCTCAGTTTGCTTTCATATTCAGACAGACTTCCGAATAAGGCAGCAACTGAGGCCATAGATTCTCCTCGAGCCTCCTCTATTGTAGTGACTTTAGCTTCCCAATCTTTTGTCAGAACATTGAGAATCTTCCTAACTTGAGGACCTTGATCATATATTTTACCCAAGGCCGCCAATTGATTTGTTAAATAAGTGTATCTGAGTTGGAACTCGGCAATGGTTTCTCCTGACTTCATTCGTAGTAAGTCATACTCGGTGGTCAGAGTATTAATACGATTCTCCTTGATGCTGAAAGTACCTTCATATGCAATTTCTAGGGCCTTCCACATTTCTTTCGCGGTTGACAGATTACATATTCGAAAGTACTCCTTTTGACTAAGAGCACTTTGAAGCATCAGAATAGCCTTCGTTGTTGAGAGTGATGTTCTTCTTATCATTCTCATCGAATTGAGCCTCTGTCTTTGGAACAGTAATTCCTCCTTTGATTTTCACAGGTACATAGTCTCCAGTTTCTATCACTCTCCAGAGACCGTATTCAGTGGCCAACACGAACACTCTGAATTTTGCTTTACAAAAGGAATAGTGTTCGCCGTTGAATCCTGGGGGTTGGTTGATGGAAGCACCATCAGGTATCCTTCCACGATCTTTCTCGGGATGTTAAGCCCAACTAAGGAACCTGGCTCTGATACCAAATGAAGATGGAATATCACCTAGAGGGGAGGTGAATAGGTGATCTTTAAAAATTAAAGTTTTCTCTTGTGAATAAACGAAATAGAGACCAATAAGATAAAAGAACACAATACAATTTATACTTGGTTCGATCCAATACTCGACCTACGTCCAGTCTCCAGAACTCCTAGGATTTTACTATTTCTCAAGAACAGTTACACTTACTGTAAATGAAGGATGGTCCTCTCGCTTTCGGACTCTACTCCCCCTTACAAGTTGTAATTAATACACCCACTCTTAAGGTTCCACAACCTTAAGAATCAAAACAAGAATAATAATGATATTTAATGACTCCTCACGAGTAGGTACAATATGAACACTGAAGAACGATTAATATCAAGGATATTAAATGAAACAGTTAATAGTGATAACTCAGAATTGAATGCGTAGAGTTTCGGTAAGTGGCAAATTGAATGCTTTGCCTATTTATAGATGATGCGATTAATGACCGTTGGTGAAGCTTGTGAAATGGCCGTTGATAGACTTGAATGTGTCCATTAGACTGATGAGGTTCTCGTCAAGGATTTCGTCGTTTTGATATTGAGGTCAAATGTGCAGTGTTGACATTCTCTTTGCCTTTTGTTTTGCCATTGTGAAATAGCATTTATTGCGTAAACAGAATTTCAGAGAAGCCTTACTTCGATTAGAGTTGCTTTACGTATTTAACACCGGTTTAGGTAACAGCATTTAATGCTTCTGACAGAAATTTACTTTATTCAAATCTGCCCGTTAATCCATGGTTAAGTAATCTGAAACTTGTAAGAAAACATGTTAAAAGCATTTAGCAGTTGTAATGAACAATGATCAGAAGTAACAATGATATAGCTTGATTCATGATCTCCGAAGTCGGGGATTTCAAAGAACAGAGTATTCAAATGTTGATGAGAATTCTCGAGAATCATCTAGCGCATATTAGATCTAGATACAATCATTCTTGAGAATTAATGTGTCAATTCTCGAGAATCCTAATAGCAAAATGAATTCTAGAGTATCAGATCCAAGTTCTCAAGAATTACTTGGAGAGAATTGTTATAAAAGTAGCATTCTCAAGAATTACTATGCGCATTCTCGAGAATTGCATGGAGTAGCTGATATACTTGATATCTGCAATACTCGAGAATTATGTTATGGTACTCGAGAATTGGATGTTGGAAATGCTTCTCCAACTATATGATTGATGACCCATTCTCGAGAGTCTACTCGAGAGTCACGTTGATGCAGAGATAGATAAAACCAATTTGACTCATTCTCGAGAATCATGGTAGAGTACTCGAGAATCGTTCTGCACAGTAAAAGGCTTTCTTGATTTATTATCAATGTAATTCATTCTCGAGAGTTATATAGCTATATTCGAGAATCAGAGTTTAATTCTTCAAGTACTTACTACATGACTATTCTCGAGAATGTAAGAACTCTTCTCGAGAATTCTGAACTCAGAGATGTTTATATTACTCCAAAGTTTTAAAGCTTATTCAATTGTTGTTATCATCAAAATATAATTGAGAGCTAACACATACTACTTCTTCCTGTTTTCATAAACAGGAAAGAAAGAGTAAACCTATAGGAAATTATCAATGGGTTCCTAAGGATCTTACAATGTTCTTAAGACACAAACTAACCCCAAATGACCCAAGAAAAGATGGGTACCTAAGACCTGATTTGTTGTATTTTTCAGGTTTATCTAAGAGCATCAAAATTCAACAAGTGGTACATTGATAGTGGATGCTCTAGACATATGACAGGAGACTAATCCAAATTCTCCTCAATCAAGCCCAAGGATGGTGGCAAGGTGACCTTTGGTGGAAATCAATCTGGAAAGATTGCCGGTATTGGTGAAATTGGAAACAATAAAGGACCACAACTCAAAGATGTCTACCTCGTGGAAGGGCTTTGTCACAATCTCCTCAATGTGAGCCAAAGCACCGATAAAGGTAACTTAGTTATCTTTGATTCTCAGAAGTGCTTGATTGTAAGTAAGGATGTTCTCTCTTTAGAAAATATAAAAACAAAAGCTTTATTTAGGGCCCCTAGAGAAGGTAACTGTTATACACTTAATCTCTCTAGAAATGGTTCTATTTCTGAAAAATGTTTTGTTAGTAATTTGGATGAAAGTTGGCTATGGCACAGGCGATTAGCTCATGTCAATACGATCCAACTTGACAAATTACTTAAAAAGGATTTGGTAATTGGTTTACCAAAACTTCGTTTTAAAAATGACATGATTTGTGATGCTTGTCAAAAAGGTAAACAAACCAAATCATCTTTCAAATCTAAAAATCAAATTTAAACTAATAGACCTCTCCAACTACTTCATATGGGTCTAGTTGGACCAGCTAGAGTAAAAAGTCTTGGTGGCAATCTTTATACCTTGGTCATAGTTGATGATTTCTCTAGATTTGCTTGGACTATATTTTTATCCTCTAAAGATGAAACATTTGATCAGTTTGTTGTTTTTTTAAGAAGGTCCAAAACGAGAAAGGTTTCTTTATTTCAAGAATTCAGACTGATCATGGTGGAGAATTCAAAAATCATGCCTTTGAAGAGTTTTGTGACAATATGGGAATTGATCACAACTTTTAAGCCCCAAGGACTCCACAACAAAATGGTGTTGTGAAAAGAAAAAATCGAGTCCTCACTGAGATGGCAAAAGCAATGCTAAATGAAAATAATACTTCTCAAATATTTTGGGCTGATGCAATGAGTACGGCTTGCTACATCTCAAATCGGGCATATCTCCGAAAGAAGATGAACAAAACTCCGTATGAGCTGTACAAAGGAAGAAAACCCAATTTGGCTCATCTGCATGTTTTTCGGCTGTAAGTGCTTCATCCACAATAATGGTAAGGATAACTTGAGAATGTTTGATCCCAAGGTGGATGAAGGTATATTTTTATGTTATTCAAATAGGAGTAAAGCTTATAGAGTCTTTAATACTCGTACTCGTATTGTTGAAGAGTCAATGCATGTTGTATTCTGTAAATCAAAAGCTGATAAATTCTTAGATGATGATGAGGAAAATGTTTTCAAAAATCAATTCTTTTCAAAACTACTCCTGCCTTTATTGAAAATCTTGAAAATGTTTTTGAGGATGATCCTCAAAACAATTTTGAAAACTCTGATCAATCTCAGCCTAGAGCTTGGAAGTTCATTAGGAATCATCCTTTGGACCAAGTAATAGGTGATGTAAATCAAGGCGTTAGGACCAGAAAAAGTATTTTGAATGAAGTTACCTTTTCTGCCTTTATATAAGAGATTGAACCCTTTAAGATTGATGAAGCCCTTTCAGACAATGATTGGGTGATTGCAATGCAAGAGGAGTTACACCAATTTGATAGAAATCAAGTTTGGGATTTGGTACCTAGGCCTAAGGATCATCCGGTCATTGGCACTAAATGGGTATTCAAGAACAAATGAGATGAATCTGCAATCATTGTTTGTAACAAGGCAAGATTGGTTGCAAAAGGCTATAATCAAGAAGAAGGAATTGATTATCAAGAAACTTATGCTCTAGTGGCAAGATTGGAAGCCATAAGAGTTCTTCTAGCCTCTGCTTGCGTCAAAGGATTCAAGCTCTATCAAATGGATGTGAAAAGTGCTTTCTTAAATGGTTTGATTCATGACGAAGTTTATGTTGAACAACCACCTGGTTTTCAAAGTGATCGTCATCCAGATCATGTTTATCGTTTCAAGAAAGCCCTTTATGGCCTTAAACAAGCTTTTAGAGCTTGGTATGAGAGATTAAGCAAATTCCTTCTTGATCAAGGATTTGTTAGAGGAAAAGCAGATACAACTATATTCCTAAAGAGTAATAAGCTTGGTGAAATTGTTCAAATATATGTTGATGATATTATATTTGGTGCTTCTAATGATGCTTTATGTGAAGAGTTTGCTAACAATATGTAGGGAGAGTTTGAGATGTACATGATGGGAGAAGTCAACTATTTCCTTCATCTGCAAATCAAGCAAAAGAAGGATGGAATCTTCATATCTCAGACCAAGTATCTCAATGATCTGCTGAAGAAGTTTGTGAAATGGAATATCACCTAAAGGGGATAAATAGGTGATCTCAAAAATCTTTTCGTGAGACACACACGGCGTAAGTAAACCAGAGTCAAAAAGAAAATAAACAAAGAGCAATTTATACTGGTTCGGTCTAACACTTTGACCTACGTCCAGTCCCCAAGCACACCTTGGGATTTCCACTAACTTTTCAAATATGAATACACACTCTGTAACTTGTAATGATCCTTTCACACTCGGACTCACTCCCCCTTACAAGTTGTAATCGTACACCCACTCTTAAGGTTCCACAACCTTAAGATTTAACCAAAAATGGAATAAGTGTTTGATAACTCCTCACGAGTAGATAAAATATGAACACTGAAGTACAGGCAATATCTGAAGATATTAAATGAAGTTAATGAAACAGTTGATTGCAATAATACAGAATTGAATGCGCAGAGTTTCAGTGGTTGGCGGAATTGAATGTAGTGAGCTTTTATAGCGTTCGCCATTAATGCCATTGAGAAGCTTTGCAAACTAGTCGTTGAGACTTTTCGTATTTTCCGTTAGGCACAGGTGAATATCACCAAGAGGGGGGTGAATTGGGGATATAGAATTTTCTTCCAAAAATGCTCTGTTTAAAGGTAATAAAACAGGGATGAGCATAGTAAGGTAGAAGAAGAAAGAACACAAGTGATTTATACTGGTTCGGTCTAAATCCTTGACCTACGTCCAGCCCCAGACTCTCTGGGATTTCACTAACTCAAATGATTACACACTCTGTAACTCAAGAAGTAATTCTCTCACTAGAACTTACTACCCCTTACAAGTTGTAATCAAATATCCCAATCCCAAAGTCCCAATACTTTGAGATTCTTACAAGATAGATAATCAATAAAGAACTCTCTAAAAGAGTAGATGAGTGAACACTGAAGATTGATATATCCGAAGATATTAGCTCTAAGAGTTGAAACAGTAAATGAACTTAATTGCCAATTGATATGATCCCCGAAAGGAAAGGATGATTGGATCAACTAGGAAAGGAATTTCGCGCTGGAAATTCGGCCTGCAACGCGTCTGAGAAGAACCGAACGTATCCCACGCTACAGACCTCAGAATTAAGTGATTCCAAAACGAGGTGAAAGTTCGCTTTCTGAAACACGATTTTGATTGAAGAAACACCGAAAAAGAATAAGGGAATCGGGAGTTACGAAACCAAGAAATATGGAATGAAAACTGTAGCGTCCTGAAAGAACAGAATGTATCTCGCGCTACAGACCTTGGATTCAAGTGATTCCAGAACAAGCAGACAGATGGCTTCCTGAACTACGAATTTGGCTCAAGAAACACCGGAAAACGATAAGGAAATCTGGAGATACAAAACCGAGAAATTTAGAACGAAAACTGTAGGCGCCACAATTCCAAGGAATTATCAAGCCAAGAACGCCACAAGGATTGAAACCCTTGATAAGTTCAGAGATTCTCAAAAGAACCCTAGAGAAGCTTGTCTTTCACCAAAAAGGTTAACTCTTCCTTTCAAATCTCCGTCCCAAAAGCTATGGTGTTCCCTTATATAGTGGACAACACCCATATTAAGTTTAACCTAAATCTGCTTACACACAAAGCCCAATAAGCGAGCCCAATAAGCCTTATTACAAAAGTTTAACTAAATGACTGAAAGATAAAACTAAGTGCAGAATTTGGGCCAAGTAAATTGAAGCCTTCATGCATATCCATTGAGGCTTATTCTTCTTCGGCCTCTTCTTCCTTTAGACTTGGGCTTGTCTCAAGTAAGGTGGTCACCAGGAGATTTAGGGCCTCTTTAGCCTTTTTAGCTTTTGCTCTTGTCATTGGGCCTCCAAGACCTTGAATGTCCTCCAAGTTTGTTGCCTTGGTCATGCCGCCTCCTATGTCCTCATCACTAATTGAATGCGCAGAGTTTCGGTGGTTGGAGACTTCAATGCTTCTGGGTTTTATAGATGATAGCATTTATGACCATTGAGACCAGATTAAATGAGCCGTTGTGAGTGATGAATATATCCGTTGAGGTTACGTCGCTCCGTCTCTTCGTACGCTTCCGACATTCCTCCGTTATTCTCTGTTGACATTCTTTGTTCAAATTGTCCGTTGAAATATACTCAGAATGTTGTCTAGGGAACACCTGGATTGCTTTTCGCTTGTTCAGAAGGTTTCTTGCCAAAATGGTGAATGGGTTCGCTTTGCATTAAATGCTTCTGACAGATTCGTGCTTTTTGTTAATTCAAAGTTTAAACTTGTTAATGATGTCTGAAACATACTAGCAAACAAATTTAACTTGGTTAGAAATGATAAGAATCAATAAAAACAAGTACCCATTGAATCAAGATAGAGTATCAGATTTCGAGACCGGTGAGATTCAAAAATAATGCAGATAACTCGAGTTGCACATGATAACTCGAGTTATGATCATACCCAATGAATGTGTCTAAATGAAAGGATAACTCGAGTTATAATGCTTAACTCGAGTTATGATTTAATCAGTGTAAGCAGAAAAGAAATTACATTCGGAGTAACTCGAGTTATACAAAGTAACTCGAGTTACTTCTTTGCCGAACAAGCTTCTTTGATTTATGTAACTTGAGTTACACACCAAAACTCGAGTTATGTTACCACTCAGTTCAGACAGAGAGCAAAGGCCAATATTCTAACTCGAGTTACTACCTGTAACTCGAGTTACTTCTTATCAGTTCAATTTCTTTGACATGCTTATAACTCAAGTTATATCAGATAACTCGAGTTACCTTTGCTGATGAAAATTTGAAATCGTGAGACGCTTTCTGGAATAATGAAGTACAGCCATAACTCGAGTTGCTAAGTGGTAACTCGAGTTAGGATCTCTGCAAAACTGATTTTCCTTAAACTTATAACTTGAGTTACGATTTATCAACTTGAGTTACTTTGAACAGTGAATTTGGCTTTCTGAGAAATGTAACTTGAGTTGTAACCAGTAACTTGAGTTATCCATTTTCTAAAACATTTTCAAATTAACTCAAACTTTCTTTCAATTCTTTTAAACACTGAATACAATTGTTAGGCATCACCAAAACACTAAGAGAACTAACATTCTCCCCCTTTTTGATGATGACAACACTTGTAGTTTAAAATGAAAATGATTTTTCAATTAGAGCGAGCACAAGAGTATGAAAAAGTTACCAGAAACAGACATTATGCATAATCATAGAATCAAGGATGGTTAAGTGCTTTCATATATTGCAACTAATTGTCAAAAACAGCTTAGTATCTTCCAGAGTTTCAGATCACAAAGTTAAGCTACATTGTTAACAACCAAAAGAAAGCTAAGCTACTAATAACAAAACAAATCTAAGCTGCTGCAGTCTTCATTTTCATTTCTTCCCTTTCTCTCCCCCTTTGTCATCAGGCAAAACAGGAGGGTCAGAGGCCAAAGAAGCACGGAGGGCTTGAAGGACAGGCAAGGGTGAGTATATGGTAAGAGACAGAGATGGAGTAGTTAGGAAAGTGAGAGACGAAGGAGATGTTGGTTTGGGAGAGGTAGGAGGTGAGACAGAGGTGCTAGAAGAGTGTTCATCAAACAAGTCTGCTGTGTCACCAGAAGAGAGTGGGGCAGAAGAGGGTGGAGGAGAGGGGAGTTTAACAGTGGGAGGAGCAGAAGAGATGAATGGAGCTGAGATAGGAGGAGTGGGTAAAACGGGTGTGGAGTCAGGATGAGATGGAGAGAGAGATAAGAAGGGAGTAGGTAGAACAGATGAAGGGTGAGGTGGAGACTGATGAGGAGGAGAAGAAATGGGGGAATTTCTGGGAGACAAATGGGGTGAAACATGTAGAGGAGATGCAATAGGAGAGTGTCTGGGAGAAGGAATCCCACCCGAAGGACCAGTACCATCATCAATCTTGAGCAATTTTGATACCTTGGTGTCCAATAGCTGATATAAAACATGCATCTCTCAAATCTATGTCCAAGATCATCGAAATGACCTTCAACATTGGCCAACCTCTCATCCAGGGAGTCAACTTTCTCATCTGTAGAAGCAACTATTTTAGCCAATTTCCCAACCTGAGATGCAGTAGAAGTGGCTGATTGGACCAACTTTCCAATTTCTGACTCAAGTTTATCAGTAAGTTCATAGTACTGAGCTGTCATGGTGGTTTGGAGAGTGCCAAAAGTCTCTTGCATAGCCTTGAGCACAATGTCTTGAATTTCTGCATTGAGGCTTGAGGATTGATGAGCCGGCTGAGATTGAGAAGGTCCAGGAGAGGACTCAGCCTCAAGTGGCCTAGAGACAGAAGCTCTGGATCTAGAAGGTGCTCTGGATTGCCCTGAACCCTCAAGGAAGGTTATATTCATGTAGTTCAAGTGGGTTTGACCAAACATCTGAGGCTTAACTGGGTCTTCAAAAGAGTCAAGATACCAGATTTTATTGGTGTACAACAAGAGAGACACGAGGTTAGGAAAAGGAATTTGTGCAGAATCACCAGATTGAAATTTGAACCTCTTCATCTCTTGGTAAACCCAGTGACCTATGTTGAATGACACTTTGTTTATGAGGGAGGCAAAAAGCATATAATCTGTGGAATTGAAGTAAGTAAAATTCTTGCTCTTTTGAACAAGATTTCTAGAATAGATGTACCACAGGGCTCTATAGGTAGGGGACATATCGACTGGAGACAGTTTAAGCACACCCTTGTATGGTTTGTCAGGCAAAAAGGGTTTTGAAGAATTTCTCCTTATCATACTTAATATTAGGCACAGGATGAGGATTCTCAATAAACAGCAGGTTATTGAGTATGTCAGCAAAGATAGTAATTGACTTGCCCCTAACAGAAGTAACACATTTATCCTCTATGATTCTACCCTTCTTATCCACTCTGTCAGCCACGGTCATATTGTAATAAAAATGTTTGACAAGAGAAGGACAATAAGCAGTGTCAATGGGTAACAGGTCTCTGAATTGTGCTAACCAAGGAGATAAATCAAGATTGCATTGTTCTTTAAGTTTTTCCAAATTGACATACACTGTCGAACAAAAGCTACGATGTTGGTACTTCTTTTTAAAATCTGCTAGTTGTGCTGGGGTAAGGGGAGTAGGAGAGGTGATAAATTCAGAGTCTGGTGGTCTTTCAAGGTTTGGTGGTTTAAAAACATATTTGTGTTGGGAGGATACCTTAGGACCAGAGCCTCCTATTCCAGAACCACTTGGAGCCTTTGAACCGGAAGCTTCCACTTTTGAGCCTGCTTGAACTTTGGACGCAGATCCCGGAACATATGAAATTGCAACCTTTTTCTTCTTGTGAGGCGCAACGACTGGTTCTTTGTCTCTTTGAGTCGCAGCCTCTGGGTCGATCTTTCGTTGAATAGGAACTTCTGTGGTATCCTCGATTCTCAGTTTCCTGGGTTTCTCAGGTGGTGAATCAATGAGTTTGCTGGAGGGTTTTCGCTTCCTCTTGGGTCGCGATGAAGCAGGTGGAGACGAGGATACGGTCGGCTCATAGTCAGAGGAGGATTCACACTGAGTTTTCGATGATTTAGGGTTTTTGGAGGATTTGGGGGCCATCTGGGAATTCAGTGAAGAGTTGGAATCGATGGATTGAGGAGCAAGAGAGGACCTCGAGTTAGGGTTTTAAGAGGTTGAGAGAAAATGAAGGGACCAGTCGCGACTGAAGGGAAAAGACGCGTCATCAAATATATATCAGAGGTCAAAACTCGAGTTACTAAGTGGTAACTCAAGTTACAAAAGAGCCATTTTCTTCTCGGCCAGAAGCACAACTCGAGTTATATGTTGTAACTCGAGTTAGATATGTGGTTTTCTCCTCTCGGGTTGACACACAACTCGAGTTATACTGAGTTGAGAAATTCTCAGATTGCTTACGCCTAACAAGCTAACTCGAGTTATCGATATAACTCAAGTTCTTTGCTATAAGTCTCAAATTTTGTTGAAGACCGAGAGCACTACCAACTCGAGTTATTTGGTGTAACTCGAGTTGCTGCATTAAATATCAGATTTTATCAGTAACTAGCAACAACACACCTCGAGTTAAGACAAGGTTAACTGAAGTTACAACTGACAAAGGGACACTTACACCAGAGACAAACCCAGATATCAGTTAGGGACAAAATTTCACTGATGCATGCACACAAGCTCCTGCAAAGCAACATTTAAACACTCCGAAGCTTAAGTTAGTAAGAGTAAATAATCAAAAACACATAACAAACATTGTTTGAGTAATTCAACTTACAATTTATTGGGATTTACCATTCCCAATTCTCTTCTTATAAAGGTGAATTGCTCCTTGGCCAATGGTTTGGTGAAGATGTCTGCAAGTTGGAGATGAGTTGGGATAAACATGACCTTGACATCCTTCTTCTGAACATGATCCCTTATGAAGTGATGCCTCACATCAATATGCTTGGTCCGAGTATGTTGAACTGGATTTTTAGCCAAGCTTATTGTGCTAGTGTTGTCATACAATATTGGAATCTCTTTCAAATGGATTCCCAAGTCTGAAAGTTGTTGCTTTAGCCATAGTACTTGAGCACAACAACTTGAGGCAGCCACATATTCAGCTTCAGTAGAGGATACAGCCACACTTGTTTGCTTCTTACTGAACCAAGACACAAGTGAACCACCAAGGAACTCACATTGGCCACTTGTGCTTTTCCTATCAGTCTTGTAACCAGCATGGTCTGAATCTGAATATGCTACCAAATGTTAAGGTTGACCTTTAGGAAACCACAATCCTAGTGTCTTTGTGTCAGCAAGGTATCTGAAGATTCTCTTCACATGCTCAGCATGGGACTCCTTGGGAGCGGATTGGAACCTTGCACACATCCCTACACTGAATTGGATGTCAGGCCGACTTGCAGTCAGATAGAGCAATGATCCAATCATTCCTCTATATCTTGTGATATTGAAGTCCTTGCCTTCATCAGCATCCAATGAAGCAGTTGAGCTCATTGGAGTGTCAGCTCTGTTGCATTGATCCATCCCAAACTTCTTCAGTAAGTCATTGAGATACTTGGTCTGAGATATGAAGATCTCATTCTTCTTTTGCTTGATTTGCAGACCAAGGAAATAGTTCAGCTCTCCCATCATGGACATCTCAAATTCTCCCTGCATATTCTTGGCAAATTCTTCACACAAAACATCATTAGAAGCACCAAATATAATATCATCAACATATATTTGCACAATTAAAATTTCACCAAGCTTATTACTCTTTATGAAGAGAGTTGTATCTGCCTTTCCTCTAATAAATCCTTGATCAAGAAGGAATTTGCTTAATCGCTCATACAAGCTCTAGGAGCTTGCTTAAGTCCATAAAGAGCTTTCTTGAGACGATAAACATGATCTGGATGATGTTCATTTTGAAAACTAGGAGGTTGTTCAACATAAACTTCCTCTTGAATAAAACCATTTAGAAAAGCACTTTTTACATCCATTTGATAGAGCTTGAATTGTTTAACACAAGCAAAGGCTAGAAGAACTCTTATGGCTTCCAATCTTGCCACTGGAGCATAAGTTTCTTCATAATCAATTCCTTCTTCTTAATTATAGCCTTTAGCAACCAATCTTGTCTTGTTCCTGATGAGGACATAGGAGGTGGCATGACCAAGGCAACAAACTTGGAGGACATTCAAGGTCTTGGAGGCCCAATGACAAGAGCAAAAGCTAAAAAGGCTAAAGAGGCCCTAAATCTCCTGGTGACCACCTTACTTGAGACAAGCCCAAGTCTAAAGGAAGAAGAGGCCGAAGAAGAATAAGCCTCAATGGATATGCATGAAGGCTTCAATTTACTTGGCCCAAATTCTGCACTTAGTTTTATCTTTCAGTCATTTAGTTAAACTTTTGTAATAAGGCTTATTGGGCTCGCTTATTGGGCTTTGTGTGTAAGCAGATTTAGGTTAAACTTAATATGGGTGTTGTCCACTATATAAGGGAACACCATAGCTTTTGAGACGGCAGATTTGAATGAAGAGTTAACCTTTTTGGTTGAGAGACAAGCTTCTCTAGGGTTCTTTTGAGAATCTCTGAACTTATCAAGGGTTTCAATCCTTGTGGCGTTCTTGGCTTATCAATTCCTTGGAATTGTGGCGCCTACAGTTTTCGTTCGAAATTTCTCGGTTTCGTAACTCCTGATTCCCTTATTCTTTTTCGGTGTTTCGTGAGTCAAAATCGTGTTTCGGAAAGCGAACTTTCACCTCGTTTTGGAATCACTCAATTCTGAGGTCTGTAGCGTGGGATACGTTTGATTCTTATCAGACGCGTTGGTGGCGAATTTCCAGCGCGAAATTCCATTCCTAGCGATCCAATCATCCTATTCTTTCGGGAATCATATCATCTGGTATCAAAGCAAAGGATCTAGGATTGGAGTTGGGTTATCTTTTCTCGATTGATTACATCCAATCTGGTCACACATTTGGTAACCCTAGTCCCTAAAATCTGTGTTTTGATTTTTTGAATTGTGCAATTCTGTTTTAGCTGTTTTTGTTTGTTCCTAATCTGTTCTTTCAATCTTTTGCTTGTTGTTTCTTTCAATTTCTTGTTCTTGAGTTTGTTCTTTCTTGTTCAAAATTCAATTCCTTGAATTCTGCACTTGGTTCTTGGTGTTCATCCTTGATTCATCATTGTTCTTGAATTTTATTCCTTTTGTTGAAGAATCAGGTGTCATAAAAACAAAAAGAAAAGAAAGAAAGAAAAAATGAAAAAAAAAAAAGAAAAAAAAAAGAAAAGAAAAAAAAGAAAAAAAAAGAAACAGAAAAAAAAAATACAGCACCTTGCTATTCAATTACACACACTACTACGTGTGAACGTGTGAACCAAGTCCAAAGTGTCTTCCTTGAATAATTCCTCCAAATTGTTTTAGACTTTCTTTGTCTTGTCTTCTTGACATCAATTCTAGAGTTTGGGGATTGTACTCTTGAGTGTTCTTGGAGATTCTGTTAAGAACTTAAAGAGAGCTATTGAGTGGTAAAAGGCAAGAGAGAACACTACACAAAAGCCTTATAGAGAGCACCAAACACGAGTGATACATTTTTAAGAGTGTAAACACGTGAGCGAGTGGTGAGGTCCTATTACTTTTGTTCTTTTCCTTGAATTATGGCAGGTACAGGTGGTGAAGGTGTTCCTCCTCCTATAGGAGATAACAGATTGCTAATTGAAGCCATTACAACTCAAATGCAAAGGATGATGAGGGAACACACAGAGGAGTTATATGAGAGAATGGAGAGAATAGAAAATCAGGGGAATCATGATGAAGATAGACAAAGAGGGAGGGATGAAAGAAGGAGAAGAAGAGATAATGAGAATGATGCTAGAGAGGATAGAATTAAGGGAGTGAAGCTTAATATACCATCTTTTAAAGGAAAAAGTGATCCAGAGGCCTATTTAGAGTGGGAACTGAAGATTGAGCACTTATTTGCATGTCACAATTATGCGAAGAGAAGAAAATGAAGGTGGCAGCCATGGAGTTTAGTGATTATGCTCTCATTTGGTGGGACCAATTGCAAAAGGAGAGGGTGAGATATGAAGAACCATTGGTGGATAGTTGGGTGGAGATGAAAAGGCTAATGAGAAGAAGATTTGTTCCTTCCCATTATCATCGAGACCTTCACAATAAACTTCAAAGACTCACACAAGGTAACAAGAGTGTAGATGAGTATTATAAAGAGATGGAGGTGTCCTTGATTAGAGCAAATATTAGTGAAGAACGGGAGGCTACTATGGCCCGTTTCTTGCATGGGCTGAATAGTGATATAAGGGATGTTGTGGAGTTGCAAAATTATGTGGAGTTGGAGGATTTAGTGCAACAAGCTAGTAAGGTAGAACAACAACTCAAGAGAAAGGGTGTCATGAGGAAAAACTCTTCGAATTTTAATTCTTCAAGCTGGAAGGATAGAAATAAGAAGGAGGGAGGTTCTTCATCAAGCAATCCCATTGCTACACCTCAAAGGACTCAAACTAAATCCAATGAGATCCCTAAAAAGACAAGGAGTAGTGAAATAAAATGCTTCAAGTGTTTGGGGAGAGGTCACATAGCTTCAGAATGTCCTACCAAGAAGACTATGTTACTTAAAGAGGATGGAGAGCTTACTAGTGAGTCTTCTTCAGATTCTGCCTCACATGATGATGAAGATGAGTATATTGAAGAAATAATTCCAGAAGGAGATTTGTTTATGGTAAGAAGGATGTTGGGTAGCCAAGCAAAAGACATGGATGATAGTCAAAGAGAGAACATCTTTCATTCTAGATGCCTTATCCAAGGAAAGGTATGTTCTTTAATTATTGATGGAGGAGTTGTACCAATGTTGCAAGTGCTAGAATGGTGTCTAAATTGGGCATTGGAACCAAACCTCACCCGCTGCCATACAAGCTTCAATGGCTTAGTGAGGATGGTGAAGTGGTGACCGTAAGCAAACAAGTGGAGGTGAACTTCTCCGTAGGAAAGTATGATGATACAGTTTTATGTGATGTGGTACCAATGGAGGCTTGTCATTTGCTTCTTGGGAGACCTTGGCAGTATGATAAGAAAGTTATGCATGATGGTTGCACCAACAAGTTCTCTTTTGTACATAAAGAACGCAAGACTATTCTTGCACCTTTGACACCAAGAGAAGTTAGTGAGGATCATTTAAAAATGAGAGAAAAAAGAAAGCAAGAGAGAAAAGAGAGTGGAAGAGAGCAAGAAGAAAAAAGAGAAAAAGAGAGAAAAGCACCAAACTTGTTTATAAAAGAAAAAGAGGTGAAAAAGGCAATGCATTTGAAAAAGCCAATGCTCTTACTTTTAAGTAAAGAGAATAATTTTACAGATGCAAGTCCTACTAACTCTCTTCCAAATGCGGTTTCTAATTTGTTGCAGGAATTTAAAGATGTTTTTCCTAAAGGGGTACCTTACGGACTACCACCTCTAAGAGGCATAGAACATCAAATTGATCTCATTCCAGGAGCTTCATTGCCTAACAACTCTGTTTTTCAGCATAAAGATGGTAGGAGTAAGGCTGAATATGTGCGGAAACTACATGAGAAGGTAAAGGCAAACATTGAAAAAAAGGTAGAGAGTTACGTCAAGCAAGCGAACAAAGGAAGGAAAAAGGTAGTGTTTGACCCAGGTGTGGTTTGGGTTCATTTGAGAAAAGAGAGGTTTCTGCCCAAAGGAAATCTAAGCTTCAACAAAGGGGAGATGGTCCTTTCCAAGTGCTAACCAAGATTAATGATAATGCCCATAAAATAGTTCCCCCTGGTGAGTATGGTGTAAGCACTACTTTTAATGTGGCTGATTTGTCCCTTTTTGATGCGCGAGAAGGGGATTATAATTTGAGGACAAATTCTTCGAAGAAGGAGGGAATGATGAGGACATAGGAGGTGGCATGACCAAGGCAACAAACTTGGAGGACATTCAAGGTCTTGGAGGCCCAATGACAAGAGCAAAAGCTAAAAAGGCTAAAGAGGCCCTAAATCTCCGGGTGACCACCTTACTTGAGACAAGCCCAAGTCTAAAGGAAGAAGAGGCCGAAGAAGAATAAGCCTCAATGGATATGCATGAAGGCTTCAATTTACTTGGCCCAAATTCTGCACTTAGTTTTATCTTTCAGTCATTTAGTTAAACTTTTGTAATAAGGCTTATTGGGCTCGCTTATTGGGCTTTGTGTGTAAGCAGATTTAGGTTAAACTTAATATGGGTGTTGTCCACTATATAAGGGAACACCATAGCTTTTGAGACGGCAGATTTGAATGAAGAGTTAACCTTTTTGGTTGAGAGACAAGCTTCTCTAGGGTTCTTTTGAGAATCTCTGAACTTATCAAGGGTTTCAATCCTTGTGGCGTTCTTGGCTTATCAATTCCTTGGAATTGTGGCGCCTACAGTTTTTCGTTCGAAATTTCTCGGTTTCGTAACTCCTGATTCCCTTATTCTTTTTTGGTGTTTCGTGAGTCAAAATCGTGTTTCGGAAAGCGAACTTTCACCTCGTTTTGGAATCACTCAATTCTGAGGTCTGTAGCACGAGATACATTCTGTTCTTTCAGGACGCTATAGTTTTTGTTCCATATTTCTTGGTTTCGTAACTCCTGATTCCCTTATTCTTTTTCGGTGTTTCGTGAGTCAAAATCGTGTTTCGGAAAGCGAACTTTCACCTCGTTTTGGAATCACTCAATTCTGAGGTCTGTAGCGTGGGATACGTTTGATTCTTATCAGACGCGTTGGTGGCCGAATTTCCAGCACGAAATTCCATTCCTAGCGATCCAATCATCCTATTCTTTCGGGAATCATATCAGTTCCGGACAATGATTGCTGACTCATCTCATTTGTTCTTGAATACCCATTTAGTGCCAATGACCGGATGGTCCTTAGGCCTAGGTACCAAATCCCAAACTTGGTTTCTATCAAATTGGTGTAACTCCTCTTGCATTGCTATCACCCAATCATTGTCTGAAAGGGCTTCATCAATCTTAGAGGGTTCAATATGAGAGATGAAAGTGGAAAAGGTCACCTCATTTAAAGTGCTATTTCTGGTCCTCACTCCTTGATTAATATCACCTATAACTTGGTCCAAAGGATGATTCCTAATGAATTTCCAAGCTCTAGGCTGAGATTGATCAGGGTTTTCTAAATTATTTTGAGAATCAGCTTCAAAAATGTCTTCAGGATTTTCAATAGAAGCAGGAGTGGTTTTCGAAAAGAATTGATTTTTGAGAACATTCTCCTCATCATCATCCATAGGTCTATCAGATTTGGATTCACAGAAAACAACATGCATAGACTCTTCAACAATACGAGTATGAGTATTAAAAACTCTATAAGCTTTACTCCTATTAGAATAACCCAAAAATATACCTTCATCTGCCTTGGGATCAAACTTTCCCAAGTTATCCTTACCATTGTTGTGGATGAAACACTTACATCCAAACACATGCAGATGGGCCAGATTTGGTTTTCTTCCTTTGTACAGCTCATAGGGAGTTTTGTCCAACTTCTTCCGGAGGTATGCCTGATTTGAGATGTAGCAAGCGGTGCTCATTGCATCAGCCCAGAACACTTGAGAAGTGTTGTTCTCATTTAGCATAGCTCTTGCCATCTCGGTGAGGACTCGATTCTTTCTTTCCACAACACCATTTTGTTGAGGGGTCATTGGGGCTGAGAAGTTGTGGTCTATCCCCATGCTATCATAGAACTCAGCAAATGCATTATTTTTGAATTCTCCTCCATGATCAGTTCTGATTCCTAAAATAGAGAATCCTTTCTCGTTTTGGACCTTCTTGGCAAAAACAACAAACTGATCAAATGTTTCATCTTTAGAGGATAGAAAATCTTGAGAAATCATCAACTATGACCAAAGTATAAAGATTGCCTCCAAGGCTTTTCACTCTAGCTGGTCGACTAGATCCATATGAAGCAATTGAAGAGGTCTATTAGTTGAAATCTCATTTTTAGACTTGAAAGACTATTTGGTTTGTTTCCCTTTTTGACAAGCATCACAAAGCATGTCATTTTTAAAATGTAGTTTAAGAATACCAATCACCAGATCCTTTTTCAGTAATCTGTCAAGTTGAATCATATTGACATGAGCTAATTGCTTGTGCCATAGCCAACTCTCATCCAAATTACTGACAAAACATTTTTCAGAAACAGAACCATTACTAGAGAGATTAAGTGTATAACAATTGCCGTTCTAGGGGCTCTAAATAAAGCTTTTGATTTTATGTTTTCTAAAGGGAGAATATCCTTACTCACAATCAAGCATTCCTTAGAATCAAAGATAACTAAGTTACCTTTATCAGTGCTTTGACTTACACTGAGGAGGTTGTGGCAAAGTCCTTCGACTAGGTAGACATCTTTGATTAGTGGTCCTTCATTGTTGCCAATTTCACCAACTCCAGCAATCTTTCCAGATTGATCTCCACCAAAGGTCACTTTGCCACCATCCTTAGGCTTGATTGAGGTAAATTTGGATTGATCTCCCGTCATGTGCCTAAAGCATCCACTGTCAATATACCATTTGTTTGATTTTGATGCTCTTAGGCAGACCTGCAAGACATAACAAATCAGGGCTTAGGTACCCATCTTTTCTTGGGTCCTTTGGGGTTAGATTGTGTCTTAGGAATCTTGTAAGATCCCTTTGGCACCCATTGATAATTTCCTACTTGTAAGATCCCTTTGGCACCCATTGATAATTTCCTATGGGTTTACTCTTTCTTTCCTTCTTATGAAAGCAGGAAGAAGTAGTATGACCCTTTCTATTGCAGTAATTACAGTGTGCAAAAGGATTTGAAGAATGGACTGATTTTGTAAAATAGTTCATATATGATTTTTCACCAGACTTCTTTCTTCCTTTCTTTTTATCAAAGTTAGGTTTGTAACTAATTCCTGATTTGTCATTTATAAATGTTTGTTGTTTCAAAATGACATTGAGCATTTCAATTCCTCTAGTGAATTTCTCAAGTGCCTTTGTAAGATGTGAATTCTTTTTCTTAATATCAGGACAATCTTTACAATCAAGATGTTCAGTGGAAGAAAGTTTTTCAATTTGAAATTCAAGAGTAAGATTCCTGTTTTTCAACTTGAAAAATTTTTCAGCAAGTTTTTCAAATTCGGATTGCACGGCCATATACTCAGCAAATAACTCATCATAAGGTGGTTTGCAATCATATACCCCATCAAAGTTAGTACGTTGCTCTTCTTCTTCAGCAACCAAGCAAATATTTGCTTTCTCTTCCTCATCCTCATCATCTTCATCGTGTGAGCTATCACCCCAAATGCCGAGAGACATATGCCTTCTTTTTGAATGTTGAACTTCTTCTTTTCTTTATCTCTGTTCTTCAGATTGGGGCATTCTGATTTGATGTGACCGGGCTTCTCACACTCATAGCAAATGATCGGTTTCTTTGCCTCATAGCTGGAGCTACCCTTGTGAAACTTCTTGGAACTTTGGTCCTTCCTGTAGAACCTTTTGAATCTTCGGACCATCATGCCTATCTCCTCATCTTCGTCTTCATCTTCATCATCTGACTCTTTGGTTTCTTTAACAGCTTTGAGGGTGATTCCTTTGTTCTTACCATGTGCTTCTTCAAGTCCCTTCTTGAACTTGAGCTTTGCCTCATATTCAGAGAGACTCCCAAAGAGTGCGGCTACAGAAGCCATAGAATCTCCTCGAGCTTCTTCAATGGCAGTGACTTTGGCTTCCCATTCCTTGTTGAGGATGTTGAGAATTTTCCTCACTTGGATAGGTTGCTCATATTCTTTGCCCAATGCAGCAAGTTAGTTGATAAGATGAGTGAATCTCAGCTGGAAGTCACTAATGGACTCTGGCTTCATACGAAGTAGATCATACTCAGTCATGAGAGTATTGACTCTATTTTGCTTTACTCCAGCAGTTCCTTCATGACCAATTTCAAGTACATCCCACATGGCTTTAGCAGAAGTCAAGTTGCAGATACGAAAGTATTCTTGTTGACTAAGAGCACTTTGTAGTAGGAGGATAGCCTTGCTGTTGAGTGTGACATTTCTTCTGTCATTCTCATCGAATTCTTCTTCTAGCTTAGGAGTTCTTACACCATCTTCAACAATTGATGGCTCATAATCTCCTCTTTCGAATACTCTCCAGAGGCCATACTCTGTAGCCATCACAAAGACTTTGAACTTGGCTTTCCAAAAGGAGTAATGCTCTCCATTGAATCCTAGTGGTCGGTTGATCGAAGCTCCATTAGGTAGTATTCCATCCATATTGATCCTTCTCGAGATGTTAATCTCTTCAGAGAAGACCTCGCTCTAATACCAAATGAAAGATGGAATATCACCAAGAGGGGGGTGAATTGGGGATATAGAATTTTCTTCCAAAAATGCTCTGTTTAAAGGTAATAAAACAGGGATGAGCGAGTAAGGTAGAAGAAGAAAGAACACAAGCGATTTATACTGGTTTGGTCTAAATCCTTGACCTACGTCCAGTCCCCAGACTCTCCGGGATTTCACTAACTCAAATGATTACACACTCTGTAACTCAAGAAGTAATTCTCTCACTAGAACTTACTCCCCTTACAAGTTGTAATCAAATGTCCCAATCCCAAAGTCCCAATACTTTGAGATTCTTACAAGATAGATAATCAATAAAGAACTCTCTAAAAGAGTAGATGAGTGAACACTGAAGATTGATATATCCAAAGATATTAGCTCTAAGAGTTGAAACAATAAATGAACTTAATTGCTAATTGAATGCGCAGAGTTTCGGTGGTTGGAGACTTCAATGCTTCTGGGTTTTATAGATGATAGCATTTATGACCGTTGAGACGAGATTAAATGAGCCGTTGTGAGTGATGAATATATCCGTTGAGGTTACGTCGTTCCGTCTCTTCGTACGCTTCCGACATTCGTCAGTTATTCTCCGTTGACATTCTTTGTTCAAATTGTCCGTTGAAATATACTCAGAATGTTGTCTAGGGAACACCTGGATTGCTTTTCGCTTGTTCAGAAGGTTTCTTGCCAAAATGGTGAATGGGTTCGCTTTGCATTAAATGCTTCTGACAGATTCGTGCTTTTTGTTAATTCAAAGTTTAAACTTGTTAATGATGTCTGAAACATACTAGCAAACAAATTTAACTTGGTTAGAAATGATAAGAATCAATAAAAACAAGTACCCATTGAATCAAGATAGAGTTTCAAATTTCGAGACCGGTGAGATTCGAAACTAATGCAGATAACTCGAGTTGCACATGATAACTCGAGTTATGATCATACCCAATGAATGTGTCTAAATGAAAGGATAACTCGAGTTATAATGCTTAACTCGAGTTATGATTTAATCAGTGTAAGCAGAAAAGAAATTACATTCGGAGTAACTCGAGTTATACAAAGTAACTCGAGTTACTTCTTTGCACAGACAAGCTTCTTTGATTTATGTAACTTGAGTTACACACCAAAACTCGAGTTATGTTACCACTCAGTTCAGACAGAGAGCAAAGGCCAATATTCTAACTCGAGTTACTACCGGTAACTCGAGTTACTTCTTATCAGTTCAATTTCTCTGACATGCTTATAACTCGAGTTATATCAGATAACTTGAGTTACCTTTGCTTATGAAAATTTGAAATCGCAAGACGCTTTTCGGAATAATGAAGTACAGTCATAACTCGAGTTGCTAAGTGGTAACTCGAGTTAGGATCTCTGCAAAACTGATTTTCCTTAAACTTATAACTTGAGTTATGATTTATCAACTTGAGTTACTTTGAACAGTGAATTTGGCTTTCTGAAAAATGTAACTTGAGTTGTAACTGGTAGAATTTGAGTTATCCATTTTCTAAAACATTTTCAAATCAACTCAAACTTTCTTTCAATTCTTTTAAACACTGAATACAATTGTTAGGCATCATCAAAACACTAAGAGAACTAACATTCTCCCCCTTTTTGATGATGACAACACTTGTAGTTTAATTTGAAAGCGATACTGTACTTCATTTAGACGGTCTGCGGATGATAAGTGATACTGTACTTCAACCTTGTCCCCATAGCCTCTTGTAACGCCTGCCAAAATTTCGATGTGAACCTTGGATCACGGTTTGATACAATATCTGTAGGTACACCATGCAACCTAACAATCCAATCCACATACACTGAGCTAGCTTTTCCAAGCTATATCCTATATGGATCGGAAGAAAATGAGCTAACTTCGTCAATCTGTCTACAATGACCCATATAGCGTTGTGGTGTGGTGTGGTTTTCGGCAATCCCACAATCAAATCCATAAAAATGCTGTCCCATTTCCATTGCGGAACTTCTAAAGGTTGAAGTAATCTTGGAGGCTTTTGATGCTCGATCTTTCACCTTCTGACAAGTCAGACACTTCATTATGAAGTTTGTCACATCACGCTTCATTTTTGGCCACCAATACCCCTGCTTTAGATCTCGATACATCTTGGTGATTCCTGGATGAATGGTATACTTGCTCCAATGAGCCTCTTCAAAAGTCATCTTTTTGATTTCCTCATTATCCGGAACACAAATCCTTTTCTTATACATCAATATACCTGTATCCCCAATATCATAACCAGGTACTTCATTCTCCAACTCTTTTTTGATCTTTAGCAATGGGTCATCATTCATCTGAGCCATCCTTAACTCATTATAAAAGTCAAAATCCCCTCGTACTAAACTCAAATTCTGTTGAAATCATTTCGTTCGGAAATTCCATTTCGAAAATTCTCACAAACTTAACAGGTGCATTAGTACGTTAAAAATCAAAATTTTAAACATGTCTAGGAACCAGACAACTGTTCTAAGAAGGTCATTACTGCCTATCATATATTCATATCATAATTATACTCAATAGCAAACTCACAATGCTAGGACACCCCTTGGAAATACACAGAATCATCTAAACTTCCTTTCTAGGACACCCATCTGATGTGGGATGTTACACCCATACCGGCCTCACCCTTTCGGGTGGCGGGTTAGAGGGATTCCTTTACTTAGTTACCTTTCCTTCGTTATTAGACCATTTTGATTATAAATCAGAGCGCGCGCGACAGAGCTTATGACCGGTTTGGACAATTACTGTACTGGTAAAAGTAAAACAAACATAAAGTAAAAGTCCCCGAAGGGTTAAGGGTACAGTTATTCAAAATGAAATACCAATAACAATATAAAGTCATCTCAAAAAAAATATAGAATACAAAATGATAGGGCATTCCCTATTCTTCACTGCACCGCTGGGCCTTACCTTTTCCAAAAAGGTTCTTCTATCTCAAGCACGTTCCCCTGTGTCTACAAGAGCGTCTGGAGTCCGAAAACGGCCCCCAGAGTAACCGTCAATACTCAAATACTAAATGTGCAGAGAGTATGTAAGGTACCATGCCAGATAAAAATACAGAATCATGCCAAACACATACCATATATGCATCCAGATCATACCACAGTAAAACACATAACACAGTCCAAGAACCCGTACAGCTGCCTTACCAAGGCAAGCCTCGGTCTCACTGACTCGGTCTCACTGACTCTCAACCCGTAAAGACGCCCTCACTAGGCCAACCCCGGACTGAAACTCAACCCGCACAGCCGCCAATCAAGGCTGGCCTCAAACTGATTGTCCTCAGCGCTAGGAATCACACAACACTGTATGCATATTTGGCACAACATATACAGAGCAAAAACACACATGGCAAACACAAACATACAACAAAACACATAAAGATATATGAGTAAAACGGTTACTACCTGGTGTGGTGAGTACTGTCCTTACTCTATTATTGGGCCCACTGATTTTCCAAGGATTTCTTGACCTAAACATCATTAAAATACACTTATTCAGTATTTACAGAAATGCCACTACGTTTTTCTTTTCCAAACCGAGCCCAAACCAATTTTCCAGAAATCCAGTGTTTCTGACCCAAATTGTAAGATTTCTAATAAATTCCAAAAAAATCATATTTACATGAAAATAGCGCCCTTTGAACCATTGAAATGTATATTTTTCATGAAAAATATTCTCAGACCCTTAAAGTACTTTTATTTTGGCGTGGTTCTCACTTTTCACACCTGGGTCAGATTTCGCCCTGTTGCAGACAAAGCTAACTTAGAAAATCTGTATCTCTCAATTGGTACATCACAAAAATATCGAATTACCTATCAAAATGATGCCCCAGATGTCTAATTTTTGCCTGTAAAATTTCAGCTCAAACCAACATCTCCAATGTTCTAAAAACATCTTTGAAGCTTCGCTGCCCAGAATCCAGAACACTGGCAGCAAGCCTCTTCTTTGAGTTTTTGGGGTTTTTGAGTTAGAAAACTTAAACCATGGCTTAACCCCACACAAAATCACATTTTAAACACTTTGGGACCATCAAAAGCTCCAAAATCAGACCCCAAAACCAATCCCCATCTAGAAGCACGAAAATCCCAACTTTGAACTTCAAAGAGTTGAGTTTTCGGTGTTTACCTGAAATCAGAAGTTGAGTTGATGATCCTAGGTGCTTGGAGCTTGAGCTTGGCTATGGAGGTTGGCTGAACACTCTCTCTTTTCTCTGCAAATTTCGTGCTCCCCATGGTCTAGGAGAGAGAGAGCATGTATATTTAATAATAGCACAAGCAACCAACTAGTTCCAATGCAACTAATTAAATCTCTAGTTTGGTTGGCATCCAATTGTCTTTACTTAATCTTTATCCCATGTGCAGATTTGAGACACTTCTAGGGAGTATATGTGGCGTGATTTCTGCCCAAATAATCAGATTCCACCTTCAAATTGGATTGGAATTAATCAATGTGATTCTAGATGGCTTTTTGGGACCCACATGTTAATAACTTAATTGACTAAGCTTGACTCTTGTTCAAATCAGTTTTTCAACAATTTAGACAGATCACATGCGCATGGGGTGTCCCAAAATCTGAACCCCACCAATTAATTCCATTCTCCTACTTTATTTGTCAATTTCGGGGTCTACCGGCTCTTATCGGGTCCTACTGGGTCCAAAAATGCGTCTTTTGTACTATTCTCTGACTTTGCCAAATATTCTCCTCGGCTTGGGCATATTCATGTGGCGCCTTCCTTCTTTCCAAGGTGGCCCCACATTTGTCTCATTCTGTCCAAAAATAATCCCTAACTAATCGCTATCGGTCCCCTTTTTACGGTTTATCGTCTGCGGGTCCTGTGTCTTGTGTTTGGACCAGAATATGGGTAAAATCATCAGTTTTCTCTCCCTTCTCTTATAAAACAAAATTGAATGCCCAAAGGTCAAGGAATTGACCATTTTACCCCCGCTTCGTCATATCGACTTTATGCCTCACTAAGTATCTTACCCACGGGCCCGCACCTTCTCAAACCCGGGCCCACCAAAGACTCTTTTTCCTCAAACATGTAGAGGATCTTTATCTGTCCAGGAAATGTCATACTTCCTGAACCAGGCTTAGTATTCTGCCTAATTTAGGCTTATTCTCAATTTTCAGGGTCTAAAATTCAGGATGCTACATGGGACTCCTTACAATGCCTTAGCCTTGAAAACTGAAGCCCTGGTAGCTCTAATTTACGGTTCGTTGTCATGACGGCTTCACTCTACGGTTCTTCACTTAGCGTTTTACTCTGTCTCCTCTGACCGATCAGTTCATCAAGTCAGAACCCTCCGTCGGTAGCTCTTTCCAATCCGAATTCTTCATAAGTAACTCTATCTTCGGTTGGCCGTCTCTAACGGGAAAACTAGATTTTTATGAAGTCCCTCTTCTTTAGTAGTTTCGTATTCTACTTTCTTTAATTCTGCCATCTCATATAGGGCATTCTATTTGGACTTTCGGTTTTGGTCCATCTCCCGGCATAGCCAAAATTCAACTTTCCCTATCGGAGTACTCATCCCACATTTCTGGGAGTCTATTAGCTACTAATATATCTACTGTTATCTATCTCGGTCATGAGGCCTTAACTTGTGGCTACTGCGGTTCTAGCTACCACCTGGTTCCACCGAGGACAAACTCTCAATCAGTCTTTCTAAGGAAATATTTTAGCATTAAGATCTTTCCCTATGCTAGATTAGTAGCCAGCAACCTCTAGATACCTCATATACGTTGGTACCACATTCTCCTGCCTTAAGTCATTCAATTCATTCGGTATTATATCCTAGTACCTCAATTCATTCAGGTCGATTCACACATCTAACAATCACTCAACTATCAAAATGGATCCTTAGATCATAATTCAGTTAGTGGCAATTCCTCTAGATGCCCAACAAATTCTTAGGTTCATCAACCTAATCCTAAAACCTTGACCATATCCAAAATAACATGCTATAATCAGGAGTCAAATCGTCTAAGGCTCAGACACTATCCTTTATTAGCAAAACGATGACTCTTAGAACCTTAACATCAACTAGGCTGAGAAACCATATTTCCTCAACAACACCCATAATACACACTAGGATCATGATTCCCAATTCATAGGCTAATCCTCAAAACATCGAATAATATTCTCACCATATCATCATTATTCACAAGGTCCTAATTTTTCCTCAATCCTCATTATCACAGGGGAATATTCTAAACACCATTCGTTCACCCCCAAGGTAACCATCAAGCATACCCAAAGCATTGTTGACAGTGCAATATCAATCACATTAATGGGGTTCATACTCTTAGGTGTTAGAACATTAATGCAACCTTAATTACATTTCGACCTAAGCTTTAATTCAGCTTAGTTCAAATTCAAGCCTATCCGGAATCATCCCAATATTCCTATGGCATCCCTAAGAATCACAGTCTCAAGCTATTCCGGCTTTAAATCAAATAATTACAAATTCCTACGACACTTCCCAGAGGGTCACCCATCCTGAGATTTCTCTTACCTAAGCACGCTTAACCTCCAAGTTCTGATAGGATCTAGGCCATACTATACCAACTTCTTGGTATAACTACCCTATATATTCTCATAACACATAGTGGGGATTTAATTATATCCTATCTCCATGTCAGAAGCCCTAGAATTAGCATTATAATCCTTATTCTGCCACTTTGTCTATCTCTAAAGCCTCTGTTGGTAATCCTCCTGAGAAGGTCTTAGGATGGAAATGATCTAAATGTTTCCGTACTATAAGCATGTTAGGAACAACCCTTCGTTCTGTTGACTCCTCCAGTTCAAAGATTGGTGGATATGGAACTGTCTCCCTAGAATGAACAGTATGTTCTTCCTCTAATTCGTGGAAACCTTTTGGGTATGACCATTGCTTCCACCATTCGGCCCTTCACTGGCTCTGCCTTCCTCGAGTCTTCTCAACTATTCCTCTATCTACGGGTCCATCTATACACATGCCGCAACATTTCAGCCTCGGTTAACTGATCCTAGGGCCCATTAGTTTCCTGCTGGCCATTGTTATCGATGTCTGTACGCAGGTGTCACCATATTCTGTATGCCTGGTATTCATCATCTCTCCCCACCTAAGGGTAAACCCACGGAAGATGGAGAACAAGAAGAACAAGGAATAAAACAAAACACAACAGGGAAGCAGGTGTGTAAAGATTATATATTGTCATACTCTAAATGTAATGCACAACAGGGCCAGGAAAACATAAACACAGGACTCTGGATACCAAGTTGAAAAGACCCTTTCTTACTAAACAATAATTAACCATAATGTTTTCTTAAAATCAGATTAGTAGGTAATCATGGAAAACCTTCCTTTTCACATCTCGGGGTCCAGGGCACAAATTTTGCCCACAAACCCACAACAGAAAATCCATAACTCAGGGCACAATTATCGAACCGGAGATTTTATAGCCCACAAGTCATACAACATGAACCTCACAACAAAGGGTCTTCACAAACAATGTTTGCACAAAATAAGAGAGTGGATCTACTATAATTTGATAGTATGTAAAATAAGATCTTCAACAGACATCCAATAGTAGTTATGTAGTATTTCAAAAATATGAGGGCCCTATGATGGCAATATATAAATCAATACAACACTAATACCAAAAAGAGGCCTACAAGTTTCATGGCGTTTATGCCTCTAGTTGCTTCCCTTGCCCTCTAATAAGGTTAAAGGTCTCGCCTGAAAAATTTAATAATGACGAGGTGAGACATAAAGTCCCCGTAACCGAAATTAATTTATCAAATAAGCGAGGAAATGATTGCAAGTCGAGAAGCAGGTTTGTTATCATAATTAAAATATCAATAATAATTAAATAATACATAATAATTAGCAATATTTAAAACCATCCCCACTCATCCATCCTGCTCCTCCTTATATCTTCTGGCGTGGTACAGCCTATCGGTGCTAGTATACCCACCAAGGTTAGCTAGTCACTTCAAGAATACTGTCCCCTCCCATGCTACCAACTAGGGGTCCAGGGTACAAAATTTTTCCCACAAACCCACCACCAATATACCGTAACAGGAGGTATCCGCTCAAAACACTCAACTCAAATTCCGGGCCAGGAATGAGAGAGCCGATGAGCACAATTTCATCCTCAATCTTTTCCACACAACCCAACATATACACAACAAAATAAAATGAATAATAGAACACTAAAATTTTCATCAACGTTTTACTAAATTATTATTCCATGTACATCATCTCACAACAAACATTATAACCATCACAACAATAAGAACCCCAATAAAAAATATTAACTTAAATACACAGATTGGAAAATACACGCTTCATTTGAAATAATTTTATATTCAAACATATACATAATTTTTCAAAACACATACAAGTAGTCTATATGAAAGTAAGACTTAGAAAAATAACTTAAAGTCCAAAACAAACATATAAAATAAATTAACCCCGATTACCTCAATTCCAAGTTCAACCTTGGCTCGAAGAACATAACCCGCACAATCACCGCTCACAAGAAGGCTCTACATGCATTATCACAATTAAAACTTATAATTTCCTATAACTAAAAAAATACAATTTCTAATAATAATAATAATAATTATTATTATTATTATTTTCACTATTTATTTATTACTATTATTATTATTATTATTTTTCTACAATTAGTTTAAAATCTCGGAGGCTATCCTAACACTTTAAATTAGAACTTTAATAGATAGCCTGTTTGTGATTTACCATTGTGTGGATCAGACAAAAATCCAGCATTTGCATAACTAATCAGTTCATACTTGGATACATTTGAGTAGTATGACCCCATGTCCATACTACCTCTAAGGTAACGAAGAATGTGTTTTGCTCCATTCCAATGCCTTCGTGTTGGTGAAGAACTATATCTTGCTAATAAATTAACATCAACCGATATATCAGGATGTGTGTAATTAAAAGATACATTAGTTCTCCAATAGCACTAAGGTATTGTACTTTTGGACCAAGTAGTTATTCTTCACCTTCTTCGCTAATTACTCGAGGTCGAAATGGATCTTTATCCACCTGCAAAGACCTTACAATCATTGGGGTACATAATGGATGTGACTTATCCATATAAAATCGCTCTAGATCACCTTCTTTGTATAAGCTTTTTAATATACAAAGATTTCATTCTTTAGATACTCGATCTGTAATCCAAGATAGAATTTTGTTCTTCCAAAGTCCTTCATTTCAAATTCTTTATTTAAACAATTAATTGCCTTTTAAAGCTCTGAAGGAGTTCCAATGAAGTTGATATCATCAACATAAACAGCAATTATAGCAAATTCACTTCTAGATCTTTCCATAAAGATGCATGGGCATATTAGATCATTTTTGTATCCTTATTTCAACAAATATTCACTGAGATAATTATACCACATGCACCCTGGTTGCTTCAGGCCATATAGGGACTTATTTAACTAAATTGAGTATTGTTCTTAAGAACTTGTATTTGATACTTCTAGCATCTTGAGTCCTTCAGGGACTTGTGCTTCTAGCACATTAAGTCCTTTGGGGACATAAGCTTCTGGCCCCTTAAGTCCTTCGGCGACATGTGCTTGTAACACACGCTTATGAAATTTGGCTCATGATCCTTGTATAATTAATTATATCAAATGCTATATTATAAGAGTTTGGATACAGTAATATTGAGAGTGAGGTGTTTGGGCAACCTTGGGCCTTTCTTCTGGAGTATCCTTTCGTCCGAGTCCGCCATCTGTTTTGCCTTCTAACATGCTTTTACCAGGTATTTCCAACTCTGCTAATTTCATTTTATGTTGCATATAGGTTAATGGCTCGAAATCTACGCCTCTAAGCAAAGGACCGAGGCCGAGGAATCGACTCTTCTAGTCCTCCCGAGGCTTTGTGTCGTAGATTTCCCTGGGTGTCTCATGAGGTCTTGAAGATCCGTCATCGATGTCGGATACCAACATTGCGCATTTGGATCTACCCGTTATGGAGGGTGCGTTTTACGCCGCCCGGAGGCCGACGAGCCCATTTGTGCGGAACGGGAAGTAGGCAGTCCCAATTTCTTTTTCTTTTACCAAGATTACCTTACTCGGGTTGGTGTTTGCTTCCCTTTCACCCATTTCCGATCGGCCGCCGCACCCGAGACTTGCCCCGTCTCAACTTCATCCGAACGGGTGGGCTTATCTTGTTGCGTTCGAGCAACTGTGTCGCTCCTTCCCGGTTCTGATTCCCTACTCAACCAATCTCTTCTTCTATTACTTCGGCCCCTTTACCCCCGGCTCTCCCAAAGAAAGCGACAAGCTAAGAGGGTTGGTATCTCTCTGCGTCAATCCAGATCGGAAACTCATGAAGCCCTTCTCCGATTCGTTTAAGCGGTTTAAAAATGCGTTCTTCAAGGTTGTTGCCGTGCCTGGTAAACAAACCTGGTTTTTGAAGGGGGTTGAGACCGCCGACGTAGAGTGGCGTTTCACTCTATATTGGATGGAGAGTCATCATAGAGCTGCTCCCTCATCCTTCTAAATTTCGAAAGATGACCTCCTGCCGGAGACAGCCCCTTATGTGCCTAGGTTGGACGCCTACGCGGAGGAGTATGGCGTCAAAAGTGCAGCCTTTTTCATTTCCGGGGAGGGATCTAGGCCAATCCCCTCTTCTTGTAGGAGTCCCTCCTTTGCAATGTTGTTTGTCTTTCTGTAAGATTTGGTATCTTGTTGTAGTAATTTGTGTTTATTCCTGACCTCCCTTTACTTGTCCTTTTCAGCTCAAGACATGAGGGCTCTTCCAGGTTACTTGACGAAAGTGAATCCGGTCGCGGCATCACCGAGTTGTCGGGCTCAGAAACGGGCCGTCCCTGTCGAAAGTGCTGCGCCCGAGGCTACTGCCTCTGCTATTACAAAGAAGACTAAGGTCTCGGGCGGCGGAGGGTCGGCTCCATCCATCCCCTCCGGGCCTTCTCAGGAAGTTGTTTCCCAAGCTCCGAAGGGGAAACAGGTCGTTGTCTCGTGGGCGAACCCGTATGCTGCGGTTATCGCGACTACTCCTTCGCCGGCTTCGGTTCTCCGGCACCTCCGCCACCTCTCGCCTCCTCTACCTCCTTCTACCGAGCTGTCACGTCCTTCTTCTGTGCTTCCTCGTGGCTTCATATGGGATAAGGGGGTGACCAATGAACTGGACGTCGCGTTCCTTCCTCCCCAGGAATTTATGGAGAGCCGGCCCCTATCTCCGCCTAACGTTGATGAGGTGTATGCAGCGCAACGGTATTTATGTAAATCTGTTGGGCTGCTTCAAGCCTATATTCTCGTGAGGGAGAAGTATTCTTTGGTGGATGCAGAGAATAAATGCCTGAAAGCGTCTCAGGAAGAGGTGGCAGCCAAGCAAAAGGCTCTGGAGGAGGCCGCGTTAACGAAAAAGGCCTTGGCCGAGTCTGAGGCCAGGGTGCATATTTTGGAAGAGCAGCGGGATGCCGCCCAGACCGATCAAGATGCTTCTAAGGCCGCGGTCGTGAAGATGGATAAAGAACTTGTACAGGCGCAGGAGGGGGCGGAGAAGTCGGCCTCCGAGTGTTCCCGGGTGCAGAAAGCGCTGGGCGATAGTCTTGAAGCGGTGAAAGCCCTTCAAAAGCAACGTGATAGGCTCACCTCTAAGCTTAAAACAACGGAGGAGGCCCTCGCCGCTGCACAGTAGGCGCGCTTGGAGTCCGATGAGCTCTTAAAGCAGACTGCCAAAGATTGCTTTGACAATGCTCTGGAGCAGATGCAGTTCTTGAATCCGATGGCTAAGCTGAACCTGGACGGCTATGATTTTCGCGCTTTTGTCGAGGACAGAGTCTTAGGTCCGTACCAATCTCCTACCGGCAATGCGTCCCGATCTGAAGAAGAGGGAGGAGAGTCGGATGCGGAGAGCGAGACAACAAAGGGATCTCATGAGGCCGGCCCGTCTAGTTAATTTTTACTTCGTTCTTCAGTGGGTGTCTGTGCCCCTTTATTTAGCACATTTCTGGCCTTTGTGCCGTTCTGTACAAATTTTTATGACTATGAATGAATTATTTATCCACCCTTCTGCCATTTTGTAAATTCCATAATTGAAATTTATTGACTGTAGTAGATACGAGCCGTTTACTCGACCAACACTAAGGTGTGGGAGGGTGGGGCAGGGTCGTATGTTTTAACCTCTGGGGGTGTTAACTTAACCGCACTACCTCGTTCCGGCTTGACTAGTTGGAAAAGTTGATAGAAACCGAATTAAGGGCGAGGTCGTCACATGTCAACCGAGGTGTCTATTACCTCTAATCTAACATTTTGACTTGATCAGGGTCTGAATGACAACCTGCTTTCTTAAATCGGGCGAGTGTTGACGCGTCAATTTCGCGAAGGCCACGTATGGCATTTTCGCCGAGCTCTTACCAATGCACGTCGGAGTACAACGACCGATGTCATACATCTAGATTTTTTATGTTAATGACCGGGTGTAAGGACCTCAGTGTCAGGTTTTGGACCGGGCTTAATGGCCTCGGTTTCACGCTTAAGCAAGTAATTGTGCACATTGATGAATTTCCTTGATGGAATCCTTCATTAAATAAAACAGCTCTAGAGAGCTTACAAATGGTCATGAATTATTCAGGTGAAAAATAAAGAACAATTGGAGAAACATAAGGAAAAGTAAGAAATAACCAAACAGTAGTCTCTGTGTCTACAGGGCCGAGCCTAGACCTAACTGTAATAGATCTTTAGCTTGTCGGCGTTCCATGTTCTCTTAACCGGCTTCCTTGCCAGTGGTCTCGAGCACATATGCCCCAAGATCGAGTTTTTTTTCTTTAACCCGATAGGGGCCTTCCCAATTTTGCCGCGTTTTCCGTCTCGAGCATTCTTGTTTCCGATGTCGGCCCGTCGAAGTACAAGGTTCCCTCGATTAAAGGATCGTGGTCGAACCTTCCGATTAACTTTGCCGCGAGGAGTTGTTTGGCGGCAAGCTCCCGGCAATGCGCTGTGACTCGGATCTCATCAATTAGGTCAGTCTGTCTTTAGGGCGTCGTCATTTGACGCCCGCCCATCCCTGTCCGCTCGATCTTTCTCCGGGATGGCTGCCCGATTTCAACCGGGATCATTGCTTCACAACCGTAGGTCGCCGGAATGGGGTTTCCGAGTCGAGGACCGCACACTCGTCCCGTAGCCCCATAGAACATCGTGGAGCTGTTCGGTCAACCGGTGTCGGCCTTTAACATACGTTTCTTTAATCCGTCCGTAATGATTTTATTAGCCGACTCGGCCGACGTTAGATTGCCGGTGTTCGACGGAGGAGAAGTGTTGCTGGATGTCCAAGTTGGACACTAAGGCCTGGAATCTATGGTCCGTGAACTGGGTCCCATTATCAGTGATGACTTCCACTGGTATCCCGAATCAAGCAAAGATGTTATGACGAACAAATCTCATAATTCAAGACGAGGTGATCGTAGTCAATGCCTCCGCTTCAATCCACTTGGTGAAATAGTCTACGGCGACGATGAGCCATTTCACTGTCAGTGCCGCTTGAATGGTCCGAGGATGTCCATTCCCCATTTATAGAAGGGCCAGGGGCCGGCATACCTTTTAACTCCGCCGGTGGTGGCCATAGGATCCCGGCGTGTTTCTAGCAACTGTCGCACCTCTTGGCGACTTCCATGGTGTCATGCTTCATAGTGGGCCAATAATAGCCAGCGCGTAACGCCTTCCTGGCCAAAGCCTTGCCGCCCATGTGTTGGCCGTTGCATCCCTCATGTATCTCTGTCAACACGTACCTTGCTTCGAACTCACCCAGGCATCGCATCATCGAGTAGTGCACTCCCTTTTCAGTATAGGCGATCATCGACCATGGTGTAGATGGCGGCTTCTCGCATCAGCTTCTTTGCTTGAGTGGAATCTATTGGGATGATCCCCCTTTCGAGGTAATCTTCTATTGGCTTTCTCCAATCCGTGGCGGACGAGATAGTCATGACGCAGGTGGGCTCGGCCAGATTCTGTTGGATCACGGTTCTATGACTCCCCGGACCTTTGGTACTTGCTAGCTTGGAGAGAATGTCGGCCCTAGTATTCTCTTTTCTCGGGATATGAGCAACAATTACTTCTTCGAACTCGGTCATTACTTCTTTTTCTCTGTTCAAGTACTTTGCCAACAGGGGCCTTTGGCTTGATAGCTGCCATCAATCTGTGCAGCGACTAGTTGTGAGTCGGTGAACACCTTAACTCGCCGCGCTCCGTTCTCTTTGCTTGAAACAATCCGACTAGGAGGGCCTCGTACTCGACCTGGTTATTGGAGATCGGGAATTCTAACTGGAGGGAATGCTCAGTAGGGACCCCCTCGAGGCTCTCAATGATGACTCCTGCTCCACTGCCTTTTGGATTGGAAGATCCATCTACAAATACCTTCCAGAATTCCTCTCTAGCCGTAATCGGAGTCAACTCTCTGATGAAATCAGCCAATGCTTGTGATTTGATCGCATGCCGGGCTTCAAAAGTGATGTCGAACTCGGATAGCTCAATCGCCCAGCCTTTGTCATTCGCCCCGCTGTGTCGGGTTTGTGCAATATCTCGGATTGGTCGGGCTGGTTCCGACTACTATCCAGTGTCCCTGAAAGTATGGCCGAAGTCATCTCACGGTTGTCAGTAATGAGAACGCCATCTTTTCCAGCTTCTGATATCTGAGTTCAGCGTTTTGTAACGCTTTGCTCACAAAGTAGATGGGTGTCTGTCCGGCCTCGGTTTCTTTTACCAAGGAGGCACTTACCGCTTCGTCTCCCACAGACAGGTACAAGAACAAGGTCTCCCCTTGTTCCGGCTTCATTAATACTGGAGGGGTTGCCAAACATCGCTTAATTTCTTCGATGCTGCTTCACAATCCAAATTCCATCCTCCATGAGTTTCTTTCTTCAATAATTTAAAGAAAGGTAACGCCTTCTCGGCCGATCGGGTAAGAATCTTGTCGAGTGTTGCCAAGCGACCGTTAATTGCTGAACTTCCTTCTTAGAGTTCGGGACTTGCATGTCTAGCACGACCTTGCATTTGTCCGGGTTTGCCTCAATCCCTCGATTGGTCAGCATAAAACCTAGGAATTTCCTGTCTGGGACCCCGAAAGCACATTTGGCCGGGTTCAACCTGATTCGATGCCGTCTCAATTTTTCAAACGTTGCTCTAGGTCCCGGATATGCTCCTCTGGTTGTTTTGACTTCACGATCATGTCGTCTATATAGACTTCCACATTTTGACCGATTTGGTCCTCAAAGACGCGATTCATCATTCGCTGGTACATAGCTCCGGCATTCTTCAACCCAAATGGCATGATGTTAGCCTTGTCAGCCATGAAGGCGGTATTCTCTTGGTCCTCCGGGTGCATGGCGATCTGATTGTAGCCGGAGTAAGCGTCCATGAAGGAAAGCAACTGGTACCCGGCCGAGTTATCAACGAGTTGATCAATGTTAGGCATAGGGTAGGAGTCTTTTGGACACGCTTTATTCAGATTGGTGTAGTCAGTGCACACCCTCCATTTGCCGGTTGGTTTTAACACCATGACCACGTTCGAGAGCCAAGTCGTATATTGTACTTCTCTAATGAATCCAGGGTAAAAGGAGCTCTTCAATGTGACTTTCAAGGGCTTTCGCCGTCGTCGAGATATTCCTTTTTTTGGGCCACGGCTTCGACCCCGCCATATGGCGAGTTTGTGACAGACAGAAAAGCGTGGGTCAATCCGGTATTTCGGCCGACGTCCGTGTGAAGACGCCCCGATTTTGTCTTAAAAACTTGATCAGTCGGGCTTTTAAGTCTGCACTCATGTCTCTACTGACTTTAGTTGTCTTGGAGGGATCCGTCCCTGATGAGGACATTGGAGGCGGCATGACCAAGGCAACAAACTTGGAGGACATACGAGGTCTTGGAGGCCCAATGACAAGAGCAAAAGCTAAAAAGGCTAAAGAGGCCCTAAATCTCTCGGGTGACCACCTTACTGAGACAAGCCCAAGCCTAAAGGAAGAAGAGGCCGAAGAAGAATAAGCCTCAATGGATATGCATGAAGGCTTCAATTTACTTGGCCCAAATTCGCACTTAGTTTTATCTTTCGGTCATTTAGTTAAACTTTTGTAATAAGGCTTATTGGGCTTTGTGTGTAAGCAGATTTAGGTTAAAGTTAATATGGGTGTTGTCCACTATATAAGGGAACACCATAGCTTTTGGGACGGCGGATTTGAATTCAGAGTTAACCTTTTTGGTTGAGAGACAAGCTTCTCTAGGGTTCTTTTGAGAATCTCTGAACTTATCAATGGCATCAATCCTTATGGTATTCTTGGGCTTATCAATTCTTTGGAATTGTGGCGCCTACCAGTTTTTGTTCGAAATTTCTTGGTTTCGTATCTCCATATTCCGTTATCCTTTTTCAGTGTTTCTTGAGTCAAAATCGTGTTTCGGAAAGCCATCTTGCACCTCGTTTTGGAAGCGCACGAATCTGAGGTCTATAGCGTTAGATACGTTCTGTTCTTTCAGGACGCGTTGGAGGCTAAATTTCTGGTGCGAAATTCCTTTCCTAGTTGATCCAATCATCCTTTTCTTTTGGGAATCATATCAGTCCCCAGGATCAAATCCTCCAGCTCCCCTTCCGGCTCTGGGCGTGGATTTTCTGGTTCATAGAAATCCAGCTCTACCATATTTACCGACCGCCGGGGCCGCCCATCGTTTCTTCTCACTTCGGCCATAACATCGTTGGTTCGGAGCCGCGGCGGGGATGACGGTCCTTCCTCCTCGACTCGGAGAGTCTCGAAGTAGCATTGCCGTGACTCCTTCGGTCATAGGACACTTCGACCACCCGATTTTTATCGTTGATCATCTTCGTTTCGGTGCTTAGTGGAGGCTAGCATGTCCCATTGTGTATAGTGGGTCGGCCCAATATAATATTGTAGGCAGAGCGGAAGTCAGCCACTACGAACCTTACGCGTTCTGACTTGAAAGCTTCCTTGGTTCCTAGTGTCAATCTGAGGTTTATGCATCCTTTTGGGAAGGAACGCTCTCCATTGAACCCGATAAGGGTGGATTTGCACGGCTTTAAGTCTTCAACATTGAGGTGCATCCTTCGGTATGCGTCCCAGCTTATGATGTCGGCCGAGCTCCCAAGATCCACGAAGATCCATTTGACTTGGCAATTTACTATGATTCCGGTGATAACCAGTTCGTCCTGGTGGCCGGGAATAACATCCTTGAGCTCCTCGTCTGTGAAGACTAATGGGGGTGGTTTCGGTTTCGATGAGCCGCCTTTGAACTTTGGTATATCTTTTATCGTCAGCACCTCCCGCAGGTATTTCTTGCGCTGGCTTATCGTATCTCCACCTCCTCCGAAACCGCCGCTGATGCCATTGCATTGGAGATCGTCTCGGGAAACCGTCGACGTGGGCCGGTTTCCGTTTCTTCCGGTTCCCGAGTGTCGTAGTCGGACTCCGCTACGTCGGCCATTACTCCGCCCTCGCTTGTTTTCCCTTGAGTTTTGATGACGTATTGGCGAAGTTTCCTTCTCTTACAAACTTTTCAATAGCATCCCCGAGTTCATAACACTCGTCGGTTGTATGACCGGAGCAGTCGTGGAAAGTGCAAAATTTTCCGCAATCTGTAGTGGACCGATTTCTGATAGGCCTCGGCTTGGCAACCCTTTTCATCTCGGTTTGAGCTACCTCCTTCCATAACTGCGAACGCGGCACATTTAGGGGGGTGTAGTTGCCGTATTTCGCCTTATTATCTGTCCTCTTCGGCGCGGTCGGCTCTCGCGCGTCTACGGGGTTCGTGCTTCGCTTGTCCGTCGGATCCCTTTTCTCGGCGATGAATTCCCGGCCTTCTCGGGTTCGTCTGCATTGGCAATTTCCATCTGCTCGACATCTAGGTACTTCTTTGCTTCGGTGTAAAATTCAGTCAGTGAATAGACTCGATTGTTGCACAGATGTGTGGCCAGGCGTGTCGTTGGGTCCAGACCGTTGACCAGACAATGTACGTGGACCTCTTCAGACAATGAGCATACCTGCATTGCCGTGTCTCCCGAACCGATCCAGGTACTTCGCAGCGGCGTTTCACCCTTCTTTTGTTTTACCTTACTCAAAGTGAATCGAGATTTCGGTTGCTTCTTCTTGGTGGCAAAGTGCAATTCAAACTTGCGCCCGAGGTCTTCAAAGTTCCGAATGGAATTATTGGGTAATGAACTCAACCATTTGTGGGCGGTCCGGTTGACGTGGCCGAGAAAAGCCGTAAGATGACTGCATCTCTATTGACCGACCCACATCGCCTTTTCAAATATCTCCAGTGGTGACGTGGATCCTGTGGTCCCATCGTACTGGGAAGATCGCTAGGTCGAAATTCTTCGGGTAGGGGCCGTGGCCATTGCTCGGGAGAATGGGGTCCCACCGAGCCTCGCTAAGTACTTCATCTTATATTGCCGCGGTGACCCCTGTGTCCGAGGTGCCGTGATTGCCTCTCGAAGCTCATCCGAGTCCTGATCCACGTCGAGGTCTCGGTCTTCAAAACTGTCACGGCATCGGTCTTTATAACCGTCTTGGCGATCTTCTCGGTCTCGGTCTTCGCATCCGAATCCTCAATTGCCTCTCCTTCTTCCCGTGGGGTCGGCCGGCGTTCTCGCTCTTTTCTCGCTTCCTCCTTTTTCCTGTCGCGGGCTCATCGATTTGACTCTAGGCTGCTATGCGGACTCACGTCTGTGCGTACAACCTCCTTTCCCTTCCGAGAACCTCTCTGAGTTCCGCGTTGGAACATGTTTTCGAGCTTTTCCTCGATCATTAACTCCAGAGCATGAAAATCCTCTTGCCGTTGGAGGTGATCTCGTTTTTCCTTATTTTCGAACCTCTGAAGCATCGACTTGGGTTCTCCTTAAAATGTGGACGTCGGTGTCTAGTACCTGAGCGTCTAGAGCCGGGGCTTTCGGGACTTGGACTCTTCGCGGTTCCTCTTGCGAAAGTTCGTTAGTTGAAGGAGATGTGCTCGCCGTGTCAGCAACGTGACCCTCCGGAGTCTTTTCTCGTGGAGGTTGATCATGAGTCTGCGGTTGACTCGGTCCGGCCCGAGGTTGATTCGGTGGTAAATTGCTTTCATCATGCGGCCTAGGCCTAATCGCGGCTTTGCCTGTGGCTTCTAGTGTTTGCCATTAGTGGTCACGGGGATAGAAATTTAAGGATCCCCACGGTCGGCGCCAATGTTCGGTATAACACGGATGTCCAGCCTAAGGGTGGTATTTTGATCTTGGATAGCTAGGCTCGCCCGAATATCTATAGAAGAGATAATCAGAAGAGCGTGGGATCACTGTACATGACAAAGGGGTGGTGTGTGTGCACAGTGAGACTGAATGTAAATAGTCTAGGGTTAGAACGTATGCACCTTGTTACTTGACCTCTGTATTTATAGAGGTGTCCGGTGCAATATCCGGGGCGTGCAATTAATGAGGCAAGTATCTCGGAAGGCCGTTACGATATAGGTAGATCTTGCCTAGCCGAGATTTCTGGATCTCCCCCTATGATTAGGGGATCATGCCTCTTGGCTCCGTTTGGGCCGCGCCATGGACTTGGGCTTTTGGGCTGGTCCGTAACACAAATGCTATATTATAAGAGTTTGGATACAGTAATATTGAGAGTGAGGTGTTTGGGCATTCAAATTCGGAAATTAGAGACTCAATAGGTTGTTTGCCTGTGACTAGCATTTGTCCCATACAGAAAAACTTCTAGAAGAAGTGAGGCGAGGAAGCAATAGATTCATCTTGTCATGGAAGATAGACATAAAGGCTAAGGATTTGTAAGAGTGACCAGGAGCTAATAGTTTAAGATGTTACACTTATAACCCATTATCTATTTTAGATCAAGAAAAATATACCTTATGATCATTAGATCAGGAAAAAAAAATTTAAAGAAAAGAAAAATTACCACAACTTCTGCAATCACACGTGACTGCCTTAAAGGCCTCAATAGATAAGCCAGCCCCCTTGTGACTAGAACGACAAGACATATTTGCAATATAGCCAGAGGAACTGCAAACTCAAGAGGATTATCTTCTTGAAATCCTCCATTTGAAGTAGCTTTCATTGGTAGAGGGCAAGAACTTCCATTTGTGGCAATGTTAGTCATTTCCCTAAATTTCTGCAGTGTTAGGGATCTGGTAAGTGACTAGAGTAAAAAAACTTTAGGTTCAGCGAGAACAAGAGATACAAAAATGAAAAACCGATGAAAATATATTCAGATCATTAAAAAAATTCCAATTCCAAGGCAAATGGCCAGTCCTAGTAATAGCTGTGAAACAATCATAAATCAAGATTTTGAGTATTCGAAAAAATGAAATTAACCCTTACAAACTATATAAACAAGTAATGAACTAAAATTATCCAAAAGTCTCGAACGAGAAAAGTAGCACTCTAAATTTTTGCAACTAGAGAAAGCGGGGAATGTAATGTAAGCAATAGTTATTCATATGAAGACACCATAAAATTTGACGATACCTTGATGTGAAAGCAAAATAAACAAGAATATCTCTAAAGAAATTAGGATGACCGCACTAATGTTTTGATGACCGCAGTCAAGCGTACATGAGTGTACTTTATATAGATGGGACAAGGGATTATGGATAATTAAAATTTGAATTTAATTAACATATCTAATTTATTAGCGATATGTAATAAAGATATTTATCCATTCAAATTAGGATATATTTATTTAATATATGGAAAATCTAAATAAAATAGGGAGAGTTAGTGTGAATGACCAAGGAAACAAAATATTTATTAATAAAGATCTTAAAAATTATTATTATTTTTAAAGATAAAAATTAAAATATAAATTTATTATTACAAAATCAACCTTTTGTAATCCTACGCTTAAATAATCAAATTTGATGATATTTCTATGTTTATTTTGATCAAAGAAAATATCTATATATGCAATTAAATATTTTTATGATCTCCGACACATAGCCGAGATAAAGAATTGTAATATAAAATCTTGGCTTGTGGTCTTGTGGAATTCAAGAATATCATAAAAGTACAATAACTTTATTATAAAACTCGTATTTAAAAATATCATTTCTAGTTTTACTTGTACCATACTACTTCCGCTATGAGCCGTGAAACGCCGCTAGATTATCTAACTCCAAACAAGGGTTAGAAAAAGAATGAAAGCCAGGCACATGGCCTTTGCCTCTGCCGAGAAGATGGACCGCTTTGTTTGCTTTGGTCCAAGTCCAAGCTCAAGCCCAACTCGATCCTTCAAATTCCGTAGTTCCCTCTTCATCTACTCGTGAGAGGCGTAAATATGGGTGGAAGGCCATAGCGCATTTATTAAAAGTCGCTCGATTGAAAGGCTAGACGCAGCAAAGAGATTTTTCAAAAAAAGCGCCAAGACTTTTTTTTTTAACAAAGCCGGGCTTAGCTTCCCAATAGGCCTGTAAAGCCTATTAAGCCGGCCTGTTAAAAGAAAGGTAAAATTGTAAATATCTATTTTTTTTTTTGAAAAAAAAAATCTCTTTGCCCTCAAACATAAAGTAAGCCAAGGCAATTTAAAAAAAAAAAAAAAAAAAAATCAAGTCTCTCATTTCATTTCCGCGTCTGCTTGCACGACTCGACTAGTAGCCCTAAATCTAATTTCACGATCGCATCTTCATCTCTTCGACTCGGCCTCACTGTCTTCTCAGTCGCCTACTCGCACGTCTCAGGCCGCGATTCGTCCTCACCGAGTCACCGTCGTCCGTCGCATGCTCGAGAGTCTCGGCCACGATTCGTCTCTTCGAGAGTCTCGGCCTAACCGTCTTCTCAGTCACATACTCGCACGTCTCAGGCAGCGATTCATCCTCACCTCACCGTCGTCCATTGCATACTCGAGAGTCTCAGAGTCTCAGCCTCTGTCTCTGTCTGTTGTTCGCTGTATCGCCCTACTCAAAACCTATGTAAGTTCTTCACCGAAACCCTAATTTCACGTCTTGTTCTCACTCTGAAAAGATGCAAAGATCTGCATTTTTGAATGTATTTTAGATATCGTTTGAAAACTGTTTCAGTGATGTTCCTAATGAATCGTAGTCTAATTTTGTTCAGCTCTAGTGCCAATTGGCTACATGGAAAGTGAATTTGGGTCTGTAATCAGTTAGTATTTGGCGAAATATGCTATGTTCATTACGCTTTGTGCTGGAAGCTGAATCGTGGGTCTGTTAAGGCCTGTAAAATTCAAGTTTTCAGCTCTAGTAAAGTTGCATTTTTCTTTTTCATACTTGTGTTTGTATCCTATCCGAGGCTACCTTATTCTATTGGTAGAGATTTTTGTTCTGTTATTAGATTTTTGCGCCACTTGTTGAACCAGTGGCCCATATGAACGTGATCTGCTTATTAGATTTTTCCAATTCCAATACATGCTCAAGGTTTTTGGTTCGGTTATTATGTCATTACTTGATGGATGATTGCTTTTATTCCATTGCTTTTGAATCATATGGTGACTGTGACGAATTTGGAGTGCTATTTGCTTCGAAAAGTTTAGATATCCTGTATTTCTACTACTAGATTGCATTTGCCAGATTTTGTTTTTGTTTTTTTGGTATGGGGCAGTTTAATCCATAGGAAATAATATTGTTCATAGCTTCTACTCTGTCCTTACTTTCAGAAGTGGAAATTCCCTGTTTAGCCAAAGAATCAGCCAGTGTTTCCATCTCTTGGGACAAATTGAAGAATTAGATCCCAATTCTTCCTTTTCATTCTCCATTCTGCGGTTTTTGGACGTCTGCCCTGCTGGGCACTTACGGGCGATGATCCAACGTGATAATTTGGGAGTCAATCCCTCGTGTAATCCCTTATTTGCTTTCTAGTTTTATTGCAATCCTTTTGTATATAAAAAAAAAAAGTGCTCGTGAGAGAGAGAATTGCTTCAGAGAGCAGTCCCATCGTTCCTTCTTCACTGCTCGCGAAAGGGAGAATCGCCTTAGAGAAGAGCCGTTCGAACTTCCAAGCCACGAGAAGGCTGTTATCGTCCCTCCGATTGGTAAGCAACATGATTAATCAGCCGATTTTTCTCTCAGATTCTCAATGCTTTTCTTTTACTCTTTTTCTTCTTCGGAGACGATGCTCTTCAATGTGCATTTGTTTAATTTCTTTCATATCTACCAAACCAGACGCTTTTACCCTTCAAAAGGACATTAATTTATCAAGAGTTCCTTTTGTTTTATAATTGTTGAGTATATTCCGTTGAAAATAAGTCTGTTAGTGCACCAGTGACTAAGAGAACTATCTGAGAGGTTTGTTACGTAGTTTTCTCTTAACATTCCCAGAATGTAACTCGTGAGTAGGCATTGATTGAGCGCCAAGCTGCCAACTTCCCTGATCATCAATCTCTGACTGCCCCTTTTTTTGGGTTGGCGGAGAAACAAGCTTCTTTAGATTTGAATGGAATTACAAGAGAGGACTGTGGGATAACCTTTTCTGTAAAAACCCAGAAAAAGATGACAAGGTGGTGTTTTTTTCTTTTTTTGGGGGGCATAAACTTTAGAAAATATTGAAGCCCTTTAATCCTTACTCCTATATCATTCATAGGGATTCGAACAAATCACTAGAGTTGCCTAAGTATTATTACAGTTTTTAGTTTCCTTTCCAACCAAATGCTCCTAACCACAAAAAGACTGTTTTCCCATGGTCAATTGTGTAGTGTGTACTTTCAGGACACCATAAACATAGGCCCTTCCTTATCTTTTTGTTGTTTCCCTCCTGAGATGGGTGTTTCATAACAGCCCTATTAATTCCTTGTGTGGGTGGTGCTTTCTAACTAAGGTTATGCTAACCTCTAACGGCTCTAGGGCATTTATTGTAACTACCGTAAGTACCTTCTAACTCCTAACTTATTTACACATATACTACCTAATATAACTACCAGTCCTGTATTAATTACAATTTGTGCATCAGAATTTCAGAATGCATAGGCAGCAGAGGCTTTGATCTCAAAGAAAATAACATGGAAGAATGAGTTTGTTTTGGGAATAAGAAGGAGAGTTCTTACACACGGCATTAATGGCGGTTTCTTCTACTCCCCCTGATATACATGTCATTACTTATTGCTATTAGATTAAGCATCCTCACAAGACTTCAACCTTTTTTTTCCCTAAAAAAAAAAAAAAAAAAAAAAGACAAATTGTGCTTAGCCTTCCGAAAAGAAAGCTATTATCATGGTTGTCTGATACCTCCAGTACCCTGTTTTTAAACTTCTCTTGGTACTAACAGTATTTTCTTGTTTCAAATTCGCTGGATCATCAGTGACCCTTTTCTGATGAAGAAAAAGTTCATCAGAAAAAGTTACATTGTTGCAAATAATCAGGAGAAATACTCTCGGGCTTCAATTACGTTCTTTGTATCCCAGTAGTTTAGAGCCCTCGTGTTGCTTGTTTGCATTTGATAGAGGTTATTTGTATTAAGCTTTTGCAAATGTGGCTGCTCATATTTGAGCTTTAAATTGTTGGGCATAAGCTGTCTGATTACTGATCAAGTAGTCAATTTACATGTTCACTGATTTTTTGCTTTTTTGATTTGTAATGCATGTCATCGTTTCTTTCTTTTTCCCTTTTTTAATTAAGAGCCTGATTCCCTTTTTTTTTTTTGCAAAGGCACAAGAGGATGATCAAGAAATATCTCTGATGGATTATCACCAATAGCAGGTTTTTAGTCACTTTCACTTTATTCCTCTTTTGCCATTTCTCCCACACATGTACATCCTTATAATTAACTTCTTTTTTAAAAAAAAAAAAAAAAAATTTGCCCCCATATTTGGAAGAACATGCTGTTCCTAGAAAATTATGTTTGATGATGAACTTAATTGGTTGTTTTGGGCTTGGGCTTGCAGTAATCTTTTCTTACAATGAAACATTCCTTTGGGCTTTTGTATCTTTTAGTTTAGTATCTGTTTTTTTGCATCTTTTAATTCTTCAGGATTTGCAATTACTGGCCGCACTGGCTACATAAGTGATGTAGGGATGCAAAGAAAGGCATGTGGGATCCGTAGTTGCATGCTTGAAAGCTTGCATTTGTGCGCAATTTTCTTAGCATTTGATTGTCTTCCTCTTGTTGAGAATATCAGAAGTTTATCTATTCCTCGTGAGGAAACTGTTTTTTTTTTTTTTTTTTGATGTGGCTAGGATTATCAATTTGATGAAACAATAACTCATACTGTTGTGAGCCAAAAAAAGAAACTTAAGGAAACTTACCAAGCACTTTCTAGCTCCTTTGATTGAACCCTGAAATTTTTGTAGGCAATACTCAATATTGGATGACCTAAGATTGCAATTTTGTGCATGCTTCTTTAGTTGGACATAGTCGGTTAATCTCCCTTTAAAGCAAGAAAAGTTTCCAATGTTCACCATGTCCTTAAAAGAAGATAGCCGAGTGTTATATTTGGACTTTAATCAATGCCAATATTGATATATCTATGAAACTAATCTCGGACACTGTAAAACTTATTTTGGGTAGCTTTACCTACACCCACGTTAATGATCGTAGGTTACACGGACCTAATTTTTGAACTACGATACTTGTGTATTACAGTATTTTACTTTTTTGGTGTATAAAGTAGAACCTTTTGGATTTTTAGAAGACATTTTGGTTAAGGTTAAAGGTTTGGCCTTTAAAATGGATTCTCTTGGATTGTGTGGTTGAGCATGAGTTCTTTACATTGCATCATGACTCTAGAGTACATCATGAACATAATTTGATTTGGAGTTTTAAGCATATGCATGGTTTCTACTCATGAGACTCTTGTGAATTTCCTCTGGACATTCTTAAATCTTATCCCCATTTCTGTATGGCTGCTGCTCACATTGATACCTTCTCTTTCTTGAAGGAACTTGATGTGGAGGCACTCCAAAAGGATCTCTCTCCTCCTTACATTGAGGAGCCTTTAGTCATGGAATTGGAACCACCACCGACAAGGATTTGTCAAGGAGGAAGGCCTATGCTCCAGAGGTTTATGATTCTCGTCTGTGATGAGATTTTTTGCTTCAAGAGGTCGTCCCTTTCCTCCCTTTACTTAGTTGCATGCTTGATTTGTGAATTTTTCTGCATTGCACTTTGCTAATTCTGAGATACACATGCAAAACCGAACTTATCATGAATGAATGAATGAAGCAAGTATCGTTTACATATTGATGCTGGGAAATTTGTATCATAAGTAGAATGTTCTCATGCACTGAAACTGGTTATGTGCATGGTTTAGCCTTGTGTGAGTTAGTTTAGAATGTACAAACCTTGATGGAAGGATTTGAGCCTTATTATCATTCATAAATTCAGTGTGCATACACCACTTGATTCAATTTCCTCTAGAACTTGTCTTGCGTCTTAATCAAGGCCACATAATTGCACAAGAGTCATGAATATGATTGAGGCATTCTATTTCTTCACCCGTTTTCCTAAACACAAGCCGTTTAAATCAATCCCTTGCTAACCCCATTGAGCCCTTCACTTTCATTTCTTCTTTACATATGCATTGAATCTGAATTTATACATAAGACTTGATTTCGTATTTGATAGAATTTCCTTTGAGATGAAAATAATTGGATACTTTCGTGCATTTTTGTATATTTTGGTACGTGGTCAACATTGATGATGTCACTTATTGAGTTTGACATATGGCTGGTTAGTTGTTCCTGGACTGAGAAAAGGAAAATATATGTGAGTGTATAGAAAAAAAGAAAGAAAACAGAAAAAGCCAGAAAGGAAAAAAATGAAAAAAAAAAAGGAGAAAAAGGCAAGGAAGAGAAAGGAAAAGCCATGTGTAGAAAGAAGAAGAAAAAAAAGGTAAAGAAGGCAGAACAAAAATGTCCTGAAAAGAACAGGAAAAAAATAGAGAAAAGGAAAAGGAGAGAACAAATTGTCCAAAGAACTCTTTCAGCTTATGAATCTAATTTGAACCAATAGATTTATGCTTAAACAGTTAAACATTGCTGTAAATGACAGCAAATGCTGAAGTTTCAACCACTTGATGATTGTCTGATTATCGCTCATCACCTGCTTATATTTCAGATTATGTGCCATTCTTTTTTCCATTTCCACTTAGACCTTTTCAACATTACAACCAAAGCAAAGACCTCTTGATTCATTACTCTAGTGTATAATGAGTGGTGGAGATGGTAGACACATTACAAGCCTATGGTAGGGGTTGGACTAGTGGAGAGGAGTGCAATTACCTTAAGAGAGGAATGTGAGAAGTGCAAAACAGGACCAAGTTGTATTCTAAAGCATTACTCACTATTGGCTAGGCTAAGTACATGGACTATTTGATTTGCATTTGTACACTTTGCTTTTGATATTAGTTGAAGTATGATATACTACAATGCTTGCATATTTTGATTTAAGCTTGCTACATTCTCACTTATACGTCTATTCGGTTTTGTATTGGATTTCCTTGATTGAATCTTTTTCTAGGGAGTGCAAAAGTGCAAGTGTGGGGGAATTTGATAAACCATTATTTTTATATGGTTAAGTGAGCATTTTTGTGGGATTTTATGAATAATATAGAGTATTATTTGCATAATTAGGCATGAATAAGATAAATGCATATAGTAGGAGATTTTGATTAAAATGATTATTTTAGCAGCAATTTAGTAGAATTTCCAGATTTGGACACTGGCTATTTGGTTGTTGTTTGTATTGCAGGTGTAATTCTGAAATTAGTGTGGTTGGAATTGAGGAAAGCTGAATCCAAAGGAACTCATTTTCATTACTAATGGAATTTGGCTTCCACCTAATTGTTGAGGAGGCAAGAGGCTGCTATTAAATATGAGAGAGCAACGGTGTAACTTAATACCACCTCTTGTTTGATTATGTATGGTCAGAACCAAATTATCTTTATAGTTTGAGATATATTTCCATACTTGAAGATGCATCTTAACCCTTTATAGTTTGATGTATTGACTTATTTCTCCTTTCTCCTTTATTATTTGCTCTCATCCTCCCCCTTATTATGTTATTTATATTTATTTTTGTCTTTTCACATGAATTTATTATTGTTTAATAAATATTATTAATAATACTTAATTATTCATGCTGGTTATTAATGCCTTCTTTCAAATACTGTATGGTTTCTTTATCAATAATTTAGCATTCATTATTTTTTGCCCGAAGTTGTCTATTTGTTTTATTTATTATCTTGTTAATTAATTTATTTGCTTATTCTCAATGAATTATTAATTGATTAATTTACTTTTTCATGAGACATGTTATTTATTTTATAATGAATAGTTAATGTTTTGTGAGTTTTAAATTTAGTACTTGTAAAGTTACTTATCTTTTCAATTCATATATGTACCTTATTCATCAGTTGCTACTGTCTTTTTTATATTTATTTATGTTTACTATAATTCTGAATAAGTTCTTATCCCATTCATTGTCTTCCTTTTATTTGATAGATTATTCCTTTCTATTTTTCTGTTTATTTATTTTGCCTTTTAATATTTGAATTATCTCCTTCATTTGCTTGTCTTATTCATGAACCAATTAGTTAAGAGTTGTGAATTATTGGAGCTGAAACTGCTACAATATGAAGTAGGGCTCCTCCCTCCTTTTGCTTTGAATTGTTAATTTTTGTGCAGTATCTTGGATCTTGAGTTTTGCCTAGGATCTTTCATATAATTTTCAATTTTCCCTCCATTTACTGCTTGTAATTTATACATTTTTACAGGTGTTGTCGTCTCTAATGCTAGAAGTTTTCTCTTACAAGATAGGTGTGAAATACTAATAATAGTAATTATAAAAATTAATAGAATCTGTGGTTATCTTATGTCTTCTGTTGCTGATGTCGTTGACTATTAGTCTATTAGAAAAAAGTGCAAACATGTTCATGTCATCGTGTATTGTGTTTGTGCAGGTCTTTCCTCCCAATGAAAAGATTGAGAACATCAATGACCAATACTGGACATGGAGAAAAGAGGAGGAGGTAAGAGTCTCTCTGTGTAACTAGAAAGAATGGGCTGGTGGGAGCTGAAAACTACAAGCATTCCTGCTGTTACTTGTGCAAATAATGACACCACTAGGTTGTTTTTTTTTTCCTTTATTTAATTAAATTTTTTTTTTTCGGTACTTCTAATTCTTGTCTAGCAAACTATTTATTTTATTATATCATGAGTGTTACAGATTCCCAAATAAGATGGTGCTTCGTTTAATATATCTAGGTGTTCTCCTTTATTCATTATACGTTTATTTTTCATAAATTTATCTTAGCTGTTCTCCACACTAATGATTTTAATTAAATGTTTTTGTAGCTTTTCTCCTTTTGTTGTTTAATATATCTAGTGTTACGAGGAATTGATTTGCTTCATAGTCTTATGTTAGGATCCTCCTCTAAACTAGGAAATAATAAAACTGAAAATAGAAATAAACAAGAGGGAGTGAAACAACTTTTGACTGATAGCATAGTTATATGGAGCAACGCATTACATTCAAAGGCACAACACTATTCTGCTGCACATGCAGACATACCAATGGAACTAAAACAGGGAGGATAATGATTACAAAACACAATTAAAGATTACAAGACACCTAGACAACAATAAACACAAATACACATAAACTCTTAACATAAACACATAGGCTGCCAATCTTTCGAGAGGCCACAATTCAAAATTCTTGTCTGCCCCTTTCTTTGAAACAATATTAAAGACCCCAAAAGTGACTCACAAAGCCCTCTTCTCATAGGCTTAGACCATAGCAACCCTATAGCCACCCTACTTCTCTATTTCTTTCTCCTAGTTAGCAAATCACAGTCCTGACCGACAAAAGGTGCCCCTTTCCATTATCGTGTATCTTCCTAGGTATTGAAAAGGGGTCCTAACATCTAGTAAACGAATAAGATGGTTCTTTGTTCTATTTTTACTGATGTGGAAGCTAATGTGGAGAAATAAACTTATATGCCGTTTAAATGATAGATCACTTTCTGTTCTTATTGTTTACAAAAATTTATCTGAACAATCAAAGTGAATCTGTAGGGAAAGCAGAGCGGGAGACACTGAATCACTGTTTTGTTCTTTCTGGAAAGCTGGTGTGGGCTGTTCGAATTGATATCCATATACTAGACAGTGTAGGGTGAGCTGTAGTTTATTTTTCTTTGTATATTGTCCACTTTGTTTCTCCATTTTTTCTTATTCTACACATTAGTAGTTTAACTGAATCAGCTCAACATAGTTTATTTCCAACTACATTTTTTTGCTATTCTTTCTTATATAATCCTGATTTACAGTGGAGTCAAAGAACTTAATTGTGTAGGTCTAGTGGTATGCATAATGAAAATGAGAGAGAAGGAGAAATAAGAAGGAAGAGAAGAGAGGGTGGTAGATATAGAAGAAAGGAGGGAGAACCAGTAGAACTCTTGTGTTGATTTCATACCTAACTAGTAAGCACCTTATTTGAGTCCAAACGATAATTTTTTAAAAAAATGTAAAATGGGCAGCTGAGCAAGTGAATTGAGTTAAAAAGAACCCCTATGTAGGTGAGCTGAGTGATACACTTTATATCCCATGTGTCTCTATCCTGCTTGAATTCAATCTTGCTAAGCTTTGTGTCTAAAAATGGTTTCTCTATTTGTGATTGATGACTTGGATTGTGTGCTTGGCTCTAGGTTGCATTTCTTGAGATATTTGCAATCTGCAACCCATTCAATTTGTCTCTCCTCTTATTCTTTCCCTTTTGTTTCTTATCCATTCTTTCCATTACCCATGTTTTATTTGTCACTTAAGCCAACATTACATCCCAATAAAAGTCCTCATGATTTATGCTTGATAAGTGATTTTTAGGTGGAGATGTGGACTATGGTCAAGCCTATGGTAGTGAGAATAGGTAGGATGGAGCGCAAACACAAACCTACAAGATGAGAGGAAACACTTTACCTAGTGAGGGAATCAAGGTTGCATTGCATCCCTGTCAACTTTTTTACCATGGTACTAGTTGACTTGAGGTGAGTGACATGATTTTAATGGCTGGGCATTGATGTATTTGGTGATCCTCTATGCTGTAACTTGTTCATCCTACTTGATTTTCTTGGGATTTTTACTTTCTTCTTTTAATTTTCCTCTCTATATGCAACCTTCAAGTCTTACCCTGCCTTCCCCATCTTGATTTGTGAATAGCATGCATGCTGTCGATTACTCAGTACGGTTCCTCTTACCAAGCCCCCTATTTTAATGTTCTCAAATTCTTCAAAGATCTGATTTGGAATTTTACTTTGGTTCCCCCTTTTCCTTCTCTCCTTGGAGGCCATCTCCGAAGTCCTAATATTAAAAAAATTATTTTTTTTAAAAAAATTATTATTTATGAAGCTAGGGAGGAAATGAAACTGTTCTATTATGAAGGTGTAATTTTAATCAAGAAGAAATTATTTTTGAACTGTAGTTTGCATTACTTCTGTTTGCTTTGTGGTTTTTATAGGAGAGAACATTTAGCTTTCATGTTGCCTGGAAGATGGGAGGTTTTGGGTTTTGGTGTAACTCTGGTAATTTTTTTTTGTTGGCATTTTCTTATGGTTATGCCTAAATCTATTAGATTTCCAAGTCACTTTTAGGAGAAGGTTGCAGCTGGCGTATATGTGGGTTGAATGAGTTAAAAATTTCATTGGAATATGTCATGTGCTCTAAATTTCTGGAACATATCATTTTTTTTTTAAATAAAAAAATCCCATTGATTTGATGATTGTACAGATTGGAATTATAATGACAAATATCTTGGGTAGAATGATGCTTGACTAAATTATGTATTTTTCTTCCGTTGACTTGCAGTTTCAAACTTAGTGAGTTTCTATAACCCTGACTGCATTTGTAAGTTGAAGATCTTAAATGAGTACACAGGAGAGGAGTGGAGATAATTGAAAATGGAAAGAGCACTGAAAATAGTCTACAGACTGTCACTGACATTGATCGGAGATAGATGCTTGTGAGTTCCATATCTGCGAGGTAGGACAAATATTTAAAATCCATGCATCAATTATAAGGAATAATTAGACGGTGCAAACTTCATTGGTTGTCAAAAAAATCACAAACCCAAAGGAAATGCTTAAAATATTGGACAATGCGTGAAAGAGCAGCAGTTGCATAAGGCATTGAGTAAGATTAAACCAAGCAACATACACTATTAAATTAAGGTTTGCTTTAGACCATAAATGATATTTTTAATTTCTCTTTTTCACAAGAGTACTTGAAATGCGTTTGGCACTTTTTCTCAGACCTTTCATTCTAAAGTATTGGATTTTATGAGGTTCGAGATGAGCATCCCAAGCAAAGCTCAGCGACCATTTGTGTGTGTGGTAAGCCGAAAATGTCTCCTCCCTCCATTTATTTTTTGTTTAATAATCTCCTTCTCTTATGTCTATTAGCTAGGCTACTACTTTCTAATATATTAGTAAAATAAGATCCCCTTTGTAGGCAATAGATTTCTATCGACATTGTCTTGGATGAACAAATTTGATGGTGGATGGGACATATTCATATTTAAGTTGTCAGCTTTTCATTACCCACTCCAATTTGTCAAAACCCCACAAGTAACACAAGTAATCTCTTCACCCCTTTCTTTTCTATGAAATCTTGGTTCGCCCAAATATATGGTGTTTTTCTTTACAAGTTCAAATGTTATGCTTCCTTACTTATCAAGTTGTTTTATAAAGTTGCAAATTGTAGTCCCTTTACTCGTATCTCTACATATCTATCATTTCTTGAATAAAACTTGCATTTTGAGTTTGTCCCAATTTTAAAGGCGGGAAAATTGAAGTGGGATTGGAAACAACTGACTTTTCACGATTCTACATTGGTCGCTCTATGGTGAAGCCCTAACTCCTCAATATGCTTGATAGGTGAACTGATCCTTTTCCCCTCTTCTATAAATCTATGATTTATAATTATTATTATAACCATTAATAATTATTATCTTATGCTTCTTCCTAATTTACCCTTTTCTCTTTGTATAATTGAACTTTTGAGTGGTTTAAGTTTTAATGTGTTTATATTTAAATTATTTAAATGGACTTTTGTCATATTTGTTTTTAATATTTATCCTCCTATTTTCTTTTTCTCTTTTTTCTTCTTTCATTATGATGAGATTTTCAAATTATTCTATTTATTACGTTTCATTTATTATTTGTTACTTTTTTGCCATATATTGTTTGTTACTATTTACTTATTATTTATTATTTTTAATACTTGTTATTAAAAAATATATCTATTATTTAATAACTAATAATATTTATGAATTTTTAATATATATAAAAAAATAAATAACTATTTTACTTTTCCACGATTTCATCTCATTTCTTTCTAATTTTGATTTTCATGCTAATTCAACATTCCTCATTTAGTATTATATTTTTATTTGTTTTATCTTGTTTCTATAACTTTATAAGTTAATGGCGCTTCGTGTGTTTGTGCTATTTAAATTTAAATGTACCATTTTGTTAGATGACAATTAATAATTTTTTCTTTCGTGATTTGGAGTTGCTTAATATGTTTGCATTATTATTATTTTCTTGCGAGGTATGTATTGTTTAAATTGATTTAAATGTGCTATTTTATTTATATTTAAATATTTAAATTTCTATCTGATGAATCCAAATAATTTTCTATTTAATTAGTTATTTTTCTTCTACTTTTTTCATGTCTCCCTGTTGCTTCATTTTTGCTAATTCACTATTTCTAATTTTGTATTATATTATATTAATTATTCTCTTTTTTCAATAATTTTATAACTTTTAAAGGTTAGGGTTGGGTATATATTAATATTTAAAATATTTAAATGAACTTTGGCAGTTATATTTAATTTTATTATTCTTGTTTTTTTCGGTTTTTCTTATTTTCTCTCCTCTTTTTTATTTGTTTTGTAGTTCGTGATTATTATTATTATTAGCTATAAAAAAAGATTGCTACTCCTTATTTGTTACTATTTATTATAATACTTATAATTTAATTTAAATGGATTTCGGCAGTTATATTTAATTTATTTATTTATAAATTATCATGTAAGATAGTTATTTTATTCTTCCATGCTAATTCATCATTCATCATTAATACATTTTTCTGTTTTCTATAACTATAATTTAATGGACTTTTCGAGTAATTTAGGTGCTTAATATGTTTGTGCTTATTTTAATTATTTGAGTTAATATTTTTGTGGTATTTGATTTAGATGCGCTATTTTGTTATTATATTTAACTTATTATTTGATTATGTTAACAAGCAGTTAATTTTTCCTTTAATTAGTTAATTTTTTAATTTATGATATTTATCTATCTATTTATTTTCCATTTGTTTATTTGATCTTTTTATTGTCATGCTAATTCATCCTTCCTCATTTGGTATTATTTTAATTTGGTCTCTTTTGTCCATAACTTTATATAACTTAATGGACTTTGGAGTATTTGAAATCAATTAATATGTTTGTTTTGTTTAAATTAGTAACCATAATTCTTTCTCTTTTCCTTATTGTCTCAGTATGATGAGATTGTGTATCTATTCCATTTGTTGTTTGTTATTTATTATTTGATACTTTTTTTATTTTAATATTTATTACTCTCTCCGGTTCTAAATATAAGACAAAGTTAGAAATTTTTGGAGAGATTAAGGTTTAAATAAATTACTAAATTATATGATATGTTGTATATCTTTAGATTATATGTCGGTTTATTTATACAAGCTAATAACATTCAATTGGGGGTTTTTATTGTGGGTCTTTGTTCAATTTGTTGTAGTTAAATTATTTGATATAGATGCATTATTTTGTTTTCATATAGTCTTATTTGACTTAATTTATTTTTTACTTAATATGTTTGTGCTATTTGAATTATTTGATTTTGATTTTCTATTTTATTGTTGTTTTTTTAAGTTTTTGTCATGTTTAATTTAAATTATTTGTTACTATATATATATGTTGTTATGTTCGTGCTATTAAAATAAATGAATAAATCCATATATCACACACTATTAAATTATGATATTTGGTTAGTTTAAATTCTTCACATGATTTATAATTATAACCTATCACCTATTTATCTTATCCTATTTCTTGTACCACTTTTAGTTGTTGAATATATTTGTGTGTGTGACATATGGATTTATTATTTTTTTTTTTTTCCTATAACTAATTTGTTAATTTATTTACATATGCATTTATTCATTTATCTTTTTCTTCTTTTGTATCTCAATATTGTTGTAATTGATTATGTGTGTGTGTGATATATGTATTATTCATTTATTTATTTTTCGTTTTTTCCAAGATCAATTTTTTGTTGTAATTGTTTGTTGGTTTGTTTGTGTTTTAAATTTAATTGTATCTCAATGTTGTAATTTATTGGTTTGTATAGACATATTATTTTTTATTTTTTTTTTTTCCGCTTTTCAAGATAGATTTTTCTTGTAATTGATTGTTGGTTTGTTTGCTTGTTTTATTAATTTAAGTGTGTGTGGTTTATAGATATGTGTATTCATTCATTTATTTTTTTTTTCCTTTTTCATATCTCAATTTTCTTGTAATTTATTATTGTGTATGTGTGAGTTGTTGATTTATTTTTTTTTCATTCATTTATTTTTTATCCTTTTTCCAAGGTCACGTTTATTGTTGTAATTGATTGTTGGTTTGTTTGCATGTTTTAAATTTAATTGTTTATCCTGTGAGTGTGGTTTATAGATATGTATTTATCCATTTTTTTTTCCTTTTTCATATCTCAATTTTCTTTTGTAATTTATTATTGTGTGTGTGTGACATAGGTATGTATTTATTTATTTTTTGTTTTTCCAAGATCAAGTTTTTTTTTGTTGTAATTGATTGTTGGTTTGTTTGCTTGTTTTAAATTTAATTGTTTCTCAATTTTTTTGTGGTTTATAGATATGTATTTATCCTTTTTCCAAGATCATGTTTATTGTTGTAATTGATTGTTGGTTTGTTTGTTTTAAATTTAATTGTTTACTATGTGTGGTTTATAGATATGTGTTTATTCATTTATTTTTTTCCTTTTTTCATATCTCAATTTTCTTGTTGTAATTTATTGTTGTGTGTGTGTGAGACATATGAAGTTGTTGATTTTTTTTTCATATTTCCTATATCAAGATTTTTGTTGTAATTGATTGTTGGTTTGTTTGCTTGTTTTAAATTTAAGTGTTTACTCTGTGTGTGGTTTATAGCTATGTATTTAGTCATTCATTTATTTTTTTCCTTTTTCCATATTTCAATTTTCTAGTTGTAATTCGATTATTTTGTGTGTATCACTTTTTTTTTTTTTTTTTGTAATTTATTGTTGATTTGTTTCCTTGCTTTAAATCCAATTTTCTTGTTGTAATTTTTTATTTTGTTGTGGGTGTGACATTGGTGTTTATTCATTTTTTTTTCCTTTTTCCTATATAAAGATTTTTGTTGTAATTGTTTGTTCTAAATTTAATTGTTTCTGCGTGTGGTTTATAGATATGTATTTGTTCATTTATTTTTTTTCCTTTCTTCATATCTCAATTTTCTTGTTGTAATTGATTATTGTCTATGTGTGTGACTTGGGTATTTATTCATTTATTTTTTAGTTTTTTTCAAGATCACGTTTATTGTTGTAGTTGATTGTTGGTTTGTTTGTATGTTTTAAATTTAATTGTTTTTTTCTTGTGTGTGGTTTATAGATATTTATTTGTTCATTTATTTTTTTCCCTTTTTCATATCTCAATTTTCTTGTTGTAATTTTTTATTGTGTGTGTGGGTGTGACATTGGTGTTTGTTTATTTTTTTTTTCCTTTTTCCTATATAAAGTGTTTTGTTGTAATTGATTGTTGGTTTTGTTTGTGGTTTATAGCTATGTATTTATTCATTCATTTTTTCCTTTTTCCATATCTCAATTTTCTTGTTGTAATTTATTATTTTGTGTGTGTGACATAAGTATTTCTTCATTTATTTTCTTTCATTTTTCCAAGATGACTTTTTTTTTTTTTTTGTAATTTATTGTTGTTTTGTTTCCTTGTTTTAAATTCAATTTTCTTGTTGTAATTTTTTATTGTGTGTGTGGGTGTGACATTGGTGTTTATTCATTTTGTTTTTCCTTTTTCCTATATAAAGATTTTTATTGTAATTGATTGTTGGTTTGTTTCTTTGGTTTTAAATTTAATTGTTGTTTGTGTGTGTGGTTTATAGCTATGTATTTATTCATTTACTTTTTTCCTTTTTTCATATCTCAATTTTCTTTTGGTGTAATTGATTATTGTCTATGTGGGTGACTTAGGTATTTATTCATTTATTTTTTATCCTTTTTCCAAGATCACGTTTATTGTTGTAATTGATTGTTGGTTTGTTTGCATGTTTTAAATTTAATTGTTTTTCTGTGTGAGGTTTATATATATGTATTTATCCATTTATTTTTTTTCCCTTTCTTCCTATCTCAATTTTCTTGTTGTAATTTATTATTGTGTGTGTGTGTGTGTGAGACATAGGTGTGTATTCATTTATTTAATTTTTGTTTTTCCAAGATCAAGTTTTTTTGTTGTAATTGATTGTTGGTTTGTTTGCTTGTTTTTAATATAAGTGTTTACTCTATGTGTGGTTTATAGCTATGTATTTAGCCATTCATTTTTTTTTCCTTTTTCCCTATCTCAATTTTCTCTTTGTAATTTATTATTTTGTGTGTGTGACATAGGTATTTCTTCATTTATTTGCTTTCATTTTTTTTTCCGTTTTTCATATTTTTTTTTTTTTGTAATTTATTGTTGTTTTGTTTCCTTGTTTTAAATTCAATTTTCTTGTTGTAATTTTTTATTGTGTGTGGGTGTGACATTGGTGTTTATTCATTTTGTTTTTCCTTTATAAAGATTTTTGTTGTAATTGATTGTTGGTTTGTTTGCTTGTTTTAAATTTAAGTGTTTACTCTGTGTGTGGTTTATAGCTATGTATTTATTCATTCATTTTTTCCTTTTTCCATATCTCAATTTTCTTGTTGTAATTTATTATTTTGTGTGTGTGACATAGGTATTTCTTCATTTATTTTCTTTCATTTTTCCAAGATGACGTTTTTTTTTTGTAATTTATTGTTGTTTTGTTTCCTTGTTTTAAATTCAATTTTCTTGTTGTAATTTTTTATTGTGTGTGTGGGTGTGACATTGGTGTTTATTCATTTTTTTTTTCCTTTTTCCTATATAAATATTTTTATTGTAATTGATTGTTGGTTTGTTTGCATGGTTTTAAATTTAATTGTTTATCATGTGTGTGTGGTTTATAGATATGTATTTATTCATTTACTTTTTTCCTTTTTTCATATCTCAATTTTCTTTGTTGTAATTGATTATTGTCTATGTGGGTGACTTAGGTATTTATTCATTTATTTTTTATCCTTTTTCTAAGATCACGTTTTTTATTGTTGTAATTGATTGTTGGTTTGTTTGCTTGTTTTAAATTTAAGTGTTTGTTTTATGTGTGGTTTATAGCTATGTATTTATTCATTTTTTTTCTTTTTTTCCATATCTCAATTTTCTTGTTGTAATTTATTATTTTGTGTGTGTGACATAGGTATTTCTTCATTTCTTTTCTTTCATTTTTCCAAGATGACGTTTTTTTTGTTTGTAATTTATTGTTGTTTTGTTTCCTTGTTTTAAATTCAATTTTCTTGTTGTAATTTTTATTGTGTGTGTGGGTTTGACATTGGTGTTTATTCATTTTGTTTTTCCTTTTTCCTATATAAAGATTTTTATTGTAATTGATTGTTGGTTTGTTTGCTGGTTTTAAATTTAATTGCTTACGTGTGTCTGTGGTTTATAGCTATGTATTTATTCATTTACTTTTTTCCTTTTTTCATATCTCAATTTTCTTGGTGTAATTGATTATTGTTATGTGGGTGACCTAGGTATTTATTCATTTATTTTTTATCCTTTTTCCAAGATCACGTTTATTGTTGTAATTGATTGTTGGTTTGTTTGCATGTTTTAAATTTAATTGTTTTTCCAATTTGTGTGGTTTATAGATATGTATTTATTCATTTATTTTTTTCCCTTTCTTCCTATCTTAATTTTCTTGTTGTAATTTATTATTGTGTGTGTGTGTGTGACATATGTATGTATTCATTTATTTAATTTTTTTTTTTTTGTTTTTCCAAGATCAAGTTTTTTTGTTGTAATTGATTTTTGGTTTGTTTGCTTGTTTTAAATTTAAGCGTTTACTCTATGTGTGGTTTATAGCTATGTATTTAGCCATTCATTTTTTTTTTCCTTTTTCCCTATCTCAATTTTCTTGTTGTAATTTATTATTTTGTGTTTGTGACATGTATTTTATTTATTTGCTTTCATTTTTCCAAGATCACGTTTTTTTTTTTGTAATTTATTTGCCTTTGTTTCCTTGTTTTAAATTCAATTTTCTTCTTGTAATTTTTTATTGTGTGTGTGGGTGTGACATTGGTGTTTATTCATTTTGTTTTTACTTTTTCCTATATAATGTTTTTTGTTGTAATTGATTGTTGGTTTGTTTCTTTGGTTTTAAATTTAATTGTTTATTGTGTGTGTGATTTATAGCTATGTATTTATTCATTTACTTTTTTCCTTTTTTTCATATCTCAATTTTCTTGTTGTAATTGATTATTGTCTATGTGTGGGTGACTTAGGTATTTATTCATTTATTTTTTATCCTTTTTCCAAGATCACGTTTATTGTGTTAATTGATTGTTGGTTTGTTTGCATGTTTTAAATTTAATTGTTTTTCCGTGTGAGGTTTATAGATATGTATTTATCCATTTATTTTTCCCCTTTCTTCCTATCTCAATTTTCTTGTTGTAATTTATTATTGTGTGTGTGTGTGTGTGATTTCCAAGATCAAGTTTTTTTGTTGTAATTGATTGTTGGTTTGTTTGCTTATTTTAAATTTAATTGTTTACTGTGTGTGGTTTATAGATATGTATTTATTCATTTATTTTTTTCCTTTTTTTGTATCTCAATTTTTTTTTTGTAATTTATTATTTTGTGTGTGTGTGACATATGTATTTATTCATTCATTTTTTTTCCGTTTTTCATATCTCAACTTTCTTGTTGTAATTTATTGTTGTGTGTGTGTGAGACACATGAATTGTTGATTTTTTTTTTTCATATATCCTATATCAAGATTTTGGTTGTAATTGATTGTTGGTTTGTTTGCTTGTTTTAAATTTAAGTGTTTACTCTGTGTGTGGTTTATAGCTATGTATTTAGTCATTCATTTTTTTTCCTTTTTCCATATTTCAATTTTCTAGTTGTAATCGATTATTTTGTGTGTATCACGTTTTTTTTTTTTTTGTAATTTATTGTTGATTTGTTTCCTTGCTTTAAATCCAATTTTCTTGTTGTAATTTTTTATTTTGTGTGGGTGTGACATTGGTGTTTATTCATTTTTTTTCCCTTTTTCCTGTATAAAGATTTTTGTTGTAATTGATTGTTGGTTTGTTTGCTGGTTCTAAATTTAATTGTTTACTGCGTGTGGTTTATAGCTATGTATTTGTTCATTTATTTTTTTCCCTTTCTTCATATCTCAATTTTCTTGTTGTAATTGATTATTGTCTATGTGTGTGACTTGGGTATTTATTCATTTATTTTTTAGTTTTTTTCCAAGATCACGTTTATTGTTGTAGTTGATTGTTGGTTTGTTTGCATGTTTTAAATTTAATTGTTTTTCTTGTGTGTGGTTTATAGATATTTATTTGTTCATTTATTTTTTTTCCCTATCTTCGTATCTCAATTTTCTTGTTGTAATTTTTTATTGTGTGTGTGGGTGACATTGGTGTTTGTTTATTTTGTTTTTCCTTTTTCCTATATAAAGTGTTTTGTTGTAATTGATTGTTGGTTTGTTTGTGGTTTATAGCTATGTATTTATTCATTTACTTTTGTCCTTTTTTCATATCTCAATTTTCTTGGTGTAATTGATTATTGTCTATGTGGGTGACTTAGGTATTTATTCATTTATTTTTTATCCTTTTTCCAAGATCACGTTTATTGTTGTAATTGATTGTTGGTTTGTTTGCATGTTTTAAATTTAATTGTTTTTCCCTGTGTGAGGTTTATATATATGTATTTATCCATTTATTTTTTTCCCTTTCTTCCTATCTCAATTTTCTTGTTGTAATTTATTATTGTGTGTGTGTGTGTGTGTGACATAGGTGTGTATTCATTTATTTAATTTTTGTTTTTCCAAGATCAAGTTTTTTGTTGTAATTGATTGTTGGTTTGTTTGCTTGTTTTTAATATAAGTGTTTACTCTATGTGTGGTTTATAGCTATGTATTTAGCCATTTTTTTTTTTCCTTTTTCCCTATCTCAATTTTCTCTTTGTAATTTATTATTTTGTGTGTGTGTGACATAGGTATTTCTTCATTTATTTGCTTTCATTTTTCCAATTTTTTTTTTTTTTTTTTTTTTTTTTTTTTTGTAATTTATTGTTGTTTTGTTTCCTTGTTTTAAATTCAATTTTCTTGTTGTAATTTTTTATTGTGTGTGTGGGTTTGACATTGGTGTTTATTCATTTTGTTTTTCCTTTTTCCTATATAAAGATTTTTATTGTAATTGATTGTTGGTTTGCTTTGCTTGGTTTTAAATTTAATTGTTTATCTCTTGTGTGTGTGGTTTATAACTATGTATTTATTCATTTATTTTTTTTTCCTTTTTTCATATCTCAATTTTCTTGGTGTAATTGATTATTGTCTATGTGGGTGACTTAGGTATTTATTCATTTATTTTTTATCCTTTTTCCAAGATCACGTTTATTGTTGTAATTGATTGTTGGTTTGTTTGCATGTTTTAAATTTAATTGTTTTTTTCTGTGTGAGGTTTATATATATGTATTTATCCGTTTATTTTTTTCCTTTTTCCTATCTCAATTTTCTTGTTGTAATTTATTATTGTGTGTGTGTGTGTGTGTGTGACATAGGTGTGTATTCGTTTATTTAATTTTTGTTTTTCCAAGATCAAGTTTTTTTGTTGTAATTGATTGTTGGTTTGTTTGCTTGTTTTTAATTTAAGTGTTTACTCTATGTGTGGTTTATAGCTATGTATTTAGCCATTCATTTTTTTTCCTTTTTCCCTATCTCAATTTTCTCTTTGTAATTTATTATTTTGTGTGTGTGACATAGGTATTTCTTCATTTGTTTGCTTTCATTTTTCCAAGATCACGTTTTTTTTTTTTTTTGTAATTTATTGTTGTTTTGTTTCCTTGTTTTAAATTCAATTTTCTTGTTGTAATTTTTTTATTGTGTGTGTGGGTTTGACATTGGTGTTTATTCATTTTGTTTTTCCTTTTTCCTATATAAAGATTTTTATTGTAATTGATTGTTGGTTTGGTTGCTGGTTTTAAATTTAATTGTTTACTGTGTGTGTGGTTTATAGCTATGTATTTATTCATTTACTTTTTTCCTTTTTTCATATCTCAATTTTCTTGGTGTAATTGATTATTGTCTATGTGGGTGACTTAGGTATTTATTCATTTATTTTTTATCCTTTTTCCAAGATCACGTTTATTGTTGTAATTGATTGTTGGTTTGTTTGCTTGTTTTAAATTTAAGTGTTTACTCGTGTGTGGTTTATAGCTATGTATTTATTCATTCATTTTTTTCCTTTTTCCATATCTCAATTTTCTTGTTGTAATTTATTATTTTGTGTGTGTGACATAGGTATTTCTTCATTTCTTTTCTTTCATTTTTCCAAGATGACGTTTTTTTTTTTTTGTAATTTATTGTTGTTTTGTTTCCTTGTTTTAAATTCAATTTTCTTGTTGTAATTTTTTATTGTGTGTGTGGGTTTGACATTGGTGTTTATTCATTTTGTTTTTCCTTTTTCCTATATAAAGATTTTTATTGTAATTGATTGTTGGTTTGGTTGCTGGTTTTAAATTTAATTGTTTACTGTGTGTGTGGTTTATAGTTATGTATTTATTCATTTACTTTTTTTCCTTTTTTCATATCTCAATTTTCTTGGTGTAATTGATTATTGTCTATGTGGGTGACTTAGGTATTTATTCATTTATTTTTTATCCTTTTTCCAAGATCACGTTTATTGTTGTAATTGATTGTTGGTTTGTTTGCATGTTTTAAATTTAATTGTTTGTCCTGTGTGTGGTTTATAGATATGTATTTATTCATTTTTTTTTTCCCTTTCTTCCTATCTCAATTTTCTTGTTGTAATTTATTATTGTGTGTGTGTGTGTGACATATGTATGTATTCATTTATTTAATTTTTGTTTTTCCAAGATCAAGTTTTTTTGTTGTAATTGATTTTTGGTTTGTTTGCTTGTTTTAAATTTAAGCGTTTACTCTATGTGTGGTTTATAGCTATGTATTTAGCCATTCATTTTTTTTCCTTTTTCCCTATCTCAACTTTCTTGTTGTAATTTATTATTTTGTGTTTGTGACATGTATTTTATTTATTTGCTTTCATTTTTCCAAGATCACGTTTTTTTTTTGTAATTTATTTGCCTTTGTTTCCTTGTTTTAAATTCAATTTTCTTGTTGTAATTTTTTATTGTGTGTGTGGTTGTGACATTGGTGTTTATTCATTTTGTTTTTCCTTTTTCCTATATAAAGTTTTTTGTTGTAATTGATTGTTGGTTTGTTTGCTGGTTTTAAATTTAATTGTTTACTGTGTGTGTGGTTTATAGCTATGTATTTATTCATTTACTTTTTTCCTTTTTTCATATCTCAATTTTCTTGTTGTAATTGATTATTGTCTATGTCTGTGACTTAGGTATTTATTCATTTATTTTTTATCCTTTTTCCAAGATCACGTTTATTGTGTTAATTGATTGTTGGTTTGTTTGCATGTTTTAAATTTAATTGTTTTTCCCGTGTGAGGTTTATAGATATGTATTTATCCATTTATTTTTTCCCTTTCTTCCTATCTCAATTTTCTTGTTGTAATTTATTATTGTGTGTGTGTGTGTGTGATTTCCAAGATCAAATTTTTTTTGTTGTAATTGATTGTTGGTTTGTTTGCTTATTTTAAATTTAATTGTTTCTTGTGTGTGTGGTTTATAGATATGTATTTATTCATTTATTTTTTTCCTTTTTTTGTATCTCAATTTTTTTTTGTAATTTATTATTTTGTGTGTGTGTGACATATGTATTTATTCATTCATTTTTTTTTTTCCGTTTTTCATATCTCAACTTTCTTGTTGTAATTTATTGTTGTGTGTGTGTGAGACACATGAATTGTTGATTTTTTTTTTTTCATATATCCTATATCAAGATTTTGGTTGTAATTGATTGTTGGTTTGTTTGCTTGTTTTAAATTTAATTGTTTACTGTTGTTTGTGGTTTATAGCTATGTATTTAGTCATTCATTTTTTTTCCTTTTTCCATATCTCAATTTTCAAGTTGTAATCTATTATTTTTTGTGTATCACTTTTTTTTTTTTTTTTTTTTTTTGGTAATTTATTGTTGATTTGTTTCCTTGTTTTAAATTCAATTTTCTTGTTGTAATTTTTTATTTTGTGTGTGGGTGTGACATTGGTGTTTATTCATTTTGTTTTTCCTTTTTCCTATATAAAGATTTTTATTGTAATTGATTGTTGGTTTGTTTGCTGGTTTTAAATTTAATTGTTTCTTGTATGTGTGGTTTATAGCTATGTATTTATTCATTTACTTTTTTCCCTTTCTTCCTAACTCAATTTCCTTTTTGTAATTTATTATTTTGTGTGTGTGTGTGTGACATAGGTATGTATTCATTGATTTAATTTTTGTTTTTCCAAGATCAAGTTTTTTTTGGTGTAATTGATTGTTGGTTTTTTGCTTGTTTTAAATATAAGTGTTTACTCTGTGTGTGGTTTATTGCTATGTATTTAGCCATTCATTTTTTTTCATTTTTTCCCTATCTCAATTTTCTTGTTGTAATTTATTATTTTGTGTGTGTGACATAGGTATTTCTTCATTTATTTTCTTTCATTTTTCCAAGATGACGTTTTTTTTTTTTTTTTTTTTTGTAATTTATTGTTGTTTTGTTTCCTTGTTTTAAATTCAATTTTCTTGTTGTAATTTTTTATTGTGTGTGTGGGTGTGACATTGGTGTTTATTCATTTTGTTTTTCCTTTTTCCTATATAAAGATTTTTATTGTAATTGATTGTTGGTTTGTTTGCTGGTTTTAAATTTAATTGTTTACTCGTGTGTGTGGTTTATAGCTATATATTTATTCATTTACTTTTTTCTTTTTTTCATATCTCAATTTTCTTGGTGTAATTGATTATTGTCTATGTGGGTGACTTAGGTATTTATTCATTTATTTTTTATCCTTTTTCCAAGATCACGTTTATTGTTGTAATTGATTGTTGGTTTGTTTGCATGTTTTAAATTTAATTGTTTTTCCTATGTGAGGTTTATATATATGTATTTATCCATTTATTTTTTCCCTTTCTTCCTATCTCAATTTTCTTGTTGTAATTTTTTATTGTGTGTGTGGGTGTGGCATTTGTGTTTATTCATTTTGTTTTTCCTTTTTCTTATATAAATATTTTTGTTCTAATTGATTGTTGGTTTGTTTCTTTGGTTTTACATTTAATTGTTTTCTTTGTGTGTGTGGTTTATAGCTATGTATTTATTCATTTACTTTTTTCCTTTTTTCACATCTCAATTTTCTTGTTGTAATTGATTATTGTGTGTGTGTGTGACTTAGGTATTTATTCATTTATTTTTTTATCCTTTTTCCAAGATCACGTTTATTGTTGTAATTGATTGTTGGTTTGTTTGCATGTTTTAAATTTAATTGTTTCTCCTGTGTGTGTGGTTTATAGATATGTATTTATTCATTTATGTTTTTCCTTTTGTTATCTCAATTTTCTTTTTGTAATTTATTATTGTGTGTTTGTGATATAGGTATGTATTCATTTATTTAATTTTTGTTTTTCCAAGATCAAGTTTTTTTGTTGTAATTGATTGTTGGTTCGTTTACTTGTTTTAAATTTAATTGTTTACTCTGTGTGTGGTTTATGGATATGTATTTATTCATTTTTTTTCCTTTTTTCGTATCTCAATTTTCTTTTTGTAATTTATTATTTTTTGTGTGTATGTGACATAGGTATTTATTGATTTATTTTTTTCCTATTCTCATATCTCAATTTTCTTTTTGTAATTTATTATTGTGTGTGTGTGAGTGAGACATAGGTATGTATTCATTTATTTTTTATCCTTTTTCTAAGATCAAGTTTTTTTGTTTTGATTGTTGGGTTGTTTGCTTGTTTTATATTTTAGTGTTTACTCATTGTGTGTGGTTTATAGCTATGTATTTAGTCATTCATTTTTTTCCTTTTTCCATATCTCAATTTTATAGTTGTAATTTATTATTTTGTGTGTGTGACATAGGTATTTCTTCATTTATTTTCTTTCATTTTTCCAAGATCACGATTTTTTTTTTTTTTGTAATTTATTGTTGTTTTGTTTCCTTGTTTTAAATTCAATTTTCTTGTTGTAATTTTTTATTGTGTGTGTCGGTGTGACATTGGTGTTATTCATTTTGTTTTTCCTTTTATCCTATATAAAGATTTTTGTTGTAATTAATTGTTTGTTTGTTTGCTTGTTGTAAATTTAAGTGTTTACTCTGTGTGTGGTTTATAGCTATGTATTTATTTATTCATTTTTTTCCTTTTTCCATATCTCAATTTTCTTATTGTAATTTATTATTTTGTGTGTGTGACATAGGTATTTCTTCATTTATTTTCTTTCATTTTTCCAAGATCACGTTTTTTTTTTAATTTATTCTTGTTTTGTTTCCTTGTTTTAAATTCAATTTTCTTGTTGTAATTTTTTATTGTGTGTGTGGGTGTGGCATTCGTGTTTATTCATTTTGTTTTTCCTTTTTCTTATATAAATATTTTTGTTCTAATTGATTGTTGGTTTGTTTGCTGGTTTTACATTTAATTGTTTACTGTGTGTGTGGTTTATAGCTATGTATTTATTCATTTACTTTTTTCCTTTTTTCACATCTCAATTTTCTTGTTGTAATTGATTATTGTCTGTGTGTGACTTAGGTATTTATTCATTTATTTTTTTAATCCTTTTTCCAAGATCATGTTTAATGTTGTAATTGATTGTTGGTTTGTTTGCATGTTTTAAATTTAATTGTTTTTCCTTTGTGTGGTTTATAGATATGTATTTATTCATTTATTTTTTTCCTTTTGTTATCTCAATTTTCTTTTTGTAATTTATTATTGTGTGTGTGTGTGTGATATAAGTATGTATTCATTTATTTAATTTTTGTTTTTCCAAGATCAAGTTTTTTTTTTTTTTGGTAATTGATTGTTGGTTCGTTTACTTGTTTTAAATTTAATTATTTACTCTGTGTGTGTTTTATGGATATGTATTTATTCATTTATTTTTTTCCTTTTTTCGTATCTCAATTTCCTTTTTGTAATTTATTATTTTTTGTGTGTGTGTGACATAGGTATTTGTTCATTTTTTTTCGTTTTTCATATCTCATTTTTCTTGTTGTAATTTATTATTGTGTGTGTGTGAGACATATGAAGTTGTTGATTTATTTTTTTCATATTTCCTATATCAAGATTTTTGTTGTAATTGATTGTTGGTTTGTTTGCTTGTTTTAAATTTAAGTGTTTACTCGTGTGTGGTTTATAGCTATGTATTTATTCATTCATTTTTTCCTTTTTCCATATCTCAATTTTCTCTTTGTAATTTATTATTTTGTGTGTGTGACATAGGTATTTCTTCATTTATTTGCTTTCATTTTTCCAAGATCACGTTTTTTTTTAAATTTATTGTTGATTTGTTTCCTTGTTTTAAATTTAATTTTCTTGTTGTAATTTTTTATTGTGTGTGTGGGTGTGGCATTCGTGTTTATTCATTTTGTTTTTCCTTTTTCTTATATAAATATTTTTGTTCTAATTGATTGTTGGTTTGTTTCTTTGGTTTTACATTTAATTGTTTATTATTTGTGTGTGTGGTTTATAGCTATGTATTTATTCATTTACTTTTTTCCTTTTTTCACATCTCAATTTTCTTGTTGTAATTGATTATTGTCTGTGTGTGACTTAGGTATTTATTCATTTATTTTTTTATCCTTTTTCCAAGATCACGTTTATTGTTGTAATTGATTGTTGGTTTGTTTGCATGTTTTAAATTTAATTGTTTCTCCTGTGTGTGGTTTATAGATATGTATTTATTCATTTATGTTTTTCCTTTTCTGTTATCTCAATTTTCTTTTTGTAATTTATTATTGTGTGTGTGTGATATAGGTATGTATTCATTTATTTAATTTTTGTTTTTCCAAGATCAAGTTTTTTTATTGTAATTGATTGTTGGTTCGTTTACTTGTTTTAAATTTAATTGTTTACTCTGTGTGTGGTTTATGGATATGTATTTATTCTTTTTTTTTTCCTTTTTTCCTATCTCAATTTTCTTTTTGTAATTTATTATTTTGTGTGTGTGTGTGACATAGGTATTTATTCATTTATTTTTTCCTATTCTCATATCTCAATTTTCTTTTTGTAATTTATTATTGTGTGTGTGTGAGTGAGACATAGGTATGTATTCATTTATTTTTTATCCTTTTTCTAAGATCAAGTTTTTTTGTTGTAATTGATTGTTGGGTTGTTTGCTTGTTTTATATTTGAGTGTTTACTCTGTGTGTGGTTTATAGCTATGTATTTAGTCATTCATTTTTTTCCTTTTTCCATATCTCAATTTTATAGTTGTAATTTATTATTTTGTGTGTGTGACATAGGTATTTCTTCATTTATTTTCTTTCATTTTTCCAAGATCACGTTTTTTTTTTTTTTTTTGTAATTTATTGTTGTTTTGTTTCCTTGTTTTAAATTCAATTTTCTTGTTGTAATTTTTTATTGTGTGTGTCGGTGTGACATTGGTGTTATTCATTTTGTTTTTCCTTTTATCCTATATAAAGATTTTTGTTGTAATTAATTGTTGGTTTGTTTGCTTGTTGTAAATTTAAGTGTTTACTCTGTGTGTGGTTTATAGCTATGTATTTATTTATTCATTTTTTTTCCTTTTTCCATATCTCAATTTTCTTGTTGTAATTTATTATTTTGTGTGTGTGACATAGGTATTTCTTCATTTATTTTCTTTCATTTTTCCAAGATCACGTTTTTTTTTTAATTTATTGTTGTTTTGTTTCCTTGTTTTAAATTCAATTTTCTTGTAATTTTTTATTGTGTGTGCGGGTGTGACATTGGTGTTTATTCATTTTGTTTTTCCTTTTTCCCATATAAAGATTTTTGTTGTAATTGATTGTTGGTTTGTTTCTTTGGTTTTACATTTAATTGTTTCTTGTGTGTGTGGTTTATAGCTATGTATTTATTCATTTACTTTTTTCCTTTTTTCGTATCTCAATTTTCTTGTTGTAATTGATTATTGTGCGTGTGTGACTTAGGTATTTATTCATTTTTTTATCCTTTTTCCAAGATCACGTTTATTGTTGTAATTGATTGGTTGTTTGTTTGCATGTTTTAAATTTAATTGTTTATCATGTGTGTGGTTTATAGATATGTATTTATTCATTTATTTTTTTTCCTTTTCTCATATCTCAATTTTCTTTTTGTAATTTATTATTGTGTGTGTGTGTGTGACATAGGTATGTATTCATTTACTTAATTTTCATTTTTCCAAAATCAAGTTTTTTGGTTGTAATTGATTGTTGGTTTGTTTTCTTGTTTTAAATTTAATTGTTTACTGTGTGTGTGGTTTATAGATATGTATTTATTCATTTCTTTTTTTCCTTTTTCGTTATTTTTGTGTGTGTGTGTGTGACATAGGTATTTATTCATTTATTTTTTTTCCATTTTTCATATCTCATTTTTCTTGTTGTAATTTATTGTTGTGTGTGTGTGAGACATTTGAAGTTGTTGATTTATTCTTTTTCATATTTCCTATATCAAGATTTTTGTTGTAATTGATTGTTGGTTTGTTTGCTTGTTTTAAATTTAAGTGTTTACTCTGTGTGTGGTTTATAGCTATGTATTTATTCATTCATTTTTTTCTTTTTTCCATATCTCAATTTTCTTGTTGTATTTTATTATTTTGTGTGTGTGTGTGTGTGACATTGGTGTTTATTCATTTTTTTTTTCCTTTTTCCTATATAAAGATTTTTGTTGTAATTGATTGTTGGTTTGTTTCTTTGTTTTTTAAATTTAAATGTTTCTTGCGCTATGTATTTATTCATTTACTTTTTTTCCTTTTTTTCATATCTCAATTTTCTTGTTGTAATTGATTATTGTCTATGTGTGTGACAAAGGTATTTATTCATTTATTTTTTTATCCTTTTTCCAAGATCACGTTTATTGTTGTAATTGATGGTTGCTTTGTTTGCATGTTTTAAATTTAATTGTTTATCCTGTGTGTGGTTTATAGATATGTATTTATTCATTTATTTTTTTCCTTTTCTCATATCTCAATTTTCTTTTTGTTATTTATTATTGTGTGTGTGCGTGTGTGACATAGGTATTTATTCTTTTTTTTCTTTTTTCATTTCTCAATTTTCTTTTTGTAATTTATTATTTTTTGATTGTGTGTGTGTTTGACATAGGTATGTATTCATTTATTTAATTTTCATTTTTCCAAGATCAAGTTTTTTTTTGTTGTAATTGATTGTTGGTTTGTTTTCTTGTTTTAAATTTAATTTTTTTTGTGTGTGGTTTATAGATATGTATTTATTCTTTTCTTTTTTTTTTTTTTTCGTTATTTTGTGTGTGTGTGTGTGTGTGTGTGTGACATAGGTATTTATTCATTTTTTTTTTTTTTCCGTTTTTCATATCTAATTCTTCTTGTTGTAATTTATTGTTATGTGTGTGTGAGACATATGAAGTTGTTGATTTATTCTTTTTCATATTTCCTATATCAAGATTTTTGTTGTAATTGATTGTTGGTTTGTTTGCTTGTTTTCAATTTAAATGTCTACTCTGTGTGTGGTTTATAGGTATTTATTCATTCATTTTTTTCCAATTGCGGCAAAATACAATCGAAAGGTCAGAGCCCGCTCGTTCAACAGGGATAACCTGGTACTCCGACGTGCGGACATCGGGAACAAAAGTGCCAGAGATGGCAAGCTCGCTGCAAATTCGGAAGGTCCTTACCGGGTTAAGGAGAAGCTCGACAATGAAGCCTAGATACTCGAAACTCTAGGAAGGAAGCCAATCAAAAGGACTTAGACCGCCGACAAATTAAGAATCTACTATAGTTAGATCTCGGCCCCGCATTCCTAACATGCCGGACAGAACGTGTTTGAGTTCGTCTGTTTCTTGATTTCAGTATTTTGATTTCAATTTTATATTTCCGTTCATTCAATTTCCTTGTTTGAAGTTTTTAGCTCTTTGGAGCGGATTATTTATTTAATGAAGAATTCCCCAGTGGAGATTCAAATTCTGCACTATCGATAGTCTAAAGGATTACACCGAGGTCTATACACCCGGTCATAAATATAACCCAACTTAAGGGACTACACCGGGGCTAACACGCCCAGGTTATGAAATAGTGAAGCCGCTATTTTTACATTTAATGCGTCGAAACATGCTCCTAGATAAGGAGGTGAATTGTCATCCAGACCCTGATCAGGTCAAGATGTTTAAACGTGCGTTTCTACACCACGGCTAGACATATGACGGTTGCCCTTATCTGGCAAAGAACACGGACAACGGATCCGGAACCCGAACGCGAGTAAATTGGAACACCCCTACCATGATACTCAGCCAACATCGGAAGAACATAAGCAGACTCTGCATATTCCAGACCCTGTGCCAGTCATGGAATCCCCAATATGAACCAAGGTTCATAAAAATAAACAAACTACTGTAATGCAGTAAGAGGCAAGAAGACACGCTCAATTAATTCAAAATGAAGTAAAAAGTGATTAATACAGCACTAAAAAAGATTGTCAAAACCGGTATAAAATGTCGGCACAACAAAAAGATAAAACTCCGACACTCAGCTAGGAGGAGCGACTTCTAAGGAAACCACCTTGGTAGACGGGACATACTTCGAAGTTCCTTCGCCGTTTTCGCCATCCCGGACTGCATTAGGATCCTCCTCACCAACTTGCTCCTCATCCACCAACGATAGCGATTCATCTTCAGGGGTTGGAGGAGGTGGGTACAAGGCACCATCTTTAATGTAGGCTCGATGGTCGTACCCATCAGTTTTAAAGTTCACCTCCGGGTTAAGATGTCGAATCTGAGCAAGTGCCATCTTGAAGCGATCGGTGGCCTCCTTCAGAATTTCCATGTAATCGAGGCGGGCTATCTTCTCCTCGGTAAGGCGGCCCTGGTCTCGTTAAGCTCAGAGAACAATTCAGCACGTTGGGCTTGAAGGGCCTTCACGGCGTCCAAGTCCTTGGCATGAACATCTTGTAGAGCGGCGAATTCTGAGGACATCTTCTCCAGCGCCTCTTGTGTCATAAGAAGCTCCTCGGACGCTTTCCCGGCAGTGGCCTTCGCAACATCACGCTCCTCCTCAGCCCGCCTCTTTAACGCCTCGGCCTCTTCTTTCGCCAGCTTCAATCGGCGTACATCTCCAAATTGCTCGATGTATTTGCCTTTTAGATGGAGCAGATCTTGAGCTAACACGACGAGTTTGCAGGCGTAACCTTGGGCATCATGAATGATCCGCTCGTCGGCATTAGACAGCAGGTCAAGCTCCTCGGTCACCTCGTTCTCCCATGCAAGTCCACGGGCGATCTTTGCGACGGGAGGAGGAGCAGAAGGGCCCTTGGGTGGAGACGATGTCGCTGGCGGATCCGAGAAGGAAACCTCTTTGCCTTTGCAATCGGCTCGGTTGATTTAGAAACCAGATCGGTTGGACGAGACGGAGAAGTTCTTGCCTTGGCCGATGTCTTTGTCTTTTTAGTCGTGGCAGTTGGGGAGGCGGCAACGGATTTTTCCCTCCCGGCTTCCGAGGCGGCACGTTTCTGGGTAATCCTCTTATTAGGAGCACCGGTTCGGGGGCCACGTCCGAGTTCACGACAGACAGATAAGTCAGCAACTCCGCCATATCTCGAGCTGCAAAAAGAAGATAATAGAAGTCAGAACGAGCTAGAACAAAAGCTTAGAAACAAAACCACAGCAAATAATCAAAAGGGTCATACTAATCCTATATCTCGGCTTGGCACCGGCCTTTGTTAATGAAAAAGGCAGCACTTTTTACGTCGCGAGGCCTCAACAAAGGACATCAACCGGTCTACGAGTAAACCTCTCCAAGGGAGGTCATCGAGACTCGACGATAGGAAGATGAGGTCAGTTTATGATGCTCCTCCATCCAATATAAAGGGAACCTCCATTCCACACCCTTAGCCGCGGCCCCATTAAAGAACCAGGGTCACTCTCCAGGTTTGGCGACTACCTTGAAGAAGGAATTCTTGAAATGTTTGAAAGAATCGGAGTAGGCGGTCAAGAGTTTTCTGTCCGGATCACCCGGAGGGAGGTTAGTCCCTTTAATTTATTAGCCTCTTTACCGGGCGAGGAGCAAAAAGACAGAAGTAGTAAAAAAAAAATAGAGTAGCGGTGCAAGAAATGGGATCCTCAAAGGAGCCGCACGGGCATTCAAAATAGGCCCACCCATTGGGGTGGAGTTGAGAAGGGCTAGATGAAGGTGGTTTAGAGCGGCAATTTGGAACTTGGTAAACGGAAGCGAATACCAAGCCGGGTTATATAATCCCTATAGAAAAAGAAGAAGTTGGTACGTCCTTCCTCTCTGGAAGAACATATAGGCTCATCTTCGTTAGGAGGACTCAAGCAGCAGCCCTCCAATTCCCACAACTTCATTTTGCGAATGTCGGTTGCGGTCATCAGGGAATGAGTCTTTAGTACTTCGTGCGTCACCCAGGGGTATCGGTCAAGCACAACCGTGGGGGGACTTGAGGAACCCGCCTCCTCAGCGTCGGATTGGGCACTAAGGGGTGAAGACGATGACTCCATTTACCTATAACACAAAACAAAAAATGCTAAAATCAGCAACTGGGGGAATACCTGGCACACGCGTGCTATTGCATGGAGAGAGAAGAATCGACGGGCTCGAGTAACGCGGACTCCCAAAGTTCGGGCTAGGGTCAGAGGATGACCTATGACGATAGGAACCTAAAATCATGTTAGCTCGGGAATCTTCACCAACCGCGATGTAATAAGAACTCGAAGCAATGTAGTCCCAGCAATGACCGAGGTATCCATCAGGAAGGGATTCAAATCTAAGATGAGGGGGAGCCTCATAGAGACTAATAAGCTGTACCGGTACGGCCTCGGTTTCGTCCCGGCTCCTAAGGTTAAGACCTTATGTTGTGGAAACCAGGGTTCCGAGACCTAACAACGGCATGGCAAGACGCTTCAACATTCCTCTCACCAGATCCACCGTGAATCAAGGGGATAGCCTTTGCTCCTCAGAAAGAGGAGAGCCAAACAACCAATAACTAGTTCGAGGATAACGTGCACGCAGTGCTTCTTTCTCTTCAGGGATTAAATGTTGACTCGATGAAGGTAAGTTATTAGCTTTAACAATGGATACCGGAAGTGAAACCTAAAGAGGCACAAAACGACTGATAAGGCAGATAGCAGAAACCCCTATGAGTAAAGGCATATAGCTACAGGCAAGAGACTAGAACTCAGAGATTACCCAAAGATCCCAACCAAAGTTCAACTAGAAAACCACAGTCTACCAGCTATACGGTCACAGAAGGAGACCAAGGTAGAAATCACAGAACCAGTAAACGGCGAAGTATAGGCAAAATAATGGCGGGAAATGAGATGTACCTGACTAAACCAAAGTTGATGATGGCCAAAGCAATGAGGTCCGTAAGCAGCACTGAGATAATCGTAGCAGAAAGAAACAGAGTTTTCTAGTTTTCTGATGAGAGCAAAGAAAGGGCGGAGTAAAATGGTGAAAGCGAGAGTAATGGAAGGACAAAGTTGTGAACAAGTACTCTTTCGAATGAAATGATACCGAAGCGTCAGGGGCAAAGGGGACCATTCACCCCCAGAAATAAGGGTGACATACGATAGCTAATGGGCGCATTAAATGCGCACGAAAATCGGAGGCGGCTTGACAGGGCGGTTACGACCCCATGCCAATCCAGGGAGGCTAGGTGGTATGGGGCAATGATGGTGAAGCCAGAAGAGTCTTCCCTTCGAAGTCATATGAAACCTTTAGCAATCAAGTCGAACCATCTCATCCAATGCATAGCAACCTCGGCACAATGAACTTAAGAAACATCCCTGATTCGCACACTCCACAATAGTACTTCAGAGTTTCAAGCCTCTAGGATTGACCTGGGATCTAGAGATAGGACCTCGGATTCTCGAGCGGAAAGGCTTCTACAGCCGAGGTTTGGGATTGAGCGTCACACCATCCCGGCGGTTCAACAAATGTTGATATCTCGAACTACGTGGGCTTTGATCCCTCATCGGTACGTAGGCCTAGGCATTGTTCCTAGGTCAAGCTCGATTTAGTCAAACATCGAACAGGCTAACCCACTAGGGCTAACTTGCCTCGGTAACCTACCTCGGATGAGTGACATCACGGAATCACACATCCCAGCGAGATCAAAAGCTTGAACTACCGGTGCGGGGGCAACTATTACGGACCTACGTTGGGCCCGATACCGGGATGGCCCGACGGGAAATATATTGCATATCAGGATCTGCCTATAATAAAGGGGATCTTATCTTATCTACAATCCGGATATATCTAAATATGTATCTGGATAGTTAGGATTTCAGGGGCCTCAGATCACACGACCCAAGCGATTCCGCCTAAGGTAAACTCTGTAAATATAGGGGTAAAGCCTTAAAGTACACACGTTCTAAACTCTGAACTACTTACATTCGGTCACACTATGCACACGCCACCCCCCATTGGGGCAAGCCTTATTTGTGTACGGTGATACCATGCTCTCGAATATACGCCCCATAGATATCCGGCGGGGCTGTCAATCCAATATCAAAGCATCGGCCTATCGGTGAACATCGTGTTCTACACCGGGACATAAACTATATATATTTTTTTACCATATATAAAATAAAATATATTTGAAATATACTTTTATCCATTTAAAAGAAATCTAAATAAATAATTTTCAATAAATGTGATGAGAAACAAAAAAATAAAAACTTTATAAATGAAATATACGTAATTCAAAATAAATTTTTATACAAGGTCTATCTTTATATTTACATTCTTCGTTCTATACATTATATATATTTAATAGCATATTGAAAGTACAAAAGCCACGTAAAGAATTGTAATACGAAATCGTGGCTAGAGGAATTCAAGAATATTGTTGTGAAAATAAGGAAAATATAGATGAGGGAGATGAAGAAATGTAAGAGAAAAATGTTCCTTTTGAGGGTCTTGGTTCTTACCCTTAATCTGTTGAAGTTTGTTGTTGTAAGCTTGCTCTCTACGAGTTTCCAAATCCATTTCTCGTGATAATTCAAAATTTCAATTTTTTTGAATGAAATTAAAATTTCAAATCTTTCAGTACCAACAAAGGATATGATGAGATTTTTTTTTTTTTTTTTTTTTTTTTTTTTTTTTGGTTTTTCCATCATTTTCTATTTTTCCTTTGCCCATTTTCTGAAGCATTAAAGCTCTTGAAAATTAAAAAAGCATAAAGTGTATAAGAAAATTAGATATATTGTAAAAATAATCACATATACATAGTGTTATGATGAAGTACATGCAAGTAGCTAACTTGGAAAAAAAAAATATCTAACTTCCCTTTTCATTTTCTATCAACTCTCATTGTTTATTTCTTTCATGATATGTATAATATTTTATAAAAATATTTATAATGAAAGATATGGAAAGAAAATGGACAATAAGATTAAGCGAGGGGTCACCTTCTTGGTGGCAATTTGCCAAGGTTTTTTCTCTCCCTATTTTTTTTTTTTTTTTAAGGATTAAGTTATAGAGTGGCCACCAAAATACTACATTAGAAGCACCAAATACCAAAATGTTTTGAAAGGAACAAAAATATCAATTCCGACTTTCAAACAACAAAAATAGCTTATTTTGTCCTTTATTGTGTGTATGTATCGAACTCACATACTTTGGAACTTGCTTTCCCTCTTTCAATTCCAATTTCAAGATTTCTAGTGTATATAAGAATTAAATTAAATTTAAATTTATTCAATCCCATCAAGGAGGGAGTGATTCTTATTCACGTGGGTACTAATAATGTGTGTTACAAAGCCCCATTCATAAGCATCTAACCTCAACCAAGACTTACGTAGGATAAATAACAAAATGAATCCTCGTAAGTGTACAATATGTAACTTTTGATTTTTAGGAATAAAATCTCCTAAAAACTATTCATTAGAAAGGTTATAGAGTGTGGGATATGAAAGGCCAATGGTTGAAAGTTTATGGAAATCCACATAACTAATATATTCATAACAATCCCCTTAGATGTCCATTATGCATACTTCATTAAAAACTTTAACTAAGAAAAATCTAATGGGACAAAAACTTAGCCAAAGGAAAAAATTTATAATTCATTGATACACTTTCTAATATCTTGCCTCATTAAAAACCTTTTTAGGAAAACTCGGTAGGATAAAACTTAGATAAGGGAAAAAGAGTACAATGTGTATTGACTTCCCCTCTTGACAACATCAGTTGAGATCTTTGAGTCTCTGAAGACCGATGCCATAGACAAGCTTTTCAAAAATTGTACACGGAAGTGACTTGATGAATAAATCTGTTAGATTTTCACTTGAACCGATTCTTGGATATTTATTTCACCATCCTTTTTTTGAAAGTCATGAGTGAAGAAGAATTTTGGTGAAATATGCTTCATTCTATTGCCCTTGAAGTTGGGCAATACATGCAACATTATCCTCACATAGAACTGTTGTGACCATTTAACTTGAAGATAAATGGCAAATTATCTGTTTGTGATGTATTACTGACATCAACCATACACATTCCCGACTTGCTTCTGAAAAACCTAGCTATCACCCAAGAGGGGGGTGAATTAGGTGTTTAATAAAACTTTGGTTACTTTGAAAAATTTTTTGCAACTTACTGAAAGTAGTTTGAATGACAGAAGTAATTTATAAAGTGATAATTAGTCATTCAAATATATATGCTGGAAGTATAAGAGATAAGGGAAGAGAATATGCAAACTGATTTATACTGGTTCGGCCCAATCCTTGACCTACATCCAGTCCCCAAGCTCCACTTGAGATTTTCAATCCACTATCCTGTTGTTTATCCGGGCACAAGAGAAGCCTATACAAACGCACAAGTTCACCCAGACACTTGTGAGGCCGAATCTCTCATCGAGATACCTTTCAATCAGTTACACACTTTGTACTTGAGGTTATCCTCTCACTAGGATACACTCCCCCTTACAAGTTGTAAACCGATAACCCAATGATATGATTCCCGAAAGGAAAGGATGATTGGATCAACTAGGAATGAAAATTCGCACCGGAAATTCAGCCTCCAGCATGTCTTGATAAGAACGGAACGTATCTAATGCTACAGACCTCGGATTTGAATGCTTCCAAAGCGAGGTGAAAGATGGATTTCTGAAACACGATTTTGGCTTAAGAAACACCAAAAAAGGATAAGGAAAACTAGAGATATGAAACCAATAAATTTAGAACAAAAACTGAAGTTTATGCATTATAGGTAGGCGCCACAATTCCAAAGAATTGATAAGCCCAAGAACGCCACAAGGATTGATGCCCTTGATAAGTTCGAGAGATTCTCAAAAAGAACCCTAAAGAAGCTTATCTCTCACCAAAAAGGTTAACTCGGAATTCAAATCTGCCGTCTCAAAAGCTATGGTGTTCCCTTATATAGTGGACAACATCCATATTAAGTTTAACCTAAATATGCTTACACACAAAGCCCAATAAGCCAGCCCAATAAGCCTTATTACAAAAGTTTAACTAAATGTAAGAAAGATAAAACTAAGTGCAGAATTTGGCCCAAGTAAATTGAAGCCATATCCATTGAGGCTTATTCTTCAAGGTCTTCAATATGAATTAAGTGTATCATTTTGGCCTCTTATTCCTTTAGACTTGGGCTTGTCTCAAGCAAGGTGGTTACAGGAGATTTAGGGCATCTTTAGCCTTTTTTTTTAGCTTTTGCTCTTGTCATTGGGCCTCCAAGACCTTGTATGTCCTCCAAGTTTGTTGCCTTGGTCATGCCGCCTCCTATGTCCTCATCATTCCCTCCTTCTTCAGAATAATTTGTCCTCAAATTATAATCCCCTTCTCCTGGCATCAAAAAGGGACAAATCAGCCACATTAAAAGTAGCGCTTACACCATACTCACCAGGGAGATCTATTTTATAGACATTATAATTAATCTTGGATAGCACTTGGAAAGGACCATCTCCCCTTTGTTGAAGCTTAGATTTCCTTTGGGAAGGAAACCTCTCTTTTCTCAAATGAATCCAAACCCAATCACCTGGTTCAAACACTACCTTTTTCCTTCCTTTGTTCGCTTGCTTGATGTAACTCTCTACCTTTTTTCAATGTTTGCCTTTACCTTCTCATGTAGTTTCCGCACATATTCAGCCTTACTCTTACCATCTTTATGCTGAAAAACAAAGTTGTTAGGCAAAGGCAGCAAATCAAGAGGAGTGAGAGGGTTTAAGCCATAAACAATTTCAAAAGGAGAATAATGAGTAGCACTATGAACAGCCCTATTATATGAAAACTCAACGTGGGGCAAACATTGTTCTCATGACTTGATATTCTTTTTAATTACAGCCCTCAAAAGAGAAGAAAGAGTTCTATTCACTACCTCAGTCTCGCCATCAGTTGTGGATGACAAGTAGTAGAAAAGAGAAGTTTAGTTCCCAGCTTACTCCATAATGTCCTCAAAAATGACTTAAGAATTTAGTATCACGGTCAGAGACAATGCTTCTTGGAAGCCCATGGAGTCTTACCACTTCCTTGAAGAACAAATCAGCAATGTGGATTGCATCATCAACCTTTTTGCACGGGATAAAATGTGCCATCTTAGAAAACCTGTCCACTACAACAAAAATAGAATCTTTGCCATTTTTAGACCGAGGTAGTCCTAACACAAAATCCATAGAAATATCAATCCAAGGGAAATCTGGAATAGGCAAAGGAGTATACAACCCATGAGGCAATAATTTAGACTTAGACTACTTACATACAATGCATCTTTCACACAATTTATGTACATCACGCTTCATGTGTGGCCAATAAAAATGTTCATGCAGCATGTCTAGAGTCTTTTGGATCCCAAAATGTCCCATTAGTCCCCCTCGTGTGCCTCCTTCACAAGTAATTCCCTAATGGAACTTTTAGGAACACACAATCTCTTTTCTTTAAACAAGTAATCATTATGCCTAAAGAATCCATTTTGAGCAGCATGCACACAAGTTTTATAGATTTGTGCAAAGTCTGGATCATGCTCATACAATGCCTTAATATGATCAAAGCCAATGAACTTAGTTTCAAGAGTAGAGAATAGAGCATACCTTCTTGAGAGTGAATCTGCAACCACATTAGACGTACTTTTCTTGTGCTTGATCACATAGGGAAACTGCTCCAAGAACTCTACCCATTTGGCATGCCTTTTGTTAAGCTTGCCTTGTCCTTTTAAATACTTTAAGGACTCATGGTCACTATTGATGACAAACTCTTTGGGCAAGAGATAGTGTTGTCAAGTTTGCAAAGCCCTTACTAATGCATACAATTCCTTATGTCACACACACACACACACACACACACACACACACACACAAAATAATAAATTACAAAAAGAAAATTGAGATACGAAAAAAGGAAAAAAATAAATAAATAAATACATATCTATAAACCACACACACAGTAAATAATTAAATTTAAAACAAGCAAACAAACCAACAATCAATTACAACAAAAAACTTGATCTTGGAAAAACAAAAATTAAATAAATGAATACATACCTATGTCACACACGCACACACAATAATAAATTACAAAAAGAAAATTGAGATATGAGAAAAGGAAAAAAAATAAACGAATAAATACATATCTATAAATGAAGAAATACCTATGTCACACACACAAAATAATATATTACAACAAGAAAATTGAGATATGGAAAAAGGAAAAAAATGAATGAATAAATACATAGCTATAAACCACACATAGAGTAAACACTTAAATTTAAAACAAGCAAACAAACCAACAATCAATTACAACAAAAATCTTGATATAGGAAATATGAAAAAAATAAATCAACAACTTTATATGTCTCACACACACACAACAATAAATTACAACAAGAAAATTGAGATATGAAAAACCGAAAAAAATAAATGAATAAATACCTCTGTCACACACACACACACAAAATAATAATTTACAAAAAGAAAATTGAGATACGAAAAAAAGAAAAAAATAAATGAATAAATACATATCTATAAACCACACCACAATAAACAATTAAATTTAAAACAAGCAAACAAACCAACAATCAATTACAACAAAAAAATTTGATCTTGGAAAAATGAAAATTAAATAAATGAATACATACCTATGTCACACACACCCACACAATAATAAATTGCAAAAAGAAAATTGAGATATGAAAAAAGGGAAAAAATGAATAAAGACCTATGTCACACATGTTACACCCCTACCGGCCTCGCCCTTTCGGGTGGCGGGTTAGGGGGATTCCTTTTATTTAATCACCTTTCCTTATTATTTAGCCCAATTAAAGTTAACTTAGAGTTAGCACAGCAGAGCACAGGGTCTGGTTGGACAAGATAAACATACTGATAAACATTCATGAGTCAAGTATCACATAAGTCCCCGAAGGGTTAATACAGTCATCCGGGTCATCCAAATAGAGTACTGTTAATAAACTACAGTTATCCAAAATATAAAGTACAAAATGAGATAGGGCATTCCCCATTTTCTTCATTCCACCGCTTCACGCCCTACCTTCTTCGCACCACCAACCGCTACCGCCTCACCCCTATGTCTCAAAGCGGTCTGGAGTTCAAGGTTGAACCCCAGAGTAACTGTTAAACTTATATACAATATGTATGCAATGCATGTAATGCAAATCACAACAGGGAAAATAAACTGTCATGTACATCCGCGGGACCCGGTCAAGACAAGCCCCGGATCCGGCGCGCAAAGGGCCTCGGAAGTTAGGGCTGGCCAACCCTAACCACCTATCCCGGAGGCCTCCTTTGGACACCTATAAACACACAGTCATATAGGTTCCACCTAGCCTCATATACCTTGGGCCTCACCTTCACTTGTTAACACACAGTCACACAGGATCCACCTAGCCCACATGCCACGGGCCTCAAAAGTACCCCAAACGAGATACTTCCTAGCCACCATGCCTCGGCCTCAGTAGCACCCCTACCGGTACTACCTAGCCGGCATACCTCGGCCTCAATAGCCACTATAGGACACGAAGTCCCATAGCTACCACCTAGCCTACATCCACAATCATGATAAACACAACATACAAGAGCCACATAGAGTATGCAAGTTTACAGTTACTACGGCACCTCGAAAGCGGTAAACTTTCCTCTTACGTCGGGATCGTCCTACACGAGAGAATACCCTAAATATAGCCAAACATCATGCTATCAATTACACATTCCAACCCTACCTCAAGTTTCATGAAATTCGCATAGCTCCAGAATTTCTGATCCAACTTCACCGATTTTTAATAAATTCCAGAAAAATCATTTTGACATGGGATTAGTGGAATTAGAACCCTGAGAATTTATATTTTACAGGAAAAATATCTAACAAAGTCATCTGGGTTCAAAACTCGTCCTTAGTACCAAATACTAGCCATTGGTCCGAGAGAAACATCCAGTTTTTAGCTTATCTTTAACCTTTAATATATCTCGGTTAAAAACTCCAAATGACACAAAATAATATATCAAAATCATCCTTAAGATGTATAATTTCACCATACAAAATTTCAGAGCAAACAGACTCCATTTACCCACTGAAAACCACAGATTAACATTCACTGCCCAGAAACCGAAATAACCGACAGATTTTCGTGTAAGAAGATTTAGGGTTTATAGAGTTCCAAACGAAATGATCCTACTTAACCCTACACAAAAATTCCTTCTGGACTCATTGGAAACCTTAAAAGTATGAAAAACATACTGCATCTCCATGAAACACCACAGGGCAGAGAAGAAGATTACTCAGTTGTCGGTTTAGGGACTTACCTCCGGATATCGGTTGCGGGTGACCTTCTTCACCTCCTAAACCCAATGCTTCAGCTGACCACTCGCTAGCACTCGTTTAGCTCGTGGCTTGTGTGGGAAAAATGGAGGGGGAGAGGTCCTATTTATAGACCCCAAGTTCCAAGCTTTGCCCCTGGATATTTTTGATTGTAAGTTTTAGGGTTAGGGGTAATTTGGTCATTTGGTCTTGTTCTTCTTCCAAGGCATGGGCCCACACAATCAGATCTTCTAGAGGTCTCTAGGGCTCTCTTTTGGGCAGAAAAGGATGAGCTCATGGTCAAAAATTGGTGTTCCAATTTTGCCCCTAGGTGGACTTAGGTGTAGGGTTAGGGTGCAGGGGCAAAATGGTCATTTTGCGTCGTTCATCTTTTCCAAGGCTGGGACCCACGAAATCTGACCCAAGATGTGCCATAATTGCACTTTTAATGTCATTATTACATGTCATTTTGTTGTCATATCAAGTTTAAATTGTGTGGCCCAGATTTAACCGGATTATTTTATTCACTCTCTCTCTTCATTATTACACTGATGTGACAAATCTCTCTCTTCATAATTACCTAGCAAGATATTTTTCTCTCTCTTGGGCCCATTGGAATTCGTCCCTTATCGTGTCTGGACCTAGGCCCGACTCCGGAAATCTGTCGGCCCCGCTCGGCTCGGTTCTTAGGTCTCACCTTACCTCGTAATGCGTGCCCTTCAACTAGACTTGTGTGGGCCTGGATAATTAGTCACTTTTCCCGGACCACAAGTGGACGGGGCATACTACCTTGGGGATCAAGAAACCTTTATTCTAGTACCCCGGATCCACCTTGAAATGCGTGCTACTCGGTAATCCAACTCCTGGCCCCGAATGCCGCGTACCCGACGTAGCACCACCACCACTGACTTTCTCTTCTGTAGTGGGTCTTGGCACGTGTTCTCCCTCTCTCTCTTGGTTCAACACGCATACCTTGTCCCCATAATGCCTTTCCTCACTTATCCAATATACCGGTTTACTTTGTCGGGATTACTTCATGCGCAAGTCACCTTACCGTTGACCAGGATTTCACCCTGTTTTGACTTAGTACCTTTGCTACCTACTCTTAACCATTGTTTTCGATCTTAGGGCCTTTGAAATAATTCCACACCATAATCATAGGGAATAAATACTCCAAAATTAACTCAAGGCTTTATATTACTAAGCAAGCTTACATCGGTACATGCGTTACAAAAGTAGGGGTGTTACAAGTTACTTCAAGCAAGCGAACAAAGGAAGAAAAAGGTAGTGTTTGACCCAGATGATTGGGTTTAGGTTCATTTGAGAAAAGAGAGGTTTCCTGCCCAAAGGAAATCTAAGCTTCAACAAAGGGGAGATGGTCCTTTCCAAGTGCTATCCAAGATTAATGATAATGCCTATAAAATAGATCTCTCCCTGGTGAGTATGGTGTAAGCGCTACTTTTAATGTGGCTGATTTGTCCCTTTTTGATGCAGGAGAAAGGGATTATAATTTGAGGACAAATTCTTCTGAAGAAGGAGGGAATGATGAGGACATAGGAGGCAACATGACCAAGGCAACAAACTTGGAGGACATACAAGGTCTTGGAGGCCCAATGACAAGAGCAAAAGCTAAAAAAAAGGCTAAAGAGGCCCTAAATCTCCTGGTGACCACCTTACTTGAGACAAGCCCAAGTCTAAAGGAATAAGAGGCCGAAATGATACACTTAATTCAGATTGAAGACCTTGAAGAATAAGCCTCAATGGATATGCATGAAGGCTTCAATTTACTTGGCCCAAATTCTGCACTTAGTTTTATCTTTCTTACATTTAGTTAAACTTTTGTAATAAGGCTTATTGGGCTTTGTGTGTAAGCATATTTAGGTTAAACTTAATATGGATGTTGTCCACTATATAGGGGAACACCATAGCTTTTAGAACGGAGATTTGAATTCAAAGTTAACCTTTTTGGTGAGAGACAAGCTTCTCTAGGGTTCTTTTGAGAATCTCTGAACTTATCACGGTTTCAACATAATAACATCAAAGTCAAAATATTATTACCAAGAAGCAAGAGTACACTGACACATTACAACCAAAAATCACCAATACAACGGGAGTATCACATCACACAAATTCAACCACAATACAACACAACCGCATGTATATCTTATTTCCACAACACACAAACATACTTAGGCAAACAAATGAGGAAAATCACACCGCATTCGCTCTTCGGTTTCCGATGTAGCATCACCAGGAGACATACCTTTCCATTTTTTTAGAAGACGGATGGTTTTATTTCGCAACTGCTTGTCCTTTTCGTCAAGAATTCTTTCTGGCTTGAGTACGTAAGTCAAATTCTCTCTTAATTCAACCTTCTCGGGCTCGATTACATGGGAAGGATGTGGATGGTATTTCTTAAGTTGTGACACGTGAAACACATCGTGTGCACTCAACAAGTGCGGCGGCAAGGAAATTTGATAAGCAACTGGTCCAATTCGCTCCAGAATCTCATATGGCCCAATAAATCGAGGAGTCAATTTCTTGGCTTTGATGGATCTGCCAATACCAGTTACTGGTGAAACCTTAAGGAATACATGGTCCCCTACTTCAAACTCCAAAGGTCTCCATCGCCTATCCGCATAGCTCTTTTATCTGCTCTGAGTGGTCAATAACCTCTAGCGAATCATCTCAATTTTCTTTGTAGTTTCGTCCACCAAATCTGGTCCAATCACAGTTCATTCACTCAGTTCCGTCCAACAAAGAGGCTATCTACACTTTCTTCCGTATAATGCCCCGAAAGGAACCATTTGAATGCTCGAATGATAACTATTGTTATAAGCAAATTCTATCAAAGGCAGGTGACGATCCTTACTACCAGGTAACTCAATGGCACAAGCCCTCAACATATCTTCAAGGGTCTGAATCGTCCTCTCTGTCTAACCATCGGTCTGCGGATGATAAGCGATACTGTACTTCAACCTTGTCCCCATAGCCTCTTGTAACGCCTGCCAAAATTTCGATGTGAACCTTGGATCACGGTTTGATACAATATCTGTAGGTACACCATGCAACCTAACAATCCAATCCACATACACTGAGCTAGCTTTTCCAAGCTATATCCTATATGGATCGGAAGAAAATGAGCTAACTTCGTCAATCTGTCTACAATGACCCATATAGCGTTGTGGTGTGGTGTGGTTTCCGGCAATCCCACAATCAAATCCATAAAAATGCTGTCCCATTTCCATTGCGGAACTTCTAAAGGTTGAAGTAATCTTGGAGGCTTTTGATGCTCGATCTTTCACCTTCTGACAAGTCAGACACTTCATTACGAAGTTTGTCACATCACGCTTCATTTTTGGCCACTAATACCCCTGATTTAGATCTCGATACATCTTGGTGATTCCTGGATGAATGGTATACTTGCTCCAATGAGCCTCTTCAAAAGTCGTCTTCTTGATTTCCTCATTATCCAAAACACAAATCCTTTTCTTATACATCAATATACCTGTATCCCCAATATCATAACCAGGTAGTTCATTCTCCAACTCTTTTTTGATCTTTAGCAATGGGTCATCATTCATCTCAGCCATCCTTAACTCATTATAAAAGTCAAAATCCCCTCGTACTAAAAAATTCTGTTGAAATCATTTCGTTCGGAAATTCCATTTCAAAAATTCTCACAAACTTAACAAAGGTGCATTAGTACGTTAAAAATCAAAAATTTAAACATGTCTAGGAACCGGACTTAATTCATCTTCGCTCCGCGTAGGTGACCGACCGGGGACATTTAGGATAATCTATAAGATGTATCCAGGGATGTTCTAAGAAGGTCATTACTTAAATATCCAAAGTACAATGCCTATCATATATTCATATCATAATTATACTCAATAGTAAACTCACAATGCTAGGACACCCCTTGGAAATACACAGAATCATCTAAACTTCCTTTCTAAGACACCCATCTGATGTGGGACTCCTTACAATGCCTTAGCCTTGAAAACTGAAGCCCTAGTAGCTCTAATTTACGGTTCATTGTCATGACGGCTTCACTCTACGGTTCTTCACTTAGCGTTTTACTCTGTCTCCTCTGGCCGATCAGTTCATCAAGTCAGAACCCTCCATCGGTAGCTCTTTCCAATCCGAATTCTTCGTAAGTAACTCTATCTTCGTTTGGCCGTCTCTAACGGGAAAACTAGATTTTTATGAAGTCCCTCTTCTTTTGTAGTTCCGTATTCTGCTTTCTTTAATTCTGCCATCTCATATAGGGCATTCTATTTGGACTTTCGGTTTTGGTCCATCTCCCGGCATAGCCAAAATTCAACTTTCCCTATCGAAGTACTCGTCCCACATTTCTGGGAGTCTATTAGCTACTAATAGATCTACTGTTATCTATCTCGGTCATGAGGCCTTAACTTGTGGCTACTGCGGTTCTAGCTACCACCTGGTTCCACCGAGGACAAACTCTCAATCGGTCTTTCCAAGGAAATATTTTAGCATTAAGATCTTTCCCTATGCTAGATTAGTAGCCAACAACCTCTAGATACCTCATATACGTTGGTACCACATTCTCCCGCCTTAAGTCATTCAATTCATTCGGTATTATATCCTAGTACCTCAATTCATTCAGGTCGATTCACACATCTAACAATCACTCAACTATCAAAATGGATCCTTAGATCATAATTCAGTTAGTGGCAATTCCTCTAGATGCCCAACAAATTCTTAGGTTCATTAACCTAATCCTCAAACCTTGACCATACCCAAAATAACATGCTATAATCAGGAGTCAAATCGTCTAACCCTCAGACACTATCCTTTATTAGCAAAACGATGACTCTTAGAACCTTAACATCAAATAGGCTGAGAAACCATATTTCCTCAACAACACCCATAATACACACTAGGATCATGATTCACACAGATGTCCAGCTAAGGGCTGGTATTTTGATCTTGGATAGCTAGGCTCTGCCTGAATATCTATGGAAGAGATAATCAGAAGAGCGTGGGATCACTGTACACGACAAAGGGGTGGTGTGTGTGCACAGTGAGACTGAATGTAAATAGTCTAGGGTTAGAACATATGCACCTTGTTACTTGACCTCTGTATTTATAGAGGTGTCCGGTGCAATATCCGGGGCGCGCAATTAATGGGGCGAGTATCTCGGAAGGCCGTCACTTAATATGTTTGTTTTATTTAAATTAGTAACCATAAATTCTTTCTCTTTTCCTTATTGTTTTGGTATGATGAGATTGTGTATCTATTCCATTTATTGTTTGTTATTTATTATTTGATACTTTTTTTATTTTAATATTTATTACTCTCTCCGGTTCTAAATATAAAACAAAGTTGGAAATTTTTTAGAGAGATTAAGGAAGCTAAATAAATTACTAAATTATATGATATGTTGTATATCCTTATATTATATGTCAGTTTATTTATAAAAGCTAATAACATTCAATTGGGGGTTTTTATTGTGGGTCTTTGTTCAATTTGTTGTAGTTAAATTATTTGATATAGATGCGTTATTTTGTTTTCATATAATCTTATTTGACTTAATTTATTTTTACTTAATATGTTTGTGCTATTTAAATTATTTGATTTTGATTTTCTATTTTATTGTCGTTTTTTTAAGTTTTTGTCATGTTTAATTTAAATTATTTGTTACTATATGTATATGTTGTTATGTTCGTGCTATTAAAATAAATGAATAAATCCATATATCACACACTATTAAATTATGCTATTTGATTAGTTTAAATTCTTCACATGATTTATAATTATAACCTATCACCACTAATATTTAATTTCTTATCCTATTTCTTGTACCACTTGTAGTTGTTGAATATATTTGTGGTGACATATGGATTTATTTATTTATTTTTCTTTTTTCCTATAACTAATTTGTTAATTTATTTACATATGCATTTATTCATTTATCTTTTCCTTCTTTCCTATCTCAATATTGTTGTAATTGATTATTGTGTGGCTGTGACATATGTATTTATTCATTTATTTATTTTTCGTTTTTCCAAGATTAAATTTTTTGTTGTAATTGTTTGTTGGTTTGTTTTAAATTTAATTGTTTTCTCTCTGTGTAGTTTATAGATATGTATTTATTCATTTATTATTATTTTTTTCATTTTTCATATCTCAATGTTGTAATTTATTGTTGTGTGTGTGAGACATATGCAGTTGTTGATTTTTTTTTTTCATATTTCCTATATCAAGATAGATTTTTGTTGTAATTGATTGTTGGTTTGTTTGTTTTAAATTTAAGTGTTTACTACTGTGTGTGGTTTATAGCTATGTATTCATTCATTTATTTTTTTCCTTTATTCATATATTAATTTTCTTGTTGTAATTTATTATTGTGTGTGTGGGTGGACACAAGTAGCTTTCATTTATTTTTTATCCTTTTTCCAAGATTATGTTTTTTGTTGTAATTGATCGTTGGTTTATTTGCATGTTTTAAATTTAATTGTTTACTGTGAGTGTGGTTTATAGATATGTATTTATTCAATTATTTTTTTTCCTTTATTCCTATCTCAATTTTCTTGTTGTAATTTATTATTGTGTCCGTGTGTGTCATAGGTATTTATTCATTTATTTATTTTTCATTTTTCAAGATCAAGTTTTTTGTTTTAATTGATTGTTGATTTATTTGCTTGTTTTAAATTTAATTATTTACTCTGTGTGTGTCTTATAGATATGTATTTATTCATTAATTTTATTTTCCTTTTTCCATATCTCAATTTTCTTGTTGTAATTTATTATTGTGTGTGTGGGACATAGGTATTTCTTCATTTATTTTCTTTTTTTTTCCAAGATCACGTTTTTTTATTGTAATTTATTGTTGGTTTGTTTCCTTGTTTTAAATTTAATTGCTTAATTATTCATTTTTTTTTCCCTTTCTTCCTATCTCAATTTTCTTTTTGTAATTTATTATTGTGTGTGTGTGTGTGACATTGGTATTTATTCATTTTTTTTCGTTTTTCCTATATAAAGATTTTTGTTGTAATTGTTCGTTGGCTTGTTTGCATGTTTTAAATTTAATTGTTTGTGTGTAGTTTATAGATATGTATTCATTCATTTATTTTATTTTTTCATTTTTTTCATATCTCAATTTTCTTGTTGTAATTTATTATTGTGTGTGCGTGTGTGTGACATATGTATTTATTCATTTATTTATTTTTCATTTTTCCAAGATCAAGTTTTTTGGTGTAATTGATTGTTGGTTTGTTTGCTTGTTTTAAATTTAATTGTTTACTCATTTGTGTGTGGTTTATAGATATGTATTTATTCTTTAATTTTTTTTTCCTTTTTCCATATCTCAATTTTTTTGTTGTAATTTATTAGTGTGTGTGTGTGTGTGACATAGGTATTTCTTCATTTATTTTCTTTTCTTTTTCCAAGATCATGTTTTTTATTGTAATTTATTGTTGGTTTGTTTCCTTGTTTTAAATTTAATTGCTTAATTATTCATTTATTTTTTCCCTTTCTTCCTATCTCAATTTTCTTTTTGTAATTTATTATTTTGTGTGTGTGTGTGACATTGGTATTTATTCCTTTTTTTTTTTCATTTTTCCTATATAAAGATTTTTGTTGTAATTGTTCGTTGGCTTGTTTGCATGTTTTAAATTTAATTGTTTGTGTGTAGTTTATAGATATGTATTCATTCATTTATTTTTTTCCCTTTTTTCATATCTCAATTTTCTTGTTGTAATTTATTATTGTGTGTGCGTGTGTGTGACATATGTATTTATTCATTTATTTATTTTTCATTTTTCCAAGATCAAGTTTTTTGGTGTAATTGATTGTTGGTTTGTTTGCTTGTTTTAAATTTAATTGTTTACTCTGTGTGTGGTTTATAGATATGTATTTATTCTTTAATTTTTTTTTCCTTTTTCCATATCTCAATTTTTTTGTTGTAATTTATTAGTGTGTATGTATGTGACATAGGTATTTCTTCATTTATTTTCTTTTTTTTTCGAAGATCACGATTTTCCTTGTTATTTATTGTTGGTTTGTTTGCTTGTTTTAAATTTAATTGTTTACTCTGTGTGTGGTTTATAGATATGTATTTATTCTTTAATTTTTTTCCTTTTTCCATATCTCAATTTTTTTGTTGTAATTTATTAGTGTGTATGTGTGTGACATAGGTATTTCTTCATTTATTTTATTTTCTTTTTCGAAGATCACGATTTTCCTTGTTATTTATTGTTGGTTTGTTTCCTTGTTTTAAATTTAATTGTTTACTCTGTGTGTGGTTTATAGATATGTATTTATTCATTTTTTTCCTTTCTTCCATATCTCAATTTTCTTGTTGTAATTTATTATTGTGTGTGTGTGTGTGACATATATATTTATTCAATTATTTATTTTTCGTTTTTCCAAGATCAAGTTTTTTGTTGTAATTGTTTGTTGGTTTGTTTGCTTGTTTTAAATTTAATTGTTTTCTCTCTGTGTGGTTTATAGATATGTATTTATTCATTTATTTTTTTCCTTTATTCCTATCTCAATTTTCTTGTTGTAATTTATTATTGTGTGTGTGTGACATAGGTATTTATTCATTTATTTATTTTTCTTTTTTTCAAGATCAAGTTTTTTGTTGTAATTGATTGTTGGTTTGTTTGCTTGTTTTGAATTTAATTGTTTACTCGGGTGTGGTTTATAGATATGTATTTATCCATTAATTTTATTTTCCTTTTTCCATATCTCAATTTTCTTGTTGTAATTTATTATTGTGTATGTGGGTGTGACACAAGTAGCTTTCATTTATTTTTTTATCCTTTTTCCAAGATCACGTTTTGATATGATCCTCGAAAGAAAACGATGATTGGATCAACTAGGAAAGGAATTTCGTACTAGAAATTCAGCCTCCAACACGTCTTGAAAGAACAGAACGTATCTAATGCTACAGACCTCGGATTCGAGTGGTTCCAAAATGAGGTGAAAGATGGCTTTCTGAAACACGATTTTGACTCAAGAAACACCGAAAAAAGATAAGGGAATATGGAGATACGAAACCAAGAAATTTCAAACGAAAACTGTAGGCGCCACAATTCCAAGGAATTGATAAGCCAAGAACGCCACAAGGATTGATGCCCTTGATAAGTTCAGAGATTCTCAAAAGAACCCTAGAGAAGCTTGTCTCTCACCAAAAAGGTTAACTCTGAATTCCAATCTACCGTCTCAAAAGCTATGGTGTTCCCTTATATAGTGGACAACATCCATATTAAGTTTAACCTAAATATGCTTACACACAAAGCCCAATAAGCTAGCCCAATAAGCCTTATTACAAAAGTTTAACTAAATGTAAGAAAGATAAAACTAAGAGCAGAATTTGGGCCAAGTAAATTGAAGCCTTCGTGCATATCCATTGAGGCTTATTCTTCAAGGTCTTCAATCTTAATTAAGTGTATCATTCCGGCCTCTTCTTCCTTTAGACTTGGGCTTGTCTCAAGTAAGGTGGTCACCAGGAGATTTAGGGCCTCTAATGCCACTTTAGCTTTTGCTCTTGTCATTGGGCCTCCAAGACCTTGAATGTCCTCCAAGTTTGTTGCCTTGGTCATGCCGCCTCCTATGTCCTCATCATTCCCTCCTTCTTCAGAAGAATTTGTCCTCAAATTATAATCTCCTTCTCCTGCATCAAAAAGGGACAAATCAGCCACATTAAAAGTAGCGCTTACACCATACTCACCAGGGAGATCTATGTTATAGGCATTGTCATTAATCTTGGATAGCACTTGGAAAGGACCATCTCCCCTTTGTTGAAGCTTAGATTTCCTTTGGGCAGGAAACCTCTCTTTTCTCAAATGAACCCAAACCCAATCACCTGGGTCAAACACTAACTTTTTCCTTCCTTTGTTCGCTTGCTTGACATAACTCTCTACCTTTTTTCCAATGTTTGCCCTCAACTTTTCATGTAGTTCCCACACATGTTCAGCCTTACTCTTACCATCTTTATGCACTTCCTTGAAGAACAAATCAGCAATGTGGATTTGTTGGTTTGTTTGCATGTTTTAAATTTAATTGTTTATCCTGTGTGTGGTTTATAGATATGTATTTATTCATTTATTTTTTTCCTTTTCTCATATCTCAATTTTCTTTTTGTTATTTATTATTGTGTGTGTGCGTGTGCGATATAGGTATTTATTCATTTTTTTCCTTTTTTCATATCTCAATTTTTTTTTTGTAATTTATTATTGTGTGTGTGTGTGTGTGACATAGGTATGTATTCATTTATTTAATTTTCGTTTTTCAAGATCAATTTTTTTATTTGTTGTAATTGATTGTTTGTTTGTTTGCTTGTTTTAAATTTAATTGTTTCTTGTGTGTGTAGTTTATAGCTATGTATTTATTCATTTATTTTTTTCCTTTTTTTGTATCTCAATTTTCTTTTGGTAATTTATTATTTTGTGTGTGTGTGACATAAATATTTATTCATTTATTTTTTTTTCCGTTTTTCATATCTCAATTTTCTTTTTGAAATTTATTATTGTGTGTGTGTGTGTGACATAGGTATGTATTGATTTATTTAATTTTCGTTTTTCCAAGATCAAGTTTTTTTGTTGTTGTAATTGATTGTTGGTTTGTTTGCTTGTTTTAAATTTAATTGTGTACTGTATGTGTGGTTTATAGCTAGGTATTTATTCATTTATTTATTTTTCATTCTTTCGTATCTCAATTTTCTTTTTGTAATTTATTATTTTATGTGTGTGTGTGATATAGGTATTTATTCATTTATTTTTTTTCCTTTTTTCATATCTCAATTTTCTTTTTGAAATTTATTATTGTGTGTGTGTGTGTGACATAGGTATGTATTCATTTATTTAATTTTCGTTTTTCCAAGATCAAGTTTTTTTGTTGTTGTAATTGATTGTTGGTTTGTTTGCTTGTTTTAAATTTAATTGTTTACTGTGTGTGTGGTTTATAGCTATGTATTTATTCATTTATTTTTTTTCCTTTTTTCATATCTCAATTTTCTTTTTGTATTTTATTATTTTTTGTGTGTGTGTGTGTGACATAGGTATTTATTCATTTATTTGATTTTCGTTTTTCCAAGATCAAGTTTTTTCGTTGTAATTGATTTTGTCGTTTGTTTGCTTGTTTTAAATTTAATTGTTTACTCTGTTTGTGGATAGATATGTATTGATTCATTTTTTTCCTTTTTCCATATCTCAATTTTTTTTGTTATTTATTATTGTGCGTGTGTGTGACATAGGTATTTATTTTTATTTTTTTCCTTTTTTCATATCTCAATTTTCTTGTTGTAATTGATTATTGTGTTTGTGGGTGTAACATAGGTATTTATTCATTTAATTTTTATTCTTTTTCCAAGATCACGTTTTTTGTTGTAATTGATTGTTGGTTTGTTTGCATGTTTTAAATTTAATTGTTTATCCTGTGTGTGGTTTATAGATATGTATTTATTCATTTATTTTTTTTCCTTTTCTCATATCTCAATTTTATTTTTATTTTTTTATTATTGTGTGGGTGTGGGTGTCCGACATAGGTATTTATTCATTTATTTAATTTTCATTTTTCCAAGATCAAGTTTTTTTGTTGTAATTGATTGTTGGTTTGTGTGCTTGTTTTAAATTTAATTGTTTATTGTGTGTGATTTATAGATATGTATTTATTCATTTATAGTTTTCCTTTTTTCATATCTCAATTTTCTTTTTGTAATTTATTATTGGGCCTCCAAGACCTTGAATGTCCTCCAAGTTTGTTGCCTTGGTCATGCCGCCTCCGATGTCCTCATCACGTTTTTTGTCATAATTGATCGTTGGTTTATTTGCATGTTTTAAATTTAATTGTTTACTGTGAGTGTGGTTTATAGATATGTATTTATTCAATTATTTTTTTCATTTATTCCTATCTCAATTTTCTTGTTGTAATTTATTATCGTGTCCGTTTGTGACATAAGTCTTTATTCATTTATTTATTTTTTGTTTTTTCAAGATCAAGTTTTTTATTGTAATTGATTGTTGGTTTGTTTGCATGTTTTAAATTTAATTGTTTACTCATGTGTGTGGTTTATAGAAAATTGCATGTATTTATTCATTTATTTTTTTTTTCCTTTTTTCCTATCTCAATTTTCTTGTTGTAATTTATTATTGTTGTGTGTGTGTGAGACATATGGAGTTGTTGATTTTTTTTTCCATATTTCCTATATCAAGATTTTTGTTGTAATTGATTGTGTTTGCTTGTTTTAAATTGGAGTGTTTATTCTGTGTGTGGTTTATAGCTATGTATTTATTCATTTATTTTTTTTCCTTTATTCCTATCTCAATTTTCTTGTTGTAATTTATTATTGTGTGTGTGGGTGTGACATAGGTATTTATTCATTTATTTTTTATCCTTTTTCCAAGATCACATTTTTCTCTCTCTTCTTTCTTTCTCAACCGACCTCTCTCTCTCTCTCTCTCTCTCTCTCTCTCTCTCATCTTCTTCTATGTTCGGCCTCTCCCCTATATAAGATGATGAGAAAAGAAATAAGAGAAGTCAAGGGCTTGTTGGGCGAGCAGTAGAACAACTTGGGCAACAGGTAAAGAGAACTTGGCCAGCAAGTCAAGAGAACTTTGAGTGCAAGCAAGCTACGCTTCGAGAAAGGGCGAGGTGTGCTTAGAGCACTAGTTAGAAGTAAGATGGCGTCCTATGTGGGGTCCAACGAACCTCATTTGATTACATAGTTGGTTGTGGATTGCGTTAGCACCCCCACCTTGTAAACGGCGCTAAACTCCTCTGATCAAGAATCTGAAACCCTAGAAATATTGCTCTCATTAAGAGGAAACAATGTTCCAGAAGGCGTCGGGATCAAGAAACGCCAAATCGGGGCGAAATCGTCTCCAGAGTGTTTTCTCTCTCTTCTTGCTGTCTCAACCTCCCTCTCTCTCCCTCTCTCTTTCTTCATCTATGTTCCTCCTCTACTCTCTTTTGCTCCATGTTGGGCAACTTAATGAAGATGGAAAAGGAAATAACAGAATTGAAGGGCCTGTGGGGCAGACAAGAAACAACTTGGCCTACAAGTAAAGAGAACTTGGCCAGTAAGTAAAGAAAACTTTGAGGGCAAGCTAGCTATGGTTCGAGAAAGGGCTAGATGTGCTTGGAGGACTAATTAGAGGTAAGGTGGCACCCTTTCTGGGGTCTAGACCCTACGAACCTCATTTGATTCCATAGGCCGTTCTTGATTTCGACAGCACTTCCACCTTGTAGACGATACTAAACTCCTCTGCTCAAGAATCCAAAACCGTAAAAATGTTGCCCTCACCGAGAGGAAACAACGTTTGAGAAGGCGTCTGGAGCCAGAAATGTTAGATCGGGGTGAAATCGGCTCTGGAGTGCTTTCTCTCTCTTCTTGTTGTCTCAACCGATCTCTCTCTCCCTCTCTCTTTCTTCATCTTTTTTCATCCTTTACCCTCTTTCGCTCCATGTTGGCCAGCTTAATGAAGATGGGCAAGGAATAACTGAACTCAAGGGCTTGGTGGTCGAGACAAGAAACAACTTGACCAACGAGTAAGAGAACTTGGCCAACAAGGAAAGAGAACTTTGAGGGTAAGCTGGGTATGGTTTGAGAAAGGGCTAGATGTGCTTGGAGGACTAGTTAGAGGTAAGGTGGCGCCCAATGTAGGGTCCAGACCCTACAACCTTATTCGATTTCATAGTCGGTTCTTGATTTCGGCAGCACCTCCACCTTGTAGACGGCGCTAAACTCCTCTGCTCAAGAATCTGAAACCGTAAAAATGTTGCCCTCACCGAGAGGAAACAATGATAGAGAAGGCGTCAGGAGTAAGAAACGCCACATCGAGGTGAAATAGGCTCTGAAGTGTTTTCTCTCTCTTCTTCCTTTCTCAACCGACCCTCTCTCTCTCTCTCTCTCTCTCTCTCTCTCTCTCTCTCTTCTTCTATGTTTAGCCTCTCCCTATTTTTCTCCATGTTGGCCCACTTAAGGATGATGAGAGTATAAGAGAAGTCAATGGCTTGTTGGGCAAGCCAACGAACAACTTGGGCAACAAGTAAAGAGAACTTGGCCAGCAAGTCAAGAAAACTTTGAGTGCAAGCAAGCTATGCTTCGAGAAAAGGCGAGATGTGCTTGGAGGACTAGTTAGAGGTAAGGTGGCCTCTAATGACCCTACAAACCTTAATTGATTCCATAGTCAGTTCTGGATTTCGGCAGCACCCCTACCTTGTAGACGACGCTAAATTCCTCTGATCAAGAATCCGAACCCTTAGAAATATTGCTCTTACGAGAGGAAACAATGTTTGAGAAGGCGTCGAGATCAAGAAATGGCAAATGGGGGCGAAATAATCTGTGAAGTGTTTTCTCTCTCTTCTTGCTGTCTCAACCGACCTCTCTCTCTTTCTCTCTTTCTTAAATCTATGTTCGTCATCTACCCTCTTTTGCTCCATGTTGGCCAACTTCATTAAAAGGAAATAACAAAAGTCAAGGGCTTGTTGGGCGAGACAAGAAACAACTTGGCCAACAAGTAAGAGAAGTTGGCCAACAAGTAAAGAGAACTTTAAAGGCAAGCTTGCTATGGCTCGAGAAAGGGCTAAATGTGCTTCGAGGACTAGTTAGAGGTAAGGTGGCGCCATTTGTGGGGTCCAAACCCTACGAACCGCATTTGACTCCATAGTCAGTTCTTGATTTCGGCAGCAACCCCACCATGTAGATGGCTCTAAACTCCTGTGATCAAGAATCTGAAACCCTGGAAATATTGCTCTCACCGAGAAGAAACAACGTTTGAGAAGCGTTGGGATCAAGAAATGCCAAATGGGGGCGAAATCGACTCTAGAGTGTTTTCTCTCGCTTCTTGTTGACTCAACCGTCCTTTCTCTCCCTCTATCTTTCTTCATCTATGTTCGTCCTCTACCCTCTTTTGCTCCATGTTGGCCAACTTAATGAAGATGGGAAAGGAAATAACAGAAGTCAAGGGCTTGTTGGGCGAGCCAACGAAAAACTTGGGCAACAAGTAAAGAGAACTTGGCCAGCAAGTCAAGAGATCTTTGAAAAAAGAGTTATGCTTCATGAAAGGGTGAGATGTGCTTGGAGGGCTACTTGGAGATAAGGTGGCGTCCTATGTGGGGTCCAGACCTTACGAACCCTATTTGATTCCATAGTCTGTTCTGGATTTCGGAAGCACCCCCACCTTGTAGACGGCGCTAAACTCCTCTGATCAAGAATCCGGAACCCTAGAAATATTGCACCCACTGAGAGGAAACAACATTTGAGAAGGCGTCAGGAACAAGAAATGTTAGATCGAGGTGAAATCGGCTCTAAGCGTTTTCTCTCTTTCTTCATCTTTGTTCATCCTCTATCCTCTTTTGCTTCATGTTGGCCAACTTAATGAAGATAGGAAAGGAATAACAGAAGTCAAGGGCTTGGTTGGCGAGACAAGAAACAACTTGGGCAACAACTAAAGAGAACTTGGCCAGCAAGTAAAGAGAACTTTGAGTGCAAGCAAGCTATGCTTTGAGAAAGGGCGAGATGTGCTTGGAGGACTAGTTAGAAGTAAGGTGGCGTCCTATGTGGGGTCCATACCCTACGAACCTCATTTGATTCCATAGTCGGTTCTGGATTTCAGCAGCACCTCCACCTTGTAGACGGCGCTAAACTCCTCTGATCGAGAATCTGAAACCCTAAAAATATCTCTCTCACTGAGATGAAACAAAATTTAAGAAGGTGTCGGGATCAAGAAAAGCCAAATGGGGGCAAAATCGGCTCCAGAGACTTTTCTCTCTCTTCTTGCTGTGTCAATCGACCTCTTTCTCCCTCTCTCTTTCTTCATCTATGTTCGTCCTCTACCCTCTTTTGCTCCCTGTTGGCCAACTTAATGAAGATGGGAAAGGAAATAACATAAGTCAAAGGCTTGTTGGGCTAGACAAGAAACAACTTGGCCAACAAGTAGTTGAAGTTGGCCAGCAAGTAAAGAGAACTTTGAGGGCAAGCTATCTATGGTTCGAGAAAGGGCTAGATGTGCTTGGAGGACTAGTCAGAGGTAAGGTGACGCCCTTTGGGGGTCCAGACCCTACGAACTTCATTTGATTCCATAGCCGGTTCTTGATTTCAGCAGTACCCCCACCATGTAGACGACACTAAACTCCTTTGACAAGAATTTGAAACTGTAGAAATGTTGCTCTCAAGAGAGGAAACTATGTTAGAGAATGCGTGGGGAGCAAGAAACGCCAAATCGGGGTGAAATAGGCTCATCAGTGTTTTCTCTCCCTTCTTTGTTTCTCAACTGACCTCTCTCTCTATCTTCTTCTATGTTCGGCCTCTCCCCTCTTTTTTTCCATGTTCGCCGACTAAAGGATGATAAGAAAAAAAAAATAAGAGAAGTCAAGGGCTTGTTGGGTGAGCCAACGAACAACTTGGGCAACAAGTAAAGAGAACTTAGCCAGCAAGTCATCAGAACTTTGAGTGCAAGCAAGCTATGCTTCGAGAAAGGGCAAGATGTGCTTGGAGGACTAGTTAGAGGTAAGGTGGCGCCTATGTGTGGTTCAGACCCTACGAACCTTATTTGATTCCATAGTCGGTTCTTGATTTCGGCAGCACCCCCACCATGTAGACGGCGCTAAAATCCTCTGATCAAGAATCCGAACCCTTAGAAATATTGTTCTCAACGAGAGGAAACAACATTTGAGAAGGCGTCGGGATCAAGAAACGGCAAATGGGGGCGAAATCGGCTCCGGAGTGTTTTCTCTCTCTTCTTGCTGTCTCAACCGACCTTTCTCTCCCTCTCGCTTTCTTAAATCTATGTTCGTCCTCTACCCTCTTTTGCTCCATGTTGGCCAACTTAATGAAGATAGGAAAGGAAATAACAAAAGTCAAGGGCTTGTTGGGCCAAACATGAAACAACTTGGCCGACAAGTAAGAGAAGTTGGCCAGCTAGTAAAGAGAACTTTGAGGGCAAGCTTGCTATGGCTCAAGAAAGGGCTAGATGTGCGTGGAGGACTAGTTAGAGGTAAGGTGGTGCCCTTTGTGGGGTCCAAACCCTACGAACCGCATTGGATTCCATAGGCAGTTCTTGATTCCGGCAGCACCCCCACCATGTAGACTGCGCTAAACTCCTATGATCAAGAATCTGAAACCCTAGAAATATTGTTCTCACCGAGATGAAACAACGTTTGAGAAGGCGTCGGGATCAAGAAACGCCAAATAGGGGCAAAATCGGCTCCGGACTGTTTTCTCTCGCTTCTTGCTATCTCAACCGACCTCTCTCCCCCTCTCTCTTTCTTCATCTATGTTCGTCCTCTACGCTCTATTGCTCTATGTTGGCCAACTTAATGAAGATGAGAATGGAAATAACAAAAGTCAAGGGCTTGTTGGGTGAGCCAACAAACAACTTGGGCAACAAGTAAAGAGAACTTGGCCAGCAAGTCTAGAGATCTTTGAAAAAAGAGAGTTATGCTTCGTGAAAGGGTGAGATGTGCTTGGAGGACTACTTGGAGGTAAGATGGCGTCCTATGTGGGGTCCAAACCCTACGAACCTCATTTGATTCCATAGTCGGTTCTGGATTTCGATAGCACCCCACCTTGTAGACGGTGCTAAACTCCTCTGGTCAAGAATCTGAAACCCTAGAAATATTGCACTCACTGAGAGGAAACAATGTTTGAGAAGCCATCGGGAGCAAGAAATATTAGATCGGGGTGAAATCGGCTCTAGAGTGTTTTCTCACTCTTCTTGCTGTCTCAACCAATCTCTCTCCCCCTCTTTCTTTCTTCATCTTTGTTCGTCCTCTATACTCTTTTTCTCCATGTTGGCCAACTTAATGAAGATGGGAAAGAATAACAGAAATCAAGGGCTTGGTGGGCGAGACAAGAAACAACTTGGGCAACAAGTAAAGAGAACTTGGCCAGCAAGTAAAGAGAACTTTGAGTGCAAGAAAGCTATGCTTTGAGAAAGGGCGAGTTGTGCTTGGAGGACTAGCTAGAGGTAAGAAGGCATCTAATGTGGGGTCTGTTGGATATGATTAGTTTTGATTATGTCTTATATAGATGTGGGGCTCATTTATGAAGAATGATCAAGAGAAGAGAAGAAAGAAAGAGTTGAATTGTGGAGAATGATCAAGACAAAAAGAAAGAAAGAAGAACTTGCTGAATAGAATAAGAAAATCATTATACAAGTTCTTAGATTGATTCTAGAAGTCTTCACAATCAAATAGAAGTTGGAATGGCTCAAATCAGAGTTAAAACAAGCAAAATCGAGTTCCAGGAAGCCAAAACTCGAGTCAGGAAATCACAGACTCGAGTTAGGGTCTAAACTCAAGTCAACCACTAATTGGCTCAAGCCAATAGTAATTTTCAAGCCATTTTTGCTCTTTGGAACGAGTTGACTCTAGTCAAGATTCAGTTGACTCAAGTTAGGTGTGTTTTCAGCAACTCTGTTATACTCTGTTTTACGTTCAGCTTGGGCAAGGTCTGGTAATTCGATGATATCTCCCAAACCAGAGATTGGATTGAGGTTAAACTAAATTTGTATGAAACTATACTCTTAATGCGTCATTTTGATATAAAATTCAAGCCCAAAGGAGTTCATATCAAGCCGATATGAATTGTAGAAGTTGGAACTGAAATTCATGCCACACAGCAAACCAAGCTTCGGTATTTTGGGTATATCTCCCAAACTACAAGTCCAATTGACCCGAAACTGGTGCCATTTGAAACTATACTCAAATATATTTTCAAAAACATCAAGATCATGAAAAAAAAAAATACCAATTGAAGGAGATATGATGTTTTGAAGTTGATAGTCAGTTCAGGATGTTGCAAAAACTCTGGTCAAGAACAACCTCCATTCATTTGATGATAACAGATTTAATACAATGAGGTTGGAGCTGATTTTTCTTGCATTGGAAAGAAGACTTAAAAAAAGGCATAAGTGGTTTAATAAATTCGGAATGAACTTCTCAACTTGAGCCTAGCCAAGTCAAAGAGCAAGGGACTTTCGAGAAAGGCATTTGACTCGAGCCAGGGAATGCGAAACTCGAGTCATGGCAAGGCCGAGAGTTAAGCAATTTGAGAAGGACATTTTGACTCGAGGCAAAGTTGGATGACTCAAGTTTAAGGCTAAACTCGAGCCAGCTCCATTTGACTCAAGCCTATTGTGTTTTCTTTAAACTCCAAAAGCTTCTGTATAAGGTAGTGACTCGAGCCAATTCTTCTCAGATTGTAAACCATCGACTCTAATCTTGTTAAATCTCTAAGTATGGTTTATTTACTTTTTATCTTCACTCATTATTATTCCTAACTATGTTTAATGAGTTTCAGAAGATTATTATATGGATTAACACCAAATTGCAATAAAGCAATTATGTGTCAGAGCATTAAATGCAAAGCAGAGTGAAACACCATTTTGGCAAAATAATCCCCTAAGCATCCATAAAGTGTTTTGGCCATTTCCATTGAATATTCTCACTAAGTCTCAACGGACAAATTGAAAGAAGAATGTCAACGGAGAATAACATCGATCAACAGATGAATTCGAGGAACTTGAGTAACGTTCACTTCAACGACTACATTTATTTCTTCCAACGGTCATATGCTAAATGGGAAGCATTGCTCAAATGGTCGAATACTCTTCATCAACTATAAAGGGAAAAGCTTTCAAGATAGAAGTGGTCTGAGACACGAGCTTACATCTTCAAAATGTCAATACTCTGATATTCATATCACTTACTCTCTGATTATCTCAATGACCATATAAACTTCTACAGAGAGTGAAATGATTTGTATTGTTCTTCAGTGTTTATTCATTCACTTCTGAGAGATAAGATTCATTGTAATCATCTTTTCATTTTATCTGAGTGATACTCAAGATTGGGTGATCTTGAGTGGGAAACTCATTGTATTGATTACAACTTGTAAGGGGAGTGAATCCTAGTGAGAGGATTACTTTGAGTACAGAGTGTGTAATCAAGTGGGTGTATTGATTATAGCTTGTAAGGGGGACTGAATCCTAGTGAGAGGGTTACTTCAAGTACAGAGCATGTAATCAAGTTGAGTTGAAAGAAGATAGTGGATTGAAAATCTCAAGCGAAGCTTGGGGACTAGACGTAGGTCAAGGATTGGCCGAACCAGTTAAATCTCTGTTTGCATATTCTCTTCCCTTATCTCTTATATTCCCAAAGATATATATTTGAATGAATGTTTATCACTTTCTAAATCATTGCTATCATACAAACTACTTTCAGTAAGTTACGAAAATGTTTTTCAAAGCTAATAAGTTTTTATTAGACACCCAATCCACCCCCTCTTGGGTGACAGCTAGGTCTAACAGGGTCCAGAACTTCATTTGATTCCATGTCAGTTCTAGATTTCGGCAGCACCCCCACCTTGTAGGCGGTGCTAAACTCCTCTGACTAGCACCTGAAACCGTAGAAATGTTGCTCTCAACAAGAGAAAACATCTTTAGAGAAGGCGATGGGAGCAAGAAATGCCACATCAGGGTGAAATCAGCTCTGCATTTTTTTCTTGCTCTTCTTTCTTTCTCAACCGACCTCTCTCTCTCTCTCTCTCTCTCTCTCTCTCTATCTTCTTCTATGTTTGGCCTCTCCCATATTTTTCTCCATGTTGGCCGACTTAAGGATGATGAGAAAAGAGATATAAGAGAAGTCAAGGGCTTGTTGGGCGAGCCAATGAACAACTTGGGCAACCAGTAAAGAGAACTTGGCTAGTAAGTGAAGAGAACTTTGAGGGCAAGCTAGCTATGGTTCAAGAAAGGGCTAGATTTTCTTGGAGGACTAGTTAGAGGTAAGGTGGCGCCATTTGTGGGGTCCAGACCCTACGAACCCCATTTGATTCCATAGTTGGTTCTTCATTTCGGTAGCACCTCCACCTTGTAGACGGCACTAAACTCCTCTGACAAGAATCCAAAATAGTAGAAATGTTGCTCTCAACGAGAGGAAACAACGTTAGAGAATGCGTTGGGAGCTAGAAACGCCACATCGGGGTGAAATCGGCTCTGCAATTTTTTTTCTCACTTCTTTCTTTCTCAACCGACCTCTCCTCTCTATCTTCTTCTATGTTCGGCCTCTCCCTTCTTTTTCTCCATTTTGGCCAACTTAGTGAAGATGGGAAAGGAAATAACAGAAGTCAAGGGCTTGTTGGGTGAGCCAACGATCAACTTGGGTAACAAGTAAAGAGAACTTGGCCAGCAAGTCAAGAGATCTTTGAAAAAAGAGAGTTATGCTTTGTTAAAGGGTGAGATGTGCTTGGAAGACTACTTGGAGGTAAGGTGGTGTCCTATGTGGGGTCTAGACCTTACGAATCTCATTTGATTCCATAATTGATTCTGGATTTTGGCAGCACCCCCACTTGTAGACGACGCTAAAATCCTCTGATCGACAATCCGAAACCCTAGAAATAGCTCTCACTGAAATGCCAAATACGGGCGAAATTAGCTCTGGAGTGTTTTCTCTCTCTTCTTATTGTCTCAACTGACCTCTCTCTCCCTCTCTCTTTCTTCATCTATGTTTGTCCTCTACCCTTTTGTGCTCCATGTTGGCCAACTTAATGAAGAAAGGAAAGGAAATAACAGAAGTCAAGGGCTTGTTGGGCGAGACAAGAAACAACTTGGGCAAGAAGTAAGAGAACTTGGCCAACAAGCAAAGAGAACTTTGAGGGCGAGCTGGCTATGGTTTGAGAAAGGGCTAGATGTGCTTGGAGGACTAGTAAGAGGTAAGGTGGCACCCTTTTTGGGGTCTAGACCCTACGAACCTGATTTGATTCCATAGTCGACTCTTGATTTCAGTAGCACCTCCACCTATAGACAGCGCTAAACTCCTCTGCTCAAGAATCCAAAATCATAGAAATGTTGCTCTCAACGATAGGAAACAACATTAGAGATGGTGTCGGGAGCAAGAATCGACACATTGGGGCGAAATTGGCCCTACAGTTTTTTTCTCGCTCTTCTTTCTTTCTCAACCGACCTCCCTCTCTCTATCTTTTTCTATGTTCGGGCTCTCCCCTCTTTTTCTCCATGTTGGCTGACTTAAGGATGATGAGAAAAGAAATAAGAGAAGTCAAGGGCTTGTTGGGTGAGCCAACGAACAACTTGGGCAACAAGTAAAGAGAAGTTGGAGGGCAAGCTAGCTAGAGCTATCAAAATGGACTGGACCCGCGAGCCAGCCCATTAATCCCAATTTTTAGCCCCCATATAATGGGGTTATTTTTGGCCCTAGCCCAAAATAAACCCCACTCCTCTTGGGTAAATAGGGTCAACCGCGGGCCACCCAATTTTTTTAATCAAAACCTAATTTTTCAATATCCCAATTTCTCTCTTACGTCCTTATTCTGCAATTTTTCGATTTCTTCACAATTTTTTGATTTCTTCTCCATCTCTTGGTTCTTCATCATATATTCAATGAGGAGGTCAGGTAAAGAAGCAATGCCCAATGTGTAAGAACCGGCTGAACCCAAGAGGGGGGTGAATTGGGTGAAGAATAAAAACTTAGGAACTTTGAAAATCTTTTTGCAACTCAGTAAAAACAGTTTGTATGACAGTAATAGACAGTCATTCAAACATATATGCTAGAAATATAAGAGATAAGGGAAGAGAATATGCAAATTGAGATTTATCCTGGTTCGGTCCTATCCTTGACCTACGTCCAATCCTCAAGCTCCACTTGAAATTTTCAATCCACTATCCTCTTATTTAATTCGGGCACAAGAGAAGCCTTTACAATCCCACAAGTTCACCTAGGCACTTGTTAAGCCAAATCTCTCACCGAGATACTCCCCCTTACACAATGCAAGGTTACAATCTGTTTCCCTCTCAAGATTACCCAATCTTGAGTAACTCTCAAATAAACAGATAGAATGTTTATAATGAATCTTCTCTCTCTATGATAAACTATGTAAACATTGAAAAACAGAGTGTGAGTAGTATGAAAATCAGAGTATGAGCATTTTGAAGATGTAGGCTTGTATATTTGCTTTTTCTGCTTGAATCTGTCCTCTTTTATAGGTAGAGATCAATATATGACCGTTGAGAAGATTCTTGATTTGTTGGATAAAGAAATATAGTTGTTAGAAACTAGCCGTTAGAACTTTTGCACTGCTTTTGATGTTCTGACACAAATGTGATATTTTGAAGATTTGCTTCTAATCCTTCATTTTAATCATCTGAAACTCTCTAACAAATTGATTAAACATAGCTAGGAACATTAGAGAATAATGATATGAAGTATCAAGATCAAACAAGAAGGTTTTCCAAATTCATCAGATTTGAAATTCTGGATCTGTGACGAAACCTTGAGGTTTGCTCTCAAACCTCGAGGTTTTCAAAACTATGAAAAGCATCAGACTCTCTGTTTGGCCAACCTCGAGGTTTTAACAGAAACCTCGAGGTTTCACTTGAAAATGAAACCTTTGAAAAAATTGCTCCAAGGCAAACCTGGAGGTTTCCTGGAAACTGGAGGTTTTTCAAAAACGGAGAAAAATCGTTTGCTCTTTGGATGGCAGAAACCTCGAGGTTTCTCACCAAAACTCGAGGTTTCTCTTAATCGTGGAAATTCTGAGTTTTGCGCCAAAATAGAAACCTGGAGGTTTGAAGGTAAACCTGGAGGTTTTGTAAGCTTGGAAAAACCAGATCCTCTCTTCCTAGACAAACCTCGAGGTTTGTCCAGAAACCTCGAGTTTTCTCATAATTTTGGAAACTTTGAGAAAACTTCATTTAGCTCAAACCTGGAGGTTTCTCATAAACCTGGAGGTTCTGAAAAACTGGCGATTTTGCTTTGTTCAGAAAACTTGGAAAATTCTTGGCCAATCTTAAACTCAAGTTTACATGTCCAAGGTCAAGGTAAGAATCCAATGCAAGAAGAATCAGCTCCAAACTCATTATATTATGTCCGTTATGATCCGATGAATGAAGGCTGTTCTTGACCAGCGTTTTTGCAACATCCTGAACTGACTGTCAACTTTCGAAGGCCATATCTCCCTGGTCTAAACTCCGTTTTGGTCCATTCAAATCTTGATGAAAATCCTTTTGAGTCTACTTTCATATGCCACCAATTTCAGCTCAATCCGATTTGTAGTTTGTGAGTTACACTCAAAACATTGAAGCTTGGTTTTCTGTGTGGCGTGGATTTTTCTGTCAACTTCCACAATTCATATATCCTTGAACTGAACTCCTTTGGACTTGAATTTTATATCAAAATGATGCATTGGGAGTGTAGTTTCATATTCCACTAGTTTCACCTCAATTAGATTTCTGGTTTAAGAGATATCATCGAATTACCAGACGTCGCCCGTGTTGAACATAAAACAGAGTAGACCAGAGTTGCTGATCAGTGCTGAAAACTCGAGGTTTTGCTTGAAACCTTGAGGTTTTGACTGAAACCTCGAGGTTTGCTAGTCCAGAGACACCAGAGATGCTGAAGGCACTCAAACCTCGAGGTTTGTACTCAAACCTCGAGTTTTCTCGTCCTAAACCTTATATTTGCTTGTTTAAACTCTAAATTGAGCCATTCTAACTTCCATATGATCTTGGAGCCTTCTAGCATCCATATAAGGACTTGAATAATTATATTCTCATTCCATTCAACAAGTTCTTCCTTCTTTAATCTACCATCTTGATTATTCTTCATAATCCAACTCTTTCTTTCTTCTCTTCTCTTGATCATTATTTGTCATTCAACTTGGACTCATCATTCTTAGCAAGTTATGCCTTCTTCAATATCTCATCTTCTTCTTGATTAATCTCTATGATTCAACATGAACTAATCTACATTAAACATAGTAGTTAGTCAATGTAGGAGATAACTATATTACTCAATATATTACTCAATCTTCTTGCTTCCAATAAGGGCACTATATAAGACATCATCAAAACTAATCATAACTAACATTCTCCCCCTTTTTGATGATGGCAAATACTATAAGAAAAATATGTATGAATATGAAAATACATTAGATGCAACATATTTTTCTTGTCATTCTCTCCCTCTTATTTGTCGTTAGCAAAAAGTTGAAGTAAAGAAGAAATTCTTAGAGAGACAAATATGAAACCATATTAGAAAGAGTCAAAACTGATTTTCTTTCCTTGATTTGAAAGTGTTTTCATTCATTATAAGATGCAATTTGGAAGGTTTTTATGAAAACAAATTTGAGAGAAATTGGGGAAATTTTCAAGAAATCTTTCACAATTAAAGCATATAGATACCAAACATGTACAAATTTTTACTGAATATAAAAAGATAGAGATTAGAAATGCTCATGTAGGTTCTGCAAATTGATAAATGATTGATGAAGTCCATTTGCTTGCTTTCTTGTTGTATGAGAACATTTCCATCTTTTTCCTTTTCTTCATATAAACCCTTCTACAAAACATGTCTCAGCTGGCTTCAAGAGGTTCTCCTCTTCCCTTTTAGAGCACAGCTTATCTTTAATGTAATTGAACATCAAAGCATCTTTCCTCAAGTTAATTGTTTCACTTTGTAGAGCATTAAGGAAAATCCTAGCACATAACATAATCTCCTGCTACAAATTGAAAAACATTCTCTCTAAAAGAGATTTGTTAGTGCAGCCAAATATCAAAGTATCCCTTTCTATATGATATTTTTCAAATAAAGATAATGAAAGAAAAACATAAGATATTTACAAATATTAACTTATCATCAAAACTAATAAAAGATAGTGAATGCAGATGAGTAAGCTTAAAAAGGGTTTTCTTCAAATAAAGGAGATGAGCTTTTAAGATATGAAACACATGTGAATGTGGAGCTCCCCCTTAATGAATACATGACTAAAAATATGAAGCTCCCTTTCATGATACCAAATAATAATGTGACACCAAATGTTATGAGATCTAAAGTTCCTCCAACTCCAATGGACATAACATGGTATCTCAGAATTAAGAACTTTCAAGTTCACTTGGGTGGACTTGAAATTGGTATGAAGAAATCAATTATGCTTTTTTATGATGATAAAAGAGTTTGAAGCATAAGGATCATTTTAAAAATAAGTGTTCTCAGGCTAAACTTCATGAGATAAAATTTGAATGAAATCAAGTTAGCCTAACATGATTATGAGATATGCACATTATTCCAAAATACAATACCTCACTCAAGTAATATCGTAATCACTTGAGTCATAAATCTTTTGCACATTGATATGATCGATATTGAGGATCTCTAGATGTGAATGAGCTTCAGGAGGATGAGTCTCTATAACTATTTGCTCTTAATGCATCTTAGAAGCAGAAATCCCAAATGAGCTTTGAATAGGATCTCAAAATTAGTTTCTGCTCATAGCTTCTCATTAAGCGAGTATGCTCCTTATCATCTTGATATAAGTCTCTTGCTAGTGATGGAATGTCACTCAAGTAATGTCATAGAATTTGCTGACATAGCCACTAAAATGGTCTATTCTGTTTGCTTATGTTCTTTGTATTCGACAACAGAACACTTTGGTCAACTCCTGCAAAAATATATGTTCTTTGGTACTCAATGATTCTTGAGTCCACACAAGATTAGACATGACAACTCTTATGCTCTTATAAGATTAAATCATATAATATTTAAGCAAAGAGTACAATAAGCCAATCAAAGACCAAAATATAATTTTACCCAATCAAATAAGTTCAAACTAATGAATCGAAAAGGGTAATAATTAAATGATATCAAGAATGTTTTTTCTCGATGACAATTTATAAATACACTTTGTGCAGAAAAGATGTTATTGATAAAATGTATTTAAGATTGATCAATGGGCATAGAAAATCTTATCCATAGATAAGCATTTATCAACTCACAGAGTTCATGAATGAGATTAGATTTTTCAATAATGATAATGAAATATGCAAATAGTTTCAAATCTCAAATGTTCTTTCAAAAATGTGATGATGCATTATGAAATCAAAACTTTGATGGATGAAAGATTCATTTTTGAAACATTTTTGAAAACAATGCTCATTGTAAACATGGTGGAAGTTAATATATAATGTATCAGAATGCTTCAAATTTTAGAGAACATGTTGAACATTGAAGTTAACATATAGAAGAATTTTCCCAAAAGGAAAGATCATAAGGATGAAGCATCAGCAAGACATGTTTAGCACAATAGAGACACATATGCATAATGACTTGCTATGGCCAAGAGATAATCTTGCTTCTTAGATGAGAGTCTTGAAAGTATATGAGCATTCAAGGCAAGATTATGAATATACATAGATAGTTACTCAAAATATGGATGATGACAAAGTTGATGAATTTGAGTAACAAAAAGACTACTGGGATTCATGGATAATGAAGCACATGCACATTAGTTCAAATGATTAGAGTTCCAGAATATCATCCTAGTAAGTTATTCCACTAATGGATAATGCATTAAGATTCAATGCAATAACGAATATTCATAAAGCTTAGAATAACTTGGCCAATAAAATTTTTTTCCAAAGAGGCTTAACATTTCACAAATTGAATTCTTTTATAGGAGGTAAACTTGAAACTCATAGATGATCAACTTGTTAGACATGAGATCCAACAGTTAGAGAATAAAGAATAAGGAGTTCAACCATCATATTAAATACCAAAGATCAATGTGTGAATGATAGGGAAAACTCAACTGGACAAATTTGAAGCATATCCAACATTCAATATACAATATTAACTTCCAATTTGAAACATCATTTGAATGCAATCAAAATATGGATATGTTTTCAAAACATTTGTATGCATTTTCATAAAATAGTGTGAATTGAAATCCAAAAAACCCAGACCCCATTTTGGTCCCTTAAAAAAAATCGACCCTTATTTGTCCTTTTTATGGACTAAAAAGGACCTTTTTTTTAAGGGACCAAAATGGTGATACCGTTTTTTGTCAGAGACCAGAAAGGGTATTTACTCTAAGTAGAACTTTGAGGGCAAGCTAGCTATGGTTCGAGAAAGGGCTAAATGTGCTTGAGGACTAGTTAGAGGTAAGGTGGCGCCCTTTGTGGGGTGTAGACCTTACGAACCTCATTTGATTCCATAGTTGGTTCTGGATTTCGGCAGCACCCCCACCTTGTAAACGGCACTAAACTCCTCTGATGAAGAATCTGAAACCCTAGAAATATTGCTCTCACCGAGAGGAAACAATGTTTGAGAAGGAGTCGGGAGCAAGAAATGCTAGATTGGGGTGAATTCGGCTCTGCAGGGTTTTCTCTCTCTTCTTTCTTTCTCAACCGACCTCTCTCTCACTCTATCTTCTAAAATGTTTGACCTCTCCCCTCTTTTTCTCCATGTTGGCCGATGTTGGTCAATTTTCTTGATGGCAAGTGAACCAGTCGAACAAGTTATAAAGTGTAAGTAGAGTATCGTCCCACAGAGACTGAGATACCAAAGAGTGACACACGATTGCTATGATAGTTGTGCAAGCAGAAAATAAATATAATCAGGTTGAGGGGTTTTTGTGGTTATGCCACTAGCAGAAGTAAACAGAAGGAATTAACTTGAGAAGATATCAGTAAGAAGTTAGGCTGGACTCAAAATCACCCTTAAGTGCATCAATCCCCCAGTTGCTCTACCCAATGCTATAGCATCTACGCTGCACAGCTTCTGCAAGCTATTTGGTTAACCCACCACGATAGTCTACCGAAGCTTCCGCGTTCGATACATATGACGCTAACTATACTCCTTCCATATTCCTATGGCAACTTTCTAGTCAGATCTACTTTATGCTCAGTGTGTTATGGTTATGAGAGGTAGACCCATTCCTGAAGCCTATAATAATAGGTCAAGCCGTGCACGGGCTGCCTAGCAAACACTGTTTCTCAGATGTCTAACCTCAACTCCTTGCCAGTAAGCCGAGGCCACAAATCTAGCCCTTAACTTCCGTTAATCGGTTAGTAATTAATACACTGATAAGCAAACCAAACTTATTGAATTAAGAACTTGCAACTAGATTCATTTAACAACTTAAGGGATCACCTCGTCTAGCCATATGAAAATCAGTTCATGACTGACGAGGGAAACACAAAACTGACACTAACAGAATGACCCATGATCGAAAAACCAAAATAAAAAAAGGGAAAACAGAAAGCTTTGACGGAGTTCCAACGGCGTGGATGCAGCCCTGTCACATCACCACTCCACGTCTTCTTCGTTCTGTCGTACTGCAGGGAAAGATGCTGGGTTGTCCTGGGAATCTCGTCCTCTTGTGAAATCTCTCCTTCTTCTCTTGAGTCTGCTGAAAGTAGAATCTCGTTCTAGGGCTCTCCGACTCTCCTCGGGTTGGCTCCGCTGTTTCCTTCTATAAACAGACTTTTCTTGCGGCATAAGTTACAGCGAGCTGGGCCTTTCCTAATCTGTTGAGATCTATCGCATCTCTTAATCCGAGTAGATTGCTTCTGCTAATTGATGAGGACATAGGAGGCGGCATGACCAAGGCAACAAACTTGGAGGACATACGAGGTCTTGGAGGCCCAATGACAAGAGCAAAAGCTAAAAAAAGGCTAAAGAGGCCCTAAATCTCCTGGTGACCACCTTACTTGAGACAAGTCCAAGTCTAAAGGAAGAAGAGGCCGAAGAAGAATAAGCCTCAATGGATATGCATGAAGGCTTCAATTTACTTGGCCCAAATTCTGCACTTAGTTTTATCTTTCAGTCTTTTAGTTAAACTTTTGTAATAAGGCTTATTGGGCTCGCTTATTGGGCTTTGTGTGTAAGCAGATTTAGGTTAAACTAATATGGGTGTTGTCCACTATATAAGGGAACACCATAGCTTTTGGGACGGAGATTTGAATTAAGAGTTAACCTTTTTGGTGAGAGACAAGCTTCTCTAGGGTTCTTTTAAGAATCTCTGAACTTATCAAGGGTTTCAATCCTTGTGGCGTTCTTGGCTTATCAATTCCTTGGAATTGTGGCGCCTACAGTTTTCGTTCTAAATTTCTCGGTTTTGTATCTCCAGATTTCCTTATCGTTTTCCAGTGTTTCTTGAGCCAAATTCATAGTTCAGAAAGCCATCTTTCTTCTCGTTCTGGAATCACTTGAATCCAAGGTCTGTAGCGCGAGATACATTCTGTTCTTTCAGGACGCTACAGTTTTCGTTCCATATTTCTTGGTTTCGTAACTCCTGATTCCCTTATTCTTTTTCGGTGTTTCTTGAGTCAAAATCGTGTTTCAGAAAGCGAACTTTCACCTCGTTTTGGAATCACTCAATTCTGAGGTCTGTAGCGTGGGATACATTTAATTCTTATCAGACGCGTTGGTGGCCGAATTTCCAGCGCGAAATTCCATTCCTAGCGATCCAATCATCCTATTCTTTCGGGAATCATATCATCTGGTATCAAAGCTAAGGATCTAGGATTGGAGTTGGGTTATCTTTTCTCGATTGATTACATCTGATCTGGTCACACATTTGATAACCCTAATCCCTAAAATCTGTGTTTTGATTTTTTGAATTGTGCAATTCTGTTTTAGCTGTTTTTGTTTGTTTCTAATCTGTTCTTTCAATCTTTTGCTTGTTGTTTCTTTCAATTTCTTGTTCTTGAGTTTGTTCTTTCTTGTTCAGAATTCAATTCCTTGAATTCTGCACTCTTCTTGGTGTTCATCCTTGATTCATCATTGTTCTTGAATTTTATTCCTTTTGTTGAAGAATCAGGTGTCATAAAAACAAAAAGAAAAGAAAGAAAAAAAAAAAAAAAAAAAAAAAAAAAAAGAAACAGAAAAAAAAATACAGCACCTTGCTATTCAATTACACACACTACTACGTGTGAACGTGTGAACCAAGTCCAAAGTGTCTTCCTTGAATAATTCCTCCAAATTGTTTTGGACTTTCTTTGTCTTGTCTTCTTGACATCAATTCTAGAGTTTGGGGATTGTACTCTTGAGTGTTCTTGGAGATTCTGTTAAGAACTTAAAGAGAGCTATTGAGTGGTAAAAGGCAAGAGAGAACACTACACAAAAGCCTTATAGAGGACAACAAACACGAGTGATACATTTTTAAGAGTGTAAACACGTGAGCGAGTGGTGAGGTCCTATTACTTTTGTTCTTTTCCTTGAATTATGGCAGGTACAGGTGGTGAAGGTGTTCCTCCTCCTATAGGAGATAACAGATTGCTAATTGAAGCCATTACAACTCAAATGCAAAGGATGATGAGGGAACACACGAGAGGAGTTATATGAGAGAAGTGATAGAATAGAAAATCGGGGAATCATGATGAAGATAGACAGAGAGGGAGGGATGAAAGAAGGAGAAGAAGAGATCATGAGAATGATGCTAGAGAGGATAGAATTAAGGGAGTGAAGCTTAATATACCATCCTTTAAGGGAAAAAGTGATCCGGAGGCCTATTTAGAGTGGGAACTGAAGATTGAGCACTTATTTGCATGTCACAATTATACTGAAGAGAAGAAAATGAAGGTGGCAGCCATGGAGTTTAGTGATTATGCTCTCATTTGGTGGGACCAATTGCAAAGGGAGAGGGTGAGGTATGAAGAACCATTGGTGGATAGTTGGGTGGAGATGAAAAAGCTAATGAGAAGAAGATTTGTTCCTTCCCATTATCATCGAGACCTTCACAATAAACTTCAAAGACTCACACAAGGTAACAAGAGTGTAGATGAGTATTTTAAAGAGATGGAGGTGTCCTTGATTAGAGCAAATATTAGTGAAGAACGGGAGGCTACTATGGCACGTTTCTTGCATGGGCTGAATAGTGATATAAGGGATGTTGTGGAGTTGCAAAATTATGTGGAGTTGGAGGATTTAGTGCAACAAGCTAGTAAGGTAGAACAACAACTCAAGAGAAAGGGCGTCATGAGGAAAAACTCTTGGAATTTTAATTCTTCAAGCTGGAAGGATAGAAATAAGAAGGAGGGAGGTTCTTCATCAAGCAATCCCCTTGCTACACCTCAAACGACTCAAACTAAATCCAATGAGATCCCTAAAAAGACAAGGAGTAGTGAAATAAAATGCTTCAAGTGTTTGGGGAGAGGTCACATAGCTTCAGAATGTCCTACTAAGAAGAATATGTTACTTAAAGAGGATGGAGAGCTTACTAGTGAGTCTTCTTCAGATTCTGCCTCACATGATGATGAAGATGAGTATATTGAAGAAATAATTCCTGAAGGAGATTTGTTTATGGTAAGAAGGATGTTGGGTAGCCAAGCAAAAGACATGGGTGATAGTCAAAGAGAGAACATCTTTCATAGTAGATGCCTTATCCAAGGAAAGGTATGTTCTTTAATTATTGATGGAGGGAGTTGTACCAATGTTGCAAGTGCTAGAATGGTGTCTAAATTAGGCATTGGAACCAAACCTCACCCGCTGCCATACAAGCTTCAATGGCTTAGTGAGGATGGTGAAGTGACCGTAAGCAAACAAGTGGAGGTGAACTTCTCCGTAGGAAAGTATGATGATACTTGTTTTATGTGATGTGGTACCAATGGAGGCTTGTCATTTGCTTCTTGGGAGACCTTGGCAATATGATAAGAAAGTTATGCATGATGGTTGCACCAACAAGTTCTCTTTTGTACATAAAGAACGCAAGACTATTCTTGCACCTTTGACACCAAGAGAAGTTAGTGAGGATAATTTAAAAATGAGAGAAAAAAGAAAGCAAGAGAGAAAAGAGAGTGGAAGAGAGCAAGAGAAAAAAAGAGAAAAAAGAGAGAAAAGCACCAAACTTGTTTATAAAAGAAAAAGAGGTGAAAAAGGCAATGCATTTGAAAAAGCCAATGCTCTTACTTTTGAGTAAAGAGAATAATTTTACAGGAATTTAAAGATGTTTTTCCTAAAGAGGTACCTTACGGACTACCCCCTCTAAGAGGCATAGAACATCAAATTGATCTCATTCCAGGAGCTTCATTGCCTAACAGGCCAGCCTATAGGAGTAACCCCAAGATACCAAGGAGATTCAAAGACAAGTTGGAGACTTGATGCAAAAAGGGTGGGTGCAAGAAAGCCTAAGTCCATGTGCAGTTCCAATCATTCTAGTACCACGAGGAAGATGGAACATGGAGGGTGTGCACTGATTGTAGAGCCATCAATAACATCACGGTAAAGTATAGACATCCCATTCCTAGATTGGATGATTTATTGGATGAATTGCATGGTGCTTGTTTCTTCTCTAAAATTGATTTAAAGAGTGGATACCATCAAATTAGGATTAGAGAAGGGGATGAATGGAAAACAGCTTTTAAAACTAAATATGTGCTGTATGAATGGTTGGTTATGCCATTGGGTTTAACTAATGCTCCTAGTACCTTCATGAGATTAATGAATCATGTGTCAAGGGAATTTTTAGGGAAATTTGTTGTGGTGTATTTTGATGATATTCTGAATTATAGCAACTCTTATGATAACCATCTTGTGCATTTGAGATTAGTGTTTGAACCAGGTGATTGGGTTTGGGTTCATTTGAGAAAAGAGAGGTTTTCTGCCCAAAGGAAATCTAAGCTTCAACAAAGGGGAGATGGTCCTTTCCAAGTGCTATCCAAGATTAATGATAATGCCTATAAAATAGACCTCCCTGGTGAGTATGGTGTAAGCGCTACTTTTAATGTGGTTGATTTGTCCTTTTTTGATGCAAGAGAAGAGGATTATAATTTGAGGACAAATTCTTCTGAAGAAGGAGGGAATGATGAGGACATAGGAGGCGGCATGACCAAGGCAACAAACTTGGAGGACATACGAGGTCTTGGAGGCCCAATGACAAGAGCAAAAGCTAAAAAGGCTAAAGAGGCCCTAAATCTCTGGTGACCACCTTACTTGAGACAAGTCCAAGTCTAAAGGAAGAAGAGGCCGAAAGAAGAATAAGCCTCAATGGATATGCATGAAGGCTTCAATTTACTTGGCCCAAATTCTGCACTTAGTTTTATCTTTCAGTCTTTTAGTTAAACTTTTGTAATAAGGCTTATTGGGCTCGCTTATTGGGCTTTGTGTGTAAGCAGATTTAGGTTAAACTAATATGGGTGTTGTCCACTATATAAGGGAACACCATAGCTTTTGGGACGCAAGATTTGAATTAAGAGTTAACCTTTTTGGTGAGAGACAAGCTTCTCTAGGGTTCTTTTGAGAATCTCTGAACTTATCAAGGGTTTCAATCCTTGTGGCGTTCTTGGCTTATCAATTCCTTGGAATTGTGGCGCCTACAGTTTTCGTTCTAAATTTCTCGGTTTTGTATCTCCAGATTTCCTTATCGTTTTCCAGTGTTTCTTGAGCCAAATTCATAGTTCAGAAAGCCATCTTTCTTCTCGTTCTGGAATCACTTGAATCCAAGGTCTGTAGCGCGAGATACATTCTGTTCTTTCAGGACGCTACAGTTTTCGTTCCATATTTCTTGGTTTCGTAACTCCTGATTCCCTTATTCTTTTTCGGTGTTTCTTGAGTCAAAATCGTGTTTCAGAAAGCGAACTTTCACCTCGTTTTGGAATCACTCAATTCTGAGGTCTGTAGCGTGGGATACGTTTAATTCTTATCAGACGCGTTGGTGGCCGAATTTCCAGCGCGAAATTCCATTCCTAGCGATCCAATCATCCTATTCTTTCGGGAATCATATCACTAATCCTGCAGGATTCTTCAAATCTTTTAGTTTCGATCCTCCGCATCTTCTATTCCATGATATCAGCAATCCATCTGTCGTTATCGCCCTTTTCTTTTATTCCTGAAATCACCTAGATAAAAAGGTCAGAGAACATGCCGCATAGCATTGCGTCCTCTACTTTGCTATAGCCTTCGTGATGCCTTGTATTGCACTTCGAGTTGCTGTCAGAATGATATAGCATTGTATCAGTCTGCTATACGTTCTTCTTAAAAACCATGTAAATTGCCCCGTTTTTAGCACATGCAAATGATTTCTATCCTTCAGTCCTTATATCATGAATATATGCCTTTTTGCTTGGTTTGTTCACAGTTAAGCTTATATTTACCATTCAATTCAGTCATAAAGTATAGGAAAAACATATTATGATTTGTGCTCATCAGTAGTCCTCTAGAAACTCAGAGAAAATGCTTACCAAACAACGCTGAAAGGTGTCAGGTGTGTTGCAGAGGCGAAAATGCATCCTTCAATAGGCATATGTTCGAAAGGGGCATGTGAAGGTCGTCTTCTCCTGATCCTTAGGAGCAATATGGATCTGGAAGTATCCGGAGTAGCCATCCAGGAAGTAGTAATGAGGCTTACCGCCAATTGCTCTAACATCTGATCAATGAAAGAGAGAGGGTAATGATCCTTACGAGTGGCTTGATTGAGTCTCCTATAGTCGATTTAAACTCTCCAACTATTCTAAACACGAGTAGGAATGAGCTCATTCTTCTGATTGGCTACCACAGTGACTCCGGATTTCTTAGGAACCATCTGGACCGGGCTAACCCACTGGCTATCAGAAATAGGATAGATGATACCAGCTTGCAGAAGCTTAGTGACCTCCTTCTTCACCACATCAAGGATAAAAGGATTAAGGCGTCTCTAGGGTTGCCTCACCGGCTTAGAGTCCTCGTCCAACAGAATTTGATAAATCACTGACCAGAGCTTCCAAAATTACTGACCGGAGCTTTCAAAATTACAAAATTTACATTTCCTAAACGTTCAGCGAGTCCTCTGTATGCATGTAAAATTTCACCCCATTATACCACTTTAACCCAGTCAAGTCACATGTTTAATTCTCCTGCCCAGTTTTGATGTGCATGACGTAGGGTCATCTTTTAGAATTTATTACTCACTTCCCATCATTGTTAAGGTATGGGTGTCCTCTATCTCCTGAAAAATTTTCAGAATTTTTAAAGGACATTAACCCAGTCAACACACGCCTACAAGCTACGTGGGTTCAGTTGTTCAAAACTGGTAGATTTGCCTTTTCCTTCAAGCTCTTTATTTTATGTGTAAAAATACCTTTAAAAATTCACCAAAAATATTTTTTCCACGCAATTTTCATAAGGAAAACGATGATGATCTCAGATTTCCAAAATTCCAGCTTTTTCTTGTTGTTTACCACGAGTTTCCAGATCTGGGTCTTAAAGAAAATTTGAGAAACTTGAAGAGAGGATAAGTGTTCTTACCAATAAGCTTGTGGCCTCTTTTACCACACTAATCCTTGCTCAATACTCAGCCTATACTCAAAGGAATCACATGCATGAGAGTTTAAGTCCAACCACAATTACATGCATGACAAGAACACCTCAAAATCTCAACTATTTATTTAGAGTAAATATTTTTCCCACTGAATCCAGAGTTGCAAACCGACAAAAAACACAGAGACCTTATTTTGGTCCCTACAAAAAAATCAACCCTTATTCGTCCTTTTTATGGACTAAAAAGAACCTTTTGGAAATTTGTGGGGGATCAAAATGTCAACTAATTGACCCTTATTCGTCCTTTTATGGACTAAAGATGACATTTTTTTTGTAAGGGACCAAAATGGGGATCGCGTTTTTTGTTAGGGACCAAAAAGGGTATTTACTCCTATTATTAATTACTAATAACCTTTTCTATTTATTATTAATTAATAATTCCCTTTATTATTTATTCCTCATTTAATAATAATAATAATTATTATTATTTATTTATATTTATATTTATATTTGTATTATTATTTTACTATTTATTATTATTTCTCTACAATTATTTTAAACTCTCAAATGCTCTCCTAACATTTTAAATTAAGAGTTTATAACACCATGTAAAATATGTTTCACTATATATATCTTAGATAATAATCATGTTTATTTTTCTGAAATGCAATATTATATATATATACTGTTGCATCTAGGGGATTTGAAATTGAAAAAGATCCAACTTACTCCTAAATAATAGGGTCTAATCTACTTATTCCTATTTTATTTCACTTATAACATCATTTACAAAATAATATATATTTATATATATATATTTATATTTATATGTACTTTCAACACAACACAGTGAAACTTTCTCCATATGCATCGATACATATATACTTATATAATACAGCAAGGTTCCTCTTTATTTTCCAAAGCCATATATATATATATATATCAACAACCTTCATGGTTTAATGATCACTACGTTTGTGCAACGAAAATATATATGAGCATACAATATATTATATATTATATATTAAACAACAAGGTTTTTATTTTTATTTTCCCATGAGCAAAATCTTTCCCTGATCTTTTATACGTATGCCACATCTCATCTGTGTATTTGATATATATTTTAAATAGTAAGTTTTTCTCATACTTTCTCTCACACACACACCCATATATATATATATATATATAACAATGCCATAAGATTCTCGTTTCTATTCTCAAACCGGCGGTGTCTCTATAACTACACATGACAGCAAAATATGGATACAAACAGTGACCAACGTTCGGGGTTCTATAAATCATCATTCATGAGGAAGAGGAACTCGAAGACTCACCTCCGGTAGCTTCTAGTTTGTAGGTGTGTTCAGGTTTTCAGTTTTCCTTGTTGATTGTGTGTTTCTGTTTGGGTTAAGTCTATCTCTTGGTGCTTCTCTCTCTAGGCGTGTTTTGAATCAGAAAGAGAATAACGGATGGAAAACTGTGACTCTCGGGCTTGGCTCCTTCTCTCACGTTTTCAGTCTCGGTTTCTCTCGGTCACAATCTGCTCTTCAGTTTCTAAACAAAGCAAGCATAAATGAGAATGGATGAAGCTATCTCTCTCTCTCTCTCTCTCTCCTGCCTCACTCAGCTCACTAGCGTTCTCAGTTTTGCTCTCAGTTCAACAGTGATTGAGCAACGTGAAGACATGAAAGACACAGAGCAACAGGTATATATAGTGGCTGACGAGTCTGGTCCGAGAAGGAATTACATAGGGGTCTCTCGATAAGGAGCTCGAAATGCATGGGGTCTGGTTTAGCGTGTACTGTTGAATCTGAAAGCATGTTTGGAGTACAGCGTGATCTGTTAGTTCTCTATGTATTTTGATGATAACTGACAATTGTAAAGATAAGTTGAAGTTTGTCTTTGGTAAGTTGAAAAACTTATTGTCAAAGGAAAACTTGATTTTTGGTTTCAAAACTTGAGTTTTGTCTTGACAGAGAGTAGCTCAATTTTAATGAACTAAGCAAAACTCCAGTTTTCATAGGAAAACTCAAGTTTTGGTCTTCTGAGAGAGCACTCCAAGTTTTTCATCTTGAGACAAACTCGAGTTTGCATCATGGAGAGAGACTCTTCAATATTTTCGAAGAAGACAAAACTCTAGTTTCCATTTAGAAACTCGAGTTTTGGTCATCTGAAAGTCTCCAACATTTTGAGATTATGTAAACTCCAATTTTGATATGGAAACTCCAGTTTTCAGTTTTTCCATTAGTTTTCTAAGTTTTTCAAAGTTTTGAGACAAATCGAGTTTTTACTTTGGAAACTCGAGTTTGCGCTTGACAAAGAGTTTTTCATGTTTTACTCGGTTTTTGAAAACTCAAGTTTTCATAGAAAACTCCGAGTTTTTGACTTGGCATGAATTTCTCAAAGTTTTCATACTTAAATGAAAACTCGAGTTTGTTTGGGAAACTTGAGTTTTAGCCAACGAGAGCTTTGCTCTTTTTCTATGATTTGAAAACTTCGGTTAAGGATTGGAAACTCCAGTTTTGAAGTTTTGGGTACCCATTTTTTATTGGGTCCTTTCTGGGCAGTGTGTGTTAATCGGTAGTTTTGAAATAGTAAATGAACTCCTTTTGATCTGAAATTTTACATGGTGAAATTAGACATCCTAAGGATGATTTTAATATAATATTGTGTGTCATTTGGAGTTTCCAACTGAGAGATCGTTTAATTTGAAAATGACCTAAAAACCTGAACTCTGTCTCGGACCAGTGGCTAAGTTTTAAGAATATGGAAAGGACTCGAACCCATATGGCTTTGGTAATTATTTTTATGGTAAAATTTACATTCTTAGGGTTCAATGGCCACTGATTTCATGTCGATATGATTTTTCTAGACTTTATTAAAAATCGGTGAAGTTGGGTCAGCGTTTCTGGAAAATTCTGGTGCTATGCGAATTTATGGAACTTGAAGTGGAGTTTGTTCTTGTGACTTAAAGCATGATGTTCTTGCTGTATCTAGGTTGTTAACGCATATGAAACATATTTCAAGTGCCAAAGGAAGAGTTTTCTATTTTCTAGGCTTGCCAGGTAGTAACTGTAAACTTGCATACTCTATGTGGCTCTTGTATGTTCTGTGTTATCATGATTGTGGATGTAGGCTAGGTAGTAGCTATGGGACTCATGTCCTATGGTGGCTACCGAGGCTCGAGGTATGCCGGCTAGGTAGTAGCGATAGAGGCACTACTGAGGCCGAGGCATGATGGCTAGGAAGTATCTCGTTTGGGGTACTTTTGAGGCCCGTGGCATGTGGGCTAGGTGGACCCTGTGTGACTGTGTGTTCACATGTGAAGGTGAGGCCCAAGGTATGTTCAGCTAGGTGGAACCTATATGATTGTGTGTTTATAGGTATCCTCTGAGGCCCTAGGCTAGGGGTTGGGGTCACTCCCTGACTACTGAGGCCTGTTTGCGCGCTGAGTTCGGGGGCTTGTCTTGACCAAGTGGTCGTTGTGTTCCTAATTGTGATTTACATTACATGCATTGCATACATATTGTATATGAGTTTAACAGTTACTCTGGGGTTCAACTTTGAACTCCAATCTGGATCAAAAGGATACAGGCGTGAGGTAGTAGAGGCTAGAGGACTTGAAGAAGATAGAGCTTGGTGCGGAAAGACGAAGAAATAGAGGATGCTCGGTTGATTCTTGTACTTCTATGTTTGGGACATGTATGATTTATACTCCCTGTTTAGTTTTTATTTTGGACTATTGTACCCTTAACGTTTTGTGGACTTCTTTATGTTATGTATGTACTTTACCAGTATATTGGAAGTTGTCCAAACCGATCCAATGCTCTGCCGCGCATACTCTGATATAAATTTAAAGTGACAATTTATCTAAGGAAAGGTAATAAGCGATGAGGATCCCTCTAACCCGCCACCCGAAAGGGCGAGGCCGGTAGGGGTGTAAAAATATGGATACAAACAGTGACCAACGTTCTGGGTTCTATAAATCATCATTCATGGAACTAGAGGAAGAGGAACTCGAAGACTCACCTCCGGTAGCTTCTAGTTTGTAGGTGTGTTCAGGTTTTCAGTTTTCACTGTTGATGACTGTGTGTTTCTGTTTGGGTTAAGTCTATCTCTTGGTGCTTCTCTCTATAGGCATCATTTTGAATCGAAAGAGAATAACGGATGGAAAGCGTGACTCTCGGGCTTGGCTCCATCTCTCACGTTTTCAGTCTCGGTTTCTCTCTGTCACAATCTGCTCTTCAGTTTCTAAACAAAGCAAGCTTAAATGAGAATGGATGAAGCTATCTCTCTCTCTCTCTCTCCTACCTCACTCAGCTCACTAGCGTTCTCAGTTTTGCTCTCAGTTCAACAGTGATTGAGCAATGTGAAGACATGGAAGACACAGAGCAACGGGTATATATAGTGGCTGATGAGTCTGGTCCGAGAAGGAATTACATAGGGGTCTCTCGATAAGGAGCTCGAAATGCATGGGGGTCTGGTTTAGCGTTTACTGTTGAATCTGAAAGCATGTTTGGAGTACAGCGTGATCTATTAGTTCTCTATGTATTTTGATGATAACTGACAATTGTAAACACAAGTTGAAGTTTGTCTTTGGTAAGTTGAAAAACTTATTGTCAAAGGCAAACTTGATTTTTGGTTTCAAAACTTGAGTTTTGTCTTGACAGAGAGTAGCTCAATTTTAATGAACTAAGCAAAACTCCAGTTTTCATAGGAAAACTCAAGTTTTGGTCTTACAGAGAGCACTCCAAGTTTTTCATCTTGAGACAAACTCGAGTTTGCATCATACAGAGACTTTTCAATATTTTCTGAAGAAGACAAAACTCTAGTTTCCATTTAGAAACTCGAGTTTTGGTCATATAGAGAGTCTCCAACATTTTGAGATTATGCAAACTCTAGTTTTGATATGGAAACTCCAGTTTTCAGTTTTCCATTAGTTTTCTAAGTTTTTCAAAGTTTTGAGACAAATCGAGTTTTTACTTTGGAAACTCGAGTTTGCGCTTGACAGAGAGTTTTTCAAGTTTTACTCAGTTTTTAAAAACTCTAGTTTTCATAGAAAACTCCAGTTTGGACTTGGTATGAATTTCTCAAAGTTTTCATACTTAAATGAAAACTCGAGTTTAGTTTGGGAAACTTGAGTTTTGGCCAAACAAAGAGCTTTGCTCTTTTTCTATGATTTGAAAACTTCAGTTAGGGATTGGAAACTCCAGTTTTGAAGTTTTGGACTAAAATTCATTTTACATGTCAAGAGTCCAAAAGTCGAGTTTGGAAATGGAAACTCAAGTATTGAGTTCCATTCAAAAACATGTTCCAAAGCTCAAATCAGGACATTCCTCTCTAGTAAAGGAAATTCGAGTTATGATTTGGAAACTCGAGTTTTTCTATTAGTGCACAGTGACAAACTCCAGTTTTTCTGAACAAACTTGAGTTTGTATCGTAGAGTTTGAAATTCAAATCTGACGAACTTGTAAAACCTTCTGACAAGCATCACAAATCATGTCATTTTTAAAATGAAGTTTTGGTACACCAATTACCAAATCCTTTTTAAGTAATAATCTGTCATGTTGGATCATATTGATATGAGCTAATCGCTTGTGCCATAGCCAACTTTCATCCAAATTACTAACAAAACATTTTTCAGAAACAGAACCATTTCTAGAGAGATTAAGTGTATAACAGTTACCTTCTCTAGGGGCCCTGAATAAAGCTTTTGTTTTTATATTTTCCAAAGAGAGAACATCCTTACTTACAATCAAGCACTCCTCAGAATCAAAGATAACTAAGTTTCCTTTATCAGTGCTTTGGCTCACACTAAGGAGATTGTGACAAAGTCCTTCCACAAGGTAGACATCTTTGATTTGTGGTCCTTCATTGTTTCCAATTTCACCAATACCAGCAATCTTTCCAAATTGATTTCCACCAAACGTCACCTTGCCACCATCCTTGGGCTTGATTGAGGTGAATTTGGATTGGTCTCCCATCATATGTCTAGAGCATCCACTATCAATGTATCACTTGTTGGATTTTGATGCTCTTAGACAATCCTGCAAAACACAACAAATCAGGTCTTAGGTACCCTTTTTTTTGGGTCCTTTGGGGCTAGTTTGTGTCTTAGGAACCTTGTAAGATCCCTTAAGAACCCATTGATAATTTCCTATAAGTTTACTCTTTATTTCCTTTTTATGAAAACAGGAAGAAGTAGTATGACATTTACGATTGCAATAATTGCAATGAGCAAAAGGATTCGAAGAATGAACATATTCTCTAAAATAGTGGATTTTTCTCCAAATTCTTTTTGTCTTTCTTTTTATTAGAATCAGGTTTGTAACCAATTCCTGATCTGTCAATTGTAAATCTTTGCTGTTTCAAAATGACATTGAGCATTTCACTACCTTTAGTGAATTTTTCAAGTGCCTTTGTGAGATGTAAATTATTTTTCTCTAAATAAAGGAAATCCTCACAAACAACATTTTCGCAAGAAATATTTTTAACTTGTAATTCAAGAGTCACATTCTTCTTTTTCAAAGATATATATTTTTTAGCAAGCTTTTCAAATTCAGATTGTACAACAATGTACTCAACAAATAATTCATCATGTTTCGAATCATATATCTCATCATTGTTGTCATGTTGCTCTTCTTCTTCAGCAACTAAACATATATTGGCTTTTTCTTCCTCATCAGCTTCATCTTCATCAGATGAGCTATCTCCCCATATAGCTAAGACAGGCTTTCTGTTAGCTCTTGCATTTTGATGATTACAATTTCTGGATTACTGAATTAAATACTGTGCTCAAAATGTGGTTGTTCAATCTGTGCTTAATGATTCCATCTGATAGATTGCTTTTCAGAGAAGCTTGCTCGAGCAGAGCATATAGACATGCTCAAGCAACATCGAGTACAAGGCAAAAATCAAGTGTTCCAGGAAAGGGTTGCTCGAGCAGAGCATATAGTCATGCTCGAGCAACATCGGGCCAAAACAAGATTCTGTTGATTGGAACACCATGCTCAAGCAGAATATATATAGGATTGCCCGAGCATCCTCGAGTAATGGGACTATGATCACCTTGAAGTCTTGCTCGAGCAGAAGTGTCAGCGTGCTTGAGCAACGTCGATCTGAGCAAAGGAACAGCAAGGTAGAGAGTCATACTCGAGCAAGGTCTGAAAGTATGCTTGCGCACCATGCTCGAGCAGGCATAAAAGGGTTGCTCGAGTAGAGTCGAACAACCTGTCTTATGGTCACTGTATGAGGGTTTCCCGAGCAAGCTCTGATAGTTTGTTCGAGCATTAGAGATAGGCTTGCTCGAGCATGGGACTTTGCTTGCTCGAGCAACATCGATAAATTCTCTTTTCAAAGTCTTCCAAAAAGACTTGCCTGAGCATGCTCTCGTGGCTTGCTCGAGCACAGGCGATATCCTTGCTTGAGCATGGGTTATTTCCTACTCGAGCAACAACAATACATAACACCTTCCTGAAGCTCTAGCAATGCTTGCCCGAGCATGCCTCTGAATGTTGCTTGAGCATCAATGATAGTAATTGTTTTTCAAAAGTCACTTGCCCAAGCAAACTCATTTTCATGCCCGAGCACTGGGTGATCTCATTCTTTAAAAATACTCTTTCTCGTCGTATGCTCGAGCACACTTATGATCTTACTCAAGCAAAGCCATCTCTATTTTCAAATCACCATCTCCCAAAAACTTGAATCATCAAGTGTAAATTCATCTCTTCAGATTATTACTCATTACAATTGTCAAATGCTTTTAACAAGTTTTCTTGTGAGTTTCAAATTATTTAACCATGGATTAACAACATATTTGAATAAAGTAAATCGTGTGTCAGAAGCATTAAATGCAGCTACCTAAACTGGTGATAATCTCGGAAACCAATACTCTGATCAAAGTAAAGCCTCCACTGATATTCCGACTGTGCATTAAATGCTATTTCACAATGGGCAAAACAAAAGGAATGAAGAGAATGTCGTCGCTGCAAAATCCACATAGAATATTCAAACGGTGAAACTCTTGAAGAAAGCTTCATCTGTCTAACGGACACATTCAAGTCTCTCAACGGCTATTTCACAAGCTTCATCAACGGTCATTAATCACAACATCTATAAATAGCCGAAGCATTGAATTTGCCACCTACCAAAACGCTGCGCATTCAATTCTAATCTATTGCAAATCGTTGTTTCAACTGTTTCATTAATACCTATGGATATTCTCTTGTACTTCAATGTTTAGCATTTATCTACTCGTAAGGAGTTATTCAAACACTTATTTCATTTTTCATTTTTAAATCTTAAGGTTATGGAACCTTAAGTATGGGTGTACAATTACAGTTTGTAAGGGGGAGTGAGTCCTAGAGAGAGGATTATGCACAGTGTAATTGTCTTTGAAAGATAGTGAAATCCCAGGTGTTCTGGGGCTGGACGTAGATCAAAGTTTTGGACCGAACCGAGTATAAATTGCCTCGGTCTATTTTACTTCACTGTTTTATTTCTCTGGTTGTGTCTTATTTGTTCTCGTGCGAGTCTTGCAAAAAGAATTTGGGATCACCTATCCACCACTCTCTAGGTGATATTCTATCTTCATTTTCTTCTTGTATTTATTGAACTTCTTCTTTTCTTTGTCCTTATTCTTCAGCTGGGGGCATTCTGACTTGATATGGCTAGGCTTTTCACATTCGTACCAAATAATTGGCTTTTTTGCCTCAAAGCTGGAGCTACCCTTGTGAAACTTCTTGCAACCTTGGTCCTTCTTGTAGAATTTCTTGACTCACCGGACCATCATGCCTAGCTCTTTATCTTCATCATCATCATCATCATTTGATTCCTTAGCTTCTTTGACAACTTTGACAACTTATTCTTGCCATGTGTTTCATCAAGTAATTCCCTTATTCTTGCCATGTGTTTCATCAAGTCCCTTTTTGAACTTGAGCTTTGCTTCATATTTAGAAAGGCTACCAAAGAGGGCTGCTACATATGCCATTTGTAACACCCCAAATTTTGGACCCTAAGAAGTGAAAATAAGCCTGCAATAGGCGAACGACTAGGCCCAGTTTGGGAAGAGTCCCAAGAAGGTCGAGGCATAGGAAGCCTCTCTGGGACTAAGCAACTCGGCCATATGGGTCGGTAGACCTAGTATGCTGAAGCCGTGGAACTAAGGTGCTAATGTAAAATGGGCAGAGAAGATGTATACGGTGTAAGTCTAGTCGGAAAAGATGCCGCCCAACTATGTCCTGAGGTATAGGACACTTAGTTGAGCAAAAATATGCCAGTACAGGTAAGTATACGGCATTTTCAGGGTAGTCATGGGAGCCCTGTGTTTTTGAAGCAAACAAGAAGGGAAGAGAGACAAGGGGTATCTGGACCCAGAAGGGAAGGAAAAGTTAGTAGTAGTAGTGCTACATAGGACACGTGGCATTTCGGGGCCAAAAGTTGGATTACCGAGTAGCACGCATTACGAGGTGGATCTAGGGTACTGGAATAAAGGTTTCTTGATCCCCAAGGTAGCATGCCCCGTCCACTTGTAGTCAGGGAAAAGTGACTGATGATCCGGGCCCACACAAGTCTAATTGAAGGACACGCATTACGAGGTAAGGTGGGACCAGCAACCGGGAGCTGAGCGGGGCCGGTTAGGATTTCTCGGAGTCGGGCCCAGGCCCAGGACATTGATAACGGTGGAATTCCAGTGGGCCTAGAGGAGAGATAAAATATCTTGTCATGTAATTATGAAGAGAGAGAATGTCACATCAAGTCATTATGATGGGAGAGAGAATAAAATAATCCGGATTAATCGGACCACATATTTGAATCGATGTGACAAGGTGAAGGACAAGTAATTATGACATATGTAAGGGCAGATTTTGTGGGTCCCACGGCTTTGGAAGATGAGCGGTACAAAATGACCGTTTTACCCCTGGACCTAAAACCTACCCAAAGTCACCATTAGGGGCAATCTTGGAATTTGGATTTGGAGGGTTCAGATGGTGCCACATGTCCTGGACCAAGAAGACTCTAGATAACCCTAGAAAAGAATATTCTGGAGCATCTTTGGAAAAATCTAGCGGACAATGACTATTTTACCCCTAAGGTGTTATTTTAATTACGGAGCAAACCCTAACCTTTTGGAGCCTATAAATAGGACCCCTCCCTACCCATTTTGGCTGCCCTATTTCGTGCTCAAGGTGGGAGAGAGGAAGGTCCAGCTGAAGGCTCTGGTCCAAGGAAGAGGAAGGCACCCGCAACCGACATCTTAAGGTAAGCCCCTAACCGACGACTTGGAATCCTTGCTTCTGCCCTATGGTGATTTTTGTGGAGTTGCTGTAGTATTTTGGTATTCTTGAGGTTTCAATTAAGTCCAGAAGGTATTTTTGTATGGGGTCAAGTGAGATCACCTTTTTCCAAACCCTAAAGGCTCAAGTCTTTGTTATAGGAAAATCTGTCGGTTCTTGCGGTTTCTGGGCAGTGTGTGTTAATCGGTAGTTTTGAAATAGTAAATGAACTCCTTTTGATATGAAATTTTACATGGTGAAATTAGACATCCTAAGGATGATTTTGATATCAGATTGTGTGTCATTTGGAGTTTCCAACCGAGAGATATTTTAATTTGAAAATGACCTAAAAACCTGGACTCTGTCTCAGACCAGTGGCTAAGTTTTAAGAATATCGAAAGGAATTGAACCCATATGGCTTTGGTAATTATTTTTATGGTAAAATATACATTCTTAGGGTTCAATGGCCACTGATTTCATGTCGATAATATTTTGCTAGAATTTATTAAAAATCGGTGAATTTGGGTCAGCGTTTCTGGAAAATTCTGGTGCTATGCGAATTTATGGAACTTGAAGTGGAGTTTGTTCTTGTGACTTAAAGCATGATGTTCTTGCTGTATCTAGGTTGTTAACACATATGAGACATATTTCAAGTGCCAAAGGAAGAGTTTTCTATTTTCGAGGCTTGCCAGGTAGTAACTGTAAACTTGCATACTCTATGTGGCTCTTGTATGTTCTGTGTTATCATGATTGTGGATGTAGGCTAGGTAGTAGCTATGGGACTCATGTCCTATGGTGGTTACTGAGGCCCGAGGTATGCCGGCTAGGTAGTAGCGGTAGAGGCACTACTGAGGCCGAGGCATGGTGGCTAGGAAGTATCTCGTTTGGGGTACTTTTGAGGCCCGTGGCATGTGGGCTAGGTGGATCTGTGTGGTGTGTGTTCACGGGTGAAGGTGAGGCCCAAGGTATGTTCGGCTAGGTGGAACCTATATATTTGTGTGTTTATAGGTATCCTCCGACCCTAGGCTAGGGGTTGGGGTCGCTCACGACTGCGAGGCTGTTTGTGCGGCGAGTTTGGGGGCTTGTCTTGACCAGGCGGTCCTGCGGAGTACATGCCATGTTTGTTGTGTTCCTGATTGTGATTTACATTACATGCATTGCATACATATTGTATATGAGTTTAACAGTTACTCTGGGGTTCAACTTTGAACTCTAGTCTGGATCAAAAGGATACTGGCGTGAGGTAGTAGCGGCTAGAGGACTTGAAGAAGATAGAGCTTGGTGCGGAAAGATGAAGAAATAGAGGATGCTCGGTTGATTCTTGTACTTCTATGTTTGGGACGAGTGTATGATTTATACTCCCTGTTTAGTTTTTATTTTGGACTATTGTACCCTTAACGTTTTGTGGACTTCTTTATGTTATGTATGTGCTTTACCAGTATATTGGAAGTTGTCCAAACCGATCCAATGCTCTGCCGCGCATACTCTGATATAAATTTAAAGTGACAATTTATCTAAGGAAAGGTAATAAGCGATGAGGATCCCTCTAAACCCCCACCCGAAAGGGCAAGGCCGGTAGGGGTGTAACAAACAGTCATTAATTGCATCAACTATAAATTCCTGAAGCATTGAATTCGCCAACTACCGAAACGTTGTGCAATTAATTTGAGTTAATATTATTCGCTATTTCAACTGTTTCATTGATTTGTACTTCAGTGTTTAATAATTTATCTACTCGTGAGGAGTTCTTAAACATTTGCTTCATCATTAGTTGAATTTTAAGGTTGAGGAACCTTAAGAAAGGGTGTATCAATTACAACTTGTAAGGGGAGTGGAGTCTTGAAGTGAGAGGACCATCCTTCATTTACAGAATGTGTAAGTGTTCTTGAAAGATAGTGGAATCCAAGGTGTTCTGGGAACTGGACGTAGGTTAGTGATTTTGGATCGAACCAGTATAAATTGCCCTATGTCTATTTCTCTACCTTAACTCTCTTGCTCTGGTTTTATTTGTCTCCGTGTGAGTATCACTGAAGAATTTTGAGATCACCTATTCACCCCCTCTAGGTGATATTCCATCTTCACATATTTGGCTTCGGATGGACCCAAGCATATCATCATCGGAGAGTACAAACCTTTTCGGTATAGTTGGTCATCGACCATCGTGTAGATGGAGGCCTCTCAAATCAATTTATTGGCTTCGGTTGAGTCTGTTGGAATGATTCCTCTCTCGAGATAATCCTCAATTGGTTTTCTCCAATCCGTCGCCGCCGATATAGTCATAACGCAGGTCGGTTCTGTTAGATTTTTCTGGATGACGGTTCGGTGGTTTCCCAGGCCTTTCACACTATCAAGTTTGGAAAGGATGTCAGCCCTGGTATTTTCTTCTCTCGGAATATGAGTGACGATCACCTCCTTGAAGTCAGAAATCACCTCCTTCACCTTGTTAAGATACTTGGCCAATAAAGGACCTTTTGTTTGATAAGTGCCTTCAATCTGCGCTGATACGAGTTGTGAGTCAGTGAAGACCTTTAATCTCTGTGCTCTGTGTTCTTTAGCCTGCAACAGTCGGGCAAGTAAGGCTTCGTATTCGGCCTGGTTATTTGAGGTCGAAAACTTGAGTTGAAGGGAATGCTCGATTGCGATACCCTCTGGGCTCTCGACTATTATTCCTGCTCTGCTACCCTTTGCGTTTGATGAGCCATCGACGTAAACCTTCCACGTTTAGAATTGATCATCCACGGTCTTATCAGCCGGGGTGAGTTCCCTCACAAAATCTGCCAACGCTTGTGATATGATCGCATGCTGGGATTCGTAAGTGATGTCGAACTTGGACAACTCAATGGCCCAACTGGTCATTCTTCCTGCCAGGTCTAGCTTGTGTAATATTTTTTGAAGCGGCTGACTAGTTCGGACCACTATTCGGTGTCCTTGGAAGTATGGCCGAAGTCTTCTTGCTGCGATAAGTAGGGCAAAAGCCACTTTTTCAAGCTTTTGGTATCACAGTTCCGAGCTCTATAATGCCTTACTTATGAAATAGATTGGTGCCTGGCCGATATCGGTTTCTCTAACCAGGGCCAAACTTACTGCTTCTTCTCCAACAGACAGATATAAGAACAAGGACTCACCCAGATCAGGCTTTGACAGGACTGGTGACAGAGTTTGATCTTTTCAAAAGCTGCCTCGCAGTCCGCATTCCACCCTCCTTGTGTTTCCTTTTTAGCAACCTAAAGAACGGGATCACGTTCTCAGCCGACCTCGGTAAGAACCTAGTGAGCGCGGCCAAGCGGCCGGTCAGCTGCTGGACTTCTTTCTTCATCCTTGGGGCCTGCATGTCGAGGACGGCCTTACATTTATCAGGATTGGCTTTGATTCCGCGGTTTGTCAACATAAAACCTAGGAACTTCCTGGCTAGGACTCCAAATGCACATTTTGTCGGGTTCAAACGAATCTGAAATCTTCTTAACTTGTCAAACGTTTGCTCTAGATCCTGGATGTGGTCTCCCGGGTTTTTGGATTTCATGATCATGTCATCAATATAAACTTCTACGTTTTGCCCAATCTGGTCCTCAAAGACCCTGTTCATCATCCGCTAATAAGTGGCCCCGACGTTTTTCAATCCGAAGGGCATTACGTTGTAGCAATAGTTGGTTTTGTCGGTTATGAAGGCCATCTTTTCCTGGTCGTCAAGGTGCATGGCTATTTGATTGTAGCCGGAATATGCGTCCATGAAGGATAGCAGTTGAAAACCAGAGGAGTTGTCGACCAACTAGTCAATGTTAGGCATTGGGTAGGAATCTTTCGGGCAGGCCTTGTTTAAGCTGGTATAGTCTATGCATACCCTCCACTTTCCATTTGGTTTTAAAACCATAACCACGTTGGAGAGCCACGTGGTGTACTGTATTTCTCTAATGAACCCGGCTTCCAATAATTCTTTGACGTAATTCTCAAGAGCCTTCTGTCTATCGGCTCCAATATTTCTCTTCTTCTGCACCACTAGTGTCGACCCCGGCCGGATAGCCAATTTGTGGCAGCAGAATTTAGGGTCAATCCCTGGTATCTCGAATGGCGTCCATGCGAAGATATCCTGATTCTTCTCAGGAACTCAAGCAAACAGCTTTTCAACTCCGGACTCATCGCTTCCCCAATCTTCGTAGTTTGTGAGGGATCCTTTCCAAGGATTAATTCTTCCAACTCGCCTTCTGGTTCTGGTTGTGGGATCTCGGGCTCGTCCCTAAGGTCAAGCTCTATCATGCTTATTGAACATCGGGACTTCCTGTCCTTTCCTGAGTATGGGGGTCGTTCACCCCTGCGGATGCGAGGCGGTGATGATGGTCCGCCTTCTCCCTCCGGACAGTCTCAAAATAATATTGCTGGGATTCCTTCCGTTAACAACAACAACCTTGTTCTTGTTGTTCACCATCTTCAACTTTCGATGCTTTGTAGATACTAGCATGTCCCAGTTATGGATGGTCGGTCTCCCTAATGTGATATTATAGGAGGAAGGGAAGTTGGCCACTATGAATCTTACCCGTTTGGATTTGAATGCCTCTTTGGTTTCCAGTGTTAGTCTTAGGTCGATATACCCTTTGGGAGGTGAGTGCTCTCCGTTGAACCTATGAGAGTCGTTTTACATGGCTTTAGATCTTCTACGTCCATCTTCATCCTGTTGTAGGCATCCAGCTGATGATGTCTGCCGAGCTCCCTGCGTCAACTAAAATCCTTTTTACCCGGCTTGCACCAGGGTTCTCGTGATGACCAAGCCATCCTGATGTCCCAGAACTACGTCCTTCAGCTCTTCATCAGTAAAGATTAATGGTGGAGGCGTTGGTTTGGTGAGGTCATTTTTGAACTTCGGGGGATCCTTTACGGAAAGGACTTCTCTCAGGTACTTCTTGCGCTGGCTTATCGTATCCCCTCCCCCGCCGAAGCCTCCGCTAACTACGTTGCAATGGAACTTGGCTTCTGGGAACTCGTCGTCCTCGCTGGTTGACTTTCGTCGCTTCTCGACCTTCTTTGGGTCGGTGATCGGGCTTCTACTACAGCCTCCTTGCTTGCGTTTGTTATTTTTATTCCCTTGAGTTGTTATCACGTATTGGCGCAATTTTCCATCTCTAATGAACCTCTTAATGGCGTCACAGAGTTCATAACATTGATCCGTGGTGTGTCCCGGTCTGTCTAGAACGCACAAAACTTGGATTGGTCAGTTGTAGGTCAGTTTCGGGGAGGCCGAGGCCTTTCGACTCTTTTCATCTCGGTCTGGGCTACCTCCTTCCAAATCTGCGAACGAGCGACTTTTAGAGGGGTATATCTTTCATACCTTGGTTTTCCTTTAGGTCTTTCTCCCGAAGTTCTACCATCCCGGTTTTGTGTGCGGACCTCTTCTTTTCGTTTATCAGGCTGATCTTTATCCTCGGGTGATGTATTTGTCCCCTTCTCTGTTCCAACAGCATTGGCTATCTCCATCTGTTCTACGTCCAAGTACTACTTCGCTCGGGTGTGAAATTCGGTGAGAGTGTAGACTCGGTTCTTAAAAATATTCTTTGCCAATTGAGACGAGGAATCCAGCCCATCAATGAGGCAGTGCACATGAACATCCTCCGGGAGTGAACATACTTGTAAAGCCACCTCCTTGAACCGGTCTAGATATTTCTGGAGCGTCTCCCCCTTCTTCTGTTTGATTTTGCTCAAAGTGAATTGGGACTTCGGCTGCTTCTTACTGGTTGCGAAATTCAACTCGAATTTGCATCCGAGGTCTTCAAAGTTGTGCATAGAATTGGTAGGCAGGGTATAGAGCCACCTCTGACCAGGTCCGGTTAACGTTGCTGCAAAAAGTCACGAGATGACTAGGCCCTTAATCAGTCGAACAAACATGAGCAGCTCAAATGTGTCGTGGTGGTCCTAGGTCCCATCATACTTTGGGAGGTGCGTCAAATCAAAATTCTTCAGGTGCGGCACGCTGGCAATCTCAACGGAGAAAGGACTTCTGTTGAGATCGGTTAGGTACTTCATCTTATACTCTCTAGGGAGCTCCGAGGCCGGGCTATTCTCTCCGTATCTCGGTCTTCATCTTCCGAGATCCATTCCAAGTGTAGCGTTTTCAAGGTCGAGGTTGATGGTCGAACTCGTCCGAACTTGCCCCCTGCGTAGCTCTGCCAGCATCCCATCGTGTTGACCTCGATTCTCCATGTGGGATGGACTACTGGTATCTTGCCTCGTCCCTTCCTTCCGTCCACGTGAATTTTCACGGCCCTCTCTTTGAACCAATGTTTTGACCTTTTTAAATCGGTCCTCCATCATCTGCTGTATTACTCTAAGATCTTCCTGGCGTTGGAGGTTATTACGCTTTTCATTATTCTCCATTCACCTCAGCATTGACTCCTGTGTTTTCTGTAGGAGGAGGACATATGGATTTGGAGTCGAGGTTTCCTTCTCCACCACGTCATGCGTTTTGGTGACGACGAGAGGGGAGGATGCCGTGTCAGAAACGTTATCTTCCGGGATATCCTCGTGCTGTGGCTGCTCTTGAGCTTGATGGTGTTGACTTGCCCCGGCCTATTGTGGATTCGTAGGCTGAGGGTTCCGGCTGCTGCTTCTGGTGTTAGCCATCGGTGGTCACGGGGATCGTTGGGCTCTGCTTGAATATCTATGGAGGAGATATCCTAGAGAGAGTGGGATCACTATGCACAGACTAGGCTTTCGCCAAAGGGGGTCGTGTGTGTGCACAATGTGATGGTATGTAAATAGTTTAGAGTTTAGAACGTGTGTACCTTAAGGCTTGACCCGATATTTATAGAGTTTTCCTTAGGTAGGATATGTCGGACCTGTGTGATCCTTGGTACGAGTATCTAGGCCGCTATATCATGAAGATTCCCCTGGATTATGGGGGAGTTAGGATATTCACCTCTTGTAGAGAGATCCGGCATATCCGTTAGGATATAGTATTTACTTCTAGGCCCTTGCGTTATTGGGCCTTATACAGGTCCGTAACAGAAAGGTAATAAGTGAAAAGGAGCCCTCTAACCCGCCACTCGAAAGGGCTAAGCCAGTAGGGGTGTAACAGTTGTTGTCAACATGATTTTAAAGTTCAAATAATATTTTTATGTCATCTTTCCTTTGAAAAAATGCCTTTTTTTTAAAGACAAAAAAAGATTTATGTAATTTAACTTACAGGATCTTATTAACAAAATTAAGAGCAAACGATATACCATATCAAATTATTCATTCTTAACAAATAAACATCTAGGTTGACCACTTATTCAATTTTCTGCTTGAGGCAACCCAGGTTAAATTTTTTTTAGCCCCTACAACCCTAATTGAGATTTTACTCCTTCAAGCAACCGTTCTGTTGATCTGTGCGTGGATGTCTATCAACTTTATAGGCACTTTAAAGTTCAAAGGGAAATTTCTGGGAATAAAGGGAGCGCATTATTGAGTGCAATGGATATTTAATTACTTTTAAAGTGTTACGTTATTCTATTCCTAATGGTGAACGAGAATACATGATTGTCCTGGACTGACTGTTAATAGTGCGTCATTTTTCATGTTTAGCGGTGGAATATTATACTTTCATAAAATAAATATGTAAAAACAATTTTGTCTCATAAACATTAAATAGCATAGCTTATTCTGTATGAAACCAAACAGCCTTTCAGTACAATAAGTCAAAAAGTATGTAGAAATCATGCGTCAATTTTTGCCCACCACATCTTATCTTTTTCCATGATGTGTCAATTTTCCCTTTTCTTAGAGAGAGAGTTTCTTTATGGTTCAAGAGTTATATTTTTGGGAAAATCACTGTAGAGGCCCTTTTAACAAAAATAAGCCCAAAAAGGGCCTCAACAATCTGACATTCCCAGAATAGGCCCCAAGGCCCTAATTGGGATTGAATGAATAAATGAAAAGACACAAACACACCCCTGATTTAAAAAGCAAAAAGGAACAAGTCTGGAAATAAAAAGTGAACAGATGCATTCAGTTTTGGCGCCTACACGAGGAAGAGAAGAAACCATTGCACAAGGCAAACGCGAGGGAGAGAAAAGCTGGGTTTTTCTGAACCTATATATTTCTCAACTCAGTGAGGGAGAGAACGTCTATATTACCAATCATCTACTTCGTTATAGGCTGAACTCATCTACGCATAAATTTGCTGTTGCTGAACGTTTTTTTCAGTTGAAGGTTGGGTGGCTGAAAGGTTGGACCTTAGCCAAATTTATGTTATAATCAGATAGGAAATAGGTAAGAAATACTAAGATTTTGCTCAAGATATCATTATCAACATTCTAGTTGGTCTTTAATCATTTTTGGGTTGGGTGGAAAAAATGTTGCTCTGTTTTTTGGCATGAAAACAGAGGGAAAGATGTTTTTTAAGTGGGAATGGGTGCATGGGATGAAGCTACACTTGGTTGAAAAACGCTGAAATGGGATAGTTGTAAATATGACTGATATAGTTGTTAATATGACTGATATAGTTGTTAATACGAGCTGAATGTTAAAACGCTGTAGGTTGCTCTATTTTGGGGCATGGAAACAGAGTGAGGTCTGTTTGTTAGGGGGAATGACTGAATGTGAAAATGCTAAAATGATATTGTTGTTAATATGACTGTTAAAGTTGTTAATGTGACTGTTAAAGTTGTTAATGATAACTTGATGTTGCAGATCATAATTAAAGATGGCTAGTACTTCAGGGAAGAACATACTATGTTTCTTCCATGTGAGGGTTTCTTTGTACACGGGGGAGGACAAGAAAGTGATTATGTTGGTGGAACGGTAAGAACAAGAGGCATCAAGGAAGGAACAACATATGAGGAGTTGCAAAGAATCATAATGTCATTTATTGGGGCAGAAAATATTGAAATATCCGTGAAGTTCAAACTTAGTCTGGATACATCTACATTTGTTGATCTTGTAGATGATGAAGGGGTAGAACATTTAATAAGGTATAATGAAGAATATTGTCATGTGTACATTGAAGAAAATGGGAATAATCACAATAGACCACAACAAATGAATATTCAAATGGAAGAACAAGAAGTGTAAGTGTTGTTGTGTTAAGGATTGTAATTTGTTTGTATATAAATTGTCATTACTTGGTTCTCATTACTTGCACTAATAATTGTTGTTTATCGTAGGAGGGATCAAGTCTTTGGACGTGCAGTTGAGTTGTCTCTGTCTCCACCTCAAATGTACAATGAAACTCAGGAGTTGCCATCATTGCCATGTTGTTCACAAAGTGTGCCATTAAACAGGCCTCAAATGAATAATTGTAAATGGAAAGATTTGATAATAGGAGTAGGACAGATTTTTCCAAATGCTGTGACCCTCCGTGAAACATTGTACAAATACAGCATTGCACACAAGTTTTCCTACAACTTTGTGAAGAACAAGGCAAAGAAGATAATAGTTAAGTGCAAGGTTGATGGTTGTCCCTGGTACTTGGGTGCATATTCAGCGGGAGAACGTCAAGATACAGAGTTCCTAACCATCAAAACATACAGAGGAGTGCACACACACCATGCACAAGATAGTCTGATTATATCTCATCCACCGAAGCGTAGGTTGACATCAGTGCTTGCAATTGATGGTTTGAGAAATAATGATGAGGACATGGGAGGCGGCATGACCAAGGCAACAAACTTGGAAGACATTCAAGGTCTTGGAGGCCCAATGACAAGAGCAAAAGCTAAAAAGGTTAAAGAGGCCCTAAATCTCCTGGTGACCACCTTACTTGAGACAAGCCCAAGTCTAAAGGAAGAAGAGGCTGAAGAAGAATAAGCCTAAATGGATATGCATGAAGGCTTCAATTTACTTGGCCCAAATTCTGCACTTAGTTTTATCTTTCAGTCATTTAGTTAAACTTTTGTAATAATTTATTGGGGCTTATTGGGCTTTGTGTGTAAGCAGATTTAGGTTAAAGTTAATATGGGTGTTGTCCACTATATAAGGGAACACCATAGCTTTTGGGACGGCAGATTGGAATGAAGAGTTAACCTTTTTGGTTGAGAGACAAGCTTCTCTAGGGTTCTTTTGAGAATCTCTGAACTTATCAAGGGTTTCAATCCTTGTGGCGTTTTTGGCTTATCAATTCCTTGGAATTGTGGCGCCTACAGTTTTTGTTTGAAATTTCTCGGTTTTGTATCTCCAGATTCCCTTATTGTTTTCCGGTGTTTCTTGAGCCAAATTCATAGTTCAGAAAGCTATCTTTCTGCTCATTTTGGAATCACTTGAATCCAAGGTCTGTAGCGTGAGATACATTCTGTTCTTTCAGGACGCTACAGTTTTCGTTCGAAATTTCTTGGTTTCATATCTCCAGATTTCCTTATCCTTTTTCGGTGTTTCTTGAGTCAAAATTGTGTTTCAGAAAGCCAACTTTCACTTCGTTTTGGAATCACTCAATTCTGAGGTCTGTAGCGTGGGATACGTTTGATTCTTATCAGACGCGTTGGTGGCCGAATTTCCAGCGCGAAATTCCATTCCTAGCGATCCAATCATCCTATTCTTTCGGGAATCATATCATCTGGTATCAGAGCAAAGGTTCTAGGATTGGAATTGGGTTATCTTTTCTCGATTGTTTACATCCAATCTGGTCACACATTTGGTAACCCTAGTCCCTAAAATTTGTGTCTTTGATTTTTGAATTGCACAATTCTATTTTAGCTGTTTTTGTTTGTTCCTAATTTGTTCTTTCAATCTTTTACTTGTTGTTTCTTTCAATTTCTTGTTCTTGAGTTTGTTCTTTCTTGTTCAGAATTCAATTCCTTGAATTCTGCACTTGGTTCTTGGTGTTCATCCAATTTATCATTGTTCTTGAATTTTATTCCTTTTGTTGAAGAATCAGGTGTCATAAAAAAAAAAGAAACAGAAAAAAAAAACTATACAGCACCTTGATATTCAATTACACACACTACTACGTGTGAACGTGTGAACCAAGTCCAAAGCGTCTTCCTTGAATAATTCCTCCAAATTGTTTTGGACTTTCTTTGTCTTGTCTTCTTGACATCAATTCTAGAGTTTGAGGATTGTACTCTTGAGTGTTCTTGGAGATTCTGTTAAGAACTTAAAGAGAGCTATTGAGTGGTAAAAGGCAAGAAGAGAGAACACTACACAAAAGCCTTATAGAGAGCAACAAACACGAGTGATACATTTTTAAGAGTGTAAACACGTGAGCGAGTGGTGAGGTCCTATTACTTTTGTTCTTTTCCTTGAATTATGGCAGGTACAAGGTGGTGAAGGTGTTCCTCCTCCTATAGGAGATAACAGATTGCTAATTGAAGCCATTACAACTCAAATGCAAAGGATGATGAGGGAACACACGAGAGGAGTTATATGAGAGAATTGATAGAATAGAAAATCGGGGGAATCATGATGAAGATAGACGAGAGAGGGAGGGATGAAAGAAGGAGAAGAAGAGATCATGAGAATGATGCTAGAGAGGATAGAATTAAGGGAGTGAAGCTTAATATACCATCCTTTAAGGGAAAAAGTGATCCGGAGGCCTATTTAGAGTGGGAACTGAAGATTGAGCACTTATTTGCATGTCACAATTATGCGAAGAGAAGAAAATGAAGGTGGCATCCATGGAGTTTAGTGATTATGCTCTCATTTGGTGGGACCAATTGCAAAGGGAGAGGGTGAGGTATGAAGAACCATTGGTGGATAGTTGGGTGGAGATGAAAAAGCTAATGAGAAGAAGATTTGTTCCTTCCCATTATCATCGAGACCTTCACAATAAACTTCAAAGACTCACACAAGGTAACAAGAGTGTAGATGAGTATTTTAAAGAGATGGAGGTGTCCTTGATTAGAGCAAATATTAGTGAAGAACAGGAGGCTACTATGGCCCGTTTCTTGCATGGGCTGAATAGTGATATAAGGGATATTGTGGAGTTGCAAAATTATGTGGAGTTGGAGGATTTAGTGCAACAAGCTAGTAAGGTAGAACAACAACTCAAGAGAAAGGGTTTTATGAGGAAAAACTCTTCCAATTTTAATTCTTCAAGCTGGAAGGATAGAAATAAGAAGGAGGGAGGTTCTTCATCAAGCAATCCCACTTCTACACCTCAAAGGACTCAAACTAAATCCAATGAGATCCCTAAAAAGACAAGGAGTAGTGAAATAAAATGCTTCAAGTGTTTGGGGAGAGGTCACATAGCTTCAGAATGTCCTACTAAGAAGATTATGTTACTTAAAGAGGATGGAGAGCTTACTAGTGAGTCTTCTTCAGATTCTGCCTCACATGATGATAAAGATGAGTATATTGAAGAAATAATTCCGAGAAGGAGATTTGTTTATGGTAAGAAGGATGTTGGGTAGCCAAGCAAAAGACATGGATGATAGTCAAAGAGAGAACATCTTTCATTCTAGATGCCTTATCCAAGGAAAGGTATGTTCTTTAATTATTGATGGAGGAAGTTGTACCAATGTTGCAAGTGCTAGAATGGTGTCTAAATTGGGCATGGAAACCAAACCTCACCCGCTGCCATACAAGCTTCAATGGCTTAGTGAGGATGGTGAAGTGACCGTAAGCAAACAAGTGGAGGTGAACTTCTCCGTAGGAAAGTATGATCATACAATTTTATGTGATGTGGTACCAATGGAGGCTTGTCATTTGCTTCTTGGGAGACCTTGGCAATATGATAAGAAAGTTATGCATGATGGTTGCACCAACAAGTTCTCTTTTGTACATAAAGAACGCAAGACTATTCTTGCACCTTTGACACCAAGAGAAGTTAGCGAGGATCATTTAAAAATGAGAGAAAAAAGAAAGCAAGAGAGAAAAGAGAGTGGAAGAGAGCAAGAGAAAAAGAGAGAGAAAGAGAGAAAAGCACCAAACTTGTTTATAAAAGAAAAAGAGGTGAAAAAAGCAATGCATTTGAAGAAGCCAATGCTCTTACTTTTGAGTAAAGAGAATAATTTTACAGATGCAAGTCCTACTAACTCTCTTCCAAATGAGGTTTCTAATTTGTTGCAGGAATTTAAAGATGTTTTTCCTAAAGAGGTACCTCACAGACTACCACCTCTAAGAGGCATAGAACATCAAATTGATCTCATTCCAGGAGCTACTCATTATTCTCCTTTTGAAATTGTTTATGGCTTAAACCCTCTTACTCCTCTTGATTTTATGCCTTTGCCTAACAACTCTGTTTTTCAGCATAAAGATGGTAAGAGTAAGGTTGAATATGTGCGGAAACTACAAGAGAAGGTAAAGGAAAACATTGAAAAAAAGGTAGAGAGTTACGTCAGGCCAACGAACAAAGGAAGGAAAAAGGTAGTGTTTGACCTAGGTGATTGGGTTTGGGTTCATTTGAGAAAAGAGAGGTTTCCTACCCAAAGGAAATCTAAGCTTCAACAAAGGGGAGATGGTCCTTTCCAAGTGCTAACCAAGATTAATGATAATGCCTATAAAATAGTTCCCCCTGGTGAGTATGGTGTAAGCACTACTTTTAATGTGGCTGATTTGTCCCTTTTTGATGCAGCAGAAAGGGATTATAATTTGAGGACAAATTCTTCTGAAGAAGGAGGGAATGATGAGGACATGGGAGGCGGCATGACCAAGGCAACTAACTTGGAGGACATTCAAGGTCTTGGAGGCCCAATGACAAGAGCAAAAGCTAAAAAGGCTAAAGAGGCCCTAAATCTCCCGGTGACCACCTTACTTGAGACAAGCCCAAGTCTAAAGGAAGAAGAGGCCGAAGAAGAATAAGCCTCAATGGATATGCATGAAGGCTTCAATTTACTTGGCCCAAATTCTGCACTTAGTTTTATCTTTCAGTCATTTAGTTAAACTTTTGTAATAAGGCTTATTGGGCTCGCTTATTGGGCTTTGTGTGTAAGCAAATTTAGGTTAAACTTAATATGGGTGTTGTCCACTATATAAGGGAACACCATAGCTTTTGGGACGGCAGATTGGAATGAAGAGTTAACCTTTTTGGTTGAGAGACAAGCTTCTCTAGGGTTCTTTTGAGAATCTACGAACTTATCAAGGGTTTCAATCCTTGTGGCGTTCTTGGCTTATCAATTCCTTGGAATTGTGGCGCCTACAGTTTTTGTTCGAAATTTCTCGGTTTTGTATCTCCAGATTCCCTTATCATTTTCCGGTGTTTCTTGAGCCAAATTCGTAGTTCAGAAAGCTATCTTTCTGCTCGTTTTGGAAGCACTTGAATCCAAGGTCTGTAGCGCGAGATACATTCTGTTCTTTCAGGACGCTACAGTTTTCATTCGAAATTTCTTGGTTTCATATCTCTAGATTTCCTTATCCTTTTTCAGTGTTTCTTGAGTCAAAATCGTGTTTCAGAAAGCGAACTTTCACTTCGTTTTGGAATCACACAATTCTGAGGTCTGTAGCATGGGATACGTTTGATTCTTATCAGACACGTTGGTGGCCAAATTTCCAGCGCGAAATTCCATTCCTAGCGATCCAATCATCCTATTCTTTCGGGAATCATATCAAATAATATTGACAAGACAGCGAATGAAATTCGAAGTGACATGTACAACGAGTATGGGGTACGCCTGAACTACAAACAAGCATATAGGGCCAAAGAAAGAGCGGTGACGCTATTACATGGACGAGCAGAGGACTCGTACAAGGTTATTCCTTGGATGTGTCGAAGACTCATAGAGAGTGATCCCGACACAGTGGCAAAATGGGAAGGCTCAGCCGATAATATATTTGTTCGGCTATTTATTGCATATGGTTGCTCCATTAATGGTTTTATAGATGCTTGTCGACCAATCCTTTATATAGATGGATGTCATCTGAGTGGCCCTTATAGGGGTACAATGTTGTCAGCTTGGCGTATGATGCAGACGACCAATTGTTTCCCTTAGCATATGGCATTGTTAGCGGTGAGACCTATGATGATTGGGCTTGGTTTCTAAAAATGTAAAACAGATTACAAGATCAATGATGATAACAATTGTGTCTAATCGAAATAATTCCATTATTGGGGCTGTAAGAGATATATTTGGCACTGAGAGACATGCATTTTGTTACAGGCATGTTAAGGAAAATTATAGTGCAGAGTTCCTCAAAATCATGAAAGGGATGCCACGTACCGCTGGGAACAACAAGGATATTGCATTGCACCTCCTCGATGGAATTGCGTATGCAAGGATGGTTGAAGAATTCACTGTTGCGATGGGAAAATTAAAATTGTTCAATCCACGATTGGCACAATGGGTTGAGACTCATGGGGACGTTGATCGATGGGCTATGAGCAAGTTTCCTTTCAAAAGGTGGGATAACATAACCACTAACATTGCTGAATCATTCAACGCATGGATGGTGAAAGAGAGGACACACACGGTATCAATGTTAATACATGAGCATAGGGAGAAGTTGGCTGTGAAGATGCTTGCAAGCAAGATGGCTTTGGTGAATTGGAAAAATGGTGTAGGACCTAACATAGAAAAAAATATGTGAACTTTGCAGAAAACATGCATGCTCAACATTATGGGGAGAATCAGTTTTTGGTTGAAAATAGATGCGGTGATGCTTTAAATTATTTGAAAGTTAATCTGGTTGCAAAAGAATGCTCTTGTTTAGCATGGCAAATGAGTGGACTACCTTGCCCACATGCATGTGGAGCAATTAAGGTTCTTAATGGTAAAGTGTACACATTTGTAGATGATTGTTTTACACTTTCAGCACAAGAGAAAATTTATGCACATAGCATGCGACCAGTTGCAACACATGATTGTCCACTTGTTGATGCGACCACGGTGACACAAATCCTAGCAGAGACTTTCTTGGATCCCCCAATTACTACAACACCATCAGGTAGACGCAAAAGAAAAAGACGAGAATCTCAATTCCAAAACAAGAAGGTTTATCATTGTGGTAGATGTCATGAGCCAGGACACTCCGTCAAGACTTGCAAGAATCCAAATCCAAGTTGATCATCGATGGTGCCTTGGATGTTTCTTTTTGGGCATTGCGTCTCACACTCTTTTGTTGTATATGGCTTTAGATAAAAATCCACACCATATTATTTTTGGACATGGTGTGTGATGTTGACATTATGAATTTGTAGATGCATTTGGTGTTGTAAATGAAGGTTGGATATTGTTGTCACAATTGTATCCAAGTGTCATTTATGTACACATTCATATTTTGAATCCAAATGTAAATGACATTGAAAAATACATGCATCTGGATTTTGTTGTTATTAGGTGCTGATATTGTTGTTATTAAGTGCTGTTATTGTTGTAATTTGGTGCTGTTTGTATTGTTATTAAGTGACCCCTGTTATTGTTGTAATTAGATACTGATATTGTTGTAATTAGGTGCTGATATTGTTGTAATTCAGTACTGATATTGTTGTAATCGCCCCTGTTATTGTTGTAAGTGACCCATGTTATTGTTGTAAGTGACCCCTGATTTTGTTGTAAGTGACCCCTGTTATTGTTGTAAGTGACCCCTGATTTTGTTGTAAGTGACCCCTGTTATTGTTGTAAGTGACCCCTGATTTTGTTGTTAATGACCCTTGATATTGTTGTAAGTGACCCCTGTTGTTGTTGTTGTAAGTGACCCATGTTATTGTTGTAAGTGACCCCTGTTATTGTTGTAATTGACCCCTGATATTGTTGTAAGTGAGCCCTGATATTGTTGTAAGTGACCCCTGTTATTGTTGTAAGTGACCCCTGTTATTGTTGTAATTGACCCCTGATATTGTTGTAAGTGAACCCTGATTTTGTTGTAAGTGACCCCTGATATTGTTGTAAGTGACCCCTGATATTGTTGTAAGTGACCCCTGATATTGTTGTAAGTGACCCCTGATATTGTTGTAAGTGACCCTGATTTTATTGTAAATGACCCCTGTTGTTGTTGTAAGTGACCCCTGATTTTGTTGTAAGTGACCCCTGTTGTTGTTGTAAATGACCCCGAATTTGTTGTAAGTGACCCCTGATATTGTTGTAAATGACCCCTTTTGTTGTTGTAAATGACCCTTGATATTGTTGTAATTAGGTACTGTTATTGTTGTAATTAGGTGCTGATATTGTTGTAATTCAGTACTGATATTGTTGTAATCGCCCCTGTTATTGTTGTAATTGACCCCTGTTATTGGTGTAAATGACCCCTGTTATTGTTGTAAATGACCCCTGTTATTGGTGTAAATGACCCCTGATATTGTTGTTAATCCTGTCCATTATTTTGCAGTTCTCAATCCATGACCAGATCAAAACAGAAGCTAAAATTTCTTGTTCTCATTCCATGACCACATCAAAACATAATCAAAAAAATTGAATTTGTCATTGAATAAAGATTATCAAGTTAGCATCAGTTGACAATTTACAATATAACAAGAAGGTTTGATGTCATCCTCATGAATACAAAGGAGTCATAAATACATGTGTCCTAACAACTATGCCCCCTAATGTCTCTTCAATTTCTTGTGGTAGTCCTCCATTAAAGACAACACTTTTTACCGATGGGTGTTGCGAGGATTGGTGACGAGCCACCATAAGAAGCCCACCTTCAATTCATGAAGTTCTTCTTCGGTGTAGTGTGGCATTGTATACCCATCCGCCCCTTGTTCTGAGCCATCCCATTGTCGTAGCCAGGATATAACATGAACCCCACATGAGTGCCTGAAATAAAATAGACAGATGAGTTCTAGTAAAACCAGATATCAAACTTCACTAGACACCACAAAAAATGCAAACAAATAAAATAGACATACGTGTCCCTTTGGACATGGACTTTAGCCCATATAACATCCTTGGGGATTTTGTCCTCATCTTCTAACAACTCTGGCTTGATTGTTCGGAGTATATCCAAGAAACGATGGCGCTGAAACGAAGTTCACACATTTAGATATGTTTACAGGTTTACCAACTAAACAGACATTGAATTTCAGTTGAACTTACCACTTTATTTGCCATCATTTCCTTTTCTTTTTGGGCTGGTTTCTTTTTTGGCTTTTTCTTGGTTGGCTGTTTGTTTGGATGTTCCTTTTCATATTCCATCCGATAATATGTATTTATGTCAACCAAGGAGTCAAGGGCATAGAAAGTCATTGTTGTCGTATCGAGGACATAACAAAACCAGTGATTTATAAAAGACGGGGGCCAAAAATGAAATGAGAGTCACCAATGTTGTATCCTAAATGTTGAGGATCAATTTGCGGAAGAATGGATTGGACTGTTCAGTTCAGGTTAGGACTAATCATTTTACTCATTATTTCAGCTGAGAAATGTATCTTTGGACAACACCACCATTGTGTAATTGATTGGCAACCAATGTCCTTGCTACCATAGTCATCAGCTACATTTGGGATAAATAGGCGAACAAAAACATATGGTCATGTGCATGCAAATGTTTTTATAACCACAACTTTTTATATAACCTAGGTCATGTACTGATATTTTTAAATACCATGAAAATAGAAATGTAAGTCAAAGAACTACATTGTATGTGATTATGAATTTTGAGTTCAGATATTGATGCAAATATGCATGGAAAAGAAAGTCACATTGCAGCCATCAGTCAGAAATAACGATGATATAGGTTGATTACTAAACATCACGTACCCGATCACCTATCCAAGATCGTGCATCAAGACATTGTAGGTCTCTCCTTGTCAAAAAATAGTGATGCATGTCCACAAATTCCCTAAATTACAACATATGAAGATCTTAACCAGAATCTACATTTTGTGTAATGACAAGAAATTCAATGGGAAACAGTAAATGAAACGTACTCCTTTGCCTCATCTTCACTGACGGTCTTTGTGCACAACTCATAAAGAGTGTCCTTCTCATCGTATGTCCTCTTTCCCTTGGACTTTTGATGTGGATCGATCCACGGGGATTTTAACACGCTACTAGGGTTTACGACCCTCTGAGATCTCCTCAGTTCAACCCCTTGTCCGGTCACCTCTTCTTGTACATGTTCCTTCACATGTTCTGAAACAGCAACAGGTTCAAATAGTTCCCCTGCATGACCAGCGTCCACATTGGGTGTCCCCTCTCCATGTTCGGGGACATCATTGACATCAATAATATTTTCAGATTCATCTTCCTAGTCTACGTCATCTCCCTCCTCTATGTCATGGCCATTGTCATCGTCATCATCAGAGTCCCCGGAAGTAGATGGCTGTTTGTTTCGTGCGTCATCTTTATGCTGGCCTTCTTCATACAATGTATGTTGAAGCGCCAACATTTCTTGTTGCAAGTTCAATAGCAGCCGTGCATATGTTGTGCGCACTACCTGGAAAAACATATATCAGTTATTACATCATATATGATAGCATCAATTTGTAATGAAACAGCCGGCTGGATTAATTTTTGTCACACATTACCAGGTGTGTAAGCATCGTATCAGGAGCAAATGAAGTTAACGGACTGACTGATGGATGTGGCTGAGGAGGTGGTTGAGGATGTGGATGAGGAGGTTTGACGCGTATCGGGAGGCCTTTTTTGCCTCGTTTCTCAACCGACACTTTGCTCTTCACTTTTCGTCGGTCCAAAAAGTTATGGCCGACTCATGTTCACAGCCTATAATGTCACCGATAGGGAAATTTTGGAAACAAAAGAGCTGCACATAAAATGAAATCAAACAATTATTAACAACAGTTGTACATTAATGAGTGAGGATCACATGCAAACATAGTTTCTCTTTTTTCTGTTGGACTTTTGGGAATCCTTCTTGAACTCATGTATCTCTTCGCAGAGTTCTTGAAGGATGAAGGAGGACCAATCAAAATCAGCAAGCGCATCCTTAGTCACCGTCACCACCTTCAAAAGACGGTCACTGACAAGAATTGATGCACTGGGTGCCAATAGGGTACCTAAGGCGAATAAGACGAATAAAAACTCAAAATTTTCGTATAATTTTTCTCCCAACATCTCAGCAATTTTTTTGTACGGAACGTCCTTGTATACTTTCCTATAGAGGCTGAAAGTGGTGTGTTGGTGGTTGATAATAACCTTTATGGCCTTCCCCCCAACAGGAAGACCCATCAATTGATGGACGTGTTCTGCCCCTATCACTTGGGTCTCCCCCCTAATGCACACTTCCTTTGTAGGGGGATCAAAACAGGTCATATATTGAGCACATAAAGAATGGTTGATCTGTCGGCAACTTATACTAACCAACCTATCAAACCCGGTGTCCTTTAGCCTTCTCATCGCCTCGAGTCTTCCCTTCAAGTTATTGCAAACTTGGATGAATGTCTTTGGCGCACATCTAGTTTGGAAGGGCACCACATACTTCTTCAGTTTCACTGGGGCTCTCAATTGTTTTAGCCCTCTTTGTGTATTCAGCTTTTTCATTAGAAGTTAGCCTTTTCCAGGCTTCTGTCATTTCTTCCCTTACTCCGCCTCTTAAGTTGGCCTTGCCCTTCCCCTTCCCCTTACCCTTGTGGCGTTCCTCATATTGCTTCAAGAATTCCTCTGTGAATAGGTTGTATCCAGAAAACCTTGGATCCCTTTGTGAGGATTTAGACATGATGTTGCTTCTTATATTATAGCCTTGTTGCTAGTGTACCTACAACAATTATAAATGAAGTTCATTTAAAATTACCCTTGATCATAATTAACAAAATTTCACAGTTTTAGAAAAACTTGAACAAGAGGAATGGAAAACATATTTTCACCATACAAAGTTATTTTAGAACAACACTTGCTTTGCTTTCAGAAGGGGCATTCACAACAGCATTCAAAGGTTTGCTTTGAGAACCTAAAAAACAGAACACAGGAAATTTAACTCAAGAAGCTTGAGAAGGGCATCACATAATAATAATAAAAGAGTGGTAGGAAGGTTCATCCTATATATCCGAAAAAGCTATTTTACTGCATTTAGCTAATAACAGATAAAATGGTATACCATGATCTGAACAAAAGAAGCCCTGTCGACACCTCAAACAAGAATCCCTTGATGATCCATTGGTAGTGGAAGCCGGCGCTGGAGCTGGAGCAGTTACAAGATTCTTTTTAGGCTGTGCAAATACTTGTTTCTCTGTTCTGTGTTTTCCAGTCTTGCACCTTAATAAAGAAAACTTTGGTCACCAGATGCTAAAAGTGTCAAACATAGTAAGACAAAAGCTATTCCAGGTATATTAAAAGCAAAAGGTTAAGTGGAAAGATTTTTTATTCCAAGCATGCAAATGTCAGTATAATTAATAAACCGTTGCACCACTAGTACAATGAAATTGTATTAACAAAAACCCTATCTTCTGCCTGTGCTTAGTGTAGAATATAAGATATATTACTGTTCTGGTTTGGTGGAGATAAATTTGAAAACAAATGTGAAATCACAGCCTCAGACGTGCCAAAGAGCACATAGCTTCTCATTCAAGTGTAATAACTTGAGATAAATTCTTGATTTTAAGAATTAATTTTGGTCAGTAATGGAAGCAGATATGAGCGGGTCACTGACATAAAAAATATATGAAAAAAAGTAAAATCAATCAAGCTAGGCAATGCATTATATTATATCTGACATTTGTAGCTTGTAATCTCCACAATCCAAGTGCTTGATTTTATGATTTTGATTTCTCATTGTTAGAGGCTAAACTATGATATAGATGAAGGTATTACTCAAAATAAGGTTAACTCTTTTAAGATGAACAGTGGACAGCAAACAAAACTTTGATATTCACAGAAAGAAGAGGAAAGAAATGGGAGAAAAAGATGTCTCACCCTGGAATCGCTAAAAACAAGCCAAAATCATGACTTCTTTTCTTGCAGCAACTCCATTCTTTCATACCATCATGAAATGTCGGCTAGAAAGTAAATTTAAAGTTTAATCAATTGTAAATTTAAATAAGGAATCACTAAAGGGGAAAAAAAAAGAGCAGTGATGAAGAATTAAATGAAAATGCATAGACTTACTCCCGATGAAGCCAAGATGCGAGTTGTCAACTCCAAATCCCAAACATGCCCGATGAACATTGATCGAGTAAATTCGGAAAGGATGCAATGGTATAAAAGAGATGAAAAAACCCTAATCCCCAAAATGTTACCTACGGGGCGAACCACGACGCGACAAATGACGACACACAAGACGACGGCGACGGTGACACGCACGAGCTTCAGAAGGTCGACAGCGTACAGAGAAGACGGCGAGTGAGCGAAGAGCACAGAGATGAGAGTCAAGCGAGGAAAGGAGGGAATGATTTTGAGACGGGGGATTCTTGAAATCGCACGTTCCTTTTTCCTTCAAAGTAGGTTGGTTTTTTTTGGTAATTTCCCTTTACAATTCAATCCCAATTAGAGCCCTGGGGCCTATTCTGGGAATGTCAGATTGTTGGGACCCTTTTTGGGCTTATTTTTGTTAAAAGGGCCTCTACAGTGATTTTTCCTATATTTATTCTTATCTAACCATGCATTGAACGGTTATTGTCTGTACAGATATTATTTAAAGATATTATATAAAGGATGTTAAGTGTGAACTGGTTCAAGAGTTATATTTTTTTTCCTCCAAATTATCTTTTCTTCTCTCCTTGATTACATACTGTGTATCAGACCTCAAGTAGGAAAATGAAGTTGGTTACTTCCAGCGGCCGAAAAATGAACTGGTTTGAGGCTATTGAAAATATGAACTGGTCCAAGACCACTGAAAATTTGTACGAGAGCTTCGCAATTACAGATTGGTTTGAGATTATCAAGAAATGGTTTGAGGAGTTAAGTGCAAAAGGAATATTCAGAGACATACTTATTGGGGTGGCAGCAGTTCTTCTTCTTGTCGTTGTAGTCATATGTCTTTGTTTCTGTGCAAATATAATTATGACAGCAATTGGTCTGATTGTCAGATTCATATTCATATGTTGTCGTGCTCTTATGGTAGCAATTGTTCAAGCTCTCCAATTCATATTCAGATGTTGTCGTGCTCTCGCAGAAGCAATTGGTCGGACACTCCTATTCATACTAAGATGTTGTCGTCCTCCAGTTCGAACACTTATGAAGGCACCGGGTCAAGTGGGTCGGTTCATAGAAAGACCCGTCTTTGAAGCTAACCCTAGAGGCTACTTTAGAGGCCTTGGCGGCAAATAGATAAGGAGATCGTTCATCAAGATCTCGCTAGATCCATGGTGCTGACCTTCAATATGATATGGTTATGTATGACACTTTCAGATCTTGTTCTAGTTTGTATATTTCTTTTCTTGAGGTTTCTTTATTATTATTAATCTGTGCTTTTATGTTTGTTTGGAAATAGTAAAAATAATAGGTACCTGTGGCTTTCTTCTGTTGATTAGTTATTTATGTTTGATGTTTTGTAATATAATGTCATCAGTTTATAGTTCTGTGTTTAATGATTTCATGAGTTGTTGATCTGGGGCTTCTAATTATATATAGGGAAAATTATAATGAATGACTTGGAGGAAAAAATATTTATTGAAAATGACCATAAAATTGTAATTATTTAGAAGAATCAAATACAAAAATATAAAATTAAAAATACTAAAATACCCCTAAGGAATTCTTCTACATTTCCTCATACATTCTCTCCCATATTTTATTTTTAAAACTAATACAAAATTCTAAATTTTACTAAATTAAATAAAAGCTTTCTGAATTTTTCATTTTTGACAACTTGCATAGATATCTATGAAAAAAATTACATACTCTTCAATTTTGTGAAAATTATAATTTGTTAAAATCAACAAAAAATTTAATTATATAATTTTAATAAAAATCAATGTCTTTTATAGTTTATTATATATGTTAAACCAAAAAAAAAAATTTATATGATTTAGTTTTTATTTTAGAAGAATTATGTGGGCTAAAAATTCATTTAATGTTAATAAAATAAAATAAAAATCTATTATATCTTGAAAAAACATGAAATGAGTTTAGTTTATTTTTATAAAAAGACCTTAATTGATATTAACGTTGGTACTCTTTTTATTTTTATTTTTATATATATACAAAAAAAAATTAGGTGGAGTTAGACACCGGTACCCCACCAGGGTCGGGTGTGTCTCTACAGGCTCAAAAGAGCGCTTACAAAGGTAACTTATAGATCGCCCATGATGAAGCCCTCACATCGACCCACGGGTATTGAACCTCCTCCTTTTAGGGTGAAGGCCGCCAACGCCTTAGTCAACCGTGACAATCCTCATTAACGTTGATACTTGATAATATAAATATGGTAACTTGATGATATATTTGTTTAATTAAATTATCTATTAATTATATGAATATGAAATTTGTTGAAAATTAGAATTTTAAAAAATATGAGTTTGAACCGTATAGTTAATTAAATAATATTCTGATTTTACTTGAGTACAAAACATGGTTAAAAAAGATTTAAAAAAATAGATATTATCATATTATAGGTGAATGATGGGCGATTTTAGTTTTAATTTTATTCATTTTTTAATTATGAATATAAGAGATAATGTATGAGGTTTGACTAGGGACAATTTAGTAATTTTAATTTTATATTATTATGTTTAGTCCCTCTAAATAATTACAATTTTTATGATATTTCTTAATAAATATATTTTCCTCTAGGTCCTTTATTATAATTTGCTCTTATATATATGTTGGTTTAGAAAATGAAATCATGTTCAAGTGTTAATAATAAAGTGATGATTTATGAAAAACGAATATCACTAAGAGGGGGTGAATTGGATGATTTAAAAAATCTTTTCAATTTCCTTTGAAACTTACTCACTAAACCGAGCTTGAGACAGAGAGCGAGATTAACACGAGAGGTTTATACTGGTTTGGTCTCTTGACCTACGTCTAGTCCCTAGACTCTCTGGGATTTTCACTATCACTTCAATTGATTACACACTTTGTACTTGAAAGTAATCCTTTCACTAGGATCCACTCCCCCTTACAAGGTGTAATCAAATAACTCAATCTCAAAGTAACACAACTTTGAGATACTTACAAAGATATTGATTCAGAAATAAACTCTCTAAAAGAGCAGATTGATAAACACTAAAGATTATAAATATCCGAAGATATTACACAAGTGAATGAAACAGTAAATGTGTATTGATCATTTGAGTGTTTGTGTTTCCGGTGGTTGGAATGAATTGAATGCTTCAACTTATATTTGGTAAAAGAATTAAATGACTGTTGGAAGCCTTCAATGCATCGTTGAGAGTAATCAATATAGTCGCAGACTTGAAATGCATTTGTTACTCTCATCATTGGATTTTGCAATGAGCGTCATCATTCTCCTTAATAACATTCCTTAAGTTTTCTCGTTGGATGATTTGGCATTCAGATGTGGAAGAAACCATAAATGCCTTCGGAATGTTCAGAGAGTGATTGCTCAAATTGGTGCTTCATTTTCTAGGAACGCATTTAATGTAGTTGACATAGTCAACACTTTTAGATTAATCTGAATTTAATCATTCATCTAATCATCTGAAACTCATTAACAAACTGATTAAAGATATTTATGAATTATAATGAGTGATGACATGAAGTAAGCAAACCATACTTGAAGATTTAGGATTTATGGACATGGTGATTTGCAAAGCAGAGATAACTTAGCTCGAGTTAAGTTTCAAGTAAACTCGAGGCAATAACTTGAGTCAGCCATTCTAAGCTCGAGCCACAAGTTCATCTTCTTTGAAAATAAATTTAACGTTTAAGTGAAATGTCTCTATATGAATATAGCTCGAGTCTACAATGGTCACCTCGAGTGTATGACTTGAGCCATTCATAGTTAGCACGAGTCAAGCATCATGTTCACAATAGGTTATCGAGATAGCTTTTGAAAATGATTTGAGCATCGGCATAACTCGAGTCATAAAGTGATAGCTCGAGAGTTATCAAAATACATTTTGAATATAACGTTCAAATCGAAGCTCGAGTCAAGGAACACTAGCTCGAGTCACAACTATTGTATTTTGAAAATAAGTTTAAGTTCCCACTTAGCTCAAGGCATCCACATAGGCTCGAGGCAACATCATTTCTTAAAACATTTTAGAAGAGCCTTTAACTCGAGTCATCAAAGTGTAACTCAAGTCAATCAATGTTCAAGCAAATTTGAACTAAGTTTAAAAAGATTTGACTCAAGTTTTACAACCTAAAACTCAAGTCAATTTGACAAACACGTTATTGATTCAAGTTTGATCAAGTTAAAACATTTTGGACTTGGATCATCAACCACATTTTGTTTACAATTGTTAGTAATCATCAAAACATATAGAGAACTAACAATTTATGCTTTCTACTTGTCTACGTATACTTCATAGGTTTGATGAATATTTACTTCTAAATCTTCCAAGAACCATGTCCATGACATAGCAGTGAATTTCTGGTAATGCCCATGACATAACATTTTCTTCAGATTTTATAACCAAGCACCACAATATGTTAAGTATGAGATTGTAAGTTCAAATAGTTAGTGTTACACCCCTACCGGCCTCGCCCTTTCGGGTGGCGGGTTAGAGGGATCCTCATCGCTTATTACCTTACCTTAGATAAATTGTCACTTTAAATCTATATCAGAGTACGCACGGCAGAGCATTGGATCGGTTTGGACAACTTGCATTATACTGGTAAAGATACAAACAGTTACATAAAATAATCCTCAAAGAGGTAAGGGTACAATCGTCCAAGACAAATACAAGACAGAGAGTACGACTCGTACAGTCATCCCAATTATAGAGGTACAAGAAGCAACTAGGCATCCTCTGCTACTACATCTTTCCGCACCAAGCCCTACCTTCTTCAACCCTTCCAGCCGCTACTACCTTACACCTGTATCCTTTTGATCCAGACTGGAGTTCAAAGTTGAAACCCAGAGTAATTGTTAAACTCATATACAATATGTATGCAATGCATGTAATGTAAATCACAATCAGGAACATAAACCTGGCATGTACTCCGCAGGACCGCCTGGTCAAGACAAGCCCGGAACCAGCGCGCAAAGGGCCTCGGAAGTTAGGGCTGGCCAACCCTAACCACCTATCCCATAGGCCTCACTGGACACCTATAAACACACAGTCATATAGGCTCCACCTAGCCTCACATACCTTGGGCCTTACTGGACACCTGTGAACACACAGTCACACAGGCTCCACCTAGCCCACATGCCACGGGCCTCAAAAGTACCCCCAAAAGAGATACTTCCTAGCCACCATGCCTCGGCCTCACTAGTACCCCTACAGGTACTATCTAGCCGGCATACCTCGGGCCTTAGTAGCCACCATAGGACACGAAGTCCCATAGCTACTACCTAGCCTACATCCACAATCATGATAAAACACAACATACAAGAGCCACATAGAGTATGCAAGTTTATAGTTACTACCTGGCATGCCTTGAAATTAGTAAACTCTTCTCTTGACGTTTGAAAATATGATCCACATGTGCAAACACCCTAGATACAGGAAAAATATCATGCTTTTAATCACAAGAACAAACTTCACTTCAAGTTTCATAAATTTCGCCTAACTCCAGAATTTTCCAGAAACGCTGACCCAACTTCGCCGATTTGTAATAAATTCTAGAAAAATCATTTTGACATGGGATCAGTGGCCTTGGAACCCTTAGGATGTATATTTTACCATAAAAATAATTACCAAAGCCATATGGGTTCGATGCCTTCTCAGATTCTCAAAACTTAGCCACTGGTCCGAGACAGAGTCCAGGTTTTTAGGTCATTTTCAACTTAAAATATCTCTCGGTTGGAAACTCCAAATAACACAAAATATTATATCAAATTTATCCTCAGGATGTATAATTTCTCCATGTAAAATTTCAGATCAAACGGAGTTCATTTACTATTTCAAAACTACCGATTAACACACGCTACCCAGAAACCGTAAGAACCAACAGATTTTCGTATAATAAAGACTTAGGCTTTTAGGGTTTGGAAAAAGGTGATCCAACATGTCCCCACACAAAAACACCTTATGCACTCAATGGAAACCTCAAAGATACCAAAAGACTACAGAAACTCCACGAAAATCACCATAGGGCAGAGATGAAGGTAGCTTAGTTGCCGGTTTAGGGACTTACCTCGGGATGTCGGTTGCGGGTGCCTTCCTCTTCCTTGGAGCAAGACCTTCAGCTGGACCTTCCTCTTCCTTGGAGAAAGACCTTCAGCTGGACCTTCCTCTCCCTCACCTTGAGCACGAAATAGGCTGATCCAAATGGAGGGAGGAGTGTCCTATTTATAGGCCTCGAGTTCTAGATTTGCCCCTAGGTAGTCTTAGTTGTGGGTTTTAGGGTTAGGGGCAAAATGGTCATTTTGCCCCGTTCATCTTCCAAAGCAAGGGGCCCACAAAATCAGACCTTCTAGAAGCTTTCTAGGGGTCTTCCATGGGCAGAAAATGGCGCATTCCAATGCTAAAAAAAGGGTTCCAGTTTTGCCCTTAGGTGGTCTTAGTTGTAGGTTTAAGGTGTAGGGGCAAAATGGTCATTGTGCGCCGTTCTTCTTCCAAGGCAGTGGGGTCCACGAAATCTGCCCTTAGATATGTCATAATTACTTGTCATTTCATTGTCATGTCAGATTCCATTTGTGTGGTCCAGATTAATTCTGATTATTTTACTCTTTCTCTCTCTTCATTATGACTTTGATGTGACAATCTCTCTCTTCATAATTACACAGCAAGATATTTTCTCTCACCTCACGGGCCCACTGGAATTCACCCCTACCGTGTCCGGGCACAGGCCCGACGGGAAATCCTATCCAGCCCCGCTCGGCTCCGGTTCTTCGGCCCCACCTTACCTCGTAATGTGTGCCCTTCCACCGGACTTGTGTGGGCCCGAATCATCAGTCTCTTTCCCCTGACCAAAGGTGGACGAAATCAAAATACCTTGGGGAGCAAGAAACCTTTATTCCAGTATCTCAGATCCACCTCGTAGTGCGTGCTACTCGATAATCCAACTTCTGGCCCCGAAATGCCACGTGTCCGACGTAGCACTACTACCATTGACTTTTCCTTCTGTACTGGGTCCAGATACACATCTTCTCTCTTTCTTCCCTTCCTGTTTCCTTCAAAAACGCAGGGCTCCCATGACTGCCCTGAAAATGTCATATACTTACCTGTACTGGCATATTTTCGCTCAACTAAGTGTCCTATACCTCAGGACATAGTTGGGCGGCATCTAATCTAACCAAACTCACACCGTATACATCTTCTGTGCCCATTTTACCTTAGCACCTTAACCCCATGACTTGTACATACTAGGTCCACCAACCCGTATGGCCGAGTTGCTTAGTCCTAGAGAGGCTTCCCATGCCTCGACCATCTTGGGACTCTTCCCGAACTGGGCCTAGTCGTCTGTCTATTTCAAGCTTATTCTCACTTCTCAGGGTCCAAAATTCAGGATATTACAGTTAGTGCGTGGAAGGTATAACAATCAAGGAGTAAAATAAACGAGGGAATTAAGGAATTGAAGATTGTAAGAACCGGCTGAACCCAAGAGAGGGGGTGAATTGGGTGAAGTATTAAAACTTAGGAACTTTCAAAATCTTTTTGCAACTCGGTAAAATGAGTTTGTATGACGAAAGAGTCATAAAACAATAGACAGTCATTCAAACATATATTTTGGAAATGTAAGAGAGAAGGGAAGAGAATATGCAACCGAGATTTATCCTGGTTCGGTCCAATCTTTGACCTACGTCCGGTCCTCAAGTTGTAGGGATTCGTACAACGCGCGGATTAAAATTTATACGAATCCGTCCGAGGATCACTCAGTGCGTTTAAATCAAGGCTAGGGAATCCGGATATTACCTTTGAAAACTCGTTCGCGATTTCTACTTCGTTGAACGGGTGGGCTACCTTTTCGATCGCAGAAGACGACTCTTAGAATCCTCTTCCTCTCTTGGTATCCACACGAACAATCTTCGTTCACGGCTATGGCAACGTGCTAGCGCCTCTTTTGCGTCTCTCTCTGTTTTTTTACTCTAGGGTTTCTCGCGGCTTTTTAGAATACGCTTTGAAAGTCCCGTAGGTTTCTAAAACATTCGACGTATTTAATACAAAATTAATCGTATTAACTTTTGAATTCAAACTTTAGATCTGGATTAAATATATATTAATTAAATCTATCCGATAGATCTAATATAATAATATTTATTTAATCGAATTAAAAACCAGATCTGAAATTTCAAATTCAAATCTAGATTAAAAAATAGTTAATTAAATCTATCCGATAGATTTAATCCAACCTATTTATTTAATCCAAATTTAAAAGCCTTCGATTTAATTTATCTCAATAAATTAAATCCGAGAAATGATATCTATCTATTTATTTAAATCTGAGATACTAATATCTCAATTTAAATTAAATAGACAATAATATCTTTATTCGAAAATTAAATGAGATACAATATCTCGTTTGTTTTAGATATTTAATTTATCAAATAAATTAAACATAAAACAAATAATATAATAATAATATTTTAATCTCAATTAAATAATATCATTATATTATTTTCGAATTTAAATATATATATATATATATTTACCCTAGATTAAACTCGTATTCATTAATCTCGCATTAATCGAGATTCAATGAACCCGGACACTTTTACCCGTGTTGGATTATTCTTGTGTGCGACCTGCAGCCCATATGAGATTGGTGGGCCAACACCGTGTCGACCCACAAATCGCAAGCGGCCTCTAGCAAGACATTGCGACTACCCAACTCACATGGGGATCGATGACACGATACACCTATCGTACAACCATGTCACGTCCCTTTTGTCACGCGATAATTCGGTCAAGGATGAGGCATGGAGAATGTCAACTTCCTTTTCTTGACCATTACTTTCTCGATTCTCGAGTTAGTCTAATAAGTGAAATGGAAACTCCTTTCCATCACAGTACGGCCGTACATTTCTTAGACTCACTCATCGAGGGGCCCAGCATTATCTCTCTACAAATGTGAGGGACAAATTCCATCTTGACCATTCACATCCCTCTGCATGAAAACCACTGATCCCGATCCTAGCCTTTATCATCACCCGGTCAAAGGTGACTTTTGACTAGGTCAAGGTCGATGACTCATCATGTAGGAATCCATGATGATCTCAGTCATAGGGCGTCGTGACGCGGTTATACATGAGATAAGCTTATGACTAGATCCATGCAGCTTTCTCATAGTGGGTCGGTCCAGCACCTTGTACTCTTACAAGTGCCCATGACTTTGATTGTATCTCCACCATACCTCATCAAAGTCATACTGGTCTTAATTCATCTTCGCTCCCGCGTAGATGACCGACCAGGGACATTTAGGATAATCTATAAGATGTATCCAGGGATGCAGTTATCAATACGAACATGCAGACGAAAATGATAACTAAAGAAAATACTTTAAATAACTCAAATATCCAAAGTACAATGAATTGCCCCTAGGGCATAATTTCCAACACAAGCTCCACTTGAGATTTTTAATCCACTATCCTCTTGTTTAATCCGGGCACAAGAGAAGCCTTTACAAACCACAAGTTCACCCAGGCACTTGTGAAGCCAAATCTCTCACCGAGATACTCCCCTTACACAATGTAAGGTTACAATCTTTCCCTCTCAAGATCACCTAATCTTGAGTAACTCTCAAATAAACAGATAGAATGTTTATAATGAATCTTCTCTCTCGAAGTGAATAAGATAAACACGAAGTGCATTACAAATAATTTCACTCTCTATGATGAACTATGTAAGCATTGAAAAACAGAGTGTGTATGAGAAAGATGATGAATTCAGAGTGTTGGCATCTTGATAGTGCAAGCTCACTCTTATCAACCTTGAATGCTTCTTCTTTTATAGGTAGAGATCAATATATGACCGTTGAGAAGATTCAATGACTGTTGGATAAAGAAATATAGCCGTTAGAAACTAGCCGTTAGAACTTTTGCACAGTTTTTGATGTTCTGACACACATCTGATATTTTGAAGATTTGCTTCTAATCCTTCATTTTAATCATCTAAAACTCACTAACAAATTGATTAAACATAGCTAGGATCATTAGAGAATAATGATATGAAGTATCAAGATCAAACAAGAAGGTTTTCCAAATTCGTCAGATTTGAAATTCTGGATCTGCGATGAAACCTTGAGGTTTGCTCTCAAACCTGGAGGTTTTCGAAATAGCAAAAAGCATCACCCTCTCTGCGTCAAAACCTCGAGGTTTCACTTTGAAAGTGAAACTCTCAAAAACGCGATAAAGGCAAACATGGAGGTTTCTCTGGAAACCTGGAGGTTTTCAAAGACGGTGAAAAACGTTTGCTCTGGAAGCGAGAAACCTCGAGGTTTTAAAACAATACTCGAGGTTTCACTTTAAATTTCAAATTCTCGGTTTTTGCGCCAAAACGAAACACGGAGGTTTGAGAGAAAACCTGGAGGTTTTGAAAACTTGGAAAACTCAGATCCTCTTTGTCTTGACAAACCTCGAGGTTTGTCCAGAAACCTCGAGGTTTGTCCGAAACCTCGAGGTTTCTCATAATTTTGAGAAATTTGAGGAAACACCATTTGTGCTCAAACATGGAGGTTTCCCATAAACCTGGAGGTTTTGCTTTGTTCAGAAAACTTGGAAAATTCTTGGCCAATCTGAAACTCAAGTTTACATGTCCAAGCTCGAGGTAAGAATCCAATGCAAGAAGAATCAGCTCCAAACTCATTGTATTATGTCCGTTATGATCCGATGAATGAAGGCTGTTCTTGACCAGCGTTTTTGTGATGTCCTGAACTGACTGTAAATTTTCGAAGGCCATATATCCCTGGTCTGAACTCCGTTTTGGTCCATTCAAGTCTTGATGAAAAGCGCTGTGAGTCTTCTTTCATATGACACTGATTTCAGCTCAATCTGATTTTCTGTTTGTGAGATACACCCAAAATACCGAAGGTGGGTCTGGACTGTGACGTTGATTCTTGTGGAAACTTGTAAAACTCATAGATCCTTGATCTGAACTCCTTTGGGCTTGAATTTTATATCAAAATGACGCATTGGGAGTCTAGTTTCATATTCCACTGATTTTGCTTCAATCCGATTTCTGGTTTAAGAGATATCATCAAATTACCAGACGTCGCCCGAGCTGAACGTGAAACAGAGTATATCAGAGTTGCTGATCAGTGCTGAAACCTCGAGGTTTTGCCTGAAACCTCGAGGTTTTGACTGAAACCTTGAGGTTTTGACTGAAACCTTGAGGTTTTGATTGAAACCTCGAGGTTTGCTAGTCCAGAGACACCAGAGATGCTGAAGGCACTCAAACCTCGAGTTTTCTCATCCAAAACCTTATATTTGCTTGTTTTAACTCTGAATTGAACCATTCAAACTTCCATATGATCTTGGAGCCTTCTAGCATCAATATAAGAACTTGAATAATTATATTCTCATTCCATTCAACAAGTTCTTCCTTTTTTAATCTCCCATTTTGATTATTCTTCATAATCTAACTCTTTCTTTCTTCTCTTCTCTTGACCATTCTTTGTCATTCAACTTGGACTAATCTACATTAAACATAGTAGTTAGTCAATGTAGGAGATAACTATATTACTCAATATATTACTCAATCTTTTTGCTTTCAATAATGGCATCCATATAAAACATCATCATAACTTAATCATAACCAACAAAGATGACTAGATTTTTAGAAAATACATGTCATATTAACTAACTTAATTAACAAATTTTCTTAATCTAATCAAATTAAGTAAATGTCTTATATTAAGGACATGAGGGAGTATCTCTTTAGTGATTTGATTCTAGTTTCATTAATAATAATGTGTTGACATTTTTTTATCCTTCACTTAACGGAAGGAACTCACACGATCATTGTACTCATGACATGTCAAACTATAAATTTTTATTAAAACTTCACTTCCCACATTTTTTGTTAGAACCGTTTGGTTCAACCAACATCAAAGCACCTCCTTAAATTTCTTACTTGAGCAAAAAAGTTGCGAATTTGACTCTTTGTAGGTATATGATCGATGCTTGTATTCTTTCTATTGAGTGAGGCATTACAAAAAAAAAAAAAAAATTGTTGATTTGTAGAAGGTAAATTTATAGTAGTTACAGAAAACCGCTACCAATATCAGATTTTGTAGCACTTTAGATAGAAACCGCTACAAATTTCCAACAAAACGACTTGCGCCAAGTTGCATTCTTGTTAGGGAACAAACTTTGTAGCGGTTATTGTTGGTTAATTATGGCTATTACATGACTTTCATGCAAAGTCTCATGAGGTTGAAAACAAAAAAGTTTGTTAATAATTGCGGAAACACGTAACTCCTTACGGTCCTCATGAATTATTAACCTTAACTCCTTACGCGAATTAGTTATTATTATTATATTCATAATCCGCAACTCTTTACGATACTCATGAGAACCCGTAACACTTTATGATACTCATGAGTTTTAGGATTACTAATTAAAACAATTATTGGAGATTAGGATTACTTGATAAAACAATTATTGGAGATTAAGATTACCTTAGATCACTCGAAGACTTTAATGTCTTTTATGTCCTCTAACGTTGATTCATACATACATACATACAAACATACATACATACATATATATATTAGATAATTCAGAATTATCTATTTTAACCTAACCTCCTGAATTTAAAATTCAAATTTAAATTTTAAACTTAAATTCAAAATTCAACTTGGCCTAAGATGCCATTTGGTATTCTAATACATTTGGGCCTTTTTGTGGAGAAACTAATTTCCCGCTAAGGCCTCAAATGTGCCGCCATTTTCACTATTGGGCTTGGAATCCCACTCCAACCTAATTATACATTTACTCTAGATAAAGCCCAATAACAATTATTGGCCGAAGCTTGCTAATTTTAAGCAATCAGGAATAACCTTTGTGTATGACACATTAGGCCCAATTAGTCACTGACATATATAAACTTGGACCAATTGAAACTCCTTTAACGGGCTCAAATTATCTAATGACCACATAAGACACTAGCAATGCTCTGGAGTACTAGAACTAATTGAGTTGATTAAGTGATCTACCTTTCACATTTGGACATCGTTCATACATCATTCCTTACAATGTCATTCACATTTAATCGAGAGCAAAGATTGTAAATGGCAGAATATCACCAAGAGGGCGTGAATTGGGGATTTTGAAAATTCTTTTGATAAGCCTAGGTTTTCACCACAAAACAGAGACTAAGAAAGGGAAAGGGTAGAAGATGAACACAAGATTTATACTGGTTCGGTCTCAACTCTTGACCTACGTCTAGTCCCCAAACTTTATGGGATTATCACTAACACTTCAATCAGTTACACACTATGTACTTGAAAGTTATCCTCTCACTAGGATACACTCCCCCTTACAAGTTGTAAACTGATAACACAATCTCAAAGTCCTACAACCTTGAGATTCTTACAAGAATAATGATTCAGTAATAAACTGTCTAAAAGAGAAGATTGATAAACACTGAAGAAGACATACATATATATATATATATAAGAAGATATTACAATTGAAAGTGGAACAGTAAATGCAAGTTGGTTGTTTTTGTGTTTTTGTCTCTCTTAATTGTTGTGATTTGAATGTTTTAGCTTATATATCTTAGCATTTAATAACCATTGGAAATCTTGATACAACAATTGGAAGCATCAAAAGAGCTGTTAGATTGAACCAGGTGCATTTACTTAGTCATTTTGATTTAATCCAGATGCTCGAGACTTTCTTTGTTGACTTTCCTTCAAATAAATTCATTGGATGATCTGGTGTTTAAATGAGGAAATAAAACATTAAAACCTTTGGAATGTGTAGAGAATGATTTGCAAATTTGTGCTTAGATTTCTGAACCCAGTATTTAATGCTCTGACATCATCATCTGCTTTATGCTTAATCTTCAATTTAACATTCGTTTGATCAACTGAAGCTCACTAACAAATCGATTAAACATAGTTAGGAATAGCAATGATAGATGATATGAAGTATACAAATCATATATGGAGATTTCACAAATCCAGACATAGTGATTGTAAAACAGAGACAATTTACACTTGAGCTTGTTCAAGTAAATCGGACTGTATGACTCGAGTTTAACATTCTAGGCTCGAGTCACATGATCATCTTCTTTGAAAATAGATTTGAAGTTAACGTGAAGATGTCTCTATATGATTGAAACTTGAGTTTAAAATATTTCACTCAAGTGCATGACTCGAGTTTATCATAGTTCACTCGAGCCAAGATTTTCTCTTGAAATGAATTTCGTGATATCATTTTGAAAGCGTTTTGAGATTGCGATAACTCGAGTCATTAAGTGACTAACTAGAGTTTAGGACTTCTTTAATATGAGAATAAGTTTAAGTCCACAAAAGCTGAGTAGAGTTTTCAACAACAGGCTCGAGTCACCTTAAGTTCAAAATACTTAGGAGAACTCTCGACCTTGCTCTAACTCGAGTTTGGTCAAGATTGGCTCGAGTCATTTTAATATCAAAAACTTTGAAAGCTCTTGACCAAGCACTAACTCGAGGTTGACCACGATTGGCTTGAGTTACTTTAAAATTAAAAGATTTGAAAAACTCTCGGCCAACCTCAAACTCAAGTTTTCATTTAGACACTTGAGTCAAGCTAAGTCCAAATGACTTGACTAACTCTCTGTCTAGTGATAACTTGAGTTTGGCAACTCTAAACTCAAGTTTAATCTTAACAACAAGTTTCTGGTTAAGTTCAATCAAGTTTCAAACACTTTTAACTTAACCATTAACTACATTTAAGTTTATAATTGTCAGTTATCATCAAAACACATAAAGAACTAACAAAGATAAAGTATAATCTCTCTTAATTGACTAAATGTAACTAATTCACAAAACTATGAATCTTTTTCTATGTACTCCATAACGGATCATGATTCTTCATGATCAATTGCTATGTGCACAGACTCCCGAGTCAATTAGAAGCTATCCAAGCTTTACTGGTCTTGTGAATGACTAATCCCTCATAGGGAACTGTGAAGCATCTTGGCATGTCCATCTATACTCGTGCATTGAGTTACACTCAAAAGTACACTGTTCTCCCCATTTTCCAAGTGGATAGAGTTGTATAGTCAATGTATAACCCTAGGACATAGTGTTCGATGACATCCTCAAGTCCAGGATGATCCGCACTACCAAATGATGAGAGACCTTTCATATCCAATAATATTCTCTACAATGAATCTTTGTGGAGTCTCTTAGTGGGTTAGTTCAGTGCTATTTGTGCTCCAACAGAGAGACATTAGCTAAGGCATCATCATGCCTATATTCCATAAGAGCTTTACCTTCAAGTAGATGATGTCGTACTATTCTTATTAGGGTTAAGGTGCAGATTTGCCAACGAACTATTACCCGAGGAGTGTATGGCACAAAAAACAATTGAAGGGACCAAATTGGCCAACGAACTATTAAAAAGTGAAAAAAGCACAATTTTGAGCATATTCGCCAACAAACTATTACCCCGTCACTGTTTTGGTATCTCCGTCTTCCATTGACTGTCACAGTGTCAGCGACGTCGGTGTCTCCAAAGCTTCGATTGTTGCTGGGTGTTCCACTCACCCTCTTGAACTCATCCAGCAGTCTACAGCTTTCGACCGGCACACGCCTTGCACCCTGGTTGCGTCCCTCCGATGCCACAAGCAGCAACCGCCGCTGCCACAGTGCCTGTTCGCATTGGTCCCATCTCTATTGGTGTTTGCTTTATCCAACAAGAAGGCTTGACTACTCTTTTCTCCAGCATCTCCGCCACTGTCCTACGCCAGGGCCTCATATTTTAACGTAATAGTGATAGTTGTTTTTTTAAATAGTTATTTGGTACATTTTTTCCTTTTTAATAGTTCGCTGGCCCATTCCTGAAACCTACAATAATAGGTCAAGCCTTGCACCAGCCTGCCTAGCAATCATTGTTTCTCAGAGGTCTAACCCTGACTCCTTTCCAGTAAGTCGAGGCCACTAATCTAGCCCTTAGCTTTTGCTAATCGACAATGTATTTAATTTACTGATAAGCAAACTAAATTTATTGAATTAAAAACTAGTAACTGGGTTCATTCCAAGCTTAAGAAATCATCCTCGCTCAGCCATAGGAAATTTAGTTCATGACTGACGAGGGAAACACAAAACAGATAACAACAAAATGACCCATGATCAAAAGATTAAAATGAAGAAAATAGAAAGCTTGACGAAGTTTCGGACGGCGTGGAAGAAGCCCTGTCACGTCACCACTCCACGTCTTCTTCTCTTCGTCTTACTGCTAGGAAGGATGCTGGGTTCTCTTGGAGTTTTCGTGCCTTGTGAACTCTCTCTCTTTTTTTGAGTTTGGCCGTATGTGAATGTGATTGACTCTCAACGACTCGACCCCCTTTAGGGTTGGCTTGCTGTTTCCTTATATAATCAGGCTTTCTTGCGGCGTAATTTCCTGTGAGCTGAGCCTTTCCTAATCTGTCGAGATCCAGTGGTATTTCTCTTTCCAATCTTAGTAGATTGATCCTGTGGGATTCTTCAAATCTTTTAGTTTCGATCCTCCGCATCTTCTATTCCATTACGTCAATAATCTACCTGTTGTTCTCGACCTTCACTATATTTCCTGAAATAATCTTGACAAAAGATTAGAACATATGTCGCATAGCATTGCGTCCTTTACTTTGCTATAGCTTCAGGATGCCTTGTATTGCACTTCGATAAGCTATCTTGATGCTACAACATAGTATCAGCTTTGCTATACGTTCTTCTCATAAAACCTCGTAACTTGTTCTTTTTTTAGCACATGTTGAGGATTTGTGTGAAATGCATCCTTAAGTTCCCTGTATAATGAATTAATGCCTTTTTTCCAATATTTAACACAGTTAAGCTCATATTCTTTGTTCAATTCTTTCATTTAATATAGGGAAAACATGACATAAATCGTGCTCACACTTAGATTTTTGCACTCCCAGGCGAAATAAGATAAAGCCAACAAAAACTCATAGTCGTAGCACTCCTATCTGTATAACTATGTTACACAATTGCTTTCAGTTCCCATCCCCATATAGGCAATCCCAATGCCCAGTACTAGTGGCTCGTGATGCGTGGCATTGCTTAGATGAAGAAGCGTCAAGAGGCTCTCAGGTACCGTGTTTACGCTCTCTCGCCCAAGGGATTTTAGCTTTCTCTCTTGTCATGCTAACCTAGAAGTTCCATAGCCTTGTCAAAGTTCTAAGATTGCTTCCTAGCATCTGAGTTTTCGTTCGTCCAAAGGACTTCTTTGGGTTATAATGGTATGGATGGCTAGGTGTTGAGATGAGAAGTGGTGGTGAATGCTATAGCAGGGTATTTAGACAAGTCTCTTAGCTTCAGCTGAATGCCTCTTTTTGAAATTTGTATTCCTTGTTGCTCTTTATTCTAGGTCTTTTCTTTCTTTTTTTATAAGCAAGACCGCTTTCTTGCAGCATCTTGTGGAAGCATACTGCTTTATCATTGCACCATATTTTTCACAAGACTCTTCCAGTCTAACTAGTTCTGCTATAGCATAGCTGATGGAGTTAAAGGGAATAGCAATGGTGAGGTCTCCTGGTTTATGTATAGGGATGGAAGGTGTGATATGAGTGCCTTTATCCTACTAATTACATGCTCAGATCTAAATAGTCTATCAAAGAACTAAGACAAATCAAGGATCATACATGGGCTAGCAGATATGCACACTAGAATCAAACAATTAGGCTCAAATAAATTCTTTCATTATGGGTTCTTCTCTCTAAACTTCCTCACTGCTACTTTACCCCACATCAAGTTGGCTAGCACTGTAAATTTCCCAAGCCTAAAGCTTCAATTTCCTTAGGCAGTCATGCTATACTTCGTTATACAGACATTCATCCTACTGCTACAAAATTCTGTTCATGCTTCATCATGTAGTCTGAAAAAAAATTCAGTTTGTGCAAACGCTAAATTCAGGGTAAATTAGGATGGCACATGCACATTGAAACAGCAGCAGATTAGATCACCGATTAAATCACTAATTCCCCCCACACTTGAATGATGTAATGCCCCCATTGCAATGGAGAAGCGAAAAGGGAGAGATGAGAGACTATTCAGAGCTGATAGGAAATACCCAAATCATTCCCTGCGCATTTTTTTTGAAACATCTTGTTGCTAGGCAACAAGGAAGAGGAAACCATATTAAAAATTAAAATTAAAATATCTAAACAGAGAAATAGTCTAGTACCAGAAATGAGCACCTCATCTTAACTTAACCTTTTCCTGTTGAAGGTCCATGAGAATTTGACACTTCATCGTCCTCAGTGTCGACATAGTGTGTGCTGGTTGGCTCACCTTCTTGAGGGCTTTTGCTTCGATGACGATTCCATGAGCTGGTTAGTTCTTGCTATGGTGGACCGGCGGCCGAATTGTGCATATCAAAAGTCGTTTCAGTGAAAGCCGGCAATGAGGTTTACTTCTGGGCATTCTTCCTGAGAATTGCGGCAAGGCTGCGATCCCACTCGACAACATATTGCCACCATATTTGCTGCTGAAGAAGTAGTGTGCTCACTAAGCGTTGCAAAGCGGTAACCTGGGCAGCCAAAGCATGGAAGGCTGCTGCAGAAATTTGGGTTGTGTCGGCTGGAGGCTCGATGGAGGAACTTGCGAGGTTGGTCTGCGTGACTCGTAGCTGACATTTTTGCAAAATGCGTTGCACAGCTGCCACAGTAAGAGGTTGCGAGAAATAAGCTCTTTCCTCGCTGGCACCAAAAATCAGCCCGATGTTTCGACAGAGCTCGGTGTTAAGTGCGGGGAACCAGAGGTTTCCCGTGGTGTGTATCAGCAACTCGAATAGCTCTCGGTAAATGAGTGCATCAACATCAATTTGTTTGCCCTCTAAGAGCCAATAGAGCAGGAATGCGCGTTCTCTAGAAATAGTTTTGGTGTGCAGCGTGGGCATGAGTCGGTAGCGGAGGAAATGGAACCAGATACGGGCTTCAGGTCGGAAACAGCTGCATTTCAAATTGTAGGACCTTTCCTTGGAAATTTTCCATTCGATGTCTGGCACATAGAGTCGATCAACCACCTTAGCGAGGACTTCAGAATTTTCCACTTGCTGGAGATGCTCATTGTATTCGTCGTCTGGGGGTCTAGGTCAAATACCTTACGGATTGCGCTCGCACTGTATTGGACACTTTTCCTTGGACGGTGATGAAATAAGGGGAACCGCCTAGATAATTGGCACAAAATTCAAGAATGAGAAGGGTTACTACTTCGGTCTGGTGGAGACATAACCTTTCCCACCTGCGCTGGCGTATGATTCCTATAACACATTCAGGGTAAGCTCCCTGCTCGAACGCATTTGCGTCAAATCCTCATTCTGGTTCTAGGGTTTTGTCCGCTTTTAGGGAGTGAAAACGGGATTCGGCTTCTCGGGTGGCAAATGGCATAGCGTCAGGAGCTTGAGCAGGTGCTTTTTGCCCGGAGCCTTTGGTGTGTGCCACTGAAGAAATCTGAAGTTGGAATTAGAGTGGAAGTATTGTAACTGACAGAGAGTGGAGTAGCGCGAGCATCTGTGTCGAAAGGTTCAATTGGATTTTAGTAAGGGTCGAAATGAGTGATTGTGGGCACACAATTCGGGTGAGTGGCGTGCAATTCGTCCGAAAGTCTTGGGGTAAGGTGTGCTGCAGACTCTTGGTGTGCCTAGTGGCAGTTTCCAATTTTTGAATATACTCTTAACTCTATTGGGCCTAGTCTTTTACGGCCCACCATTGGTTCGGTCCTCGTTCATGACCGGTTGGACTGGGTTGCTATAGCATCCCTTCAATACTTTCCTGGACCCTCTTGAGCTTTCAGATGGCACATAATCTATTCTCTGAAGTAGTAAGTTAAAGCATAACCTTGGGCTACCTCCCAGTAGCGCTTGTTTTAGAACCTTCAGCCTGACTTGCCTAAGTGATTTAATGTTGAGGTAGTGCAGGAATACTACCCGCTTCATTGCTGCCCTTGCTATCATCTTCAGAGGTTAAGTATTTCTTAGCTGGGTCTTCGAATCTCACTGTTTTGAGGATTGAGAAAGTGACCTGATCATCATTAACTCACATAACAAGTTCTCATTTTTCCACATCAATCAGCATCCACCCAGTTGCCATGAAAGGTCTTCCCAGGAGGATTGGAACTTCGCGATCTGATTCAAAGTCAAGAATAATGAAATCCACAGGGAAGATGAATTTATCCACTTTTACCAAGATGTCTTCAATTTTTCCTTTAGGTAAGACGATGGAGCGATCGACTAGCTGCAACGTAGCTGTTGTGGGCCTGGCTTCCCCAACTGCCAACTTCTTGAAAATAGAAATAGGCATGAGATTAATGTTGGAACCGAGGTCACACAGGGCTTTCCCTGAATATTGAGGTCCAATTGCATAGGGGATTGTGAAACTCCCAGGGTCTTTTAACTTCAGTGGGAACTGATTTATTAGCATAGCACTGTAGTCATGGGTCAATGTTACTGTCTCGAATTCTTCTAGTCATCTCTTATTGGACAAAATTTCCTTCATAAATTTCACATAGCTAGGCATCTGTTCCAGTGCTTCCACCGGAGGGATGTTAATGTGCACGCTTGCATGTCAAGGAATTTCCGAAATTGTTTCTCTCGACCTTGCTTTTGTAGTCTTTGTGGGAAAGGCGGGGGTTGCTTTAGCATCTTTGAAGACACGAGATCACGATTATGTTGTGATGATGATTCTGTAACATTCCTTGTTGGGTGTCGCATGTGATTATCCAGTGCGACAAGTAGAGGCAATGTTGCGGCGTTGATATCTTGTTCAAGTCGTGATAGTCTTGGGTACTTCTGCTCATCTTCAAGGAGTTGTTCAGTAGTTTCTTATCCCTCCTTTTATTTCCCAAATTTCGGATCAGCAACAATCGTAGGTTGCTTGGTCACTCTCATGGGTTCCTGATGAGCACAAATCGTACCATGTTTTCCCTATACTTATTGACTGAATTGAATGTTTAATACAAGCGTAACTGCAGATAGATATAGGGACTGAAGAGTAGAAATCATTTTCATGAGATAAGAATGGAACAATTTACATGGTTTTTAAAGAAGAGCGTATAGCAGAGCTGATAGATGGTATAGCATTTTGTCAGCATCCTGAAGTGCAATACAAGGCATCCCAAATGCTATAGCAAAGTAGAGGACGCAATGCTATGCGGCAGGTTTTTTGACCTTTTTACCCAGATGATTTCAGGAATAAAAGAAAAGGGCGATACGACAGATAGATTGCTGACATAACGGAATAGAAGATGTGGAGGATCAGAACTAAAAGATTTGAAGAATCCCAGAGAATCAACAGAAGCAATCTACTCAGATCAAGAGATACAATAGATCCCAACGGATTAGGAAAGGCCCAGCTCGCTGTAACTTACACCGCAAGAAAAGCATGATTATAAAAGGAAACAGCAGAGCCAACCCTAACAGAGTCGGAGAGCCCTAGAACGAGATTCTATCTTTCAGCAGACTCAAGAGAAGAGTGAGAGATTTCACAAGAGCACGAGATTTCTAGGACAACCCAGCATCCTTCCCTGCAGTATGACGGACGAAGAAGACGTGGAGTGGTGATGTGACAGGGCTGCGTCCACGCCGTTGAATTTCTGTCAAAGCTTTCTGTTTTCCCTTTTTAATTTAGTTTTTCGATCATGGGTCATTCTGTTAGTATCGCTTTGTGTGTCCCTCGTCGTCATGAACTGATTTTCATATGGTGGACGAGGATGAATCTTTAAGTTGTTGAATGAACCCAGTTGCAAGTTCTTAATGCAATAAATTTGGTTTGCTTATCAGTGTTTTAATTACTAGTCGATTAACGGAAGTTAAGGGCTAGATTTGTGGCCTCACTTACTAGCAAGGAGTCGGGGTTAGACCTCTGAGAAACAGTGTTTGCTAGGCAGCCCATGCACGGCTTGACCTATTATTGTAGGCTTCAGGAATGGGTCTACCTCTCATAGCCATAACACCCTGAGCGTAGCGCAGATCTGACTAGAAAGTTGCCATAGGAATATGGAAGGAGTATAGTTAGTATCATATGTATCGAACGCGGAAGCTTCGGTAGACTATAGAGGTGGGTTAACTAAATAGCTTTGTAATTAGTAGCTATGCTGTAGCAATTGCGGAAGCTGTGCAGTGTAGTGCTATAGCATTGGGTAGAGCAACTAGGGAATTGATGCACTTAAGGGTGATTCTGAGTTCAGCCTAACCTCTTATTGATATCTTCTCATGTTTGAAGTTATTCTGTTTACTTTTGCTAGTAGCATAATCACAACAACCTCTTAACCCAACATATTTACTTTCGCTTGCACAACTATCATAGCAATCACGCGTCACTCTTTGGTATCTCAGTCTCTGTGGGACAATACTCTACTTACACTTTATTACTTGTTTGACTGGTTCACTTGCCATCAAGGAAATCGACCAACAGTTCCAAACTCTTACCGCTTTAGAGCTCTATTAACTTGACTTCCTATTTTCCTTAGAGTCTGGGGACTTCAGTGTCACTAGGTAGAGATCCTGAGGGTCTGTTGTTAAAGGTATTAGCTAGTTGTCCCACTTGGTTTTCAAGGTTTCTAAGGGTTACCTGCTGATTCTGAATGATTGCATCGTTCTTTGCCATATATTCCTTCAGAATGGTCAACATAGAGAGCTACAGTTCTGAGTCACTGCCCTGTTGCCATGCTTGCTGGGTAAACCCTGGTGGGTTTGATGCTCTGTTTGGGTATTGTGGGCCTGATGATTGTCCCATTGCTTGTTGACCTTGAGAACTCCATGAAAAATTGGGATGTTGCCTCCTCCGGGATTGTACGTGTTAGAGTATGGATTGTTGGGGTTACTGCCCCTATCAAAGTTGTTGACGAAGTTAACAGATTCGGGGTTAGCAGAGCACTGAGAGTAAGGGTGCTCTCCGCCACAGTACATGATGTATTGCTTGATGGAAGGGTCAGACCTTTCACCATATTGGTTAAAGATGATACTTGAGCTATGAGAGCAGTCATAGCATCCAATTCATGTATTCCAGCAATAGTTCGGGAGGATGTAGCTCTGTCTGCTTGCCACTGATGACTGTTCATAGCCATGCATTCCAATAATGCGTGAGCTTCTTCATAGGACTTCATCAAGATGGATCCGCCGGATGAAGCATCTACAATTGATCGTGTTTGCCCATCAAGACCTCTGTAAAATGTTTCTAGCTGGACCCATTCACAAAGCCCGTGTTGTGGGAACCTTCTGAGGAGGTCCTTAAATCTGTCCTAGGCTTTATATGTAGATTCACCAGAGTTTTGTTGAAAGTTGGTGATGTCCCCTCTGAGTTGAGCGTTCTTAGTAGGTGGGAAAAATTTGAGCAAGAACTTACTCCTCAGATCATTCCAAGAGGTGATTGAATTGGCTGGTAAGTTGTTGAGCCACGTCCAAGCCTTGTCCCTAAGCGAGAATAAGAATAATTTAATCCGGACGGCATCGGGCGTGACTCCTGGAATGATGAATGAATCACACACCTCCATGAAGGAATTGAGATGTAAGTAAGGATCTTCAGATGGGAGTCCTCCAAATTGTTCGGCTGCATTCAGTATCTGAATCATGACACCTTTAATTTCAAAGTGTCCTGCATTAAAGTCGATGGAGTGATAGCTGAATTCAACTTGTTTAGATCTGGAATCCCGAATTCTATGATGGCCTTGTTCACATTTGGATTTGGAGGTGAAGGGACCTGATTGTCCCTGTTTATTACTATCGGCTCCCTTTGATCCCGCTCATGATTGACAAGCATATCTGCCTTGCTTGCTGAGTCAAAAGGTTGACTTCTTTGCTTCTGCTTCCTACACCTTTGCTTGTAATTGCGTTCGATTTCTGGATCGTAAGGTTAGGTTGACTATTGGCGAGTTGCGCATGCACTACAGAATGTACCTGAAAATCAAGAACATGGAAAGAGTGAGCTTTATTGGATGAATCATAACTATTAAGCAAAAAGGGCGTCGCCACTAAAGGTATCTACAGTCCTCGGCAACGGCGCCAAAAACTTGTTGGTCCATTTCCTTGATGGCAAGTGAACCAGTCAAACAAGTAATAAAGTATAAGTAGAGTATCATCCACAGAGACTGAGATATCGAGAAGTGACGTTCAACTACTATAATAGTTGTGTAAACATAAAGTAAAATCTATTGATTTGGGGGGATTTTGTGGTTACGCTAAATAACAAGAAAGTAAACAAAGTATCATAGTCGTAAGAAGATATCAATAGGAAATTAAGCTGAACTCGGAATCATCCTTAAGTATATCAATCCCCCAGTTGCTTCACACATTGCTATTGCATATATACTGCACAGCTTCCGCAATGCTACAACACATATACTAATTACAACGCTATTAAGCTAACCCACCACTAAAGTCTATCGAAGCTTCCGCGTCCGATACATGTAATACTAACTTTACTTCTCCCATATGCTTATGGCAATTTTCTAGTTAGAATAACTGATGAGGACATAGGAGGCGGCATGACCAAGGCAACAAACTTGGAGGACATTCAAGGTCTTGGAGGCCCAATGACAAGAGCAAAAGCTAAAAAGGCTAAAGAGGCCCTAAATCTCCTGGTGACCACCTTACTTGAGACAAGCCCAAGTCTAAAGGAAGAAGAAGCCAAAATGATACACTTAATTCAGATTGAAGACCTAGAAGAATAAGCCTCAATGGATATGCATGAAGGCTTCAATTTGCTTGGGCCAAATTCTACACTTAGTTTTATCTTTCTTACGTTTAGTTAAACTTTTGTAATAAGGCTTATTGGGCTGGCTTATTGGGCTTTGTGTGTAAGCATATTTAGGTTAAACTTAATATGGATGTTGTCCACTATATAAGGGAATGCCATAGCTTTTGAGACGGCAGATTTGAATTCAGAGTTAACCTTTTTGGTTGAGAGACAAGCTTCTCTAGGGTTCTTTTGAGTGAACTTATCAAGGGCATCAATCCTTGTGGCGTTCTTGGGCTTATCAATTCTTTGGAATTGTGGCGCCTACCAGTTTTTGTTTGAAATTTCTTAGTTTCGTATCTCTGTATTCCCTTATCCTTTTTCGGTGTTTCTTGAGCCAAAATCATGTTTCAGAAAGCGAACTTTCACCTCGTTTTGGAACGACCCAATTCCAAGGTCGGTGACATGAGATACGTTCGGTTATTCTCAGACGCGTTGCAGGCTGAATTTGTGGTGCGAAATTCCATTCCTAGTTGATCCAATCATCCTTTTCTTTCGGGGATCATATCATCTGGTATCAAAGTAAAGGTTCTAGGATTGGAATTGGGTTATCTTTTCTCGATTGTTTACATCCAATCTGGTCACACATTTGGTAACCCTAGTCCCTAAAATTTGTGTCTTTGATTTTTGAATTGCACAATTCTGTTTTAGCCATTGTTGTTTGTTCCTAATTTGTTCTTTCAATCTCCTGGTTGTTTTTCTTTCAATTTCTTGTTCAGTTCACATATTTCTGCACTTGGTTCTTGGTGTTCATCCCTTGTTCATCATTGTTCTTGAATTGTAATCCTTTCAATTCATGTTTCTTGAGTAGTGTGCTGTTAGTGTGTTAAGTAATAGCTCAGTTTGTGGGGAATTCTATCTAAAAAATTTCTGAATTAGTACAATTTCAAAGTTAGATTCCAAAATCACAAATTCCTTTTGTTGAAGAATCAGGTGTTATAAAAAAAAAAGAGCAAAAAAAAAAAGAAGGAAAAAAAATACTATACAGCACCTTGCTATTCAATTACACACACTACTACTTGTGAATCAAGTCCAAAGTGTCTTCCTTGAATAATTCCTCCAAATTGTTTTGGGTTTTCTTTGTCTTGTCTTCTTTGACATCTTTTCGAATTTGTATTGTGAGTCACCACCAATTCTTGAGTTTGGGATTGTACTCTTGAGTGTTCTTGGAGATTCTATTAAGAACTTAAAGAGAGCTATTGAGTGGTAAAAGGCAAGAGAGCACACTACACCAAAGCCTTATAGAGAGCAACAAACACGAGTGATACATTTTCAAGAGTGTAAACACGTGAGCGAGTGGTGAGGTCCTATTACTTTTGTTCTTTTCCTTGAATTATGGCAGGTACAGGTGGTGAAGGTGTTCCTCCTCCTATAGGAGATAACAGATTGCTAATTGAAGCCATTACAACTCAAATACAAAGGATGATGAGGGAACACACGAGAGGAGTTATATGAGAGAATTGAGAGAATAGAAAATCAGGGGAATCATGATGAAGATAGACGAGAGAGGGAGGGATGAAAGAAGGAGAAGAAGAGATAATGAGAATGATGCTAGAGAGGATAGAATTAAGGGAGTTAAGCTTAATATACCATCTTTTAAAGGAAAAAGTGATCCGGAGGCCTATTTAGAGTGGGAAATGAAGATTGAGCACTTATTTGCATGTCACAATTATACTGAAGAGAAGAAAATGAAGGTGGCAGCCATGGAGTTTAGTGATTATGCTCTCATTTGGTGGGACCAATTGCAAAAGGAGAGGGTGAGATATGAAGAACCATTGGTGGATAGTTGGGTGGAGATGAAAAGGCTAATGAGAAGAAGATTTGTTCCTTCCCATTATCATCGAGACCTTCACAATAAACTTCAAAGACTCACACAAGGTAACAAGAGTGTAGATGAGTATTATAAAGAGATGGAGGTGTCCTTGATTAGAGCAAATATTAGTGAAGAACGGGAGGCTACTATGGCACGTTTCTTGCATGGGCTGAATAGTGATATAAGGGATGTTGTGGAGTTGCAAAATTATGTGGAGTTGGAGGATTTAGTGCAACAAGCTAGTAAGGTAGAACAACAACTCAAGAGAAAGGGTGTCATGAGGAAAAACTCTTGGAATTTTAATTCTTCAAGCTGGAAGGATAGAAATAAGAAGGAGGGAGGTTCTTCATCAAGCAATCCCACTGCTACAGCTCAAAGGACTCAAACTAAATCCAATGAGATCCCTAAAAAGACAAGGAGTAGTGAAATAAAATGCTTCAAGTGTTTGGGGAGAGGTCACATAGCTTCAGAATGTCCAACTAAGAAGACTATGTTACTTAAAGAGGATGGAGAGCTTACTAGTGAGTCTTCTTTAGATTCTTCCTCACATGATGATGAAGATGAGTATATTGAAGAAATAATTCCAGACGGAGATTTGTTTATGGTAAGAAGGATGTTGGGAAGCCAAGCAAAAGACATGGATGATAGTCAAAGAGAGAACATCTTTCATACTAGATGCCTATCCAAGGGAAGGTATGCTCTTTAATTATTGATGGAGGGAGTTGTACCAATGTTGCAAGTGTTAGAATGGTGTCTAAATTGGGTATGGAAACCAAACCTCACCCGCTGCCATACAAAGCTTCAATGGCTTAGTGAGGATGGTGAAGTGACCGTAAGCAAACAAGTGGAGGTGAACTTCTCCGTAGGAAAGTATGATGATTCAGTTTTATGTGATGTGGTACCAATGGAGGCTTGTCATTTGCTTCTTGGGAGACCTTGGCAATATGATAAGAAAGTTATGCATGATGGTTGCACCAACAAATTCTCTTTTGTACATAAAGAACGCAAGACTATTCTTGCACCTTTGACACCAAGAGAAGTTAGTGAGGATAATTTAAAAATGAGAGAAAAAAGAAAGCAAGAGAGAAAAGAGAGTGGAAGAGAGCAAGAGAAAAAAAAGAAAAAAGAGAGAAAAGCACCAAACTTGTTTATAAGAGAAAAAGAGGTGAAAAAGGCAATGCATTTGAAGAAGCCAATGCTCTTACTTTTGAGTAAAGAGAATAATTTTACAGATGCAAGTCCTACTAACTCTCTTCCAAATGAGGTTTCTAATTTGTTGCAGGAATTTAAAGATGTTTTTCCTAAAGAGGTACCTCACGGACTACCACCTCTAAGAAGCATAGAACATCAAATTGATCTCATTCCAGGAGCTTCATTGCCCAACAGGCCAGCCTATAGGAGTAACCCCCAAGATACCAAGGAGATTCAAAGACAAGTTGGAGACTTGATGCAAAAAGGGTGGGTGCAAGAAAGCTTAAGTTCATGTGTAGTTCCAGTCATTCTAGTACCTAAGAAAGATGGAACATGGAGGATGTGCACTGATTGTAGAGCCATCAATAACATCACGGTAAAGTATAGACATCCCATTTCTAGATTGGATGATTTATTAGATGAATTGCATGGTGCTTGTTTCTTCTCTAAAATTGATTTAAGGAGTGGATACCATCAAATTAGGGTTAGAGAAGGGGATGAATGGAAAACAGCTTTTAAAACTAAATATGGGCTGTATGAATGGTTGGTTATGCCATTTGGTTTAACTAATGCTCCTAGTACCTTCATGAGATTAATGAATCACGTGTTAAGGGAATTTTTAGGGAAGTTTGTTGTGGTGTATTTTGATGATATTCTGATTTATAGCAAATCCTATGATGATCATGTTGTGCATGTGAGGTGTGTTCTGGAAGCTGTTAGGCATGAGAAATTGTATGCTAACATGGAAAAATGTGTGTTATGCATAGACCATGTAGTTTTTCTTGGTTTTGTTGTTAGCTCACAAGGAGTGCAGGTTGATCAAGAGAAGGTGAAAGCTATTCAAGAGTGGCCAACTCCTAAGAATGTAAGTGAGGTAAGAAGCTTTCATGGGTTAGCTAGTTTCTATAGGAGGTTTGTCAAAGACTTTAGTACAATAGCTACACCTTTGAATGAAGTGATTAAAAGGCATGTTGGTTTTAAATGGGGGGAAAAATAAGAGCAAGCCTTTGCTGCCCTCAAGGAAGAATTAACCAATGCACCTATTCTTGCTTTGCCTAATTTTGCCAAGTCATTTGAAATTGAATGTGATGCATCCAATGTGGGGATAGGGGCTGTTTTGATGCAAGAAGGGCATCCCATTGCTTATTTTAGTGAAAAATTGAATGGGGCTGCTCTTAATTATTCCACATATGATAAGGAATTGTATGCATTAGTAAGGGCTTTGCAAACTTGGCAACACTCTTGCCCAAAGAGTTTGTCATCAATAGTGACCATGAGTCCTTAAAGTATTTAAAAGGACAAGGAAAGCTTAACAAAAGGCATGCCAAATGGGTAGAGTTCTTGGAGCAGTTTCCCTATGTGATCAAGCACAAGAAAGGTACGTCTAATATGGTTGCAGATGCACTCTCAAGAAGGTATGCTCTATTCTCTACTCTTGAAACTAAGTTCATTGGCTTTGATCATATTAAGGCATTGTATGAGCATGATCCAGACTTTGCACAAATCTATAAAACTTGTGTGCATGCTGCTCAAAATGGATTCTTTAGGCATAATGATTACTTGTTTAAAGAAAAGAGATTGTGTGTTCCTAAAAGTTCCATTAGGGAATTACTTGTGAAGGAGGCACACGAGGGGGACTAATGGGACATTTTGGGATCTAAAAGACTCTAGACATGCTGCATGAACATTTTTATTGGCCACACATGAAGCGTGATGTACATAAATTGTGTGAAAGATGCATTGTATGTAAGCAGTCTAAGTCTAAATTATTGTCTCATGGGTTGTATACTCCTTTGCCTATTCCAGATTGCCCTTGGATTAATATTTCTATGGATTTTGTGGTAGGATTACCTCGGTCTAAAAATGGCAAAGATTCTATTTTTGTTGTGGTGGACAGGTTTTCTAAGATGGCACATTTTATCCCGTCCAAAAAGGTTGATGATGCAATCCACATTGCTGATTTGTTCTTCAAGGAAGTGGTAAGACTCCATGGGCTTCCAAGAAGCATTGTCTCGACCGTGATACTAAATTCTTAAGTCATTTTTGGAGGACATTATGGAGTAAGCTGGGAACTAAACTTCTCTTTTCTACTACTTGTCATCCACAAACTGATGGTCAAACTGAGGTAGTGAATAGAACTCTTTCTTCTCTTTTGAAGGCTGTAATTAAAAAGAATATCAAGTCATGGGAACAATGTTTGCCCCACGTTGAGTTTGCATATAATAGGGCTGTTCATAGTGCTACTCATTATTCTCCTTTTAAAATTGTTTATGGCTTAAACCCTCTCACTCCTCTTGATTTGCTGCCTTTGCCTAACAACTCTGTTTGTCAGCATAAAGATGGTAAGAGTAAGGTTGAATATGTGCGGAAACTACATGAGAAGGTAAAGGCAAACATTGAGAAAAAGGTAGAGAGTTACATCAAGCAAGCGAACAAAGGAAGGAAAAAGGTAGTGTTTGAACCAGGTGATTGGGTTTGGGTTCATTTGAGAAAAGAGCGGTTTCCTTCCCAAAGGAAATCTAAGCTTCAACAAAGGGGAGATGGTCCTTTCCAAGTGCTATCCAAGATTAATGATAATTCCTATAAAATAGATCTCCCTGGTGAGTATGGTGTAAGCGCTACTTTTAATGTGGCTGATTTGTCCCTTTTTGATGCGGGAGAAGGGGATTATGATTTGAGGACAAATTCTTCGAAGAAGGAGGGAATGATGAGGACATAGGAGGCGGCATGACCAAGGCAACAAACTTGGAGGACATTCAAGGTCTTGGAGGCCCAATGACAAGAGCAAAAGCTAAAAAGGCTAAAGAGGCCCTAAATCTCCTGGTGACCACCTTACTTGAGACAAGCCCAAGTCTAAAGGAAGAAGAAGCCAAAATGATACACTTAATTCACATTGAAGACCTAGAAGAATAAGCCTCAATGGATATGCATGAAGGCTTCAATTTGCTTGGGCCAAATTCTACACTTAGTTTTATCTTTCTTACGTTTAGTTAAACTTTTGTAATAAGGCTTATTGGGCTGGCTTATTGGGCTTTGTGTGTAAGCATATTTAGGTTAAACTTAATATGGATGTTGTCCACTATATAAGGGAACGCCATAGCTTTTGAGACGGCAGATTTGAATTCAGAGTTAACCTTTTTGGTTGAGAGACAAGCTTCTCTAGGGTTCTTTTGAGAATCTATGAACTTATCAAGGGCATCAATCCTTGTGGCGTTCTTGGGCTTATCAATTCTTTGGAATTGTGGCGCCTACCAGTTTTTGTTTGAAATTTTTTGGTTTTGTATCTCTGTATTCCCTTATTCTTTTTCAGTGTTTCTTGAGCCAAAATCGTGTTTCAGAAAGCGAACTTTCACCTCGTTTTGGAACGACCCAATTCCGAGGTCGGTAACATGAGATACGTTCGGTTCTTCTCAGACGCATTGCAGGCTGAATTTGTGGTGCGAAATTCCATTCCTAGTTGATCCAATCATCCTTTTCTTTCGGGGATCATATCATCAATGCCCTTTCTTGGTGATTCAAGACTAGGAACAAGTTTTAGGTAATAAATATACATTGTTCTCGAGTCCTCATAATCATGATCTCTATCATTGATCCTCGAGATTAACACATATTCTATTCCTAGGGCTTTTATCTTCAAACACATATTTACTTTAAAATAAAGGTGAGACATAAATATGATAAAGATAAATTATGCTCATTTATTAATAATGAAATACTACAACATAGAAAAAGGTGATGACCTGTCCTTACGGATTGTCTCTAGGACACCTAAATACTAACACATACTACCCCCACTTCCTGACTCAACCAAGGTTTAAATTTCTGACATAACACGTATCCTAGTGTACTCAATAAAACCTTCAAAATCATATTCTTGCTCACGCTCATATGCCATTGTTCTGTTGAGCAGATGCGTCATGTTGTGAGTTGTCGAGAAGAAAAAGAGTACGACCATCTTCCATTGCCTCAAAGTGTACTCCATCAACCCATTTAACAACCTAGGATCGTACAAGTTTTTCATTCTGCACATAAAGTAATGATACCGCTCCTTGGGGTATGTCTATGAGCATAAGCTATCTGATATTCATTATGAGCAATTCCTAACAAACTCTGATCAATATCTGTTAGGTAGGTGATGGGTGGAGGTTCCTCATTATCAAATGCATCCTCATTGTTCAGCAGAGGGTGTTGTGGTAGTACCGTAGGTACCTCAGAATCTCCTACGGATAAGTGTGGTGATCCGTTGTTATTTCCGGCGCCTTCAACTTCTACCTCATTTTCTCCCACTTGTTCCTCTGCCTCAAGTATTGGAGGCACAATGGCAAGAGGTTGCACCATGAGTGGAACATTAAAGAATGGAATATTCTTGGGCTCATTCAGGGGTATCTGCTCAGGTCCAAGTGCAAGATTAAACAAGTCAGGAATTTCTGGGTTATAAGGTTCACCAAAGGCTAGTGGGAAGGCCGGTATAGGTAAGTTTAAGTCAAAATCAGGCACATGAATCTCTAACCCGGGTATCACATTAGGTAGGGCTTCTGGGTCCATGCCGGGTTCTGGAAGAAATAGGGGCACGAAAGGTGGTATCTATTCTGGATTAGGTGGCAACTCCGGCTCAGGTGTGATCGAAGGAATGGGGGGATCTCGGGGATTGGTGCTATTGGGGGCAGGGGTGGAAAATCAGGCTCGGGTGGGTGCAGGTGCAGGTAAATCGCTCTATGCCTTGCTCTTCCTAGTACCCTTGGCTACCTTCTCCTTCTCCACTGGTACGCTTGTCCATATCTGGGGTCAGGGTTCATCTTTGCCTACTTCATTATACCATTACATTAGTATCCTTAACTGAAAACTTTTACCAGTACTGTTCAAACCGTGCTCTGATACCAAAATTGTTACACCCCTATCGGCCTCGCCCTTTCGGGTGGCAGGTTAGAGGGATTCCTTTTAAGAGTTACCTTTCCTTTATTATAAGTCCATTGAACTGCAAGTCAAAGTATGCGCAACAGAGCACATGATCGGTTTGGACAAACTATCGTACTGGTGAAAGTAAAGTCAACAGAAAGTAAAGTCCCTAGAAGGTTAAAATACAGTCATCCGGTAGTAAATACTAAAATAATAGGTACAATCATCCCAAAATATAAAGTACAAGATGTGATAAGGCATCCTATCCTTCATCATCCAGGCCATGCCTACCTTTCCAAAAAGGCCTCTATCTATCAAGCACGCCTCTCTGTATCAACAAAAGCTTCTGGAGTCCGACAATGGTCCCCAGAGTTGTGACGCCCTGTCTTAATATGCATATATTTATCAGAGTTATAGCGCACAGGCATCGAAATGATTTGGATGACTTAAATGCGGAATAAAAACTTTCTTAAAATAACTTAGTTTCAAAACTTAAGGATAAATTTGTCACGATTCGAAACTATCCCATAGGGAAAACTTAATACAATAATTCCTTAATAGACAAATGTTAAATAATAATAACAGTCCAACAACTCATATTATCCCTAAAATATATTGCTTCTGCTGTATCCCATACAGCTGCAACTTTCCATTTGATCCCGATCCACTACCTGTCTTTTTCATGCAATCTGGATTTCAAATGAATGAACCCCAGGGTAACAGTTAATCTTATATGCAAATATGAAATGTAAAAGACAGTATAACACATCTATCATCATAGAGTAATTCATGATGAAATAAGTCACACCGTAACCGCAGTTAACGGCCAAAGACCGCAGCCCTTTAGGACACGCAACCCTATGAGACACGCAGCCTCAATCCATATCTAGGATACACACATGAAAATTATCTAGCGACATGACCAGTCATACATGAATACTTACATATAAGCTAATAAGATAACAGTTACCCACCTCAAACTTGAATCCTTAACTTTGTCCGAAGATGCTGGGATCAGAAGATGTGTCAAAGTATGCCTATAAATGTTTATCATTGTCATTAGTCACTTGTAACTAAACTAACTACGCGAATTATTTTAGAGGATTAACAGTGGTTCCTAAAATAATAATACCATTTTTAATAAATAGTAATTATTCCTTTTCTTAATAATAATAATTATTTAATATTATTATTTTCTTTGTAATCACTTCTCCAAGTCAAGGGGGTGCTGGGTTAAGGGGTTCTGAGTTGGGGATTGTTGGGATCAGAGATAGGGTGTTGGAATCTGAGATGGGGTATCAGAATCTGAGATTGTGTGTTGGTATCAGAGTCTGGGATAGTATATTGGTATCAGAGATGCAGTATCAGAATCCAAGATAGTGGGTCGGTATCAAAGATACAGTACCAGAATCTGAGGTGGGGTATCAGAGTTTGAGGTAGTGTGTGGTATCACAATTTGAGCTAGTACGTCAGTCTCAAGGATGGTGTTGGTATCATAGTTTGAGATAGTGGGTCGGTATCAGGGATGATGTTGGTATCAGAGTCTAAGATAGTGGGTCGGTATCGAGTCTGGGATAGTGGGTTGGTATCAGAGATGGGGTATCAGAGTCTGAGGTAGTGTGTCGGTATCAAAGATGGGGTATTAGAGTCCGAGGTAGTGTGTGGTATCAAAGTCCGGGGTAGTTTGTGGTATCAGAGTCTGAGATACAGTTCAGAAAAATTCTAGATTTAATAGGTCAACTTCAAAAGTTCGTATCTCTCTGGATACAACTTCGAACAAAGTGTGTGACCTATCAAATTAAACCTTGTTGTGTCCACTTTATTTCTGGAAAATTTCATGTCAAAACTTGATCATTTACTACTTCAAAACTTAACACGAAAATCACTGTTCATTTCTGAAAAATGACAGTTTTCTAGTTTTGCTATCAAACTTTGAAAAATCATAACTCACAAACTACATGTCCGTTTTGGCTGTTCTTTTGCTCATTCTAAACCTTATTGAGTCTACTATATACTGTATAAGTTTCATGTAAAAACTCAGTAACGGCTAATCTCTTTCATTATATATATATGACCAACTTCCTAGCTTCATATTGACATTAAACTTGGGTTTCAATATGCTAAAACTTCCTTTGTTTAAACTCCTAAAAACAGAGTCCCACAAGCAGTAACTAAACCATGAAAGCAAGGTTGAAGGATTACCTCATGCAAAGCTCAAACTGCCTTGTTATTGCTTCTTCTCAACTCCACAACAACCTCTATTTTCTGAAGCAAGAACAGGGCAACTAATGCTTGAACTTCCTCACTTTCTCACCTTCCTCACCCTCTATCAAACTCTCTCTCTCTCTCACTTCTGCTTTCTTTCTTTTGGTGGAGAGTGCTGGATCTGAATGAGAACCAATGAAAATGACATATATAAGGACCTATGGGTCCAATGCGAGAGGGAAGAGAAATGACAGTCTGAGGAGAGGTATGGGAAGTCTGAAGAAAAACATGGCTCATCTGATCTTGCGTGACCGTGAAACACGCTGTGCTCTTTGCTGCTTTCACGTGTTTCAGCTGAGGGAGTTAATGGAGATAATGGGCTTATGGTGAATATTGTGCTATGAGGCCCATTTTAATTACCTATTTGCTCCTCTTCCAAACATTTATTTGCAATTAGGTACTTAACTCAATTAATTGCAAATATTGGAATAATGATAACATTAAATCCTTAATTCCATAAATGTTGTAGGCCTGAAATTATCTTTTATGAATATTCCTTAATCTTTTCCTAAAATAAATTTAAGGAAAAATAGATCGTAATTTCTAAATAATTATTCCCACAATTATTTTAAACCAAAATTTCATACTTAATCTCCATATATTATTCAAATTTAGGAATCCTAAAATTTGGGATGTTACAAGAGTAACTATCAATACTTATGCACTGATAATTGAATATTTCATACACTACTTTTTTTCTCTTGATTTATAATTTAGGACTCTTTAGCTAATAAATAATGGCTTTTATACTTATTTGGGCCTTGGGCCTTTTATTATATTTTAGCCATTATTTAATAATAAATTCCAGTTTTACATTGCTTCACCATTTTTACCATAACTCTTGAACCAGACATTGGATTTGCCTCATTTTTGTCTCATATTTCAGATGATTCAGAGAGCTACAATTGTTATGAAGACATGAAGAGAAAATTCGGACAAGAGGGCGGTCAATTTTGGAGCTGAAGTCATATGTATTTTTGGGCTCGAATTTTGTAATTAAAGCCCATTTTATTTTATTTTCGTTCTGGGCCTGAATTGTGGATTGGAACCCCATTTCGTTTTGCCATTTTAGGTTAAGTGAGGCAAGCAGCCACAAACACATTCTCATTCACATTTTTAGACAGTTTTGAATCAAATACAGAAGTTTTATTTTCTCTCATTTGTTCTTCCTCTGTTCATTGTGTTCTTCGTGTTCATGATGAATTTCTTCATTTCTGTTCGATTTTCATTCTGCATAACCATGACTAGCTAAGCTACTGTGACTGATCCATGGATTGATGATTCCACTATCCAGAGGACTCATTCTTAATGGTAACAAATTCGTTTCTATTTTGTAATTTCGGATTCGATTTACTTTCGGATTGGGTGTTAGATTTAACACCCAGATCGACATTTCCCAAGAACGTAGTTCGAACTAGGTTAAAGTATTACTGTGCGATCGTACAGTGATACGCCATTGATTCGAACAAATTCTGAATGATTGTTCAGTTGAGGGAATCTCGGGCAAATGCAGAGATTTCGGTTTGTCGAGTCGATCATGAGTTCGGTTATAAATCTTTTTTTCGTCCGAGGAAGGAAGTGGTGGAATTCGAAATCCTGTGTTAATCTTTGTTTATCTGTTTAATCTGTGTTTACTTCGTTCTTTTAATGTTATTTCATTTTTATTCTCTTTGAATCAAAACCCCCAATTTTTTACTGTTTTATTGCTGTTCGAATTGAATCGGCTGCGAATTCGTTGGGAAACGACCCAGGTTACATTATATTGCAAATCCTTTTCTAATCTGGTTATTTTGGGGATTACGGCAAATCTCTGTCAAAATATGGCACCGTTGCCAGGGAATTTGCATCGGTTTGATTAGTAACAGTAGTGTAAATAGCTTCATTTTTTGGTAGTTTAGGTGGTTCGGGTGGCTGGACAGAAATTTTTCTGACCCAGATCACTCAAACCAGGTCTTATTCACAAGGAATTGGGCATTCTAAGAAAGAATCACTCTCCTTGGGAGTGAGGTATACCCTATTTTCCCCAAATTCCAACGTTTAGACCACTTTTTCGCTGTTTTAATTTCCGATTTCATGATTTCTACTAGTCAGTTTTTTTCGGAGTATCTCCGATTTGGCTGAATTTTGGTACAGTGATAGAAAATGGCCTATCTCACAACGCACATACAAAATCTTTGATTTTCCATATGCTAAGCTCTGTTTTGCCAAATTCCATCGTTTAGACCACTTTTCAATTTTTGAAGTGTTTTTATTCCATGTTTGGGTTCCCCAATGGTCTAGGAGTTGCCCTGTCCAAGTCCCATAAATTTTAAAAATCATTTGATAGTGTTTTGGGCTTGTTTTGGTCAAATTCTACCATAGGTTTTTGTTTTTGTGTTTGCTTTTGTGTGTCTTAGTGTTTTTCTACTTTTTACCACTTTTAGTGGCATTTTCGGAATTCTAATTGGCTGGTGGCATTTTCACAATTCTGATTTTCTGCAAATTCTGCCTTGTGATTATGATGCATGAGTACTAGGAGCACTATCAATCCAGAAGACTTGTTGCCATTTGATCCTGAAATAGAAAGAACAATTCTTACTGCTAGAAGAGTTGTTAGGCTAAGTCGTGGGATTAATACTGAATTGAACATTGAACTTGAGTTTGATTGTGGCCATTCTGATTGTGTCCATACTGTTGATCTTTCTGATTGTGTTTCTGATAGTACTTCTGATAGTCTTGTTGTTTTCACTGATTCTAGTAGCAATTTTCCTAACTCGGAAATTATGGCAGAAGAACAGGAAAATCGTCCTACTTTAAAGGAATTGAATGAACCTGATGTTAATTATCAACCTTTGTGCATCCAATATCCTGCCCTTGCTGCTAACTTTGAGCTTAAATCTGGTCTAATACACTTGCTGCCTAAGTTTCATGGTCTTTCAGGTGAGTGTGCCATTAAGCATTTGAAGGAATTCCATCTAGTGTGCAGCACAATGAAACCACATGCCATTGATGAAGATCAAAACAAGCTAAGAGCTTTTCCTTTCTCATTGGAAGGTGGAGCCAAAGACTGGTTGTTGTACCTTCAGCCTTCATCTATTGGGAGCTAGACTGATGATGTTTAGAGGTTATTTATGGAGAAATATTACCCTGCCTCAAGAGCAATTGCGATCAAGAAGAAAATTACCAACATTAAACAGGCCAATGGGGAGACTTTGCATGAGTACTGGGAGAGGTTCAAAAGGTTATGTGCAAGCTGTCCACACCACCGAGATCGAGCAACTCTTGATTACCCATTTCTATGATGGTCTGCTACCAGTAGACAAAGATTTGGTGGATGCTTCTAGCGGTGGGGCTCTACGTAACAAGACACCTAAAGATGCCCGAGAATTGATATCCTAGATGGCAGCCAACTCTCAGCAATTTGGCACCAGGGCCAATAGTACTCCTGTTTACCATGTACAAACACCTCCGGTAAAGACGATTCTCGAGATTAGAGAATAGACTTGATGATTTAACCTCTCCGGTGAGGTGGTGAGGCGGTTAGCGATGACACGCAGCGGTACAATCTTCTCCTCCTCGATTGGGTACTCATGTGGGTTCTTTCGACCCTTACCATTCTACGACTCTTGCCCTACCTTGCATGATCCCGCTTATCAAGACTAGTCGGTAGCTTCGGTGGATGCTTTTCGGGAAAGCCACAATACCAGCAGAATAATGCATTCTCCAATACCTACAATCCTGGTTGGAGAAATCACCCTAATTTTCGTTGGAACCAGAATCAGAACCAGAGTAACCAATATCAGCAGAATTCTGGGAATTACCAACAAAGAGACAAGATCTGGACCACGAATTTCCAACAAAGCAATCTGCACATCCTTTGCCTTTGCCAAGCCACCACCTCCTCGACCGACCATATGTGCACCTCCATAGGTAGCACAACAGCAGGCTAGTAGTAGTGGTAGTGGTGGTTCCTCACTTGAAGATATGATGAAGCAATTTGTCACAGCCAATATGCAGTTCCAACAGCAAACTGACACTTCCATTCAGAGTTTGCAAACACAGATTGGGCAGTTGGCAACATCATTGAACCAGCTTCAACCTCAAGGATCCAACACTCTTCCTTCACAAACAATTCCTAATCCTAAGGGGAATGTGAGTGCTGTCTCCCTTCGATCTGGCAAGCAATTGGAGGAACCTAAACCAACTGCAGATGTGACTTCCACATCAGAAAGAGAGTCAGAAAATGTGAAGATTGACTCTAAAAATAAAAAGACAATGCAGCGAGGTGAAGAGGAAGACATTCCCATTCCTCTTCCTTTCCCTCAGAGAGCCCCTCCATCTAAGAAGTTGGTAGATAAAGCACAAGAAAAGGATATACTTGAGACATTCAGAAGAGTAGAGATCAACATTCCTCTCTTAGATGCAGTCAAACAAATCCCTAAATATGCCAAGTTTCTGAAGGAGTTGTGCACCAACAAAAGGCGATTGAAGGGAAGTGAATGAGTGAATTTGAACCAGAATGTATCAGCACTCATCCGGCCTACCATGCCTCGCAAGTGCAAGGATCCAGGGACGTTTTCTATCCCTTGCCTTATTGGCAATTATAGATTTAATGATTGCATGCTAGATTTAGGTGCTTCTATTAATGTCATGTCTGCATCTATTTATAAATCTCTTGGTCTTGGTCCTTTGCGTCCTACTGGTCTTGTTGTTCAGTTAGCTAATAGAAGTAGTGCTGATCCTTCTGGTTTAGTTGAAGATGTATTAGTCAAAGTTAATGAATTGATATTCCCTGCTGATTTTTACATCTTAGATATGGAGGATGAGTCTTCTAGTAGTAGGTCATCAATCATTCTAGGGAGGCCTTTCATGAAAACAGCTAGGACTAAGATAGATGTGCATTCTGGTACTCTTTCCATGGAGTTTGGTGATATATCTATGAATTGTAATATCTTTGATGCCATGAAACATCCTAGGGAGGAGCATTCTGTTTTCTGCATTGATGTTATTGATGATGCTGTGGATGATGTTCTTACTGATTGGTGTTCCGATTATCGATTTTCATCGAGAGTGGTTACGCCATTCGTGCATGTGCTTGATAATGAATGGTGCTCTGTTTGCACTAACTTGGTTAATGCTTTGCATTATTTGGTGATTCGACTTGCTTGGTGATTCGCATTACATGTGGAATCTGATATTGATTCTGAGTTTGAGCTTCATCCTGATCCTAATGTGCATCCTGATTCTGATTCTAATTTTGATGAGCTTAACTCTGATTTTGATGAGCTTAACTCTGATGTTAACATTGAGCTGTATAAACACAGTTCTTCTGCTTCTTTGAATATGGTTTCAGGTATTTCTAGTGTGATGACATCAGAATTGTTGCAACAACCACCAAAGCTTCTTCCCTCCATCGAGCAACCACCCAAGCTTGAGTTGAAATCCCTTCCAGATCACCCGAAGTATGCATTTCTAGAGGTGGATGAACAGTTGCCAGTCATTGTGGCAAATAATCTTCTTCCTAACCAAGAAGAGAAGCTGCTAAGCTTATGAGGGCGAACAAGAAAGCCATTGGGTGGACATTAGCTGACATCGTTTGCATTAGCCCTTCCATGTGTATGCATCGAATTCTGTTGGAAGAGGACTCTAAGCCGGTGAGGCAGCCCTAGAGACGCCTTAATCCTCTTATCCTTGATGTGGTGAAGAAGGAGGTCACTAAGCTTCTGCAAGCTGGTATCATCTATCCCATTTCGATAGCCGTGGGTTAGCCGGTCGGTGGTTCCCAAGAAATCCGAGTTCTTGTGGTAGCCAATCAAAAGAATGAGCTCATTCCTACTCGAGTTCAGAATAGTTGGAGAGTTTGCATCGACTATAGGACACTCAATCAAGCCACTCGCAAGGATCGTTACCCTCTACCTTTCATTGATCAGATGTTAGAGCAGTTGGCTGGTAAGTCTCACTCCTGCTTCTTGGATGGCTACTCCGGATACTTCCAGATCCATATTGCTCCTGAGGATCAGGAGAAGACGACCTTCACATGCCCCTTTGGAACATATGCCTACCGAAGGATGCCTTTTGGCCTTTGCAACGCACCGGCACCTTTCGGCGTTGTATGGTAAGTATTTTCTACGAGTTTCTAGAGGATTTGCATGGAGGTTTTTATGGATGACTTCACTGTATATGGGTCTGATTTTGATGCATGCTTAGCTAATTTGTCTAGAGTTTTGCATAGGTGTATTGAGTCTAATCTTGTGCTGAATTATGAGAAGTGTCACTTTATGGTTGAGTCGGGTATAGTCTTGGGACACATAGTGTCTAGGAAAGGGATTGAGGTAGATCCTGCTAAGATAGATGTAATTACTGCTTTGCCTTACCCCGCATCTGTGCGGGAATTTCGCTCTTTTCTTGGTCATGCAGGTTTCTATCGGCGTTTCATTCATGATTTCAGTAAGATTGCCCGACCCTTGTCCAACCTTCTACATAAGGACACTGACTTTGTATTTGATGATGCTTGCAAGGTGGCCTTCGATCATTTGAAGCGTTGCCTGACTACAGCCCCAGTGATCCAAGCCCCTGATTGGTGCCTCCCCTTCGAGTTGATGTGTGATGCTTCCAACTATACGGTTGGTGCTATCTTGGCACAGCGAGTTGAAAGAGCATCTCATGTGATTGCATATGCCTCCAAAACTTTGGATCCTGCCCAGTCCAATTACACCACTACTGAGAAGGAGTTGTTGGCTATTGTATTTGCTTTTGATAAGTTTAGGTCATATCTGCTAGCAAGTAGAGTAGTTGTTTTTCTCGACCATCTTTGCTTTGAAGTTTCTTTTGAAAAAAAAGATGCTAAGCCACGACTCATCCGGTGGATGTTCTTTGCTCCAAGAGTTTGATGTTGAGATTCGAGGCAGTGGAGCACAAAGCTGGGTAGCTGACCACTTGAATCGCATCACTCATTCTCCCTCTCACCCCTCTTCTATTTGGGATGATTTCCACGATGAGCGGCTTTCGGCATTTGCAAGGTAAGCTTCCATGGTATCTTTGATCTGGTTAACTACTTGGTAGCTGGTGTTTTGCCTATAGATTCCACTAGGGCCCAAACCCTTAAATTAAAGAGTGAGTCTAAATATTATGTTTGGGATGACCCTTATCTGTGGAAATTTTGTAGTGACCAAGTAGTTAGGAGATGTGTGTCTGATCATGAGTCTCACTCTATATTGCATTTTGCTCATGCTTCTGCCTATGGTGGTCACTTTGGACCCCAAAGAACTGCTACGAAAGTCTTAGATAGTGGATTATTTTGGCCTTCCTTGTTTCATGATTCCCATCTGTTTTGTAAGTCATGTGATAACTGTCAGAGAGTAGGGAGTATTTCTCGTAGGCATGAGATACCCCAGAGCCCTATATTGTTTTGTGAGATGTTTGATGTTTGGGGTATTGATTTTATGGGTCCATTTCCTGCTTCATATGGTTATACTTACATCGCTATTTGTTGATTATGTCTCGAAATGGGTTGAGGTGAAAGCCACCGGACTAATGATTCTTTGTGGTGGTGGATTTTGTTAGGTCTAACATTTTCCGCAGGTTTGGCATTCTTAGAGCTATTATCAGTGACCAAGGCTCCCATTTTTGCAACCGAAGCATGGGTGCCTTGTTACGCAAGTATGGAGTGCTTCACAAGGTCTCCACAGCATACCATCCTCAGACCAACGGTCAAGCTAAAGTCTCAAATAGAGAGATTAAGCAAATCCTTCGGAAGACTGTTAACTCTACCCAGAAAGATTGGAGTAAGTGATTAGAGGATGCTTTGTGGGCATATCGTACCGCCTACAAGACTCCGATTGGGATGTCTCCTTATCGTCTTGTCTTTGCATGTCATCTTCCGGTTGAGTTGGAGCATCAAGCCTATTGGGCCATTAAGCAGTGTAACATGGATTTGGCTAAGTCTGGGATGGCGAGGAAGCTACAATTGCAAGAGTTGGATGAGCTTAGATTGGATGCCTATGAGAGTTCGTGGTTGTACAAGGAAAAGACTAAGGCATTCCATGATAAGCATATTCTGAGGAAAGAATTTTCTATGGGCAGAAAGTTCTTTGTTTAACTCCGTTTGAGGTTTATGCGGTAAGCTTCGATCTAAATGGGATGGCCCTTTTGAGATCACTAACATTTTTCCATTTGGTCTTTGTTGAGCTATGTGATCCACCCACAGGATGAACCTTTAAGGTCAATGGGCATCGCCTCAAGCCATTTCATGAGGGATCCTGACAGCTGACGAGGAAGCGAGAGATTCTCCTCATTGATGCCACTTATCCTCCATAAACCCCTTGGGGAGTATTCTTCTTTCTTTCTCCCTCTTTCTTCTATTTGTTTTCCTTTTTCTACTTTGGTTTTTGAAAATAAATACAGTCTCTTATTCTATGATTGCTACATATTATGAACTAGGACATTTTGGTTTTAAAGGATCATTGTTGGGTCTACCATTCTTGACTCTTCGATTACATATCTTGGTACTTGATTTGGTGATGTTGGTTGCTTAAGTTGGTGTTGACCTTGTGAGATTTTGGGCTGCATGAATGGAATTCATCTTTTGCCATTCTTTCTTTCATGTGTGCATCTGCTCATGATTTGTGTTCTCTAGAACTTACTCCTTTTCTTTTTGAAACTACATTTTTCACTTACGTGCATAAGTATGATGGAAGCTTGTTTTCGTTCTTTTATTTTCCTCACTTTGGCCAAATAGCCTTTCCCTTGCATTATGATTCCTTTGCTAGCCCTTTGTGCCTTTTTGACTCATTCTTTTCTAAGCTACATTACAAGCCTAAGCGAAAAACTATTTTATTCCGCACCTTGAAAATTTATTGAGCATTGGTTTCACCTTGGTTTTGTGTTTAAGTGTGGGGGTTGCTCGGGAGTGCAACGGTTTAAGTGTGGGGGGATGTTTGCTTTTGTCATTGTGATTATGTATATAGTATAGTTTCATTTTCAACAACAACAAAAAAAAAAAAAAAAAAAGAAAAAAAGGGGAACAAAAGAAAAAAAAGAAAAGAAAGAAAGAAAGAAAAGTGAAAAAAAAAAAAAAAATAAATAAAGAAAGAAAATACATAGAAAGAAAGGAGATATATAAGTAAAATAAAAATTTTCTTACATAGAGAATGATTGTGTTAATTAGTGTTTTTTTTAATTTCTTTGGTCCTTGGCCTCTCATTTCATACTATTACCTACCTTCACCCTAACCCCATTGCAACCTTTCATAACAAGCTCTCTTGATTTGTGCATGCATGTGTTATGAGTAGTGAGACGTAGAAATTGAGCAAGCTTATGGTAGGACAATTTTCTTGAGTAGAATTTGAGCGATACATTTATTTACCTTAAACACTTGAGAGATTGATTGATTGAGCGCATCATTTGAGAGACCATCTTTTGTGATTAGCATCATTGATTGAGATTACCATGAATTGTAATTTGAGATGAAGGGATTGTGGTCTTGATTGATTGATCTTTTGGAGCTTTGTGTCCCTTGTTCAATTTTTGCATTGTTAGCAATTGTTAGAAAAGAAGAGTTTCTCCTTTAGGTCTTTTTCTTTGAATTTTGCTCGGGAGTGCAAAAAAGATAAGTGTGGGGAAATTTGATAATTGAATATTTCATACACTACTTTTTGTCTCTTGATTTATAATTTAGGACTCTTTAGCTAATAAATAATGGCTTTTATACTTATTTGGGCCTTGGGCCTTTTATTATATTTTAGCCATTATTTAATAATAAATTCAGTTTTACATTGCTTCACCATTTTTACCATAACTCTTGAACCAGACATCGGATTTGCTTCATTTTTGTCTCATATTTCAGATGATTCAGAGAGCTACAATTGTTATGAAGACATGAAGAGCAAATTCAGACAAGAGGGCGGTTGATTTTGGAGCCGAAGTCATATGTATTTTTGGGCTCGAATTTTGTAATTAAAGCCCATTTTATTTTATTTTCGTTCGGGCTGAATTGTGGATTGAAGCCCATTTCGTTTTTGCCATTTTAGGTTAAGTGAGGCAGCAGCTACAAACACATTCTCATTCACGTTTTTAGATAGTTTTGAATCAAATACGAAGTTTTATTTTCTCTCATCTCTGTTCTTCCTACGTTCATCGTGTTCTTCGTGTTCATGATGAACTTCTTCATTTTGTTCGATTTTCGTTCTGCATAACCATGACTAGCTAAGCTCTTGTGATTGACCCATGGATTGACGATTCCACTATCCAGAGGACTCGTTCTTAACGGTAACAAATTCGTTTCTATTTTGTAATTTTGGATTCGATTTACTTTCGGATTGGGTGTTAGATTTAATGCCCAGATCGACATTTCCCAAGGACGTAGTTCGAACTAGGTTAAAGTATTCTTGTGCGATCGTACAGTAATACACCATTGATTCGAACAAATTCTGAATGATTGTTCAGTTGAGGGAATCTTTGGGCAAATGCAGAGATTTCGGTTTGTCCAGAGTCAATCACGAGTTCGGTTATAAATCTGTTTTCGTCCAGGAAGGGAAGTGGTGGAATTGAAATCCTGGGTTAATCTTTGTTTATCTGTTTAATCTTTGTTTACTTCGTTGTTTATGTTATTTCATTTTTATTCTCTTTGAATCAAAACCCCTAATTTTTTTCTTGTTTTTTTATTCTTTGTTTGAATTGAACCGACTGCAAATTCATTGGGAAACGACCCAGGTTACATTATACTGCAAATCCTTTTCTAATCTGGTTATTTTGGGAGATTACGGCAAATCTCTGTCATGCACTAAATGTGTGATGTGTATGCATGCATCCATGTCATGTATGTGAACACAAACAATATGCCAAATATACCATATGTGCAAACAAAAAACATATACAACAACACGTCTTCGAACCGTTGGGCTGCCTTACCAAGACAGGCCCCGAAATTACCGGAATCACAAGCCCGACTCCGTTGAGATGCCACATAGGCAGACCCCGGCAGGCATCCTCAGCGCTATGAACTCAATCACAAACATGTTCTGTATGCATATTTGGCCAAACACAAACAAAAACACATGTGGCAAGCAAAACATACAACAAAATATTGTTTTACCCTAAACAACACAAAAATAATTTATTTTAGTATTTACCAAAAATACCCTCACAATTTCCTCCAAAACCGAGCCCTACACCAAGTTTCCAGAGAATCCAAAACATTTTACCCAAATTCAAAAAATTTTAATAAATTTTATAAAAATCATATTTGCATTAAAACAGTGCCATTTGAACCATTGAAATGTATGTTTTTTAGAAAAAATATTTCCAGAAACCAAAAGGACATATATTTTGGCATGTAGCCAATCTTTCACTCTCTGGTCCAGATTCAACCTGATGCTTCTGAGCCAACTTTAACAATTTTTATCTCCTAGTAGAAAAATCCAAATGATGCAAAACTATACATCATGGTGAAGCTCAGGGAGTTTAATTTCTACCTGTAAAATCTCAGATTATGTCAAGTTCATTTACTATTTTTAGAACCCAGTTGAAGGTTTGCTACCAGAATTCCCAGAATCAACAATAAGCTTGTTCTTAAGGATTTTTCGGTGTTTTTGAGTTCGGAAAATCAATCCTTGAGTTAAACCATACAAAAAAATTTTTTTAAACACATTGAGACCATCAAGAACACAAAAATCAGATTGCAACACCATGCCCCAACCCCTTGAACGAAAATCACAAGTTCAAGTTCAAAGGTTCGGGTTTTCGGTGTTTACCTGAATCGGAAGTTCGGTTTATGATCTATGAAGCTTGGACCTTGATTCTAGCTATGGAAGTCGCTGAAGCTTTCTCTTTCTTCCTCTGGAAATTTCTTGCTCCCTTAGATTAGGAGAGAAAAAACATGTAAATTTAATAATAGGAAAAGAACTGATCAGTCCCGAAAAACTGTGGTAAAACCCCGTCCAAAGAATTAATTAATGGAATTCATCTAGCTTTTTGAATTTTTCTCCAAGAAAATCCAGAGAGTTCCCTGCTCTGCCATGTGGCACATTGTCCATGAAAATATCTAGATATTTACTTTTCATTTGGGGAAAATTACCTACTTTGGCTTGGAATTTATGAAAATTACCAATTTGGCCCGAACTTCTTTATTATTCTTTTCTTTTTCCCCAAGTGTTATTCCTAGGGCTAGGTGGCGCACCCCTGACCCCACAAATAAGATTTCATGATTTTATTTTTATTTATCTGATTTATTCCCCTTTTTCCAGCGAGTGGGACCCACAGCTTGACTTTTGGACTAATTTTGCTCTTTCTTCTTCTTCAAGCACGTTTTTAATAATTATGGGGGTTGGGTGGTGCCAATTTTGGCCCACCAAATCTGCCCTCATGCATTTGTCCAACTTTTCCACCTTATCAGTCCAATTTTTCAGTCTACCGGTCCCTGTCGAGCCTTGCTAGTTACAAAGGTGCCTCCTTTGTACTTTCTTCAACTGTTTTTAGATATTCTCCCCTAAATGGACATTCATATGTGGCACCTTCTCGACTTTCCAAAGTGGCCCCACACTTGTCCCATTTAGTCCAAAAGTAGCCCCTAATCGGTCCTTATCGGTCCCCTTTTTACTGATCAATTGCCTGTGAGACCCGCATTTTGTGTTTGGGCCTAAATCTTGATAAAATCATTTGGTTTCCTCTCCTCTCTCATGGTGGACGAAATTCAATGCTAAAAGGACAAGGAATTGACTATTTTACCCTTGCTTTTCCTCTTTTATCTCTGATATGACATGTGTCCCAATTAATCATTACACTAACTCCTGCTTTCTGACTTATGACTTTTCAGTGTCTCTTTCCCTTCTCTGACCATGGATGGCGTAGACTTATGGTCTAGGAGCAAGATTCTGTGTCTTGATTTCATTCTCGGGCCCCACTACAATATACCAGCTTATTCTATACCGGTGTTTTGCCCTGGGCTCGTTTTTGCTCACATCTGGACACCAGCATGATCTCCTTTTCCTTCTATGCATTAAGTGACACTTTAGACCTTTTTAGGGCCCACCATATTGTCTCCATTATTCTGAAAACTCTTTATAATTATTTCACCAAATAGAACATTACAGCAAATAATAATAATGATTAAAATTGAAAATAAAAACTTTTCATTAATTCAATAGTAATTACAAATACATCAATTACAAAAGTAGGGGTGTTACATGTAGAACAAGCATCATGTGTCAATTTTCACCCACCACATCTTATCTTTTTCCATGTTGTGTCATTTTTATTTTTCTTAATACTGTGGTTTATTGGAGAGAGTAGAGGCAACGACAAGTGGAGGAGAATAAATCTTTATGTTCCTTCCTTGATTTATGTTCAACAAATGAGAAGAGTGCCTTCATATGGTTGGATTGAAACACCCGCAATCATATACCTGGGGACTTGGTTCGATGAGTGGTCGGTGAGAGAGATTTGAGAATGTAGCAAAATCCCGAGCCCTGACTCTTTCAATTTTAATTTCAAATCGAAGAGGACAAAATGATTTTTTCACATTTAAAATTAAGCTCACCCAGGTCTATGGGACTTCACTGCAATTTGATAATTTCAAGAGACCTCTTTATGATTATTTCTATTACTTGGGACATGTGCATCATTTTCCCAACATTTTAGCATTTTCCAAAAATATCCTTGCATTTTTCATCAAAATCGAGCCCTATGCAATTTTTCAGAAAAATCTAGTGAGTCTGGCCCAACTTCAAAATTTTTTAATAAATTTCACAAAACTTATATTTGTACAAAACTAGTGCCATCTGAACCATTAAGATGTCTATTTGTCAGGAAAAATATTTACATAGTCCAAAAGCACTCATATTTTGGTGTGTAGCTCAATATCTACCCTCTAGTCAGAATTATCATTTTGCTTCCAGAGCCTTTTTCAAACATTATTATCTCTTAGATGAATAATAAAAAATATGTAAAATTACATATCAAAATGAATCTCAGGACGTTTTATTTATTCATGTAAAATTTCATATGAAACTGAGTTCATTTACTATTTTAAAAACTCGTTTGAAGTTTCACTGCCCAGATTTTCCAGAAACTGGCAGCAAGCTTGTTCTTAGGATTTTCGGTGTTTTTGAGTTTGAAAACTTAAACCATAGCTTAACCCCATACAAAATCATATTTTGAACACTTTGAGAGCATCAAAAACACCAAAATCAGATTGTAACACCAAGCCCTAACCACTTGAACGAAAACCTTAAGTTTATGCTTCAAAAGTTCGGGTTTTTGGTGTTTACCTGAAATCGGAGTTCGGTTAATGATCTTGATAGCTCGGCTCTTGTTCTTGGCTATGGAAGCTTGGCTTATCCTTCTCTCCTCTCTGAAAATTTTGCCCCTTATGGTTAAGAGAGAGAGAGAGAGTTTGTGTCCTTTAATAATGGTAAAAAAGAATCTGAGCAGTCTGAATTAATTGGAGTAAATTCCTGTCCAATAATTAGTAAATTTGATCTGGCTTTTTGACTTATTTCCCAAGTATTTCTAGAGGGTTATAGAATAGGCCATGTGACGCTTCCCCGTCCATTTATTTCAGATTTTATCTTTTTAATGGCTAAAATTACCTATTTTGTCCCGAAACACCTTTTTATTCAGCAAGTGGGGCCCACAATCTTGACTTTTTGACTGATTTTGCTTTCTTTTTCTCCAAGAATTTTTTTAAATAATTATAAGGGCTAGGTGCCGCCATTTGGGCCCCATCAAATCTGCCCTCATGCTTTTCCTCTGTCTTTTCCACTTTATCAAGTCCAATCCTAACAGGGTGCTTTCTTTTGCACTTTTCTTCAACTTTTCAGATATTTTCCTTTGTTAAGACATACATATAAGGCACCATTTTAAATACCTATATGAGCCCACATTTGTTTCATTTAATCCAAAATTAGGCCCCTAATTGGTCCCCTTTCTTTCGGTTAATCACCTGTAGGACCTACATTTTGCATTGGGCCTGAGTACAGATAAAATCATCTGATTTTCCTTCTCTCTCCTTGGGTTGACGAAATTAAATACTTAAGGGGTAAGAATTTAACCATTTTGCCCTTACTTTTCCCCTTTTACCCCTATAGTGACACGTGTCCCAATGTAATGATTACATTGACTTTTGCTTTTTGACATGTGTCTTTTTTAGTGTTTTTCCCTTTTCTTATTCCTCAGAAACACAGGAAATCCTCACCTGACTAGGAAATGTCATGTGCACACTTACTTTAGAGTATTTTTGCTCAGCTAATTGTCTCATACCTTAGGACATAGCTAAATCGCATTTTTTTCCAACTGATTAACACCATATAGGTCTTTTGTGCCCCTTTTTCCATTGGCACTTTAATTCCACGACTTATACTAGGTCCATTGACCCGTATAGCTGAGTTACTTGGTCCCTAAAAGGCTTCCTATCTCTTGACATCCTTGCGACTCTTCCTAAACCGGGCTTAGTCGTCTGCCTACTTTAGGCTTGTTTTCAATTCTCAGGGTCCAAAATTCAGGATATTAGACGACATATATGCTAGAGTTATAAAATCTTGGTGTAAATACATTATAGTTTCAAACCGTTATCTATTCGGGATCTATTTTAACGGTTACAATATAACACCCATTATGTATTGAAGTTTGGGAAGGTCATGATCTGCCCATTGTTGTGATAATAATTAACTTTCACACATAAACAATTGTCATAATTATGATAATACTTGCATGATACATAACAGTCTCATTGTACAACCATTATTTATTCAGTAACATACATAACGATTTGTATATAAGAATCATGAATTTTAATAAACTTAATTATGGTCTCATGTAGACAACTGTTATAAAATAAGAACATCAATAATGGTTTAAAGAAAAACAACCGTAAACATTTATTGAGGGCTTTTATATAATAATTGTAAAATCCTAAATTTTGGGCTTAGAGGCTTGAGGATAAGCTTACATCAAGAAGATGATTAAGCCAAGTTTGGAAAGAGTCCCAAAAATGTCGAGAGATAAAATAGCTTAGCTTTTGAGGACTAAGTGATTTGGCCATATTGGGCAGTGGACCTTGTACTCTTACAAGTGCCTAAGAGTTTGATTCGTATCTCCATACCTTATCAAAGTCATACTGGTCTTATTTCATCTTTGCTTCGGCATAAATGACTGACCAGGGGACATTTAGGACAATCTTTATGATACGTCCAAAGATACAGTTATCATAATAAACATGCAAATGATATGATAACTAAATAGAGAAATAGTTTAAATAATAATAACATTTAAAGTACAATGATCTGCCCCTAAGTCATAATTTCCAACACCTTTACTTTGAGATTAAACTGATAATGAAATAAGTGTTTGAACTCTCTTACAGAGTAGATAGAAATAATCACTGAAGTACAAGATATCTGATGATATTAAATGAAACGAATAAAACAATATATTGTAATAACTTCAAATTGAATGCATAGAATTTTGGTAGTTGGCGGAATTGAATGCTTCGAGCTTTTATACCAACTCCCATTAATGATCGTTGAAGAAGGTTTAAATTAGCCATTGTGACTTCTTCAAACTTCTGTTAGGCACAAATGTCTTTCGTTAGACACAGTCAAACATTGGCTTAGTTTGGTTGCTTTTCAGATCACCGTTGACGTGATTTTGGTCAAGAGTTGACTCAAAGACTCAGAAAAGTTATTAGAGACTTTCATCGGAAAGGGTACATCTTGAAGGAATGACTTCGTCTGCTTTGAATCTTCATTCTGTGTGTATGCTCTGTTTACTGCAAACATTAAATGTTTCTGACGCACGAAGTTGCTTTTTAGTTAATCACTGCTTAAACATTCATTAATTATCTGAAATCCAAAAAGATGATTAGTAATAGTATAATTAAGTTTTAGTAAGATTTAAACAGAGAACAAATGATAACCTAAAGTATTCAAATTTACGATTACTGTTAAAATGAACATAATGAGATTGTTGATGAACTATACTTGAGTATCAGACATATTATACTCGAGTAACCTTTCAAAAGTTCTTTGTTAAAAAAAGCTTAATAGTCACTTATACTCGAGTAATCAAATCCTTTTACTCGAGTACTCTACTCGAGTAAACTATATCTTATGCTCAAGTAATACTTCAACAAGATCAAACCAGAGCCTTAACAACGATCATACTCGAGTGAGATAATCACCTTACTCGAGTACATCAAATAAAGTGCTCGAGTATCCTTTACTTCTTGCTGAAAAGACACTAAGTGGAAAGAATTAGATAACTGTACTCAAGTATCAGTGAAACAATGCTCGAGTACACTTCAAACATAGAGCAAAAGAAAGACTAAAATATACATACTCGAGTACCACTTACCACATACTTGAGTAATACTTTGATGAGGGGAATTCTTGACAGAATAGCGAAGTACTCGAGTAATCCAATCTCTCTACTCAAGTACCCTACTCGAGTAAGCAAGAATGTATGCTCAAGTACAAGGGCTAAACACTTCTGAACTTTGGTGTTTTCTTCTTATACTTGAGTATCAATAATACCATACTCGAGTAACCATCTACTGATATCAAAACAGAGGCCCATTGCTGATATCATACTCGAGTACCAATGAGCTAGTGCTCGAGTAAGGATCTATGGACACTTAGGCTTTGTTTGGGAGTTTGGAAGGAAGGGGAAGGAAAGGGATGCAAGGTGAATGGAGGGGAGGGGATGGAAGGGAAATGGATGATATTTCCTCCCCTTGTTTGGGAGTTAAAAAATAGGAAGGGAGGAAGATGGAGGATTAATGAGTTACTTTTACCATTTTGTCGTTTTCTTTAATAATTAATATAATTATTATATTTTACAAATAAATTTAAATTTAAATTTTCTAAAAATATTATTTATGTAATTTTTATATTCAAAAAAATATTTATGTGGTGGCGGCATCGGCGTTGGTGGTGGTGGTGGTAGTGGAGGTGGTGGTAGTGGAGGTGGTGGTGGTGGTGGTGGCAGTGGTGTAGTGGTGGTGGTGGTGGTGAATGAGGGTAAAAAAGTAATTAATCTATTTTCCTTCTTAAAACTCCCCATATTAGGCGAACTTTATTTCTTAGAAGAAAGAGGGTTTTGAGGGATTTGTAAAAATCCCTGATTTCCTCCCCTCTTATTTTTAAAACTTGAAAATAAGGGAATGGACTACCAAAACCCTCCCTTCCCTTTCCTTTCCCTCCAAAATGGAACTCCCAAACAAGCCCTTAAGCAAACTTATCAAATTAAGCATGCTCGAGTAAGCTTAAGTGCATACTTGAGTACACTCTCGCCTTAGGCAATTTTTACTAATTCAAAACTTTAACTATTTTAAATTTAAAACCTTAACCACTTTCTAGTCTTGTTATCATCAAAACTCCGAGAACTAACATTCTCCCCTTTTTGATGATGACACCACTTGAGAAAATTTTTGAAATAGGTTCGAAAATGTTTTGAGATCACTAGATGCAATGCAGTTTAGTAAATGAAAAGGAAAAGCAAGAGCATAACTTAATTGCATTGATAAGAGAAAGCGTTAGTACAATAACATAATTTATAGTTCACATAACTCAAAAACACATACAATTCAAAACACATAAACTAAACAACTAAACAAGAGTCTCAGAGTTTCAAATCAATCATTCTCCCCCATTTCAATCAAAGAGGTGGGAGGAGGATCAGAAGGTTCAACAACAAGAATAGAGGTAGTAGGCTTAGATGGAACAAGCTCAGATGAAGGCTCGGAAGTAGGAGGAGGGTTAGCCAAAGGTGTCACACCCTTACGCCTTACCGACCTCACCCTTTCGGATGGCGGGTTAGAGGGACCCTTTTCGCTTATTACCTTTCCTTTGTTAATTATTCCCTTTTAACAAATATCAGAGTGTGCCGGCAGAGCATATGATCGGTTTGGACAACTACAATATACTGGTAAAGGTACATACAAAACATAAAGTAATCCCAGTATGGTCAAAAGTACAATCATCCCAAAATAAACATACAACATGAGATAGGGCCTTCCATATGTCTTCAATTATCAGCTTCATTGCTCTTACCCTCATCTTCCTGAACAGCTCAACGTAAACCACCTCTATCTTTCGAACCAGACTGGAGTTCAAAATTGAACCCCAAAGTAAATATTAAACTCATATACAATATGCATGCAATGCATGTAATGAAAATAACAATCAGGAAGTAATAATAAGCTTGCCTCTGCACAATAAAATGGCATGTATTTCCCCTACAGGACCACCTGGTCAAGACAAGCCCCCGGAAACACTAGCACCAAGGGGTCTCGGTAGTCAGGGCTACAGATCCCTACCTACCCTAAGAGGAATCAGTAGCCGCCTATGAACACATAGTCACATAGGTCCTACCTACCTCATATACCTCGGACTTCAGCAGTAACCCACACACAGTCCTTCAAGCACTACAGTCCGTACATGCCCTCAGTACTGCAGCAGAACCCTAAGGACACAGTCCACTAGGTACTGCAACCCGATATTCCTTGGACTTCAGGAGTAACCTAAGGACACACATTCCACTAGATACTACAGTCCAACTCCTATATCATGATAAAACACACATGCGAGAGTAACATAGAGTATGCGAGTTAATAGTTATTACCTGGTACTCCTTGAAAACAGTAAACTCTTCCCCGGTGTTTGAGATATGTTCCACATGTGTTAGAACCCTAGATTACAGCAAAATGTCACACTTTCAATCACATATACAAACTTTACTTCAAGTTCCATAAATTTCGCCTAACACCATAATTTTCCAGAACTGTTGATCCGAATTTGCTGATTTTTAATAAATTCTAGAAAAATATGATTAATGTGACATCAGTGGATATTGAACCCTTAGGATTTCTAGTTTACCATAAAAAATAATTCCAAAAGTCATCTAGTTTCTAATCCTTCCCTTATTCCCAAAACTTAGCCACTGGTCCGAGATAAACTCCAAGTTTTATGGTCATTTTCAAGAATAAATAACTCTCGGTCGGAAAACCAAAAAGACACGAAATCTTATATCTAAATCATCCTCAGGATGTATAATTCCACCATGTAAAATTTCAAAGCATTTGAACTCCATTTACTACTTTAAAACCATCAATTTCCATTCGCTGTCCAGAAACCGTAAAAGTTGGCAGATTTACGTAGTTTCACGACTTAGGGCTTTTTGGGTTCAGAAAAAGGTGATCCTACTTATCCCCACTCAAAATCACATTTTGGACTCAATGGAAACCTCCAAAATATCAAAATCCATTTGTAAATCCATGTTTAACATCATAGGGTAGAACTCAAAACAAGAGACAAGAAGTTGTCCGTGGGGCACTTACCTCAAATCTTTGGTTGCATATGACTTCTTCTTCTCCTTGAACCAAGATTTGGCTAGACACTCCTGTTGGGATATGTACACATAGTGGAATTAAAAAAAATTACGAATCCCATCGGAGGATCCATCAATGGCGTTTAAATCAAGTTCGTTTGAAAGGAACCGTACCTATATTGAACTGGTGTGCGTCTCGTTCTATTTAAACTCATGGGCTACCTACTCGATCAACAGAAGTTGACTCTATGAATCTCCTCCCTAAACCAGTATCCACATGAATAGCCTTGAACACGGACGGCAGCATGCTAACACCTTCAATATTCTCGCGTCTCTTCTTTTTCTCTCTAGGGTTTATCGCGACTTTTCTATTACGACTAACAAAATATCCCGTAGGTTTTTCTGAACCCAATAGGTAAATTATATATACAAAATTAATCCCTATTAATCTTGAAATATGAATTTGGATTAAAATAATATATTAATTAAATCTATCCAATAGATCTAATCTAATCTATTTATTTAATTCAAATTAAAAGCCTTTTGATTTAATTTATCTCTATAAATTAAATTTGAGATATGATATCTATCTATTTAATTAAATCTGAGATACTATATCTCAATTGTAATCAAATCAGATATATGATATCTTTATTCGAAAATTGAATCTGAGATACAATATCTCTATTTGTTTTAGATATTTAATTTATCAAATAAATTATATACAAAACAAATATTATATAATAATATTATAATCTCCATTAAATAATATTATTATATTATTTTCGAATTTAATAATATATATATATATATATATATCCATCCTAGATTAAATATAGTATACATTAAATCTTAGACATATCTAAGATTCAATGAATCTAGACACTATTGCTCGTGTTGGACTATTCTTGTATGTGACTCTGCAGGACCACATGAGATTGGCAGCGGGCCAATACTGTACTAGCCCACAAGTCGCAAGTGGCATCTAGCAAGACATTGCGACTACCCAATTCATATGGGATCGATGATATGATACAACCTATCATACAACCATGTCATGTCCCTTTTGTCACGCGATAATTTGATCAAGGATGAGGCATGGGTAATGTCAACTTCCTGTTCTTGACCATTACTTTCTCGATTCTTGAGTAGTCTAATAATTGAAATGGAAACTCCTTTCTATCGTAGTATGGCCATACATTTCTCAGACTCACTCATCGAGGGGCCCAATATTATCTCTCTACAAATGTAAGGGACAAATTCCATCTTGACCATTCACATTCCTCTACATGAAAACTGTTAGTTCTCTATGTTTTTGATGTTTTGATGATAACAAATATAATGTAAATAAGTTAATAGATTCATGGTTAAATCATGTTTTATATAGTTAACTTGAATGTTTGGAAGTTTTGCATTGGATGCCTCAAGCTAAAAGGTTTTGGCTTGGAGTTAATAAATTAAATCTATGCAAGACTCTAGTTAAATCTATGTATGACTCTAGTTAAATGATGGAAATGATTTAAATAAATATTGTTAACTCCAGTCAATTATTTAATTGCCTTGAGTCATGTGTTTTAATCTTGAGATTTTGAAACTATCATTTTTGACTCTTGAATAACAAGTTGATGACTCAAGTCATTAACACTAGGCAAACACTTATTGACTCTAGTTAATCTCTCATTTGATCTATTTCTTAGAGAGCATCGGATTTGACTTTTGGCAAATCAAGTTAATGACTCAAGTCATTAACTTCTTATATCAAGTTAAGTTTTCAATTGTCTATTCTTTGGAGAGCATCGGATTTGACTCTTGGATATCAAGTTAGTGACTTAAGTCATTTAAGTCATTCACTTATTAACTCAAGTTAAGTCTACATTTGGCCATTTCTTTTGAAAGCATCGGGTTTAACTTTTGCATTTCAAGTTAATGGCTCAAGTCATTAACTCAAGTCATTCACTCTTCATATCAAGTTAAGCTTTCAATTCTCTATTTTTTTAAGGTATCGACTTTGACTCTTGTATAGCAAGTTGATGACTCAAGGCATGACTTTTAAACTTCAAGTTAAGAGATCAACTTGCAGATTTTTCAAAGCCATCGACTTTAAGTTTTGCATATCAAGTTAATGACTCTAGTCATTAACTCAATGCATGACTTTCAAGCTTCAAGTTAGAAAATTAAACTTGGGAATTTCAAAAGGAATTACTCTTGACTTTTGCTTATCAAATTTTTGCCTCAAGTCACTAGCTCAAGGCATCAACTCTTTAATTGAAAGTCATATCTTTCTAATTATCAAATCACCGTCTCCGGAAAATCAAAATCAATTGATTGTGATTTTATTTCCTCAAATCATTACTCATTACTATTCTTAATTGCATTTAATCAATTTGTTAATGAGTTACAGATTATTAGAATGAGGATCAACACAAGATATTGACTAAAGCAATTTGGCATTTATTAAACTTGCCTATTCAAGAAACTCAATCAACAGACATATCTCTGCAACATTCTGGGAAAGAATGTTTCATTTCCTTTGCTGGATCTCAACGGTCATAATCACAATTATAGGAATAATGACGGCGACTATTCTGACCCGTCTACTTCATCTCCAACGGTCACATTTTAAAGAGCCTCAACGGATATTTCTTCAACCTTCAACTACTATAAATACTAAAAGGATTGAATTCATCAAGTACAACAAACGCTTACACAGACAAAGCATACAAAACGATCAATTTCTACTCTGTTTGTATCTTCGGATATTATTGAGTTTCAGTGTTTATTATCTACTCTGTGAGAGAGTTTATCATTTGTTTTACAATCATTCAAATCTCAAGGTAGTGGTATCTTGAGTGTGGGTATACGATTACAACTTGTAACGGGGAGTGGGTCCTAGGGAGAAAGGATCATCCTGAGTTACAGATTGTGTAATTGTATTTGTGAGATAGTGAATATCCCAGAGTGTCTGGGTACTGGACGTAGGTCAAGAGTTGGACCGAACCAGTATTGTTGAGATCGAAAGAATTGTCATAATGCCCTCTGTGTCATTTCTCTTTACTTCTCTTACTGCTTGCATCATTTATCCATCGTACATCGAAAGAATTGTTGAGATCACCTATTCACCCCCTCTAGATGATATTCCACCTTCAAAAACCATTGATCCTGATCCAAGCCTTTATCATCACCCGGTCAAAGGTGACTTTTGACTAGGTCAAAGATCAGTGACTCATCATGTAGGAATCCATGATAATCTCAGGTCAAAGGGCATTATGACACGGTTATACATGAGATATGCTTATGACTAAATCCATGCAGCTTTCTCATAGTGGGTCGGTCTAGCACCTTGTAATCTTACAAGTGCCTATGACTTTGATTCGTATCTCCATACCTTATCAAAGTCATACTGGTCTTATTTTCATCTTCACTCCCGCGTAGATGACTAACCAGGGACATTTAGGATAAACTATAAGATATATTCAAGGATACAGTTATATCTATAAACATGCATATGAAATGATAACTAAATAGAGAATAGTTTAAATGATATTAACGTTTAAAGTACAATGACTTGACCCTAGGGCATAATTTCCAACAAACCCTCCTTCCACACCTTGAGCATGCCTAGGGAAGAAAATAAATGGCCAAAGGGTGCCCTTAAATGGCCAAAGGGAATTGTCCAAGTTTAGCTATTACCCAATGGTCAGAAGGATGCTTCCGGTTTTTATATAATTCTTTGACTTGCCCTCCAAGTCATTCTAGAGAGTTCTTGGGAAGATGTTGTTGGAAATTATGCCCTAGGGGCAAGTCATTGTTCTCCATTAAGTTATCACTACATACGCATGTTTATGGTGATAACTATATCCCTGGATATATCTTATAGATTATCTAAATGTCCTCGGTCGGGTCATCTACGCGGGAGCGAAGATGAGTTAAGACCAGATATGACTTTGATAAGGTATGGAGATACGAATCAAAGTCATGGGCACTTGTAAGAGTACAAGGTGCCGGACCGACCCACTATGAGAAAATTTGCATGGATCTAGTCATAAGCTTATCTCATGTATAACCAGCGTCACGACGCCCATGACTGAGATCATCATGGATTCCTACATGATGAGTCACCGACCTTTGACCTAGTCAAAAGTCACCTTTGACCGGGTGATGATAAAGGCTAGGATCGGGATCGGTGGTTTTCATGCGGAGGGATGTGAATGGTCAAGATGGAATTTGTCCCTCACATTTGTAGAGAGATATCTTTGGGCCCTCGATGAGTGAGTCTAAGAAATGTACGGCCGTCTTGTGATGGAAAGGAGTTTCCATTTCACTTATTAGACTAACTCGAGAATCGAAAGTAGTGGTCAAGAAAAGGAAGTTGACATTCTCCATGCCTCATCCTTGACCAAATTATCGCGTGACAAAAGGGACGTGACATGGTTGTACGATAGGTGTATCGTGTCATCGATCCCCATGTGAATTGGGTAGTCGCAATGTCTTGCTAGAGGCCGCTTGCGATTTGTGGGTGACACGGTGTTGGCCCATTGCCAATCTCATATGGGCTGCAAGTGGTCGCACACAAGAATAATCCAACACGGGTAAAAGTGTCCGGGTTCATTGAATCTCGGATTAATGCGAGATTAATGAATCGAGTTTAATGCAGGTAAATATATATATATATATATATATATTTAAATTCGAAAATAATATAATGATATTATTTTAATTGAGATTAGAATATTATTATTATATTATTTGTTTTATGTTTAATTTATTTGATAAATTAAATATCTAAAACAAAGCGAGATATTGTATCTCATTTAATTTTCGAATAAAGATATTATTGTCTATTTAATTTAAATTGAGATATTAGTATCTCAGATTTAAATAAATAGATAGATATCATTTCTCGGATTTAATTTATTGAGATAAATTAAATCAGAAGGCTTTTGAATTTGGATTAAATAAATAGGTTGGATTAAATCTATCAGATAGATTTGATTAACTGTTTTTAATCTAGATTTGAATTGAAATTTCAGATCTGGTTTTAATTCGATTAAATAAATATTATTATATTAGATCTATCGGATAGATTTAATTAATATATATTTAATCCAGATCTAAAGTTTGAATTCAAAAAAAAAAGTTAATACGATTAATTTTGTATTAAATACGCCGAACAGGTTTTAGAAACCTATGGGGACTTTCAGTCGAGCGTATTCTAAAAAGCCGCGAGAAACCCTAGAGTGAAAACAGAGAGAGAGACGCAAAAGAGGCGCTGGCACGCTGCCGTAGCCGTGTACGAGGATTGTTCGTGTGGATACCAGTAGAGGAAGAGGATTCTAAGAGTCGTCTTCTGCTGATCGAGGAGGTAGCCCACCTGTTCAACGAAGAAGAAACCACGAACGAGTTCCTAAAAGGTAATATCCGGATTCCTTAGCCTTGATTTAAACGCGCCTGAGTGATCCTCGGGACGGATTCGTAGAAATTTTAATCCGCTGCGTTGTACGGTGCAATCATTAATTACTCTAATTCTCATTGCCCTAACATGACGCTCATGTGTTGCTTGTGCAAGCGGCTTTGTAAGAGGATTAATTACATTGTTTTCTCCTGGTACTTTGCATATGCTAGTATCACCTCTCTCATCGATTTCTCGATGAGATGAAATCGCTGAGTATATTTCTTGGTCCTTTGATGTGACCTAGGCTCCTTGGTCCGTGTAATAGCTGTTATTGTCACTGAGAACAAGTCTATTGGATTTGAGATGGTTGGAACCACCCCAAGTTCATAAATGAACTTTCTAATCCAAAAGGCCTCCTCAGCTGCATCCTATGCTGCTATACACTCGGCTTCCGTTGCAGAATAAGCTACAGTACTCTACTTAGAGCTATTCTAGCTTACCGCACCACCATTCAACAGGAATACATATCGATCGCAATCTTGAATCATCTTGGTCAGTTTGGAAACTCGCATCTGTGTAACCAGTCACACAGAGCTCATCTTCCAAGCCACCATATACCAAGAATAAGTCCTTAGTCCTTCTCAAGTACTTAAGGATATTCTTGACAGCAGTCCAGTGACCCTCACCGGGATCTAGTTGATATCTGCTAGTCATACTTAAGGCAAATGACACATCCGGTCGAGTACATAACATGGCATACATGATAGACCCAATGGCGGAGGCATATGGAATCTTACTCATGCGGTCTCTTTGATCTTGTGTACTAGGACACAGATCCTTCGAGATGGATGCCATGAGACATGGGCATGTTACCCCTTATAGAATCCTACATCTTGAACCTATGCAGTATCTTGTCTATATATGTGCTCTGACTTAGGCCTATCAGCCTCTTAGATATATCTCTATAGATCCTTATCCCAAGGATATAAGTGGCTTCGCCTAAATCTTTCATTGAGAAAGACTTTCCTAACCAAGACTTGACACTCTGCAAGGTAGGAATGTCATTCCTAATGAGTAGGATGTCATCAACATAAAGCACTAGAAATACAACCGTGCTCCCACTAACCTTCTTGTAAACACAAGGTCCATCGATGTTTTGAATGAATTCAAACTCTTTGACTACTTCATCAAAACGACGATTCCTACTCCGATATGCGTGCTTCAATCCATAAATGGATCTTTGAAGCTGACATACTTTACAGAGTCCTCGGACGCCACAAAACCCTCGAGGTTGTGTCATGTACACATCCTCAAGCAGCTTTCCATTAAGGAATCTTTGTTTTGACGTCCATCGCCATATCTCATAGTCATAATATGATGCAATGGCAAGAAGGATTCTGATTGATTTGGCCATTGCAAGCTGGGGAAAAGGTTTCATCATAGTCCACACCATGAGTTTGAGTGAATCCTTTTGCAACCAGTCGTGCCTTGAAGACATTTACTTTGCCATCCATGTCAGTTTTCTCTTTGAAAACCCACTTGCACCCAATGGTTTTTAAACCTTCAGGTGGATCGACTAAGGTCCAAACCTTATTGTCGTACATGGATTGCATTTCAGACTTCATGGCATCAAGCCATGTTTCGGAGTCTGGCCCCATCACGGCCTCTCGATAGGTAGTTGGCTCATTCTGCTCAATGAGCAAAACATCACGACTTCCAGTAATCAGAAATCCATATCTCTGAGGCTGTAGCCGTGATCTATCGGACCGTCGTGGGCCTTGTGTTACTTGAGTAGGCTCAACAACTTGTTGTGAGTCTTCTCCGATTTCCATCTGTGGTTCTACATTGTCCGGTGACTCTCGAACTTCTTCGAGGTTCACCTTACTCCCATTGGTTCTTTTAGAGATAAACTCTTTTTCCAAAAAGGTACCATTCCGAATAACAAACACTTTGTGATCGGTGGGATTGTAGACATAGTATCCTTTAGTTTCCTTAGGATACCCCACAAAAAGGCATTTTGAGGATCTGGATGATAATTTATCAGAGGCTTGTCGTTTAACATAAACCTCACATCCCCAAATCTTGAGAAAAGACAAACTGGGTTTCTTCCCAGTCCATATCTCATATGGTGTCTTTTCAACTGCCTTTGATGGAACACGATTTAGTGTGAACGCAGCTGTTTCTAGGGCATGGCCCCAAAAGGAAGGTGGAAGTTCTGTTTGACTCATCATAGATCGAACCATATCTAATAGAGTTCGATTCCTCCGTTCAGAAACACCATTCGTAAGTTGTGAGATGATCCCACAACTCCTGAGATGGTCAATGAACTCTTGGCTCAAATATTCACCACCTCGATCAGATCGAAGTGCCTTAATTGTTTTGCCAAGTTGGTTTTGCACTTCATTTTGGAATATTTTGAACATTTCAAAAGATTCAGACTTATGCTTCATTAGATAGATATACCCATATCTACTGAAATCGTCTATGAATGTAATGAAGTACAAATGACCTCCTCTGGCAGATGTATTCATTGGTCCACATACATCTGTATGTATGAGGCCCAATAAATCGGTTGCCCTCTCACTGTGTCCAGTAAAAGGAGCCTTTGTCATCTTTCCCAATAAACAAGACTCACATGTATCAAATGATTCAAAATCAAATGAATTCAGAAATCCATCTTGATGGAGTTTGAAATGCGTTTCTCATTTATATGGCCTAGACGACAATGCCATAGGTAGGTCGGATTCAAATCATTTGACTTGAACCTTTTAGTAGTTATGTCATAGATTCGTCCATTATTAGGATGTTCTAAATTTAGTACATAATGACCAGCATGCAAATCTCCATGAGCATAATAAACATCATTATGATAAATCGAACATTTACGGTTCCCAGTAATGGAAGTATAACCTTCCTTATCCAAATAAGAAAGCGAAATAATGTTACTACTCAAAGCAGGAACATAAAAGCAATTGTTCAACAATAACAAAAGTTAATCAGGGCAGAACTAGTTCATAAGTGCCTACGGCTAAAGCAGCAACTCTTGCTCGGTTTCCAACTCGTAGGTCAACTTCGCCCTTCTTCAATCTTCTACTTTCCTTGAGACCCTGCACATTTGTACAAATGTGAGATCCACATGCAGTATCAAATACCCATGTAGAGGAAGTAGAAAAATGAATATCTATGACATAGATACTGAGCGATAAGCGCCGCTATCCTTCTTGTTCTTTTCACACCTTCTTGATAGAGTTTGCAATTCCTCTTCCAATGACCCGGTTCATTGCAGAAATAGCAGACCCCATCCTTCGGAGGCTTTGCCTTCTTGGCTTCAGGCTTAGATTCGGGCTTTGCTGGCTCATTGGTCTTACCAGCTGAGCTTTTGCCCCATCTTTTGCCCTTGCCTTTCTTTTTCATACCCTTTCCTTTTTGAACCATCAAAACAGTGCTGGGCTTTTTCTTAATGCTTTGCTCAGCTGTTTTGAGCATCCCATGCAGTTCAGAAATCGATTTCTCCATGTTGTTCATATTATAGTTCATGACAAACTGGTCATAACTTTCCAAGAGTGAGTTCAAGATCATATCTGTAGCTAACTCCGGACTCATGGGAAATCCCAGCCTCTCAAGGTGATCAAGATAGCTTTTCATCTTCAAAACATGAGTGCTAAGCTGATGCACCTTCAGCCATCTTGCAAGAGTGTAAGGCCTTAGAGGTCTCATACCTTTCTTGCCTTGCTTGTTCTTGGAACATTTCCTTGAGATGAGCAATCATCTCAAAAGCCTCCATATGTTCCGAGATCTCTTTGGAGTTCGGAACCATGGTGGCAAGCATCAAGCATCTTTGCATCCACGAGTCATTAGCATGCTTCGTGTAAGCATCTTTCTGAGCTCTTGGAGCATTAGCTGCAGGCTCCTCAGGAATGGGTTGATCAAGGACATAAGTCTTTCTTTCTTGCTTGAGAACAATTCTCAAGTTTCTAAACCAGTCAAGAAAGTTTGTTCCATTTAGTTTTTCCTTCTCAAGGATTAATCGCAGTGGTGTTGTAGTGGTGTTGGTGTTCGACATGATTCTACAAATAAAATTATGCAAAGTCAGTTAATATTCTCCCACTGAATTAACAACCCTCATTCTAATTAGTGGGCTAAGATCCATATTTGGCTTGATCTTGAGTCCGCTTTGGCAGGACGCTTAAAACCAAGTTATTTAGGTAGGCAATCCACTTTGCCAATTACATCACATGTAACTCTTAGATCTTTATGGGATTCGATCATCATATGACCTAGCATGTTTAATCCCATCCAATGCCTTGAGATCCAAAACCGTTTTGATAATCTCAATTAAGTCAAGACAATAATGAATATAGAGTATCACCATTACTCTCTCTTGCCTCACCAAGATAACTCAAATGCATCCACTTTGGTGGAACATACAAATGGGTGATCTAGGTTTTGACAAGTATTCATTTATTGACGGCATTGAGACTTAAGATTGTATTTAGAGGGTATTTTTATATTAATTAATCTTATTAATTCTACCTATATGAATGCAATCCTCATTGTATATCATATAATGTCTAATTTAATTATGATATGATCACATCAAACATAATTAATAAAAACTCGTGACATAACATGGCTCATTTAACCTAGAGTCCTCTCAAGCCAATGAGGGGATTCTCTAAATAATAAAAGAAAGTACATAGTCGGGAAACCTCGTTTCACATACGAGGGGAGTGAGATGAGAAAAAGAATGTACATCAAGATTATTTAGAGAGAGGCATGGCACGCGAGGCCATATACAAAATTTACAACCCTAGAGCCATGTTATTCACCATACCCAAACAACACTTTGAGAGGTAAATTAATATATGTATTAATTCATGATAAAATTCTCTAATTTTATTTTATATTACATGATACATATATAATATGCCATGATTTAATTAATCGCGTTACGAACAATCAGGCGGTCCCTACGGCGGTCCCGCTAGCCGGTTAGCGGGCGGGGTCAAGGGGCAGCGCGTCGATGAAGAAGGCCGTCCCCAACGCTGTTTATCTGAACGTCAACGCAGCCATGTCTAACATGACTATCGTTAAATCTGAACAGCCCAGAAAACTACGCTGAAGGATGAACCCTAACATCAACACGAATCCAGACGTGTTCGACTCAGCCTTCAACCCACGTCGCGTATGATCATCGTCTCTGAACGTTTCAGAATCCGATCATCACGCGAACAGCAGGCCGTCCGAGAATCACCAACGTTCGATCAACATCAAACGTTTCTGATGATTCCGACCATTGTTCAAACCCTAACGCGAATTATCAAATTAAAGCATTCAAGATTCGATTTCTTGCATCAAAGACTCGGTTTCTTTCATACAAAGATTCGGTCTTTTTCATACAAAGAATCGGTTTCTTGCATACAAATATCCAGGATTCGTTTTTCATTCATATATCATATATATAATCAAACACGAAGAAGCCTAATTTAAACGCACGTTGAGTTGGCTCGATGCCCTTTGTAGGGATCCGTACAACGGCGGATTAAAATTTCTACGAATCCGTCGAGGATCACTCGGCGCGTTTAAATCAAGGCTAAGGAATCCGGATATTACCTTTTAGGAACTCGTTCGTGGTTTCTTCTTCGTTGAACAGGTGGGCTACCTCCTCGATCGAGAAGACGACTCTTAGAATCCTCTTCCTCTCTTTGGTATCCACACGAACAATCCTCGTACACGGCTACGGCGGCGTGCAGCGCCTCTTTTGCGTCTCTCTCTGTTTTCACTCTAGGGTTTCTCGCGGCTTTTTAGAATACGCTCGACTGAAAGTCCCATAGGTTTCTAAAACCTGTTCGGCGTATTTAATACAAAATTAATCGTATTAACTTTTTTTTGAATTCAAACTTTAGATCTGGATTAAATATATATTAATTAAATCTATCCGATAGATCTAATATAATAATATTTATTTAATCGAATTAAAACCAGATCTGAAATTTCGAATTCAAATCTAGATTAAAAACAGTTAATCAAATCTATCGATAGATTTAATCCAACCTATTTATTTAATCCAAATTCAAAAGCCTTGATTTAATTTATCTCAATAAATTAAATCCAGAAATGATATCTATCTATTTATTTAAATCGAGATACTAATATCTCAATTTAAATTAAATAGACAATAATATCTTTATTCGAAAATTAAATGAGATACAATATCTCGGTTTGTTTTAGATATTTAATTTATCAAATAAATTAAACATAAAACAAATAATATAATAATAATATTCTAATCTCAATTAAAATAATATCATTATATTATTTTCGAATTTAAATATATATATATATATATTTACCCAGATTAAACTCAGTATTCATTAATCTCAGATTAATCTGAGATTCAATGAACCTGGACACTTTTACCCGTGTTGGATTATTCTTGTGTGCGACCCTGCAGGCCCATATGAGATTGGCAGTGGGCCAACACTGTGTCAGCCCACAAATCGCAAGCGGCCTCTAGCAAGACATTGCGACTACCCAATTCACATGGGGATCGATGACACGATACACCTATCGTACAACCATGTCACGTCCCTTTTTGTCACGCGATAATTTGGTCAAGGATGAGGCATGGAGAATGTCAACTTCCTTTTCTTGACCACTACTTTCTCGATTCTCGAGTTAGTCTAATAAGTGAAATGGAAACTCCTTTCCATCACGATACGGCCGTACATTTCTTAGACTCGCTCATCGAGGGCCCGATATTATCTCTCTACAAATGTGAGGGACAAATTCCATCTTGACCATTCACATCCCTCCGCATGAAAACCATTGATCCCGATCCTAGCCTTTATCATCACCCGGTCAAAGGTGACTTTTGACTAGGTCAAAGGTCAGTGACTCATCATGTAGGAATCCATGATGATCTCAGGTCATAGGGCGTCGTGGCGGTTATACATGAGATAAGCTTATGACTAGATCCATGCGGCTTTCTCATAGTGGGTCGGTCCAGCACCTTGTACTCTTACAAGTGCCCATGACTTTGATTCGTATCTCCATACCTTATCAAAGTCATCATGTCTTATTTGGTCTTAACTCATCTTCGCTCCGCGTAGATGACCGACCGAGACATTTAGGATAATCTATAAGATATATCCAGGGATATAGTTATCACCATAAACATGCGTATGTAGTGATAACTTAATGGAGAACAATGACTTGCCCCTAGGGCATAATTTCCAACAGATGTGTGTTGCCATTTATGCCCCTAAAAATCAGATTCCTTGGCTGCCCTTGATGATGGTTTTTGGAGTTACTTGGTGTAGGTTTCTGTCCAATAATTAAAATGACACTTCAGGGGTAAAATGGTCATTTTGCTCTGCTTTTTCTCCAAGTCAGTGGGACCCACGTTGGGTGCCCATAAATGATGTCATTAATGTCCATGTGGGGTCATAATTACAAGTCATTCCTCTTGTCATGTCAGATTCAAATTGTATGGTCCAGATTAATCATGATTATTTTATTTTCTCTCTTCATTATTACCTTATGTGACCCTTGCCTTGCTCTCCAAGTCACTTTTCTATCTCCTTTGGCCCACCATGTGATGCCATCTCCTGCTTCTGGGAGTCTAGGCTCGACTCTGGAAACCCCTAACCGGTCCCACTGAGCTGCTTTTTGCTGATACACTTTCCCTTGGGACTTATGCCACTCAGTTGGACTTGTGTAGGGCCGGATCAACAATCTCTTCTCCCTGACCACAGGTGGCCGAAATACAGTGCCTTGGGGAGCAAGAAATCCATATCTCAACACCTCATAATTACCTTGTACTACGTGCTACCGAAAATCCAACTTCTGACCCCGAAACGCCACACTTGTCCTGAAAATCATCATTACCTTTGACTTTTGCTTGGCTTCTTGAATACTCTTCCCTTCTTATTTCCTCCAAAAATAAAGGACATCTATGACTGCCTTGAAAGTGCCATATACTTACTTATACCGACATATTTTCGCTCAACAAATTGTCCTACACCTCTGGACAAAGAAGTTAGGTGGCATCTTTTCCACCAGATTTACACTGTATAGGCTTTTTGTGCCCCTTTTTCATTGGCACTTTAATTCCACGGCTTATACATACTAGGTCCACTGACCCGTATGGCCGAGTTACTTAGTCCTAGAGAGGCTTCCTAACTCTCAACATTCTTGGGACTCTTCCCGAACTGGGCTTACTCGTCTGCCTACTTTAAGCTTGTTCTCAATGCTCAGGGTCCAAAATTTGGGATGTTACAAAAGGAGTAACCTCAAGAAGTGTAGAAGATGAGGGAACTGATGAAGGCATAAAAGGCTTAGAGTGCAACTTGATTCCTAGATCGTCCAACGTCCTATCAATCCTAAAAACTTGTCGTTGAGACGAAATTTCCTTATGTATCACACTGCTGGTCAAAAAGAACCTGAATCTTCGAGTACACATGTTGTTCCATACTTGTTAACCCACTTGGAAGAAAGTAATCATCTTTTGGTTGGTTTGATGCAAAACCCTATCTTGGCATTGATAGTGGCAAACTGAGCAGAAATGGACTTAATCAGAGGGGCCAAAGTAGCCTGAAGGGCTTGGCCAATAGAAGTAGCAGCAAATGATGGAGCGGAGCAGAAGCAATCGGAGATCCGGCTTGAGAAAATTATGCCTCATCTAGGGTTGCTTTGGAGGTAGAAGGCACAAATTGCTTTACTACTAGTTTCTTTTCTTTCTTCTTGGCCTTACTAGTGGCCTCAGTGAAGGAAATCTTCATTCGGATTATATGTTCCTTTCCAAATCTCAAAGGAAACACAGTCTTATCATTAGTTAAGTGCCAATTAATGCGCCATTATTCTTGAACCCTAATTAGGGTGTTGGCTGAAAAGTTCATACGACACTTTTAGTCTTGATTTTTTTGCGCCAACATACAAAAACCATAAGGTGTTGGCTGAAATATTAAGCTCTCTTGAAACAAAAGAAAGTTTTGGCCAAAGCACTAAGAAAAGGGGCAAGAGGTGTCATCCATAAGCAGTGGCGGAGCCAAGATTTTGAACGACGGTGGGCGAGAATATGAAATATTATATCAGAAATAAAAATACTGAAAATACAATACAGACCTAATATATAAAAAATTAAGAGAAATATATTATAGAAATTAAGATAACTTCACTTGACTCTTACTCTACGTGTTTTCATATTGCTAAACTCATCTATAATTGAATCTGTGCTAAAACTCAAAACAATTTCTTTTTCAATGTATGTAATCAAAGAATCATCAAGAAATTGGTCTTCCATTCTATTTCGAAGTCTGTTCTTGATTATCTTCATAGCAGAGAAAGATCTTTCAGTAGTTGCTGTAGAAATTGGAAGAATGAGTACAAGGCATTCACTCTATCAATAAGAGGGTAAATAATGGACTTTCCAGTTCTTGCTAGCCCTTAACATAATTCAGATGTAGTTGATAAATCAATCAAATCTGGATGTTTGGGAATGTCATGTTGGAAATTATGCCCTAGAGGCAAGTCATTGTTCTCCATTAAGTTATCACTTCATTCGCATGTTTATAGTGATAACTGCATCCCTGGATATATCTTATAGATTATCCTAAATGTCCCGGTCGGTCATCTACGCGGGGAGCGAAGATGAGATAAGACCGATATGACTTTGATGAGGTATGGAGATACGAATCAAAGTCATGGACACTTGTAAGAGTACAAGGTCTTGGACCGACCCACTATGAGAAAGCTGCATGGATCTAGTCATAAGCTTATCTCATGTATAACCGCGTCATGACGCCCTATGACCTGAGATCATCATGGATTCCTACATGATGAGTCACTAGTCTTTGACCTAGTCAAAAGTCACCTTTGACCGAGTGATGATAAAGGCTTGGATTGGGATCAGTGGTTTTCATGCGGAGAAATGTGAATGGTCAAGATGAAATTTGTCCCTCACATTTGTAGAGAGATAATACAGGGCCCCTCGATGAGTGAGTCTAACAAAAGGGACGTGACATGGTTGTGCGATAGGTTGTATCGTGTCATCAATCCCCATATGAATTGGGTAGTCGCAATGTCTTGCTAGAGGCCGCTTGCGACTTGTGGGCTGGTACAGTATTGGCCCACTGCCAATCTCATATGGGCCTGCAGGGTCGCACACAAGAATAACCCAACACGAGCAAAAGTGTCCAGATTCATTGAATCTTAGATTAATCTAAGATTTAATGAATACTTAATTTAATCTGGGGTGAATATATATATTTATATATATATATTAAATTCAAAATTAATATACATTAATATTATTAATAGAGATTATAAAATTAATATATATAATATTTGTTTTATATTTAATTTATTTAATAAATTAATATCTAAAACAAATAGAGATATTGTATCTCATTTAATTTTTGAATAAAGATATCATATATCTATTTAATTTAAATTGAGATATGGTATCTCAGATTTAATTAAATAGATAGATATCATTTCTCGGATTTAATTTATAGAGATAAATTAAATCGAAAGCTTTTGATTCGGATTAAATAAATATATTACATTAGATCTATCAGATAGATTGAATTAATGTATTTTTTAATCAAAATTCAAAATTTGAATTTCAGATCTGGCTTTTAATTCAGATTAAATAAATGTATTAGATTAGATCTATTAGATAGATTTATTAATATATTTTAATCCAGATTTAAAATTCGAATTTCAAAATTAATGAGGATTAATTTTATATAATACGCTGATCGGGTTTGTAAAAGGACTACGGGACTTTTTGTCGAGCGTATTACAGAAAGCCGCGAGAAATCCTAGAGTGAAATTGAGAGAGATGCAAAACTAAAAGGTGCTAGCACGCCGCAATCGGGTTCGGGAATTATTCATGTGGATACCAGTAGAGGAAGCCGATTCTAAGAGTCAACTTTTGCTGATCGAGAAGGTAGCCCACCAGTTCAAGTCGAAGGAGACTCGTACAGTTTTGGCACGTAGGTAATTTTTGGATTCCCTTAGCCTTAATCTAAACGCTATTGAGCGATCCTTGCACGGGATCCGTAAAGTTTTTAATCCGCTGCGTGTATGGATCCCAACAGTGGCATCAGAGCCAACTCAACGTGCGTTTAAATTAGGCTTTTTCATGTGATTATATATATGTTTGATATATATGAAAAATCGAATCCTTATGCTTTGTGTCTAAGTTCGTATTAGGGTTTCAGTCGGATCTCTAGAACGGTGCCGCGGCCGCTTCGTACGGTTTTGAATTGTTCAGAACGTCGAACGCTGGAGACATTGGGGTCGGAATCGTCAGACAAGCTCGATGATGATCGAACGTCGGTGATTCTCAGATGACCTGTTACGTTCGCGTATAGATCAGATTCTGAAACGTTCAGAAATTCTGATCAGATTCTGAAACGCTCGCGTAGGGACCAGCTGATTGCTCGTAGCGCGAGAATTGAAATCATGATATGTTATATAATTATATAATATAGTATCATGATTTATATTATATATATTATATAATATAATAAATCTAATTTATATTATATTATATAATTATATAATATAGTATCATGTTTTAAATTCTCTAATTTATATTATATTATATAATACATATAATATAATAAATTCTCTAATTTATATTATATTATATAATTATATAATATAATATAAATTCTTAATTTATATTATATTATATAATATTATATAATATAATAAATTCTCCAATTTATATTATATTATATAATTATATAATATAGTATCATGTTTTAAATTCTCTAATTTATATTATATTATATAATAAATATAATATAATAAATTCTCCAATTTATAAAGCGAACAGCCAGGTTATATGCTCAAATATAGAGAAGATAGGGTATGACGATACTATAACCAACCATCAAGCCTCAGGGGTTGACCAAATATGATCCGGGTCATGGAAGGATACCTGTCCTTTTTCATACTTTTACAGAGAGTAAAACGTCTCTCAGACCTTCCTCCTTCAGACCATATTCAGCACAGCCTTTCTTCGTTTCCTACTGGAGGCGTAATCTAAAACTTGATTTTATGGCTCTTATATGATCATAACCAAACCTTAGCCTTATTTGAGCAAATAACTATGTGTGTCTTACGTGAACCATGACTAATAAATTGCTGATAATATTACTCCCTAATTTGATCCCTTTAGAAAATTAAAAAGACATACCTTAAACTTGTTCCACAAATATTTGAAGTAAGCTTCAAAAAAGGAAATGATTAAACTGCTTGAATTTTATTTCTCAGGACAAGTGTGTATAAGAGTGATATGATCCCCAAAAGGAAAGGATGATTGGATCAACTAGGAAAGGAATTTCGCACCAGAAATTCAGCCTCCAAAGTGTCCTTAAAGAATAGAAAGTATCTAACGCTATAGACCTTGGATTCGAACGCTTCTAAAACGAGGTGAAAGATGGTTTTCTGAAACACGATTTTAACTCAAGAAACACCGAAAAAGGATAAGGGAATTTGGAGATACGAAACCAAGAAATTTTGAACGAAAACTGGTAGGCGCCACAATTCCAAAGAATTGATAAGCCCAAGAACGCCATAAGGATTGATGCCCTTGATAAGTTCAGAGATTCTCAAAAGAACCCTAGAGAAGCTTGTCTCTCAACTGAAAAGGTTAACTCTTCATTCAAATCTGCCGTCCCAAAAGCTATGGTGTTCCCTTATATAGTGGACAACACCCATATTAAATTTAACCTAAATCTGCTTACACACAAAGCCCAATAAGCGAGCCCAATAAGCCTTATTACAAAAGTTTAACTAAATGACTAAAAGATAAAACTAAGTGCAGAATTTGGGCCAAGTAAATTGAAGCCTTCATGCATATCCATTGAGGCTTATTCTTCTTCGGCCTCTTCTTCCTTTAGACTTGGGCTTGTCTCAAGTAAGGTGGTCACCAGGAGATTTAGGGCCTCTTTAGCCTTTTTAGCTTTTGCTCTTGTCATTGGGCCTCCAAGACCTCGTATGTCCTCCAAGTTTGTTGCCTTGGTCATGCCGCCTCCTATGTCCTCATCATTCCCTCCTTCTTCAGAAGAATTTGTCCTCAAATTATAATCCTCTTCTCCTGCATCAAAAAGGGACAAATCAGCCACATTAAAAGTAGCGCTTACACCATACTCACCAGGGAGATCTATTTTATAGGCATTATCATTAATCTTGGATAGCATTTGGAAAGGACCATCTCCCCTTTGTTGAAGCTTAGATTTCCTTTGGGCAGGAAACCTCTCTTTTCTCAAATGAACCCAGACCCAATCACCTGGGTTAAACACTACCTTTTTCCTTCCTCTGTTTGCTGGCCTGACGTAACTCTCTACCTTTTTTTCAATGTTTTCCTTTACCTTCTCTTGTAGTTTCCGCACATATTCAGCCTTACTCTTACCATCTTTATACTGAAAAATAGAGTTCTTAGGCAAAGGCATAAAATCAAGAGGAGTGAGAGGGTTTAAGCCATAAACAATTTAAAAAGGAGAATAATGAGTAGCTCCTGGAATGAGATCAATTTGATGTTCTATGCCTCTTAGAGGTGGTAGTCCGTGAGATACCTCTTTAGGAAAAACATCTTTAAATTCCTGCAACAAATTAGAAACCTCATTTGGAAGAGAGTTAGTAGGACTTGCATCTGTAAAATTATTCTCTTTACTCAAAAGTAAGAGCATTGACTTTTTCGAATGCATTGTCTTTTTCACCTCTTTTTCTTTTTTTTTTTCTTGCTCTCTTCCACTCTCTTTTCTCTCTTGCTTTCTTTTTTCTCTCATTTTTAAATTATCCTCACTAACTTCTCTTGGTGTCAAAGGTGCAAGAATAGTCTTGCGTTCTTTATGTACAAAAGAGAACTTGTTGGTGCAACCATCATGCATAACTTTCTTATCATATTGCCAAGGTCTCCCAAGAAGCAAATGACAAGCCTCCATTGGTACCACATCACATAAAACTGTATCATCATACTTTCCTACGGAGAAGTTCACCTCCACTTGTTTGCTTACGGTCACTTCACCATCCTCACTAAGCCATTGAAGCTTGTGTGGCAGCGGGTGAGGTTTGGTTCCAAAGCCCAATTTAGACACCATTCTAGCACTTGCAACATTGGTACAACTCCCTCCATCAATAATTAAAGAACATACCTTTCCTTGGATAAGGCATCTACTATGAAAGATGTTCTCTCTTTGACTATCATCCATGTCTTTTGCTTGGTTACCCAACATCCTTCTTACCATCAACAAATCTCCTTCTGGAATTATTTCTTCAATATACTCATCTTCATCATCATGTGAGGCAGAATCTGAAGAAGACTCACTAGTAAGCTCTCCATCCTCTTTAAGTAACATAGTCTTCTTAGTAGGACATTAGAAGCTATGTGACCTCTCCCCAAACACTTGAAGCATTTTATTTCACTACTCCTTGTCTTTTTAGGGATCTTATTGGATTTAGTTTGAGTCCTTTGAGGTGTAGCGAGTGGGATTGCTTGATGAAGAACCTCCCTCCTTCTTATTTCTATCCTTCCGGCTTGAAGAATTAAAATTTGAAGAGTTTTTCCTCATAAAACCCTTTCTCTTGAGTTGTTGTTCTACCTTACTAGCTTGTTGCACTAAATCCTCCAACTCCACATAATTTTGCAACTCCACAACATCCCTTATATCACTATTCAGCCCATGCAAGAAACGTGCCATAGTAGCCTCCGTTCTTCACTAATATTTGCTCTAATCAAGGACACCTCCATCTCTTTATAATACTCATCTACACTCGATGAGGACATAGGAGGCGGCATGACCAAGGCAACAAACTTGGAGGACATACAAGGTCTTGGAGGCCCAATGACAAGAGCAAAAGCTAAAAAGGCTAAAGAGGCCCTAAATCTCCTGGTGACCACCTTACTTGAGACAAGCCCAAGTCTAAAGGAAGAAGAGGCCAAAATGATACACTTAATTCAGATTGAAGACCTTGAAGAATAAGCCTCAATGGATATGCATGAAGGCTTCAATTTACTTGGCCCAAATTCTGCACTTAGTTTTATCTTTCTTACATTTAGTTAAACTTTTGTAATAAGGCTTATTGGGCTTATTGGGCTTTGTGTGTAAGCATATTTAGGTTAAACTTAATATGGATGTTGTCCACTATATAAGGGAACACCATAGCTTTTGAGACGGAGATTTGAATTGAAGAGTTAACCTTTTTGGTTGAGAGACAAGCTTCTCTAGGGTTCTTTTGAGAATCTCGAACTTATCAAGGGCATCAATCCTTGTGCGCGTTCTTGGGCTTATCAATTCTTTGGAATTGTGTTTCGCCAAATTCGTAGTTCTAATCCATAAACTTAGTTTTCGTTCTAAATTTCTTGGTTTTCGTATCTCCAGATTCCCTTATCCTTTTTCGGTGTTTCTTGAGTCAAAATCGTGTTTCAGAAAGCCATCTTTCACCTCGTTTTGGAATCACTCAATCCGAGGTCTGTAGCGTGAGATACGTTTGTTCTTATCAGACGCGTTTGGAGGCTGAATTTCTGGTGCGAAATTCCTTTCCTAGTTGATCCAATCATCCTTTTCTTTCGGGAATCATATCATCTGGTATCAGAGCAAAGGTTCTAGGATTGGAATTGGGTTATCTTTTCTCGATTGTTTACATCCAATCTGGTCACACATTTGGTAACCCTAGTCCCTAAAATTTGTGTCTTTGATTTTTGAATTGCAATTCTGTTTTAGCCGTTGTTGTTTGTTCCTAATTTGTTCTTTCAATCTTTTGGTTGTTTTTCTTTCAATTTCTTGTTCAGTTCACATATTTCTGCACTTGGTTCTTGGTGTTCATCCCTTGTTCATCATTGTTCTTGAATTGTAATCCTTTCAATTCATGTTTCTTGAGTAGTGTGTTGTTAGTGTGTTAAGTAATAGCTCAGTTTGTGGGGAATTCTATCTAATTTAGTTCTGAATTAGTACAATTTCAAAGTTTGATTCCAAAATCACAAATTCCTTTGTTGAAGAATCAGGTGTTATAAAAGAAAAAAAAGAACGAAAAAAAAAAAAAAAAAAAAAAAGGGAACGAAAAAAAAGGAAAAAAAAAAAGAAAAAAAAAATACTATACAGCACCTTGCTATTCAATTACACACACTACTACGTGTGAATCAAGTCCAAAGTGTCTTCCTTGAATAATTCCTCCAAATTGTTTTGGGTTTTCTTTGTCTTGTCTTCTTTGACATCTTTTCCAATTTGTATTGAGTCACCACCAATTCTAGAGTTTGGGATTGTACTCTTGAGTGTTCTTGGAGATTCTGTTAAGAACTTAAAGAGAGCTATTGAGTGGTAAAAGGCAAGAGAGCACACTACACAAAAGCCTTATAGAGAGCAACAAACACGAGTGATACATTTTTAAGAGTGTAAACACGTGAGCGAGTGGTGAGGTCCTATTACTTTTGTTCTTTTCCTTGAATTATATGGCGGGTACAGGTGGTGAAGGTGTTCCTCCTCCTATAGGAGATAACAGATTGCTAATTGAAGCCATTACAACTCAAATGCAAAGGATGATGAGGGAACACACGAGAGGAGTTATATGAGAGAATGGAGAGAATAGAAAATCGGGGAATCATGATGAAGATAGACAGAGAGGGAGGGATGAAAGAAGGAGAAGAAGAGATAATGAGAATGATGCTAGAGAGGATAGAATTAAGGGAGTGAAGCTTAATATACCATCTTTTAAAGGAAAAAGTGATCCGGAGGCCTATTTAGAGTGGGAAATGAAGATTGAGCACTTATTTGCATGTCACAATTATGCGAAGAGAAGAAAATGAAGGTGGCAGCCATGGAGTTTAGTGATTATGCTCTCATTTGGTGGGACCAATTGCAAAAGGAGAGGGTGAGATATGAAGAACCATTGGTGGATAGTTGGGTGGAGATGAAAAGGCTAATGAGAAGAAGATTTGTTCCTTCCCATTATCATCGAGACCTTCACAATAAACTTCAAAGACTCACACAAGGTAACAAGAGTGTAGATGAGTATTATAAAGAGATGGAGGTGTCCTTGATTAGAGCAAATATTAGTGAAGAACGGGAGGCTACTATGGCACGTTTCTTGCATGGGCTGAATAGTGATATAAGGGATGTTGTGGAGTTGCAAAATTATGTGGAGTTGGAGGATTTAGTGCAACAAGCTAGTAAGGTAGAACAACAACTCAAGAGAAAGGGTGTCATGAGGAAAAACTCTTCAAATTTTAATTCTTCAAGTTGGAAGGATAGAAATAAGAAGGAGGGAGGTTCTTCATCAAGCAATCCCACTACTACACCTCAAAGGACTCAAACTAAATCCAATGAGATCCCTAAAAGACAAGGAGTAGTGAAATAAAATGCTTCAAGTGTTTGGGGAGAGGTCACATAGCTTCAGAATGTCCAACTAAGAAGACTATGTTACTTAAAGAGGATGGAGAGCTTACTAGTGAGTCTTCTTCAGATTCTTCCTCACATGATGATGAAGATGAGTATATTGAAGAAATAATTCCAGAAGGAGATTTGTTTATGGTAAGAAGGATGTTGGGTAGCCAAGCAAAAGACATGGATGATAGTCAAAGAGAGAACATCTTTCATACTAGATGCCTTATCCAAGGAAAGGTATGTTCTTTAATTATTGATGGAGGAAGTTGTACCAATGTTGCAAGTGCTAGAATGGTGTCTAAATTGGGCATGGAAACCAAACCTCACCCGCTGCCATACAAGCTTCAATGGCTTAGTGAGGATGGTGAAGTGACCGTAAGCAAACAAGTGGAGGTGAACTTCTCCGTAGGAAAGTATGATGATACAGTTTTATGTGATGTGGTACCAATGGAGGCTTGTCATTTGCTTCTTGGGAGACCTTGGCAATATGATAAGAAAGTTATGCATGATGGTTGCACCAACAAGTTCTCTTTTGTACATAAAGAACGCAAGACTATTCTTGCACCTTTGACACCAAGAGAAGTTAGTGAGGATAATTTAAAAATGAGAGAAAAAAGAAAGCAAGAGAGAAAAGAGAGTGGAAGAGAGCAAGAGAAAAAAAAGAGAAAAAGAGAGAAAAGCACCAAACTTGTTTATAAAAGAAAAAGAGGTGAAAAAGGCAATGCATTTGAAGAAGCCAATGCTCTTACTTTTGAGTAAAGAGAATAATTTTACAGATGCAAGTCCTACTAACTCTCTTCCAAATGAGGTTTCTAATTTGTTGCAGGAATTTAAAGATGTTTTTCCTAAAGAGGTACCTCACGGACTACCACCTCTAAGAGGCATAGAACATCAAATTGATCTCATTCCAGGAGCTTCATTGCCTAACAGGCCAGCCTATAGGAGTAACCCCAAGATACCAAGGAGATTCAAAGACAAGTTGGAGACTTGATGCAAAAAGGGTGGGTGCAAGAAAGCTTAAGTCCATGTGCAGTTCCTAGTCATTCTAGTACCTAAGAAAGATGGAACATGGAGGATGTGCACTGATTGTAGAGCCATCAATAACATCACGGTAAAGTATAGACATCCCATTCCTAGATTGGATGATTTATTGGATGAATTGCATGGTGCTTGTTTCTTCTCTAAAATTGATTTAAGGAGTGGATACCATCAAATTAGGGTTAGAGAAGGGGATGAATGGAAAACAGCTTTTAAAACTAAATATGGGCTGTATGAATGGTTGGTTATGCCATTTGGTTTAACTAATGCTCCTAGTACCTTCATGAGATTAATGAATCATGTGTTAAGGGAATTTTTAGGGAAATTTGTTGTGGTGTATTTTGATGATATTTGATTTATAGCAAATCCTATGATGATCATCTTGTGCATGTGAGGTGTGTTTAGAAGCTCTTAGGCATGAGAAATTGTATGCTAACATGGAAAAATGTGTGTTATGCATAGACCATGTAGTTTTTCTTGGTTTTGTTGTTAGCTCACAAGGAGTGCAGGTTGATCAAGAGAAGGTGAAAGCTATTCAAGAGTGGCCAACTCCTAAGAATGTAAGTGAGGTAAGAAGCTTTCATGGGTTAGCTAGTTTCTATAGGAGGTTTGTCAAAGACTTTAGTACAATAGCTACACCTTTGACTGAAGTGATTAAAAGGCATGTTGGTTATAAATGGGGGGAAAAACAAGAGCAAGCCTTTGCTGCCCTCAAGGAAGAATTAACCAATGCACCTATTCTTGCTTTGCCTAATTTTGCCAAGTCATTTGAAATTGAATGTGATGCATCCAATGTGGGGATAGGGGCTGTTTTGATGCAAGAAGGGCATCCCATTGCTTATTTTAGTGAAAAATTGAATGGGGCTGCTCTTAATTATTCCACATATGATAAGGAGTTGTATGCATTAGTAAGGGCTTTGCAAACTTGGCAACACTATCTCTTGCCCAAAGAGTTTGTCATCAATAGTGACCATGAGTCCTTAAAGTATTTAAAAGGACAAGGCAAGCTTAACAAAAGGCATGCCAAATGGGTAGAGTTCTTGGAGCAGTTTCCTATGTGATCAAGCACAAGAAAGGTACGTCTAATGTGGTTGCAGATGCACTCTCAAGAAGGTATGCTCTATTCTCTACTCTTGAAACTAAGTTCATTGGCTTTGATCATATTAAGGCATTGTATGAGCATGATCCAGACTTTGCACAAATCTATAAAACTTGTGTGCATGCTGCTCAAAATGGATTCTTTAGGCATAATGATTACTTGTTTAAAGAAAAGAGATTGTGTGTTCCTAAAAGTTCCATTAGGGAATTACTTGTGACGGAGGCACACGGGGGGGGGGACTAATGAGACATTTTGGGATCCAAAAGACTCTAGACATGCTGCATGAACATTTTTATTGGCCACACATGAAGCGTGATGTACATAAATTGTGTGAAAGATGCATTGTATGTAAGCGCAAGTCTAAGTCTAAATTATTGCCTCATGGGTTGTATACTCCTTTGCCTATTCCAGATTGCCCTTGGATTGATATTTCTATGGATTTTGTGTTAGGACTACCTCGGTCTAAAAATGGCAAAGATTCTATTTTTGTTGTGGTGGACGGGTTTTCTAAGATGGCACATTTTATCCCGTGCAAAAAGGTTGATGATGCAATCCACATTGCTGATTTGTTCTTCAAGGAAGTGGTAAGACTCCATGGGCTTCCAAGAAGCATTGTCTCGACCGTGATACTAAATTCTTAAGTCATTTTTGGAGGACATTATGGAGTAAGCTGGGAACTAAACTTCTCTTTTCTACTACTTGTCATCCACAAACTGATGGCCAGACTGAGGTAGTGAATAGAACTCTTTCTTCTCTTTTGAGGGCTGTAATTAAAAAGAATATCAAGTCATGGGAACAATGTTTGCCCCACGTTGAGTTTGCATATAATAGGGCTGTTCATAGTGCTACTCATTATTCTCCTTTTGAAATTGTTTATGGCTTAAACCCTCTCACTCCTCTTGATTTGTTGCCTTTGCCTAACAACTCGTTTTTCAGCATAAAGATGGTAAGAGTAAGGCTGAATATGTGCGGAAACTACATGAGAAGGTAAAGGCAAACATTGAAAAAAGGTAGAGAGTTACATCAAGCAAGCGAACAAAGGAAGGAAAAAGGTAGTGTTTGAACCAGGTGATTGGGTTTGGGTTCATTTGAGAAAAGAGAGGTTTCCTTCCCAAAGGAAATCTAAGCTTCAACAAAGGGGAGATGGTCCTTTCCAAGTGCTATCCAAGATTAATGATAATGCCTATAAAATAGACCTCCCTGGTGAGTATGGTGTAAGTGCTACTTTTAATGTGGCTGATTTGTCCCTTTTTGATGTAGGAGATGAGGATTACAATTTGAGGACAAATTCTTCTAAAGAAGGAGGGAATGATGAGGACATGGGAGGCGGATTGACCAAGGCAACAAACTTGGAGGACATACAAGGTCTTGGAGGCCCAATGACAAGAGCAAAAGCTAAAAAGGCTAAAGAGGCCCTAAATCTCCTGGTGACCACCTTACTTGAGACAAGCCCAAGTCTAAAGGAAGAAGAGGCCAAAATGATACACTTAATTCAGATTGAAGACCTTGAAGAATAAGCCTCAATGGATATGCATGAAGGCTTCAATTTACTTGGGCCAAATTCTGCACTTAGTTTTATCTTTCTTACATTTAGTTAAACTTTTGTAATAAGGCTTATTGGGCTGGCTTATTGGGCTTTGTGTGTAAATTTTTAGGTTAAACTTAATATGGATGTTGTCCACTATATAAGGGAACACCATAGCTTTTGAGACGGCAGATTTGAATGAAGAGTTAACCTTTTTGGTTGAGAGACAAGCTTCTCTAGGGTTCTTTTGAGAATCTCTCGAACTTATCAAGGGTTTCAATCCTTGTGGCGTTCTTGGCTTATCAATTCCTTGGAATTGTGGCGCCTACAGTTTTCGTTCTAAATTTCTTGGTTTTGTATCTCCAGATTTCCTTATCGTTTTCCGGTGTTTCTTGAGCCAAATTCGTAGTTCAGAAAGCTATCTTTCTGCTCGTTTTGGAATCACTTGAATCCAAGGTCTGTAGCGCGAGATACATTCTGTTCTTTCAGGACGCTACAGTTTTCGTTCCATATTTCTTGGTTTCGTAACTCCTGATTCCCTTATTCTTTTTCGGTGTTTCTTGAGTCAAAATCGTGTTTCAGAAAGCTAACTTTCACCTCGTTTTGGAATCACTCAATTCTGAGGTCTGTAGCGTGGGATACGTTTGATTCTTATCAGACGCGTTGGTGGTGAATTTCCAGCGCGAATTTCCAGCGATCCAAATTCCATTCCTAGCGATCCAATCATCCTATTGATTTCGAAAGGGAATCATATCAGATTCGAACACTTCTAAAACGAGGTGAAAGATGGTTTTCTGAAACATGATTTTAACTCAAGAAACACCAAAAAAGGATAAGGGAATTTGGAGATACGAAACCAAGAAATTTCGAACGAAAACTGGTAGGCGCCACAATTCCAAAGAATTGATAAGCCCAAGAACGCCACAAGGATTGATGCCCTTGATAAGTTCAGAGATTCTCAAAAGAACCCTAGAGAAGCTTGTCTCTCAACCAAAAAGGTTAACTCTTCATTCAAATCTGCCATCCCAAAAGCTATGGTGTTCCCTTATATAGTGGACAACACCCATATTAAGTTTAACCTAAATATGCTTACACACAAAGCCCAATAAGCGAGCCCAATAAGCCTTATTACAAAAGTTTAACTAAATGACTGAAAAATAAAACTAAGTGCAGAATTTGGGCTAAGTAAATTGAAGCCTTCATGCATATCCATTGAGGCTTATTCTTCTTCGGCCTCTTCTTCCTTTAGACTTGGGCTTGTCTCAAGTAAGGTGATCACCAGGAGATTTAGGGCCTCTTTAGCCTTTTTAGCTTTTGCTCTTGTCATTGGGCCTCCAAGACCTCGTATGTCCTCCAAGTTTGTTGCCTTGGTCATGCCGCCTCCTATGTCCTCATCAAAGAGAGTAGTAATGTGAGTGATATCTCAAAGAGTTGCTGATCGATAGGCGTGGTTTACAATGAAGGGTTACAAGGCTTTTATAGACAGACGACATACCGACTGCTTCCTATGCTAGACTGATACAAGACACGTGAAAGAATATATTGCAAGACATAATAATAGGTCTAAGACGTAAAGTTGAAAACCTAAAAAGCAAATCCTATAAGATGCCTAAAGCAAAAAGCAAGTAACATGCATGCGTATCATGCAACTTTGAAAAGTAAGATACTATTTACTATTTCGTCTTTTTGTGTTTTTTTTTTTTTTTACAAAATTTGTACATTGTCAGCAAAAGTTTCATCGAACACGTTGCATCTCCATTTTTGAACTCCTTTGCTTTTTTAGATTCCGAATTAGCCTGTCAGCACTTTGTCGGTGTCGGCAAGCTTTTTCCTTGTCATCTTCCATTTGTCTTCGAATCTTCAAAGGACACCGAGATCTACTTAGGATCTTCAATATCTTGCATGGCTTTTTCTCTTTCTTCACAAAACTTACACCTGTGATTAAAGTACTCTGCCAAGAGATTACATATCTTCTTCTTTGTGTTTTCTGAATTTTCCATCTTGTTGTTCCTGAGTCGATCATACCATTGCACGAACAAAAGCTGGTCATGTGAAGTTTTTCCAAGTGCTACAATTATTGTTGTTAAACCACAATAATACACCCATTGCTTTTCAGTGTTAATTGCTCTTTTCATTCTTGAAAGATAATATGATAATTCTGAGCTCTAATATTAGACATTTTGTTCTGAAATTCCTCATCATCTTCAAGGTCTTCTTTTATCTCAGCATCCGTCTCTATGGGCTTCTTTGTCATTCCAAACTTGATTAAAGTAATCGAAGGATAATACTTTTCTGGTGTAGTTTCTCGAACTGTGGAATAAAATCTAATATAAACATTGTGTTGCGTTACAACTCCAACATATGTTTTAGTTGCTGCTTGCAAGGCTTGTGGTAATTCTTTAACCACGGAGGATTAAGATTCTTGGGCAAATAAATAGCATGTAACATTCCATATTGGTATAAGATTTTTATCAGTCCGGTGAAGTTCTGGGTAGGCTACAACTTTGTTAAAAGCAAAATGAGAGGCATATTTAACATGTGGATCTGAAATCTCCATTCTTCTAGTTTTTCGACAAGTTTTTTGAAAAATTGATATTTAGAATAAGTGTCAAATGAATTGCTTCTTATAATTCGGGGTTGTGAGGTTGAGGCTTCTATGGCTTTTGCTTTTTCTTTCCTTTGGGCTTCTTCTTGCATTTGGGCTTTAATAATTTCATTAAAAGGAGTTATAGTTTGAAGTGTTTGGGTTGGTGTTTGGGCTTCTTGGGCAGTAGGCCCACCAACATTTTCTTGGGTTTTTTGGGTAGATGACCCGCTAACATTTCCTTGGGTATGGGTAGATGACCCAATTTGAGTGTATGACTCAGTTACAGAGCTTAATTGCATTTCAGTTTGTTTTTCTACTTGAGCAGTACTTACATTTCTTTTTCCATTTTCTTCCAACATCTCTACTCTTTTGAATAGAGTATCAACCTGTTGGTTTAGATGTGCAATACTAATTAAAAGATTTTGTATGGTTGAACCGCATTGACTGTTTAACAGACTAACATTCATTTTTAGAATGTTTAAATCTACTAAAGCTGTCTGGCATCCATTACAAGTCAGATTAGAATTCATTCCCGAGCCGGAACTGGATCCAGCGTTAGATTCCATCTACTCATAAAATCTGCAATAAGATTATTATTTCCTGGCACATATTCAATAACATAATCATAATAAGCCAAATCTCCTTACCATTTAAATAACATTTTATTAGCCAATTTTTCTGTTTTTATTCCTTTATCAAGCCAAGATTTTACTTGTGTATTATCATCCTAATAATAAATTGTGTATTTACAATAAATAATTCAAATTTTTCTACTCCTTTTACTATTGCTAGTAATTCTTTCCAATTTGAATGATATTTCCATTGTGTTTCTAAGAATTTTCCACTCGCATATCTAGTTATAATTTCTTCTCCTTTTTCATTTTCATGATATAATGCTGCTCCCCAATACTGATCAGAGGCATCAGTATAAATTATCCATTTTACATCTTTTTGTAAAGGTATTGTTAATTTTGGTAATTTTTGACAAATTTTCTTTAATTGTTCAATTATCTTAATTGTTTCATTATTCCATTTCCACTCAGTTTTTCTCCTGCTAATTTAGAAATTTTTGAAGTTAATTTTGCTAAATTTGGAACATAATTTCTTACTTGATTAATCAATCCTAAAAATGCTTGTAAATCTTTTTTATTTGTTATTCTACCAAATTCTAAAACTTTTTTACTAATATGATCTTGTAATTCTATTCCATTTGTGGTTATTATCTGACCTAGAAAAGGTATTTCTTGTTTTCTTAATATAGATTTCTTAGGTGATATATTTAAACCTTTTTCTTCAATTAAATCTACAAACTTATTTAAATGTTTTTCATGTTCTTCTTCTTTGTCTGAAAATATTAATATGTCATCTATATGTATTACAGCAAAATCTCTTAAAGGTAATAACAATTTCGATACAAATTCTTGAAATATCTTTTGGGACTATTATGATATCCCATGGGTAACACATTCCATTCATACAAACCTTCGGAAACTTGAAAATTTGTATATTTTTTACTATCTTCTTCCAATTTTACTTGAAAAAATCCTAATTTACAATCAAACTTACTAAATATTTTCTTTCCTCTTATAAGGTTAAATAGTAATTCCATTTTTGGTATTGGATATCTATTCCTAATAGCTATACTATTCAACTTTTTATAATTTATTACCATTCTACTTTTTCCTCTTCTTTCTTCACTAAGTTTTCTGACAATCATTGCTGGTGACGAATATTCCGATCTACTTTCTCTTATTAAATCATATTTTTTCTTTTCATTTATATGCATTACAAATTCTTCTTTATCTTCAGCTGTCTAAGGATAGGGTTTACAGTTTATCTCTTTACTATAATCTTTTAGTTCTATTTTTGCCATCGGTTTAGATTTTTCCCAATGAATTCAAGGATTTTCACTAAAATTTTCTAATATTCTTTGTTCTATAGATTTTTCTTCTCTAATTGTTAATGTTGCTAACATGTGTTCTATTTTACTGGCTCATTATTTTGTAAAAATTGTACTTCTTCTTTATGTTTTTTCTTTTGAAATTTTTCATCTTTCCTTTTATATGGGCTTCTAATTCTTACCCCTATAGCTTGATGTTTACGGGGTGTTGTTAACACTAAAGCTTTTTCTATAAAAGTAAAAGGATAATATTTTTCTAAAAAGTCCAATCCTAATATTATATCACATTGAGGTTCATTATATTGATTTAATTCTTGAATTTTTAACTCATAATTTCGTATTTGTACCATTACATTTTTTGCTTCTAATTCCAACATATATATTTCTCTTCCTACTGATTCCATTCTTATAACTCTACTTTTTCTTTTCCACATTTCTGGTGGTAACACATTATATTTTGCTACGGTTAAATTTGCTCCTGTATCTACTAAAGCATGATATTTTCTAGCTCTGTATTTCTCATAATTAAATTTTATCAATATGTAATATAATGGGCTTTCATTCATATTCTATATAATATTTCCAATCTCTTTTTAAAGGTTTTTCTAGCCATATCTCTTTCACTTATTATTCTTCTAAAAATATCTATGATTGGATGTCTTGGACGTCTAATTTTTATTTTTTCTATTATATTGCTTTGCTCTTTATTTGCTTTATTTATTTTCTTAATTAAAAATCTCATCATTGACTTATCTGTTTCTAAGACTTTAATTATATCATCATTACACTTATAAAATATTTTCCATTCCATTATTTGATTTGGTGGTCTTCCAACCATTCTTCTTTCTTGTATAATACTCGTAATTTTCTTCATATCCTGTTTATCAAATAAATCACTTATTAAACTCTAGATAACAATTCCAATCTTTGTTTTTGTTACGGACCGGCCCAAAAGCCCCAAGTCCATAGCACGGCCCAGATAGAGCCAGGAAGCGTGATCCTCTAATCATAGGTCGAGATCCGGAAATCTCGGCTAGGCAAGATCCATCCATATCGTAACGGCCTACCGACATACTCGCCTCATTAATGACACGTCCCATTAATGGCGTACCCCGGATATCCGCCCTATTACTGGCGCGCCCCATTAATGGCGTGCCCCGGATATTGCACCAGACACCTCTATAAATACAGAGGATAGGTAATAAGGTGCACACATTCTAACCTAGACTATTTACATACAGTCTCACTGTGCACACACACCACCCCTTTGTCGTGTACGGTGATCCCACGCTCTCTTGGTTATCTCCTCCATAGATATTCAGGCAGAGCCTAACCATCCAAGATCAATATACCAGCCCTTGGCTGGACATCTGTGTTCTATAACAGAACATTGGCGCCGTCCGTGGGGACCTTAAATTTCTATCCCCGTGACCACTAATGGCCAACACTAGAAGCCACAGGCAAAGCCAGCGATCGGACCGGCCGCACGATGAAAGCACTTTACCACCAAATCAACCTCAGGCCGGACCGAGTCAACCGCAGACTCAAGATCAACCTCCACGAGAAAAGACTCCGGAGGGTCACGTTACTGACACGGAGAACACATCTCCTTCCAACGACGAACCTTCGCAAGAGGGGCCGCCAAGAGACCGAGCCCAGACGGCCCCGGCTCCAGACACTCAGGTATTAGACACCGACGTCCACATTTTAAGGAGAACCCAAGAGTCGATGCTTCAGAGGTTCGAAAACAAGGAAAAACTAGATCACCTCCAACGGCAAGAGGATTTCCATGCTCTGGAATTAATGATTGAGGAAAAGCTCTTAAACATGTTTCAGCGCGGAACCCAGAGAAGCTCTCGTAAGGGAAAGGAGGTTGTACGCACAGGACCAGAGTCCGTGTACCAGCCCAGTCGAACAAAGGCGGGCCGCGACGGGAATGAGGGGAAGCAAGAAAGGAGCGAGAACGCCACCGACCCCCGAAGGAACAAGGAGAGACAATTGCGGATTCGGGATGCGGAAGACCGAGGCCGAGAAGATCGCCATGATGGTTATAAAGACCGTAACCTTGATGGTCATGAAGACCGAGACCTTGATCAGGACTCGGATGAGCTTCGAGAGGCAATCACAACGCCTCGGACATGAGGGTCACCGCGGCAGTATAAGATGAAGTACTTGGCTGGCTCAGGTGGGACCCCATTCTCCCATGCAACGGCCACGGCCCCCTACCCGAAGAATTTTGACCTAGCCGATCTTCCCAAGTACGATGGGACCCAGGATCCACGTCACCACCTGGAGATATTTGAAAAGTTGATGTGGGTCAGGTCAATAGAAGGTCTGGTCATCTTAAGGCTCTTCTCGGCCACGTTAACCGAACCGGCCCACAAATGGTTGAGTTCATTACCCAATAATTCCATTCGGAACTTTGAAGACCTCGGGCGTAAGTTTGAATTGCACTTTGCCACCTGCAAGAAACAACCAAAATCTCAGTTCACTTTGAGTAAGGTAAAAAAAAGAAAGGTGAGACACTGCAGAAGTACCTGGATCGGTTCAAAGACACGACAATGCAGGTACGCTCATAATCTGAAGAGGTCCACGTACATTACCTCGTCAACGGTCTGGACCCAACGACACGCCTGGCCCGACATCTGTGCAAGAATCGAGTATATTCATTGACTGAATTCTATACCCAAGCAAAGAAGTACCTAGATGTCGAGCAAATGGAAATTGCCAATCGATGAACCCGAGAAGGCCAGGAATTCATCGATCGAAAGAAGGGATCGACGGACAAGCACAAGCCGGAACCCGCAGACGCGGCGAGAGAGAGCCGACCCGACAAGAGAGGACGGATAATAAGGCGAAATACGGCAACTACACCCCTTGAATGTTCCACATTCGCAGCTGTGGAAGGAGGTAGCCCGGACCGAGATGAAAAGGGTGGCTCGGCCTATCGAAACCGGTCCACTACAGATCGGGAAAATTTTGCACTTTCCACGATCGCCGGTCATACCACCGACGAATGTTATGAACTCAGGGATGCTATCAAAAAGTTTGTGAGAGAAGGGAAACTTCGCCAATACGTCATCAAAACTCAAGGCAAAACAAGCAGGCGGAATAGTAGCCGTCGAAGCAGGAGTCCGGCTACGGACGCTCGGGAACCCGAGAAGAAACGGAAAACCGGCCTTGTCGACGGTTTCCCTAGAGACCGATCTCAATGCAACGGCATCGGCGGTTTCGGAGGAGGTGGAGATACTATAAGCCGGTGCAAGAAATACCGCGGGAGGTGCGACGATAAAAGATGTACCAAAGTTTAAAGGCAGCTCATCGAAATCGAAACCACCCCATTAGTCTTCACGGACGAGGAGCTCAAGGAGGTTATTCCGGCCACCAAGATGGATTGGTCATCACCGGAATCGTAGTAAATTCTTTGAGTCAAACGGATCTTCGTGGATGCGGGGAGTTCGGCCGACATCATAAGCGGGACGCATACCGAGAGGATGCACCTCGATGTTGAAGACCTAAAGCCGTGCAAATCCACCCTAATCGGGTTTAATGGAGAGCGTTCCTTCCCAAAAGGATATATTGACCTCAGATTAACGCTGGGAACCAATGAAGCTTTCAAGTCAGAATTATAAGGTTCGTAGTGGCCGACTTCCGCTCTCCCTATAATATTATATTGGGCCGACCCACTATACACAATTGGGACATGCTAGCATCCACTAAGCACCAGAAATTGAAAATGATCAATGATAAGAATCAGGTGGTTGAAGTGTCCGGAGACCAGAAAGTGTCACGGCAATGTTACTTCGAGACTCTCCGAGTCGAGGAGGAAGGACCCTCATCCCGCCGCGCTCCGAACCAACGAGGTTATGATCGATGTCGAAATGAGGGGCGGCCCGTGTCGGTTAATATTGTAGAGCTGGACCTCCGTGAACCAGAAAACCCACGCCCAGAGCCGGAAGGGGACCTGGAGGAATTAATCCTCGGGACGGATCCCTCCAAGACAACTAAAGTCGTAGAGACATGGACGCAGATATAAAAGCGCAATTGATCAAGTTCTTAAGACAAAATCAGGACGTCTTCGCCTGGACGTCAGCCGAAATACCCGGGATCGACCCACACTTTTGCTGCCACAAACTCGCCATATGGCCGGGGTCGAAGCCGGTGGCCTAGAAGAGGAGGAATATCTCAGACGACATGCAGAAAGCCCTTGAAAGTCACATTGAATAGCTCCTTGCCGCTGGATTCATCAGAGAGGTACAATACACAACTTGGCTCTCGAATGTGGTCATGGTCTTAAAACCGACGGCAAATGGAGGGTGTGCACTGACTACACCAATCTGAATAAAGCGTGTCCAAAAGACTCCTACCCTATGCCCAACATTGATCAACTCGTTGATAACTCGGCTGGGTACCAATTGCTTTCCTTTATGGATGCTTACTCCGGCTACAATCAGATTGCCATGCACCCAAAGGATCAAGAGAAAACCGCCTTCATGACCGACAAGGCTAACTATTGCTACAATGTCATGCCATTTGGATTGAAGAACGCCGGAGCTATGTACCAACGAATGATGAACCGCGTCTTTGAGGACCAAATCGGACGAAATGTGGAGGTCTATATAGACGACATGATCGTGAAGTCAAAACAACCAGAGGAGCATATCCGGGACCTAGAGCAGACGTTTGAAAAATTAAGACGATACCGAATCGGTTGAACCCAGCCAAATGTGCCTTCGGAGTGCCCGGTGGGAAATTCCTAGGTTTTATGCTGACCAATCGAGGGATTGAGGCTAACCCGGACAAATGCAAGGCCGTGCTAGACATGCAAGTCCCGAACTCTAAGAAGGAAGTTCAGCAATTAACAGGTCGCTTGGCGGCCCTGACAAGATTCTTACCCAGATCGACCGAGAAGGCGTTACCTTTCTTTAAATTTTGAAGAAAGAGACTCATGGAGGATGGAATTCGGATTGTGAAACAGCCTTTGAAGAAATTAAGCGATGTTTGGCAACCCCTCCGTACTGACGAAGCCGGAGCAAGGGGAGACCTTGTTCTTGTACCTATCTGTGGGAGACGAGGCGGTAAGCGCCGCCTTGGTAAGAGAAACCGAGGCCAGACAGACACCCATCTACTTTGTGAACAAAGCGTTACAAAACGCTGAGCTCAGATACCAAAAGCTGGAAAAGATGGCGTTTGCATTACTAACAACGGCGAGACGGCTTCGGCCATACTTCCAGGGACATCGGATAGTAGTCCGGACCAGTCAGCCAATCCGGCAGATTTTGCACAAACCTGACCTGGCAGGGCGAATGACAAGTTGGGCAATTGAATTGTCCAAGTTCGACATCACTTTTGAAGCCCGGCATGCGATCAAATCACAAGCATTGGCCGATCTCATCAGGGAATTGACTCCGATTATGGCTAGCGAGGAATTCTGGAAGGTATTTGTAGACGGATCTTCCAATCCAAAAGGCAGTAGAGCAGGAGCCATTGTTGAAAGCCCCGAGGGGGTTGCTACTGAGCATTCCCTCCAGTTCGAATTCCCGACCTCCAATAACCAGGCCGAGTACGAGGCCCTCTTAGCCGGATTGTCTCAAGCAAAAGAGAACGGAGCACGGCGAGTTAAGGTGTTCACCGACTCACAACTCGTCGTCGCACAGATTGATGCCAGCTATCAAGCAAAAGGCCCCCTGTTGGCTAAGTACTTGAACAGAGCAAAAGAAGTAATGATGGAGTTCGAAGAAGTGATTGTCTCTCATATCCCGAGAGAAGAGAATGCCCGGGCCGACATTCTCTCCAAACTCGCAAGTACCAAAGGTCCGGGGAGTCATAGAACTGTGATCCAATAGAATTTGGCCAAGCCCACGTGCGTCATGACAATCTCGTTCGCCATGGACTGGAGAAAGCCAATCGAAGATTACCTGGAAAGGGGGATCATCGCAACAGATTCCACTGAAGCAAAGAAGCTGATGAGAGAAGCCGCCATCTACACTATGGTCGATGATCAGCTCTACAGAAAAGGAGTGCACTTCCCGATGATGCAATGCCTCGGTGAGTCCGAAGCAAGGTACGTATTGACCGAGATACATGAGGGATGCAACGGCCAACACATGGGGGGAAAGGCTTTGGCAAGGAAGGCCTTACGCGCCGGCTATTATTGGCCCACCATGAAGCATGATGCCATGGAAGCCGCCAAGGGGTGCGACAGTTGCCAGAAACACGCCGGGATCTTATGGCCACCACCGACGGGGTTAAAAGGGATGCCGGCCCCCTGGTCCTTCTATAAATGGGGAATGGACATCCTCGGACCATTCAAGCCGGCACCTGGACAGCTCAAATGGCTTATCATCGCCGTAAACTATTTCACCAAATGGATTGAAGTGGAGGCATTGACTACGATCACCTCATCTCGAATTATGAGATTCGTTCATCATAATATCTTTGCTCGATTCGGGATACTGCTTTGAAGTCATCACCGATAATGGAACCCGGTTCACGGACCATAGATTCCAGGCCTTAATGTCCCTTGGACATCAACACTTCTCCTCCGTCGAACATCCGCAATCTAACGGCCAGGCCGAGTCAGCTAATAAGATCATTCTTGACGGATTAAAGAAACGCATGTTAAAAGTCGACTCCAACTGGACCGAATAGCTCCACAGCGTTCTATGGGGCTACGGGACGAGTGCAGTCCTCGACCCAGAAACCCCATTCTGGCTGACCTATGGATGTGAAGCAATGATCCCGGTTGAAATCGGGCAGCCATCATGGAGAAAGATCAAAGTCGGACAGGAAGGACCGGCGTCAAATGACGAAGCCCTAAAGACAGACCTGGACCTAATTAATGAGATCCGAATCACAATAAGACCGCCGAGAACTTACCGCCAAGCAGCTACTCGCGGTAAAATATAATCGGAAGGTTCGACCACGATCCTTTAACCGAGGTAACCTGGTACTTGGCGGGCCGACATCGGAAACAAGAATTCCCGAGAGGAAAAAGCGGCAGCAAATTGGGAAGGTCCCTATCGGGTTAAAGAAAAAATCGATGTTGGGGCATATGTTCTCGAAACCCGGCAAGGAAGCCGGTTAAGAGGACATGGAACGCCGATAAGCTAAAGATCTATTACAGCTAGGTCAAGGCTCGGCCCCGTAGACACCAAGGCTACTATTCGGTTATTTCATACTTTCCCTTATGTTTCTCCAATTGTTCTTTATTTTGCATCTGAATAATTCATGACCATTTGTACGCTCTTTTGAGCTTTTTATTTAATGAAGGAATCCATCAAGGGAATGCGTCAATGTGCACAATTACTTGCTTAAACATGAAACCGAGGCCATTAAGCCCGGTCCAAAATCCGACACCGAGGTACTCACACCCGGTCATTAACATAAAAACATCTAGATGTATGACACCGGCCGTTGTACTCCGACGTGCATTGGTAAGAGCTCGGTGAATATGCCATATGTGGCCTTCACGAAATTGACGCGTCAATGCTCGCCCGATTTAAGAAAGCAGGCTGTCATTCCGACCCTGATCAAGTCAAAATGTCAGATTTGAGGTAATAGACACCTCGGTTGACATGTGATGCCTCGCCCTTAATTCGGTTCCTATCAACTTTTCCGACTAGTCAAGCCGGAACGAGGTAGTGCGGTTAAGTTAACACCCCCAGAGGTTAAAACATACAACCCTGCCCCATCCTCCCACACCTTAGTGTTGGTCGAGTAAACGACTCGTATCTACTACAGTCAACAAATCTCAATTATGGAATTTAAGAAATGGCAGAAGGGCCAATAAATAATTCATCCATAGTCATACAAATATGTACAGAACGGCACAAGAGCAGGAAATGTTCAAAATAAAGGGGCACAGACACCCACCAAAGAACGAAGTCAAAGTTAACTAGATGGGCCGGCCTCATGAGAGCCCTTGGTTGCCTCGCTCTCCACGTCCGACTCTCCTCTCTCTTCTTCAGAATGGGATGCGTCGGCGGAAGGAGACTGATACAGAACTAAGACTCTGTCCTCAACAAAAGCGCAAAAATCATAGCCGTCCAAGTTAAGCTTCGTCGTCGGATTCAAGAACTGGAGCTGCTCCAGAACATTGTCAAAGCAATCTTTGGCAGTCTGCTTTAAAAGCTCATCGGACTCCAAGCGCGCCTGCTGCGCTACGGCGAGGGCCTCCTCGGCTGTTGTAAGCTTAGTGGACAGCATATCACGTTGCTTCTGAAGGGCTTTCACCGCCTCAATACTCTCGCCCAGCGCTTTCTGGGCCCGGGCACACTCGGAGGCCGACTTCTCCGCCCCTTCCCGCGTCGGTAGAAGATCCTTATCCATCTTCACGACCGCGACCTTAGAAGCATCCCGCTCGTTCCAGGCGGCATCCCGCCCCCTGGCCCTTCTATAAATGGGGAATGGACATCCTCAGACCGTTCAAGCCGGCACCTGGACAGCTCAAATGGCTCATCGTCGCCATAGATTATTTCACCAAATGGATTGAAGCGGAGGCATTGACTACGATCACCTCGTCTCGAATTATGAGATTCGTTCGTCATAACATCTTTGCTCGATTTGGGATACCTGCTGAAGTCGTCACCGATAATGGGACCTAGTTCACGAACCATAGATTCCAGGCCTTAATGTCCAACTTAGACATCCAGCAACACTTCTCCTCCGTCGAACACCCACAATCTAACGGCTATGCCAAGTCAGTTAATAAGATCATTTTGGACGGATTAAAGAAATGCATGTTAAAGGCCAACTCCAGCTGGACCGAACAACTCACAGCGTTCTATGGGGCTACAGGACGAGTGTGCAGTCCTCGACTCAGGAAACCCCATTTCGGCTGACCTACGGATGTGAAGCAATGATCCTGGTTGAAATCGGGCAGCCATCATGGAGAAAGATCAGAGCCGGACAGGATAGACAGGCGTCAAATGACGACGCCTTAAAGACAGACCTGGACCTAATTGATGAGATCCGAATCCGCATCTGAATAATTCATGACCATTTGTACGCTCTTTAGAGCTGTTTTATTTAATGAAGGAATCCATCAAGGAAATTCATCAATGTGCACAATTACTTACTTAAGCGTGAAACCGAGGCCATTGAGCCCGGTCCAAAACCTGACACCGAGGTGCGACACCGGTCATTAACATAAAAACATCTAGATGTATGACACCGGCCGTTGTACTCCAACGTGCATTGGTAAGAGCTCGGCGAAAATGCCATACGTGGCCTTCACGAAATTGACGCGTAAACGTTTGCCCGATTTAAGAAAGCAGGCTATCATTCCGTCCCTGATCAAGTCAAAATGTTAGATTTGAGGTAATAGACACCTCGGTTGACATGTGACGGCCTCGCCCTTAATTCGGTTTCTATCAACTTTTCCGACTAGTCAAGTCGGAACGAGGTAGTGCGGTTAAGTTAACACCCCCAGAGGTTAAAACATACAACTCTGCCCCACCCTCCCACACCTTAGTGTTGGTTGAGTAAACGACTCGTATCTACTACAGTCAATAAATTTCAATTATGGAATTTACAAAATGGCAGAAGGGTGAATAAATAATTCATCCATAGTCATAAAAATATGTACAGAACGGCACAAAGGCCGGAAATGTTCAAAATAAAGGGGCACGACGCCCCCGAAGAACGAAGTAAACATCAACTAGACGGGCCGGCCTCATGAGATCCTTTTGTTGCCTCGCTCTCCGCATCCGACTCTCCTCCCTCTTCTTTAGATCGGGACGCATTGGCGGAAGGAGATTGATACGGAACTAAGACTCCGTCCTCGACAAAGGCGCGAAAATCATAGCCGTCCTGGTTAAGCTTAGTCGTCGGATTCAAGAATTGGATCTGCTCCAGAGCGTTGTCAAAGCAATCTTTGGCAGTCTGCTTTAAGAGCTCATCGGACTCCAAGTGCGCCTGCTGTGTTGCGACGAGGGCCTCCTCGGTTGTTGTAAGCTTAGAAGACAGCATATCACGTTGCTTCTTAAGGGCTTTCACCGCTTCAAGACTCTCACCAGCGCTTTCTGGGCTCGGGAACATTCACCGAGGCCGACTTCTCCGCTCCCTCCCGCGCCTGTAAAATTTCTTTATCCATCTTCACGACCGCGGCCTTAGAAGCATCCTTCCCGGTCTGGGCGGCATCCCGCTCCTCTTCCAAAATGTGCAGCCTGGCCTTAGACTCGGCCAAGGCCTTTTTCATTGACACGGCCTCCTCCAGAGCCTTTTGTTTGGCCGCCACCTCTTCCTGAGATGCTCTCAGGCGTTTATTCTTTGCATCCACCAAAGAATACTTCTCCCTCACGAGAATATAAGCTTGAAGCAGCCCAACAGATTTGCATAAATACCGTTGCACTGCATACACCTCATCAATGCTAGGCGGGGACAGGGCTGGCTCTCCATAAATTCCCGGGAAGGAAGGAACGCAACGTCCAGTTCATTGGTCATCCCCTTATCCCATATGAAGCCGCGAGGAAGCACGGAAGAAGGACGCGATGACCCGGTAGAAGGAGGTGGAGGAGGCGGAGTTGGCAAAGGTGCCGGGAGAACCGAAGCCGAAGGAGTAGTCACAATAACCGCAGACACAGTTTCGCCCACAGAGACAACGACCTGTTTCCCCTTCAGAGTTTGGGAAACAACTTCCTGAGATGGCCTGGAGGGGATGGACGGAGCCGACCCTTCACCGCCCGAGACCTTAGTCTTCTTTGTAACAACAGAGGCAGTAGCCTCGGGCACAGCACTTTCGACAGGAACGGCCCGTTTCTGAGCCCGATGATTCGGTGATGTCGCGGTCGGATTCACTTTCGTCAAGTAACCTGGAAGAGCCCTCATGTCTTGAGCTGAAAAGGACAAGTAAAGGGAAGTCAGGAATAAACACAAATTACTCCAACAAAATACAAAATTTTACGGAAAGACAAATAACATTGCGAAGGAGGGACTCCTACAAGTAGAGGGGATTGGCCTAGATCCCTCCCCTGTAATGAAAAAGGCTGCACTCTGGACGCCATACTTCTCCACGTAGGCGTCCAACCTAGGCACATAAGGGGCTATCTCCGGCAGGAGGTCATCTTTTGAAATTTGGAAGGATGAGGGAGCAGCTTTATGATGACTCTCCATCCAATATAGAGAGAAACGCCACTCTACGTCGGTGGCCTCAACCCCCTTCAGAAACCAGGTTTGTTTACTAGGCACGGCGACAACCTTGAAGAACGCACTTTTAAACCGCTTAAACGAATCGGAGAAGGGCTTCATGAGCTTCCGATCTGGATTGACACGGAGAGATACCAACCCTTTTAGCTTGTCACTTTCTTTAGGAGAGCCGGGGGTAAAGGGGCCGAAGTAATAAAAGAAGAGTTTGTTGAACAGGGAATCGAAACCGGGAAGGAGCGACACAGTTGCTCGAACGCAACAAGATAACCCCACCCGTTCGGATGAAGTTGAGACGGGGCAAGTCCTAGGTGCAACAGGGCCAGTATCTGGAAATGGGTGAAAGGGAAGCAAACACCGACCCGAGTAAGGTAATCCCGGTAAAAGAAAAAGAAATTGGGACTGCCTATTTCCCGTTCCGCACAAATAGGCTCATCGGCTTCCGGGCGGCGTAGAACACACCCCTCCATGGCGGGTAGATCCAAACGTGAAATGTCGGTATCTGACAGCGAAGACCGGGTCTTCAAGACCTCATGGGACACCCAGGGAAATCTGCCACACAGAGCCTCGGGAGGACTAGAAGAGTCCGATTCCTCAGCCTCAGTCCTTTGCTTGGAGGGCTGAGATTTCGGAGCCATTAACCTATATGCAACATAAAATTAAATTAGCAGAGTTAGAAATACCTGGTAAAAGCATGTTAGAAGGCAAAACAGATGGTGATGAGGACATAGGAGGCGGCATGACCAAGGCAACAAACTTGGAGGACATACGAGGTCTTGGAGGCCCAATGACAAGAGCAAAAGCTAAAAAGGCTAAAGAGGCCCTAAATCTCCTGGTGACCACCTTACTTGAGACAAGTCCAAGTCTAAAGGAAGAAGAGGCCGAAGAAGAATAAGCCTCAATGGATATGCATGAAGGCTTCAATTTACTTGGCCCAAATTCTGCACTTAGTTTTATCTTTCGGTCTTTTAGTTAAACTTTTGTAATAAGGCTTATTGGGCTTTGTGTGTAAGCAGATTTAGGTTAAACTAATATGGGTGTTGTCCACTATATAAGGGAACACCATAGCTTTTGGGACGTAAGATTTGAATTAAGAGTTAACCTTTTTGGTGAGAGACAAGCTTCTCTAGGGTTCTTTTGAGAATCTCTGAACTTATCAAGGGTTTCAATCCTTGTGGCGTTCTTGGCTTATCAATTCCTTGGAATTGTGGCGCCTACAGTTTTTGTTCTAAATTTCTCGGTTTCGTATCTCCAGATTTCCTTATCGTTTTCTGGTGTTTCTTGAGCCAAATTCATAGTTCAGAAAGCCATCTTTCTGCTCGTTCTGGAATCACTTGAATCCAAGGTCTGTAGCTCGAGATACATCCTGTTCTTTCAGGACGCTACAGTTTTCGTTCCATATTTCTTGGTTTCGTAACTCCTGATTCCCTTATTCTTTTTTAGTGTTTCTTGAGTCAAAATCGTGTTTCAGAAAGCGAACTTTCACCTTGTTTTGGAATAACTCAATTCTGAGGTCTGTAGCGTGGGATACGTTTGATTCTTATCAGACGCATTGGTGGCCGAATTTCCAGCCCGAAATTCCATTCCTAGCGATCCAATCATCCTATTCTTTCAGGAATCATATCAGATGGCAGACTCGGACGAAAGGGTACACCAGAAGAAAGGCCCGAAGGTTGCCGATGCCGGCAAGAACCAAGAATCGAGGAGGCTCTGGAGTCTCCACCGTGCGCAATGTGGAAGGCACCCTCGGCCAAGCAGTCCCAGCAGGGGCCGAGGTAATCATCGGGATAAGGATCTGAGCTCACAAAAGGTGGACCCTCACAGAAGTTGAGTAATTTGGGCCAATAAGGCCGGAGACCTGGAGCCGGCAATGGAACCAACCTCGGCCTGTACTGGCGATAAGATAGGAACGTTGAGTGCAGAAGCTCGGACAGGAGAAGGAGACAGAGTTCTAGCAGCAATAGGTTAGCGCCCGATTCGTCCGGAGTGACCGAACCCGCCTCGAAGTAAAGGGGCTGACCTCTCCGCTTCCGGAAGCTCGGTTCCGAGAACCCAATAAGAAGCTTGCGGGTAGCGAGTGCGAAGAAACTCCTCTTCCTCAGGGGTTAGCATGGACCTGGGTTTAGGAAAATGCCTATCTCTATTCATAAGGAAGGAACTAGAACCTAAGAGCTAAAGGTAATGTGTCGAAAGAGAGGCAAGTACAGACGTGTATGTGTCAAAATGAAGCAAAACCCAGAAATTGGTCTCAAATGGATACTCAGAAAACCAAAAAGGAGGAGGAGTAGGAACGCAGATAAGGGACCAAAGGATATATAATCGGTCAGAAGTACGTGATGCCGTAAAAGAGTAAAGAAGAATAAGGAAAATACCTGTATGAGTAAGAAGAGGGAAACTCAAACGATGGAAATGGAGAACAGTGGAGCTTTCCAAGAGGAGAAGATTCTACAAACCCAGAGCAAATTCACAGAGAGGTTGTAGCCGGAGAAAGTGAGGAGGCAAACGCAAAATAATTACTTCATATATGTGAGAAGGAAAGGGAACGTCGGGGGTAATTCGGTCTTTGAACCTAGACACGATGTGAAATGCACAGAATGACGTAGCAGCATTAAATGTGCACGCAAATCGGCACTCGGACGGGCGCGACGGCTGCAGACTCTTTCCAATCAGGGCAAGCCAGGTGTAAAGCAACAATGATGGCGCCTACGGAAAGAATGCCAAACGACTTACCCACGAACAGGGGGCAAACTACGTAAGTCTGAGGCCGTTCGATAAGCCCCGGTTAGGCATGACCCAGGGCACCACCTAGACTGTCACAACAGGGATAAGCCACGGCGTTAGAAGCTGGTCTGGATGAAGCATAGGCCCCGGACCTAAATCAGGGCCAGGGGAATTACACACCTCGGCCGCCCAGAAGCCTCAACAGCCAAGCTGGGGGGCAACTGTTACGACCGGCCCAAAAGCCCCAAGTCCATGCCGCGGCCCAAACAGAGCCAGGTGGCATGATCCGCTAATTATAGGGGGAGATCCAAAAATCTCGGCTAGGCAAGATCTACCCATATCGTAACGGCCTTCCGAGATACTCGCCCCATTAATGGCGTACCCCGGATATTCGCCCCATTAATGGCGCGCCCCATTAATGGCGTGCCCTATTAATGGCGTGCCCCAGATATCGCACCAGACACCTCTATAAATACAGAGGACAGGTAACAAGATGCACACATTCTAACCTAGACTATTTACATACGGTCTCCTTTGTGCACACACACCACCCCTTTGTGTACGGTGATCCCACGCTCTCCTGATTATCTCCTCCATAGATATTTAGGCAGGGCCTAACCATCCAAGATCAATATACCAGCCCTTAGCTGGACATCTGTATTCTATACCAGAACAAATGCACTTTAAACAAGCCTTAGAAATACTATCTAGAATATGATTTATGAAGATATAGAAGTTGAATGGGATGAAAATAGAAATAAAGTAGTAATTTTATATAAAAGATATAATCAAACATTAGAAATAAATGACACCACAATAGTACCAGATGTAGACATAAATTTTATAAGAATTTTAATAAATAAATTAAAAGAAAAAATTCAAAGATATAAAAGGAGTACTAACACCTAGAAATCTAAATCATTACCCAGATTTTTATAATCATATTAGAATGAGAATAAATGAATTTAAAACCGTAAAACATTATTTAAAACAAAGATTGGAATTGTTATCTAGAGTTTAATAAGTGATTTATTTGATAAACAGGATATGAAGAAAATTACGAGTATTATACAAGAAAGAAGAATGGTTGGAAGACCACCAAATCAAATAATGGAATGGAAAATATTTTATAAGTGTAATGATGATATAATTAAAGTCTTAGAAACAGATAAGTCAATGATGAGATTTTTAATTAAGAAAATAAATAAAGCAAATAAAGAACAAAGCAATATAATAGAAAAAATAAAAATTAGACGTCCAAGACATCCAATCATAGATATTTTTAGAAGAATAATAAGTGAAAGAGATATGGCTAGAAAAACCTTTAAAAAGAGATTGGAAATATTATCTAGAATATGAATGAAAGGCCATTATATTACATATTGATAAAATTTAATTATGAGAAATACAGAGCTAGAAAATATCATGCTTTAGTAGATACAGGAGCAAATTTAACCGTAGCAAAATATAATGTGTTACCACCAGAAATGTGGAAAAGAAAAAGTAGAGTTATTAGAATGGAATCAGCAGGAAGAGAAATACATATGTTGGAATTAGAAGCAAAAAATGTAATGGTACAGATAGGAAATTATGAGTTAAAAATTCAAGAATTAAATCAATATAATGAACCTCAATGTGATATAATATTAGGATTGGACTTTTTAGAAAAATATTATCCTTTTACTTTTATAGAAAAAGCTTTAGTGTTAACAACACCCGTAAACATCAAGCTATAGGAGTAAGAATTACAAGCCCATATAAAAGGAAAGATGAAAAATTTCAAAAGAAAAAACATAAAGAAGAAGTACAATTTTTACAAAATAATGAGCCAAGTAAAAATAGAACACATGTTAGCAACATTAACAATTAGAGAAGAAAAATCTATAGAACAAAGAATATTAGAAAATTTTAGTGAAAATCCTTTAATTCATTGGGAAAAATCTAAACCAATGGCAAAAATAGAACTAAAAGATTATAGTAAAGAGATAAGCGTAAACCCTATCCTTAGCAATAGTGAAGATAAAGAAGAATTTGTAATGCATATAAATGAAATGAAAAAATATGATTTAATAAGAGAAAGTAGATCGGAAATACACAAGTAAAAACTTAGTGAAGAAAGAAGAGGAAAAAGTAGAATGGTAATAAATTATAAAAAGTTGAATAGTATAGCTATTAGGAATAGATATCCAATACCAAAAATGGTTATTTAACCTTATAAGAGGAAAGAAAATATTTAGTAAGTTTGATTGTAAATCAGGATTTTTTCAAGTAAAATTGGATCCAGTTCCGGCTCAAGAATGAATTCTAATCAGACTTGTAATGGATGCCAGACAGCTTTAGTAGATTTAAACATTCTAAAAATGAATGTTAGTCGTTAAACGATCAATGCGATTCAACCAAACAAAATCTTTTAACTAGTATTGCACATCTAAACCAACAGGTTGATACTCTATTCAAAAGAGTAGAGATGTTGGAAGAAAATGGAAAAAGAAATGTAAAGTCTTGCTCAAGCGAGAAAAACAAAACTGAAATGCAATTAAGCTCAGAATCGAGTCATACACTCAAATTAGGTCATCTACCCATACCCAAGGAAATGTTAGCGGGTCATCTACCCAAAAAACCCAATAAAATGTTAGTGGGCCTATTGCCCAAGAAGCCCAAACACCAACCCAAACACTTCAAACTATAACTCCTTTTAATGAAATTATTAAAGCCCAAATGCAAGAAGAAGCCCAAAGGAAAGAAAAAGCAAAAGCCATAGAAGCCTCAACCTCACAACCCCGAATTACCAGAAGCAGTTCATTTGACACTTATTCTAAATATCAATTTTTCAAAAAACTTGTCGGAAAAAAGCTGGAAGAATGGAGATTTCACATCCACATGTTAAATATGCCTCTCATTTTGCTTTTAACAAAGTTGTAGCCTACCCGGGAACTTCACCGGACGATAAAAATCTTATACCAATATGGAATGTTACATGCTATTTATTTGCCCAGTAATCTTGATCCTCCAGAAGTTAAAGAATTACCACAAGCCTTGCAAGCAGCAACTAAAACATATGTTGGAGTTGTAACGCAACACAATGTTTATATTAGATTTTATTCCACAGTTCCAGAAACTACACCAGAAAAGTATTATCCTTCGATTACTTTAATCAAGTTTGGAATGACAAAGAAGCCCATAGAGACGGATCTTTGAGATAAAAGAAGACCTTGAAGACGATGAGGAATTTCAGAACAAAATGTCTAATATTAGAGCTCGGAGAATTATCATATTATCTTTCAAGAATGAAAAGAGCAATTAACAATGAAAAGCAATGGGTGTATTATTGTGGTTTAACAACAATAATTGTAGCACTTGGAAAAACTTCACATGACCAGCTTTTGTTCGTGCAATGGTATGATCGACTCGGGAACAACAAGATGGAAAATTCAGAAAACACAAAGAAGAAGATATGTAATCTCTTGGTGAAGTACTTTAATCACAGGTGTAAGTTTTGTGAAGAAAGAGAAAAAGCCATGCAAGATATTGAAGATCCGGAAGTAGATCTCGGTGTCCTTTGAAGATTCAAAGACAAATGGAAGATGACAAGGAAAAAGCTTGCCGACACCGACAAAGTCTTTGACAAAGCTAATTCGGAATCTAAAAAAGCAAAGGAGTTCAAAAATGGAGATGCAACGTGTTCGGTGAAACTTTTGCCGACAATGTACAAATTTTGTAAAAAAAAAAAAAAAAAAAAAAAACACCCAAAAAGACGAAATAGTAAATAGTATCTTACTTTTCAAAGTTGCATGATACGCATGCATGTTACTTGCTTTTTGCTTTAGGCATCTTATAGGATTTGCTTTTTAGGTTTTCAACTTTACGTCTTAGACCTATTATTATGTCTTGCAATATATTCTTTCACGTGTCTTGTATCAGTCTAGCATAAGAAGTCGGTATGCCGTCTGTCTATAAAAGCCTTGTAACCCTTCATTGTAAACCACGCCTATCGATCAGCAACTCTTTGAGATATCACTCACATTACTACTCTCTTGTACACACTTGTCCTGAGAAATAAAATTCCAGCAGTTTAATCATTTCCTTTTTTGAAGCTTACTTCAAATATTTGTGGAACAAGTTTAAGGTATGTCTTTTTAATTTTCTAAGGGGATCAAATTAGGGAGTAATATTATCAGCAATTTATTAGTCATGGTCCTGTAAGACACACATGGTTATTTGCTCAAATAAGGCTAAGGTTTGGTTATGATCATATAAGAGCCATAAAATCAAGTTTTAGATTACGCCTCCAGTAGGAAACGAAGGAAGGCTGTGCTGAATATGGTCTGAAGGAGGAAGGTCTGAGAGACATTTTACTCTCTGTAAAAGTATTCCTGTATGAAAAAGGACAAGTATCCTTCCATGACCCGGATCATATTTGGTCAACCCCTGAGGCTTGATGGTTGGTTATAGTATCGTCATACCCATATCTTCTCTATATTTGAGCATATAACCTGGCTGTTCGCTTTATAAATTGGAGAATTTATTATATTATAGGGAGAATCCCATATAAAGACGGTTGAAATAGGAAAATCTATATAAGGTTGGTAAACTCAACAAATCTTAAATTGGGTCAATAACCCAATTTAGAATATTTAAATGTTGGTTACTTTCCAATAATACCCCTGACCTTTAGTCATATGAGAAGTTTCCACTTTCACCGTTGTTAGAAGCCTCCGCCATCGCTATTCAAGAACCCTGAGATATAGGCATATCATCTCTCCATTCAAGAATTGCAATTGTATAACCTTGCAGTAACCTGGTCCCTTGATTTAAATCATACAAGCGATCTTTGATATATCCTTAAAGAATCACTACCTGGTCTTCTTTTATTTAATGATTTTGAGAAAAGAAAAATATTTACTTTGATTTTACGAAAGTGAAGCAATAATCGGAATCCAACGTAGGGAGAAAATAAATGAGACGACGATCTCCTAACCACTCCTATAGGATTAGTCAATTCGGTTCAAGAATGAAGATTTAATTTTAAAACTAACTTATCGTAGTTTTGTTTGTCGATTTTCTGACAGTGTTGAGGCCTTCAATGAATTTTTTGTCTTTAGATTCTTGCGTAGCGCGTAAATAATATTATTCATTCTCTGATTTTCTTCTTCTTCTTCTTCTTTTTTAATATCTAAGGTATATAGAGGTAATTTGGCCCAAATTCTAAATCCCTAATTGTGTCACATAACCTAATTAATAATTTGTTCAATTTAGTAACCCAAATTAGAATTTGAGTAATTCAACTGTCTTTATATGGGATTCTCCCTATATTATATTTATTATATAATATAATATAAATTAGAGAATTTAAAACATGATACTATATTATATAATTATATAATATAATATAAATTAGAGAATTTTTAATCATGAATAATATTTTATCTCATAATTGTATGAATTAAAATATGTTCTAATTTACCTTTCAAAGTGTTGTTTGGGTATGGTGAATAATATGGCTCTAAATTTTACAATTATTGTAAATTTAAATATGGCCTACGAGCCATGCCTCTCTCTCTAAATAATCTTGATGTACATTCTCTTCTCATCTCACTCCCCTCGAATGTTAAACGAGGTTTCTCCTTATGTATTTTCTTTTATTTTTAGAGAAGTCCCCTCATTGGCTTGAGAGGACTTTAGGTTAGGTGAGCCATGTTGTGTCACGAATTTTAATTATGTTTTTGATATGATCAGTGCATGATTAAGTTAGACACTATATGAGATACAATAATGATTGCATTCATATAGGTATAATTAATAGGATTAATTAGATAATATCAAATAATACCCTCTAAATAAAATCTTAAGTCACAATGCCGTCAATTAATGAATACTTGTCAAAACCTAGATCACCCATTTGTATGTTCCACCAAAGTGGATGCATCTGAGTAATCTTGGTGAGGCAAGAGAGAGTAATGGTGATAGTCTACATTCATTATTGTCTTGACTTAATTGAGATCATCAAAACGGTTTTGGATCTCAAGGCATTGGATAGGATTAAACATGCTAGGTCATATGATGATCGAATCCCATAAAGATCTGAGAATTACATGTGATGTAATTGGCAAAGAGGTTGCCTACCTAAATAACTTGATTTTAAGCGTCTTGCCAAAGCGGACTTAAGATTAAGCCAAATATGGATCTTAGCCCACTAATTATAATGAGGGTTATTAATTCAGTGAGAGGTTATTAATTAAACTTTGCATACCTTTTAGTTGTAGAATCATGTAGACTAGCAATACTACAACACCATCAATGCGATCAGTCCTTGAGAAGGACGAACTCGATGAGACAAACTTTCTTGACATGTTTGGGAACTTAAGCGTTGATCATAAACACGAAAGAAAGGAGTATCTCATCGATCAACCCATTCCTGACGAGCCAGCAGCTTGATCCAAGAGCTCAGACTGATGCTTATGAGAAGCATATGGATGACTCTGTGGATGCAGATGCCTGATGCCTACCACTACGGTTCCAGACCTCGAAAGAGATCTCGAACATGAAGAGGCCTCTGAGATGATTGATCATCTCATGGAAATGTTCTAGCAACAGGCAAGGCAAGAGAGGTATGAGACCACAAAGGCCTTATTTTCTTGCAAGATGGCTGAAGTTGAATCAGTTAGTCCTCATTTGTTGAAAATGAAAGGCTACATTGATCACCTTGAGAGGCTTGGATTCCCCATCTACCAGGAGTTAGCTACAGATGTGATCTTGAACTCACTCCCAGGAAGTTATGAACACTTTGTCATGAATACAACATGGAGGAATCAATTTCTGAACTGTATGGGATGCTCAAGACTGGCTGGTGAGCCTTAAGAAGAGGTCGATCTTGTTTTGTTCGTTCAAAAAGGAAGGGGTATGAAACGAGAAAGCCAAGAAGGCAAAACCTCGAAGGATGGAGTGCGCTTTTCTGCAATGAAATCGGTCATTGGAAGAGGAGCTGCAAACTCTATCAAGAAGATGGAAAAGGATAAGAAGGATAGTGGGGCTATCGCCGGTATCTATGTCATAGATATTCGCTTTTCTACTTCCTCAACATGGGTATTAGATACCGCATGTGGTTCTTGCATTTGTATAAATGTGTAGGATCTCAAGACAGTAGAAAATTGGATGGACATCTATGACATAACTACTAAAAGGTTCACGTCAAATGATTTGAATCCAACCTACCTATGGCACTATCGTCTAGGCCATATAAATGAGAAACGCATTTCAAAACTCCATCAAGATGGATTTTTGAATTCATTTGATTTTGAATCATTTGATACATGTGAGTCTTGTTTATTGGGAAAGATGACAAAGGCTCCCTTTTACTGGACACAGTGAGAGGGCCACTGTTTTATTGGGCCTCATACGTACTGATGTGTGTAGACCAATGAATACATATGCCAGAGAAGGTCATTTGTACTTCATTACTTTTATAGAAAATTTTAGTAGATAAGGGTATATCTACCTAATCAAATATAAAATTGAATCTTTTGAAATGTTCAAAATATTCCAAAATAAAGTGCAAAATCAACTCGGCAAAATGATTAAAGCACTTCGATCTGATCGAGGTGGTGAATAGTTCAGCCAAGAGTTGATTGACCATCTTAGGAGTTGTGGGATCATCTCACAACTTACTCCTCCAGGAACACCTCAATGGAATGGTGTTTCTGAACGGAGGAATCGAACTCTATTAGATATGGTTCGATCTATGATAAGTCAAATAGATCTTCCACCTTCTCTTTGGGGCCATGCCCTAGAAGTAGTTGCCTTCACACTAAATCGTGTTCCGTCGAAGGCAGTTGAAAAGACACCATATGAGATATGGACTGGGAATAAACCCAGTTTGTCATTTTTTAAGATTTGGGGATGTGAGGTTTATGTTAAACAACAAGCCTTTGATAAATTATCATCCAGATCCTCAAAATGCCTTTTTGTGGGGTATCTAAGGAAACTAAAGGATACTATGTCTACAATCCCACCGATCACAAAGTGTTTGTTATTCGGAATGGTATCTTTTTGGAAAAGAGTTTATCTTTAAAAGAACCAGTGGGAGTAAGGTGAACCTCGAAGAAGTTCGAGAGTCACAGGACAATGTAGAACCACAGATGGAAACCAGAGAAGACTCACAACAAGAAGTTGTTGAGCCTGCTCAAGTAACACAAGGCCCACGATGGTCCGATAGATCACGGCTATAGCCTCAGAGATATGGATTTCTGATTATTGGAAGTCATGATGTTTTGATCATTGAACAAAATGAGCCAACCACCTATCGAAAGGCCGTAGTGGGACCAAACTCTGAAAGATGGCTTGATGCCATGAAGTCTGAAATGCAATCCATGTACGACAATAAGGCATGGACCTTAGTCGATCCACTTGAAGGTGTAAAAACCATTGAGTGCAAGTGGATTTTCAAAGAGAAAACTAACATGGATGGCAAAGTAAATGTCTTCAAGGCACGGCATTTGGTTGCAAAAGGATTCACTCAAACTCATGGTGGATGGCGGTTACAATGGCCAAATCAATAAATCCTTCTTGCCATTGCATCATATTATGACTATGAGATATGGCAGATGGGCGTGCAAAGGTTTGCTTGAGGATGACATCACTCCGGAGGACTCGGTAAAGTAAAGCTTCAAAGATCCATTTATGGATTGAAGCATGCATCTCGGAGCTAGAATCGTCATTTTGATGAAGTAGTCAAAGAGTTTGAATTCATTCAAAACATCGATGAACCTTGTGTTTACAAGAAGGTTAGTGGGAGCACAGTTGTATTTCTAGTGCTTTATGTTGATGACATCCTACTCATTGGGAATGATATTCCTACCTTGCTAAGTGTCAAGTCTTGGTTAGAAAAGTCTTTCTCAATGAAAGATTTAAGTGAAGCCACTTATATCCTAGGGATTAGGATCTATAAAGATAGATCCAAGAGGCTGATAGGCCTAAGTCAGAGCACATATATAGACAAGACACTGCATAGGTTTAGTATGTAGGAATCTAAAAAGGGTAACATACCCATGTCTCATGGCATTCATCTCAATAAGCATCTGTGTCCAAGTACACAAGATCAAAGAGACCGCATGAGTAAGATTCCATATGCCTCCACCATTGGATCTATCATGTATGCCATGTTATGTACTCGACCGGATGTGTCATTTTCCTTGAGTATGACCAGCAAATATCAACAGGATCCCAGTGAAGGTCATTGGACTGCTTTCAAGAATACCCTTAAGTACTTATGAAGGACTAAGGATTTATTCTTAATATATGGTGGCTTGGAAGATGAGCTCTGTGTGACTGGTCACACAGATGTGAGTTTCCAAACTGACCAAGATTATTCAAGATCGCAATCAAGATATGTATTCTTATCAAAAGTCACCTTTGACCGGGTGATGATAAAGGCTTGGATCGGGATCAGTGGTTTTCATGCGGAAGAATGTGAATGGTCAAGATGGAATTTGTCCCTCACATTTGTAGAGATAATATCTGGGGCCCCTCGATGAGTGAGTCTAATAAATGTATGGCCATCTTGTGATGGACAGGAGTTTCCATTTCACTTATTAGACTACTTGAGAATCGAAAGTAATGGTCAAGAAAAGGAAGTTGACATTATCCATGCCTCATCCTTGACCAAATTATCGCGTGACAAAAGGGACGTGACATGGTTGTACGATAGGTTATATCGTGTCATCGATCCCCACATTCAGCAACTAAAAATGGACGCAAGGAAATTGTGGAAATAAATAAACAAATTTATTATTGATCATTCAACAAATTGTACAATTATTCATTTACAGAAGATGATTGTTGCTACAACATATATTTAAAATTGAATTCAGGACATTATTGTTCTGACTTTAGGAGGTCATATAGATATTCACAAAACACTTTGCTTCATCATCATAAAAGTGATCAGCACAGGCAAATGTCTATAACATCAAAAACAGAAACTGAATTAAATTGCATGCATATATCATATGTAACATTAAGCCAGAAACTGAATTCAGCCATAACTATGATATGTAACATCAAATATATTTATCGTTCCAGTGAATTTATTCCTTCCTTGCATGATAATATCATATATGTGTTTCAAGACATAATGACCACATAAGTTAGACACCTCTGGTTGTCAACAGGTCTAAAAAGAACAAGAAATATATAAGAGCATATATAGCTTATTGACCAAGTTCACAAGGCTGTGTACCAGTGTCTAAATATGTACTAACCTTTTGTGTGATCCATCTAGGTTCTATGGCTTGAAACACGTGCTTTTTATTGACCTTGATTTGGAATGTCCTCATGGCCCTATCATCAAAATCACAAATTTATCAATAATGGTCATTGAAAAGTCACAGCAGAGATTTCAGACAAGACAATCAAAATGACATGCTTACGAGTTCATGGTCTGCTTCAATGTAGGCCCTGGATCATTGTGAATGGAGCATAAGAAGACCATTGTATTCTCCTCCGTGCACATGAGGACCAACTGCCAATGGTGGCTGAAAATTCATAATAGACAAGTACTCAATGATATGTAGCAGAATTAAGTGAATTGCAAACATGAATTATGATATGTACCTATTGATGTATGCTGCCAAGTACAACTTTTTGATATCTTCACACACCTTCTGTGATATGTACTCTTGTCTCTCCTTTAAGGTTGGTGTATTTGCATAGTCTAGGCACAAGAATCCAACATTATCATTTCTGCCATGTTCTAGCAATTCATGATGCATGAACCTACAATGATGACATTAGGAATTAGTATATATGTATGTGTGTCTAAACAATGCATTTAAATTATGCACTCATAAAAGAAGATACTTACTTTATAAACATTAATACAATTGCATTAGTAAGCTCCTTTTTAGGAGACAACAGGGATAGTGATATGATTCCCGAAAGAATAGGATGATTGGATCGCTAGGAATGGAATTTCGCACCAGAAATTCTGCCTGCAACGCGTCTGATAAGAACCGAACGTATCCTATGCTACAGACCTCAGAATTGAGTGATTCCAAAACGAGGTGAAAGTTCGCTTTCTGAAAAATGATTTTGACTCAAGAAACACCGAAAGAGAATAAGGGAATCAGGAGTTACGAAACCGAGAAATATGGAATGAAAACTGTAGCGTCCTGAAAGAACAGAATGTATCTCGCGCTACAGACCTTGGATTCAAGTGATTCCAAAACGAACAGAAAGATGGCTTTCTGAACTATGAATTTGGCTCATGAAACACCAGAAAACGATAAGGGAATCAGGAGATACGAAACCGAGAAATTTAGAACAAAAACTGTAGGCGCCACAATTCCAAGGAATTGATAAGCCAAGAACGCCACAAGGATTGAAACCCTTGATAAGTTCAAAGATTCTCAAAAGAACCCTAGAGAAGCTTGTCTCTCACCAAAAAGGTTAACTCTTAATTCAAATCTGCCGTCCCAAAAGCTATGGTGTTCCCTTATATAGTGGACAACACCCATATTAAGTTTAACCTAAATCTGCTTACACACAAAGCCTAATAAGCGAGCCCAATAAGCCTTATTACAAAAGTTTAACTAAATGACTAAAAGATAAAACTAAGTGCAGAATTTGGGCCAAGTAAATTGAAGCCTTCATGCATATCCATTGAGGCTTATTCTTCTTTGGCCTCTTCTTCCTTTAGACTTGGGCTTGTCTCAAGTAAGGTGGTCATCAGGAGATTTAGGGTCTCTTTAGCCTTTTTAGCTTTTGCTCTTGTCATTGGGCCTCCAAGACCTCGTATGTCCTCCAAGTTTGTTGTCTTGGTCATGCCGCCTCCTATGTCCTCATCAGATAGTAAATCACCTGTGTCAACAAAAAATGGCTGCTTATCAGAGAGGCCTACTTCTTCATTGACAGGCCACGATCTAACTCCAAGAGATCCATTGAATACCATAACAACAAATTTTGTCCTTGGCATTCAACTTAGCCATGTCAACAACTTTAGGGGCTAGAGCTTCAGGAGGGGATGGATCTTAGGAGGAGTAGAAAAATGTACAAGCTTCACTAGCCACGAGATGAAGCTTCCCTTGATATCACTCACAACCTTCAGGTCATCAATTGGGAGAGGGAGAGGTACATCAGCAAAAATCACCCTTTCAACTGACACTTTGACTTCGTCATCAGCCATTTGTTGGTGGTGTATATAGTTGATCCCAAGTTTTGGACAGTCTCATGTGCAACTAATCACCTATTAGGATCCTCCACATAAAGGTTACAAGGTTCCTTTGACTGTCCAACAATGCAACTCCCTTTAGTGCTCTATTGCATAGGTGCAGGTAAATGTAGGAAGTGAACACTGGTCTCTGCACGAGAGCTCACAAGCAGCATCATTTGATTCATGTCATCCTTCATCTTGCTGAGCTAGGCTTGAGACATTTCAATCAATAAAGCTTCTCGCTCCTCTGCTTTGGCCACTGCTTCCACTCGCTTTGGCCACTATATGTTCCATCTCCTTCCGGGTAACCATACTTTGTTTATGGCATTTGGATTTACCAAAGTATTGCTTCAAGCCTACCCGTCCTCCAATTCCCCTTACACACCCAGCATGATCCGGTTTTCCAATCGCAACGGTCAGAATATCATTCCTCCTATCCGACACAAATGATCCCTTTGCTTCTTTCTTTGTAAGTTCTTCCTATAAGATACAGATAACAAGAAGCTTAGTAATGAAACATATTTAGTAACAAAAAAATAAAAGTAACGATACTTACAATTCTTTCAGCAACTATATAAGTTTGTTCACTCGTGTAAGCCCGACTTGGCTTTTGGCAAATATACAACCATAACTCTTCGCGACGTATTGGAGATAGTGGATCACATATCGCAGAAGGATTGAATTCAGCTTCATCTTCCAATCTCTTTCGTTTGGCCGCCATCAACTCTTTTTCAGCATTTTTATATCCGCCACGAGACATTCTCTACGGGCAATCATTCATCCTCCCAATCCTTGTGCTTGTTCCCTTCTTTTATATGAATCAAAATTGAAAACAACTATTAATTATGAACTCCAAACCATCTCACTAACAGAATTAGAGAACTTCTGCTTGATATGAACCTCAAACACTAGTCAAATTCACTTCATCAAGTTTCAAGACTTGCATAGAACAATAGTGAACTTTTACTGTATTACTCCATCTATAGTCTTATTCACATAAGAACTAAGACATGCTCCTCTGATTCAGGAGAAAGGATGGAAATGTATACTTCTATTCACACACCAAACCATCTAACTAACAGAATTATATGAATAAAATAACATTCACATATCCGTATAGGTTATTAAGCAAACAAAAAAGGGCAAAACAAACTAAATATAAACTCACCAAAGCTTCTGGAGTAGTTCGTATCTGAACAAATTGTTGCCAATTTTATTCATCAAGAAATGTATACTTGTCGCAAGGATTAGGGTGAGGCTCACCAACTGGAACCTCGACAAAAATATAGTTGTTAGCTAGCTGGGTCTTAAACTTGTTAGTTCTCAATGTGTTTTGATGATTAACAACGATTGTAAACATGTGTTGAAGTTTTTGCAAAATCTGTGTAAAACCATTTATCAGTTGTTTACTCGAGTAAAGGAAAGCTTACTCGAGTATAGGACTGTTAAAGGATTGCCCAATTGGATTTTACACGTACTTACTCGAGTAAAGGTTTACATACTCGAGTAAAGGTCATCCGAGAAAGCAAATGTGTTTTTCAAATTGTGACTTACTCGAGTAAAGGTTTACATACTCGAGTAAAGATCATCCGGAGAGCAAATGTGTTTTTCAAATTGTGACTTACTCGAGTAAAGGTTTACATACTCGAGTAAAGGCCATCCGAGAGAGCAACCAATCTTTACAAGTTAAATCAATCGGAGTATAGATTTCTATACTCGAGTATTGGACTTACCGAGAGCAAATGAACTTTTGGACTTGAGTGTATACTCGAGTATGCATTGACTTACTCGAGTAAAGGGTCTTACAGAGAGCTCCCAAGTTTTTCTAAACACGTGCATACTCGAGTAACAGTTTTCATACTCGAGTAAAGAACTCTTAAAATGATTTTCAACTTAACTCATGTTCGTGCTTACTCCAGTATGAATTTGTTTACTCCAGTAAAGAGGCATCTTACACTTTGAGTTTTCAAGCAAATAATTGCTTACTCGAGTAAACCACTAACTTACTCGAGTAAAGACTTTGGTTTCAAAAGTTCAAGTCTCGATGGTTTGCTTCTGGAAGTTGCTTACTCGAGTATCCTTTTAGATACTGCAGTAAAGACTCTCTCACACAGTGACTTACTCGAGTAACGATGAACTTACTCGAGTAACCAACGCTGAAACCAATTTTTGAATTATACGAATTTGAATCTCACTCTTTTTGCTCTAATTGCTTTCATGAATCATTCACTTATGAACCCAACTATGTTTAACAAGTTTGTTGAGTGAATTTCAGTTGGCACAGATGAAGATTATTGAAGGTCAAAGCCATAAAGCAAAAAGTGTACGGTGCATTTAATGCACTTTCGCAAATCAACCTTCTTTTGGATAATCCACTTTTTGAGCATGCATTCTCGGCGGTCAAGAATGCTTTCTTCATCAAGTAAACTCTTCTCCAACGGGCAAATCCTCGAGTTCTACCTCGAGATCATATTAGCACTGGATTAGTTGGAGTTTAGAGAGAGAAGATGACCGGACTTAATGCTAATCACCTACAACGGTTGGATTCATCATTCAACGGTCATTTAATGTTCTCTACCTATAAATAGAGTGCATTAACTTCTTCTCAAGCTGATACACCTACTGAGAGCGAAAATTTACTAAGTGTCATTTATTGTGTTCAGCTTTCACTTGTATTGTATCAATCGATACTTGTACTTCGGTGTTCATTTTATCTGCTTTCTGTGAGAGAGTTCTATCAATAAATCATTTATTGATTGAGAAAACCACAAGTCGGGGACTTGGTGGTTGGGTGTATTGATTACAACTTGTAAGGGGAGTGAGTTAGAGAGAGAACTACTCTTGAGTACGAGTGTGTAATCAGTTTGTGAGTATAGTGGATTGAAAATCCCAAGTGTGGCTTGGGGACTGGATGTAGGTCAAAGATAAGACCGAACCAGGATAATTTCTCTTGTGCAAGCTTTCCTTCCCTTCCTCCTCTATTTATCTCTGGTTTCATTACTTCAAAACAGAGCATATTCTGAAAAGTTTTTAAAATACCCAATTCACCCCCCCTCTTGGGTATATAGCTCCATTTACAAAACTTCCTCCAACGATCAGCACAATACGACAATGTCTTGTTTTTTAACTTCTGACTTTCAGGAACATTGTATGTCAGTCGGATAGAGTCCGAAATAAGATCCTTTACTTTCGCTTGGCTAACACTTTTCCACTCATCTGTCAAAATACTAGGCTTGATGCATGCTAGCGTGCCAACAAAACTAATATATGTGCTTTTATTAGGGCCGAAAGGTGTCAAATTTTCATCAAACTGAATGTCGAGCTTTTGCTCGGCAATCCGACTTAGGGCAAGCCGGGTCAATCGTGTGCCTCTTCTACCACGGCATACAAGGCGTTACAAGGCTCACTCTGAGATGAACAAGGTTTGCTCTAACTTACACTAGTCGCACTAGTAACTAGTGTTCCACCAACAAGACCATAATCGTTTTCTTCGTTCATTTTCAAGACAGGAAGAGAGGTTGAGAGAGGTGGTGCAACAGAGGAATGCCTGAATAAATAAGAGAGTAACAGAGGCTAGTGGTGGTGGGCAAGGAAGAGAGGTTTCGCAACAGGAATAGAGGTTCAGACTTTAGAGAGAGCTACTACAGGTTTCGCGCGAAGAAGGGTATATTTGGCATGGTAATTTTAAGACTAGATATATTTAAAAGTGGTCTTAAAAGTTAGTCATTATTAAAATCCGGTCTTAAAAGTAATTAATTTTTTTCCTTATCTTTTGTATCTGCCACAATTTCAGTCCGGTCTTAAAAGTTACGTGTAACTTTTAAGACCGGGTTCTAAATATATCCGATATTAAAAGTTTTACACTTTTATATTTAAATATTTCCTTATATTTTGGCAAGGATAAAATTTAAGTCCGGTCATATGAGATTTCTCTAAAAAGTAATTGATATTTCAATTTTTTTTTAAAAAAAAACATTTTCAAGACCAGTTGTTTTGGAAACCTGTCTGAATAATATATTTAAGATCTATGAATAAATGATCTAGTCCAAGAAGTTCTTGATATTTACAAAAGTATCACCGATCATACTTTTAAGACCGGAGCGTCAATACTCCAGTCTAAATGAGGCGGTCTTAAAGCCTTTTTTTACATTAGTGACTCTTTACGATGCTCATGAGTTATAACCCGTAACTCTTTACAATACTCATGAGAATCCGTAACTACTTATGGTACTATTGAGTTTAAGTTTTTAGATTCCATATACCCTTTCAAGTTAGATTCAGGAGTTACCACTATTTTAGGATCTACTTATTATAACAAGTATTGGGGTTTAGGATTACCTTATATTACTCAAAGACCTCAAAGTATATAACGTCCTCTAATATTGATCCACACAGCTGCCTCTTGATTGCAATGAGAACACCTTCTCCTTGACTCCTTCTTCTCCTTGGATGCCTGCTAGGTGATTGCAAGGCAGAGGCTTCAATTCGTTGGATCTTCTTTTCTTAAGACAATGATGGTGTCTTGAGATTAGGTGAGACGCAAGATTGAAAGATTGGAGATGGCGCCTCTTTCTCTTGAACAAGAATGCAGGACCTTTTTGAACAACCATATGTGTGCAATTTCCTTTTTGAAATAGCCCAAAATATGGCGCTAAAAAATTAGCTACATAAATTAGGGTTTAATCTTAATTCTAGTGCTTAAAACCTAGTCCAACTAGAAAGGTCCAATTCTATCCAATATTTATTAGATCTTATCCAATATTTATTGAATCTTTATCCAATCTTTATTATTCTTTATCCAATCTTTATTGGATCATATCTAGTTTTTATTAGATATCTATCCAATCTTTATTAGATATCTATCCAATCTTTATTGGATCTTTATCTAATCCTTATTAGATATCTATTTTGGATAATTCACAAGTATCATTATCATCTAACCTCTTGAATTTAAAATGTGAATTTAAATTACTATTTTAAATTCGAAATATAAATGGCCCAAGACCTCATTGGGCCTTCTAAAATATTTGGGCCTGTTAGTGAAAAAACTAATTTCTCACTAATTATCCAAATATAGTGCCATTTATGATTGGGCTTGAAATCTCACTCCAATCCAATTAAAATATAGTCTTGACAAAGCCTAATAACAATTATTGGCCCAAAGTTACTAAATATAGCAATCAAGAACAATCTTAATGTGTAACCCATTAGCCCAATCAGTTACTAACATAAATAAACTTAGATCAGTTAAACTCCTTTAACGGGTCTAATTTATCTAATGACCACATAAAACACTAGCAATGCTATGTGGCCCCATAATTAATTGAGTTGATCAAGTAATCTATCTTTCTAATTTGGATACCATACTGGCATCATCCCTCACTTCATCATTCATATTTAATCGAAAGTGAAGATAGAGTATCATCTCTTTTGGTTGACAAAATATAGCTAGCTTTTCACGGAATTAGGAATTTTCTTCTATTGGCTTTAAGATGAGATCATGACTCTTCATGATCAAGACTTTAATTTTGTCTATTTTACCTATCAATACATATTTATCTCTCAACCAATAAATCATCTTGCAATTCCTTTCAGTTCTTCATGTGTTCTTTTACAAAAATGATATCTCATTATACCAATTAACTTATTTGTTCTTCTCGGATGAGATCTATTATATATTATGTATTTCCCAGGAGCGGTTTTAAAAAAGAAATAGATTTAGAACTGATTTACAAATTAATATAAATATTTGGAACTCCATATTTAAATTTCTAGAAATTTTATCTATTTCTCAAGGTTTTAAAACTGAGCCGGACTGTCGATTAGACATGGCGTCGGCTTCGATTAAGTCAAAAATTTGTTTTATTGGTTGAGCCGGAATCCGTTGAGAAGCCAGAGAGATTCTTCCACGTGAGATTATGAGAGTCTCCTTAGGAAGTTTAATCTAAAAGCCTTTCAAAAATCTTTTCTAAATAAAAATACAAACCCAAAAATCATTTTCTCAACTAAATTAAAGGAACTTTTTCCCTATTAAAAAAAATAAAAATAAATAAACAAACCCTGTGACATGCATTTCTATCTCAAATTATATGGGATTTGATCCCTCGAAAAGGTACGTAGCCCTTAGGTCCTCTTCTTAGGTTAAGTTCAATTTTGTAAATAAATATATTTTCACTTATTTTCTTTTGGTAACTACATGTTTGTTTGTTTCTTTAGTTTTCATTTCATCTATTTTTGTAAATATTCTTTATGGTTTGGATAATTATAATAAAATTAAAAATCATATTCTGTTTTAAATAATTGCCTTATGATAACCGTTCTTTTGAACCGGTGCTATGGCATGCATAATACCTTCCCCGCACGATCGGCTCTCTAACCCTATATGATTTTTATTTTTCAATAGGTTTTCAGAATTATCATATTTTAAAATTTTGACAGAGGCACCATGTCTTTCCAATTTCGGATGCTATAGTCGGTTGTCTAGCTGGTGGCGGAGAAGCCTCTCTAGAAAGTTGAGTCTATTCCTGCATCACGGAAAGATGATAGGGAGAAGAGATCTGTAATGTAGAAAGAGGAAAAAAAAAATGAAGGGTTAGGTTTCTTGATACGAGAGGGTGGACAAGGTGGGTAACGGGACAAGAGTGGTGCAACATGTTTAAAGGAGAGAGAATTTGATTTCTTGAAATATGTAAACGATGATCAGATGGTGAGGGTGCAAGAGAGTGTTAAAAAGTAAAAAATTTATATTAATTTCTTGAGATATATGTAAATGATGATCCCAAGTGAGAAACCGGTTTCGGTGTCTATCGTCCTATATGGACGGTTCAAATTTCATTTTTTTTAACTAGTGATTTTTGAATAAAAGATCATTTTTTTGAAAAAATTATTAGTCAAGAGATTATCTTTATTTTAGATTTTTTACATATTAAAATAATTTTTAAAAAATAAAAAGTAAAAATAAAAAATCTAAACCATTCAGATCTTATCTAGACGGTCCAGATAGAACAAGCAAATAGAGAGGGTGAAAAGTAAAAAGCTAATATCAAATGACATTTGAGGCACACATGGCCATGATGACTTTCATTTGAGTCTTAAATATCGTGCAATTTTAAAATTAGGTAAAGGAGCAAAAATATACATGTGCTTTACCCTCGGGAACACCAGCACTATATGCTTTTTTCGGGAGTAAAAATACACATGTGGTTACATTTTAGGAGTAAAAATCACACCACCGTTAAAATCTAACTTAACGGTGCATTTGCAACAGAAAATGTCATATTTACAACAACATTTAAACACCTAGATTTTGAACATAGAAAGGTCATTTACAACAACAACAAAAAAAATGCTATATTTACAACAGAAAGTGCTGTATTTACAACAAAATTTAAAATCTGGTCATATTTACAACAGAAAATGTCATATTTACAACAACATTTAAACACTTGGATTTTGAACATAGAAAGATCATTTACAACGGAAAATGCTAGATTTACAACAGGAACTGCTGTATTTACAACAAAATTTAAAATCTGGCTATTTACAATAGAAAAAACTATATTTACAACATGCTAGATTTACAATAGGAAGTGATGTATTTTCAACAAAATTTTAATGGTAGTGTGATTTGCTAACCACATGTGTATTTTTGCTTCCAAAAAAAGCATATGATACTGGGCACTCCTGAGGATAAAGCACATGTGTATATTTGCTCCTAAACCCTTTAAAATTTGGTGTTATTCTCATAAGTCATATCATAAATATATATTTAATTTAATGTTTATCATATTTAGTTTTTATGCTCCTTTCTTACTGCCCCTCATGTATTTTATATTTATATCTTTATACTATATATTCTTGGTCCTAAATATAAAAATTAGTTAATTTTTATGATATATTAAAACAACTAATTAAATTAATTTAAAATATTTATATCTATCATTTTTTTTTCAAATTAGTTTATCGACTTATAAAATGATATATAATTTAAGGGAAAAAATTTTCTCCAATCATTGGAGATAAGTTATCTCAGTGATTCCCAAAACTACGTCGTTTTGAATAAATGAATGATGTTTTTGTAATTTTAGGTAAATTAATGAAGGGTGCAAAATTATATAAACACCCTTCATTAATCCAAAACGACGTAATTTTGGGGGTTGGAAATAATTTATCTCAAGTGATTTGGAGAAATCTTTTACCCATATTTTAATCATATAAAACATATAATATAATTAAGTAACTTATTTAGCTTTCTTAATCTCTCCAAAAGGAAGTCAACTAAGTCTTATATTTACGATAGGAAATAGTATAACATTATTTTTAATTTAATTATTACATCATCGGCTTGAGCAGATGGCCCGACAGTTTCAACCATTTAAACTATGACCCACCGACCTTTTCAACTTAACTTGTGGTCCGGTTTTTAAAACATTGCTTTTTACTTATTACTTGGGAAAAATTGCCTATGGCAAAAGCTTTTGCCCCAAATATACACAAAAGTTTGTTCAGAAACTAAGGTGACATATATATAACTTAAATTAAGTACATCCTTTTTAATAATATGTAAGATATAAGACATTTGCGTATAATTTAAAAAATGATCATACACATCTAAAGAAGAGCTCTACCTTCTAAAAATATATCGCCATAGATATTTGCAAGATTTTTCATAAATTTTTCCTCTTATATATGGAGAATTAATATAAGTTTTTATGTGTATACACAGGTATCCGGGAATTTCTGATCTCTTTGCTTGATACAGGAAAACCTGGAGAGATTGAGCAGCAACATGCACGCACACAACCATAAATTGACGTTAAAGAAAAGGACATACCAAGCCAATCCTGTACATAATTTCAACTCCAAACAGAAACAAAAGAAAATTAAAGGACAGTAGATCAACCACAACGAAAAACTCTCGGAACAGGAACACAGAAAAGACCAGAACAAGAAGGGGAAAGAAAAAGTGCCACGACAGATTGATCTGCTTCATTAATTCTGTCATGGAAGTTTTCCATGCAAGCCACGAAAGTAAGCTCTAGGGTTTGCTTCAAAAGCAGCTCTTGCTATGAACTCACCAGGTCGACCAGGTGCTTTCATGAGTTTTTGGCCATCACTAGAACCACCACCACCTCTGAATATGAATGAACAAGCACCACCAAGTCCACCATAATAGCCCATAGCAGCAGCAAGAAGAAGAGCCCCACCACCTTTTAAAACTAAATCCCTATGCTCATCACTTATCCCTTTCTCTCTTATCTTTTCTTCAGCCCAACTCTGACTCTTCTCAAACCCATTTTTAGCCATCTCAACCCACCTCTTACTATTCTCAAACCCATTATTAGCCATCTCGCGACAACAATAATCAGAAGCAGCATATTTTTGGATGAACCTGAAGGCGCTTCCAAAGTTCCAAGTCCACCATAGTAGCCAATAGCAGGAGCAAGAAGAAGAGCCCCACCACCTTTCACAACTAAATCCCTATGCTCATCACTTATTCCTTTCTCTCTTATCTTTTCTTCAGCCCAACTCTGACTCTTCTCAAACCCATTTTTAGCCACCTCAACCCAACTCTGACTCTTCTCAAACCCATTATTAGCCATCTTGCGACAATAATAATCAGAAGCAGCATATTTTTGGATGAACATGAAAGCGGTTCCAAGTCCATCATAGTAGCCAATAGCAGGAGAAAGAAGAAGAGCTCCACCACCTTTCACAACTAAATCCCTATGCTCATTACTTATTCCTTTCTCTCTTATCTTTTCTTCAGCCCAACTCTGACTCTTCTCAAACCCATTTTTAGCCACCTCAACCCAACTCTTACTCTTCTCAAACCCATTATTAGCCATCTTGCGACAATAATAATCAGAAGCAGCATATTTTTGGATGAACATGAAAGCGGTTCCAAGTCCATCATAGTAGCCAATAGCAGGAGAAAGAAGAAGAGCTCCGCCACCTTTCACAATTAAATCCCAATGCTCATCACTTATTCCTTTCTCTCTTATCTTTTCTTCAGTCCACCTCTGACTCTTCTCGAACCCATTTTTAGCCATCTCAACCCAGTTTTTACCGCTCTCAGCAACCCAATTCATTTTGCTCTTCAGGCAACCCTCTTCTTGATCTGTCCAAGGAAAATTGATTTCAGAGCCCCAGCAAACAATTTCATCAATATGAGACACAAAAGTTAGGTGAAATACAATGTAATCTTACTATGGATGTCAGTCAAAAAACTTTATAGGCACTTCAAAGTTCAAGAAGTATATAGAAAGAGAGTAAATTGGTCATTATCATGTGTCACTTTTTTGCGCACCATATCCTGTCTTCTTTCAAAATGCGTCAATGTTCTTATTTTCTTTGCTTGTGACCGACTCCCTTTTATTCCTCATTTTTTATTAAACAAATTGGGGGAAATGACCAGTTCAACAACTTATTTGAAAAAGGGCCTTCTTTTTAAAAAAAAATGATTTACGTAACTTAGCTTGCAGGATCTTATTAACAAAATTAACAGCAAAAAATATACAATACCAAATTATTCATTTTTAACAAATAAAAATCCAGGCTGACTACTTATTTTTTGGGACTCTCAAAGCATTTTCCACAGCTCTCACCAACCCATAAATTCAATTTTCTGCTTGAGGCATCACAAATTCTTTTTTCTTTTCTTTTTTTTTGGTTTATTGCTACATCCCTAATTCATTTTTCTCCTTCAAGCAACCGTTCTCTGTATCAGTGCCTTGATGTCTGTCAACTTTATAGGCACTTTAAAGTTCAAAGGGAAATTCCCGGCAATAATGGGAGCGCATTTATTGTGTACAGTGGATACTTAATTACTTTTAAAGTGTTACTTTATTCTATTCTGATGGTGAACAGGAATACGAGATTGTTGTGGACCGACTTTTAATAACGCGTCGTTTTTCATCTTTAGCGGTGACAAATCAATTTCATATTTTCTAACCTAAATATGTTAAAACAATTTTGTCTCATAAACATTAAATAGCATAAATATTGGGTTAATTTTGCCACGGAAGTTTTGCTATTACCAAATAAATGCGCGGAAGTATGAAAAAGGTAGCAAATTTGCCCCTCCGTTAATTTTGACTATTACGTGCCACCTCATCACACGTGGCATGCCACCTCATCAATCAAAAGTATCATTTTTGCCCTGGAAGTTTTCATTGAGGAGCAATTTTGCCCTGGAAGTTTTCATTGAGGAGCAATTTTGCCCCGGAAGTTTACAAAAGTAGCAATTTTGCCCTTCTTTCTCCCAATATTAAATTTGACTATTAGATCAGTCAAAGACCACACATGTCATGCCTTGAAAAGGTCGAACTTGGAGTCAGAGAAGGAAATCTTTGACATGTTGAGCTCAAGGCGGCCAGAATTTGTGAAGCCGAACTGGTCACAGGGACTAGAGCTGGGAAATCAGGCCGGCCCGTTTAAGCCCTAGCCTTGCAGGGCTCGGGCTTGAAAAATAAGCCAGAAATTTGAAATTGGCCCTGGAGGGCCTCGGGCTTAATTAGGCCGGCCTTGCAGTTTGTATAGATTGATCATTTGCTTAGACATAAGTGATGCTTCCTGTGACCAGTTCGGCTTCATAAATCGGGTTGCTTTGAGCTCAACATCTCAAGGATCTCCTTCTCTGACTTCAAGTTCGACCTTTTCAAGGCATGATATGTGTGGTCTTTGACTGATTTAGAAGGGCAAAATTGATACATTTTGTAAACTTCCGGGGCAAAATTGCTCTCAGTGAAAACTTCCAGGGCAAAAATGATACTTAACTCCTATTGGTTGATGCAAAAATGGTGGCTTAATGCCACGTGTCATGAGGTGGCATGCCACATGGACAATTAGTCAAACTTAATGGTCAAAATTAACGGATGGGCAAATTTGGTACCTTTTTCATACTTCCAGGGCAAATTTGGTACCCAAAAAACTTCCGGGTGCTGGACGCTCCATTAGCAAAACTTCCGTGGCAAATTTGATATTTAACCCTAGCTTATTCTATAGGGAAAATTAAAATAAAGGACCAAAAGAAAATAATATTTATTATTGTTCTGGTGTAGAACACAGATGTCCAGCCAAGGGCTGGTACTTTGATATTGGATCGTTGGGCTCGGCCTGAATATCTATTGGGTAGATAATCAGGGGAGCGTGGGATCACTGTGCACTATATAAGGGGTGGTGTGTGTGCACAGTGTGACTGAATGTAAATAGTCTGAGTTAGAACCTGTGCACGTGGTTAATTAGCCTCTGTATTTATAGAGGCCACCGTGGAAAATATCGTGGTCGCGTCTGATCTCCAGGGCGAATATCTAGGGGAGTATATCACGTAGGCATAGTTCGGATATTCCCCTCATGCTGATAGATAGAATCCGCTATAATATAGGATCTTCCTATATTATAGGTATGCTATAATCTTGGATACGCCCTTAGTTGGGCCATCTTGGTATTGGGCCTTAGTACAGGTCCGTAACAGTTACCCCCCAGCTCGGTAGGTCAGGCTTCTGAGCTGCCGATATGTATTTTGCCCCCAGTCGGCTTTACTGGCCGAACTCTGTTACCTGTCTGGGAGTCCAAGACAGGGCCTCTAGGATATGAGGTAACGTTTCCGAGCCCACTTTTCTGAGGCAATTGTCATGGAACATGTTCGTCCGGGGTCGAGATGTGCTTCGCTTGTCAAGGTGGTGCCCGGCGTCAATGGCCTCAGGTGCCTTCGGCATAGAGGACTTTCGATATTTGTCATCATTGCCGTCTGACACCTGGCAACTTAGTATTGGCGAAGGCCCGCAACTGCGCGCCTATCCACGCACCGATCTTCGTGCGCAATTAATGATCTGTTTACGAGAAGTACGCCACCTCCTTTATTCTGAGTGAAAAGACGCTCCTGCCCCCGACGCTTCGGCAACCCACGAGTCTATATGATTCATATTTCCCTCCCTTTTCTTCACTTTGCTACTTCGCTATCACTCCCCTGGTTTTTTTCGTTCTCGCCAATTTCACCATTCTCCGTAGTCACTTTGTTCCGCGCTATCACAGCTTTGTTTGCTGCTCACTCATTCTCCACTACTTCAGGTATATCCCCATCTCCTGCTTCTTGGCTGGTGTAAATTACAGGTTTTCATTTGTTTTACCGATTGATTTCCGTTGTCACGATTTTCTGGGTAGACTTCCCTCGTAGCTTCTAAATCAGTTTCTAAGATCACCTTTCCTTTCTGTCATGCCTTGTAGCCCCGACATACCTTTGCCCATCCTTCCCCTTATTTCTCCTTCTTCACACACCCTTTTGTGCCTCTCTAGGTTTCTGTTCTTTGGTGATGGATGGGAGTAATCGCTTACCCCCTTCAAACTCACCATTACCTCCTGAGGAAGAGGAAACTTTGCGTGCCCGTTTCCCCCGTGCTTCTTATTGGATTCTTGGTACCGAACTTCCGGAGGAGTAGAGGTCGGCGGCCGTGCTACGGGGTGGGTCCGGCCATCGGAGCAGAATAGGGTCTCGATTTGCTGCTGCTAGGGTTCCAATTTGGACGCCAGTTAGTGCTAAGTCATGTGTCGTTCCGAGCATTCTGCCAACCCAAACTGGTCCTAGTGCCGGGATTCTCGACGAGGCCGACGCCTGCTCAGCTCAGCCCCTTAATTTCTATAAGGCTCCTCTTCACAGGAGTTCGGATGCCCATCCTCAAGGGAACCTCGGCCCCTGCTGGGATTGTCTCATTGAAAGCTCCTTCCTCATTGCCCAGGGCGAAGATTCCCGGGCTTCCTCGATCCTCGGTTCTTGCCGTCATCTGGCTCCTTCTAATCCTTCTTCTGGCGGTCTTCGTCCTCCGAGTCCGCTTGTTTTTCCGCATGCTACTATGATTCCTTCAAGTATTTCCACTCTTGCTGATCCTAGTCCTTTTTTACTTTGTTTATAGGTAAATGGCTTTGGCATCCTCACTGCTCAGCACCCGATCCAAAACCGGGGGGTTGAACTCTTCTAGTCCTCCTGAGGCACTTGTTAAGAAGTATGAGTGGGTGGCGCACGAGGTCCTGAATACCCGCTCCCTGATGTCTGAGGTCGACGTTGGTCGACTGGATATATCGGACTTACCTGGGTGTGTCGTCAGTGCTCCTAGTGCCGAGGATCCCATTTGCTCTGAGCATGAAATAGGGTGCTCCAACTTCTTCTTCTTCTACCGCAACTGTCTAACAAGGGAAGCGGTGTTCACTGAGTTTCAGATGGCAACCTTAACACATCTGAACCTTGCACCATCGCAGCTTCACCCTAATGGGTGGGCCTATCTGGTAGCGTTCGAACGTCTGTGCGCCTCCTTCCCCGTTCCCATTCCTTGTACAGCCGTCTTATTTTTCTATTATTTTTGCCCCTTTACTCCCCGCTCGTCAAAGGAAGACGAGAAGCTAAAAGGGTTAACTTCCCTTCATGGCGATCCGGATAGAAAGCTGATGAAAGCCTTCTCGGATTCCTTTAAACATTTCAAGAATGCCTTTTTCAAAGTTGCGGCGAAGCCTGGCCAACAACCCTGGTTTTTACAAGGGGTCGAGGCTCAAAATGTAGAGTGGCGGTTCCCCCTCTATTGGAACGAGGAACACCATAAAATACCCTCTATGTCGTATCAGACTGCATCTGGCAATGTTCTACCGAACACTGTCCCTTCCATAGAACGGCTGTCCCAGTTTGTGAAGAAATACGGCACTCAAAGTGCGGCCTTCTTTATTACCGGGGCGGGTTCTAAGCCTGTGCCTTCTGATTGTATGGTTTACCCGTTTTTTGATTCTTCTGCCTTATGTATCTGTTTACCATGTGCCATTTTATTCATGTAGCATCACAGATTCTAACTCACCAGCTTTGTCTTTGCAGCTCGAGACATGTCGGAACTTCCCAGCTACCTGTCCCGTGTGAATCCGACTGTGCCCGTTGTAACACCCCGAATTTTGGACCCTGAGAAGCGAAAAGAAGCCTGAAATAGGCGGACGACTAGGCCCAGTTTGGGAAGAGTCCGAAGAAGGTCAAGGCATAGGAAGCCTCTTTGGGACTAGGTAATTCCGTCATACGGGTCAAGTGGACCAGTATGAATAAGCCGTGGAATTAAAGTGCCAATGGAAGGGGGCACAGAAGGCCTACGATGTGAATCTGGTGGAAAGGATGCCACCTAACTATGTCCTAAGATGTAGGACAATTAGTTGAGTGAAAATATGCCGATATAAGTAAGTATATGGCATTTTCAGGGCAAACATGGATGTCCTGCGTTTTTGAAGGAAACAAGAAGGGAAGAGAGAGAAAAGGTGTATCTGGACGCAAAAGGGAAGGAAAAATTTAGTAGTAGCAGTGCTACGTCGGACACGTGGCATTTCGGGGCCAGAAGTTGGATTATCGGGTAGCACGCATTACGAGGTGGATCTGGGGTACTGGAATAAAGTTTTCTTGATCCCCAAGGTAGTATGCCCCGTCCACTTGTGGTTCGGGAAAAGTGACTGATGATCCGGGCCCACACAAGTCCCGTTGAAGGGCACGCATTACGAGGTAAGGTGGGACCGACAACCTGGAGCTGAGCGGAGTCGGTTAGGATTTCCTGGAGTCGGGCCCGGGCCCAGGCCCAGGACACTGATAGGGGCGAAATTCTAGTGGGCCCAGAAGAGAGAGAAAATATCTTGTCATGTAATTATGAAGAGAGAGAATGTCACATCAAGTCATTATGATGAGAGAGAAAGAGTAAAATAATCAGAATTAATCTGGACCACACAAATGGAATCTGACATGACAATGAAAGGACAAGTAATTATGACTCATTATGACATATCTAAGGGCAGATTTTGTGGGTCCCACGGCTTTGGAAGATGAGCGGTGCGAAATGATCGTTTTACCCCTTGGACCTAAAACCTACCCAAAGTCACCATCGGGGCAATCTTGGAATTTGGATTTGGAGGGTTCAGATGGTGCCACATGTCCTGGACCAAGAAGACTCTAGAGAACCCTAGAAAAGAATATTCTGGAGCATCTTTGGGGAAAATCTAGCGGAAAATGACTATTTTACCCCTAAGGTGTTATTTTAATTACGGGACAAGCCATAACCTTTGGAGCCTATAAATAGGACACTCCTCCCTCCATTTGGATCAGCCTATTTTGTGCTCAAGGTGAGGGAGAGGAAGGTCCAGCTGAAGGCTTTGGTCCAAGGGAGGAGAAAGGCACCTGCAACCGACATCCGGAGGTAAGTCCCTAAACCGGCAACTAAGCTATCTTCATCTCTACCCTATGGTGGTTTTCGTGGAGTTGATGTAGTATTTTGGTATCTTTGAGGTTTCCATTGAGTCCAGAAGGTGTTTTTGTATAGGGTTAAGTTGGATCACTTCGTTTGGAACTCTGAAAACCCTAAATCTTCTTATACGAAAATATGTCGGTTCTTACGGTTTCTGGGCAGTGTGTGTTAATCGGTGGTTTTAAAATAGTAAATGAAATAATTTTGATCTGAAATTTTACATGGTAAAATTAGACATACTGAGGATGATTTTGATATAATATTTTGTGTCATTTGGAGTTTCCAACCAAGATATATTTTAAGTTGAAAATGACCTAAAAACCTGGACTTTTCTCTGGACCAGTGGCTCGGTTTTGTAAATAAGAAAAGGATATGAACCCAGAAGATATTGGTATTTATTTTTAGGGTAAAATAGACATTCTAAGGGTTCAAATTCCACTGATTTCATGTCGATACGAGTTTTCTATAATTTATTAAAAATCGGAGAAGTTGGGTCAGCGTTTCTGGAAAATTCTGGTGCTATGCGAATTTTATGGAACTTGAACCAAAGTGTGTTCCTATGACTAAAAGCATGATGTTTGGCTGTATCTAGGGTGTTCGCACGTGTGAACCCTATTTTCAATTTCAAGGAAGAGCTATTATTTTGCAAGGCGTGCTAGGTAGTAACTGTTGACTTGCATACTCTATGTTGCTTTCGCATGTATGTTTTATCATGATGTAGGAGATCGGGCTGCAGTACCTATTGGACTACGTGTCCTTAGGTTTCTGATGCAGTACCGAGATCGGGCTATAGTGCCTCTGCTACAGTACCGAGATCAGGCTGTAGTACCTATTGGACTGTGTGTCCTTAGGGTTTCTACTACAGTACCGAGGGCATGTAGGATTGGGCTACGGTACCTATTGGACTGTGTGTCCCTAGGGTGTTGTTGCAGTACCGAGATTTGTGGGGTAGGTGGAGCCTATATGACTGTGTGTTTATAGGTGTCCACTGAGGCCCTAGGCTAGGTGGTTGGGGTCGCTCCCTGACTACTGAGGCCCAATTGCACGCTGTTCCGAGGGGCTTGTCTTGACTAGGCGGTCCTACGGAGTTGCTACATGTCAGTTTGTTGTGACAGAGGTAGATTTATTTGTACTTCTTGATTGTGGTTGGCATTGCATGCATGGTACACATATTGTATATGAGTCTAACAGTTACTCTGGGGTTCAACTTTGAACTCCAGTCTAGTTCCAAAAGATACAGGCGTAAGCTAGTAGAGGCTGGAAGACTTGAAGAAGATAGAGCTTGGCGCGGAAAGACAAAGAAATAGAGGATGCCCGGTTGATTCTTGTACTTCTATAATTGGGATGAGTGTATGAGTTATACTCACTGTTTAGTTTTTATTTTGGACGGTTGTACCCTTAACGCTATGTGGATTACTTTATGTTATGTATGTACTTTACCAGTATATTGGAAGTTGTCCAAATTGATCCAATGCTCTGCCGCACATACTCTGATATACGTTTTAAGTGATAAATCAACAAAGGAAAGGTAATAAGCGAAAAGGATCCCTCTAACCCGCCACCCAAAAGGGCGAGGCCGGTAGGGTGTAATACCCGCCGCCAGCAGGGCGAGTCGGAAGCGCTCTGCCTCCAAAACTGAGGTAGATATATCCAAGGCGGCTTCAGGTTCATCAAGGGCCAAGAAGACAAAAGCCTCATAAACGTCGGGTTCTAACCGCTCTGATCCTGCAGGTCATCAGCTAGGGTACTCATCCCTAGCTTTAAAGGGAAAGAAACTAGGGCGCCTGGGCCCGTTGTAACTCTTTCTCCTCCATCTGGGTCTGAGGTTGCTCCTCTTCCTTCCCCTCCTCGGGTTTTCGTCCAACGTCCCCGGTTCAGAAACTTCCCCGTGGGCTTGCGTGGGACAAGGGGTGACGGAAGAGCTTGACGTCGCCTTTTTCCCTCCTCGCCAGTTCATGGATGGCCAAGCCCTCTTGGCTGTAAATGAGACGATAGTGCATGATGCCCAAAAATTCTTGTGTAAATCCATTGGGCTACACCAAGCGTTACTCCATCTCAAGGGGAAGCATGTTCTGGCTGAGGCTGAGATTCGTCATCTGAAGCGGCCCAAGAAGAGGTTGAGGCAAAAAGGAAAACACTGGATGAGGCCGAGGCTAAGATGCAACCCTGGAAGAGGAGTGCGACGTTGCCCAGGCCGCTGCAAGGAAAGCGGCCGAGGAACTTCTTATCTTCAAGGAGGCGTTGGAGAAGACGACTTCTGAGTGTGCCCGTCTGCAGAAGGCCATTGCTGAGAGCCTGGATGCTGTGAAGTTATTGCAGTAGCAGTGGGCCGAATTGGTCTCTGAGGTGGACTCGACTAAAGATGCTCTTTTAGCGGAGCAGCAGGCTCATTTGGACACCACCGACTCGTTGAAGGAGACAGCTCGTGAATGCTTCGAGATGGCTTTGGCGCAGATCAAGCATTTGAACCCGACCCTGTCTTTAAACCTTGCCGGGTACGACTACCGGGCTTATATGAAGGACGGTGTTCTGGTTCCGCCACCTTCGATGCCCAATGATGGGTCCTTGTCCTTCGAGGATGAAGAGCTCGAGGAGCATCAAGGCGAGGAGGGTCATCATACTGAGGCCGGACCAGGAGTTTTTGAGGCTGCTCAGTCCACCGAGATGGTGCCTTCTGACGATGCTGCTCCTCCAAGCTAGGGCCAGAGTCCTTAGTTTTGCTTTTCTTTTATTGAGGCGTCTGTGCCTGTTTGACTTTGAGTTTTCTCAGCGTCTGTGCCGGTTGTATAAACTATTTGACAATCTCCAGTTAATTTTATCAATTACTTGTCGTATAGTTTTTTAGAATTCTAAACATAGTTAGATTTTTATCGAATCCAGTAGGTTCAGGTCTAGGGATTCTACCAGACTTTAAGTCTGTGAATCAATGGTAGGGTTATCTGTTTCAACGTCAACGGGTGTCCATTCTACACCGTGTAGGGTGTTTAGTTTAACCGCGCTACCGTGTTCCGGAGTCGTTGGCCGAGATTGTAACCGAGATAAGGGTGAAGTGTCACATGCTTAGCCGAGGTGTATGCAACGCACAGCTTAAACATTTGATCTGATCAAGGTTGGCATGACAAGTCGAATGCTTAAATCGGGTCGAGCGTTGACATGTCAATTCCGTGAAGGCCAATAAATGGCAATTTCACCGAGCTCTTGACCTAGGCTGGCTAGCCCTGGTGTTAAATCATCTAGATGTGTTGTATTTATAACCAGGTTTAGAGACCTCGGTGTAACATTTATGACCGGGTGTATAAACCTTGGTGTAATGTTTATGACCGAGGACCTCGGTGTAATGCTTAAGCGATCAATAGTGCACGTTGGCGAATCTCCACTGAGGAATTCTTCATTAAAATAAGCTGCTCCAGAGAGCTAACAAATAGTTCAAAGAAATCTTTAAAAGCATAAATGAATTAAAATACTAAAATTAAGAAATAACCGAGCTCCAAACGGGGTGCGTCTCGGTGTTGTTATGCATTCTGGGCCGAGGTCTAGCTGTGGTAGATCTTCAGCTTGTTGGCGTTCCAAGTTCTCTTCACAGGTTTCCTAGCCAGGGTTTCGAGTATATAGGCTCCGTTGTCCAGTTTCTCTTTAACCCGATAGGGTCCTTCCCAATTTGCCGCCAGCTTGCCTTCTCTGGCGTTCTTATTACCGATGTCGGCTCGTCGGAGTACGAGGTTGCCCCAGTTAAATGACCAAGGTCAGACCTTCCGATTATATTTTTCCACGAGAAGCTGTTTGGCGGCTAATTCTCGGTAGTGTGCCGCGACTCGGATCTCGTCGGTCAGGTCCAACTCCATTCTCAACGCGTCGTCATTAAACGCTTCTCCCTCTTGTCTGGCTTTAATCTTCCTCCATGACGGTTGTCCTATCTCCACCGGGATCATTGCTTCGCATCCGTAGGTTAAGCGGAAAGGGGTTTCCTGAGTTGAAGTCTGAACACTTGTTCTGTAGCCTCACAAAACGCTGTGAAGTTGCTCCACCCAATAGACTCCGAGTCCTGCATCCGTTTTCGTAAGCCGTCGAGGATGATCTTGTTGGCTGCCTCGGCTAACCGTTGGATTGCGGGTGCTCGACCGAGGCGAAGTGCTACTTGATATTGAGGTCTGACATCATGGTCTGGAATCTCTGGTCCATAAACTGCGTTTCATTGTCTGTTACCACCTCGGCTGGTATTCCAAAATGAGACACAATATTGTGGTGAAAGAACCTCCGTATGCGTGTCGAGGTTATTGTCGTTAACGGCTCGGTTTCAATCCACTTAGTAAAATAATCTCCCGCTACGATGAGCCACCTGAATTGTCCCAGGGCTGGCTTGAACAGGTCGAGGATGTCCATCCCCCACTTGTAGAAGGGCCAAGGGGCCGAGATGCCTTTCAACTCTGTTGGCGGGGGCCAAATAAGTTTGTCGTGCTTCTGACAACTGTCGCATCTCCTGACGGCCTCTTTGGCGTCCGCAGTCATAGTCGGCCAGTAGTAGCCCACGCGCAGAGCTTTCCTGACAAGTGCTTTTCCCCCCATGTGATGGCCGTTGATGCCTTCATGTATCTCTACCAGTACGTACTTGGCTTCTGCTCTATCCAGGCATCGCATCATTGGAGAATGTAGGCCTTTTTGATACAGTTGATCGTTGACCATGGTGTAGATGGCGGCCTCTCGGATCAATTTCTTAGCCTCAGTCGAATCGGTTGGAATAATGCCTCTTTCCAAATAATCTTCAATCAGCTTTCTCCAATCTGTTGCTGTCGAGATGGTCATGATATAGCTCAGCTCAGACAGGTTCTGCTGGATTACAGTTCTGTGATTGTTAGCGCCTTTCGTACTCGCCAATTTGGAGAGGATATCCGCCCTAGCGTTTTCTTCCCTTGGAATATGGGTGACAATCACCTCTTGGAACTCCGCCATGATTTCCTTAGCTTTGTTGAGATACTTAGCCAAGAGTGGACCTTTCGTTTGGTAGGTGGCCTCAATCTGTGCAGCGACGAGCTGTGAGTCAGTGAAAACCTTGACCCGCTGAGCTCCATTCTCTTTGGCTTGTAGCAGTTCGGCAAGAAGGGCTTCATACTCGGCTTGGTTGTTTGAGGTCAGGAACTTCAACTAAAGGGAGTGCTCTACGGCCACACCCTCCGGGCTTTCTACTATAATTCCCGCCCCGCTTCCTTTTGTGTTGGAAGAGCCATTAACATATACCTTCCATACTTCCGCTTGATCAACCTCAGTCGCATCTACTGGGGTGAGTTCCCTGATGAAGTCTGCCAGCGCTTGTGATTTGATGGCATGTCGGGCTTCAAAAGTGATGTCGAACTCGGACAACTCAATCGCCCAGCTTATCATCCTTCCGGTGAGGTCTGGTTTGTGTAACACTTGGCGGATTGGCTGACTAGTTCGGACGACTATCCGATGTCCTTGGAAATAGGGCTGCAGTCTTCTTGTCGTTGTTAGCAGGGCGAAAGCCACTTTCTCCAGCTTTTGATACCGAAGTTCCGAGCTCTGTAAGGCCTTACTCACGAAGTAAATTGGTGCTTGACCGTCCTCGGTTTCTCTTACCAAGGCGGCGCTTACAGCCTCTTCACCGACTGACAAATATAGGAATAAGGTTTCGCCAGGTTCCAGCTTTGTCAGGACTGGGGGTGTTGCCAGGCATTGCTTGACCTTCTCGAATGTGGCTTCACAGTCCGAGTTCCATCCTCCCTGCATTTCCTTTTTCAACAACTTAAAGAAAGGCAGTGCTTTCTCTGCTGATTTTGGTAAGAATCTGGTCAGGGCGGCAAGTCGGCCCGTTAACTGTTGAACCTCTTTCTTGATCCTTGGGGCCTACATATCTAGCACTTCCTTGCACTTATCTGGATTGGCCTCTATTCCGCAGTTGGTCAACATGAAACCTAGGAACTTCCCGACTGGAACTCCAAACGCGCATTTGGCCAGGTTTAACCTGATCCAGTGCCGTCTCAACTTCTCAAACATTTGCCCAGGTCTCGAATATGGTCTTCTGGGTATTTTGAATTCACAATCATATCGTCAATATATACTTCCATGTTTCGTCCAATCTGGTCTTCAAAAACTCTGTTCATCATCCGTTGATATGTGGCCCCGGCGTTCTTCAACCCAAAAGGCATAGCGTTGTAACAATAATTAGCCTTGTCGGTCATGAAGGCGGTCTTCTCCTGGTCGTCGGGATGCATGGCTATTTGATTATAGCCGGAGTAGGCGTCCATGAAAGATAGCAGCTGAAAGCCGGTCAAGTTGTCGACCAACTGATCAATATTTGGCATTGGGTAGGAATCTTTCGGGCAGGCCTTGTTCAAGTTGGTGTAATCCGTGCACACCCTCCATTTGCCATTCGGCTTCAGAACCATCACCATGTTAGATAGCCAGGTGGTATACTGTATTTCTCTGATAAACCCTGCCATCAAAAGCTCCTCGACATGGCTCTGCAGAGCCTTCTGTCTGTCGGTTGCGATGTTCCTTTTCTTCTGTGCCACCGGCGTAGACTCCGGCCGCATGCCAGTTTATGGCAGTAGAAACGTGGGTCGATCCCTGGTATCTCGAAAGATCTCCATGCAAAAACATCTTGGTTCCACTTCAGGAATTCGATCAATCGGGCTTCTAGGTCGGCGTCCATTACCCCGCCAATTTTGGTGGTCTTCGAAGAATCCTTTCCCAGGACCAACTCCTTCAATTCCCCTTCAGGCTTCGGTCGTGGGACCTTGGGCTTATCCTTGAGGTCGAGCTCTACCAAGTTTACTGGTCTTCGGGGCCTCCTCTGCTTCTTGGTGTCGGTCAAAATTTCCCCCTGACTGAGCCGAGGTGGGGACGAAGATCCACCTTCCCCTTCTCGAAGAGTATCGAAATAACACTGCCGGGATTCTCTCTGGTCCCCGGACACCACTACCACTTGGTTCTTACTGTTAACCATCTTGAGTTTCTGATGCTTTGTAGATACCATCATATCCCACTTGTGGATGGTAGGCCTTCCTAATATAATATTGTAGGAAGAAGGGAAATTAGCAACTATGAACCTTACCCGTTCCGATTTAAACGCTTCTTTAGTCCCTAGCGTCAATCTGAGGTCGATGTATCCTTTGGGAAGTGAGCGCTCTCCGTTAACCCTATGAGGGTCATTTTGCAAGGTTTCAGATCCTCCATATCCATATGCATTCTTTTATAAGTGTCCCAGCTAATAATGTCGGCCGAGCTTCCTGCATCTACGAAGATCCTTTTGACCTTTCAGTTTACCAGGGTTCCAGTGATAACCAATGCGTCCTGATGCCCCAGTACTACGTCGTTCAGCTCTTCCGTGGTGAATGTTAAAGGCGGTGGTGTTGGCCTTTTGGGGTCGTTCTTGAATTTCGAGACGTCTTTCACCAAAAGGACTTCTCTCAGGTATTTCTTACGCTGGCTTGTTGTGTCTCCACCACCTCCGAGTCCTCCGCTGATTATGGTGCAACGGAATTTAGTTTCTGGGAACTCGTCCTCGGAGTTAGACTTACTTCCTTTCTCCTCATTCCTTGGGTCTGTGGTCGGGCTGCTACTTCGGCCTCTCTGATCACATTTGGTGTTTCTCCTTCCTTGGGTTTTGATCACGTACTGGCGCAACTTTCCCTCTCTTATGAACTTCTCAATGGCATCTTGGAGTTCATGACATTCTTCTGTAGTATGCCCCGGTCCATCATGAAATGCACAAAATTTGGACTGGTTTGTTGTGGGTCAGTTTTGGAGAGACCTCGGTCTGCCGACCCTCCTCATGTCTGTTTGATCCACCTCTTTCCAAAGCTGCGCCCATGACACATTTAGAGGGGTGTAGCTGTCATATTTCATCTTCGCTTCCGGCCTTCCCCCCGTGGTCGGTTATCTCGGTTGCATTTCCGAGAATCTTCTCTCCGTCTGTTGGCAGGATCTCTCTCATCCGGTGACACGTTCCTCCGCTTCTCGTGCTCAAAGGCATTGGCTATCTCCATATGTTCCACGTCCAGATACTGCTTCGCTCGGGTGTAGAACTCGGTCAAAGTGTAGACTCGGTTCTTGCACACATTCTTGGCCAAGCGCGATGATGGATCTAGGCCATCGACAAGGCAATGCACATGGACTTCCTCGGGGAGCGAGCGTACTTGCAGAGCCACGTCCTTGAATCAGTCCAGATACTTCTACAATGTCTCCCCCTTTTCTACTTTATCTTGCTCAACGTGAACTGGGACTTCGGTTGTTTCTTACTGGTTGCGAAGTTCAACTCGAACTTTCATCCGAGGTCTTCGAAATTACGCACAGAGTTATTTGGCAGGGAATGGAGCCACTTATGTGCTGGTCCGGTCAGCATGGCCACAAAAAGACGTAGGATGACTGGGCCCTTGATTAAACAAACCCACATGAGCAGCTCGAATGTTTCGAGGTGACTGCGCGGATCCTGGGTCCCGTTGTACTTTGGGAGGTCAGCCAGATCAAAGTTTTTTGGGTAGGGCGCAGTGGCGGTTTCCTTCGAGAACGGGCTTCCGTCAAAGCTTGTCAAGTATTTCATCATATACTCTCTGGGGAGCCTCGTGACTGAGATACTTTCTTCACATCACGGTCTTCCTCGACCTCTCGCTCTTCCTCGTCATCTCGGCTTCCTCAACATCTCGGTCTTCATACTCCGCGATTCACCCCAGGCATAGTTTCTTCAAGGCCGAGCTTGATGGTCTGTGTCGTCCCGAACCCATTCCCTCATTGGTCCTCCCGGCCTTATGTCGTGGTGGGCTCGGTTCTCTGCTGTCGGACGGGCTACTAGAGTCAACCGTTGTCTTTTCTTTTCCTTGCTGGAATACTTTCTCGAACTTTTCGAATCGGTCGTCCATCATCTGTTGTATTACTCGGAGGTCTTCCATGCGCTGAAGGTTATCCCACTTTTCCTTGTTCTCAAACCTCTTGAGCATCGACTCCTGCGTCCTCTGAAGGATGTGGATATCAGGGCTCAGAACCGTGGTCTCCTTCGTTGCTGTGCCGTGTGTTTTGTCGACAATGGGAATGGAAGACGCCGTGTCTGAAACGTTGCCCTCAGGAGTACCCTCATGTCGCGGTGGATTTTGATCGTGATGTTGACTTTCCTCAGCCTGTGGTTGGTTAGGCTGAAGATTCCGACTGTTGCTTCTAGTATTAACCATCGGTAGTCACGGGAATCGTAATTTAACGTCCCCACGGTCGCCGCCAATGTTCTGGTGTAGAACACAGATGTCCAGCCAAGGGCTGGTACTTTGATATTGGATCGTTGGGTTCGGCCTGAATATCTATTGGGTAGATAATCAGGGGAGCGTGGGATCACTGTGCACGATATAAGGGGTGGTGTGTGTGCACAGTGTGATTGAATGTAAATAGTCTGAGTTAGAACCTGTGCACCTAGTTATTAGCCTCTGTATTTATAGAGGCTGCCGTGGAAAATATTGTGGTCGCATCTGATCTCCAGGGCGAATATCTAGGGGAGTATATCACGTAGGCATAGTTCGGATATTCCCCTCATGCTGATAGATAGAATCCGCTATAATATAGGATCTTCCTATATTATAGGTATGTTGTAATCTTGGATACGCCCTTAGTTGGGCCGTCTCGGTATTGGGCCTTAGTACAGGTTCGTAACAATTATAAAGGACCATAAAAATTGTAATTACTTAGAAGGATCAAACATCATAATATAAATTTAAAATTACTAAATTTCCCTTAATCAATCCTCATATATTATCTCTTGTATTCAAAATTAAAAAAATAACTAAAATTAAAACTAAAACAGCCCATCATGATATGATTATATATTTTTTTACCCAATATATTATTTAATTAACAATTGTTAAACTCATATTTTTCTTAATTTTTATTTTTCACCAATTTATATCATCAAGTTGTTCGATTTATATTATCAACATTGATGCCAATTAAGTTCTTCTTATGAAATTAAAAAATAAACTTATTTCATATTTTTTAGGATATAATAGGTTTATTACATTTTTTGATTTTATTAACATTACGTGAATTTTTTAACCCACATAAATTTCTTCTAAAACAAAAATAAGTCATACAAACTTTCTTGGTTTAACATATATAATAAATTATTAAAGACCTTGACTTTCATTAAAACTATATAATTCCATTTTTAATTAAATTTTTTGTTAATATTTTTATAATTTTAAAAAATTGAAGAATGCGTAATTTTTTTTTCATAGATATATATTCAAGTTGTGAAAATTGAGAAAATCATTGTTTAATTTAATGAAGCTTAGAATTTTATATTAGTTTTGAAAATAGAATGGGAAAAAGAATGAAGAGGCAATGAGAAGATTTTGTTAGGGGCATTTTAGTACTTTTAATTTTATATTTTTATATTTAGTCATTCCAAATAATTATAATTTTTATGGAACTTCTCCATAAATATCTTTTTCTTTAGGTCCTTCATTTTAATTTTCCCTATTCTATATGAAACCAAACAGCCTTTAGTACAATCAATGAAAAAGTATGTTGAACGAGCATCATGCGTCAGTTTTTGCCCACCACATCTTATCTTTTTCCATGATGTGTCAATTTCCTTTTTCTTAATATAGATTCCATTTTATTCCTTGGTTTTTATTGAGAAAATTGGGCGAAGGACCCGTTTAATATCTATTAGAATATATTAGTCTATCCTTAGTAGATTAGGGTCCAAGTCCAATGCAAATTGAGCTATTATATAAATACAGAGAAATATGGGTTAAAGAGAGAGTTTCTTTATGGCTTAAGAGCTATGTTTATTCTCATCTAACCATACGTTGAAGGTTTATATCTATTCCTATCACTCACAATAACACTCTCCTCCCTGTTTCTCTTATGAATGTTATTTTCTCTGTAACCAGTGTTGTTAAAACGTCTTCGAATCGTTGAAACGTACGTTTTTACGTTTTTCGTCAAAAAATCGTGTCAGAACGATGGTTGAGATGGAAATTGATCTGAAACGGTCGAAACACCGTTTCAAATCGGTAGAAACGGTTGAAAGGTCCGTTTCTGCGTTTTTTCTTCTTTCTTCTTCTTCACTGAATCTGATCGCTGGACGCTGCTTCTTCTTCTTCGCTGAATCAGATTCATGGTGATGGTGGTGCAGAACGGTCGGATTCACGGCGATGGTGGTGCAAAACGGTCAGATTCACGGCGATGGACACTGCTACTTCTTCTTCTTTCTTCTTCTTCGCTGAATCAGATTCACGGCTCTGTATCCGGATCCCTCATTCTCTAATGTCGGGACTCGGGTCTGCTATACTAGATGGAGAAAGGTTCAAAACGCAATGTTTAATGCAGGGACCTAACTGAAACTTTTAAAAAGTTTCATAGAGGGACTAAACTGAAAATTTTATAATCACTCATTAATCCAAATTAATCATTTTAATATGTATTATGATGACTGAGTTTGAACTTAATTATTTCCTTCAGTGTTTGGACTTAAATTTGTGATGACTTTAATATATTGATGTGTTTTAGTTTTATATATGTTGGAATTTTTTTTTTGTAGTTGTAGTAAACTCTTACGTTTCGTTTACGTTTTCCGATTTTACGTTTTTGCTCACTCTTACCGCTACATAGACTCTACGTCTTAAGAACATTGTCTGTAACATTATATCATAGGGTTCTGCATGGCGCTTTGGTTTCATGTGTGTACTTCATAAGTCAGTCAAACTCGTGGAACACCTAAAATTCTTACATGGTATCAAAACCTAGTTTTCCTATGATCTACATTTAAGAAAATTATCTTGTTTTCTGAGTTGATATTTATCTTTTTGCTTCCGCTGCATAATTTTTCATGTCGCATACGGATTTTAAATTTTTTGGGTTGTGGTTATTTTCTTGTGACATCATAAAACCTTAGTTTTCATGGAACCCCGAAATTAAAAATGAAGACACTGAATTCATAGTGCATGTACATTGTTCTCTGTCTCTACTATTGTATATGTGATTATGAGATGCATGATTTGCTTTTCATGTTCGATCATATTTATTTACATGTCTGCTGGTGCAAACACATGTGTGAGACAATATTTGCAACATATTCTTGAGGCGAATGACTTTACGAACCTGTATGGGTTTCATCTATGTTTTGCCACACAAACATGTTTTTCATATTCACATATTTTTCTTTCCTCTGATGAAGATATGAGATGTGATCCCAGTTCAAAGTTTTTCTCCCTGTTAAGTTTCTCGAACAGTTGTTTTGCTTTTAATATTTTCTGCGATATTGATGTAAAGTTTATTGAAAGACAGAAGGCATGATTTGCTTTTGATTCAAAAAAACGCTGTGAAAAAGATCTCTACACAAGAATAGACAATAGTTACAGTTTCTTTTGGATTGGGTCATGGCAAATCATGTTTTTTAGGCCATGAAAATTAGTGTCACAATGTTGGTCTCAAAAAACGAACAAAACGACACTAAGAATGGATCAAACTGAGGCCGAAGTCGTCGGAAAACTGAGAAACACTAAGCCGAGTCCGAGGACTCGACTCGCACTCTGGCTAGGTCTACCCGACTGGAAGTTAGGGGTGACACAGCCCCATGACGTGTCATTTTATGGAAACAACACATCACATCGTTAGCGAAACGGTATGTTTTAACGGGGTTTAATAAGATAAACATGTTCTGGGCTCAGAATGAACTGTGCCGAAAGTTTTTAATTAAAACAATAATAATAAGAAGAATTTTTGTTTGGGCTAGGCAGTGTTTTAGGCTCTATTATTAAAAATATTGCTCTCCTTTGATCATATCCTCGGTTCAAGATATAGGAATAGAGAAAATAATATTTGGAACTCTTTCCCATGACCTTGGACCCGATTTGGGACGAATTTGAACTAGTCAAAATTGAAGGTTTTGGTGGACCGAATGGGCAATAAAAATTTTTAAAAATTCCTGGGGCTATATAGTGAGTAGGGATGCTATGTAGCCATGGGTGACACGTGGCAAGTACCATCGGATGCGCACTGAGGCATGGAAGACTCCTAGCTGGCACGTGTATATATATGACGGACCTAAATTGGCGCATGTAGGACGCATGCTTGCTGCGAGAGTGGTCATGTGTTGGGGATTTTCCAATTATTTCAGAATTTTCTAACTATTCTTCCTACTAGAGGCCTGTGAAAGGGCATTTTGGCTCCGATTCAGACGTACGTAATTTGATTCTAAAATTCATTATCTACATTTTGACATATAATTTACCTATTTTTGAAGCATGTTTAGATCTATTCTATACTTTTCCAGTGCTACTTTTGTGATTTTGATGTGTCTTAAAAATTCTTTAACTATTACAATGACTTATTTTATTTATATGTGAGATATGTATGAATCTAGAGAATTTTAGAAGAACTGAAACAAAAGATTTTACTCTACTGAACAATTTTTTTTGGTTGAAAAATTTATATGTAAGTATTAACATGTTAATAATGGTTTAGAAAAGTAACAAAATATCTTTGTTACAACTTTTAAATGTTTCCAAACATAAATTACTCAGAGGAATTGATTTCCGAGTAATGAATAAAATAGGGATTTTCACACACTACTACAGATTCAGACATATATAATGCTTAATAATAACAGTTACAATGAATAAAATTTATGCATGTTGAGGCAAAGGTCACGTAAGAATATATAACACTTACAAGTACCGGTTAATTATGAGCACCATCATGTTTTGCAATGCAGAATTCACCAAAAAAAAAAATTAACAGTTGTAATTAAGAACCGTCATTTATGTAATGAAAAAGATGGTGGTTCCTTCGAAAACAACTGTCATTTAACGTTAACAAATGATTCTTCTTCCAACTCTAATAACAACGAAGACAAAACTCAACAGTTTTAAGAAACAACCGTCATATAACACTTTCATAACCCTTTGTAACATCATAAGACTGTCATAAGTCATAACCCTTCTTAACATCCATTAGATCTAGGCCTCTATTTAAACTCACATATTCCTTGTGATTCTTACTCTACTTTTCATTATCAGCCTCCTCCTTCTTTCCTTCATCATGTTAAGATCTTATGGTGCTCCAGTTAGTTGCAGCGTTTCACCCAAGTAGGAGAGTGAATTTGGTGATATTAAAAATTTAAATCGAAAGTGATTAATAATTAAATTTAAAAATAAGAGTTAGAAGAATATCACCAAGTATACACAACGCATGCTTCAACCTTAATTTTTTTTAACACCCTACCAGGGTACTGGCATTCATTACCATTATCATACGCAGTTATTGTGGCAAAACAGAAATAATACAATTTACTAATACAAGGCTCTTGATTACATACAGGAAGTACCCATAGGATGTATACAAATTACATACAGGAAAATTATTATACTATCATTATTCTTCAGTTCTCCACTATTCTTCCATCTAGTTCGTCTTCAAGCAAGCTTCCCCTTAGAATTCTCGTACAGCACTTCTTCATGTGCTCACCTGCCTAATGGTTGGTTGTGGAGGGTGAGATTCTGGGGAATCTCAGTAGCGAACAATACCAAACAGTGCATGCAAGATAAATGCTAATTAATGTATGAAATGCTTGCCTTGCATAGGCTTATGCCAACATAATGACATTTCTGCATGCTCAATGCTTCATGAAACATACTCATGGCCATAGTAAAATCAGAAACAGAGCTTCAACCATTCTAATATGTTAAACATAAAGAAGTAATCATAGCAATCATATGCATTAACACAAGCAATTATATCAAGTACATGCTAATGGCATTTATATAAGACATCATCAAAACTAATCATAACTAACATTCTCACCCTTTTTGATGATGGCAAATACTATAAGAAAAATATGTATGAATATGAGGCTGAACCCAAGAGGGGGTGAATTGGGTGAAGTATAAAAACTTACATTCTTTGAAAATCTTTTCGCAGATCAGTAAATTCGGTTTGTATGACGTAAATGAGTTATAAATTAATTGACAGTCATTCAAATATAAATGCTTTGGAAATGTAAGAGATAAGGAAAGAGAATGTGCAAACCGATTTATACTGGTTCGGCTCAATCCTTGACCTACATCCAGTCCCCAAGCCTCACTTGGAATTTTCAATCCACTATCTTCTTTCAACTTGATTACACGTTCAGAATCGAAGTAACCCTCTCACTAGGATTCACTCCCCCTTACAAACCGTAATCAACACACTTTCGCTTGATTACACACTCGTACTCAAGTAATCCTCTCACTAGGATTCACTCCCCCTTACAAGTTGTAATCAACACAATGTATATCCCACTCAAGATTACCCAATCTTGAGTAACTCTCGATAGAAAGATAATGTGTTTACAATAAATCTCCTCTCTTAGAAGTGAATAGATAAACACCGAAGATCAAATACAAATCACTTCACTCTCTAAGTTATCTAAACATGAAAAACAGAGAGTAAATGATGTAAAAGCAGAGTATCAGCATGTTGGAAGTGTAGGCTCGTATCTCTACGTTCTTCTGCTTAAATCTGTCCTCTTTTATAGGTAGAGAACAATATATGACCGTTTATAACCGTTGCCCATATCAGATAAGGTTCTGGTTCAGTTTTGGTCTTCTTCTCTCTCTAATCTTCACTTAATCCAGCTATGCAGAAGTTCAGAGTTGACTTCTTGAAAATAAATCCGTTGGAATAACAGCTACTGGATGTGGAAAGCAATCTTTAATCCTTTGTTAAACGTGTGCAGAAGGATTACCCAAAAGAATGCAACTTTCTGGGTTTGCATTTAATGTGCTAACATCACTTTTGCTTTTGCTTTAAACCTTCAATGTACAATCTCTAATCTTTCTGAAACATACCAATAAAGTGGTTAAACATACCTAGGAACATTAGAGATTAATCATAGGAAGTATTAAGATCAAACAAGAAGGTATTGCAAATTCGTCAGATTTGAAATTCTGAAGTCGCGAAGAAACCTGGAGGTTTGTTTTCAAACCTGAAGGTTTTGACTATAGCATGTGAAGGAGATTCAAGTCTAAAACATCAAACCTGGAGGTTTTCTCAGAAACCTGGAGGTTTTCAAAACCAGAGAAGAGTTGTTTGCTCTGTTTGCCCAAACCTGGAGGTTTCGCCAAAACCTGGAGGTCAAAAGTGGAAATTTCGAAGTTTTTGCGCCAAAAAGAAACCTGGAGGTTTTCACCAAAACCTGGAGGTTTTACTTTAACTTTGAAATTCTGAGTTTTGAGCCAAAACAGGAACTTGGAGGTTTTTCACAAACCTGGAGGTTTCTCCAAAACCTGGAGGTTTTCACTTAAATCTGAAAATTTTGAGAAAGCACCATTTGAGCTCAAACCTGGAGGTTTCTCATAAACCTGGAGGTTTTGCTTTGTTCAGAAAACTTGGAAGATTCTTGGCCAATTTCAAACTCAAGTTTACATGTCCAAGCTCGAGGTAAGAATCCAATGCAAGAAGAATTAGCTCCAAACTCATTGCATTATGTCCGTTATGATCTAATAATGAAGGCTGTTCTTGATCAGCGTTTTTGCAACGTCCTGAGCTGACTGTCAACTTTCAAGGGATATATGTCCTTGGTCTGAACTCCTTTTTGGTCCATTCAAGTCTTGATGGAAAGCTCTGTGAGTCTAATTTCATATGCCACCGATTTTAGCTCAATCCGATTTTTAGTTTGTGAGTTACACTCAAAATACCGAAGGTGGGTCTGGACTGTGACGTTGATTCTTGTGGAAACTTGTAAAAATAATATCTCCTTGATCTGAACTCCTTTGGGCTTTAATTTTATATCAAAATGACGCATTGGGAGTCTATTTTCATATGCCACTAGTTTCACTTCAATCCGATTTCTGGTTTGGGAGATATCATCAAATTACCAGACGTCGCCCGTGCTGAACGTGAAAAAAGATTAAGGTGAAGTGAAAAGTGTGTTAGTGAAAAAGCCGAAATGAGTTTTAGGCGAAACCTTAAGGTTTTGGCTGAAACCTCGAGGTTTTGGCTGAAACCTCGAGGTTTTGACTGAAACCTCGAGGTTTGCTAGTCCAAAGACACCGAGACGCGAAGACACTTCAAACCTCGAGGTTTGTACTCAAACCTCGAGTTTTCTCATCCTAAACCTCATATTTGCTTGATTTAACTCGAATTGACTCATTCCAACTTCCATATGATCTTGGAGCCTTCTAGCATCAATATAAGAACTTGAATAATTATATTCTTATTCTATTCAACAAGTTCTTCCTTCTTTAATCTTCCATCTTGATTATTCTTCATAATCCAACTCTTTCTTTCTTCTCTTCTCTTGATCATTCTTTGTCATTCAACTTGGCCTAAACTACATTAAACATAGTAGTTAGTCAATGTAGGAGATAACTATATTTATTCAATCTTTTTGCTTTTGATAATGGCATCTATATAAGACATCATCAAAACTAATCATAACTAACACATGCAAGTAGGATAAGTCCACTACCTTTAGGACTCGATTTCCTCTTCTTCCAAACATCAGAGTTGTTTGAAGCAACTTTCCTTCTTCTCATGTACATTTTCATATTTTTAGAACCATGAAATATGAATGTTTAAGGGAATTTCCCCAATTCCATAACCTTTATCCCTTACATTCGCAGGGATGCCAAAGCTATCAGAATTTTCATTTAACTTTGAAAATTCATAATTAATCGCAAAAAAAAAAAAAAAAAAAAATCCAATCAAGGTGCTTCCAAATGCTATGTGATCCTTGACATGTCCATTTTCAAGGAAAAATACCACTCATCACAATCAACCACACTCATACTGTTCCCAGATTAATTAAACAATACCATTGCCCATACTGGAATTCTAGAATTATAGGTCATATTTAAAAATTTATAGCTCCACGTCCAAAACTCCAAAAATAACAAATAACCTATCAAATTAAATCTTGTCATATCTACTTTAATTTTGAAAAATTTCATAGCCATTGTGTTAGTTCTCTATGTTTTAATGATAACAATTATAACGAAAATAATCTTAGAGATTCAAGGAAAATCCTATGTTCAAATTAATCTTGAATCATTAGTTGTTTTGGAGTTTCTATCAAATAGATGCCTCGAGTTAAAACTCAATTGACTTAAGTCAATTGTTTCGATTTTTTAAAGCAAATTGTGTTGGTTTGAAATGCCTCGAGGTTAGTCAAGATTAACTTGCATGAATTAGTTTGAAACATATTCAACTCGAGTTAAAAACGATTTAACTTAAGTCAATGCTTTGAAAGCTTTTAAAATGAAAGTTTCTAACTCAAGTCAAATTTGTTTTAACTCGAGTTAATGGCTTTGAAAGATTTAAATCTGAAGTTGGCACTAAATCATCTTTTTCCAACATTAAAATTGCTTAATCTAACTCGAGTAAATATCATCTTATCTCGAGTGACCAACTTGAAGTTAATAATACTACCTTGAGTTAACTTTGGCTAAAATAACTTCAAAGTCTTTTATCGAGAAGCTTGACTTGACTTGAGTTAAATAATAATTGCCTCCAGTCAATGACTCCAGGCATATTTTTCTTAACTCGAGTTAAGTATTGTTTAGTTATCCAACTTGCTTTTTAACTCGTAGAAAATGATTGCCTCCAGTCAATGGCTCAAGTTAACTTTCTCTAAACTCGAGTTAATTACTTATAGAGACATCTTCTCTTCTATGTCTCAAATCTTTTTTTGAGAAGATTTTTGAGTGACTTTGCCGCAAGTCATTAACTCAAGTTAACATTAATTTAAACTCTTCTAATTTTCAAAATTACCGTCTTCGTAAATCTAAAATCATTGCTTGTGACCTCATTAATTCTTATCATCACTTATTATTATTTCTAAATAACTATCTTTAATCAGTTTGTTAATGAGTTTCAAATGATTATTTGAAGGATTAACACCAAATTATCTTAAAGCATTTTTTGTGTCAGAGAGCATTTAATGCACTTGCCTAATTGAGACTCAAACACAACAACCATTCTTCTGAGCATTCTAAAGTACCTTCTGCTATTCCATTTGCATAAAAAATGCTGCCTCTTAATGGTAAAAAACAAATGGAATGAAGGAATGTCAAAGCGGCGCATTTACGACTGCATCATTAATGGTGAAAGTGACTATTAAGCTTCCACGGTCTAACGGGTAGATTGAAGAGTCACAACGGATAATCTTCAAGCTTCTCCAATGATCATTAATATCAACCATTATAAATACCAACATCATTAAATTCATCAACTACCGAAACTCTATGCATTCAATTCGAAGTGATTACAATTTACTATTTCATTCATTTCATTTAATATCTTTGGATATCACTGTACTTTAGTGATTATTATTCATCTACTTTGTGAGAGAGCTTAAACACTTATTTAATTAAGTGATTATCTGTTTTATCTTAAGGTAGTAGGACCTTGAGTGTGGGTGTACAATTACAACTTGCAAGGGGGAGTGGATCCCAGTGTGAAGGGATCACTTTGAGTGCAATGCGTGTAATTGTATTTATGATTAAGAGTTAATGAAAATCCTAGAGTGTTTGGGGACTAGACATAGGTCGACATTACTTGGGTAATGAAAGGGCTTACTCGAGTAATTTATAAAGTAATATCGATACAAATAATAACAACCTTATCAGATGAAGATTACTTGAGTAGTAAAAACCTTACTCAAGTAATATACAAATAATCAATATTTACTGCATAAAAAACGTAATCATTTTCCATAAAAACTTTTAATTATTTAAGACTTGTTATCATCAAAACTCTGAGAACTAACATTCTCCCTCTTTTTGATGATGACAACACTTGATAAATTTTGAAACAAGCTTGAAAAAGTTTTTGATATCAGTAACTCTAGTACAATAATGATAATACAAAGAAAGTATGTAAGAGCATAATAACTATAACTAAACTTCATTCAAATGTAAACAGTTAGTACAATATAATTAAGATGCATAATTGTAAGCGTTAGTAGTAACAGAGTTATATATATCACAACATCATAAATAAGATAACATCGTTTTAATTCAAATTGAAGGAGGAGCTAAATCACCAAGAGGGGGTGAATTGGGGATTTCAAAAACTTTTTCAGATGGCTCTGTTTTTAGACAATAAAACAGAGGTGAACAGAAGAGTGAAGAGAAGAAGAGAAAGACACAAAGCAATTTATCTTGGTTCGGTCCAACTCCTTGACCTACGTCCAGTCCCCAGACTCTCTGGGATTTCCACTATCTCAATTGATTACACACTCTGTACTCAAGAGCAACTCTCTCACTAGAACTTACTCCCTTACAAGTTGCAATCAATAAACCCAATCACCCAGTCCCCTAACTTGTGATTCTTTATAATAAATGATTCACAATGAAATAACTCTATCTAAGAGTGAATAATGATAAACGCTGAAGCTTAATGTATCAAAAGATACTTTACAAGTGAAACTGAAAGTAGTTGAAGAACTTTGAATGCAATTTATTTTCAGCAGATGTGTTGTTTGAGAAGACTTGAATGCAGCTCTACTTATATCAAGAGAGCATTAAATGACCATTGTAATCTTCAATATAACCGTTGCCTTCATTAGACAAGGTTTTGGTTAAGCTTTGGTCTTCTTCTCTCTCTAATATTCACTTAGTCCAGCTGTGCAAAAGTTTAGAGTTGACTTCTTGCAAATTAATCCGTTGGAGTAGCAACTGCTGGATGTGGAAAACATTCTTTAATTCTTTGCAAACGTGACCCAAAAGTATGCAACTTTCTGGGTTTAGCATTTAATGAGCTGACATCACTTTTTGCTTTTGCTTTAAACCTTCAATAAACATTCTTTAAAATATCTGAAACTCACTAACAAAGTGGTTAAACATAGCTAGGAATATATAAGAAATAATAGGAAGTATTAAGATCAAACAAGAAGGTTTTGCAAATTCGTCAGATTTGAATTTCTGACTCTGCGATGCAAACTCGAGTTTGTTCTTCTAAACTCGAGTTTTCAACTGTGCACTTAAGGTAAAACTCGAGTTTCAATATCAAGACTCGAGTTTCCTGCATCCAGAGAGGAAAGTCGCAATTTGAGCTTTGGACACATTTTTTTACCAAAACTCAAAACTCGAGTTTCCAAAACAAAACTCGAGTTTTGGATTTTTAATGAAAACTGTGTGTTTAAGTCCAAAACATCAAAACTGGAGTTTTCAAAACATTGAAAATACTCAAAGCTCTCGGGTTGGCCAAAACTCGAGTTTTCATTTAAGTATGAAAACATTGAGAAATCTGCGCCAAGTCAAAACTTGAGTTTTTCGTGAAGACTCGAGTTTTCAAAAGATGAGTAAAAACTTGAAAACTCTCGCAAGTTGAAACTCGAGTTTTGAAATCAAAACTCGAGTTTTCTCATAACTTAGAGAAAACTTAGAAAACTCATAGCAAAGTGAAATCTTGGAGTTTTAAGTCGAAACTGAGTTTGCATATGTTCAAAATGTTGGAGACTCTCTGTCTGGCCAAAACTCAAGTTTCCAAATCAAGACTCGAGTTTTGTCTTTAACTGAAAATAATGAGAAGTCTCTGTGTAATGCAAAACTCGAGTTTTTTGGTCAAAACTCGAGTTTGTCTTTAAGTGAAAAACGAGTGCTCTCGTAAGACCAAAACTCGAGTTTTCCCTTGGAAACTCGAGTTTTGCTTTGTTTATTGAAAATGAGCAACTCTCTGCCAAAGCCAAAACTCGAGTTTTGAAACCAAAACTAGAGTTTGCCTTTGACAGTAAGTTTTTCAACTTACAAAAGACAAACCTCAATTTGTGTTTACAATTGTCAGTTATCATCAAAACACATAGAGAACTAACACAAATCATTCTCCCCCTTTGTCATCACTCAAAAAGGAGGGAGGTGGAAAATAAGGCTCGAAGGCTCAATGACAAGAGCAGTAGGCTCAAAAGAAGGCTCAACAAGAGGCACAATAGCAGGCTCAAAGACATCAACAGGAGTAACCTCAGGAGGAACTGCACAAGTAGATGGAGTAGATGAAGAGTAGGAGGCTAAGAAAACATCTTGAAACCCAAAGCATCCAAAGACTTATCCATTTGATAAACATGCTGCTGAAGGGATTGAACTTCATGCTTTAATTCGTTCCGAGCAACAAAACAGGCTTGAAAGCTTGCTAAAATATACTTGGTCAACTTCTCTAACTCTGCACTGGCATATTTTACCATATTGACAGTGAGCTTCTGAAGATTTTTTACAATACTGGAGACTTGATTGGCATGATCGATCAGTGGAGCAATGGCATCAGTATCACCTTTTGCAACAACTTGCTCCACAATATTCTGAATAGCAGCGTTGGAAAAAGATGGAGCAATAGTAGAAGCAGACGGTGAACCGGCCTGAGAAGATTGACCCTAATCAGGGGCCTTAGAAGATGTAGGCTGTTACACCCCTAATAGCTTCGCCCTTTCGGGTGGCGGATTAGAGGGATTCCTTTTACTTGTTACCTTTCCTTCATTATTAAGTCCATTTAATACATATCAGAGTTATCACAGCAGAGCATTTGACCGGTTTGGACAACCTACTATATTGGTAAAAGTAAAATAAACAGAAAATATAAGTCCCGAAGGGTTAAGGGTACAGTCATCCAAAAATATAAATACAAACTATAATAGGGCATTCCCTATTCTTCAACTGCACTGCAATACCCTACCTCTCCAAAAAGGTTCTTGATCTTCAGGCACGCACCCCTGTAGCTTCAAAAACGTCTGGAGTCCAATAATAGTCCCCAGAGTAACCGTCAGTACTCAAATACTAAATGTGTAGAGTGTATGCAGGTAACCATGTCAGATATGAAACACGAGTAATATGCCAAACATGCCACATATGCAAACAGAAACACACATATCACCGACTAGTACGTGTCGTCAGGCTGCCTTACCAAGGCAAGCCCCGGACTTACCGGTGTCACGACCTGAAAAGCTGCCTGCACCAGGACAGCCCCAGACCTATCGACTCGTGCAGCCGCCAACCAAGGCCGGCCTCGGACCGATCGTCCTCAGCGATAGGAACCACATAACTCTTTATGCGTATTTGACAGAACATAGACAAAAACACACATGGCAAATACAAACATACAACAAAACACATAAAGATATATGAGTAAAGCGGTCACTACTTGGTAGGGTATGTACCGTCTTACAATTTTAATGTGCCTGCTAGCTCTCCCAAGTATGATATAACCCTAAAATCGGAGAACCGTTAGATGATCTTGGTAGCTTGATCTTGGAGCTTGGCTATGGAGGCTTGCTGGTCACTCCTTCTTGCTTCTAGAATTTTCTCCCTTTTTTCCAGCATGTGGGTCATGCACTTTGACTTTTGCAGTGACTTTTCTCTTCCTTTTTCTTCAAGTGCATTTTTTCATCAATATGGGGGTTAGGTGGCACCTATTGGGGCCCACAAATCTGATCCCTTGCATTTAATTCCCTTTTTCCACTTTATGTATCCAATTTTTGCTCTATCAATCCTTATCGGGCCCCACTGGTTACAAAGGTGCTTCTTTTTGCACTTTCCTTCAACTTTTCCATATATTCTCCCCTGATTGGACATACATATGTGGCACCTTTTAAATTTCTAATATGGCCCCACATTTGTCTCTTTCAGTCCAAAAGAACCCCTAACTGGTCCCTATCGGTCCCCTTTCTACCGGTTAGCATCCCGTGGGACCCGTATTTTGTGTTTGGGCCTGAGTATGAATAAAATCATCTGATTTTCCTTCTCTCTCTCCATGTGGACGAAAATGGATCCTTATGGGGTAAGGAATTTCCTTTTCTACCCTTGTAATCATTACTTACTTTTTCAAAAAGTCAGTTTTAACTCCGTGGTGACACGTGTCCTCCAGTTGTTATTACATTTGACTTTTCTTTCCTATCAGGGGGATTTTGCAGTGTCTCCTCCTCTTCCATTTCCTAAAACGTAGGAATCCCTTACTGGTTCAAAAAATGTCATGTACGCATTTATTTTAGCACATTTTTACTTAGCTAATTGTCCCATATCTTAGGACATAGCTAAATGGCATTTTCTCTAACTGGATCTACACTGTATGGGTCTCCTGTGCCCCTTTTCCATTGGCACTTTTTAATTTCACGGTTTATACATACTAGGTCCACCGACTTGTATAACCGAGTCATTAGCCCCTGAGAGGCTTCTTACCTCTCATCATTCTTGGGACTCTACCCAAACCGAGCTTAGTCGTTTGCCTACTTTAGACTTATTCTTCAAGTCTCTAATCCCAAAATTCAGGGTATTACATTTGTCCCCCCGTAAAATAAATCTCGTCCTTGAAATTTTGGTTATACACTAATCATATTTCGGGACATAAAATTAGCGTAGCAATTCTTCATGTCTTTAACTATTTCCCACATCGCTTCCTGGGAGGATAATCCCTTCCAAACTGCTTTAACATAAGGAATACTTTTTCAACATGGAAGATGTCATGTAACCTACTAAGGTTTGGTGGTATTGCCAATTGATATGCCACCGGTCTTTGCTTAGCTAGTATCTCAAAAGGTCCGATATACCAAGGACTTAGTTTTGTCCGCTTTATTACTCTTTCGATTCCAGTAACATGAGATAACTTATGAACAACACATTCTCTTATATTAAATTCTAGAGGCCTCCTTCTTTTATCAGCATAACTCTTTTGTCTATTTTGTGCTGCGAGGAGCCTATGTCGGATCAAATAAATCTGTTCTGAAGTCTCATCAACATCTCTGATATGCACCTTTCCTCTTAGACAATTCTGTCTAGCAAATAGGTAATCTTCATTTTCTCACGTATAAAGCCTCATAGGGAGCTATTTGTATACTATTCTCTTTTACTTGTACCCAGGTGTAGTACATGATTACATAGGACCAACTGTCCATCTTCATAGCGCTTGATTACGTAGATCATAATGCCGAATTCATTTTGTCACTTGGCTTATCATATTCTAGCCCTCTGGCTTATTCTATTGCCACATTACTAGATTTTCTAGCCTTATCGCCTAGGGAATCATTCTTAGGCCTTAGGCATCTCATCTATTACCTGGTATAGATCAAATGTTTTTCCAGCCTCAAGATGTACTCTAGACACACTGGTCTAAAGTTACCATACCAATTAATATTCCATATAGTGCTAAGCAATCACAGGTCTTACAACCCAGGGACACCACCCCATGCAAACTTGCACATCGGGTCTTACTGCCTCGAGCCTCTGCTCATTAAGTTTGTTCGAGCTTCCTTAATTTTAAGCTCTCAAATCACTTTCCTTTCGCTTAACACTATTGCTGGAAAATTTTATCTGACTTACACAGTTCAAATTTCCAGACCATTCTATCAGTTTATGTACCTGTATCAATGTAATCACCACCTGCACCGCCTTTCGTTTCAATAAAACAACGACGATTGTCTTGTCACCGCTTACTATGTTGTCTCATATTCAACATTTTAAATTTTTACATTTTCAAAATCTCTGTGGTCGTAGTACATTTTCATAAGACAGTATTTTCACATTTTCAAATTTAATCGTTGCCGGTTCAAATTTTCATAAAACAACTTATTGCCGGATTATTTTCAGAAAACATTTACTACCGGCATACATCAATGAGCGGGATTATTCATTTCATAATTCAAAAGCTTTCGCCACCACTTCAACCTTTCGGTACAGCGGTACATCCCAATCCTTTCATATACAAACCACTGCACTTGTTGGCCAATGTGAAAGAGTTTCCGTCCCTTTCCGGGACACAGTGTCTGCACTGGCACATCAATAACAGGCCACCCACCAGAATCTCATACCGGGACAAAGGACCATCGTCTATGGAGCCCTACTCCAAACGCCTGCGTGGGTGCCGGCCAGACAAAGCAAAACACACGCCCTCACAAGGCGAAACTACTCAGATTGGGAGCACACACTAATGGTGTGAGTATCAGCTCTGTAAAACTTATCCCCTCAAAAGAATTTTCAACAATGTCCAGCAATTTTAAAACATTTTTAAAAATATCTGGGAAGATCCAGTAAACTGAGTACATCTACAACAGTTTCTGGCCTCTTCCAGTTCCATACTGCTCCCACCACAATAAAGTTCAAAATTCAATTTCAAATCTGGGCTCCATCAGGGCCATATCTATGAGACAACATAGTTCAAAACAACCACTTTAAATTGGTTTCAAATTCCATAGAAACATTTCGTTCAAAAATTTCAAATACAGCAGCTGCATTGGTAGGTTCAATTTCAATCTTACACATACCAGGAACCAGACAACTAACATAGAAGGTTATCAATTCCAATTACATCTCAGGCTCTATCCTTGGCTGCTCCAGTCTTTCATAGAATACTTAGAACATTCCATTTTATTCATCAGGCCATTCCAGAATAATGCTTGTAACTTTCAGACTTACAACCTTTTGGCACTCTGCCGGTATTCATGATTTAGTATCTGTAGATTTCTGCCAGCCTATGGACATCTTAGTCTCACAAGACTTAAGGTTTCTCATAGACCGAATATCCAATTCAATGACTTGAAGTCATACCCATTTGGTAGGTCTCATTGCCCACTGTACATTTGTATCACAACTCCTCTCAATGATACATAGCATTGAAGCATCCCATGACAATAATCCTCATTCAGGGTCATTTTGTATATAACCTTGATAATGATCCAGCTCCAGGCATAGTCACAGATTCAACTTTCCCTAGTAGGTATTTAACCTACACCTTTAAGGGAACCATTAGCCACTACAATCTCAACAGCTATTGGTCCCACTCAAAAGACTATAACCTGTGGCTATCGGGGTTCTAGCTATTATTCGGGTCTATTGAGATACTAATTCTCAATTACATTTTCTCAGGGAATTATTCTATAGCCAAATCTTTCCCTATGCTGATACAACAACTCTTAACCTCAAAGTATCTCATATCTTGTAGGTACTGTCCTCAAACATACCTCAAATAACATGATATCAATCAATATTATCAAGGGTTCTACTCTCAATTATTCTTTCTAAGGGAATATCATGAGATTAAAATCATTTCCTAGCAACTAGTAACCTCCAAATACCTCATACACATGGGTACTTTACTCTAATGCCTCAATGCATTCAGATCAATCAAACGTCTAAAGAATATCTCATTATCAAATCAGATCATTAGGTTCATCAACCTAATTTTAAAACCTCGAACATACCCAATAAACATGTTACGATCATCATGATTCATAACCTATAACATTCAGTCACTATCCTCAATTAACCTCAGATCGATAATGTCAGATTTCCAATTGACTCCTAAAACCTCAACATCAGTTAAGCTAAGGAATCATATTACCTCAATAATACCCAAAATACAAACTTGAATCACGATTCCTAGTCTAAACCTCCAAACATTCAAATAATATCAACACTATTCACAAGGTTCTAATTCCATCTCAATCCTCAATAGTATAGGGTATAATCTAATATCATTCTATTACCTCAAGGTTAATTATTAATCCTCAATCATACCCAAACATTATGACAATTCAGTATCGATTAAGATTCACAGGCTTCTTACTCTATGGTATTGGAACTTTAATACAACCTTAATCATATTCAACCTAGGCCTTAAGTCTGCTTAGGATCAGATTCAAGCCTAGTCTCTATCATATCCTTACTCCATCCTTATAATATTTTTAAGGATCATTATAAGTCATACCTCAAGGTACTAAAGCCTTAGTTCAAGGAAATCTCAAATTCATATACTACTTCCCAGGAGGTCACCCATCCCGAGATTTTCCTCGCCTAAGCACACTTAACCTTAAAGCTCTGACAGGATTTGGGGGTCTAAATCATATCATCAAGAGCCCTAGGATTAGCAATATAGTCTATATTCTATGTCATCCCAGCTATCCTCAAAGTATCAACTTCCGGAGCCTGGACCCTTCTCCTCGGAGTATATTGTTAGGATCAGTACAACGCAGCGGATTAAAAAACTTACGAATCCCATCCCAAGGATCACTCAGGTGCGTTTAAACCTAGGCTAGTGAATCCGAATTACCTTAGGAGAATTCGTTTGCGGCTTGTTCTTCGTTGAACAGTGGGCTACCTCCTCGATCGGCAGAAGACAACTCTTAGGATCGTCTTCCTCCACCGGTATCCACACGAACAACTCCCGAACACGGCTACTTACGGCGTGCTAGCGCCTCTTGTGCGTCTCTCTTAATTTCCACTCTAGGGTTTTTCTCGGCTTTCGAATGCGCTCGACAAAATGTCCCGTGAGTTTTTTTAAACCCGTTCAAAGACATTATATAAAATTAATCCTCATTAATTTTGAAATTCAAATTTCAAATATGGATTAAAATACATTAATTACATCAATCAAATCGATGTAACGTATTTAATCCTCATTAAAGCCGATTTGAAATTCGAATTTGGAATGAATTAAAATAAATGTATTAATTAAATCCATCTAATAGATCTAATCAAATCCATTTATTTAATCCAAATTAAAAGCCTTCGATTTAATTTATCTCTATGAATTAAATCCGAGAAATAATATCTATCTATTTAATTTAAATTGGAGATACCATATCTCAATTTAATATTAAAACAGATATACGATATCTTTATTCAAAAATTAAATGAGATACAATATCTCAATTTGTTTTAGATATTTAATTTATCAAATAAATTAAATACAAAACAAATATATTAATATTATAATCTCTATTAATAATATTAACATATATTAATTTCAAATTTAATATATATATATATATATACATACATATATATATATATATATATCCTAGATTAAATTTAGTATTTATTAAATCTTAGACGTATCTAAGATTCAATGAATCTGGACACATTCGCTCGTGTTGAGTTATTCTTATGTGCGACCCTGCAGGCCGATATGAGATTGGCAGTAGGCCAACACTGCGTCAGCCCACAAATCGCAAGCGGCCTCTAGCAAGACATTGCGACTACCCAATTCACATGGGGATCGATGACACGATACAACCTATCGTACAACCATGTCACGTCCCTTTTGTCACGCGATAATTTGGTCAAGGATGAGACATGGATAATGTCAACTTCATTTTCTTGACCATTACTTTCGATTCTCGAGTAGTCTAATAAGTGAAATGGAAACTCCTTTCCATCACGGTATGGCCATACATTTCTTAGACTCACTCATCGAGGGGCCCAGTATTATCTCTCTACAAATGTGAGGGACAAATTCCATCTTGACTATTCACATCCCTCCGCATGAAAACCAATGATCCCGATCCCAACCTTTATCATCACCCGGTCAAAGGTGACTTTTGACTAGGTCAAAGACCAGTGATTCATCATGTAGGAATCCATGATGATCTCAGGTCATAGGGCGTCGTGACGCGGTTATACATGAGATAAGCTTATTACTAGATCCATGCGGCTTTCTCATAGTGGGCCTGGTCCAGACACCTTGTACTCTTACAAGTGCCCATGACTTTGATTCGTATCTCCATACCTCATCAAAGTCATACTGGTCTTATCTCATCTTCGCTCCGCGTAGATGACCGACGTGGACATTTGGGATAATCTATAAGATGTATCCAGGGATGCAGTTATCAATACGAACATGCAAACGAAAATGATAACTAAAGAGAATACTTTAAATAACTTAAATATCCAAAGTACAATGAATTGCCCCTAGGGCATAATTTCCAACATATATCCCTACTGCTTCATTTCCTGATACAACGGTTGGTCTCCTCTTACTATTATGCCTTCCTTCCATATTCCTTTATTTAATTCTTCTCAGCATTAAGTTACATCTCTTTTTGATTCCATTACAGGATTTTAATCCAGACCTTGATTTCCATATCAAAGGTCCTAGTCAGCAGCAGAATCCATATTCTGTGCTTTCTCATCCATTTGTGGAGCTTTAACTTCCCAGAGCTTAACCCTCTTCCTTAGGGTATATATATCCTTTCTGCTCCATTTGTTTAAAATAATATTAGTACCTTTCACCATATACCTTTTACTAGTACCGTCCAAACCATGCTCTGATACCAAAAATGTTACACCCCTACCGGCCTCGCCCTTTCGGGTGGCGGGTTAGAGGGATTCATTTTACTTGTTACCTTTCCTTCATTAGAAACTTTACTTCATGTTACAGCCCTAGATTATAGCAAAATATCACACTTTCAATCACATATACAAACTTTACTTCAAACTCCATGAATTTTGCCCAACCCCAGAAATTTTGTTCTAACTTCAAAGATTTTTAATTAATTCCAAAAAACTCTGATTGATGTGAAATCAGTGTCCATTGAACCTTTAGAATGTCTAGTTTACCATAAAAATAATTCCCAAGGTTATCTGGTTTCTAATCCTTCCCTTATTTCCAAACCTTAGCCGCTAGTTCAAAACAAAGTCCAGGTTTTTGAGCCATTTTCAACAATAAAGAACTCTCAGTAGAAAAATCAAAATCACATGAAGTATTTTTTCAAAATCATCCTCAGGATGTTTACTTTCACCATGTAAAATTTCAAAGCATTTGAACTTCATTTATTATGTTAAAACATCTGATTTATCCTCGCTGCCCAGAAATTGCAAAAGTTGGCAGATTTGTATCAAAAGATACTTTACAAGTAGGTAGAAAACACTAAATGCAATTGAAACTTGATAGCTTTTCGTTTTCTGTATCTTGGTTGTTTTTTAGACTTGAATGCTTCATCTTATATATGTTGGAAGCATTAAATGACCGTTGGAATCATTAATGTAACCGTTGGAGACATTAATGTTGTTGTTAGATTGTAACTTGGTCTATTCTCTCTCTTGTATTGAGTTAATCTAGGTGCACAGCTAATCATGTTGACTTTCCTTCAGATTAGTCCATTGGGAGATGAAACTTCCATATAGGGAAAGAAAACATTTAAACCTTTGCAAAGTCCAGGGAATAATTTGTCAAAAGGATGCAAGTTTTCTGGACCAGCAATAAATGTTGCTAACGTCACCTTTTGCTTTATGCTTAATCCTCATTCTAATACACATTTAATCATCTAAAACTCACTAACAAACTCATTAAACATAGTTAAGAATAGTAATGAGTGATGATAAGAAGTATCTAGATCATATATTAAGATTTTGCAAATTCGCGAAAGTTGGTTTTCAAACAGAGCGCTTTAAACTAGAGTTTGTTCAAGCAAACTGGAGTTTGCAATATTTTCTCAAAAGCCAAACTCGAGTTTAGAAACACAAACTCAAGTTTTATTCTTACTTAGGTAAGCATCGTGATTGAGCTTTGAAGAGCACTTTGAAACAGGAGCAAACTCGAGTCATTAAGTGACAAACTCTAGTTTGGGACTTTTTGAAATGAAAATGAGATTAAGTCCACAAAGCTCAAACTGGAGTTTTCAAATACAAACTTGACTTTTCTTAAGTTCAAAATAGTGAGAGGCTCTCGGCTTGACACAAACTGGAGTTTAATAAAACAAACTTGAGTTTTCATAAAAGAGTAAAATCTTTGAAAACTCTCGATCTATCGCAAACTGGAGTTTGATAAACAAACTCGAGTTTTCATAAAAGATGAAAACTTTAAAAGCTCTCGACCAAGCGCAAACTAGAGTTTACTATGCTAAACTTGAGTTTGCTTAAAAGATGAAAAAACTTAAAAGCTCTTGGCCAAGCACAAACTGGAGTTTAGCATATTAAACTGGAGTTTGGTTAAGTTTGGAAAACTTGAGCTACTCTCTGTCAAGTCCAAACTTGAGTTTGACAACTCCAAACTCGAGTTTATCTTTGACAGTAAGCTTTTCAACTTAACAAAGACAAACTTCATTTTAAGTTTACAATTGTTAGTTATCATCAAAACACATAGAGAACTAACATTCTCCCCCTTTTTGATGATGACAACACTTGTAAACCAACAATCAGAGATTTGAGTAGATATGAGTATTTAATAAAAAAACTTGAAATCAGAGATACAAACAATAGAAGCAAATTCAACCGAACAAGTTATTCATTCATTCATTTAGTTCAAAAGAGTACATCAGAATTTGGCAAATGAAGCACGTGACATAAACTAAATGCTCAAAATTAAATGAAACTCTTCATAGAAACTCTTCATTGTTCTTCTCCCCCTTTGTCATCACCAAACAAGGGTAGAGCAGAGACAAAATCTTCAGGTAAAGGGTTAATAATTGGGGTAGATGGAGGTGAGTCAAGTTTAACAGTAGAGGGGTGAGAGGAAGGAACAATGATAGTGGCTGGAGTGGAGTTAACAATAGGAGACGTAGAGATGATAGTGTTGGAAATTATGCCCTAGGGGCAAGTCATTGTTCTCCATTAAGTTATCACTTCATACGCATGTTTATGGTGATAACTATATCCCGGATATATCTTATAGATTATCCTAAATGTCCACGGTCGGTCATCTACGCGGGAGCGAAGATGAGTTAAGACCGATATGACTTTGATAAGGTATGGAGATACGAATCAAAGTCATGGGCACTTGTAAGAGTACAAGGTCTTTGGACCAGGCCCACTATGAGAAAGTTTGCATGGATCTAGTCATAAGCTTATCTCATGTATAACCGCGTCACGACGCCCATGACTGAGATCATCATGGATTCCTACATGATGAGTCATCGACCTTTGACCTAGTCAAAAGTCACCTTTGATAGGAGTGATGATAAAGGCTAGGATCGGGATCGTGGTTTTCATGCGGAGGGATGTGAATGGTCAAGATGGAATTTGTCCCTCACATTTGTAGAGAGATAATCTGGGCCTCGATGAGTGAGTCTAAGAAATGTACTGGCAATGCTTGTGATGGAAAGGAGTTTCCATTTCACTTATTAGACTAACTCGAGAATCGAGAAAGTAATGGTCAAGAAAAGGAAGTTGACATTCTCCATGCCTCATCCTTGACCAAATTATCGCGTGACAAAAGGGACGTGACATGGTTGTACGATAGGTGTATCGTGTCATCGATCCCCATGTGAATTGGGTAGTCGCAATGTCTTGCTAGAGGCCGCTTGCGATTTGTGGGTGACACGGTGTTGGCCCTTGCCAATCTCATATGGGCTGCAGGTCGCACACAAGAATAATCCAACACGGGTAAAAGTGTCCAGGTTCATTGAATCTCGATTAATCGAGATTAATGAATACCGAGTTTAATGCAGGGTAAATATATATATATATATATATATATATTTTTAAATTTGAAAATAATATAATGATATTATTTTAATTGAGATTAAAATATTATTATATTATTTGTTTTATGTTTAATTTATTTGATAAATTAAATATCTAAAACAAACCGAGATATTGTATCTCATTTAATTTTCGAATAAAGATATTATTGTCTATTTAATTTAAATTGAGATATTAGTATCTCGATTTAAATAAATAGATAGATATCATTTCTCGGATTTAATTTATTGAGATAAATTAAATCGAAGGCTTTTTTGAATTTGGATTAAATAAATAGGTTGGATTAAATCTATCGATAGATTTAATTAACTATTTTTTAATCTAGATTTGAATTCGAAATTTCAGATCTGGTTTTTAATTCGATTAAATAAATATTATTATATTAGATCTATCGGATAGATTTAATTAATATATATTTAATCCAGATCTAAAGTTTGTATTCAAAAGTTAATACGATTAATTTTGTATTAAATACGCCGGACGGGTTTTAGAAACCTACGGGACTTTCAGTCGAGCGTATTCTAAAAAGCCGCGAGAAACCCTAGAGTGAAAACAGAGAGAGAGACGCAAAAAGAGGCGCTAGCACGCCGCGTAGCCGTGTACGAGGATTGTTCGTGTGGATACCAAAGAGAGGAAGAGGATTCTAAGAGTCGTCTTCGTTGATCGAGGAGGTAGCCCACATGTTCAACGAAGAAGAAACCACGAACGAGTTCTTAAAAGGTAATATCCGGATTCCCTAGCCTTGATTTAAACGCGCCTGAGTGATCCTCGGGACGGATCCGTAGAAATTTTTAATCCGCTGCGTTGTACGGATCCCAACAGATAGGAGTGGTAAAAGTGAAGGAAGGTGAGATAGAGGTTCAGGTTTAAGGCTGGCGGGGGAAGAACTACTAAAACTAGAACCATCAACACTTGGACCAGCAGATGACAGAATGTAACATCCCAAATTTTAGGACCTTGAAAAATTGAGAATAAGTCTAAAGTAGGCGGACAACTAAGCCCAGTTCGAGAAGAGTCCCAAGAATGTTAAGAGTTAAGAAGCCTCTCTTGGACTAAGTAACTCAGCTATATTGGTCAGTGGACCTAGTATGTATGGCTGTGGAATTAAAGTGCCAATGAAAAAGGGGCACAAAAGACCTATATAGTATAAATCCGGTGGAAAAGATACCACCTAACTATGTCTTGAGGTATAAGACAATTAGTTGAGCGAAAATATGCTGGTATAAGTAATATAGGGCATTTTTAGGGCAGTCATGGATGTCCTGCGTTTTTGGAGGACATAAGAAGGGAAGAGTATTCAAGAAGCCAAGCAAAAGCTGAAGGTAATGATGATTTGCAGGACACGTGGCGTTTCGGGGTCAGAAGTTGGATTTTCGGTGGCACGAAGTACGAGGTAATTATGAGATACTGAAATATGAGTTTGTTGCTCCCCAAGGCATTGAGTTTCGGCCACTCATGGTCAGGGAGAAGAGACAGCTAGTCCAGCTCCACACAAGTCTAATCAGGTAGCCCGAGTAGTAAGAGAAAGTGTAACCGGCAAAAAGCAGCTGAGTGGGACCGGTTAGGGGTTTCTGGACATGGGCCCAGACCCCCAGATACAGGGAAAATGGCACCACATGGTGGGCCAGGAGGGAGGAAGTAGTGACTTGGAGAGTAAGGCAAAGGTCACATCAAGTAATAATGAAGAGAGAGAATAAAATAATCAAGATTAATCTGCACCACACTTTTGAATCTGACATGACAAGAGGAATGACATGTAATTATGACCCCACATGGACATAGATGACGCTATTTATGGGTAGCCAAGTGGGTCCTACTGTGTTGGAGAAAAATTAACCAAAAATGACCATTTTACCCTCAAGGCACTATCGGAACCTCCATCAAGCTTTCTGTTTCTTTACTTTAATTCCAGTCAATATTTTGTTATGGGCTATTCTATAGTACTCTGTTTTGTGATTCACTCGTTAGTCATGAACTAACTTCCTAAGGTTGAACGTTGATGATCTTCTAAGTATAGAATGAACCCAGTTGCTAGTTCTTAATTTAATACATTCAGTTTGCTTATCAGTGATTTAATTTTTGTCGATTAGTAAGAGCTAAGGGCTAGATCAGGGCTTACTGAGAAGGAGTCGGGGTTAGACATATGAGAAACAGTGATTGCTAGGCAGGCTGGTGTAAGGCTTGACCTATTATTGTAGGCTTCAAGAATGGGTCTACCGCTCATAACCATAACACCTTGATCTGTAATGATAATCCAACTAGAAAAATCGCCATAGATATATGGGAGAAGTACAGAAGGATTGTATGTATCGAACGTGAGAGCTTCGGTAGATTAATGTGGTGGGTTAACTGAATAACATTGCAAAGGGTGTTTATGACGTAGCATTTGCGAGAGCTGTACAGCATGAATGCTATAGCAATGTGTATAGGCAGCTGGGGGATTGATATGCTTAGAAAGGACTCCGAGTTCAGTCTATCTTTTTACTGATATCTTTTTACGACTACGATCATTTAGTTATTTTCCTGTTTAGTAGTATAGCTATCAAAACTCTCAAACAAATCGGATTTACTCTCTTGTTAAACACAACTAATTCTGCAATTCGGTGTTATCATTTGGTATCCCAGTCTCTGTGGGACGATACTCTACTTACTCTTTATTACTTGTTCGACTGCTTCACTTGCCATCGAGAAAATTGACCAACAATCACCAGATATGCCGTTGTTGTGATTGTCTCAACCATTTTGATGGTGCAAAGAGGTTCTAGAGTCTTTGTCCAATCGAGAGTCCTAAGTTTGAGCCTAGGAGCTCAAGGACCCCACTTCGTTTTTATAAGTGTTTAGCAAATGAAATTTTCAGGCATGGCCCGGGAAGGCCCATTTTCGCAGATGTGGTACTGCCTCCTCTACATCCCCGTCTCACTCACAAAAACTGGTAATTGGCTAAAGCTAGGAAGTCGGACTGAGCCCATTGGGCTAGCCTGTTTAAGCTTGATACAAGACTTATGATTTAGGTCTTCTAGAAGGAGTCAGATTTTAAGGAGCCAGACCTGTAGAGCCATGGGCTTAAATGGGTCAGCCTTGCAGAGCTACGGGTAGGCTTGTTTATGTTCGTCAATTTGATTTTAATTTTATTAAATAACTACTAGTTGAATTTTGGTTTGAAAAAAATTACTTTTTAAAATTGGAAATGTTTTTCAAATCATATAGTATTGCTATTTGAACATTTGAAAGAAAAATTGATTATATTCTTATTATAAAGCTAAGAAGCTTGTTAATAACATTATAGTTAGTTAAAAATTTTATAATTAATTTTTTTTATATAAATATTACTCAATTTTAATTTTATCTATCATTTGGTTCTTATTATTTCCCCAAAGAAATTTAAAATGGGGACGTCATGCTTAAACCGGCCGCCTGCACTTTCCCAACCTCTATCACTGGCATTGTTTTGACCCGACCCGATTCCGACACATGCTTCAGGCTTTTCTGGCTCGAGCGGAGGAGCACTACGAAGTTCGGTCGAAGGGAAAAGTCTCCAAAGTGAGTAATATTTAGCAATTAGTATCCTCTTCGACTCCGAAGACGAAGGTAGCGGAGGCTGATAGATATGGAAGTGGAGTTGGAACCTCGGGTGAAACCACTGCCTTACAAGGTCAAGGCCATGTCTAGGGAATCCCCGTCGCAGAAGGCGGCCACGTCCTCGACACTGACCTTCGCACTCACTGGTCCTCCGGGACCAATACAAAAGAATGGATTTTGCTTGAACTTTGACGTACGTATTTTACTCTGTGGACCTCTGTTTCTCTATTTCCTCGTCACTTCCTGCTTTCCGTCCTGCTTTTTCTGTGGTTCAGGGGATTGCTGGTTTGGTTTTGATAAACCCTCAGGGAAACTTTGGTGAGAGTGGCTTTTTAGTTTTGACTGATCACTGACATGATTAATCTGTGGCTTCTATGTTAAATATTCAGTAGGCACTTTCTACCCTTTGTTTAAATTGTTTGAATTGAACCCAAGCGTTGCTAAGAATTATAAAGCCTTTTGCTTTTAATGCTCAATCTTTTGGTCAGCATAAGTGGATGGGATGAATTCGCAGTTGTTGTACTTTAGCCCATATATCCTGAGCATGTAATTATGCACACGCTCTAATGGATATTGTTCATTTCTTATGACAGCTTTTCCCTTCATTGAAATGTCATTCACATCCCTTTGAGTATAGCAGCGTTAGGTTGGATAAATTATTGAAAACCGGGTATTAAAGTGGCGCATATGACATCTGATGTTTATGGGTCTTTTATCTCAGAGATTAGTGGTCATCTTCGATTTGTTCTATTTTTATTCACCTACAGGATTTTGGGTGGAAGGAGGGTGAACGGCTTAGAGAGAATGCTAATTTATTTGCTGGTTTGTCGAGCAATTCACAAAATTTTTAACACAACTCATCATAGGCTGTTTGATTTCCAGGTTCTTTATTGATTTCTTTTCATGTTATTTTAGGAGGGTTCCATGAGTCATTTTAAGAGAAATCGGAGAAGATAGTGCTTTGTTTGTTTTGTCCTTGTAATGCCAGAGAGAGATAGAGGAAAAATGTATTCTCAAATGCTTGCTTATATTCTTGAATGATAGGTGTATTAAACACGAGAGGAGTCTTAGAATTATTAATGGCTCATTATAATGACTGATTTCCTAATCATAATCATAATCTCTATAATCCTTGATTATGTGCAATACTAATTGATTCTAATATATTTACATTAATTATGCCCAATTTGTTTTAAAGATAATCAACATGAGTCCTCTTTGGGGCTCTAGTCAACAAATTACCCAATTAGTCGCTAGACCTCACATGTTTTGTAGAAATGAAGTTCTCCTTGATTTTTATCACGTATAAAGTGACAATCGATTTTAGTTTGTTTCGCGTGTTCATGAAACACAAAATTGAAGGCTATATGCAAAGCAGCGGTGTTATCACACCACAGTTTTTTCACAAGCAATGACGTGTTAAGATCAACCTCCTTTATTAACTGGTGAATCCAGACAATTTCCTGTACTGATTGAGCCATGGCTTTATGCTCAGCTTTTGCACTAGATTGTTAAACCACATCCTGCTTCTTGCTCCTCTAGGGCACTAAATTTCCACCCTCGAGCACGCAGTATCCTGTGGTGAATCTCCTGGTAGCTTTTGACCTCACATGATTTGAATCACAAAAACATTTAATCTCGGTGTGGCCATGATTCGTATGGAGTATGCCACAACCAGATGAGCCTTTCAAGTAATGTAAGACATGCCTCAAAGCTTCCCACTGAGCAACAGTCGATGCTATCATGAATTAGCTAAGCACCTAATTGGAAAGATCACACCGAGGTGAGTTATCGTGAGATAGTTCAATTTCCCAATCAATTTACGGTATCTCTCAAGATAGGCAAACAACTTGATCTTCTGTGAGTCAACCTTTTTTCTCACATCCTTAGGTAGCCTAGTAGCTCATCAAATGGTATGCTGTAATCAATGTCCAAAAAGGGATTAGGAATCATGGGAAAGTTACTTGGTGCTACCCCAAGTTTTCTAGATTCTTTTATCAGATCAAGAACATATTTCTTCTGTGTTAAGAGGATGCTTTTCTTGCTTCTCATAACCTCCATCCCAAGATAATATTTTAATGGACCAAAATCCTCGTTTGGAAATGACAATTAAGGAAGGTGCTCAGTGATGAGATTCTTGAAGTATTGCTCCCTGTAATGACAATGTCATCAACATATACCACTAAGAGAATCTTGCTAGTGTCTGTCCACTGATAAAACGCATAATGGATAAAACATATAGTGGTCACACTTACTCTGATTCAGACCAAACTTCTTAATCATTTTGCTAAACCTGTCAAACCAAGCACGATAACTCTGCTTCAAACTATATATGGACTTCTGACGATGACATACCTTCCCACGCTCCCCTTGAGCAGCAAAACCAGGTGGTTGCTCCATGTAAACTTCCTCAAGAAGACTACCATTTAAGAAAACATTAGTGTTTATTTTTAACAATAAGAGTCTAACAATAAGTGGTTGCCATAGAAATGAAGAGACGAACATAGGACAATTTTGCCATAGGGGAGAAGGTTTCCAAATAGTCAACACTATAGGTCTAAGTATATCCCTTGGCAACCAGTCAAGCTTTCAAACGTTCCAAGGTGCCATTAGTGTTTATTTTTACCGTGAACACCTACTTGCACCCAATAGCCTTCTTTTCAGGAAGTAAATAAACGAGATTCTAGGCACCTGCCTTATCAAGAGCCTTCATTTCTTCTTTCATTGTAGCACACCAAACAGGATGGGCCGAGGCATAGTGGAGAGTAGTGCCAATGGTGATAGAGTCTAAGGAAACTATGAAAGAACATGATGGAGGAAAAATGTGGTTATAGGAAACAAAAGAAGAAATAGGATAGGTATAAGTACGTTTACCTTTGCGGAGGGCAATGGGCACATCATCAAAAGTATGAGGCACTATTTCTAGTTCAGAGGCAGGAGCGGGGAGAACTAATTCTGGATCAAATGTTGAAGCTGGCATTGGTGGGTCATGAACATGATTGACTACACTACTTGCCTTAGGACATTTCTGATAAACATGATAGATAGGTGGTTTAGCAAGTGTCGGAACAAACGCTTGCATTGGTGGTAAATGAACCTTATAGACCAATATATCATCAAGACCTTCGGTGGTGTTAGGGGATGTAGATGGAGTAGAGACAAGACAGAATGAAGTTGAATTACGGAAGGTGACATTTGTAGAAACAAGATAACGCTGAAGAATGAGAGACTAACATCGATAACCCTTCTGAACTCTGGAATACCCAATGAAGACACACTTAAGAGACTTGGGATCAAGTTTTGTAACAATGGGACGAATGTCGTGAACTAAAGAGACACAACAAAAGATTTTGGAGTCAATAGGAAACAAGGGGTTGGAAGGAAACAATGTTGTGTATGGAGTGTCCCCGCTGAGAATAGGAGAGGGCATATGAATAATAAGAAAACATGCAGTTGACACTACATCAGCCCAGAAAAGTTTAGGAACTTGCATTTGAAATAGTAGAGCTCGGGCGACTTCTAATGAGAGCAGATTTTTTCTGTTGGAACACTATTTTGAGCAAGTTTATCTGCTCCCAAGGACTGATGAATTATACCATGCTGGGAGTATATAGTTTTGAAATTAGGTAGAAAAGTATTCTTTAGCATTGTCATTTCTTAATGTTTTCACAGATACACCTAATTGAGTTTTTATTTCAACACTGAAGCTGCAAAAGTGAGAAAACAACTCTAAACGATTTTTCATTAAATAAAACCAGGTTGTTCAAGAAAAATCAACAACAAAAGTAGCGAAGTACCTAAAACCAGACTTGAACTCAACATGACACAGACCCCAAATATCAAAATGAATTAAATCAAAAGGGGACGCAGTCCGTTTATTGACGTGAGGTGCCAGGTGAATACGATAATATTTGGCAAATTGAGATGACTCACACTCCAAACATGACAAATGATGAAACTGAAGATACATCCTCTTCAAAGAGGACAACGATAAATGACCCAACCAATAATGAATTTCAAAAGGGGATGAACCACCAGAGCAAGCAGTGGAATGTGGCACCCAATTGTCAAGGAAGTAATGGCCGTCAGAGTCATATCTCTTACCAATAAGTTGTTTCGTCATGACATCCTGAATCAAACAATGGTAAAAGAAAAGTGAGACAAAACAGTTTAATTGGCAAGTAAGCTTGCTAAGAGATAGAAGGTTAAAAGTAAGATTAAGAACATTAAGGACATACGATAGGGAAACAGATGGAGTAAATGTAACAGTGCCAGATCTAAGAACATGGGAGTAAGAACCATTGACAATCGTTATCGAACAGGGGTTGGCATAAGGTGCACAAGTAGGGAACAAATGATGGTTCTGTATATGATCAGTGGCACCAGAATCAATGATCCACTTCGAGGAAGTAGTAGTATGGTATAAATCACAGTTACCTGTAGCGAGTGCACTTGGTGTTGATGGAGCATTATGAGAGTTGTAAGAGGATTGGGTCATGTAAGCAGAACTACTATGCTGCAGCTTATTTGGTAACTTATGACAGTGACGTTTGGTATGACAGTGACGATTGGCAACTTATGACAACGAGTGCACTTGGTGTTGATGGAGCATTATGAAAGTTGTAAGAGGATTGGGTCGTATAAGCAGAACTACTATGCTACAGCTTATTTGGCAACTTATGACAGTGACATTTGGTATGACTTGGTTCCTTAAAATAGTAACAGACAATCCTACTAGCACCAAAATTATGAGGACTGTTACCTTGCCTTGGGAGGCTTTGGTTCCTGTTAGCAACAAAAATAGGATTCGGTGTATCATTTCCTTGTCTTGAGAAGCATTGGTTCCTGTTATTGGTCTGACCACAGCCAGGCAAAGCACTAGCGTTAGGATTAGAACCTGGGTTAGTCAAACTATCTTCACACAACATGTGAAGGAAGCTTAGAGTTAGACAATATCTGAGATCGAACAGTCTCATAAACTAGATCAAGAGCAGTAGGGAAGCTAATAATCGCCCATATTTCCATATAATCCACTTGTGCCTGAAGATCAGTCGTAGGTGGCATTAACTTCCTCATTTATCATATATTTGCTTAAACTCCATGAAGAAATTCTTTTGGAGGCAGCCTTGCTGCTTAGCACGATAGAAGCTTTTATAGTCCATGCCCCCTTAGAATTATAGAGGGAAGAATGTCGATCTCAATGGAATTTTGAATTTGCAAGAATAATTGAGCATCAGCTCAAGCCCACACCAACTTAGAATCATCCTTAGGAGGAGCCTCAATTAAATGGCCCTCCTTTCAATACTTAGTAAGTACAAGCAGACGGTTTTGGTCCAGTCCAAATAATTTGTCCAGTCCAACTTGTGATCAGTAATTTTGTTGGAAACATGAATCATCTCAGTAGTGAAACTAGTCTAGTCATCCATAGGAATCAACCATAAGGAAAAGAAGATATGTCACATGGCAAGAAGCACAAAATGGTCTCAAATTGGTAGAAACAACAACCAGAGAGCAACGAATGTTACTATGGAAACCAAACAACATTAAATCCACAAATAACAAAGGGACAACAAGCGTCAAATATTACTCTTAATAATCTAAACCAACTAGGCAGCAAGTCAGAGGTAAGAAACAACACGGCCCTAGCAAAGAAACAAGAGACCAACACATAGAAGCACAACATCGTAGGAAAATAACGATGATAGAGAAAGCCCGATTCCCAAACATGATCGGACGAGCATGAAACCACTGGGGGTAGGCTGGATTCCATCTGTTGATGCTTGGAGAGAAATCCGCTATTAAAAACCCCACCAACGCGCTGTCAGGAGTTGTTGCCGGCAAAGTGCGTGTATGCCATGCGCCGTCAAGAAGACGTCGGACAGTCACCAAATTTTTAGTGAATGCTGATTAGACGGTAGAGAGTGCAGCGGTGTGGTGCGTGTATTGAGAAACTAGATGAGCAGAACCCAAATTCGCTCTTCTCTCCCATTGTATCAAACCACCCGAAAACTGAACAGAGCACGAATTGGAAAGAAAATGCAATCCATGTTGCTCTAATACCATGTAATGCCAGAAAAAGAGATAGAGGAAAAATGTATTTTCAAATGCTTGCTTATTCATGTATGTAATAGTGGTATTTATACATAAGGGAAGAGCTGAATAATTAATGGCTCATTATAATAATTAATGACTCATTATAATGATTGATTTCCTAATCGTAATCATAATCTCTATAATTTCTGATTATGTGCGATACTAATTGATTCTAATATATTTACATTAATATTCTTCCTAGCAGTCCTCTTTGCCTTAAATTGGTTTATAAGGATTGCCTATACACTAATTTTGTATGTTTGTATTCTTTATTTTGTTCAAGTATTAGAATAGCAAGTATTTTTCTTGATTTAGAGGCATGTTGTTCAAACCTTGCCATCTTCTCTGCTCTAGTTGAGTAATAATTTTCCCTTAAACTTGGAGCTTTCGCTTCATTAAGAGCTTTAATGAAGGTGAGACTTCCAAGTTGTCTTTCGAATTTACTTGAACCCTTTTGGAAGTTGAAGGCTCCTTAAGGGGCTGAAGTCTATATATTGTGGGTTTGCTCTGGTTAAGTAACAGATTATTGGCTTATAGGCCATGTAGGGTTTCGTCTTCTGACATATATAAGTTAGATGTAAGCATTCAATTGTTGTGTGCTATGATATGGGTGGGTAGTAGCAGATCAAGGTTTTTTTATGAAGCTTTCTGTCCGTTACTTGTGCAAAGGATGTATAAGATTCCCTGTCACATTTATTTTCCTATAAGGTTTTGGAATGAGTAAGGTGATTTTGTGGTGGTAGCAGAACCAGATGAATAATTTTATTATCCTTGAGAGCAATATTGAAGCTTTTCGTTGAAACTGTTATATTAAGTTTATGGTTTGATCTCGAGGATGGAGTTTTCATTTGTGAAAGAAGTTGATGGAGACTTTGGTTGAATGGTGGCCTAATTTTGAACTTGAATAGCATGGGGGTGCTAAATGGAATATTTAAATGCTTTTTCTTTCACTTCAATAGCTAGTTTTGGAAGGGGTTCCTTTTCCATTTGAGTACCTGTCAATCAATATTAGAGCTGGTGATCATTCCGATGGAGGGTTTTGACTGAAGTCGAGTGAAGTGTCATCTAGGGAAGTGTTGTAGAATGTCGCCACTAGGATGTTGATTCAACAAAGGGGGCCAATTCAAAGAGACTTATGTAGTATGGGATTCTTACATCCCTTATTAAGTAGCATTGTATGCTTAATGATATTTAAGTGGGACTGTTTTCCTACATCAATAGCTAGCCCTTAGAGGAGGGCATCCCACTGAATAACCATCAGAATTACTTGCTTAGTGTCATTTTAAAAGCCAGAATATTATGGTTGGAAATTAAAGCTCCAATAATCCCTTTGCATGTGTTATGAAAGATCTTCAGATTTTTTAATGTTTAATTATATTTTATTCTGAATCCTGTTGAATTATTAAATACTGGACATTTATTTGTCTGTTTTGGTTTTTTGGTTGCAGGAGCCTTGCTTATTGTCACATATACGGATATATAACAAGTCTGTACTTGAGTGGGAAATAGCAGTAGGCCTACGTTACAAGGTTAGTTGCTTTAAGTTGTCAAACTCATCTTTGTTGCATTGTATTTTTATTTTTTCTTTCCTGATTTTTATATTATTTAGTGTTGGGAACCAGCTGGCTTAAAACTTAGAGGATCAGATCTGGTGGCTTAATTTTCAACATCTTAATTTAGATCTAATGGCTGGTTCTCTATTTTAAGGTGGTCATATGCACGTATTTATTTCTCATTTATTCATGGTTCTGTGACCTGTCCATTATAGTGTTTTGTTGCCTTAATTAGTGTTGATTTCTTTCCCTTTTGGCATCATTTAGCGCTGAGCTACCCTTTTTATACAGCTTCAGTCTGTTGTACTTTTTTTTTTCTGACCAAAGTTTATTGTACTTAATATTCTTGTCTTATTGAATTTGTTGTATTGTTCACGTGGTATCCGAGCCACATTGATTTGACCCTTCCCGTGCCTAATTATTGTGGAATGTAGATTAGAAAGCTCAACTGAAATTAAAGTTTTTCTAATCTCGTCCAGGATTATGACAAGAATTATTACGTTACATTAGATATAGAAATAGGGATGATGCTTTTCTTGATTGGAGATGTTATTGAGTGTTGAATCACCTTGGGAAATAATATCCTTCGCATCTATGCAATTAATTAGGACCCTACTCAATGTGTTTGCTAGAAGACACTCTAGTTAGGCATTCTTGGAGATTCTTTCCTCTCTCTGTAAGCGACTCTTGGTAGGCATACTACATGTGTCTTGCTTCATGATTAGCTTTTCGCTAGCCACTATCTAGATCCTAGAGGTTTACGGCTAAACTAATGATGAAAAGTGTGATGGGCTTGGCCCAAATGCCTAATCCCACTATGGCTAGTAATTAAACCCAATTATGTAGTATGATTCTTTAGGCCTTAATTATTGGCCCAGGTTTACTGTGGCTAATAATTAAACCTAATATAATTTATTAACTTCCAAAACTAAAAAGAACGTTGAACCATATCACATTATGGACTTTCTTCAGTTGATATACTAAAGCAATTTCTTTTCCATGAAAAGTTGAAAGATCTACTATTTCATTCAATATTTTATATGTTTATGATCTTTATAAATTAAAGGCTTCCTCTTCAACTTTGTCTTGTTTGTGATACATCAAAATTTTTCATTCTAGTGGGTGAAAGTGTGTTGCATGCTTGACTGATTGGTATTTTCTTGTCAGCCAGAAACTTTTCAGAAAGTTCGATCACGCTGTGAAGCACCCAGACGTGACATGATCTATCCTACAAACTACACTCCATGTCGCTATGTAAAAATATCTTGTTTGCGTGGAAATCCCATTGCTATTTTCTTTGTTCAGGTCTGCTGTTCAAACTTTTTCCTCTTGCTCTTCGTTAATGCTTTTATGCTACCAATATCTTTATTTCTGTCATAGCAAAAGAAGCTTTTTGATGCATATATAAATAATTATGAAACGAGGATAAGACAGCCTCCTAAAAGAGAACAAAGCATAGAAAACAGGAAAAAGAAAATAACAATTGAACTTAAACAGGTAACGATGTTTCCTGGTGAGTTTCATATCAGACAAAGATAATATGTTAAATACCATTAGTCATATATACTCAATGAACCTTTGAATATCTTATCATTACTTTCCAAGCCCAGCACAATACCCCAAATCACAGTGAAAACTGCTCGTTGTCATGGAACTTGTTCATCTTTATCATGGGCTAGTCTTGTTTACTAGGTGATCCAATGTTTTGGGATACTAGACTCTGATATAAAATACCATACAACTTTTTTGAAAGTGAGGTATAATTGTACAATACAAGAACAAAAGCTCAGTTCTTTAATGAAGTATCTGTCTGCTCAACATGCTTCATTTTGTCATGATATAGTGGGTTTTTGACCATTTCAATGCTGGCCTTATTGTCACACCAGAGTTGCATTGATCCCTCGTGTGGGATTCCCAACTCCTTCAATAACTTGATAACACAGATTCCTTCACATACTCCATTGTTAATGTTGGAAATCAGATTATTACCCATAATACTAGCCATGATCCTAGCTCTATCTTATCCCATGATCCTAGCTCTATCGTATCCCTTAATTCTAGTTGCATTAGTTTAGGAAAGATTTCTGATTGATTGTAATCAGTCCTTTATATTGTAATCCCTTTAATCTTGCCTTTGATAGCTCTCCTAGATTTTATATAAGTGTAATCCTTTCCAATGAATAAAGATAACATTGAGAGTGTTTATGCTTCTCACATGGCATCAAAGCCTGTAGGCTTTCTGGTCAAAGGCAGAGAGAGAGAGAGAGAGAGGTCAGTGTGCTTGGTTGACCACAGTGACCAAACTCACTGTGTCAAAAGGTCCCAATGTTGAAATCGAAGGTCACAGAGTTGCACCACCACCATCCACCTTCCGCTGCCACTCGTCAGTCAGTTGACCCCCTCTGTCTGGCTAGAAGTCGCGATTGCAGAGAGAGAGAGGGGAAAAGTCACCTACGTAGCACCTGCCGATAGGCGGATCCCGGAGGAGCGACGGTGATCGGCGTGTGACCACCATGTGCCACCACATTCCCCGACGCGTTACACCCACACGCTGCCGTGAAGAGTGATCTCCGGCGACGCTAATTTTTCCAGTAAGATGGATCCCTCTCAATTTCCTCCCTTGTTCGGATCAATTCCTGAAAAATCAACTGGAATAATTCCCACCGCTTTTATGTCCGATACAAGTTCTCAAACCCAAAGCTCTTCATCTTCTTCCTCCACTATCAGTATTACAGTACCAACCAGAAGCACAAAGATGCACCAGATTTCTTAGAAAATCACACTATGGTTATTAACCATAAGTTTAATGGCCACAACTATCTCCAATGGTCACAAAGCGTGTTGAGGTATATTTGTGGAGAGAGAAAGGAGAAATATATAAATGGGGCAGCCACTCAACCAGCCCCTGATGACCCCAATTTCGACACTTGGTTTGCTGAAAACAATCAAGTCATGACTTGGTTGTGCAACTCGATGACTGTGGAGATCAGCGAGGGATATCTGCTTGCTCACACGGCAAAGGAAATTTGGGATGCTGCTTGGAGAACCTACTCCTCACTTGAAAACACCGCTGCCTTGATTCACCTAAAGCGACAACTCCAGGATTTGAGACAAGGTAACATGTTGGTGACTGAATATTATAATGCTTTGTCGAAGTTGTGGCAACAACAAGATTTACTTGAGGTTCATCCCTGGAAAAACCTCGACGATGCACAATTGTACAAAAGGATCGTGGAAGAAGGAAGGATACAGGACCTCCTCTTAGGCTTAAACGACGCTTTTGAAGAGATAAGGGGCAGAATCATGGGGCTAAGGCTACTACCACAACTCTTCTATGTTGTTAGGAAAGTAGGAAACTCTTGGACCGAAGTGGCCCAAGTCAAATTGAAGGCTCAGCACTCGCAGTCCAGGGACCACATAGGGAACACAAGACCACCAAATGGTGCAACTATTGCCAGAAGAAGGGCCATAATAGAGAAGAATACTGGAAACTCTAGGAAAAACCTTCCAGTGGAATCTTGAACTTCCAAAGTCACATTACCCTAGCTCAACACTTGCAGTTTGAGAATGATGATTGCTTAAGCAAGGAAGAATTACAGATGCTTCACAAGATACTTGAGAAGCAGAATAAGTCAAACTCTGTTATTCCCAGTGTGAATCTAGTACAATCTGGATTTAAAAACGAGGAGGACGATTGGGACTTCTAGAGAATGGGACGTGAAATTCTTTTGGACATGTTTTGCTACACAATATGGGACCTCTGAGACTTAAAAATGAGTACAAGACCAAACAAAATATGGGACCTCTAAGACTCAAAAAGGAGTACAAGCCCAAAACAAAAATATGGGGCCGCTGAGACTCGAGAAGTACAAGTCTAACGATTTTGAAGATTGAAGTAGGTAGAACAAAGTTTAAAGGATTTCAAGGCAAGCTGGGAATGATCGACATATACTCTTCAGCTTGAGGGGGAATGTTGGAAATCAAATTATTACCCATGATACTAGCCATGATCCTAGCTCTATCTCATTCCATGATCCTAACTTTATCATATCCCTTAATTCTAGTTGCATTAGTTGAAGAAAGATTTCTAATTGATTGTAATCAGTCATTTATATTGTAATCCCTTTAATCTTGCCTTTGATAGCTCTCCTAGAGTTTATATAAGTATAATCCTTTCCTATGAATAAAGATAACGTTGAGAGTGTTTATGCTTCTCACAGTTAACAACTCTCAGCTCTGCTTCTGCACTACTTGACACCACAATTTGTTTTCTTGCTTCTTCACATAACTAGATTTCCCCACATATGTGCAATACTTGAGGTTAACCTCCTATTTTCTCTATTCCTTTTATGGTTTGCATCGGTGTAGATTTTGATATTTTTTATAGTGCCTTTTTTAAGGAAGATTCCTCTACTAGGGTTAAGTTTAAGACAGCTCAGAATTATGTATATAGCCTCCATGTGTTCTTCTAGTAGCTGATGCATGAATTGACTTACTACTCCAACTGCATAATTGATATCTGGACGTGTGTGGGATAAGGATATCAATTTTACCACAAGTCTTCTGTATCTTTCTGCGTCAACTGGAACACCTTGTGGATTGATCTCAAGGTGACATCCTTCTTCTATTGGTGTTCCTTCAGGTTAAGCACCCAACATTCTTGTCTCATGTAACAATATTTTTTATAGTGCCTTTTTTAAGGAAGATTCCTCTACCAGGGTTAAGTTTGAGACAGCTCAGAATTATGTATATAGCCTCCATATGTTCTTCTAGTAGCTGATGCATGAATTGACTTACTACTCCAACTGCATAATTGATATCTAGACGTGTGTGGGATAAGGATATCAATTTTACCACAAGTCTTCTGTATCTTTCTGCGTCAACTGGAACACCTTGTGGATTGATCTCAAGGTGACATCCTTCTTCTATTGGTGTTCCTTCAGGTTAAGCACCCAACATTCTTGTCTCACGTAACAAGTCTAGGACACATTATATCTTAATTATTTTGATTAATTAGATTAGATTAGATTAGATTCTAGGATTAGCTCTAGGTTTGCCTACATAAAGCCCCATATGTACTCTCTTTTTATCAAGAGATTAAAGGAGTGTTTATCACTCTAAATTCAACATGGTATCAGAGCTAGGACATTTTATTTGATGGCATAGAGGCAACAAAACAACAATTCTCTTCTGTCCGACATAGTGAGGCTGATCATTGTGTTCGTCAAAACATTGACCATCCCATTTTACCTACTATGTCGAAAATCACAGTGGCGAAGAGGGAGACGTGAGCCTGAGAGAGAGAGAGAGAGAGAGGAGACATGAGGAACGTGACAGAGAGCGACAGAGCACAAAACAACAGAAACACGACTTTTAGAACTACCTGAGGAAGGGACGTGGAGCTACACCGCCACCATAGACGGAATTGGCGTGTGCCGATTGGCAGAACCTTGCAACACAATCGTGATCTGATTGGCGCGTGACCACCACCTTCCCAGCACGTGACACCCACGCGTCGTCGTGAATAGTGAGCTCTGGCGACCTTTTCTGACCAGAATCATGGATCCTTCCGTTCTCCCTCTTGAATGACTCTTTTGAAGAAATAATAAGGCCTCTAAGATTCAAAAAGGAATACAAGCCCAAACAAAAATACGGGGCCTCTGAGACTCAAAAATGAGTACAAGCCCAAACAAAAATACGAGGCCTCTAAGATTCAAATAGAAGTACAAGCCTAGACAAAAATAATGGGCCTCTAAGACTCAAAGAAGTACAAGCCCAGGAAGAAATAATGGGCTTTTGAGACTCAAGAAGAAGTACAACCCAGGCAGAAATAACGGGCCTCAGATTCAAAGAAGTACAAACCTAGGCAAAAATACGGGGCTTTTGAGACTCAAAGAAGTACAAGCCCGGGAAAAAATAACGGACCTGTGAGACTCAAAAGCAAGTACAAGCCCAGGAAAAAGTAAAGGGCCTTTGAGACTTAACAATTAAGTAAAAGCCCATAATACTAGATTAGAGCTATGCCAAAAATGAAAGGAGTGACGAGCTAGAGGTAAGGAGACAAACTACCATGAGCTTGATTCAACGAGCCAGAGGTAAGGAACCGTGAGCTTGATTTGAACGAGTTAGAGGTGACACATACCACCGTCTTGCTTCGTCACCACCATATTGATCCGAGTGCCGTAGAAAGAGACGAGACGCAAAGGAAGTCAAAGTTTGAAGTATTTTGAGGTAAGATGGGAGTGGTCGGCGTATACTCCCCTGTTTGAGGGGGGTCTTAGAATAGTAAGGATTATTTAGATTAATTATTATCTTATTATTAAGTTATTATATCTTAGGATTAGATATGGACATATTATATCTTAATTATTTTGATTAATTAGATTAGATTAGATTCTAGGGTCAGCCCTAGGTTTGCCTATGTAAAGCCCCATATGTACTCTCTTTTTATCAAAAGATTAGTAGTATGTGTTTTATCACTCTAAATTCAACAATATTCAGTCACCATCATGATGCCATGTCAAATCACGGAGTTCTCGCTTTAGGATTGTTAGGAAATATATTATAGGTTAGGAAATATATTATATTAGGAAAGATATTATAGAGACAATCAGGGATTATAGTAATTAGGGAATCAATCTACATAATGAGTCATTAACTCTCATTAACTGTCTTATTCCCTCTCTTGTGTATAAATACCCTATACTATGTACATGAATAGACAAGCTTTTCAGACTATATATCTCTCTCTTTCTCTCTGGCTTAACATGGTACCAGAGCTTTAGGTTCCAAATATTTTTTTTTTTTTTTCAATTATCCTGTTCAATTTGGCGACAGAGTGAGAGAGGGAGAGTCTCATTTCGTTTTCTGTTTGGGACGTTTTTAGCTGCCACGTGCCACCTCACCGTGATCAGGAGGTCCTGATCGGCGGAACCCAGTTGTCCGAGCACCATTCCGCGCGTGTACGGTCACGCGCCACCTTGTGCTCCGCCGTCAGTTACACGCACCGGCGCGTGAGGGCGTTTTCCGGCGAGTTTTTCGCCGCCGTTTGCAGTTCTGGGATCGACTCAGTGTCCCCGTCGTAACCCAGGTGGTTTCGTGATCATATCTGGTGATTCCACTTTCTGGTCTGATTTGCGCACGTGTGGGTTCTTTTTTTTGGAAGACTCCAGTCGTTTTTTTTGCCAGGTATTGTTGTTGGACCTTGTGTGGCCTCTTGTTTCTGTTTGGCAGATTGGTGTGGCTGCTGTTTGCTGTTCTTGTGGGCCCTTCCAACGTTGGTTTGCTGTCTTCGTTTCCTATCACCTTTGATATTGCTATTATTTCCCTTGTGTGTCTCTGGTTATTTCTTATGGCTGAGACTAAACCGAGTGCGATGACTGAGATGGTCCCTGTTTCAAACAAGATTACTGATCATAAGTTGAATTGGACCAATTATTCGGACTGGATCAAAACTATCCGTATGCATTTACTGAGTATAGAGAAGGAGGGCCATTTAATTGAGGTGCCTCCTACAGATGCCACTAAGATGGCATGGGCTCGGGCCGATGCCAGACTCTTCTTACAAATTCAAAATTCCATTGAGGGTGATCTTCTTCCTTCGGTTAGTCATTGCAACACTGTTAAAGAACTTATTGCTTATCTGGAGTTCTTGTATTCTGGGAAAGGGAACATTACTCGCATTCATGATGTTTGTAAAGGGTTCTATCGGGCTGAGCAGCAAGGTCGTCCCCTGAAGAACTTTTTCATGGAGTTCAACAAGATGTATGAGGAAATGCGGCGGTTAATGCCACCCACGTCCGATCTCCAGGCACAGATCGATAAGATGGAGAAACAGGCAATTCTCAGTTTTCTTACCGCTCTCGACCCAGCTTATGAGACTGTTCGATCTCAGATATTGTCTAGCTCCGAGCTTCCTTCGTTTCAGGATGTGTATTCTCGTGTGTTGCGTGCCGACAATTTAGCCCACCCGGCTTCCAATCCCAATGCTAGTGCTCTAGCTGGTCGAGGTCCAACTGACGCTCGGAACCAGGTTTCCTCACGCCAAGGACATGGTACACCAAATCCTATTTTTGCTGCTCCGGCTCCTAGGAACCCCGGCCCCTACATACCTGGTGTCCTAGGAGCCGGCCCCCAGAGGCCCGGTAACAATCCTCCCAATTTTGGTTCTAGTGGGATTGTTTGCTATTATTGTAAGGAACCCGGTCATACGAAACGCCATCGTCGTAAGTTGCAACGGTTGCACCGAAGCAACGCAGTCCGCTCATATGGCTCAATCCTCAGATATCTCTGATCCTGCTCTCTCTCCACCAACTGCACTTGCTACAGGTAACTTTGATTCTGATTCATGCCTTGCTACTTCTTCTTCGAAATGGATCATCGATTAGGGACTCTTGACCATATGACAGGTAACCATCATTTGTTCTCTTCTTATGCACCTTATGCCAACCCTTCTTCAATTACAATTGCCAATGGTTCTTACACCCGTGTTCTTGGATCTGGCAATGTTACACCAACTCCGTCTGTTTCCTTATCATCCGTTCTTAATGTTCCCGATCTTGCTTTTAACCTTTTATCTCCTAGTAAGCTTACTCGTCAGTTAAACTGTTTCATCTCACTTTTTCCTGACCATTGCTTAATTCAGGATCTTACGACGAAGCGGATTATTGGTAGGGGTATGAATCGCGGCCATTACTTTCTTGATAATCGGGTGCCGCGTCCCATTGCTTGCTCTGGTGGTCCCTCCTTGTTTGACATTCATTGTCGGTTAGGTCATGTGTCTTTGTCATCTTTAAAGAGGTTATATCCTCAATTTCAGCATGTGCCTTCTTTAGAGTGTGAGTCGTGTCAGTTTGCTAAACATCACCGTGTTCATCTAGCACCTCGCGTCAATAAACGGGCTGCGTCCCCTTTTGATTTAGTTCATTCAGATATTTGGGGTCCGTGTTTAGTTGAGTCCAAGTCGGTTTTCGGTACTTTGCTACTTTTGTTGATGATTTCTCTCGAACCACCTGGCTTTATCTAATGAAAAATCGTTCGAGGTGTTTTCTCATTTTTGCCATTTCGTGCTGAAATCAACACTCAATTTGGTGTTTCGTGAAAACTTTACGCGTGATAACGCTAAAGAATATTTGTCTCGCCCAATTTCAAAACTATATGCTCCAAAATGGCATGATTCATCGGTCCTCGTGTGCGAGATACACCGGCTCAAAATGGTGTTGCCGAAAGAAAGAACCGGCACTTATTAGAGGTGGCCCGAGCTCTCATGTTTCAAATGACAGTTCCCAAACCTTTCTGGGCTGATGCTGTGTCCACGGCTTGTTTTCTCATTAATCGTATGCCTTCTCCTGTTCTTAGTGGAGCCACTCCCTACTCCACCTTGTTTCCTTCTCATCCTGTGTTTCCATTGCCCCCAAGATCTTTGGGTGTGTTTGCTTTGTTCGTGATGTTCGTCCTACTACTACCAAACTTGATCCCAAGTCCCTTAAATGTGTCTTCTTGGGGTATTCTAGGGTTCAAAAGGGTTATAGGTGTTATTCCCCCACTCTTCGGCGTTATCTTGTGTCCACAGATGTTACCTTCCATGAGTCAACCCCGTTCTTTCCTGTCTCTGCTCCTTCTCCATCCCCTGCCATCACCAATAGTCTTGATGATATATTGATCTATACAGTTCAGTTACCACCAGTGCAAGCGTCAGACTTGGAACCTGCTAAGCCACCTATCTATCATGTTTATTGGAAGCGTCCCAAGGCAAGTAATGGCATTGAACAGGTTCCAGCCCCCCCGCACTGCTTGAGTCCGATCCCGCGGTAGTTGCCCCTTCTCCGGTCTACACACTGACCCGGCTCGTGCTCGACTCTCCTCATCGGAAAGCCCGTACCGACTCTCCTACTTCTCTTGACTTGCCCATTGCCCTCCGTAAAGGTCAGCGCTCTTGCACCTACCCTATTTCTTCTTTTGCTTCCTACAATCATCTTTCCCCTGCATCTTGTTCTTTCATAGCCTCCTTAGAATCTATTACTGTCCCTACTAATCTCCACCAAGCCTTAGCCTATCCCGGTTGGTGTGCTGCTATGAAAGAAGAAATGATGGCCCTTGATAAGGCCGGTACCTGGACTCTCGTTGATTTACCTCTTGAAAAGAAGGCTATCGGATGTAAGTGGGTGTTCACAGTCAAAACAAAAGCTGATGGCACCTTGGAACGGTTGAAAGCTCGACTGGTTGCCAAGGGTTATGCTCAGACCTATGGTGTTGATTACTCGGAAACCTTCTCTCCTTTGGCAAAATTGTCCTCTGTTCGTCTCTTCATCTCTATGGCTGCCAATTATGGTTGGGACCTTCATCAGCTGGATGTTAAGAATGCCTTCTTAAATGCTGATCTTCTTGAGGAAGTTTACATGGAGCAACCACCTGGTTTTGTTGCTCAGGGGGAGCGTGGGAAGGTATGTCACCTTCAACAGTCTTTATATGGCTTGAAGCAGAGTCCTCGTGCTTGGTTTGACAGGTTTAGCTTTGTGGTTAAGAAATTTGGTCTGAGTCAGAGTAAGTGCGACCATTCTGTGTTTTATCAGCACACGATCTTTGGGATGATTTTGTTGGTGGTATATGTTGATGATATTGTTGTTACGGGTAGCAATGCTTTGGGAATCTCATCACTTAAGGCCTTTCTCAATTCTCATTTCCAAACAAAGGATTTGGGTCCTTTGAACTACTTTCTTAGGATAGAAGTTATGAGAAGTAAGAAAGGCATCCTTTTGACACAGAGGAAGTATGTTCTTGATCTGTTAAAGGAAACTGGGAAACTCGGAGCAGCACCGAGTAGCGTTCCCATGATTCCTAATCCCTTCTTGGACATGGATGACCGCATACCGTTTGATGAGCTACCTGAGGATGTATGAAAGAAAGTTGATCCGGAAAAGATCAAGCCATTTGCCTATCCTGAGAGATATCGTAGGCTAGTTGGGAAATTGAACTATCTTACGTAATCCGCCCGATGTGACCTTTCCGTTAGTGTGCTTAGTCAATTCATGACTGCACCAACCGTTGCTCAGTGGGAAGCTTTGGAACATGTCTTATATTATTTGAAGGGCTCACCAGGTCGTGGTATTCTCTATACGAATCATGGCCACAACAAGATTGAATGTTTCTGTGATGCAGATCATGCAGGGTCAAAGGCTACCAGAAGATCCACCACAGGATATTGTGTGTTTGTTGGTGGAAATTTAGTATCGTGGAAGAGTAAGAAGCAAGATGTGGTTTCTAAGTCGAGTGCAGAAGCTGAGTATAGAGCCATGTCTCAATCTACACAAGAGATTGTGTGGATTCACCAGTTAATGAAGGAGGTTGGTCTTGCCACGTCGTTACCCGCGAAGTTGTGGTGTGATAATAAAGCTGCTCTACACATAGCCTCCAACTCCGTGTTTCATGAACGTACGAAACACATTGAGATTGATTGTCACTTTGTACGCGATAAGGTCAAGGAGAACTTTGTTTCCACCGGGCATGTGCGATCTAGTGACCAATTGGGTGACCTTCTAACGAAGGCTTTAAGTGGGACTCGGATTGAATATTTTTGTAACAAGTTGGGCTTGATTAATATCTATGCTCCAACTTGAGGGGGAGTGTTAGGAAATATATTATAGGTTAGGAAATATATTATATTAGGAAAGATATTATAGAGACAATCAGGGATTATAGTAATTAGGGAATCAATCTACATAATGAGTCATTAACTCTCATTAACTCTCCCTCTCTTGTGTATAAATACCCTATACTATGTACATGAATAGACAAGCTTATATCTCTCTCTCTTTCTCTCTGGCTTAACAAGGATCAAGGCAGCGGTGTTGTTGAGGGAGGAGGATGTTCTCTTAGCTGCATCCCATATTTTTTTTGCCGTGGTTGCAAAAAGGTAGCCCTCACTAATACCTAGAGTCATCCCGTTAAACAACCAACTCATTACTTGGTTATTCTTAGCAAACCAAGTGTTGGAATTTGGATTTCTCTATTAATATACTTCTCCTTCCTCTTGCGACGTAGACATCTTAGCACACTCTGGAACCACCAGAGGTAGTTCTTTCCATAAAGTTTATGGTTAATGGTCTTAATTTGGTTTTTTGAGAATTCTGGTGCCATCGATGAGAAAGAAGAAACAATGCTGCTTTGAGTTTGAGAATCGGAAACTTACATAAGAGCCATGAGATTGACTTTGGAGTTTGTTGCATATTTGGGAAAAGTATTGAATAAAGGGGGGAAGTAAAAGAATCCATGTTTTGGTGAAAAACGACAACGGCGCGTGGATAACAGTGATGGTTGTTGGATTCACATGCTAGAGTAGAGGTGGTGTGTCAGGGTCACGCGCTGCTTGAAACTTCATCGATCTTTTGGGGGTTTGCCGATTGGCGCCTTTCGATTCTAGTGGTGGCGGCGGTGTCTTGTAACTCATTGTCGTTTGGAAACCCTAGATGCTGGCACTCTTTTTCTCTTTGACTCTTGTGTTTCTCTCGGCCTCTCACATACTCACTATTTCTTTCTCCCCTCGAGTTCTGACCGAACTCTCTGGCTCTGATACCATGTTTAAATCAGAGGCAAAAACATAGGAGAGTAATTAGTGGAGAAAATAAAGGGATTGCTATAAGATATTATATCCTGAACTGGAAGCACTAAATCAGGAATTACAATCAATGAGATAATCATGAAATTCTCTAATTGAAAAATTTAACATTTAAAATTTAAACAGATTTCTAACAATTTGGTGGCAACTCTTGAGTTTTGACTCTTGGCCTTGGGGGTCTACCCAAAGCATTTCACCTATAATGCTGTTTTATAATATCAAATTGTTTTTTCAAGATGAAATAGTGCCTTATTGGGATATGGAATAAGAAAATGAAAATAAGACTTGCAGCAATCTAGAGTCCAAACCTCCATATCTGAAGAGGAATAAAGATCAATGAGTTACAGTGCCTCAATTTTATGAGCTTATTTGCAGAAGTGATTTCTAGTAAAATGAGAATTCGGAGAACACTTATCCTAGTGAAATGACTAAATATGAATAGGAGGTTATAAAACCAAGAAAGTTGAACCTTATTTGGAAAAAACTTGACAAAAAAGGAATATTTTCCCCTGATAGGTCTTCATAAATGCTAATTCAAAGATAATCAATTGCTCTAGGTGTTGTAAGATCTAGAAGAGATGGATTCTTTAATCTAGTCACCAGATATGCAAGATTAGCATCCTGCCTGCTCCACGCTAAATCATGCTTACTCTGTCGAACCATTAAAGTAAAACCATTCTTGTAGAAAATGTTATAGCCTTTTACTTGTCATTGCAATATTTTTGGAAACCAAGGTTTGAAGATCTAGTGCACGTTTGGACTAGCTTTTGGAGAATAGCATTTACGAGGTAAGTGAGAGGATTTTTGTATCAATTTGTGGAAAAGGGCTTTTGAACTATGGGTTTGTGGTTTCCTAGCAAGCATCTAGGCCCACTTCTTTTCCATATGACACCCCACCTGACTCTCATCAACTTGCTCATGCCTGACAGAAGAAAATTCACAAAATCTGCTTGAATTTCTGGGCAGCAGCAAAAGAGGATGATAGTGTGCGAGTATTGGAGAGTCATAATTAAGAGTGATGTAGCCTCCTCATGGGAAGGATGATCCATCTTGATTTTAGGTTCTTTTTGAACAACCGATTCCTTGAAAGTAGGTTACCCCTACTCACTAACAATTAAGCTTAATATTACCTCAAAAAAGAATGAATAGATATGTTAGAGGCCCTGATAGAATCAGTCCATGCACGTATCAGTCCATGTTTCCACGTTTCTGATTTCTTTTATTATTTATTTAATATTTTGAGAGTCATTTCCTATTTTTATGCATTTAGTTTCCCGAGAATGTAGGGAGAGTCAGTATTTCAATTGTAATTTATTTTCTATAAATATCTCAGTTATTCCCAAAACTAAGATATGAGTTAATAAATATTATTTCAGATATTTGGAGATTCTCCTGGGCTTCTTAATCTTTTAATCGTGAGATTCTTATGGTGAGAGGAGTAGAAGAGAGTTACCCTGTTATTTATTTTAATTACCTTTAAATATGTTCTCATTCTCGTACCTAGTTCCCATCAGGCCCTTTAAGAACTTGATAACTATCAGAAGCAAAGAAAAAGATGGACGCTGAAAAGAAAATTCTCAAAACTATTTCTAGTATCCTATCCTGCTGTAGAAAAATAAATATATCATCTGCAAAGTGAAAGTGAATAATGTCAATCCTCTTCTGCAAGTCAGAGCCAACTCAACCTCTTCTGAAGTAACTTGTAATCCCTTACAAGACCTGTCCTATAACCCAGAAAAGCATTCTACTGAACTGATCATCCACAAGAGCTAGAGAAAAAGAGTCCTTGTCTAACTATTTGCTTCCCTTGAAGCCAAGCTTTGGGCTTACCATTTACGATCACTTATGCTGCTGAAGAAAGATAAACTGAAATCTACCTTCAAGTGAAATGCTTGATTGTGTTGCTTTGAACATGAGTTGCTCCGCTGGATTACTCATCATAGACATCCTAACTTAAATTGAATGGGCTAAACACCATGAAATTTCCTTGTAACCAATTTTTACCCGCCAAAGATATAAAAGAATAAGTTATTGCTTGTATCTGATTTAATTTATGCATTAATCCTGAACATAAAAGGTATCTCCAAAAGGCACATATGACTCATCTTTATTGGTTCACTAACTTTTTGTAGCCTTTTTTGGATTGAGTGTGATATGATATTGTAATAAATAAATGAATTTAGTTAGGGTAATTGGGAGAAATGACTATTACTAGCTAGTGGTTTTCAATAGATGGTTTAGGAACTATTGTAGTCAAGCTTTTGGTCAATGAAATGACAACTGTTTTCTCTAATCTCTCCCTTCTCTCTCGTGTACCTCTCTGAATCTCTCTTTTCTTCCCCTCTCTTCTCTTCTTTATCTTTTAAAAGAGTCTTTGTACTAAGCTAAATTATTGCAAACTTCTGTTTTGAAGTATGAAATGATTCAGTACTAAGCTTGTTTTCTACCTTCTGTCACAGCTTATAGGAGCTGCTGTGTCTGGTCTAGAGCCTGAGTTTCAACCAGTTGTTAATTACTTGTTACCACATATTATGTCCCACAAACAGGATCCTCATGATATGCATCTCCAGGTTGGTTACACTGCCCTTCGATCAACATCCTTATATGTAATCTATTTATTTTTTAATGAAGCATGAACACCTCAAAATGAGGCTGGCAGTATCCTTACCTTTGTTTGACATAAGATGACACTTGTATTAGGCATTTTCAAATTAGATATAATAGGTTTTTGTGTAACCATGTTTGTGGCACGTCCCATGGTTGTGTCAATGTTCATGCTTTATTCATTATTGTTTGTGTTTGCTTTCTGATGTTATATGGTTTGTAGTTGCTGCAAGACATGACAGATCGGTTGCTTGTGTTTCTTCCACAACTAGAGGTAAAGTGAATAAATTCCTTCCAGATTTCTATGTACAAATCCTTTTCTTCTTTTTCTTCTTCTTCTTCTCCTATTTTTTTTTTTTTTTTTTTTTTTCCTGTTTTTTGTTTTCCCCCCCTGCTTTTCCCTTGTGACACAGCTATTTAGCATCACATTTATATAATTTCAGGCAGACCTTACAAACTTCCAAGATTCTCCAGAGTCTAGCATACGTTTTCTTGCCATGCTTGCGGGTCCTTTTTATCCTATTCTTCATGTTGTGAATGAAAGGTTAGTAATTTTCCTTGTTTTGAGGATACAGTCTTAATGGCTCTAATTTTCTGTCAATAGCAATTCTGTAAAAGCTAGACTAGTCATTACTTGTAGACAGAGTAGCTTGTGGTTTAATGGTCTAATTGTGGTCAAAAGCATTATAGTCCGGGGAGTGGGTTTTAATTTTGTCAAAAATATTTTCTCTGTCAGTTTGTCCTGCATCTTTCTTTAAAGTTTCAATTATTTTCTACCAACTAATTATGTCCAAATGACTGATGACAAATGCCAATATGTTTCTCAAGTGTCTGAATGATTCTTATTCCTAAAATTAAAATGATGGCTAAAATAACCTTCTTATATTCACAGAATAAACACCTAGGGATTAAAGGCTCATGAAACCTACTAAGTGCAAGCTAATAAATACTAATTGTTGAAATTGAAGGATCACATTGAAGCACAGAAAAAATACTAATATTATTAGAAGAAAAGAGAATACAAAAATGCCTATATATAGGCAACCTAATAGACTAACCAATAAACCAAGAAACTAATCTAATCAAATGTAATTAAATCAAATCAAATCATAATTATAAAATTTTCATATCAAATCCTTAAATATATTAAGTAATAAACATCAATCATAATAATATTAGTTAACATCTTAATTCTAAACTTTTTATTCTTAATACTTCCCCTCAAGCTGGAAACAACTTGAATGTGAGCAGTACTAATAATTTGCTTCTTTGTGAGATCTGAATCAAGTAGTAATCAAAAGTCTCACAATCGACCAAAATAACCGCCAATGGTCTTAGAAGGGACCAAAGTAACAACCAATGGTTTCACAAGGGACTAAAGCAACAACCAAACGTCTCACCAGGGATCAAACAACACTCCAAACGTCTCACCAAGGATCAAACAACACTTCAAACAATTCTTAATCAACAACCAAAGGTCTTACTAGGGACCAAACAACACTCCAAACGTCTCACCAGGGATCAAACAACACTTCAAACAATTCTTAATCAACTATATCTTAATTCTAAACTTTTTATTCTTAACACTAATAATGGCTATACAATAATAACGATTATTTACAATAAATGATTGATATTCCCACACATAACCACTAATCTAGTCAAATCGAATCATAATGATAAAATATTCATATCAAATCCTAACATATATTAAGTAATAAACATCAATCATAATAATATTAATTAATATCTTAATTCTAAACTTTTTATTCTTAACACTTATAATGGCTATACAATGATAAGGATTATTACAATTAATGCTCGATATTCCCACACGTCACCATCTTTCTAATTGCGTAATTGAAAATTTTAGGCTTTCTTGTATCCTTCAACAATTTATTTCCAAAAGCTAAGGAAAATTCAATGTCTACTTGAGGAGAACCAATTTTATACAAAATTCTTTCCCATTAAAGTGAAATCTTCTTTATCTTGGATGGTATTCTGATCTGTTCACAGTTTGAACTTTTGAATAATGAATTAATTGATGTATGATTTTATACAAATGTTTTGACTGAATTATCTAATTGTAGTGCTTAGGTTCCTTATTTTTGCCAGGCCATCTCCCCATGATTTGGATTGGCAGTACTGATGATTACTTTTTCGTTCTGTCTCCCTTCTTTATGAAGACATATAATTTTTTATCTTCCAGTTTCTGACGATCAGTGAACCAAATTCTTTGTTCCTCTTAGAATTCATGCAAAAACTCCTTTGACTGAACTTTCAGTGTTAAAAACCTTCTAGACTTTTAGGGTATCATTATATTGAGTCTAGATTGGCTTTTGGCTTTGTGTACTTTCAAATAGTATAATGAGCTATTAGGAATTAGTCATAACTAGTCGTAATGGGCCTATTAACTCTAAGGCCCTCTATTGTGTATATATATACCTCTTGTGTACATGAATACTTACGGAATTCAGATTATATGTTTCTATCTTCTACATGGTATCAGAGCTAGGGTTTCTGCCCTGGTTCTCTGAGTTCATATCTAGTTTCCATTTTCTGGTCAAGTGTGTTTGAAACAGAAACATCGAGAGAGAGGGAGGAGAGTTCGAATTCGGTTCCCGACATCTGATTGGAACACATGCCACCCCACCAGAATCCCCACGCCTCGATCGGCGAAAGCCCAAGATTTGGTGGCCATCCAACATCTACACGGCGGCCCGTGGGTTACACGCGCTCGACGAGCAGCAGTCTTCTGATGGCGCGTGACGGCGCGTGTGCTCTCTGTTTCATCAGATACTTCTTGTTCTGGCCTTCTCTTCTCATTTCCGGCCTGATCCTTGAGTTTTGTAGCTTTTGGTAACTGTTTGAATTTTCCGGCGAGCTTCCGTGACTGTTTGAATCTTCCGGCGATATCCGGTGACTGTTTGGATTTTCTGGCGACATCTCCATACTCATACGAGCATTTCCAGATCCCAGAAACAATTATTTTCAGACTCCGGTGACAATTTCCAGATTCCGACGACATTTTTTTTGTAGATTCCGGCGAGTGTTTTGTAGGATTGCCGGTGTTTAGTACTTCTTTGCTGTTTGGAGGTCCTTGTGTGACCTGTTTGGCAATAAGAGAACGTTTGCAATATTGTTTGGTTGCTTTTCCCTTTGGTTTCTCGGTACTATCTTCTTTGGTGAGGCTTTCTGCTCACTATTGATGCTCTTGCTCGGAGAGTGTGTTGGTTGCCATCTTGATTATTTGTTGTTTGGTACTTCCTCCATCATTTGTTGTGGTGCTTGTTAAGCCAAAGAGGAAGAGAGAGAGATATAGTCTGAAAAGCTTGTCTATTCATGTACATAGTATAAGGTATTTATACACAAGAGAGGGAATAAGAGAGTTAATGAGAATTAATAACTCATTATGTAGATTGATTCCCTAATCTCTATAATCCCTGATTGTCTCTATAATATCTTTCCTAATATAATATATTTCCTAACCTATAATATATTTTCTAACACTCCCCCTCAAGTTGGAACATAGATATTAATCAAGCCCAACTTTTTACAAAGATATTCAACCCGAGTCCCATTTAAAGCCTTCGTTAGAAGGTCACCCAATTGGTCACTAGATCGCACATGCCCGGTGGAAACAAAGTTCTCCTTGATCTTATCGCGTACAAAGTGACAATCAATCTCAATGTGTTTCGTACGTTCATAAAACACGGAGTTGGAGGCTATGTGTAGAGCAGCTTTTTATCACACAACAACTTCGCGGGTAATGACGTGGCAAGACCAACCTCCTTCATTAACTGGTGAATCCACACAATCTCTTATGTAGATTGAGACATGGCTCTATACTCAGCTTCTGCACTCGATTTAGAAACCACATCTTGCTTCTTACTCTTCCACGATACTAAATTTCCACCAACAAACACACAATATCCTGTGGTGGATCTTCTGGTAGCATTTGACCCTGCATGATCTGCATCACAGAAACATTCAATCTTGTTGTGGCCATGATTCGTATAGAGAATACCACGACCTGGTGAGCCCTTCAAATAATATAAGACATGTTCCAAAGCTTCCCACTGAGCAACGGTTGGTGCAGTTATGAATTGACTAAGCACACTAACGGGAAAGGTCACATCAGGGCGGGTTACCATAAGATAGTTCAATTTCCCAACTAGCCTACGATATCTCTCAGGATAGGCAAATGGCTTGATCTTTTCCGGATCAACTTTCTTTCGTACATCCTCAGGTAGCTCATCAAACGGTATGCGGTCATCCATGTCCAAGAAGGGATTAGGAATCATGGGAACGCTACTCGGTGCTGCTCCGACTTTCCCAGTTTCCTTTAACAGATCAAGACCATACTTCCTCTGTGTCAAAAGGATGCCTTTCTTACTTCTCATAACTTCTATCCCAAGAAATTAGTTCAAAGGACCCAAATCCTTTGTTTGGAAATGAGAATTGAGAAAGGCCTTAAGTGATGAGATTTCCAAAGGATTGCTACCCGTAACAACAATATCATCAACATATACCACCAACAAAATCATCCCAAAGATCGTGTGCCGATAAAACACTAATGGTCGCACTTACTCGACTCGGACCAAATTTCTTAACCACGAGCTAAACCCGTCAAACCAAGCACGAGGACTCTGCTTCAAGCCATATAAAGACCGTTGAAGGTGGCATACCTTCCCACGCTCCCCCTGAGCAACAAAACCAGGTGGTTGCTCCATGTAAACTTCCTCAAGAAGATCAGCATTTAAGAAGGCATTCTTAACATCCAGCTGATGAAGGTCCCAACCATAATTGGCAGCCATAGAGATGAAGAGACGAACAGAGGACAATTTTGCCAAAGGAGAGAAGGTTTCCGAGTAATCAACACCATAGGTCTGAGCATAACCCTTGGCAACCAGTCGAGCTTTTAACCGTTCCAAGGTGCCATCAGCTTTCGTTTTGACTGAAAACACCCACTTACATCCGATAGCCTTCTTTCCAAGAGGTAAATCAACGAGAGTCCAGGTACCGACCTTATCAAGGGCCATCACTTCTTCTTTGATAGCAAAGACACCAACCGGGATGGGCTAAGGCTTGGTGGAGATTAGTAGGGAAGTAATAGATTCTAAGGAGGCTATGAAAGAACAAGATGTAAGGGAAAGATGATTGTAGGAAGCAAAAGAAGAAATAGGGTAGGTGCAAGAGCGCTGACCTTTACGGAGGGCAATGGGCAAGTCAAGAGGAGTAGGAGAGTCAGGCACGGGGCTTTCCAGTGAGGAGAGTCAGGCACAGGCACTGGGTCTAGTGTAGAGACTGGAGAAGGGGCAACTACCGCGGGATCAGACTCCAAAACAGGTACTGGTGGGGCTGGAACCTGTTCAATGCCATTACTTGCCTTGGGACGCTTCCGATAAACATGATAGATAGGTGGCTTAGCGGGTTCCGGGTCTGACGCTTGCACTGGTGGTAACTGAACCGTATAGATCAATATATCATCAAGACTATTTGTGATGTCAGGGGATGGAGAAGGGGTAGAGACCGGAAAGAACGGGGTCGACTCATGGAAGGTAACATCTGTGGACACAAGATAACGCCGAAGAGTGGGGGAATAACACCTATAACCCTTTTGAACCTCAGAATACCCCAGGAAGACACATTTAAGGGACTTGGGATCAAGTTTGGTAGTAGTATGATAGCGATCCAAATCGTTATCGTTTAGTATATTCTAGGAAGAATAAGTATTCTAAAATAAATTAGGAACTAATTTATTTATTTCCTAATTTATTTATTTAAGAATTAATTTAGTATCTTTTATGAATCGAGTCTGTTTTAATTACCTTTTATTATCTTTATTATTATCTTTAGGAAACTAGATAGATTTAGTTGTTAAGATTTAGATTTATTAATTATCCTTTTGAATTTCAGAGTCTCTCTCTCGTAAACCTAGTCCTATTTATTGGCACTTAGCCTAGCAATAAAATCATCGAATATTCGGAGAGTATTTCATTCGGAGTGTTTCTCTGGACTTTAATAATTAGTGGATCACCTAATTATTAAAGATTGGCTAATCTACGTGAATACGCTTGCGTCTTCACCGTGATTAGAGATCGTTTCTTTATCACTGCGTGGGTCTAACAATTTGGCATCAGAGCCATTCTTTCTACCTTTTTATGGTCGAAACCCGATCTGGGTTCCAGACTTCTCAGATGGAAAAAACCGACAACCCTATTGCGCCAACTGGGCACCACACCTCGCGACAAACAGAGCAACCCAACGAACGAACCGCGCCTACACCATCGGACCCCTCGCGCAATAGCTGCACGCCTGCGGATGCCATCGACGAACTCAGAGACAAAGTAAACGCTTTGGAAGCACGCTTCGCTCGCCAAAATTCCCGGGGGGAAGACGCACCATTACGAGGATGACGGCGATGAAGATCAGTATTCATCACGTCGGCCGACTCGATCACCATATGCGCGGTTTGATTTTCCCAAATTCGAGGGTGGGGACCCGAGAGGCTGGATACTCAAGGCTGAAAAATTCTTTCGTTACTACCATACTCCAGATGAAGACAAAGTCGACGTGGCGTCCTTATATTTTGACGGGGATGCCTTGGACCTTTTCTCTTGGCTTAATTCCCAACGCACAGTGAGATACTGGGAGGACCTCGTTAAAGCCTTGGAAGAGCACTTTGGACCACCCGAATTCCTCAACCCCGACGAGTACCTCAGTGCAATCAAGCAAACAGGTACAGTACACGAATACCGCCAAGAATGGGCACGGCGAGTCTCACGAGTGACTGCCTGGCCGGAGCACCGCCTCCTCGGAGTGTTCTTGAACGGCCTAACCGAAACACTTCGATCTGACGTCCGCATGCAAAAACCCAGAAGTGTTTACCGAGCTTCCAGTTTGGCATTGGAATATGAACAGCAACATAAGATCTCGAATGGGCCTAAATCTGCCACCCGCAACCCGCCTGGGTACTCAACTCCACCTCCTACTCGCGGCTCTTACCAGACACAGGATTCCAGAAAGACCGTGGCCTCATCGGACGCCAGCAAACCCGCTCAGATCGCATCCTCGTCCTCGGCTCCACCTTACTCCAGTCGCTCAACGACAGTGGATCCCGAGCGCCAGCGCCGCCGTGAACGCGGCCTCTGTTTTAGGTGCGCAGAGCCGTATCGACCCGGACACCGGTGCGTCGCGGCCTCTTTCTCACTATTGGAGGTTAACGATGCAGGGAATCCAATTGAGGAAGACACGATGATGATGAATACAAGGTGAGAGCGAGTGTGAGCCACTGTCTCTTTTAATGCTATCTTGGGATCTCGCTCGGTTGGCACAATGAAAATACGGGGTTCACTCAAGGGCAAATCTGTCCTAGTACTAGTGGATAGTGGGTCCACCCACAACTTTATCTCCAACAAATTAATTCACCACTTGATATACCACTCAACACCGTTCCTTACTTTGGTGTTCGGATGGGCGCGATCGCATAATCAAATGCAATCGGGATTGCAAAAATATGGAAATTCAGTTTAAGGGTCTCACTATTACACAAGATTTTTTTCCCTTCTCCATCAGCGATGATCTCGTATTAGGTATTAAGTGGTTATCTACTCTCAACACGGTTCAAGCAAATTGGAAAGAAATGTTTATAATTTTTTCGGCTAATGGAAAAAATTATAAACTACAAGGTGAGATTCCAGACTCTGCTCCTCACGTGTGTCTCCAAAGTCTTGATTTTCGTCAACCAGTAACGGCTCAACCTGCAGCACTTGATATGACTCCGATTTATTCTAAATTTTCCCGGGTATTTGAAGAACCAAGATCATTACCACCTTCTCGTGGGCATTTCCACAGGATTCCTTTGCTGCCTGGTTCTACACCCCCTAACTTACGACCTTACCGCTCTCCCCACTCTCAGAAAAATGAGATTGAATCTCAGATCGATGCATTATTGGTCCGTGGGTTTATTCGACCAAGTTCGAGTCCCTTTGCCAGCCCGGTAATATTGGTTAGCAAGAAAGACGGTACATGGAGATTATGTGTTGACTATCGCCGTCTCAACAAGATCACGGTACCAGATAAATATCCCATCCCCAACATTGATGAGTTACTGGATGAACTGCAGGGAGCGCGCTATTTTTCAAAGATTGACCTACGCTCTGGGTATCACCAGATCAGAGTTCTCCCAACTGACGTCCACAAACCGCTTCCGCACGCATTCTGGTCACTATGAGTTTGTAGTCATGCCGTTCGGGCTCACTAACGCCCCGCCTACATTCCAAGCCATCATGAATGATCTTTTTTCGCCCTTACTTGCGGAAATTTGTGCTCGTCTTCTTTGATGACATCTTGATATATAGTAACACGGCCTCGATCACTACCAAGATCTTACCATCATCTTGAAATCCTTCAACACCAAATTTTTTATGCGAATCCTAAGAAGTGCCTCCTAGGGCAAGTTCGAATTGATTATTTGGGCCATATTGTAACTAGTCAAGGAGTTGAAGTGATACCCGAAAAGGTTCAAGTTGTTGCCCACTGGCCCACTCCATCAACTGTACACGAATTACGAGGATTCTTGGGTCTCACCGGTTATTATCGACGATTTGTGAAGAATTATGGTATTACTGCTCGACCTTTAACTGATCTAACAAAGAAAGATGCTTTCACTTGGTCTGAGCAAGCACAAGAAGCCTTTGATACGCTCAAGGTGGCTCTCACTTCTACCCCAGTGCTATGTCTACCTGACTTTCAACAACCCTTTACCGTTGAATGTGATGCATCCATGGATGGGATTGGAGCCGTTCTTATGCAACAGGGACACCCCATAGCCTATTTTAGCAAAGGATTCTCCTTCTCTAACCGATATAAGTCGGCTTATGATCGTGAGCTACTCGCATTGGTCCTATCCCTCCGAAATGGCGCCATTACCTACTAGGGCATCCGTTTGTGGTTCAAACCGATCATCATAGCTTGAAGCACCTTTTGGACCAAAGGATCGTCACTACTTCTCAACCGGCGCCTTTTGGTCAAGCTACTTCCATTTGACTTTACCATCGTCTACAAACCCGGTAAAGAAAATATTGCAGCAGATTCACTCTCAAGAAGGCCACAACAAGTAGATTTCTTTAACATGGTTATTCCCTTAGCCGACGAGATGGAGCAATTACCTCAAGCTCTCCGTGAGGACCCCAAACCAAGACTGACATACGGCCCTGCGGCAGAAAAGCCGGATCACCATCCTCACTTTCACCTAGTGGATAACCATTTGTTCTACAAGACACGCCGGTTATACCCAACCACGCTTCACTACGAGAGAAATTCGGCCGAAGCTCACACCTCCCACCGGGGACACGGGGTTTTCTCAAGACATTGCACCGACTTCGTGACCGGTTGTATTGGCGAGGGATGAAAAACCGACGTCAAGTGCTACATCCGTTGCCAAACATGCCAACAAAACAAGTACCAAACCTTGGCACCTACTGGACTCCTCCAACCACTTCCCATCCCAGAGCGCATTTGGGAGGATATCTCACTTGATTTCATCACCGGGTTACCTAAATCTAAAGGTTTTACTGTGATTCTTGTGGTAGTTGATCGCCTCAGCAAATATAGCCACTTCATTGCTCTTACTCATCCATACTCTGCCAAAACCGTGGCAGCCACATTTTGCCAAGAGATTGTTCGCTTACATGGCATGCCCCGCTCCATCGTATCAGACAGAGATTCTCTCTTCCTTAGCCATTTTTGGCAGGAGTTGTTCCGTCTAAGCAAAACCCGATTAAATATGAGCACGGCTTATCACCCTCGGTCCGACGGCCGACATGAAGTGGTCAACCGCCGCCTTGAAACTTATCTCCCATTGTTTTACACATGAACAACCAAAGCAATGGAGTACATTTCTTTGTTGGGCAGAATTCTCCTTTAATACCTGTTATCATACCGCCGCCAACACCACCCCCTTCAAAATCGTCTACGGCCGAGACCCGCCCTCGCTACTCCCATATGTACGTGGTGAAACATTAGTGGCGGAATTGGAAGATCATCTTGAGACCCGGGATGCCATGCTTCAAGTTTTAAAGGGTAACTTACTTAAAGCCCAACACCGGATGAAGTTACATGCCGATCGACACCGCCGAGATATTGAATTTACCTCGGGAGAGGCTGTATGGTTGAAAATTCACCCCTATCGCCAGAAATCCTTATCCCGCCGCCGATTTGAAAAACTTTCTCCACGTTTTTATGGTCCCTTCAAGGTCCTACGACGTATTGGCAAGGTCGCATATGAATTAGAGCTCCCCTCTACGGCCAGGATCCATCCGGTCTTCCATGTCTCTCTTCTACGCCCCGCTCCAGCCTCCATGCCGTCTCTCCGCCTCCACTCGCTTCCCATTTCGGAGGATCTCGGGAACTTCTACTCACCCCCTCAGGGTCCTTCACCGTTGGACCCCCGCCAAGCAACCGGAACTCCTACTCCAATGGGAGAATCACACCCGAGAGGACGCCACATGGGAAGATTACGACTTGATCACTGTTCAATTTCGGAGTTTCGCCTTGAGGACAAGTCGTTTTTCCAAGGGGGAGAAATGATAGCGATCCAAATCGTTATCGTTTAGTATATTCTAGGAAGAATAAGTATTCTAAAATAAATTAGGAACTAATTTATTTATTTCCTAATTTATTTATTTAAGAATTAATTTAGTATCTTTTATGAATCGAGTCTGTTTTAATTACCTTTTATTATCTTTATTATTATCTTTAGGAAACTAGATAGATTTAGTTGTTAAGATTTAGATTTATTAATTATCCTTTTGAATTTCATAGAGTCTCTCTCTGTAAACCTAGTCCTATTTATTGGCACTTAGCCTAGCAATAAAATCATCGAATATTCAGAGAGTATTTCATTCGGAGTGTTTCTCCTGGACTTTAATAATTAGTGGATCACCTAATTATTAAAGATTGGCTAATCTACGTGAATACGCTTGCGTCTTCACCGTGATTGAATCGTTTCTTTATCATGCGTGGGTCTAACATAGTAGGACGAACATCACGGCAAAGCAAACACACCCAAAGATCTTGGGGGCAATGGGAAACAAGATGAGAAGGAAACAAGGTGGTGTAGGGAGTTAAGAACGAGGAGAAGGCATACGATTAATGAGAAAACAACACCATAAAGGTTTGTCATTTGAAACATGAGAGCCGGGCCACCTCTAATAAGTGCCGGTTCTTTCTTTCGGCAACACCATTTTGAGCTGGTGTATCTGCACACGATGAATCATGCCATTTTGGAGCATATAGTTTTGAAATTGGGCGGACAAATATTCTTTAGCGTTATCACTTCGTAAAATTTTCACAGAAACACCAAATTGAGTGTTGATTTCAGCACAGAAATGGCAAAAATGAGAAAACACCTCAGAATGATTTTTCATTAGATAAAGCCAGGTGGTTCGAGAGAAATCATCAACAAAAGTAGCAAAGTACCGAAAACCAGACTTGGACTCAACTGAACACAGACCCCAAATATCTGAATGAACTAAATCAAAAGGGGACGCAGCCCATTTATTGACGCGAGGTGCCAGATGAACACGGTGATGTTTAGCAAACTAGCACGACTCACACTCTAAAGAAGACACATGCTGAAATTGAGGATACAACCTCTTTAAAGATGACAACGACACATGACCTAACCGACAATGAATGTCAAACAAGGAGGGACCACCAGAGCAAGCAATGGAACGCGGCACCCGATTATCAAGAAAGTGATGGCCGCCAGATTCATACCCCCTACCAATAATCCGCTTCGTCGTAAGATCCTGAATTAAGCAATGGTCAGGAAAAAGTGAGATGAAACAGTTTAACTGACGAGTAAGCTTACTAGGAGATAAAAGGTTAAAAGCAAGATCGGGAACATTAAGAACGGATGATAAGGAAACAGACGGAGTTGGTGTAACATTGCCAGATCCAAGAACACGGGTGTAAGAACCATTGGCAATTGTAATTGAAGAAGGGGTTGGCATAAGGTGCATAAGAAGAGAACAAATGATGGTTACCCGTCATATGGTCGGTGGCCCCGAATCGATGATCCATTTCGAAGAAGAAGTAGCAAGGCACGAATCAAAGTTACTCCGTAGCAAGTGCAGTTGGTGGAGATAGGGCAGGATCAGAGACATCAGAGGATTGAGCCATATGAGCAGACAGGCGTTGCTTTTGGTGCAATTGTTGCAACTGTTGCAACTTACGACAGTAGCGTTTCGTATGACCGGGTTCCTTACAATAATAGCAGACAATCCCAGTAGCACCAAAATTGGGAGCATTGTGACCGGGCCTCTGGGGGCCAGCTCCTAGGTGTGGGCCGGGGTTCCTAGGAGTCGGAGCAGCAAAAACAGGATTCGATGTACTATGTCCATGGCGCGAGGAAACCTGGTTCCGAGTGTCAGTTGGACCTTGACCAGCTAGAGCACTAGCATTAGGATTGGAAGTCGGGTGGGCTAAACTGTCGGCACGCAACACACGAGAATACACATCCTGGAGTGAAGGAAGCTCGGAGCTAGATAATACCTGAGATCGAACGGTCTCATAAGCTGGGTCGAGAGCTGTAAGAAAACTGATAATCGCCTGTTTCTCCATATTATCGATTTGTACCTGGAGGTCAGTCGTTGGTGGCATTAACTGCCGCATTTCCTCATACATCTTGTTGAACTCCATGAAGAAATTCTTCACGGGGCGACCTGATAGGATATTGGGAATTCTTTCCTCTTTTGGGTTTATTCCAGATATAGTTAAGTTATTTTAGGAGAAGGAAGATAAAGATATAGATAAGAAATAGTAGTTTATCAGTTTATATCAGTTAGGATAAGAAAGAGTAGTTTGTCAATTTATTATCGGTTTAGGTAGTTACTAGGGGTTATCTGTTTTCATAGGCAGTTAGGATATCCAAACTTTATATATACATGTATTCTTTTTTATAATTGATTATGAATGAAGATATGATATTCCAGAATTGTGTTGTGTTGGCTGGAGTTAGATTCTGACTCTAGATTATCTCTCTTTTCCCTCTTCTCTCTTACTTTCTTTAAATCCTATCAAAAGGGTATTCTTTAAGTTCTATCAATTGGTATCAGAGCGGTCATTCTTAGGGCCTGTTGGATGCCATGGTAAACCCATGAAATTCATCTTACGAGAACAACCCAGAAACCCAACCAGACTCCAATCCTCAAAATGACCCAGAAGTAATTATGGTGCAGCAACCATCACCAACGCCACCGAGAAACCAACCAGCAACAATTGGCAGCAATCCTAGCACAATTGAATATGATGAATTCAGAGATTAACGCTTTGAAGAAGCAGAAAACGCTAATAATGGTTCAAGGAGAAACAAGTTATAATCACAGGGAAAACTACGGGGAACATGAAGAGAATGATATGGAGGCTCCTTGTTAGGATTCTTGCAGAATATAAGAGGAGAAAAGAAGGAAAAGGGAAATCTAGAGCAGAATTTGAACTCTAGCCAACACAACACAATTCTGAAATATCTTCTTCATTCATAATCAATTATAAAACAGAATACAAAAGTCTGGATATCCTAACTGCCTATGAAAACAGATAACCCATAGTAACTACCTAAACTGATAATAAATTGACAAACTACTCTTTCTTATCCTAACCGATATAAACCGATAAACCACTATTTCTTATCTATATCTTTATCTTCCTTCTCCTAAAATAACTTAACTATATCCGGAATAAACCCAAAAGAGGAAAGAATTCCCAATATCCTATCAATACCCTCCCCTAGAAAAAAATGCCTTGTCCTCAAGGCGGGAATAAGGAAATCTCAACCAGATTTGCATTTGCCGGTACCGCTCGATTCCGAGAATTCAGGCGTCTTTGTATCGTCGGTAATCTCCATTATTTGCAAAGTCGATGATCTACAACGATGTCCAGTGTAAATTTTTCTCCACAACGAAAAACAGAGACCCTTATCCCGGTGTTGCTTCTCGGTTTCCGAAAGTCTCGGGGCCTTGCGAGTTTGTCGGGAAATATCGAGAGTTGGTCGACTGAATCTGTTCTGTTTTGGAAAATTTGAATTATGGAAATTCAAATTTTGCTGATAAACCGACGATTCAAGTTGGGAACTGGCCAATTGTTGCGAAAAATTAGGAGAATGATGGGAAGTTGCTGAATTTGAGGAAGTCGGTTGAGGAAAATTCGAATTTTGAAAATTTGAATATTCCTGATTTGCGGCATTATTCGGATATGGAGATGGCGCAAATTGTGGAACTGCCGATGCTAATGGTCTGTGCGAATATGGGCCGGTGTGATTTGCATGCTTGGAAAATTCTCCTGGTTGACGTGGCGAAAATTTTTTGGAGTCTCTCCAATTAGTTGAAAGTTCTGCGCCACATGGGACCGAATCCGAATCAAGTGAGAACTGAAATCGCGAAGTAGGTCTTGCGGTCGACTGGGACTTATTTTTTGCTTCAAACTCCAGCGCTAAACTGACGGCTTTGTATACTGTTCGAGGTTTCTGGATCTTAACATCTGCGTGTAATTCTTCCTTTAAACCATTGATGAAAACACCCAAAAGACAATATTCAGGCCATCCTTGGATTCAAGATTGTCGGCGAACGAACTCTTATTTATACTCACTCACCGTCCCAATCTGTTTAACGCTACAAAGGTGAACATCCGGATTTTGGAATTCGGTGAGGCCAAATTGTTCTTGGAAGACTTGAACTAACTCATCCCAATATCGTATGGTTCGTCCAGAGGAGACCCACGTAAATGTATCTAATGCATGACCTTCAAGATTAATTGCAGCGACATCCACTTTCAAGTCTTCGGGAGTTTGATAATATCGAAAATACTTCTCTGCTTTCAAAATCCATCCTCTTGGATCACCCCCCTCAAACTTTGGAAATTCAACCTTAGAAAAAGGTCGTCTGGAAAAATTATTTCTATTCCATGAGAGGTTATCCATATCCATCTCCTCAGGTTCATTGAAAGGATCCTTGTAACTATGACTTGTTTCACCTTGACCAACGGCTGGCCCTTTTTCTTTCAAGATATTAATCTCTGAATTCATGGACTGTAATTGAGCAAGAATGGCAGCGAATTGAGTTTGGGTGGGGTCTGGTTGTGGTGGGGGTGGTGGTTGAATTAAAATGACAGCAGGATCATCTTGGGGATTGGGGTTGGGTGGGTTTAATGGGTTTATTCCAGATATAGTTAAGTTATTTTAGGAGAAGGAAGATAAAGATATAGATAAGAAATAGTAGTTTATCAGTTTATATCAGTTAGGATAAGAAAGAGTAGTTTGTCAATTTATTATCAGTTTAGGTAGTTACTAGGGGTTATCTGTTTTCATAGGCAGTTAGGATATCCAAACTTTATATATACATGTATTCTGTTTTATAATTGATTATGAATGAAGATATGATATTCGTAATTGTGTTGTGTTGGCTGGAGTTAGATTCTGACTCTAGATTATCTCTCTTTTCCCTCTTCTCTCTTACTTTCTTTAAATCCTATCAAAAGGGTATTCTTTAAGTTCTATCACGACCCTGCTGCTCAGCCCGATAGAACCCTTTACAAACCTCATGAATTCGAGTAATGTTCCCTTTCCCAGAATACAAGAACTCCAGATAATTAATTAAGTTCTTTAACAGTGTTGCAATGACTAACCGAAGAAAGAAGATCGCCCTCAATGGAATTTTGAATCTATAAGAAGAGCCTAGCATCCGCCTGAGCCCATGTCATCTTAGGATCGTCCTTAGGAGGCACCTCAGTTAAATGGCCCTCCTTCTCAATACTGAGTAAGTGCATGGGAATGGTCTTGCTCCAGTCCGAATAATTAGTCCAATTCAATTTGTGATCAGTAATTTTGTTGGAAACAGGAACCATCTCAGCCGCAACATTTGGTTTAAAATCAGCCATAAGGAACAACCAAAGAAACACAAAGGAAATACTTGCAAAGGTTACTCAAACAGCAACTAGAGGCAAACCCAAGACCGAAGGCAGTCACAAAAGAAGCAAAACCAAGAAGAAAATAAGACCACAAACACACAAGGGGCCAAACAGAGAAGAACCACCAAGAAGGAACCGGAAATCAGCCACACAAAGGGCCAAACCGAGAAGAATCACCAAGGCAGAACAAGAAACCAGTCTCTCAAAAGAAAAAACGACCAAAGGAAACAAGCCACAATAGGTCACATATAACTGAGCATAAGATGAGAGGACAATGAACTAGCACGAAACCACCTGGGTTAAGACGGGGACACTGAGTCGATCCCAGAACTGCAAACGGCGGCGAAAAACTCGCCGGAAAACTCCCTCACGCCCTGGCGCATGTAACTGACGGCGGAATTCAGGGTGGCGCGTGACCGTACAAGCGCTGCCGGAATGGTGCTCGGACGACTGGGTTCCGCCGATCGGGACCTCCTGATCACGGTGAGGTGGCGCGTGGCTGCTAAAAACGTCCCGAACAGAAAACGAAATCACACTCTCCCTCTCTCTCTCTGTCCCCAAACTGAACAAGGATAATCGGAAAAAAAATGGAACCTAAAGCTCTGGTACCATGTTAAGCCAGAGAGGAAGAGAGAGAGAGATATAGTCTGAAAAGCTTGTCTATTCATGTACATAGTATAAGGTATTTATACACAAGAGAGGGAATAAGAGAGTTAATAAGAATTAATGACTCATTATGTAGATTGATTCCCTAATCTCTATAATCCCTGATTGTCTCTATAATATCTTTCCTAATATAATATATTTCCTAACCTATAATATATTTCCTAACAGTGCTCAACTTGCTTAGTGAGGCTCGATGGCTGCATCTACGTCTAGTTCTTCAATTGCTCGTGGTACAGGTAATATTGCGTCTAGTTTTGCTACTTCTTCCTCGAAGTGGATCATCGATTCCGGTGCTATTGATCATATGACAGGTAACCACCATTTGTTTTCATCGTATGCGCCTTATACCACTACTTCTAGTATAACAATTGCCAACGGTTCTTATTCTCGTGTTCTTGGCTTTGGCACTGCCCAACCTACCCCATCTGTTTCATTATCCCATGTCCTTAATGTCCCTGACCTTGCCTTTAATCTTGTCGCCTAGCAAACTTATTCGACAATCAAACTGTTTCATCACTCTCTTTTCTGACCATTGTTTGATTCAAGATGTCACGATGAAGCGAGTTATTGGTAGGGGCTATGAATCTGGCGGCCATTACTTCCTCGAGGGTTCAGTTGCTTGCTCTGGTGGTTCGTCCCCTCTTGACATTCATTGTCGTTTAGGTCATATGTCTTTGTCTTGTTTGAAGAGGATGTATTCTCAATTCCATCATTTGTCGTCTTTAGACTGTGAGTCATGTCAGTTTGCTAAACATCATCGTTTATGTCAGTTTGCTAAACATCATCGTGTTCATTTGGCACCTCGCGTTAATAAACGAGCTGTGTCTACTTTCGATTTAGTCCATTCTGATGTTTGGGGTCCATGTCATGTTGAGTCCAAGCTTGGTTTTCGGTACTTTGTTACTTTTGTTGATGATTTCTCTCGTACCACTTGGCTCTATTTAATGAAAACTTGTTCCGAGTTGGTTTCTCACTTTTGCAATTTTTGTGCTGAAATCAAAACTCAGTTTGGTGTCTCTGTAAAAACCGTACGGAGTGACAATGCTAAAGAATATTTTTCTTCCCAATTTCAAATAGAACATGATTCCTCAGAATAAATGGATTGGTAGAACATGATTCCTCAGAATAAATGGATTGGTTTTTGGTTCCTTCCGCCATCCCACCTAATGAATCATTAAGATTTGTTTTTAATAAGATCTTAGGCATTCACAGGTTCCGTCGTTTCCATCGCTTCTCGCTTAATGGTTAGGTCTCAATTGTACAATGGAGCCTCTAATTAATTCCAATTCCATATGCTCCAGCATGGTATGCTTCATCAGTCAGTACAGGAAATTGTGTGGATTTACCAGTTAATGAAGTTAGTTGGTCTTGCCACGTCATTACCTGCGAAGTTGTGGTTTGATAATAAAGCTGCTCTACACATAGCCTCCAACTTTGTGTTTCATGAACTTATGAAACACATTGAGATTGACTGTCACTTTGTACGCGATAAGATCAAAGAGAACTTTATTTCTGCGGGGCATGTGCGTTCTAGTGACCAATTGGGTGACCTTCTGACTAAGGCCTTAAATGGGACTCGAGTTGACTATCTTTGTAACAAGTTGGGCTTGATTAACATCTATGCTCCAACTTGAGGGGGAGTGTTGGGAATTAGTCATAATTAGTCATAATGGGCCTATTAACCCTAAGGCCCTCTATTGTGTGTATATATCCCTCTTGTGTACATGAATACTTACGGAATTCAGATTATATGTTTCTATCTTCTACATGAGCATTGTGGACTGGGATGGTGTTTGCTAAGATTTATTAATTCATAAAATGACCCTATATTTGCTATGGTGAATTGCTTTATCATGAGTACTTGTGCAATTGCAGGACAACTTCAAAATCTCCAGGCAGTATAGACTTCAACACATCCAAAAGCAATCAATTATCGCCAGCTCTAACTGTTTCCTCTAACTTCGAGGTAGTTTCTACAGTACATCCGAAAGCTAGTATCAGATGTTCATTTTACTTCCACGGATCAAGTTTTACGAATAACAACAATTATCATTTTCCTTAAGATGATCATTATCCTTTACCAGAGAAATAAGATGTGGCATTATTGCTCAGAAGTGATTTTTTTTTTTCCTCTTTATATTTTTTGGGGGACGGGTTATGGTTTAAATTGGCTCTGAATGATTCTGCTATCAATCCTGTAAATACAAGCATTCTTAACACAATTTTTTCTCAGAATTTCCTATCCCTTTGCCATGTTACTTCTGCTTTTTATGTATTCTTTACTTACCTTTCTATGCAATGGTTGAGTGATGGTCTATTGCCACACCTATCTTTTCCACCCTTTTGCTTCATTTTCTTTCCATGCAGCCAAGGAGATCGCGAGGCGCATCATCTTTCATTTTGTCTGCATACAGTTGCATTGTTTTTCGGCCAGATGCAATTTTTGTGTTGTTAAGAAAGGCACATAAAGATCCCGATCTAGGATCAGTTTGTAGGATGGTATGTCATGTCTTTTTTCAATTTGGAGGAATCTCTCTCTAAATGGTGCTCATCCCCTTGCTTCTAATGTGTTTCCATGACCATATTTTTTATATGTTCCTCAGGCATCAAGAATCATGCAGAAGCTCATTGGTCCTGATACTGTTCAAGATGCATCAAATTCTCATGGTGAAGGGACATCAGTCTTGGAAGAGACATCAAACGTGGAAACATTTAGTTCTTTCACCTTTCCTGATTATTCGAACCTCTTTGGAGAAGAGTTCCAAATGCCTGATCAGCACTGGGATTACAGCTATCTTAGCATATTAGATGTCGGGGCAGTGGAAGAAGGGATTTTACATGTTCTTTATGCTTGCGCATCGCAGGTTACTTGCAGTAATATGATATAAAACACCTGATCCCCTGCTATATTTTTAATGTTTTCCTTTCCATTATGTCATGTACACTCCCCTAACTATCTGCATTTTACAGCCTGTTCTTTGCAGCAAGTTGGCAGAGAGAAATTCTGATTTTTGGGATGCACTGCCACTTGTACAAGCTCTACTTCCAGGTTGAGTGTTCTTTAAAGATCCCTGTTTGTGGTAGTAAAGGCTTTGGCATAATGACCTATCGGAAGGGTCTTATTGTTTGCATGCCTGTTTTGTTTTGCTCAATGATTTCTAATTGACTTTCTTGTTCGATTTTGATGGGGATTAGGCAACATCATTATCTATTTATTTAAAATTGAATGTTTTACTTTTCTTTTCCTTTCTTTGCTGTCCTTTTAGGAGATTGTCTTATCATCCTCATGTGTAGCTCTCTTTATTTCTACTGTAATTTCTTTTACCATCCCTAAGAAGATTAAATGCTATGCAACATGTCTCTTTATTTCTACTGTAATTTCTTTTACCATCCCAAAAAAGATTAAATGCTATGCAACATGTTGTTTACATTGTGACGGTGCATATAATAATTGGGAACTTGAAATTTATCCTCAAACTCCTACTACAATTTATTCAAAATAATTTGAGTTGTGGTATTGATCAAGTATTACGGTTGTCATGGCCATCTCTGATCACTTTTCTTACAAATGCTTTGTTGGTTTTTTCTTCTTCTATTTTTTAGCTTTACGCCCATGTGTGAGCAGTCCATTTGACATTGTTGATGATACCTTTTCACCATGGACGCAACCTGTTGTGCAGCACGCCTTATCTCAGGTTATATACGAAATGTTTTCATTTAGGCAGAAATGACCTGTTGTTTCTTATGTGATATCTGCAAAACTCCAAGACAACATGCTGCTGATTATTTTTCTTGTCTTTCCAGATTGTTGCGACAACAATTTCAGAAGCTTATCATTCACTTCTTCATGCTTGTGCTGGCTATCTGTCATCATTTTCATCATCTCATGTTAGTCGGACAACTATTAATAATTTTTCCAGTAGAATTGTAGTCATTACTTTTCATCTAATGCTTGACTTGAAAGACATTATTTTGTCATTTCTTTAGTCAACCTTACATTTGCTCTGATCTTTTGATGGAAAGATACATGTTAGGATTTTTGAATATAGGGATAGGGTTATATGAATGGGTTAGAAGGGTAGCTGTTTGTCATAGAGGGTTTTGGGGAGAGTGAAAAAGAACCCCATAATTTTCTTGAAGCTATTAGGCTCATATCTTGTCTCCGTGCATTTATTGCTCCTCTTGTGTAAATATCACATGTAAGCTCTCTATGGAATGTTTTTTTGTAATTTGTTGTCATGAACATACTCTTCCTTCCTAGGATCAAGATCTCTAGTAGGATTTGACATGGGCTAAATGGATCAAAATATAAGGTCAGAGTGAGGATCGGATCTAACTATTTTTGATGAAATGTTTATATATAGTGTATAGAGATTATAAAATTAGCTTGAAAATATTTAAGTATCATGTTTTTCATTAAACAAGTCAGAAATTTCACAAGTCACAAAATATCTAACATAAACATAACTCATAAGTCATGGGAGGATAAAAATTTGGCAAAACCATAAACTGAGTTTGGATTGTTGAAGGACTGTATTCTGTTACCTTATGGATATTGATTTTTTAAAAGCTTAGAGATGATGCTGGATATAAGATTTTAAATACATTTTTTGTTAGATGTCTGGAAATGATCTTAATATGGTAAATGTTGTCTGGCCGTTAGCGTTTCTCATGAATCAATATTTTCTGTAACTGTGGAAGCTAAAAATTGGACTATAAACAAGTTATGTGACTCAGTAACAATATCTTTCATTCTGAGTGACTTGCTGCATTGATGTTATTCTTTATAGTTCTTCTGTTTTCGATCTTCTATTTTTTTTTAAATATGGTATCATCTTCATTTGTACCCTCTCCTATATATGTATACACATAATATTTTTACACATTCTGTATCATAAAAGAATATATTTCTTAGCAGGTTTAGGCTGTTATTTCTATTTTTCATTTGCTGTTAGCTTAGATGAATTATTACGAGTGCAAGTGTTGGAACTAGAATTCACATTGTTGATAGAGGAAGTATTTGTTTTCATAAGATCTTGGAGCTTGGTGAATGAGGTGAAGCAATTATGCTGAACTTTCATTGTCCGTTAATGCTATTTTCTGTGAGAGGAGTCATGTAAAAGTTGGTTCTGTTAGTACAATGCAGATATAGTTACATATTTCTTTCAATCTACCTATCTGTCAATAATATTGAGTGCAGAGGCACCATTTGGACATCTAATAGTTTGTGGTCTTTTAATTTTACATGAAGTTACTGTCTTCCTGTTTAGCAGTTGACTTTACCTTACTTTTTTGTAGGCTAGGGCCGCGTGTGTGCTGATTGATTTGTGCTCTGGTGTGCTTGCACCCTTGATGTCACAGGTTATTGCAAAGGTATGCTAAGGTCTTTTATTCAGATTGGAATGCATTGTTTACCAGGTTTTAGTTAGTTACGGTTTTCTTCTTGTGTGTAATTAAGGTGTTGATAATGATCATAATTGTAATTATGCTTTCCTCAGCTATGGGCCTCTTTTGCATGTAGGTTGATCTCGCAGTAGAGCTTCTAGAGGATCTTTTGGGCATAATCCAGGTTAATTTTCTAACCTTTCATAGGCTATTTAATTCGTGGATGCTGATTTCATTTCATGCTTAAATTATTGGATCTCATTGTTTGCATGATGTAACTGTAGTTCAGGGGCCAAGTCTTATTTCCTTAGTTTATTAATGATCCTTGTTAGGATACTTTTCACACTATTACTTTGGAACCCTAATTGAACTGTCCAGAGAGTCACTTCTGTTGTCTGAGAGTTTCTGATAACTATATAATTGGGTTATGTTGGGAGTTGGTGCTTGACCATCGTAGCTGTGCGTTTGTAGGGATGATATATTTTATTATTATTATTAATTTTTTTTTTTTTTTTGAAATTTTATTGTTGTTAACAAACACTTAATATGAGGGTGGGGGAAGGGTGTGTCATCTATGATGGTTTATAATGATGCAAGATGAGTGGATGTGTAACTTGAGGTTTCTGTTGTAGAAACTGATCTATTCCAATAGTGGAAAGAACTGTACAAAAGCAATCTATGAGGATTGCAGTTGAAGCAAAATATGATTGCAGCTGCCAAGGTGGTGGCAATAAAAGCTGAAGAACGCAATTTAAAGCATGGTTGAGTGTATATTTATTGGATGTTTCTCATATCAATGTACAATGCTCACTCATTGTGAAGCAATTAAGTCCTGTTCAAGAAAAATTATTTAATGAATTTGTTACACGTTTGAAGTTTGCACTTCAGTTCTGATGAGCCAGTTTTCTCATTATCCTGTTGATTTGTGTTTCCAAGCTTGATTTAAAATTTTTTGTTATGTTTGTTAGGATGCATGCCATTCCCTTGTCCGTGCTCGTGCTGCTTTGAAGTACCTTGTGCTTGCTCTATCTGGTCATATGGATGACATCATGGGAAAATATAAGGTACTTGACATACTTCAAAGAACTGTATTATTTTGTTATTAAGATTTACTTTTTCTTTTTTATGTAATATGTATAATTGATTGATATTCTGTCCTGGATTATAGGGGCAAAACTGTAAGATTACTATGCATATTATATTTTGCATCCTTTAATTTTACACATATTTTAATAGAAGTAATGATTTCTTTTGCAAGATGCAGTCCTAACATGTTACCTTAGAAAATGTTAGAATAATATGGATTATCATAGATTAAATTTGATATTTATTACATCGTAGGATATTATATCTTAATCATTTTGATTAATTAGATTAGATTAGATTAGATTCTAGGGTTAGCTTTGGGTTTGCCTATATAAAGGCCCTTATGTATTCTTTTATTAACAGATGAATAGAGTATGCTTTATCCCTCTAAATTCAACATGGTATCAAAGCTAGGGCCTTCTATTTGAAGGCATAGAGGCAACAAAACAACTTTCTTCTGTCAGATACAGTGAGTCCGATAACTGTGATCGTCAAAACAAAATAGCAACTCTCTTTTGTCCAACACAGTAAGTCCGATCACTATGATTGTCAAAACAGTGACCATCCCATTGTACCTACTGTGTCAAAAATCACAGTGACGAAGAGGGAGACACGAGCTTGAGAGAGAGAGAGAGAGGGAGACACAAGGAACATGAAAGAGAACGATGGAGAGCACAGAACGACAGAAACACGACTTTCAAATTTGAGTTGAGGGGGCGCCTGACTGCCTGTGGAATTACACCGCCACCATAGACGGCATCAATGCATGCCGATCGGAAACACTCGAAAGAACGATGGCGATTTGCTCGGCACGTGACCACCGCGACACCACCTTGTCACCCCGTCATGAACAGTACACCACCTTGTCGGCCCGTCGTGAACAGTGACCTCCAGCGACCAAAAAAAACAAAATTTCTAGTGCCATGGATCCCTCTCAATTTCCTCCTATGTTCGGATCAGTTGCTGAAAATTCAACTAGAATGACTCTCATCGCTTTTATAATCGGTACAAATTCTCAAACTCAAGACCTCTAGAAAATGGGACGTGAGATTGATCAGACAAGACAAGACTTCTTGAGAATGGGACATGAAATTCTTTTTGCAAGTGATCTGCTACACAAGAAGGGGCCGCTGAGACTTAAAAAGAAGTACAAGCCCAGGCAAAAATAACGGGCCTTTGAGACTCAAAAAGAAGTACCAACCCAAGCAAAAATAATGGGCCTCTGAGACTCAAAAAGAAGTACAAGCCTAGGCAAAAATAACGGGCCTCTGAGACACAAAAATAAGTACAAGCCTATAAAAAAGTGAAGGGCCTCTAAGACTTAACAAATAGGCACAAGCCTATAATACTAGATCAGAGCCATCCAAAAATGAAAGGAGTGATGAGCCAGAGGTAAGGAGAGAGACCACCATGAGCTTGATTCGAACGAGCCAGAGGTAAGGAACCGTGAGCTTGATTTGAACGAGCCAGAGGTGATACATACCACCGTCTTGCTCCGTCACCACTGCTGTTGATCCGAGCGCTCTAGAAAGAGACGAGACACAAAGGAAGTCGGAGTTTGAAGGATTTTGAGACAAGCTGGGAATGATCGACATATACTCTCTAGCTTGAGGGGGAGTGTTAGAATATTATGGATTATCTTAGATTAAGTTTTACGGGGTATTAGCAACCGTTTCCAGCTGTTGTTCCCCTCTCGTGATATTTATTATATCTTAATATTTTGAATCTTAATCATTTTGATTAATTAGATTAGATTAGATTCTAGGGTTAGCTCTACGTTTACCTATATAAAGGCCCCTATGTACTCTCTTTTATTAACAAATGAATAGAGTATGCTTTATCCCTCTAAATTCAATAGAAAATGACTGGTGATGAACATGTGCTCTTGTTTTCCTAAAGGTCTTCATTGAAGAGTATAAAATTATGTCTCATGTTTTTAGAGAAGGATGTATATGTGGTCATACAAGAAAAGAATAAGGCAGTCAAAATGGGCCAAGCCCATCAGGCCGGCTCGTTTAAGTCCATTAAAGTGGAGGGCTGGGCTTGTGTTTCCAGGGGTTCAAAAGGAAATCAGGATTAAACGGGAATGGACTAAAAAAATAAAAGGGTCAGCCCATTTGAGCTGAGGGCTGCCCCTTTAAGCTTGCCTAGTTTTTTATTGTTTTTTAAACCTGACTAATTATTAAAAAACCCAAGATAAACATGTGAAGTGATTGATTCTCGAATCGTTTCTAGTTCCAAACAAAGAAATCAAATCAAGACTTTTTCCTTATTCTTCATCTCTCTCCCCATGCCACGTACCTAGCACCCTGTGCTTTATTATTTTTGTGTCTACTCTTTGTTCAACAACACCAATATATATTGGAATGACATGATAATCGTGTGACTAAAATCAAATTATCAGTCTTAATTAAATCAAATTTATTGATCTGCATTTATTTAGCTTCAAAGCGAACCACGGAATTGTTGCCTCTCTTATCTGCCATATGAATTTCTATGTGCTGCGTCTTGATATGGGCAAGCTAATTACAAAAGAGAGCAATGTATTTCTTTTGAATAGTATAATGTCTTGGTTATAGGATTAGAATGTGAATGCTTGAAAGTGAATTTTATTTGAATTAGAATGAATTTTATTTGGCTTCTATTTTTCTGATTTTCATCTTTTTTTTAGTTTTTGTCCCTTTCGAGTATGGATGAAAGTTTATTTGTGTTTGAGGTTTGATTTGTATTGGTTTGGAAATTTGGACAATAGCTTGATACCTTCTTTTACTAATATTTTTTATTTGAATTACAAATTTATAAGACTAACTATTTTATTATTGGATATTTCAAAATAGCCGAGAACTGTCTAATTTTAAAATTATGGCATGAAGCCTAGAGGTGGCCTTGAGCCCACGTCCTATGGCCGGGCTTCAATAATAAGATTGTTTTAGGATAAATGGGCATTTCAGTCCCAATCCTTTTAGGCCCAGGCCTGACAAGGGCCCGCCCTGCCTGTGTTGACAACTATAGAAAAGATAATATTAAGAATTATCATACTAGAGAATGGGTAGGAGTGGTGTGTTGAAAATCGTTTGAGGTTGTTTGGACTTATACAGAGGAGGCTGCTGGAAGCGTTAGTGAGAAGGGTAGATAAGACATTTCAGAATCCTCTAAAAAGGGGCAGAGGAAAACCAAAGAGAATGTTTGATAAAGTCATTGAACATGACCTTTTGGTCAACCTTATATCTAATGCTTTGGTTGTTGACAAAGTACAATAGTGTCATGCGATCGATGTAAATGACCCCATTTAGTGGGATAAGGCTTGTTGTTGATCTTATCTTCTAGTTTTACTTCTCATTTCCTGCTGATATTGTTTCTTCTTTATTTGAAGCGTTAAAACCAGAAATTTCAGTTATACTTTTGTGGAAGATGAACATACCTTATTTTCATTAATGGCTCTGTCCAGAAAATAGGATTTTTGTATATTCCTTGGCCAGGCATTGTGTGCAATGATATAGAGATAATAGATGGCTAGAGTCCTGCAATTCAATCCAATAAAGGAGGAAAAGATATAGGAACTCAAAATATAGTCAAAACTTGATATCCCAACAAACTTGGAACAGCTAAGAAAGATGAGATATACGATTTTGTAATGGTAAGATGATGAGAAGGAGAATAAGAGAGAGATAGGGAGAGAAACAGAGAGGGATTCACAAGGGAATTAGAAGCAGATTGAAGGAGAGACGGGAGGAAACTGAGTTTCATTAATCTGTCAATTGTCACTAAATACAACAATAGCATCAGGGACGCTTATAGTCTAGGATCCCAACCGACCGTAGTGGCTTATAACAGATAACGAACTTCATTTATTTATTTATTTTCCGTAACAGATTATTGTGCTAAATGAGCCAATATTTTGGGCTTTTGTAGTTGCCCACAATTAATAAGGTCAGTATTCTCGTATTTATATGAGTTGTGATTTGATAAGCCTGACTATGAGTATCAACAACTTAGCTACATTGCAATAAAATTCAGTATGACGATTTGCTGGTAATGAAATAGGCAACTTGCATATGAGATAGAATTGGTATTTTTAATTTTCCTTAGGTAATCAAGGAGTAAATGTATAAATAATGCAAATGCTTTTAATGTTCTTTTAGGAAGTTAAGCATAAGATCCTGTTTCTTGTGGAGATGCTAGAGCCTTTTCTAGATCCGGCCATAGCTGCTTCAAAGAGTAAAATAGCTTTTGGAGATCTATCTTCCGTATTTCCAGAGAAGCAGGAGAACAACTGTTTGATTGCACTGAATATCATCCGCACTGCTGTACGAAAACCAGCTGTCTTACCTTCTTTGGAATCTGAATGGAGGCACGGATCAGTTGCTCCAAGGTAATTCTTGGCTATCTTGTGTTTGCAGAATTTTATCGTCTGCTCTGACTTTTGACAATTAATATTTTATTTTGCAATTATACTGATACTCTATCTATTATTTTTTTTAAAAAAAATTCTTGACTACTCTATCTTATTAGCATTTCGGTTGATAAAATTACCTTAAATTTGGAGAGAGAGTTTTATTCTCACTAGATGTCTACATCACCCTGTTAAGTCCTGTTTGCATATTACTCCCCATTATTATCTTTTCTGTTTAAATCTCAGGTGTGGTACATAGGTTTCTGAGATCGGGAAGGTTATTTGTGGTTTAGCATCCGTTATAATAGTGCACCATCTAGATGAGACATATGTAGGCCTTAGGAGGGGAATTGGTTCTTGTAAATTTGGTAAAGCATAGCATTGGTTTGTAAATGGCAGTGGTGTTTTCCTTGGGAAAACCGCTGAATTATGTAATTCACATAGGGAATTTGCAGCCAATGGTAATCCTGACACTTAATGCTTGCTCCCGCGTGTCCCTAAAACTGTTTATTACAAGCACCTAATGTTTATTTAAGAATGGGTGACAAGTCTCGTATCAGAATTTCAGAGGAGTCTGGTTAGTTTTTCAATGTCTAGTGGACTCTAATTTCTTAGCATGCAGATATTCTTTTGTAGGGGTTCTTCTGTCTCAGAATTGCCACTTCCATAGGAAGTTGTATGACAGGAATATTCAGGATTTGCAATCTCCTCTAGTTCCATTTAGAATCCCTTCCATATGGGGGGATATGAAACAGAGAATTATAGAGTAGACCAATAACCTAGTGAACCAGCCATCAACCTTGTACAAAACCTTATTCAGATCATCCCCAAACTTAAAAGAGATTAAATTAAATTAAAATGATGAATTTGTACTGATGATCTCCCTTGAGAGAAATGTGGGTTCATCTTCACAAATTCCTAAAAGAACTTTGATCTTAGCATCTCTTCTAGCTTCTACGTTTTATAGATGTTTAAGTCTCCATTCTGCTAATGCGTGTCTTTGGAAGTCACATAGCCCCTCTTATTTCTCTAACTTTAAATACTTCAAGACCTTTTGCACATGTATGCCAAAACACTGTGGTTTAATAATACTATAGTACTTTTAGTTGTTATATACAATTAGAGGGCTCAAATGGTTTAGCTGATGACCTAACTTTATGGCCAGTGCGGAACAGCTCACTGGATCAATGGCAAGTCCTATTCCTAAAACTATGATATGCAATATTGAAATTTTTGTTTGTATAATTAATGTGGACCCATATTTGCTTTAAAAGGTGATGAGTCCTCTTGGAACTTTGAGGCTTCCCCTCGGTTCAAATTGTCTATCTATATCACAGTACTGAGTAGGATTATCGTTCATGGTTTGAGGCAAGTTTGGGGACATTAGAAGCTTTTTCTCTTCCTATTTTTATTGCTTGTATGAAAATTTCGAACCAGCTATTCACTTTCATATATGTATAATATGGTGTTTGGTGTTGATGAACAATATATGTAACTTGGATGTTGAAGGGGTTTCCTTTGATTAGTCTTAAAAGTTTGGAAGGGGAAAGGTGGCCATAGCCATGTCACAATGTACATTTTTGTGGTTTTGTGGTGTATTAAGTTGGAGGGCTCAGTGGAGTATCCTTTTTCATCAGCTACTGCAAGAAAGGAACGGATAGTATTTTGTGACTTATATTTGGAGGATGTCCTATGATTCTATTTCTTAATTCACGTTTTTGTAGTAAAACTACTTTTTCTTAGGGAAAAAAGTACAGAGTAAACTAGCTAATTTGTCACCCTTTCTGTGGATGCATTTGGTTTAGCATTACTTGACTGGCTTACATTGTTTTGCTGTTTGTTGCAGTGTACTCCTATCAATATTAGAACCCCACATGCAATTGCCACCTGATATTGACCTGTGTAAATCTGCTGCTAAACCAGTTGAACTTGAGGCAACGTCTCTCTCTCCTCTTTCCTCTGTTTTGAATCATGGAGGTCCTTTGTCCAAGTCAAATAGTCAAGACGAGCCTGATGGTAAATTAGATGTTTCAGAGTCAGCTGGGAAATCAGATTCCATTGAAGATCGCAATCTACTATTTGCTCCTCCAGAATTACAGAGCATTACATTGACAAACTTTTCCAATGTTCCTAATCAAAGTACCTCTAACCTTGTGGGCATCAGCTTGGAATCAAAACACGTCATGAAACCTTTTACTGATCATTCTCCTAATTTTGTATTAGATGCTGGTTTTGGTGCTGAATACTTCAACCTACAGGCAGATTATTCACAACTTGTAAACTATCATGATTGTGAGCTTCGAGCTTCTGAGTTTCGACGCCTGGCCTTAGATTTGCATGCGCAAAATGATGTTACTGTTGAAAGCCATGATGCTGCAATTGATGCTTTGCTGCTGGCTGCAGAATGCTATGTGAATCCTTATTTTATGTTGTCATTTGGAGCTTCTCCAAAACTCATGGACGTTTTAAAGACCAATGATAAAAAAATTTCAGGGTCTGATGATGTTGAGCTAAAAGGAACTTTTGGAAAGAGTAAAACTAATTTAGAAACTATAGCACGTCTTGAGAGGAAAAGAGATAGAGTCGTTCTTCAAATATTGCTTGAGGCTGCAGAAATGGACAGGAAATACCTTGCAAAACTATCCAATGGGAAGGATTGTCCTTATTCCGCTGAAGGAGTGGATGACCAGGTTATCAAGATGTCTCCCCTTGATGTACAATCTGCAGATTCAATTACGCATGTTCGTCAAAACCAAGCTCTGCTGTGCAATTTTCTTGTTCAACGTCTGCACAGAGAACAAAATTCAATGCATGAAATTCTTTTGCAGAGTCTTATCTATGTTTTACACACAGCCACCAAATTGTATTGTCCTCCTGAACTTGTAATTGAAATCACATTAAAATCTGCTGAAGAATTTAATATGATGCTGATGTCTTTACATCTGCAGCTGAAAGAAGTTAGTTTCAATTTGGGATCAGAAAGAATACATGGTTTACAACGACGGTGGATACTACTTCAAAGATTGGTAGTTGCTACTAGCAATGGAGATGAAGAGGGAGATTTTGGAACTAATATCCACAATAAATACCGATGTGGAAATTTGATTCCCTCTTCAGCATGGATGCAGAAAATATCTCAATTTTCTGGGTCTGCTTACCCTTTGGTTCGTTTTCTTGGCTGGATGGCCGTGTCTCGTAATGCTAAACAGTACATGAAGGATCACATTTTTCTTGTATCGGATTTGTCTCAGCTGACATATTTGCTCTCAATATTTGCTGATGATCTTGCTGTTGTTGATAATGTTGTCAATCGGAAATATGAAGAGGTTACTGATGATGATGACTCACAGGGTGAAAATGGTTATTCAACTAAAAAAGGACTTGAAAATCATGATGATCAGTCTTTCCCTGTAATTTATCCAGAACTCTGTAAGTTCTTCCCGAATATGAAAAAGCAATTTCAAACATTTGGAGAAGCCATTCTAGAGGCTGTTGGGTTGCAGCTAAGATCTGTTTCTTCTACCCTGGTGCCTGATGTTATTAGTTGGTTTTCAGAGTTGTGCTCATGGCCATATCCTTCTGCTTCTCCAAGTGGTAAAGATATCCTGAAAGGTTGTAATGCCAAGAATGCGAGAGCAATAATTATTTATATTCTTGAAGCTATTATAGCAGAGCACATGGAAGCTATGGTTCCTGAGATACCTAGAGTGGTACAGGTGCTCATGTCCCTCTCCGGTGCTGCTTACTGTGATGTCTCATTTCTTGAATCTGCATTGCGTCTATTGAAGCCAATTATTTCATATTCATTGTCCAAGGTCTCTCATGATGAAAGTTTATTGACCAATGACTCATGTCATAACTTTGAGGAGTTATGCTTTAGTGTTCTTTTTGATAAAATTAAACAGAAGAATGAGAATCAACATAGTTCTGAGGATAAAGGATGCAACATAGCATTGTCTATTTTTATTTTGGCTTCTGTTTTTCCAGATTTGTCCATTCTTCATAAAAGGGAATTTTTGCAGTCTTTGTCTCATTGGGTGAAATTTTATGCTTTTGAGCCAACAACGTCTTTCTATGATTATTTCAGTGCATTTCAATGCGTTATGGATAGCTGCAAATCATTACTAGTGCGCTTGTTAAGAGCGTTTGGTGCTATTCCTCCTCAGCTGCCTCCCTCTCCTAATATGAATGGTGATGAGCTATCTGATGTTGATCCAGTACCAACTATTGGGTTTCTTAGTGAAGTCTGTCAAACATCACATGAGAATGATGCTGAGAAAATGGAAAGTGTCAATTTAGACACTCTTGTAGATCAATATAATATATCTTCTGATGATTTAGAAGGAATTTCTAAAGACATAGAGCATCTCATTACTGAGCTTAATATAGCAATTGAGCAATGTTGGAGTCTTCATCATCAGCTTGCCAGAAAATTGACTATAGCATCAGCTGAGTGTTTTGTCTTTTTGAAGTGCTTAATATCAGTTGCACAAAAATTCTATAATGATGATGATGATCAAAATTCTTCACCATCTAAATCGGTTGATGTGGTCACACTTCATTGGAGGTCTGGTCTTGAAGGCCTTATTGAAATGATCTTGATGCTCCAGGAAACTAGTTGCTGGAGAGTTTCTAGCCTAATGCTTGATTGTTTACTTGAAGTGCCCCGTAGTTTTTACCTGGATAATGTCATAGGCATCATATGCTCTGCAATAAAGAATGTCTCCTGCTCTGCCCCCAAAATTTGTTGGCGTCTGCAGACTGATAAATGGCTGTCTTCTTTAATTGCAAGAGGCATATATAACATTCAAGAAAGTGAGGTTCCTTTGATAGATCTATTTTGTACATTGCTGGGCCATGCTGAACCTGAGCAACGTGTAATAGCAATTAAACACTTGAGAAAACTTATTGGCCAGTGTACAAATGGAGAAAGACCAGTGGTGTCTCTTAAAATTTGCAGTGATTTTGTTCCAACAAAGTTAGTTGCATCTGTTCCTGATTCTGTTATATCTCATTTGGTTTCAAGTACGTGGGATGAGGTGGTTGTACTTGCATCATCAGAATCAATCTTTCAAATAAGGATTCAGGCCATGATGCTTCTTTTTTATTACATCCCATTTGCTGAGCGCCATCAGTTGCAATCTTTTCTTGTGGCAGCTGATGATATTTGTCGTTTGCAAAATCTACAACCCACGCATGATGGTCCTATCCTACACCTTTCCTTGGCTCTTATTGCTGATGCCTGCTTGTACTCATCAGCTGAAGATATTTCTTTGATCCCTCAAAATGTCTGGAGAAATGTTGAAGCATTAGGGTCAATAAAACATGGTATTAAATTATCCCTAATGTCAGCACCAAATAAAGAATATAAATTATCCCTGTCAAATATGTATGAAGAGGCGTACTATATTTGTTGACTTATGTTCTCAAAAACATGTTTTGGATTGTGCTTTCTAGATGGCAAGCTTGAGGACTTTGGAAAAAGGGTTTGCCAAGTGTTGTGTAGTTTGAGGGATGAAGGCGATGAGGCAAAAGAGGTACCTGCTGCAATGAACTTAATGATGTTGAATTTTTATCTGTTGCTTACCAAATTCTTTCCTATTTAAACAGTTTATTAGTCTTCTATGTCTCCTCTTATCCCATTCTGATTTGCTTCATTCTGCCTAAATTTAAGGTCCTGAAAGCAATGCTTTTTTCAAGTTCATCAAAGAATTATGATCCAAATTTTGCTAACACACGTGAATCCATCCTCCAGGTAAAATAAAAACCTATTATTCTCTTGTAAGGAATTTTTTTTTGCTTGTAATGCAGTTAGTCATTGTGTACATGATGCCATGTTTAATGCATGTGAACGTGCTTCTTTTTTTTTTTTTTTTTTTTTTTTTTTTTTTTTTTTTTTTTTTTTTTTTTTTTTTTTTTTTTTTGGACCAACCATATATATGGAGGGAAAAAATTTAAGTGAAGAAGTATTTGAATAAAGTATAAACAGAGGTTGACTTTAACATGGAGTGTGCATTTAAAATTGGTTATCATTTTTTCTGGCAAGTTGATATTGTACAAGTATAGATAAAGGTTGGACAATATACTAGTGTTTTGTCTTATGTTTAAGGTTCACCATGATAGTTTACACTCTGATGCCTGATTTGATAGTGTTGTTATGTGGAAGTAAAAGTAATGCAACATGTCTACTGTCTAGGGAGAAAAACACCACCTGCTATGATATACCAATTTGAAAACCTATGTAGCATGGGTTTTTGCCGGCCATGTGCAAGCTTGCTAGTGTCTTATTGCAAATCTTGAGTAAATAGTGTTGTCATAGTTGATGCTGCAAAATGCCCGGACCTTGCTTAGCGGCCAAATTGAAAGAGAGGCCTATAGAATGGGGGATTAGGATTTGAATTGAGAGATAGAAAGACTGTAGAATCTATTATTAATCCCATAATTATAGGGATTAATTAAACCTAGAGATTATAGGAGCCTATTGTTAGGATTAGTCTTTTCAAATTTCAAATATGATTCTCTATTTTGTCTATAAATGTAATCGTTCTTTCATCTGAATATACACAACAATTATTCTCTACATGGTATCAGAGCAAGTAGAAGAGATTAATTGATTATTGTCAACCAGACGTTGCCCACTGTAACGTCTTCAAATTCTGAGACGTTGCGCATTGCAACATCATCAGAGCTCTTGTCCAAATGTTACCTGAGTCTCGTCCGACTCTATAACATCAATTACACGTCTCAGATGTTTCCATCTCTTGTTTCCAATAAAATTGCTTTTGATTTTCAATGTGATTCATGTGAAAAGGCTAAACATCATTGTACTTCATTTCCAAAAATTCCGTACCATGCATCAAAACCTTTTTCCATAATTCAATGATTTGTGGGGACCATCCCGCACACCAAACCGATCAAAATCCAAATGGTTCATCACTTTCATTGATGACCATACGCATGTCAGTTGGGTTTACCTGATGAAAGATAAAACCGAGGTATATCAAACTTCCTTAACTTCCATAATATGATTCGAACCCAGTTCCAAACCCACATCCAGATCCTACACACTAATAACGGGACCGAATACTTCAATCAATCCCTATCTACCTTCCTATCCGTAAATGGCATTATTCACAAAAGTACTTGTCCCAATACACCTCAACAAAATGGCATTGTGGAACGAAAGAATCGTCATATTCTCGAAATTGCAAGAGCCATCATGTTTAGCAATAATGTTACAAAATATCATGGGGATGATGCTATTCTTATTGCTACATTCCTCATTAATCGGATGCCAAGTCGACCACTGTCTTACAAAACACCACTTCAGCTCCTACATCAATACTATAACCTCCTATACCTCGAAAACACTGCCACTTAGAGTGTTTGGCTGCACATCCTATGTTCATCTCCATCATACCAACAAACTTTACCCTAGAGCTTGTCGTTGTGTCTTTCTTGGCTACTCTAATTCCCAAAAGGGATACAAGTGTTATGACCCGGTTTCCAAACGTTTTTTCGTTACCTGTGATGTCACCTTCCATGAAACTACTCCTTATTATTCCCTGTTTGCAATTCAGGGGGAGACACACCAAAAGATGACCAAACGGTTACAATCTATACACCTATCTAAACAGAACTGGATACCTCTGATAATCCTGATAACCCTAATAATGTGCCAATTCAGGGGGAGACACAAACAAATGGGGTAAGACCTACGTACAATGAAATAAGAAGGGTAATGAATCACAAGCTATTAACACTCACCAGGAGTTAGAACCAGAGACAGGTCTGAAAGAACCAGTGGTAACAAAGGGTTCTGACCTTGTCTTCCCATTGCAGTATGGAAAAATCCCAGATCATGCACTCGACATCCTATTGAGCAGTTTGTCTCCTATAAGGCCCTTTCTCTAAATATAGGGCATTTGTTTCTCACCTTGATAGTATAAGGGTACCAGACACTATTGATGAGGCCATGACTATACCTGAGTGGAGGCAAGCTGTCTTGGAAGAGATGGAGGCCCTCAAAAGAAATAAGACATGGGATATAGTAGATCTACCTCAAGGAAAGAAGCCTGTTGGATGCAAATGGGTATTCACCCCAAAGTATAGAGCAGATGAGACACTTGAAAAATACAAAGCTAGACTGGTTGCAATGGAGACCTCAAGGAAGAAGTGCACATGAAGTTACCTCTAGGATTCCCAAGAAAAAAGGCTAATCAAGTCTGCAAGCTAAAGAGATCATTATATGGGTTGAAACAATCTCCACGTGCTTGGTTTGACGGATTCACTCGAGTTCTGAAGAGACAAAGGTATACTCAGGGGCAGAGCGACCACACTTTGTTCGTTAAACATCACAAGGGTAAGATGGCTGTGTTAGCTGTGTATGTTGATGATATAATTCTTATTGGAGATGACGAGGTAGAAATTAATCAAATCAAGGCAGCCCTAGCATGCGAATTCCAAATCAAGGATCTTAGAGAAATGAAGTACTTTCTTTGGATGGAAGTAGCTCGATCCAAGAGAGGAATCTATATCTCCTAAAGGAAGTATGTACTAGACTTCCTAAACGAAATAAGGATGACAGGTTGTAGACCCAGTGACACACCTATATAGGTTTAACAAAGTAGATGAAGAAACAGATCTCGGTAAAGCGGTGGACATAAGGAACTATCAACGGATGGTAGGCAAACTAATATACCTATCATACCAGACCAGAAATTGCATTTGTAGTAAGTGTTGTTAGCCAGCATTCGCATGCTCCTAAATAGAAACATTTAAATGAAGTCTACAAGATCCTTCATTATTTGAAGGGATCTCGGGGACGTGGTTTGCTATTTAAGAAAACTGACAGACGGAATGTAGAGTTGTTTACAGATGCTGATTGGGCAGGTGATCAAGATGACAGGAAATCGACATCTGGGTATTGTACATATGTGTGGGGTAACTTGGTCACATGGAGAAGTAAAAAGCAAAGTGTAGTTGCAAGAAGCAGTGCTGAAGCTGAATACAGGGTTGTAGCACTGGGGATCTGTGAAGGCATATGGATAAAGCGTGTCCTAGAAGACTTGAGGAAGTGCATAAATCTACCAATCAAGGTCTATTGCGATAATATGGCCACGATTAACATTGCTCATAACCCAGTTCAACATGACAGAACCAAGCATGTTGAGATAGACAGACATTTTATAAGGGAAAAAGTTGATAAAGGTATCATTGATCTAAGGTATATACCTTCTAAAGAACAAAATACAGACATCCTCACCAAAGGATTGCCCAAGGACAGATTTGAGTATCTAATTGGCAAGTTGAACTTGATTAACATCTACAGTCCAACTTGAGGGGGAGTGTAGAATCTATTATTAATTCCATAATTATAGGGATTAACTAAACCTAGAGATTATAGGAGCCTATTGTTAGGCTTATTGTTAGGATATTAGTCTTTTTAAATTTCAAATATGATTCTCTATTTTGTCTATAAATGTAATCGTTCTCTCATCTGATTCTTTCAAAGACAATTTTGAAAAATGATTTCAAGTTCAAGTGTGTTTTATCCTATCTAGGAGTCCTATTTCTAGAAAAGCTTCACATGGGATAGCTAGATATGACGTCATATTAACTCCTTAATTGTAACACCATTGTATTAACAGTAACTGACACCCTCCCTGATCCTAGCTACATTTTTCATGTCTAAATTAGCATGCAGTCTTGAAATAGTAGCACTATTCAGCAGTTCTCTTGGTATTGTTTAACATATAAAATGGTTGAGGTAAGTAAGCCAAAATGGTAGCAAGAATCACATACAATTCCCAAGGAAGAGAAAAAATCACAAGTGGGTCCTTTGAAATCATCAAATTGTAGTGAAGTTACATGGAACCTGGGTTAGATGAATTCGAATTGGGAAAAGACCATTTTTCCCTTGTTATTTTGAGCAACCAATGGCAAGTCATTGAGCAACCAATAACAAGTCAGGGTGCCACCAACAACTTGAGGATATGTCATTGGTGGCTTAAATTAACAAGGGCAAAATGGTCTTTTCTCAATTTGAATTAATCTAGCTGAGGTCCCATGGGACTTAATGCAATTTGAAGATTTCAAAGAGACTTGCTTGTGATTTTTTTTCTCTTGGGACTTGAAAGTTTTGATTGCTAATTAAAGCCATCTACATCTAGACGGAAAAATCAAATTTAAAAGCATTAGCTGGAGTATCAATGTAATTGTATAAGAAATAGTCTGAATATTATATCTATTCATGTATATAAGAAGGGTATTTATACAATACAAGAGAACCTTAGAATTGATGGCTCTTAATGACTATTAATGAGGATTATCTCCTAATCCCTGATTTATAGGGATTCTAATATATTTCCTAACACTCCCCCTCAAGTTGGAGTATAGATGTTAATCAAGCCCAACTTGTTACAAAGATAGTCAAGCCGAGTCCCATTTAAGGCCTTAGTCAGAAGGTCAGCCAATTGGTCATTAGACCGCACATGCCCCGTAGAAATAAAGTTCTCCTTGGTCTTATCGCGTACAAAGTGACAATCAATCTCAATGTGTTTCGTACATTCATGAAACACAGAGTTGGAGGCTATGTGTAGAGCAGCTTTATTATCACACCACAACTTTGCTGGTAATGACGTGGCAAGACCAACCTCCTTCATTAACTGGCGAATCCACACAATTTCCATCGACCGAGACATGGCTCTATACTCGGCTTCACGCACTCGACTTAGAAACCACATCTTGCTTCTTACTCCTCCATGACACTAAATTTCCACCAACAAAAACACAATATCCCGTGGTGGATCTTCTGGTAGCCTTTGATCCCATATAATCTGCATCACAAAAACATTCAATTTTATTGAGACGGTGATTCATATAGAGAACACCACGACCAGGTAAGCCCTTCAAATAATGTAAGACATATTCCAAAGCTTCCCATTGAGCAACGGTTGGTGCAGTCAAGAATTGACTAAGCACACTAACTGGAAAGGTCACATCGAGGCGAGTTACCATGAGATAGTTCAATTTCCCAATTAACCTACGGTATCACTCAGGATAGGCAAACGGCTTGATCTTCTGTGGATCAACTTTCTTTCGTACATCCTCAGGTAGCTCATCAAAAGGTATGCGGTCATCAATTAACCTACGGTATCTCTCAGGATAGGCAAACGGCTTGATCTTCTGTGGATCAACTTTCTTTGGTACATCCTCAGGTAGCTCATCAAACGGTATGGGGTCATCAATGTCCAAGAAGGGATTATGAATCATGGGAAAGCTACTCGGTGCTGCTCCAAGTTTCCCAGTTTCTTTTAACAGATCAAGAACATATTTATTCTGTGTCAAAAGGATGCCTTTCTTACTTCTTATAACCACTATCCCAAAAAAGTACTTTAACGGATCCAAATCCTTTGTTTGAAAATGAGAATTAAGAAAGGCCTTAAGTGATGAGATTCCCGAAGCATTTCTACTTGTAATAACAATATCATCAACATATACCACTAAGAGGATCATCCCAGCATCTGTCTACTGCTAAAACACAGAATGGTCACACTTACTCTGACGCAGGCCAAACTTCTTAACCGCGGAGTTAAACATGTCAAACCAAGCACGAGGGCTCTATTTCAAGCCATATAAAGACTTCTGAAGATGGCACACCTTCCCACGCTCCCCCTGAGCAACAAAACCAGGTGGTTACTCCATGTATACTTCCTCAAGAAGATCACCGTTCAAGAAAGCATTCTTAACATCCAACTGATGAAGGTCCCAACCAGAATTGGCTGCCATAGAAATGAAGAGGCGAACAGAGGACAGTTTTGCCACAGGAGAGAAGGTTTCCGAATAGTCAACACCATAAGTCTGAGCATAACCCTTGGCAACCAATCGAGATTTCAAACGTTCCAGGGTGCCATCAGCTTTTGTTTTGACCGTGAACACCCACTTACACCCGATAGCCTTCTTACCAAGAGGCAAATCAACGAGATTCCAGGTTCCGGCCTTATCAAGGGTCACCATTTCGTCTTTTGTCGCAACACACCAACCGAGATGAGTCAAGGCTTGTTGGAGAGTAGTGGGAATGGTGAGAGAGTCTAAGGATGCTATGAAGGAACAGGATAGAGAAGACAAATGGTTATAGGAAACAAAGGAAGAAATAGGATAGGTGCAAGTACCCTTAAGCTTGTTATCCAGGAACTTGTTCAGAAATATTGTAATGAAAGGAAGATAGGAGTTTGTTGCTAGGTATTTGACCAAATAGGATCGTCCAGTTCCTATAGAACCTATCACTAAAATACCCCTAGGGGGGATAGGGCTATGGCTCTTAATGACTATTAATGAGGATTATCTCCTAATCCCTGATTTATGGGGATTCTAATATATTTCCTAACAGTAATAAACCTCTCTTTTTTTTTCTTGTGATATTTTGAAAATTTTCAAGTGATTGAAGTTGACATAGCAGGTGATGTCAATATTAAGCCAAAAATAAAGTGAAATTATTAGAATAGATTCCAAGCTCCCACAACTTAGATTCCAATTGGCATTTGATGATTCCTTGAAACCTCTTCTTCACTTGTTATGGATCTTTGCGCTCCGTTTGGTCATTATTGCTTATCTTGTCTACTTTCTTTTTATATCTTTAATCTGTCTGATGATTCTTTGCTTGCTACAGGTCCTTTCCAATTTAACCACTGTTCACTCATACTTTGATTTATTCTCAAAGAAAATTGATCAAGATGACATTGTAAGAGTTGATTGCTAATCAAACCCATGCATCATTTCGAAAAGATTATGCGTGATTGATTATAAATATTTGAACATTTTCTAGGTGCTTGAGGAGGCTGAAATGGAACTAGACATTATACGGAAGGAATATGGACAACCAGATCTGCTGGAAGAGTCCAAAGACAGGAATCAGAGTCAAGGTATAGCCCTTAGTACATAAGAATTGGTGGTCATGAGCCTGAAATTTGTTATAAAGTTTGCATTACTGTTATCTAGCATTTGAGTTGCGCAAAAGATTTTCATCTCACTTATTTGGATGTTCTGCAAAATTTGAACTTTGCACCATCAGGGAAGGAAAATCGACTTCAGCAAATCAGAGATAGCATTATTTCCCTGTAAGTGCCTGTAATTTTAAGCTTCTACAAGCAGCAACAGACATCTGATTTCAAGGAACTATAAACTTAAGAAGGGAATAGCTATAACTCTTCCTTGCATATCATATAAACTTAATTTCTTCATGCATTACTTAGTTCAGTGTATGTATGTTGGTATCATCTGTGAAATGGAGTTTCCTGTGTATTTAAGCTCTTATTTTCTTTGTGAAATTTAGCTTAATAGCAAAATAATGTATATTGTCCTGTTGAGTTGTTGAATATATATATATATACACATATATATATTCCAAATTCTCTTTCCCATATCATTTGGTTTTTTGTTGTTGTAGTATTTGTTTTTGTGGCCACATATCTTTTGGTTGTTCAATAGCATATATTGTCCTGTGTTCTTATTCTTTAGTTTATTTCAAAAAATCTATACTTCTCTTACGAATTCTATATAGTTGCTAGTTTGTCAAGATATTTTGAGATTTTCTTTGTTGAGGCAGCAACTTGTTTTTTTAATTGATATCCTTTTTCCTTTCTTTTATTTTTCTGAGACTTCGATCCTGAAAGCTGCTTAAGTTGTATGAAGTGCTTGAACTGAGAAACTCGTTCTTATGTTGTCATCAGAGAAAGGTCCAAACTTAGAGAAGATATTGTAGCCCGCAGGCAAAAAAAACTTGGTCTAAGGCATGCCCGTCAAAAGTTTTTGGAAGAGGCAGCTTCACGGGAAGCAGAACTTCTGCAAGAACTTGATAGGTTTCAGCTTCTTATTGCCTTACGGTGGTTCCTTTATGCTGCTTTGATTGGTTGTGCTGATAGCTAAGTAATGTCCTAACATTCATTAGGGAGAGAACAGCAGAAATGGAAAAGGAGCTTGAGAGACAGCGATTGCTGGAACTAGAGCGCGCAAAAACTGGGGAGCTCCGTCACAATCTTGATATGGAGAAGGAGAGACAAATGCAGGTAATATAGCTTCCCACTTTACCTGATCTATACTAGAGTAGGCTCTCTGTTTCCTTGGAAGTTCTTTCCTGCTACTGCTGGATCATCATCAATCACTTGATTGCCTACTCCAAAATTTTGTTAAGCATGGCTGCCAGAGACTAATGAGAAGACCTTAATTGTGTAAAGCTTTGCAACATGAGCTAATGTCTATGATTTGAGGCCATTAATCTCCTGCACTAGGTGTAGGACACAGGTGCTTAAAAGAGGAGACTTGTGATCAGAAGGTGGGAATTCAACAAAATGAAAAAGTGGGGAAAGAGGGTATAGACACTGCATCACCTATAAGGGGAGCACCACTAGCACCACTCTCTAAAGGACTCATGGATGTTTTATTTATTTAATTATTGTTTATGGTTATTTTCTTAGCGTTATAAATTCCTACTGTAGGATTTTTTTTTTTTTTCCCCTTTTGATTCAAAGATTTTACAATAGCAGTAAATATAAACCATTTCATTATTTGCAGAGAGAACTTCAGCGTGAACTAGAGCAAGCAGAATCAGGACAACGACCATCTCGCCGTGACTATTCTTCAACTCATAGCAGGTAAGCTGTAAAGTTAGTCATGACTATCATTCATGGAAAGATTTATTCATCTTGATTTATTTTTTCCTACTTTTTCTGAAAGGAGAAAATTTGTGGTACCCCCACATACACACACGCAGGAGCGCCTAATGCTCCAATTTACATCATTTCCAAACAAGATTATTCAAATGTGTTTTCTATTAGAGTTGAAATAAAGCGATAAATTTTATGCAGCTACTCTATAATCTTTTATTAATTGATCAAGTGGAATACTTAATAGGGTAATATAGAGTTGAGTTTTGGTCTAACTAAACCTAGAATATCTCCTATAATCAAGGAGTATTTGAAATTCAAAATAAAAACATCATAACTGAATTATTTTATATAATAATCCTAATAATAATAATAAATAGGATAATTAATCCCACAACCGGCTAGGTTTCAGCCATGATTGGCCGATTAGGTTCTGACTTCCAAAACTCCCCTTCAAACTGGCGAATAGATGTTAATCATTCCCAGCTTGCTGCTAAGACCTTCAATTTTCTCCTGGTTAGTGATTTCGTCATAATATCTACAATTTGTCCGGATGGAATGTATGAGAAATCAATTATCTTAGCCTCCAATTTTTCTTGAATGAAATGTCTATCAATCTCAACATGCTTCATTTTGTTATGTTGGATGGGATTGTTAGCAATTTTCATTGTTAACATGTTGTCACACCACGCTTTAAGGGGTCCATCAATCTCTACTTTGATTTCAGCTCTATATTCTGATTCTAGCTGCATGAGACTACTAGTTGTTTCTTGCTTCTCCATGTTACAAGGTGTTGGGATCCGTACACGCAGCGGAAGGATTTCATCCATTAAAACTTACGAATCCCATATGAGGATCTATCAAGGGCGTTTAAATCGGGTTCGTTAGGAACTGTACCTTTGCGAACTCGTGTGCGTCCTACTCGATCAACAGGAGCCGACTCTACGAATCTACTCCCTCTATCGGTATCCACACCGAACAGCACTCCAACATGGACGGCAGCGTGCTAGCGCCTACAAGCTTTTCGTTCACTTCTCTCCTCTAGGGTTTCTCTTTCACGGCTTTTCTAATACGCCTTGTGAATTGTCTCACAGGTTTTTCAAAACCCAATAGGCGTATTATATATTCAAAATTAATCCTTATTAATCTTGAAATTTGAATTTGGATTAAAATAATATATTAATTAAATCTATCCAATAGATCTAATCTAATCTATTTATTTAATCGAATTAAAAGCCTCCGCGATTTAATTTATCTCGTGAATTAAATCGAGATATGATATCTATCTATTTAATTAAATCTAAGATACTATATCTTAATTCTAATTAAATCGGATATATGATCTCTATTCAAAAATTAAATCGAGACACAATATCTCTATTTGTTTTAGATATTTAATTTATCAAATAAATTAAATACAAAACAAATAATATATAATAATATTATAATCTAATTAATAATATTTGAGATACTATATCTTAATTAAATCGAGATATTATATCTTAATTCTAATTAAATCAGATATATGATATCTCTATTCAAAAATTAAATCTTAGACACAATATCTCTATTTGTTTTAGATATTTAATTTTGTCAAATAAATTAAATACAAAACAAATAATATATAATAATATTATAATCTATATTAATAATATCATTATTATTAAATTTTGAATTTATACTATAATATAATATATATATATATATATATCCATCCTTGATTAAACACTATATTCATTAGATCTTTAGACAAATCTAAAATTCAATGAATTTGGACACTGTTGCTCGTGTTGGGCTATTCTTGTGTGCGACCCTATAGGCCTAATGAGATTGGCAGTGGGCCAATACTATACCAGCCCACAAGTCGCAAGCGGCCACTAGCAAGACATTGCGACTACCTAATTCATATGGGGATCGATGATATGATACAACCTATCATACAACCATGTCATGTCCCTTTTGTCACACGATAATTTGATCAAGGATGAAGCATGGATAACGTCAACATTCTGTTCTTGACCATTACTTTCTCGATTCTTGAGTAGTCTAACAATTGAAATGGAAACTCCTTTCCATCGTAATATGGCCATACATTTCTCAGGCTCACTCATCGAAGGGCCCAATATTATTTCTCTACAAATGTGAGGGACAAATTCCATCTTGACCATTCACATTCCTCTACATGAAAACCACTGATCCCGATTAAAGCCTTTATCATCACCCGGTCAAAGGTGACTTTTGACTAGGTCAAAGATCAGCAACTCTCATGTAGAAATCCATGATGATCTCATGTCAAAGGGCATTGTGACGTGGTTATACATGAGATAAGCTTATAACTAAATCCATATAGCTTTCTCATAGTGGGTTGGTCCAGCACCTTGTATTCTTATAAGTGCCTATGACTTTGATTCGTATCTCCATACCTATCAAAGTCATACTGGTCTTATTTCATCTTCGCTTCCACGTAGATGATCGACCAAAGACATTTAGGATAATCTATAAGATATATCCAAGGATACGGTTATCACTATAAACATGAAAATGAAATGATAACTAAATGGAGAATACTTTAATTGACATTAACGTTTAAAGTAGAATGACTTGCCCTTAGGGCATAATTTCCAACACAAGGTTCCCCCATACATGTGTAGTAGCCTGGAGTAGAACATTGGTCACCCTTAGAACCACCCTAGTTAGCATCTATATGTAACTCTACACCTCTGTTATTTCCTTTAGCAAAGATCAAACCGAGTCTTTGAGTCCCTTTGAGTTATATGAGAATTCTATAAACTGCTACATTTGTTCCTGTGGGAATATTATGCATTTATTATTATCTTATTATTATATTAGATATAGGTATATTATATCGTAAGATATTTCTTATTATATCTCAATCAGTTTGAAACGACGAGTGACCATAACTTGTGTGAGGGACTCTGGCACGGTACCATACATCTTGGAAGGCAGGGACAATTAGCCCCACTCAAACCCCCCTGAATTTTGTGTATCCAGCCTTTTTGAGCTATCATTTGTTGATGTGGCTCGATGTTCTCCATCATCAACTGCAAAGACTCACGGCTGGCTATTCAGAGTTGCTCGGTGGATACCATGAAATAAAGTGATAAATTTTATGCAGCAACTCCATATCTTTGATCAAGTGGAATACTTATAGGGTAATACGGAGTAGAGTTCAGGTCTAACTAAACCTAGAGTATCTCTGATAGTCAATGAGTATTCAAAATTTAAATAAAAACATCATAACTGAATAATTCATAACAAAATAATCTAATAATCTTAATAATAATAATAAATAGGATAATTAACCTAACACTAGTTTAGGGTTAGGGTGGCGACTAGGGTTTTGGCCAGGATTGGCTGATTAGGTTCTGACTTCCAACAAGAATCATTCTTGGGCCCTTGCTTTAAAGTTGAAAATGTCTACTTTGGTTGGTCAAATATGATCTAGACTTTGAGGTTTGACCCTACTGCTGCCTTCATTCTTGTGATGCCTGTACTTTATCCAGATGGACTCCAAGTATAATGATTGCGAAAGCCTTTCTTTGACCTTAGCATAACCACATCTGTTTTCAGAATTGACATTAAATCAGTAATAATCCATAGGGTGTAGGTCTAATCATGAAAATGGAAGGAAATAACAAACATAAAATCACCCCTAGTGTGTGAGAGGCTTGAGACTCTTACATACTACTCATATTCTGCTTCCGTAAACCCCTCCTGAATCCCCCTCCCCAATATTTGCAACTAGTATCCCTAATATTTCTCCTAGTCACGCACTTCACATTACGTAACCTTGACCCATTTATAGAAGAGTCCACTAGCCAAGGGTCCAACACAGTCAACTTGTTCCTAAACAAACTGTTTCCTGAAACTTCCTGTCTCCAGAAAATCTTAATCAGAGAATGCCACATTGGGTCATTTTAGTGAGAATTTTCTTTCATCGAGTCTTATTTGGGAGATAATAATTTTAGCGGTTTTCATGCGCGTTTTAATATACGGAGTATTGAAGGGGGATCACTTGGGAATTTATTATTAAACTGGAAGGCTCTAGTGCTTTTGTTTATTTTGATCTTTCCTTTTTTCATGGTATTGAAGAAAAGCAACCATGCAATTTTTTTCATGAATGATTTTTGTGTAATAAGTTGCTGTGTTGTGGGATTCTCATTCTTGCAGTCGACCTCGGGAAAGATTCCGTGAAAGAGAGAATGGAAGATCAAGTAATGAAGGGAGCACTAGAGGCAGTAGTGGAAATTTGCAGCCTGAAGTGCCCACCACCGCTAGTTCATCCATGGCTGCCTCACCAACCATTGTTCTATCTGGGTCGCGGCAATTTTCAGGCCAGCTGCCCACCATCCTACAGTCACGTGATCGTCAGGATGACAGCAGCAGCCTATATGAAGAAAATCTTGATGGAAGCAAGGATTCAGGTGACACAGGCAGCATCGGAGATCCTGAATTGGTTTCTGCATTTGATGGCCAATCTAGTGGTTATGGATCACAAAGACATGGCTCTCGGGGAAGCAAGTCTAGGCAAAGTGGAGAACGCCGAGAACGTGACAACAGACGCGAAGGAAAGTGGGAAAGGAAGCATTCATAGCTAGTAAATAGTGTGAGTAGGTATCATATTGCACTGATAAGCTAATACCAGAGACATGAAGCGAAGGTAAGTGGAAAGAAACATTCAAACCTGACTTCATTCTCCGGAGTTATTGGTTATCTTCACTTCAGAACATCACCCAAAAGGTAAAGCCGAAAAGGAGGCTTTCACTCTTTCGGGGTGATATCATGACACGATTACAAGCCCAATGTCAGATTGAAATGGATTTTTTTTTTTTTTTATAGCTTTTTCCCGTTGTGATTTGCCCTAAGCTTGTTCATTGTTCGTATAGTTCAACGGGATGTTTTGGTCATATTGGTTTGCTGTTGTATTAAGCGTGTATGATGTGTATTTGATTCCTTGATCACAAAAAGCAGTTACAGAACTTGTTTGTAGAAATTCCTGATTAACTGTTGCCAAAAATTGTCGAAGTTTCTAAACAGGAAAACTCATTTTAACAACATAAAAAACTATTTTGACAACGATATTTTTATAGGGAAATTAAGTCATTTTGTTCTTATATTGGAATTCCGTAATTAATATAAAAAAAAGTTCCCTTGATAGGAGATTTAGGATTGAGACATTTTTTATATTTTTTTCTCTTTCTTGAGACCTCACTGATATTTTCCCTTTAATTTATGAGGTTCAGATTTTTAGCTTTATATTTTAAAAATGAATAATGATAATAACTTAATCACAGAATAGTGGGTGCACATCTTAGAAAATTATAAGGTATATTTATAGGTTTAACATTTAAGTCTTAATAATACTCTCTTCTGTCCTTAACACAAGATATACTTACTTTATTTAATTAGATTAAGAGAGTTAATTAAGTTAATATAATATATTTTTTTTCTCAAACACCCTAATCATCTTCTATAATACCATCCTCCCTCTCCTTCTTGATTATGTTGAAAGAGTATTAATAAATGTCAATTAGGAAAATATTGACAATTATGAAAAATAGATCTTATATTTAGGATTAAGATCAACTTCTCAAATATGCCTTATTGAAGACAAGAGGGAGTAGTAGTAGTAGCAGTAACTATTGTTGAAGGAGCATTAAGGGAGAAGGAGCAAAAATACACATGACATTTTCTCTCAGGAGCGCCCAGCACCACGACCCTTTTTCTGGAGCAAAAATACACACGATGTTACGTTTTGGGAGCAAAAATGCCACGGGCCGTTAGTTGACCGTTAACTTGAATGGAACACTGACGTGGCACTAATTTGGACTGACAAGATGACGCGGAATAAAAAAATTAAAAAAATTAGAAAAAAATTCAAAAAATTAGGAAAAACTTAAAATAAATTAGGAAAAAATCAAATAATTAGCAAAAAAATTCAACAAATTAGGAAAAAACTAAAAAAAAAAAAAATAAGGAAAAAATTCAAATACCCCCGCCTCCAATGATAGACTTAATAAAGTTTAAAATCCTCCTCCACCAGTTGTTATCCGAGCCATGGCCGTCGGGTAGCGACCCCGGCCACCAACCGTGGCCGGCCAACAATAAGGTGGTGGTGGTGGGGCCCATCGGGTGGGGGTATTTGAATTTTTTTCCTAATTATTTGATTTCTTTTTCCTAATTTTTTGTTTTTTTTTTCCTAATTGTTTAAATTTTTTTTCTAATTGTTTGATTTTTTTTCTAATTATTTGAATTTTTTTTTCTAATTATTTTAATTTTTTTTGATTTTTTTCTAATTATTTTACTTTTTCCGAATTTTTTAAATTTTTTCCTAATTATTTGGATTTTTTTATTCCTAGTCAGCATCCACGTCATCTTGTCAGTCCAAATCAGTGCCATGTCAGCGTTCCATCCAAGTTAAGGGTCAACTGACAGTCAACTAACAGCCCATGGCATTTTTTCTCCCAAAACGTAACGTCGTGTGTATTTTTACTCCAGAAAAAAGGTCGTGGTGCTGAGCGCTCTGGGGGAAAAGTCATGTGTATTTTTGCTCCTTCTCCCGAGCATTAATATGAAAAATAAATTTTATATTTATAACCAAGATCAACTACTCAAATATGCCTTTGAATAGTAATGGGAGTAGTACTAGAAATTGTAGTAATAATAAAAATATCTAAAGAATTATCTCATCCAAGGAGGCTTCTCTCAACATCGCATGCACCTAGAAGATGGTTGAAAGAGTAACCATTGGACCATACAAAGCAACTGAGTTAGATTGAACTGTTAAATTAGAGCAAAATCAGCAAGCCTGTGACATAGACCCGCACACGCGCATACACACACTAACACTAACAGGGATATATATATAAGCAATGAAAAAGCATATGTAGCTGATAGGAAACATCAACAGCATTCACACAAGAAAATAAACCATCTTTACCAAGTTTAGCAATACATATTACGTTGACAACTGTGTTACTTCCATCTTTTCCAAGGCTTGCCAAATTTCCCCAACTTAAATTTGCCACCCTTCCAACGTTTGCCAAATTTACCGTGCTTAAACTTATGGTGACCATGATGAAACATGCCATGAGATAGGCGGTGAGCACCATATGCAGCAGCTGCAGCCGCAACACCCCCTGCAACCAATGATCCCGTGCCATGGCCATGCACTGTATGAAAAAATGGTTAGTAAAGTAACATCAGTGATTGAGGTTATATCCTTTACCTCGTTTACTTGTATTTGTATGCTTAAAAAGAAAGTGACACGGTAGAGTCAGACTCTGCATTAGACTCATTTCCTATCTCATTTTAACTGCATTGTATGCATTCAATTTCTGATAGTAGAAAATCCAGATTCCTCAAATTTTAGCAATACTTCGCTCCATATAGTTCTCTCAAACATAACACATGATGGGGTGTGATTCTTTTCCTTTTAGAAGGGGATAATTAAAAAGAAAACGCAAATAGAACATAATTACTATATAATAATCTCCACAAAGGGTTCAGGCACATCAAGATCTGAACAACAGATGCAAGACAAGGACAACCATTTCCCCTACTATTCACAAATACGCTATGTTGTTTATCAAAAATACAGTTTCATTCTATTTTATCCTTATTTCCATGATTTCCAAGAAACAATCTGAAGAGAGTCACAGAATCCCTATCCATAAAAGAAGTTCTAGCAAGAACAATAGAAATCCAAATAACATCTCCAAGCACTACTTTAATATAGAACAAATTGGGATAGTTAGGCATACTTGAAGGATATGGAGCTGGTGCACTTGGATAGCTATGTGGGGCAGGATAAGCGGCTGGATAACCAGAGGGAGGATATCCGGCTGGGGGGTATCCACTGTAAGGAGGATAACCGGCAGGTGGATACCCACTTGGAGGAGGATAACCGGCAGGTGGATACCCACTGGAAGGAGCATAACCGGCTGGTGGATACCCACTGGAAGGAGGATAACCAGCTGGCGAATATCCAGTTGGTGGGTATGAAGGTGGGGGATAGCCACCTGGAGGTGGGTACGCTGCTGCTGGATAAGATCCAGGTGGAGGAGGATATGGGGCTGAAGGATAACCGTGTAGATGAGAAAACAGACCTTTATCCTTGTCGTTTTCACCACTCATTGCTTCAACTTAAGATTACATTAAAAATTCTGCAAAAGAAATATTAGAAGAATGCCAATTTAACAAATTCTCAAACAATAGAACATTAGTTATTGCAGTTCATCCACAAGTCAATGACCATAATTATCTTGAAATTATCCACACTATTCTTAAGCTAGAAGCCAACAAAAACCACCCTGGAGGAAAAAACTAGAAATAATTTGCAACTCTGAACACTTAATTTATCACAATCCTTGAAAATTAAGCAAGAGAAGACCATGAAACAGAGATGGGGTACGTAAAATCCAGTCCCAATCAATTTCTTAGAGTTTGAGATTAATAACCAAATATGTCAATTTTTTCTGAGTTTAATATGAATGATATTTTCCACCTTAGAAAAAACCATCCTCCCGTGTACTATTCAGAATAGAAGAACAATACAAATAAGGCATATTTTTACTGGTCAAATTTCATAAGCAAAAGAACTATATTTTCACAAGCAAACACTGGGTAATAAATTCAAGAGGCTGAGGTAAGACACATCAGAAATCTTATCTTTCAATTTACAATGTAAAAGTGGGAATATGGGTAGATAAATATAAAATGATGATGCCATCATATTGCTATCAGGAAATTCTATGCCTCTGAAGAGGCAAAAGTAATAGAATCACCACTTTTATTTATTAAAAACAGAGAATTTATATTCGAGAAAAGAGTGAACAATGCAAAACAAATAAAAAACAGAGGAAATACATCCAACCCAACCAAATTTTCAACGAGGGGGAAAAAGACTTCTCAACTCCCAAGAGCTCTCCAGCACCTTTAAAGATTCACAAGGGCAAACAACACCAGCAACAGCAACAGCAACAGGCTTTATCCCACTAGAGGGGGTCCACTACATGAAATTATGAATTAAATGGCACCATTGTGCTCTATCAACAAGGGACACTCCACCCCTCGTCCTTGGGTTCAACTGGCGTGGGGGTCGGTCTTCCTCACCATTAGGGAGGGGATTCGATCCCTGCGTTGGTCAAGGCGCTGGGGGAGGCATCCTAGGGGTCTAGGTAGCTGTGGTAACGCTGGATAGGTAAAAGAGCGCCAGTATCCCCAGCGAATACTGGGCTCCAAGCGCCCTGCCCTTGGACTGTAGGTGAGCCAACCCCTTTCCTAAAATTTAGACTCCCAAAAAAAAAAACAAGGGACACTCCACCTAAAAATACCCATAAGCTAAAGAAAAAACGGGATTCCTAAAATAAGCACAACGTTGGCAGAAACCGTATTTTTCTACAGCTTACCAAGAAAAACCCTAACAACAGAAATTTCAATTATGAAACATAATGGGCAAGACATGACAGAATCACTGATTATCATTTTGCCCTGAATTCATTCTTCCATTGATTCAAGATTTAAGGTCCAAACTGATTCTAAACAGAACCAAATAAAGAATGAAATATAACCCGTAGGTTACCTTTTCTTCTTCCAAACCCCCGATAAATTATTCATTCTTCTCCAAAAATGACATTAAAACCATGGAAACTCGTAATGGATCGATCAATCTTAAAACCACAGAGAAAGAAACTTTATAAGCACACTCATGTATTGTTTTATCATGATCTAGATAGACGCTGTTTCATGCTACATAAGAAAAGAAACAATCAAAATCACAATAGCTTATGATGCCATAAAAATTGAAATTTACCAAGACGAATCAAGAATGATTACTTCTCAAGCCAAAATGAAACCAGCAAGCATTGTCCTCCCGACGGAATATAGAATGCGATTAATACTGGATGGACGGCTTTTTTTTTTTTTTTTTTTTTTTAATTAGTAAATGCGTTTGCTAACCAAAAAAAAAAAAAAAAAAAAACTGTGAAAAAAGAGAGATAAAGGAGGAAAGAATGACAGGCTCTTCTTTAGTGATTTGTTTTGACATAAATTACCATTGATTTTCAATAAAATAAGAACCTTGTCCTCAAGGTTTGATTTCGCCTCTGATTGAGAAATTAAGAAAATCCAAGGGTCTGATTTTGTAAACTGGTTGAAGAATACTATCTCAAAGAATGATTTTGTTATACCCAATTCAATAATTTTACTAAGAAAAATATATTTCTCTATTTTAACATCCAAACAACTTTTTTATTTAAAAGTGATTCTTAAATTTCTTTTTTATTTTATTTAAAAGTGATTCTTAATTGGTGCATCTAGACGTATTTAGCTTAAACTTTTAATTGAAGTACTTTTTAAAAAAGCAATGTAAAAAAAGTTCTTTAATTTTTTAAAAAACCCATCCGCTTAATACGGCCAATTGAACTACTTCCCTCTAGCGAATGAGGATTGGCACAATTGGTTAAGGCGTCGGCCTTTATCCCAAAAAAGGAGGAGGTTCGATACCCACATTTGGTCGATGTGAGGACTTCGTTTGTGGGTGATAGGCTCTATAAGCCTGGAGGCATACATTAGCCCTAATGAGGCACCGGTGTCTACCCCACCTAAACTTTTTTATAGCCAAAAAAAAAAAAAAATACTTCCCTCAAACGAAAAATAAATAAATAAACAAAATATTCCGTTAAAAATTAAAAGGTAAAAATACATTAATTATCTCTCAACTCTTTTTTTTTGAAAACTCATTATACTTCTTTTAAAATTAAAATATTTGTTTTATAAACTTCCCTTACATATTTGATTTTTTTTTTCTTGGTAAAATATATGTTTGATATTTTATATTTTTATCTACTCAAACCATTAGTTAATCATTAATGGAAGGAGATCCTCTCCTTATCTTGTTTCTCATTTTCTCTGGGCCTTTGATTTGAGAAAGTGAGAGAAAAGTGAAAATAGTATTGTATTGATTAGACGGATGTGAGTTAGAGATTATGAGGGATGATGAGAAAATGATGATGAAAGAAACTCAACCCTTAGTTAATCTATAGTCCTTTAAGTTTAACTCTTTACTTTTTTTTGAACAAAATACCTCTCTTAAACATAAGAATTTGTTAAAACTTGTATTTGTCAAAAATAAATTTATACAATAAAAAAATGATTCTAATATATATTTTTCAGCTTTCTAATATGTTACAAAATTTAATAGTTTTTATTATATTATAAAATTTATAATTTTAATTTTTCATCGTGATCCTCTTCTTTCGTCTCAATATCTTCAATAGATTATTTATTCGGATTGATTCTTATTGTGTGGATTTCTTTTGGGGGAGCACTAGAGGCAAAGGAAGATTTATTTGCTTGATAAAGACAAACTCTTCTTACCTGTGGATGAAGGGGGTTTAGGTATTCGACCATCAATAGAGCATTGGTAGCAAAAACAAGTCTGGAGAAACCTCACATCTTCTCATCCATCTCTTCTTGCATCCACTCTAAAGGTGAAATTCATTGATATGTTATGTTAATCAAAAATCTTATAATGCCTCATGGATTTGGTCAGGAATAGAAAATCATGCTGATATCATTGTCAATCGTCTTCAATGGGAAGTGGGATCTGGTACTTCCATTCCTCTTAACCACCCCTTGTGATTGTAGATGCAATCGGGATCAGTCGCTTCAGAGCATCCTCAAGTAGTGGCTAATCTCATACTGCATGATTCCTTTATATTATAATCCTATAGAATGGAATCGTCCTTTGGTTTGGCCTCTTTATTCTCTTAATGTTGTTAGCACTATTACTAATATTTCACTCCCCTTATCTAATATTCCTTATCAAATACATTGGGCTGGAAATAAGTCTGGCGTTTATACTGCTAAGGATGGTTTTTCTTTGAGTTTGTTGGAGTGCTATTATGGAGCTCATGATCATTTTTGGAATTACTTGTGCTCTATTTCTCAACCTCTCAAATACATTTTCTTTTTATGGAAATTGCTGCATAAAGATGTGCCTTCATGTGATATTCTCAAGCATAATCTTCTTAGGCCTATGTTTATTTGGTTGTCATCAAGAGGAAACTCTGGCACATTTATTTTATCTATGCCCTCTTTCCACAACAGTTTGGTTTGAATGTTTGCCCATAAAATTTGACAATCCTAACATTCACCAATTTCATCAGTGGTTGAAGGAAACACTTATTAGCTTGTATCAATATGGTCCTTTGTCTCTTTTGAAGGGTATTGTAATTCTCATTAATGTTATATGGAGGAAGAGAAACATTGCCTTGCACGATACGAATATATCAAACCCTTTCGTTGTGCAAGAGATCAAGAGTATCTTATCCTTCTCTGATCTGGCCTTCAATCATAACTTGGCTAATTCATTTGTGGCTCCAAATAATTCTTTGCAGCCTCTAAATACAGTCTTTAACAACACTAGTTAGCCTATTATACTACTGAGTTAAAAGCAAAAGAAGTGTGGCTCTCCGTACGTTATTCTTGGATATGTCTTCAAGGTCAATCTTTACAACACTTTTAGTGAGTTCGAAGACTAAAGGAAAATTAGGAGAGAGAAGAGACTTAAGTACCAAGATGGACCTACCTTTGAATCCAATGTCAAAGCTCCAATATTCCATAACTTGAGCAAGATGATGCTTACACAATTATTAGACTACTAGAGCCCAATTAGAATGATGGTAGGAGAAAAGAGATTCCCAAATAGCTCAATGGCAGAGGTGAGGCTCATCTGTGGTCTACAAAAACCACTAATTAGGAAGTCACATCCTATTTATAGAGGTCTACAAAAACCACTAATTAGGAAGTTATGTGTGTTATATATAATTAGTTTTGATGATGTCAAATATAGATGCCAAATATTAAGAGCAAAAAGTTTGTATAATGCATTTATTGTGACACCCCACCAAGGTACCGACATACACTTGACCATAATCTTACGCAGCTCATATGTAGTTGTAGGGCAAAAACAGAAATAGTTCAATATATTGCTACAAACTTAAATTTTGATTACATAATATGGGTATACCCAGAGTTTATACCCCTATACAAATGTTTACATTCATTACAGAAGTGCAAATTAAAAACAACATTAAATGTTGTTGTCCCTCTGTTCTTCAACTATCCTTCTGCTAGGCCCTCTTCAAGCAACACTCCCTCCTTCAGCCTTGTGCAGCACTTCTCGCCTGTGCTCACCAGCTTATTGATTGGTAGTGAAGGGTGAAATTCTGAGGAATCTCAATAGTAAACAATACCAATACAGTGCATGCAAGATAAATGTTAATGTATGATATACTTGTCTTGCACAAGCTTATGTTAATATAATAACATTTCTACAAGCTTAATGTTTCATGCATAATACTCATGGTCATAACATAATTGTAACACCCCCAAATTTCTAACAATTATAATAACATAAAATTTCAATGATTTTTATGAATAATTACTGAAATTCAAAATAACCAAATTTGGGAAGTGTTACCGCCGCACTTGTATTGGAACAAGTGCAAGGCTAACTTATTACATTAACATAAATCCAAAACTTAAATAAATATGTTTTGTTCAGATCATTAAAAAAAGGTAAAAAAACTAGCTAGAATTAACTAAATGTTCTTTCTCACTTCTCACTGCTAGTCCCAACCTTTGGAACCTGTTTCACTGAAAATCTGCTCCCCCGAAGGATCATTGCAGCCACATAAACACAAACATATGCAAAGCTGGTAATCCTAATCAAGACGGAGATAATATAGTGAAAATAAAATATTTACATAAAAATAGCATTCATATATAACCAAAAGAAAAATGTCAATTTCGTTATTCTTTATTAAGTTTAATTAGTGGGAAGAGAGTCATGGTAGACCCAAGAAACCCTACCTGTCTACCCTGTGACCCGGGAAACCCTGCCAGTCACAAATAATTAAATTGGCCATAAAATATCTCTTCCTAGTGTGCACACATCTTCCCAAAGTTGCTACTAGTGTCCTGGGAAACCCTGACAAACACTACTTTGGGAAGAACAGATAATATCTGTTCACATCATATAATATATCAGAGGCATAAAGCCTAAAGGTTTTGTTCATCACTTTAGAAGGTACCATCCCCAAGCTATCCTTCCACGATTAAATTATTTCAATCGCACACAAAATGGATTTCTCAAATTTATGGAACCAAACCGAATATATATACTGCGATTTTTCAATTACGAAAACCTAAGGCAAAACCATTTTAAAAGAGTACATGTATAGAATTTAACACAAGTACGGATTGAACAAATTAAAAAGGAGATATATGTATATATATATAGATATATAAAAAAATAATGAAAGGCACATATACATGTTTCAATCACAAAACTGAAGCATCCAAAGCAAAAGATATACAGGTATTATATATATATATATATATATATATATTAATGAAAGGATATATATGTTTCAATCACAAAAACCGAGGCACCCAAAGCAAAAGACGTACAAGTATTATATATATTAATGAAAGGATATATATGTTTTAAATCACAAAAACCGAGGCACCCAAAGCAACTACGTACAGGTATATTCAATGGTAAATGGTTTTTTAAAAAGGTTAATCACGCAAATCAAGAAGGAGAAATATGTATACAAGGAGGTGAGGCGTTTTGTTTTCATAAAGCAATTCATGCTAACCGAAAAAGGAAACATATATATGCATATACAAATGTAGCGACACATTTAAGGGTTTTTCACAAAAATCGAGACCATCATGTAACAATTACTTTCTATTGTTCTAGGGATTAGGATTACTTGGTCTCCATTTTTGCTAATCTCCTAGAAGAATAATTTGATGCAGAGTAAGAATAGAGGAAGTAGTAGAGGAGAAGAGGAGTATTGAGCGTTATCTAGGGTTAGGCTAAGCCTTTGTTTATAATTTAAAATTAGGGTTTAGCTATGGGTTTAGGGTTTAAGGTGTAGGGTTTAGGGTAGCTATTGCCAACTCATTAATAGGTTATATAACAATGCCAACATTATTAAATTCTAAATTTTATTATTACTATATTCTTGTTGTTATCGTTGTTGTTATTAATCTTGGGTATTACAATAATCATAAACAGGGCTTCAATCATTCAAGTATGTTAAACATAACAAGCAAGCATAACAATCATATATATAAAAATAAGCAAGAATATCAAATACATGCAAATAAAGTAAGCGCACTACCTTTAAGAACTACTGTCCTTACTTGGGTTCCTCTTTCACCACCCTTCGAAGTTGTTTAAAGTTCCTTCCTTCTCCTTATGACCTTAAGGACATATCCATAACTTTAGAACTAGGGAAAATGAATGTTTACCAAAGTTGTATTAACCTTACAACTTTTACCCCTTAATTTCCTTACTTATAAACTTAACCTTAAATTCCCAGAATTTTCATTAAAATTTGAAAATTCATAATTAAATGCACAAAAATTTAAATAATGTGCTTCCAACTCTCATGTTTTCTTACACAAGTTTACTTTCACAGAAAAAATAATTTCACAAGTCATAACATGTCAGAAAATTCCCAATTCTCAAAATCCCCTTTACTGTCCAGTTGAAACTTCTAGTAATTATACTTAACTTTAAAAATCAATAAATCTTTGTACAGAGTTTCAAAAATTGCAAACCGCCTATCAAATTAAAGCTCTATGCATCCTCTTTGTATTTGGAGAGTTTCATAATTTTATCGTACGCCATTCCTTTCTAGTTATACGGTATTTCCTCACTCTCTAAATTGAGTTTCCGAAACTTAACTTCAAAAATCATTAACTCAACATACGAGCTCCAAAAATTATCCATTTTATATCAAATTAAATCTCTTCATGTCCTCTATCATTTTGAAAATTTTCATATTTTATAGACGTCATTTACATTTTCAAAGTACTTGCACTTTGTGATCTGCCTAGATTTAACTTTCCGAATTTAGGTCGGTTTGTAAAAATCACAACTTCACGTAATTAACACTAATTCTCAACGCTTAAAACTCGAACTTCCTTTAATATCCTAAAGTAAGACCATTATAAATATGAATTTTCTATTTATTTTTTAAGGTATTATATTAACTACAATTATTAAAATATTAAAAGGGTTTTCCTTGTCCCTTAAGTCACTATTTAATTCATATAGATTAAGTCTTACATCTTTGACTTTAATGTACTTGATTTTCGGACTATTCACATTTCTATCCAGAACTGTCCAACAACTTTAAAAAATCATAATTAAATGCACAAAACTCCATTTGATGTGCTGCAAAATTAAGTGGGTCCCTTAACATGTCTATTTCAATGGAAAAATACTCCCAAAAGTGATGCTTCATGAGAGACACAAGTGGTCAACTTGATGAAAGCACTAGTGATTATTATTATGAAATTAGTAAATACCATTGAAGAATTGGCAATTCTCGTTATAAGATTTGTTATAATTGACCCTGATTTGTTGTTTCATCAGAGACACAAGTGATAAACCTGAAGAGCGCATTGGTAAATAACATTGAAGAATTGGTAATTCTCATTACAAGATTTGTTATAATTGACCAGCATTAATGATGTTTCATAAGAGATAAAAGTGGTAAACCTGAAGAACGCACTGGTAAATACCATTACAAAACTAGTAAATACCATTGAAGAATTGGTAGTTCTCATTACAAGATTTGTTATAATTGACAAGCATTAATGATGTTTCATGAGAGATAAAAGTGGTAAACCTGAAGAATGCACTGGTAAATACCATTACAAAACTAGTAAATGCCATTGAAGAATTGATCATTTTTATTACAAGATTTGTTATAATTGACAAGCATTAATGATGTTTTATAAGAGACACAAGTGGTTAACCTGATGAAAGCATTGGTAATTACCATTACGAAATTAGTAAATACCATTGAAGAATTGATAATTTTCATCACAAGATTTGTTATAATTGACAAGTATTAATGATGTTTCGTGAGAGACACAAGTGGTCAACCTGATGAAAGCACTGGTAATTACCATTACGAAACTAGTAAATACTATTGAAGAACTGGTAATTCTCAAAATGAAATTTGCTATAAATCATTTACTTTCTGTTAATTTTATATCCTTCATTGACTATTATATTCCTGATTTACAAACATCATGCACAACAAAATTGATTACTATCCATCCATTTATGGAGAGCATCAGATATGTACACAGATTGGCTAGAATCTTAAGTGCTTAATGACAAAATAATTAACAAACTGTGCTTTTAATAATAATGATGATGTCTTTCTTCTCTTCCCGTGCCTACAAAGAGCACCATGACGGAAACTACGAAGGTGCCCTTCTTCTTCTCCGGCCTTCCTTGTTTGGCCCTATCATTGTATAATTTCTTCTCCTCCACAGTCAAACCCCTCTAAGCCTTTGTGGACTCCCTAACCATGTCATTCAAATCAGCAAATTCCTTCCCTTTCTGGAAATCACTGTGATACAAAATGTACCCATTAGTCATGTACTTTTTATTCAACTGGTTCTTTTCCAGCCCGTCATTTTGTCGAATGCACTACGTATAATCTTGAAAAACCAACAAGCTGAAATAAGAAATTGGAATCATGCTTAATGGTATTCATGCAAATTTCATATACTAAGCTAGCCAGCCCACGCCTAAAGAACAAACAAATTGACGTCTCATCATAATTTTTAAAGGACAAGAATTGTTTATTATACTGAGTTTAGGACGAATAAACTATACAGAGATTTGAAGATGTCAAATTATTCAATAGAATATATATACAATACTGTATAACCCATTGACCTCTAACATAAGTGGGCATTAACCAACAAGTGATAATCAGGGAACAAAGGATTGTATGACAGCATATCATTAATAGTAAAAACTCGACTTCATCAATTTATCAGTCCCACAATGCCTCATGTCAATAAAAATTGTAAGCATATAATCAGAATATTGTATTTGTTCATGTACATAAGAGGGGTATTTATACAATGGGAGAGAGCCTTAGAATTTATGGCCCTTAATGACTATTAATCTCCTAATCCCTGATTCATAGGGATTCTAATATATTTCCTAACACTCCCCCTCAAGTTGGAGCATAGATGTTAATCAAGCCCAACTTGTTATAAAGATAGTCAACCCGAGTCCCATTTAAGGCTTTAGTCAGAAGGTCAGCCAATTGGTCACTAGACCGCACGTGCCCCGTAGAAATAAAGTTCTCCTTGATCTTATCACGTACAAAGTGACAATCAATCTCAATGTGTTTCGTACGTTCATGAAACACAGAATCGGAGGCTATGTGTAGAGCAACTTTGTTATCACACCACAACTTCGCAGGTAATGACGTGGCAAGACCAACCTCCTTCATTAACTGATGAATCCACACAATTTCTGTCTTCGTACCGCGAGACATGGCTCTATACTCGGCTTCGCACTCGACTTAGAAACCACATTTTGCTTCTTACTCCTCCATGACACTAAATTTCCCCCAACAAACACACAATATCCTGTGGTGGATCTTCTGGTAGCCTTTGATCCTGCATGATCTGCATCGCAAAAACATTCAATCTTGTTGTGGCCATGATTTGTATAGAGTACACCAAGACCAGGTGAGCCCTTCAAATAATGTAGGACATATTCCAAAGCTTCCAACTAAGCAACGGTTGGTGCAGTCATGAATTGACTAAGCACACTGACTGGAAAGGTCACATCAGGGCGAGTTACCGTGAGATAATTCAATTTCCCAATTAATCTACGATATCTCTCAGGATAGGCAAACGGTTTGATCTTCTCCGGATCAACTTTCTTTTGTACATCTTCAGGTAGCTCTTCAAACGGTATGCGGTCATCAATGTCCAAGAAAGGATTAGGAATCATGGGAACGCTACTCGGTCTTTGCTCGAGTTTCCGGTTTCTTTTAACAAATCAAGAACATATTTCCTCCGTGTCAAAAGGATGCCTCTCTTACTTCTCATAACCTCAATCCCGAGAAAGTACTTTAACGAACCCAAATCCTTTGTCTAAAAATGAGAATTAAGAAAGGCCTTGAGAGATGAGATTCCCAAAGCATTGCTACCCGTAATAACAATATCATCAACATATACGACTAACGAGAATCATGCCAAAGCATCATCTCGCGATAAAACACGAGTGGTCCCACTTACTCGACTCAGACCAAACTTCTTAACCACAAAGCTGAACCTGTCAAACCAAGCACGAGGGCTCTGCTTCAAGCCATATAAAGACTTTTGAAGATGACATACCTTCCCACGCTCCCCCTGAGCAACAAAACCAGGTGGTTGCTCCATGTATACTTCCTCAATAAGATCACCATTCAAGAAAGCATTCTTAACATCCAATTGATGAAGATCCCAACCATAATTAGCTGCCATAGAAATGAAGAGGTGAACAGAGGACATCTTTGCCACTGGAGAAAAGGTTTCTGAATAGTCAATACCATAGGTCTGAGCATAACCCTTGGCAACCAGTCGAGCTTTCAAACGTTCCAAGGTGCCATCAGCTTTTGTTTTGACCATGAATACCCACTTACACCCAATAGCCTTCTTGCCAAGAGGTAAATCAACAAGATTCCAGGTACCGGCCTTATCAAGGGCCACCATTTCGTCTTCCATTGCAGCACGCCAACCAGGATGGGTTAAGGCTTGTTGGAGAGTAGTGGGAATGGTAAGAGAGTCTAAGGATGCTATGAAGGAACAGGATGGAGGAGACAAATGGTTATAGGAAACAAAGGAAGAAATAAGATAAGTGCAAGTACGCTTACCTTTGCGTAAGGCAATAGGCAAGTCATCAGGAGTACCCGAAATTGTGTTTGGTTCAGAGGTAGCAGCATAAGGATCAGGAGTATCAAGAATATCAGGCACTGGTGCCGGTTCAGAAGTAGGAATGGCAGGAACTGATGCTGGATCAGACATCGAAGCAGTCATTGGTGGGGCATGAACTTGATCAACTACATCACTTGCCCTAGGGCGTTTCCGATAGACATGATAAATAGGTGGTTTAGCGGGTCCGGATAGATGCTTGCACCTTTGGTGGTAAGCGAACCTTATAGACCAAGAGATCATCAAGGCGTCGAGGTGTCATTGATAGAGACGAGAAGATGGAGGTGGAGTAGAGACGGGGAAAAAACGAAGTTGACTCATGGAATGTGACATCGTAGACACAAGATAACGCCGAAGAGTGGGAGAATAGCACCGATAACCCTTCGAACCCTAGAATACCCAAGGAAGACACACTTAAGAGACTTGGGATCAAGTTTGGTAACAGTGGGACGAACATCGCGAACAAAACGGACACAACCAAAGATTTTAGGGTCAACAGGAAACAGGGGTTTGGAAGGAAACAAGGTGGTGTATGGAGTGGCACCATTGAGGACAATAGGGGACATACGATTAATAAGGAAGCATGCAGTAGACACGGCGTCGGCCAAAAAGGCTTAGGGACATTCATTTGAAACATGAGAGCCCGAGCGACTTCTAATAAGTTTCGGTTCTTACGTTACGCAACACCATTTTGGGCGGTGTATGCGGACGGGAGGACAATGTAATAACCCAAGAAAAATAAAATAAAATAAATAATATTAATGATAATTAATGATGACCATTACTATTATACGTAATACTTAATGATGACCATTGCTATTATCTGTGATGATTGATGATAATTAATGCTGACCATTGCTATTATCTGTGATGATAAATGATAATTAATGTTGACAATTGATATTATATGTGATAATTAATAATGATCATTGATATTACCGATGATAATTAATAATGACTTTTGCTATTACCCGTGATAATTAATGCACAAAACTTCAACTATAAATAGGGGCTTAGCCAAACCGAAATCACTTTCAATCCTCTTCTCCATTTCTCTTCTACTCTTCTTCTCTTTCTTCTTATTTCAAATTGTTTCTCTTCTCAAATCAATTTTCCTCCTAGAAGCACGGAGACCAGGTAATCCTAATCCCTAGAAGTCTTAGGTTCCTAGAGGTCTTGGATTAATCATATATATGAGTTTTGATAGGGAAATTATGATATTGATACCCTATAACTTATGACGATTGAAATGATAGTTGGATTTGAACTTTACTCAGATAGACATTTGGAATTATAGTAATGAATATGAGTTGGATCTGATATTGAATATTTGAATTATTATGCTCTTGAATAGTGGGAAAGTTATGATGCTTTTGAGCAATTGATTTATTAAATAATAATTGTGACAAGATTGAAATTCTTGATTGTGTGTGATTGTAATAGTGGGAAGATAGCTTTGGAATGATATCTCCTGAAGTGATGAACACAACCTTTAGGCTTTATGCCTCTGATATTTATATGATGTGAAAAGATATTATCCGTTCTTCTCAAAGTGGTATCTGGCAGGGTAACTCGGGATACTAGTAGCAACTTTGAGAAGAGGTGTGCACACTAGGAATAGATGTTTTAATGATGGCCAAATTGATGATTTGTGACTGGCAGGTTTCCGGGTCACAGGGTAGACTAGCAGGATATCCGGGTCTACCATGGTTCTCTTCCCCATTAATTAAGAAATTTAATAAAGATGATGAATAATGTTTGATTCAATGAGTATATATATGGTGAATATAGAAATTGATATCTGATAATGTATATTGGATTTGATTATATTTGATTGTGTTTTGATTAGGATTACCAGCTTTGCTGATGTTTGTGTTCTGGGCTGTGATGATCCTTCGGGGGAGCAGAATTTTCAGTGAAACAGGGAGCAACAAAAGGATGAGTTAGCGGTGAGTTTGTGAGGATAACGTCTCGGTGATTTCTAGCTAATTCTAGACTTTACAAAATCTTTATGAATTCAATAAAATGTATTAGACATATTTCCTTTAGTTGAAATTTAGCCTTTGGTTTTATTTGAATGTAATGTATTTAGCCTTGCACTTGTCCCAGTACAAGTGCGGCGGTAACACTTCCCAAATTTGGTTATTTTGAATTTCAGTAATTATTCATAAAAATTATTGCAATTTTGTGTTATTATAATTGTTAGAAATTTGGGGGTGTTACAGGTGGAGCATGCCATGTTGGAGCATATAGGTTTGAAATTGGGTAGAGAAGTATTCTTTAGCATTGTCACTTCGTAAGGTTTTGACAGACACACCAAACTGAGTTTGGATTTTAGCATAGAAATTGCAAAAATGAGAAAACAACTCGGACCGATTTTTCATCAAATAGAGCCAAGTGGTATGGGAGAAATCATCAACAAAAGTAACAAAGTACCTAAAACCAGGTTTGGACTCGACAGGACATGGACCCCAAACATCAGAATGGACTAAATCAAAGGGAGACGTAGCACGTGTATTGACTCGAGGTGCCAAATGAACTCGATGATGTTTAGCAAACTAACACGACTCACATTCTAAAGACGACAAATGATGGAATTGAGGATACATCCTCTTCAACGAAGACAGAGACACATGACCTAAACGACAATGAATATCAAAAGGGGATGAACCACCAGAGCAAGCAACTGAACGCGGTACCTGATCCTCAAGGAAGTAATGGCCACCAGATTCATAGCCCCTACCAATAACTCGCTTCGTCGTAAGATCCTGTATTAGACAGTGGTCAGGAAATAAAGTAATGAAACAATTTGATTGCGGAGTGAGCTTGCTAGGAGACAAAAGATTAAACGTAAGGTCAGGGACATTAAGAACATGGGATAAGGGAACAGACGGAGTAGGTTCAATAGTGCCAGAGCCAAGAACACGAGAATAAGAACCATTGGCAATTGTGATACTAGAGGGATTGGCATAAGGCGCATACGAGGAAAACAAATGGTGGTTACCTGTCATATGATCAATAGCACCAGAGTCGATGATCCACTTCGAGGAAGAAGTAGCAAGACTAGAGGCAATATTACCTGTAGCAAGAGCAACAGAAGAACTACATGTAGATTCAGCCATAGATCCTCACTGAAATGTCCAATAGTTGAGCTCCACAATAGCAAGGGGCACTAGTCCCAACAGTGAGCAGAATATCTCACCAAAGATGACAACACCCAACAACAACACTGGGAAAACAAAGAGAATGGCAAACAAACACCAAATAGAGCGTACGGAACCAACCAACGCAGAAGAGGGCACACCAAAATATACCAAACTCTGGCAATAAAACCCAATCCAAGCAGCCAAGAACAAATGCACAAAAAGCAATCACTGAGGATACCAAATAGTCACCAAACGGGATAGCAACCCCAAAACAACAAACCAACAATACAGCAGCCACCACGCCAAAAAAGGTACTAGCGGCTGAACCAGAAAAGGTACTAGCCACCACGCCAAAAAACGGGAAAAAGAGGAGAGGAGACCCAGGCGTCCTAAACCACCGGAAACCGTCGGAAATGAGGAGAGGAGACTAAAACAAAAAATCGCCGGCAAAATAGCCCATCCACGTGCCTCCACGCGCCGTCGTTGCGAGACTGCCAGAGGGCGCGTGAAATCCACGCGCCGTCGTGGAGGTGTCGGATGGCCGCCAAATTTCTGGCATCCGCCGATCGGAGGGTGGGGAAGACGTTGATGGGGCGCGTGTTCCAAGAGGAGGTCTGAAACTGAACTCGAATATGCTCCTCTCTCTCACTGTTTGCTTAACGTCGGAACTCACAATGGAACACAGAAATGAAATTGAAGCTAAAAGAAAACCACCCAGCTCTGATACCATGTAAGTATATAATCAGAATATTGTATTTGTTCATGTACATAAGAGGGGTATTTATACAATGGGAGAGAGCCTTAGAATTTATTGCCATTAATGACTATTAATCTCCTAATCCCTGATTCATAGGGATTCTAATATATTTCCTAACAAAAATAAAATAAATAAAAACTACCTATCATGCTTTTTTTATTCATAGAATTTGAAACTTCAATGTTCCCACAATTATCATTGATACCCGCCTCATGACTTGGGAAAAAAGTAAATATAAAAAAGGAACTACACCAAATATTTTTTGAAGACCTGCTAGATGGGTAGCAAGTTCTTCCAAACGTGGGACTCTAACTGCCCCTTACAAAAAACACACTTGAAATCACAAGGAAGAAATAAACAGAAGACACAAGAATTCCTATTGCAATCGCTTGGTATTCTCAACAACACTTAGTTGATGACCACACTCACTCAGTTATCCAATGAATACAACTATCTAAATCTAAACTGATTCCTTTGAAGTTCCAGCCATCTTCAAACTATTATAATATAAAGTTTATACATATTTAGTAGCTAGAAATATATCACTTATCATAATAAAACTGTCAGTACTTAACGCTATTCCTTCTTTGAACATTGTCTTCAAAGCTTAAATGTTCACAAAGGAATGCATTTCAACAAAATCAGCACTATAATTTCAAAACGTCAATATATAGGTAAATTATACTTCCAAAATTCCATCTTTTAGTATTAATTAAAGCTATATCCAAGAAAAGCAAAACATAAACTCGTCTCTTTCATAATATAACAACTAAAAATTCATGAAGACTCATTTTATCTAAAGTGAACTCCATAACTTCATATTTCATACTATTTTGAATCATGCTCGCCCTTCTATTCTCACCGACACCCATGGAACGTCAGGGAAAAATAAATTTAACACCACCCACACCAAACATACACATGAGCAGCAAGGGGAAAAAAACAAGGCACCTCCAATCTACACACGCAGCAGCCACGCATGTTTAGGAGAAATATTGAGTGTTTCTGATTAGATACATATTCACTGCAATACATAATCAAATCGACGAGCAGAATTAGCTCAAGAGAAACCCCACCATCACACACACTGAAAACAACAAAGAAGATAGCAATGATAACCTAAGAAGAAGACTTGAATCCTAATTTCATATTATTCTTCTTCAAATCACAGCAATGCTAAGTGAATCTATAATATGTAGGGAAAAATAAATGTTCGAAATCTTACCGTCAAAGGGAAGTCATCCACAAACCGATGAAGACGATGACCGACAACAATAACCCAGAAGACGATGATCAGCAAAGACAATTTCCAACCCAGCTCGCGGATTGACGCCATGGAGATGAAGAGGAATAATGAGCGACGAGGAGAAAGAACGAGCGCCTGGTGGCTGGCCAGAGCAATTTCCATCGAACGCGCGATTCACGGTGTCGTAAGGAAGACGATAAAGAACGAGCATCGCGATGAAGACGAGAAGAACGTGCTAGGGCAATCGAATGAGAGAATAAATTTCAAATGAGAATGGAGTGGCCTTACTCCCTCCACTGTCTTCATAAAGTTACTTAAAGGCAGTGTGGACTTTTCACCCGAATTTGCACATCCCTCATTGCCCCACGTGTCTTCTCAGTCCTCTAACAAATTCAGTGGGCTCTGGGGGTTTTGCAAATTCAATTGGTATTTATATAGAATTTTCCCAAAGATTTATAAGTCAAGATTAATGATTTTGACATTTTTGCAATTAATAAAGGACTTTTAGTCAAAAGTTGGACCAAATGATAATTAATTCAAGTATTATTTTAATTATGGAGAATTTGCAAAGGTGACGAGTATTATTTATAATTGTCGGTAGTGTTATCGTTAGGAGATTTTAAAAGGATTTGAGAGTAATTGTCAGTTTAAAATCCATCGGGTAGTAACTATAATCTCATATGCCTTTTGTATCATTGTATGTATGTTTGTCATGATTGTGGACCTGTGTCTCGTGAGGGGGACATGCGTCTGAGGCTGTAGGGCCTAGTGGACTGGAGGTCCTTGGGTTGCTACTAAGCCTATTAGGCATTCAGTAATGTTGGGTTGAGACCTGACTGTGATTGATTTTCCAAGCATTGTGGGTCTGGGGCTTGCCTTGTTGAGCAATCCTGTGTTTACTTAGGACTTGTTGGTCCTTCTACTATTAACATGCATACGTGGCATGTTGTTTTATGTTATTGCGCGTGATGATTTGTGATTCACTGAATGCTTTGTGATAGGTTATTTTTCTAATTGTGGTTGCTTGCATACTTTATATATACTTTGTATATGAGATTAACATGTTACTCTGGGATCCTTCGGGATTCTAGCTCCTATTGCTACTTGTGAATTGTATAGCTTGGTGGATGTAGCTCCCAGGAAAAAGCGGGCGAATATTAGCAAATGGACATGCCGGACTGATTTCAGATTATGCGGGGGATATTTGTAGAAAATTTATGAATTATGTTGAAAATTCTTAACCAAGATTTGTAATATATTATCAGTATACCACGCCCAAACCATTTTGCCACTACGCTTCACTATAATGCTCTGATGTCTAACGTATTATTGGAAGGGTGTGACAATAACATCTTTTCACCTTAAATCACTTCTTGAACCTTTTAATTACAATTCTCACATGATTAAACAAAATTTAGGCAGCCTCCCCTTAGGGTTTATTCCTTCCAAATTACATTAAAAGGACAATCACGCCAAACAATCAACAAAACCATCAACAACAACTATAAATCAACAAGTAAAACAAGGTTTCTTTAATTACCTCTTGATTCTCTCTCATTTCTCTTCAAAAACCGTCCCCTCTCCTTCTTGCTTCCTTTTGATTTTCTTCTCACTTCATGTAATTTCAAGAAGGATATGAGAATTATAAGAGGTTTTTTCTAAGGATTTGGAGACAAGAACAAGTGAATTTTGCTTGCAAACATAGGTTTTCTTCTTGAATCTTTGTCCCTTCTCTTTGTACTTTTGTTCTTCAAACTTGTGCCCTCTCTCTCTTTTTAGTTGGCCAAAATTTGACTGTTTGGAAGAGCTAAATAATGGCTTCTTGAAATATCACCTTCCACCTCTTTAAAAATAATATTTGTTTAATGAATTTTTGCACGTCTTAAATTTTTTATTCCTTCTTTTTCCACTTGATCTCATATACTTTCACATACTTGTACAAATTAATTTGTGTCCAACTATTTATTTTCTCTTCCATTTCTCCGTCTTATCCCGGCTTTGGCCTTTAGTATTGGAGAAAATAAGAGCTTCTTGATTTATTAGCCAAATGACCATTTTGCCCTTACATTTCCTCAATTTTTGAATTAAATATTGTCTTCTTTTTCCCCTTTTTATTGCTGGCCAAAATTTACTTGATAAATTGGGCCAAAAATAATTTTGGGTTACAATATTAGGCCTTTACAAAGATAAAAGTTGAACCTTTATGCCTTAACATAGCCAGATTCCATATAACCTCTACTTCTAATATTTTAGCCAAATTCCATATAATCTATTCCATTTAATGTAACAAATTGGTGAATAAAATTTGGGATATTACAGAATGAAATTACTCCAAGGATTTCAAGAATAACTAGCTGGGTTGACGTGGCCTTTCTTTCATGAAGTACTAGGTTCCTCTTGCGCCAGAGTGTATCAAGCAGGACAACAATATCTTTAGCTACATCTATCTGATCACAAGAACGAAGATGAAGCAAAAAATATTTCATCCATATAAAGAGTTGAAGGCTTAAACATCCAAACCATCTAGCTTCAGGGTAAGGACCTCAACATCAAAGGATCAAAAGCTTCATCAATCGATCATCCAAACATTACACTGACCCCAAGTATTGAGGTGATGTTCACAAAGTATATCAACAATAGATAATGCTCTATGCAATAATTTCCAGATGAACAGCAACCATTCCTAAGGTAAGGATAAATTTTACCAAAATTGAATAAAAAAGCTTACAACTCCGTCCGATATTTTTTTATAAGAGATACTGAATCTCATTAATTAAAAACGAAATTAAAATTATTTAAAAACAATAAAAATGTAACATTTTTTTATTAAAAAAAAAATACTCTTGCATCTGTAAGTGTGAAAGAGAGAAAAAAAAAATTTACTAGTATTTATTAGGAAAAAAAATTGATGTGTGGTAGAGCAATAATGAGTAATTGAATGGAGTATCATGGAATTGGGATATTAACCGGGGAAAAAAAAAATGGAGACAGCCTCTCAGTTTCTCCTATAAATAAAAAGAAGGGTTAATGAGCAATTTGACCAACAAACTATTATCTCAGGAGCGCCAGCACAAATAACTTTTAAGTGGACCAAAAATACTAAAAAACTTTTAAAAATATGCATTCAAGACAAAAAAGGAGTAAAACTTTTTTATGCTAGACGCTCCTAGAGTAAAAGTTTATGCTAACTAAATGTTTCTAAAAAATTTTTGGTATTTTTTGTCCACTTAAAAGTTATTTATGTTGGGCGCTCTTAAGGTAATAGTTCTTTGACTCAATTGCTCCTTAACCCTAAAAAGAAGCCATATTTAAATATTGTCTCCTAAAAAAAAGCAAGGGAGAGAAATACCTTTTATTCTATATTAGAATTAAGAGAAATTGTTCCTTCCTAACCCATCCTCTAACTCAATACATCTAATGTTGGGATCCGTACACGCAGCGGATTAAAATTTTACGAATCCCGTCTGAGGATCGCTCAACAGCGTTTAGATTAAGGCTAAAGGAATCTGAATATTACCTATGCACTGAAACAGTATGCGTCTCTTTCGGTTTGAACTGGTGGGCTACCTTCTCGATCAGCAGAAGTCGACTCCCCGAATCGGCTTCATCTATTGGTATCCACACGAATAAACACCGAACACGGACGCGGCAGCGTGCTAGCGCCTCGAACTGTGCGACTATCTCTATCTTGCTCTAGGGTTTCTCGCGGCTCTCTAATAGGCTCGACAAAAAGTCCAGTAAGTTTTTCTAAACCCGATCGGCGTATTATATTCAAAATTAATCCTCATTAATTTTGAAATTCGAATTTTGAATCTGGATTAAAATATATTAATTAAATCTATCTAATAGATCTAATGTAATCTATTTATTTAATTTGAATTAAAAGCCAGATCTGAAATTCAAATTTTGAATATGGATTAAAATATATTAATTAAATCTATCTAATAGATCTAATCGATATATTTATTTAATCCAAATCAAAAGCCTTCGATTTAATTTATCTCTATAAATTAAATCCAGAAATGATATCTATCTATTTAATTAAATCGAGATACTCAATTTAAATTAAATGGATATATGATATCTTTATTTGAAAATTAAATGAGATACAATACCTCTATTTGTTATAGATATTTAATTTATCAAATAAATTAAATATAAAACAAATATTATAAAATAATATTATAATCTCCATTAATAATATTAATATATATTAATTTTGAATTTAATATATATATATATATACAAACACAAATACATATATATATATATATATATATATAGGCATTAAATCTTAGATTAATCTAAGATTGGCTCGTGTTGGGTTATACTAGACCCCAGCCCATATGAGATTGGCAGTGGGCCAATACTAGCCCACAAGTCGCAAGCAGCCTCTAGCAAGACATTGCAACTACCCAATTCACATGGGGATCAATGACACGATATAACCTATCGTACAACCATGTCATGTCCCTTTTGTCACGCGAATTTGGTTAAGGATGAGGCATGGATAATGTCAACTTCCTGTTTTTAACCATTACTTTCTCGATTCTCGAGTAGTCTAATAAATGAAATGGAAACTTATTTCCATCACAGTATAGCCATACATTTCTTAGACTCACTCATCGAGGGACCCAGTATTATCTGTCTACAAATGTGAGGAACAAATTCCATCTTGACCACTCATATTCCTCCGCATGAAAACCATTGATCTCGATTCAAGCTTTTATCATCACCCGGTCAAAGGTGACTTTTGACTAGGTCAAAGACCAATGACTCATCATGGAGGAATCCATGAAGATCTCAGGTCTAGGGCGTTGCGACGCGGTTATACATGAGATAAGCTTATGACTTAATCCATGCAGCTTTCTCATAGTGGGTCTGGCCCAAAGACCTTGTACTCTTACAAGTGCCCATGACTTTGATTCGTATCTCCATACCTCATCAAGCTCATCATCGGTCTTAACTCATCTTCGCTCCGCGTAGATGACCGACCGAAGACATTTAGGATAATCTATAAGATATATCCAAGGATACAATTATCAAATATAAACATGCAAATGAAATGACAACTTAAAAGAGAATACTTTAAATCACATAAATGTCTAAAGTACAATGACTTGCCCCTAGGGCACAATTTCCAACATCTAATGCGGCTCATTCATCAGACTCTACATGATACATAATATTAGTAATATAATAAAGGGTTAAATAGCAAATCAACTCCGAAAGTATACGCCTAAGAGCAATATTGCCTTAGAAGTTTTTTTGGTCTCAATGTCGCCCCTGAATTCTAAAAACGTAGCAATATTGCCTTTTTCCATTAAAAAGTTAATGGTCAATGTTAGTTTTCAACGGAAATGGGCGGCAATGCTACATTTTGACTTCTGAGGCGACATTAAACTTGAAAAAACTTTCAGGACAACATTGCTCCTAGGTGTATACTTCCGAGGTGGATTTGCTACTTAACCCTAAAATAAATGTTAAGCATCTCGTTATAACGTCATTACATCTGCTTCTTCTGGTACATCCTCCTAAAAATTCTTTGACCTTCCAATTCAGCATGGATCTCTCTCTCAGTTCTTATTCCCATGGGGTTGCTTAACAACCATCCTTCACTGTCACACAACATACTTGGGTTCACAGCATCCATATGTAGAAGTGCTTCAACTTCGTCAAACTGATTTCTCATGTCAAGTGCCACTTCAACAACATCAGATTGTATAAGAACCTGCCCAAACACAAACCACAACACCTTATTTTTGAGCCAGAAATTCAGCCATTAACTGACATTTTTCAATAGTTGAAATTCATATCCTCCAAAGGCTTGTTTGGTATATCAATGTGAATGGTGAAGTGTCTGTCATTCTCTTAAGCAAAGTAAATACAATGTCTACTATGTTCATATTACTCCCTCCATTCCTTTTCATGAGATATTAATAACCCAATTGAGTTGTTCGATGAGGTAGTTAAAAGTAGTTAGATGCAATAAATATGTATAAAATGAAATTTATTTCCAAAAATGCCCTCATTTATGTGGAAGAGAAAGAATATATTATATTGAGTTTTCCGTCAAACATGGGAATTAAACGTAATAATTACTTGAGTAATTAATTTTTGTAATTAAGTTAGGGTAAAATGGGGAGCCTACAAGGAACTTTTTAAAATCCCCTAACAGTATCTTATAAGAAGGAACAAAGTATAGTCAAGAATAGTATCTTATAAAAAGGAACGGAGGAAGTATCATTTTTTTCCCTACTTTTTTCCATTTCCACTTTCATAATTTTGTGTCATCGTCAGCCATTTTCTTCTAGCATAAATGAATAAATGAGTGTGGGAAGAGAAAGGGAACATGTAATGGGAATGAATATCATATCTGAATCATCAATAAAGGAATGTGAACCATGTTCGGTAAGAAATTCAATTGGAGAATCAGCCATCAATGAAAATTTAAAAATTATCTCAGCATCTTTATAGCCTTCTAGATACACTATATTTTATAGTCACAGTTTTCATGCCAGCACAGACGGCAACATCTAGGTGCAGGATTGCGTAAGTTCAGGTAGAACTGCTGGCAATCAGGGGCAGCCATTGGTGCAGATTAGAAGAGGTACAATGCAAGTAAGGGGTGGGTAACAAGCTGTAGGATTTCAATCTAAATCATCACGAAACTTCTGAGACTTCTTCAGGATAAAGTTCATTTTAATACCAAAAATCCAAAATACTTCAACTATTATTGCAGCACCATCTGTAAGATTTTTCCTTTCTTTATCTCCAACCTCTATCATACTTGTAAGTCTCCTAACATGTGAAGTGAAAAATTTAGAAACAACAACATTCTGTCTCTTCCCAAGTAATCCTACTCTTTTTCCACTAGGTAATTTATTCGAATTGAGAATTTTATTTAATTCATTTCTATATTTAATCTGCGTGCATTTTGATATTTTAATCAACCTCAAGCCTATCCAAAACATCAAACTGCATAAGAATATTCTTCTTTTTAGTCCAAAAAACCCCCACGCTCCGAATTTTCAATGTCCTCACACACTTCAGCTTCCTCATAAACTAAGACCTCTTTACTCTAAACCTGCGGCAGAACACTCTTCCCACTAGGTTAAGAAGAATGGTGATAATCCACTTGTTCTAAACCTGAAATGGAGTCAGATCCCACTTCAACTAGCCAGATCTAAGGGGAGGGATATGATATAAAACGGGACATGGAAGAGTCTCTTTTATCAATCAGGGGGAGAAAATTTCCCACACAGAGGTAACCAAGCCCTATCAAATAGAAGATATCTTCATACTTCATATATGAATAATCCTAGTGAATTGCCTCTTGGCAGTCATTTTGTTTTTGTTTCCCAGGGGCTTGCGGACATTCTGTAAAAGACAAGTTGGTATACAATACCCCTAGACTTTGCATGGGTGAGTGTGATGCATTGTTTTCCTTCCAATTAATCACCAAAAAGAAAAGGTAGTCACATATGAAAGAAGGCATCACTTGTAAATCACAATTGAAAAAATAACCAAAACCTCTCGTACCAACAGCATTTGAGTAAGGGTGTGACTTACAACTTCATTTCTCTCCCAGATTTACCTAACAATTAAAAATTAAGTTTGGCATGGAAAGTTTGTGTCTTGGACTCTCGGTTGTCCCTCTCACTCCCTCAATGAATCAAGTGAATTAACTTTTCCTAGGGCATCTGACCCTTGTTAGAGCTGGATGAGAGAACTGGCAAAGGAAGAAGACCAAATCTGAGATCACCACTATTGCATTCACACCCAAAGATACACCATCACCGCAACCAAGAGCTCCATCACTTTTTTTCACCCTCATTTTTCACTTCAAAACACTCATTTGCAATATATTTTATGAGCACACATTCCTCTACCAAAATAATTGCAACTCATTTTCAAAGTGTAAGTGAATAATCTAAATGTCTTAATCTATTCATATATAGAAGTTATATATATATATACACAAGAGAAGAAAGCCTCAACCATAATGGCTCTTAATAGCTGTTAATGAGGATTATTCCCCAATCCCTTATTTATACGGATTCTAATATATTTCTTGATTCCTAACACTCCCCTCGAGTTGAAGCGTAGATGTTAATCAAGCCCAACATATTACAAAGAAAGTCAACACAAGTCCCATTTAAAAAAAAAAGTCAGGAGGTCACCCAATTGGTCACTAGACCGCATATGCCCCATCAAAATAAAGCTCCCCTTGATCTTATCGCATAAAAAGTGACAGTCAATCTCAATATGTTTCATATAATCATGAAACACAGAGATGGAAGCTATGTATAGAGCAGCCTTATTATCAAACCACAACCTTGCAGGTAATGACGTGGTCAGACCAACCTCCTTTATTAACTAGTGAATCCACACAATTTCCTATACTGATTGAGCCATGGCTCTATACTCAACTTCTGCACTCAACTTAGAAACTACATCTTGCTTCTTACTCCTCCATGATACTAAATTTTCACCCACAAACACACAATATCCTGTGGTGGATCTTCTGGTAGCCTTTGACCCCGCATGATCTGTATCACAAAAGCATTCAATCTTGTTGTGGCCATGATTCGTGTAGAGTACATCACAACCAGGTGAGCCCTTCAAGTAATATAAGACATGTTCCATAGCTTCCTACTGAGCAACGGTTGGTGCAGTCATGAATTAGCTAAGCACACTAACTAGAAAGGTCACATTGGGGCGAGTTACTGTGAGATAGTTCAATTTCCCAATTAATCTACGGTATCTCTAAGGATAGGAAAACGGCTTGATCTTCTCTGAATCAACTTTCTTTCTTACATCCTCAGGTGGCTCTTCAAACGATATGTTGTCATCAATGTCCAAGAAGGGATTAGGAATCATGGGAAAGCTACTCGGTGCTACTCCGAGTTTCCCGGTTTCTTTTAACTGATCAAGAACATATTTTCTCTGTGTCAAAAGGATGCCTTTCTTACTTCTCATAACCTCTATTCCAAGAAAGTACTTTAACGGACTCAAATCCTTTGTTTAAAATGAGAATTAAGAAAGGTCTTGCGTGATGTGATTCCCAAAGCGTTGCTACCCGTAATAACAATATCATCAACATATATCACTAACAGAATCATGCTAGCATCTCTCTGCTAATTAAACACAGAACGGTCACACTTACTCTGAAACTTGGGCAATAAAACACAATCCCAGCAGCCAAAAAACAAAGGCACAAGATAGTAGACAACGGAAAAAAAAACACACCAAAGATATAGAATGGTCACCAAAGAGATGTCAACCCAACACCAAATAGCAAACCAACAATACAAGAGAGCCAAAGACTAACTCCACCATAAAGGAAAATGCAGATTACAACAAAAAAAGTGCCAAACCCAACGCTAGAACCAAAAACGCCACAAACTCAGTTGCCAAAAACTAGAAGGAGCAAACTCACGATCTAGAAAGGATGAACCCAGACCATGAAACTGCCGGAAACCGCTGGAAATGAGGAGAGAAAACCAAAACAGGAATTCGCCGTCGAATACGCCATCACATCGTGGCTGCTGGTGGAGCGCATGTACTCCACACGCTGTTGTAGAGACGTCAAACGGCCGCCAGACTTCAGGCGAGCGCCAAGCGGGGATGTGGATACCATAGGTGGGGCGCGTGTGGCTAAAGTGAACCTAAAAACCCACACACTCCCTCTCTCTAACTCCCGTGGATAGAAACAGAGATTGGCCACAGGAAAAAAAAAATGAGACAAAGCCAAACCAAGGAATAAACTAGAGCTTTGATACTATGTAAGTGAATAATCTAAATGTCTTAATCTATTCATATACAGAAGTTACATATATATACAAAATATGAGAGCCTTAATCATAATGGCTCTTAAGAGCTGTTAATGAGGATTCTTCTCTAATCCTTGATTTATAGGGATTTTAATATATTTCCTGATTCCTCACACAAAGGTTACATAACAACATGCAATTTGCAAACAATATGTGGAGTATAGACAGGAATCATAGAATAATTATGATAATTTAATGCCTATTACATAACAACATGCAATTTTCATGCAAAATTATTCAAGAAACAAGTAATTTTGACAGGAAGGTATATACTAAACCACCGGATAAACCATGTAAAGTATATGATTGTAAGGAATCATGCAAGACATGCAAACACGCACATAAATACCTGTCCCCCTGGCATCAATGTCTCTACAATAGCACCAACCAAAGGCTTCTGCAAAAGTCTCCTTTTATGATGCCTCTTCTTGAAATGTGGGTCTGGGCACTGCATTTATTGAGTAAGATTATAAGATTGCAATTAAAAAGAGTTTCAAGTTAAGTTCTTAACCAAGATATCTTGGACAAAAGCCTTCTAGTTGATCCTAGAGTGAGGAGGCACTCACCAAAATCGAAACAAACATCAATGGCCCAGGATATGACGTAACCAGATGCTTGAAGGAAATCGTGGCATTTGCAAACAAGAAATGACTGCATTTTAGGCAAACACTCAATTACTCAAAAGTTTAGCATCTCCTTTGGTTAAATTACCATAAAAAACAAAGTTGTGGCTGGTACATGTTATTAAGAGCCAAATCTTTTACCCATACCTCAGCACGCTTGACCAACTGCACATGAATGGAATACATTATAATACCATATATTTGAAGCTAAAGGTTATTAAAAACAAAAAATTTCCTAACCTTTTGCCTTATTTCCAGGCCGAGATAATTTCTTACTCCAGGATTTTGTTTAGCAAGCCATAAAAGAAGCCTACCACTACCTGAGGATACATACAAATTTCAGATGCACAGGAACAACAGTGGAAACAATTTGCCTTCCAAGTACTGACATAATAGTTTGACAAGCGGTAAAAAAAAATGAAATTGCTTATGATGAGAAGAAAATTAACAAAATGATGTATATCTAGTCCAATATATCAGAAAAGGGAATACCTACTTCATTATCTATCATGCATGCTTAGATGACACAGATATGAGTCCCCATCATACTAAGCATCACTTCTAAATACTAATAATATATAAGGACAAATACTGCCAGCAGATTTTATCACCGAAGCAAACAAGTTACCACATCCAATGTCGACCATGAGTGGTAATGTTGGGTCACTGAAGACTTGGTTCCAGTCTGGAGGTTGCGTGGGTTCCTATCAAGAAATAGAAACATTAAAAAATTGAATCCCATACCAAGGAAATAACGTAAGAATCCAGTTAAATTCCTATGATATGGGGCCAATCACAATAGAATTATTAGAGGGTCTCAATAGCATGCATGTTGTAGTAACTGAAACTAAGAAGTTGCCGATTGAGTTGGGTGCTATGACCATTCAGCCAAAGATGACTAGCAGGTTTCCTCATACATGTTGAATAGTCAAATTCTAATTGAAATAAAATTTTTAGGTTGAATAAATGGAATTCAAAAGCAGTCAACAAGAGCATGTGATTTGCAATCTTGAATTTCGAATTAAGAAAAATCAAGAATCTTCAATATTCCTTATTCATTCAAATAAAAGACTCTTGCAATCTCTCAATTTGAAGTCCTACGTCATGCAGCTACAGGGTTCAACAATCCATGTAAAACTCTTTATAGTGGGTGCTTGTATGTGTGTGTTACAGACATATATGTGTGATAGGTTTACAGGGTCATTTAGGTTGAAACTATAAACCTTTACATTCAAATTATTATTTCAACATCTCAACCCTAATATGCAAAAATGCCAATAAAACAATTTATTGACTTTTAATATCATTTTGTACTTTTTAAAATCTGAGTTTTTCAAAAAAAAAAAAAAAAAAAAAAACTAGTTCGTGCCACTAACATCAAAATAAAAACTGCCAATAGCATCAGCCAAAATTATAATGGAATGGATTGCTGGAGTTTACAAAGGAACATACAGAGAAAGAGGAACTTAGGGGATTGACATGTTGTCTGATTCTCACATGACCCAAGTCCTGCGTTGAATTTATATGGTAAAACAACAGAATATTAACCCTTAAGTCATTAAAAAAAAAAAAAAAAGCATAAAAAAAACCCCTGTGAACTCGGCAAAATTAAGCGCAAGATAAAATTACCAACTTGTACGAAAGATTAAGATCAGCATACTCCAACGCCACCAGCTCGGGGCTACTCAAATACACTTTATTCGATTGCTTTTCTGCTACTTCAGCAACATGAACATCTCTGCTGCTACAGTAACAGTGCGAATAATAATGAAGAGAAGACAGAGGATGAAGAGAAAGTGAAGTTTGTAGTAATAGCGACGAAAGAGCGACCCTCGCAGCCCTATGCGGCAACGAAGCACCTGCGCTACCATGGGTAGTGTAGTTGTGTAGCTGCAACAAACGGTATGAAGCCATTAGATATCGGTACTACCATGGAAACTCTCGAGTCTGGTCTTCGTTCATCCAGAAAGATTTCCATTCGAACTATTTGAACAATTTTTTTTTTTTTGGACAAATTTAACTTAGCTGCTTCTGTTTTTGGGCTATCACCCATCTTGCCCAAAATGCAAAACAAAAAACAAAACAAAAACAAAAACAAAAGCAAGAAAACAAAAGAAGCGACCTTTCAGCCCAAATTCTCATGGCATGGAACGCAATCGGATTTTACATACAACGGGTTAATTTTACACTCTTTTTCTCCTCTTAAAGAGTTAGAAACGATGTCGTTCTGTATTCAGGGGAAAAAAAAAAAACAGTTGTCCATCATATTTATGCTTTATATTTAATTTATAATAGTTTATATATGAGCACACCATTTACTTGTTGACTTTAGTTTAATGACAATTAGACTGTTGACTCGTGGATTATAGTCTTGATCTGGACCCCTATTGAGACAATTAAACTACTGACTCATGGGATCATAGTCTCGACCTAGACCCCTATTGAGGATTTAGTTTCAGGGCTTATCAATTGATTTTACTTTTTTTACTTTTTATATTTTGAAAAAAAAAAATTAGTAGGTACAAAATCTAAAATAGATAATCTCTCAATTGTCGTTTTCTCAAAAATGAAATTTTTATTTAAAAAGTATTTGTTAAAAATTTTAAATCTAAACTATTGAAACTATATTTGAATAAAGCAGATCTCACTACCCATGAGCATCATGGTGCAGTGATGAGCACCAAAATTCGTTCTACAATTAATTAAGTTGCTAATTTCTAAATCAAGTGGTTTAGGGACTCTTCAAGAGTGATGAGCACCCAAACTTATCAGATTGAGATCATCTTACACTACTACATAAAAGAATATTACTTTCCTAAAGGACATCCTTATTATAAAAAGGGAAGTAAAAACTGAAGACGGTGACATTCTCGTAATTATCTGCTTAAACTTGAGACTTAGACATCCTAAAACTATTTTTGAGACGTCTAAAATTACTTTAGACGTCCTAAAGGAGAATTTTTTGACGTACACGCCAAAAATTACACTAAACCCATGACAACTCGTGACTCAGACCTTTTTTTTTTTTTTTTTTTTTTTTTTCCTGAAACATCCTCATTTTTCATCTTCATCTGAGCCTTCACTTTCTCAGATTCATTTCATCTCCCTCGACTCCGTATCGCCTTAGCTTCGCGCCCTAGCTCTAGTACTAACCAGTAGTGACGGTGGCGCCAAGCCCTAACCCCACGGCGTTGAACGCAACGATGAGCACTAACCCAGCGACAGTGGCGACAAACGCAGATCTAGAGGCAATGAACGCAAATCTGAAGGGTTTTTACTCGCGCCCCTCGCCTGTCAAGCCGCTCTCCCGCTCTTGTCGCACTTGCTAATGCTGACGTTAGTTCCCCTAAAATCTCCTTCATATTTACCACCATTATCATATTTCCTGCTTAGTTTCTCTTCAAATTTAAGAATCTAAACTTCTGCCTGTGGAATTTGAATTTCTCTTCTTTCACCCCGGTTCGTTCCCTTTCTTGCTCTCTCTTAATTTCTGTGTACGTTGTTCATTTTTGTAAATTTATGAGTAAAATTTCAGGACTGAATTTGATTGAGGAAAATCATTGTAGTATTATGTTTCTTAGGGTTTTCGTAGAAATTTTCAGAGATTCAATTTGCCGTTGTTGCTTTTGTCTATATAAGATTACAGATGATGAGACGAGTTATTTGGTAGTCAATGCGACTTCTTTATTGTTGACACTAGTATTTTGCGATGTGCTGCTTAATAGAGAATTTGAACGATGATGGTTTTGTGTAAGTATGCAACCTTGCACTCCTGGCCTTTAATAGTAGCAGCAAAAAAATTAATGATTTAACCTGCCCTTGTCGAGTTTAGGTTGTTTGGAGTAATATAGTGTGGTATTGTTACAACCGCCAATATCTTCTCCTAGCGAACATTATTGATAGATTGTTTTTATTACATAAACATGGTGCATTACCTCTCTAATATTTTCTCTTTGATGAACTCATTGAACTGTCATTTTTTGGTGGATTAGTGTATATGTGGCTCTACTTTCTTTGTCTCTGGGCATTCATTTAAGTTTTTGACGTGGTCAGGACACCTCTGCTATATGGTTGCTTTTGCTGGTAGAAGATATGCGGCAAGGTCTCCCTATGGTGCTTGAGTTTTAGTTATATTATATATGATATTTTGCCTAGTCTTCTTTGTTACCTTCAATTCTGTCATCTGAACAGATTGAGTGACAATGATGGTTGAAACACCATTCTTCTAATGGTATGTTTTCGCTGCAATGGCCTTTATTCCATTTAACATTGTGAATAATATGTATGATTTGGACAACTCTTTACCTTCCACTTTGCTAAGTTGTAAAACACCTTACATCTTTCTAGTGGAATCAGAAACCAAGATTCATCTAACAGAAATATGAGGATCTAGCAGAAAATCTTTAGGGTAACAGTGTTTATATGGATTCAAAGATTTGTTGCTATATAATGATATTCCCTACTTTTTGATGTTATATCTCGTCCTAATTAAAGGTTTATGATAGTAAATAGAAGTTTGCTTGGAGACCAACAAGACAAAAAGTGTCATGAAATGTCAAAAGTAGTCTATTGTGGTGCTTTGCTCGAGAACTGTGTTGAATGGCCAAGTTAAATAGAATTGTTCTCGTGACAATTGCATTATGGAAAATAATGAATGAGGCTGGCCACTAAATGCTAAACATATAGGTATGATTTGGGATCTCTGCTTTAAAGTGCTTCTAGATTTGACAAGCGTGACGTTCAAATCCAGGACGTTGTCTTTTTTCATCTTGGTATATATTGTCCTATACTACTTTTTTAAGTAGTGTATGCTCTACTTTTATTAGTTGATCATTTCTATCTTCTTGAGAAAGATTACAAGTCAACCCATCTTGGTAAGGAGATAACGAAAGTTCTTTTCAATATATATATATTTTTTTTCCATATAATTTTCTTAAGACCATAGTCCTTGTTGAGAAGCAACTGAAATTTGGCTTTGCAGGTCCTTAAGTTTAATAAGGACAAGCTGCAAGACTTATATTGGAAGAGAGATGGTTGTGCTAAATGCTCAAGAAACTCAAACTATGTTTGTTTCAACAATCAAAACTGTGCACTGAAGAGCACCAGCTCCAGTCAAAACATAGTTGTGAGCTATGATGCACGGACACGGCAAATTTTGGGATTGGAACGAGTCGGACACGCGAATCAGCGGACACGCGAATTGAACCAGAATACGCGAATTGTAGTGGTCAAAATTTCAAATGGCAATTTTGTAATTGTATCAAAAGTTGAAGGTGTGTTTTGTAGCTCCAAATTTTGGCCCTAGCTAATTGACGGTCGAGCACCATCTTTCCCAAATTCATCTCTCAAGTTCAACTTGGTGATCGACGACACTCCTCTCAAATCGAACCACCTCGGCTCTCCTCCCATTTCCCAAATCAACGACGGCGACGCTGTGATTTTCCATCTCTCCCAAATCGTGCGTGAGTGTTTTCTGCCGTTCTCCCAAATCGAAGCACCTTGAATCGACGGCGACGCCATCTAAGACACTTAAAGACAGTGAGTGTTTCTTCTTCCTCAGTCTTTGCGCGCGATATATGTGACTGTATGAGTATGACTGTGTCTCACTGTCTGTGCTCTTACTGTTCTTCGCTTCTCTCTCCTCGGTAGTTCCTCTCCTCTGATTGAGAGTTGAAAGGGATGATTAAAGGCTAAAGCTTCAGGCCTTCAGCTCATTGACCGACTGTGATTGTGATTGTTTTTAATATCTCGTGAATGTGTGATTTGTGTCTCGCGAAATCTATTTGTGATTGTTAAAGTGAAATACATGACGCTCTTATATTAAAAATATTATTTAATACTAAGAAGTGTCGGAACGTGTCGAAATATTAGTATTTTTAAACTAACGTGTCGATGTCACGTGTCGGTAACGTGTCGAAAACGCCGTGTCAGTGTCGGTGCAACATAGGTTGTGAGAACTGAAAACCATGGTTTGTAAATTAAGTATGTCTTAATTTTGCATAATAGATTATGTATGAATTTGTTGCTCATTGTTCCTTGCCTCCAAGATGGATCCAGGACGATTGACAAATAGGCATTATATTCTTTCCCTTCTATTATAAGTTATGGTGGAAAATCATGATTTCAAGATATAGAGAGAAGGTTTTTGCAATCATCAGGGTCAAGGTGTATGCTGCTAGATTGTATCTAAATCAATCTATCACAAGTCAACTGAATGCTTGGCAAGGGCAACCAGCAGATGTAATTCAAGGGAATTCTCCCTTGTTCAAAACTATTTTATCAATGTAGTGACTTTATTAATTGTCTTCCATGTAATTCGACGATTTTGATTAGTTTTGTTTCTTGTCTAAGTTTCCTTGGGGAACCTTTCTTCATCGTTGTTCTTCTTCACCGTCTATTATCGTTATTAGCCATACTAGAGATGTGAGTGATTTTTTTTAAAAAAAAAAATTAGGTACTTACGGTGTCCCAAATTTAAATGTGGGATGCCATAAGTAACACTTATGACTTCCCTTTTTTTGGGATGTCGTAAGTCTGATTTATTGCGTCTCCCTAAAAAAGGATGTAGAATGTGTAAAAAAATAGACTTTAAAGACCTTTTTTGTAGTAGTGTTAATCTAATATAGACAATCAATATTTAAAATGTTTAACTGATGATGTTTAAATAAAAAATCATTTGAAAAAAAAAAAAAAAAATAGTTAGAAGATTTTCTTTATTTTAGATTTTTTATCTATTAAAATAAGAATTATAACAAATGAAAATAAAAAATAAATCTAAATGATCTATATCCAATGATAAGCACCCAAAGTCATTCTAAACTTTTATCCAGCATGGTCTGTTGAAATTACAGTTACTACTTTGCTCATCTTGCCTTGCTTTTATGTTTTTAGAGCTTTTGTTTAAGGTTGTCAATGTAACATCCAAGATTTTAATTCCAAGACTTCTAGTTAATAAAGCTTTGATTAGTGAGAAATTTGAGGTATTAAGTAGTTGAATTTAGAAGTTCAAGATTTATAAATGCTAGGATTAATGGTCCAAGGACATATCTTTAGAACATTTTTAGAAGTTTTGGAAATTGAGAGTAGGATCAAATGATAATATTTTTAAGTCCTTTTTGCATTGGAAACTAGACATCTCAAACTTTCTAAAAAGCTCTAGTTTGTAATTTCTAGAGATGTGTGAATTTAGTTATAAATTTTCAAAGTCAGCTATTTTATTGGTGTGACATTCATCATGAGTTCCCCATAGAACACCAAGGTGAACAACACAACAAAATTATTATAATTAATTAATTAATATTTATTTTTTATATAATCTAATCTAAATCTAATAATCTAGGGATAAGGGTCTTAAATGTCATGGAAGTTTTCACTTAGGAGCACTGGTAAGACGGAATTTTTTTGGGACCAAAAATGCCACGGAAGTTTTCGCTGATGAGCAATTTTGCCCCGGAAGTTTTCACTAAGGAGTAATTTTGCCCTTCTATCCCCAAATATTAAATTTGACTATTAAATCAGTCAAAGACCACACATGTTATGCCTTGAAAAGATCAAACTTGGAGTCGAGAAGGAGATCATTAAGATGTTGAGCTCAAGGCGCGAGAATTTGTGAAGTCGAACGGTCAAAGGAACCGAAAGGTCGTCGCAAAACCCGGAGGAAGCATCACTTATGATCTAAGAAAATGATCAATCTATACAAACGTAAATATTATCACTATTGATTTATTTTACTGAACCAATTTTTGAAACAATTCATTTCTCGTTTTGCGTTTCATTTGCATTTTTTGACAGACCTTTCAGTCCCTTTGACCAGTTCGGCTTCACAAATTTCCGTCGCCTTGATTTTAACATCTGAAGGATCTCCTTTTTCGACTCCAAGTTCGACCTTTTAAGGTATGACATGTGTGGTCTTTGATCGATTTAATAGTCAAATTTAATATTTGGGGACGAAAAGGAAAAATTGCTACATTTTGTAAACTTTTGAGGCAAAATTGCTCCTTAGTGTAAACTTCTGGGGCAAAATTGCTCCTCAGCGAAAACTTGGGGGGCAAAATTGCTTCTCAACGAAAACTTCGTGGCAAAAATGATACTTCCAGGGCAAAATTGCTACGTCTTGTGAACTTCCGTGGCATTTTTGGTTCCAAAAAAAACTTCCGTCTTACCAGTGCTCATGAGCGAAAACTTCCATGGCATTTAAGACCATTATCCCAATAATCTAATATTCAATAATCTAATGTCCTCTATTTTTTTGTGCCATTCATTGTGGATTTGCCACAGCAAACGCCACAAAATGCTAATAAATATCAACATATTCATACTCGAAAAATTAGAGGTTCGGGGAAGGAGAAGCCATTTTGCTCTATGAGGGTTTGTTGGATTCAACGTTTGGTAGTATTTTTATGCTTCCAAATATCAAAATAAGTGTTACTAACTTGATTGCTCTCATTTGTCCTTTGATTTTGTTATTTTTGAAATTTGAGAACTTAAAATTCTTGAGGATTTCAAAATGGGTGATGATTTACTTAACATGTTGGGTTTAAATAAGTTATATGGACTATATTAAGTGTTTAACCATTCTAGTTTTGTTGGGTTTTAAAATATATGTGATTTGGAATTAGGGTTTGCAGTTAGAGATGAGATTGTGATGGATTTTGACATTGCAATGGTTTAAGATATTTGAGTTAAGGAAATAAATATTATGAACTTGGATTAAGGATTTCACTGAACTAACAAGGAATTACTGAGTTGGTCAAGCTTGTGAAGTGGGAAATTGATGAGTTGAGGCATTGGGGAGCTTAGCTATTAGTTGTTGTTTTCTTTTGTTTGATTTTATCTTCATTAATAATGTAGATTGACCTTGTGCCCAATGGCTCATTTATGCCTCTGCTCCTCAAGTGGCGAGGTTAACTTTGGAAAGGAGGTAACGAGGGTTAACTTATTTTATAAACATGTTTTGGATTGTAAAGTGTTTAGTAAAATCTTACTTTTTTCTATATGAAAATGTGATTTGAGATGAATGTGCGTTTAATCCTCCTCTTGAGGATGGATCTTGTGGCTTGAGTTCTATATTTTTAATTAGGGAGTTGTTTGTTTGATTTTTTTTCTCATTTATGTCTTTAATGATTTCCTAGAGTATTTAGGTTTTGAAACTTCATTATATTGAGACTTTGAAGCTTGAGTAGAATTTTATTATGATCAAAATCTTTTGTTATTCAATTTATATTTTATAATTTTCAGTTCTTTATATATTTATATTTATCCCTCTCATGATAGATTTATGTTCTTTGTTTAGTGTATGAATATCGTCACATGAATGGGTTATGTTAATGAATTTTCGAGTAGAAATTTCTTTAGAGGGCAAATTATATAACTGAATTGAATAACATGCTAAGAAAAGCTTTAGTAATTATTTAAGGAATAATCATAATTTTTAGTAGATTTATAATTAGGAATTAAATAATTAGACCTAGCTTAGCGAGTAGTTAGGGTTTTATAATTTCATCTTAAGTATATGCAACTCCATATCTATTGTTGAACGATGACAACCCCAGATCTATTCTTAAGGAAATTCGCAACCTTTTTGTTTCTTTTGTGTGTGCCACATCTATGTCTTAGTTTCATTTTTATTATTAAAAAAAAAAAACCAAACAGTATCATCCTTTATTTCTTTTCTTGAATCTTTTACAATTAATTTATTTAGAAATTAAATAATATGACTCTGAGTAAGAGAATATGACTTAGGTTGTACAGTCACGTTGCTTAATTTAGTTATTAATTTCAATGTTAATGATAAGTCTCAATTCTGCCATCTATTTCCACTACTTTTTGATTGATATGTGGAAATAAGGATTAAAAGAGCTTAAATGATGTGTTTTAGAATTTATCATGTGTGTTGACAAAAAAAGGAAGTGAATTGTTGTTATTTCTTGGCTTAGTGTTATTGTCAATTTGATGTTGTAGCACCAGAAATAAATAATGAAAATATGAAGTATTGTATTTATGTTATGGACTAATCATTTGCTGAGAAAATACATAAAAGTATTGCAGGAATTGGGCCAAAGGTTGAATGGCCTTGTAGGTTCAAGATGGATGCAAAAAGGGCCACGTGCTTGAAGAAGAAGTCAAGAAAGGACAGTCGAATTAAAAAGCAAGAAGCTACAATATTCCTGTTGGGCCAAATAGAAAATGACAAGCCTAACCCACTAAAGAAAAGCTAGATAGCTAGGCACAATTACCCCTAACTTTAAAAAGGAAAGGATCTCGACCCTAAAAAGACACGCTAGGATGCTCAACATAGACGAGAATCTCGTACCTTGGACCATAATAGAATGTGTGGCAGTTGAGAGTTGTTGAGACAAAGAGCTGCTAAGAAAGAAAGAACAAGTGTAACAAAAGGTCTTTGAGATGAAGAAAATGACCACTGCACCATGTTGCAGAATTAAAATGGTGGTGTAGAAGGGCACAGAACGCTTCTGCAGTGTTATTGAGTTGGTAGAAAGATGTCACCCAGCTATGTTGTAAGGTATGAGACAATTGGTTAAGTAAAGTGTGCCAGTATAATTGTACACATGGAATTTCCAAGGCACATAGGTGTATCCTACGTTTTTGGGGTCCAGTATAGTAGTTGATGAGTACTATTTATGCCATGTTTTCTCTATACTGTGTGACTATTTTGTGAGTTGAATATGAGCCTAAAAGCATGTTATCTGAGCAAATGTGTCATAATTCAGGCATTAGGGAAATATAGATACATCTCATAAGTCACGACGAATGCATAAATATCCTATACATGTGCATAAGAAGAAGGCAAGTTTAAGGGTTTATTATGAACGCACATAGCACTACCGATACAATGCTATAGCATAGGGTCAGCCATATTAAGCTGCAATACAATGCAACTCATATGCTATAGTAGAGTAAAGGAAGCAATGTTGTGCGCCATATATTCTAACTTTTCCTCAAGGCTTTTTCAGGAATTAAGTGCAGGTTGATGGACGAACGTTAGTTCATGATTATATTGTCAACGGATTGGAATAGAAGATGTGGAGGATCCAAGATTTAGATTTGGAGAATCCCATAGAATCAGCGGAAGCAATCTACCGATTTGGAAAGTTAGATCAGTTGGACGTGACAAATTTGGAAAGGCCCATGCTCACTGAACTTACACCACAAGTAAACCTAACTATAAAAGGAAAGGATAGCTAACCCTAAAAGTAGTTGAGTCATGGAGAGCCAAAGAACATTTCTATTCGGCCAGGCTTGAAAGAAGAGAGAGAAAAGCACTAAGCACGAGAACTCCAGGAGAACCCAATTCCTTTCTTGCAGTGAGACGGAGACAAGAAGACGTGGAGTTGTCAAGTGACGAGCCTTTCCTATGCCGTCGAAACCTCCGCCAAGCTTTCTGTTTTTCTTTTATTAATTTTAGTTAATCTTTTGTCATGGGCTATTCTGTTGTGGTCTGTTTAGTGATTCTCTCATCAGTTATGAACTAAACCTCCTGTGGCTGAGCAAGGATGAATTCTTAAGTGTAGAATGAACCCAATTGCTAGTACTAAATTTTATAAATTCAGTTTGTTTATCAGTATTCTTAATTTCTGTGGGTTAGCAAAATCTGAGGGCTAGATCAGTGGCCTTGGCTTACTGGAAAGGAGTCGAGGTTAGACATCTGATAAGCAGTGTTTGCTGGGCAAGCTGGTGCAAGGCTCGACCTATCATTGTAGGCTTCAGGCATGGGTCTACCGCTCATAACCTTAACACCTTAATTTGAAAAGATAATCTCAACTAGAAAATCGCTATAGGCATATGGGAGAAGTATAGCTTAGGTTGTATGTATAGGACGCAGAAGCTTCTGTATAACGTAATGGTGGGTTAACTGGATAACATTGTGAAAGGCAGCTATGCTGTAGCATTGCGGAAGCTGTGTAGCATAATTGCTATAGAAATGTGTTAAGGCAACTGGGAGATTAATGCCCTTAGGATGAAATCTGACGCTCAGCTTATCTTTTACTGATATCTTCTTACGACTACGATCCTTGTTATTTTCTGTCTTATTAGTTATAATCACAAAAATCCCAACTCAATCATATTTATTTTACTTTCTTTACACAACTGTTCGCGTCAATCTATGTCATCATCGATATCTCAGTCTCTGTGGCACGATACTCTACTCACTCTTTATTACTTGTTCGACTAGTTCACTTGCCAATAAGGAAATCGACCAACAATAGTACATATGGCATTTCCAAGGCACATAAGTGTACCTTGCGTTTTTGGGGAAAAGACGATGGTATGTAGTGCCAAGTAGGGCCTACATATAGAGTCTAACATAGTGTCATTTGGTGGGTCAGAGTTCTGAGTGAGCATTGATAAAGTAGCTTTAATAAAGTAGTCATGATGACTAATGAAAACACAACTTTTACATTGGCGCAATAGGAACATGACACATGTAGTCTCATCATGACACATTTTTGCGTTGGTGCAATAGGAATACGACACGTGTCTTCTCGTCATAACAAAGTGCAAAGATACTTTTGTGTTGGCAGCATGAGGACACGCCACGTAATGTTTGAGTCCTAGGGATCTACCGATCTCTAAACCGGTCACAGACTTGACTTTTACAACACCAGACCCGAGGGTCAAAGGAGGTTCCACCTCATCCCTTCTTTTCTTAAGATTGCATCACCTTATCTTTCTCCCTCTAGCTTATTTGGCAAGCCTCTCTCTCACCAGTTGAACAAGGACACATGGCACGCTTTGGACCACACATGTGTCATGGATATTTTTATGTTTCAATTCCCTTTTTGTCCTTTGGCCAAGTTGGAGAAAAAGGAGAGGGAGGTCAAACATGTAGAAAGGGAGAGAAGGAGAGGAATGAGTAAAGAACCAGAGTCAATTTCGCCTTCGATTCGGCGTTTCTACCTCCCAAGACCTTCTCTAACGTTGTTCTTCTCAGTGAGAAAAACATTTCTATGATTTCTAATTCTTGATCTAAGGGTTTTGGTGCTATGTCTACATGGTGGAGGTGTTGGCAGAATTCTGAACCGATAGTAGAATCGTGATAAGCTTAGCACATGCTTCGCTTTTAACCAATTGGTTTGAGGTTTTTATTGAGTTGTTGTGATTGCCCTGATTTTGGTTAGGAACTATTTGGAAATGAATGAGTATGATTTTGTTAGTTTTTATGCTTCCAAAGAGTTTGTAATGAAAAATTGTGTGGGATAAAAGTGAGAAACCGATCCTGGAAGCATCAGTAGAGAAACTGAATTTTTGGCCAAAAACCGTAAAGTTTCGACCAGTTCTGTTTCTCTATGATAGAGAATGATTTTGATTTTAAGATTATAAATGATTTCCTTGGGAAAAATTGTGTGGGAATATGTTGTGATTATGGTTTTAGAATGGTTGGATTGAAAACCCAAAGGTTGAAGTTATAGCAGTAGTACTGCTAGATTCAATTCCTGGAGGCAGTTTGAGTGTGTCATGTATTTGACCAACCTAATGATGTCCAATGACCCTAAAACATTTTAGGATTGTAGTAGACTTCCTACAATTTAATTTGATATATAATATGTGTCGTTTGGGTAAGTATACTGTAAGATATAAATTGTTAAATTATGGCACTAAAGCTGGAACACAATCTAGGACAGTTTGGTTGTTTGAGGATTTTTGAAATGTTGTGCATCTAGTAGGCTAGGGACATTACTTTTCCCTGAATCTAGACTTGACAAGGGTTGTTTAGCCTTTGGAACTACCTCAATTGGAGTTTTGTAGATTTATTTATGATTTTCTAAAGATGAGTTAAAAATCTGGCAGTATAAGCTCTTTGCATGAAAGTGAGAAATGTAAGGGCAACAGATAGTGAGGATAACCAACCCTAATATTTTGTGATATGAAGGGTTTGGATAAATTATAGCCTACTGTCTGTGAATGTATGTTTGTAGGAGCTGACAAATGCCTGAGACGACAAAAGGATTGGGAGCCAATTTGATAACTAGTAAAGCATCCAAGTAGTAACTCTAATATCACACACTTTGTATGAATGTTTATGCTGTTTGAACCATATTTATAAAGGTCCCATATCGTATAGGACTGGCACTACTCGTGGTTCGATTGAGCGGAAAGCTGACCATGGACATCCTTCTCAGTGGTTAAATTAGGTGTAGGGCCTAATGGACCAGTAATCCATAAGTAGCGAACCTAGTTGCATTCAGACAACTTGGGCATTTCCAATACAAGAACCCTGGCAGATCCAGGGGACTCTCGGTGTGAACCTAGTTGCATTCAGACGACTTCAGAATTTCTGATGTGAGAACCCTGGCAATTCCAGGGAACTCTTGGTGGTTCCCAGTTGATTAGTCCTTGGATCGGTAGTCCTTAGACCAATACCCAACAATATGGTCATAAGTCATGTTGAAAGCCCAGCTCACTGGATGTACGACGCAAATGACCTAATTATAAAAGGAAAAGACGGCTAAACCTAAAAAAGGAGACAGTTGGCAGTTAGTGATAGAATGACGTGAGTCAAGACAAGAAATCAAGATTCATTGAGGGAGCTACAAAAAGATCAATCTGTATTAGAAGTTAGGCGGAGTTGTAGAAGACGTAGAGGAGTTATGTAATAGGACGTCCCCTACGTCGTCGAACACTCTAGAGACCTTCTTTATTTTACTTTTCTTTCTTATTTTCCATAGGTCATTTTTCTGTAATTTCAATTGTGTTTCCCTCATCAGTCATGAACTAAATTCCATTGGCTGAGCGAGGATGAATTTTTAAGTTGTAGTATGAACCCAGTTTGCTAGTTTTTAATTTAATAAATTTAGTTTTCTTAACTGTGATATATCGTCTTGTCTGTTAGTTGGTCGCTAATAGGCGAGATCAGTGGACTTAGCTTACTAGAAGGGAGTTAAGGTTAGACCTCAATTAAGTAGTGTGTGCTAGGTGAGGTTGTGCAGGGCTTGATCTAAATTGTAAGCTACAGGAGTGAGTTTACCTCACATAGCCAATACACCTAGGTTAAATTGACGTCCTAAGCTTGAAAATTGTCATAGGAATATGGGAGAAATAGAGTAAGGGATATACTTACAGGATGCGGACGCTTCTGTATAAATTAGTGGTGGGTTAATTGAATAACATTGCTATAGGCATTTTGCTGTAGCATTGCGAAAGCTGTACAGTAGATTTATATAGCAGTGCGATAAATGCAAGCTGGGGGACTAATGCAACTTAAGATGAAATCTGAGCTCTGCCTATTTTAACTCTGATTTTCTCAACCAAAATCTCAACCATTGTTTATTTTTGTTGTTAGTAATAATAGTCAAAACAACCATCACAATCATTACCACTTGCAACTTTTAATCTATTACTGGCTACATATTCAGTGTTACAGTTTCTGTAGGACAATACTCTACTTACTTTTTATTACTTGTTCGACTGGTTCACTTGCCACAACAGAATTTTGACCAACAGTAACACAACGCATAACAATTCATCACTTATAATGCTATAACATTGTGGTAGCATTGTAGTGCTAGTTCAGAGCAAAGATCTACAATGTTGTAGCATTATATCAGCTTTGTTATGCGATTTTAAAATGCGTTGAAATGCAACTTTTTCTTCTGCTTATATGTAGGATAGTCTTTGAAATGCAATAACTTACTTCATCTATCCCCTATTTCCATCTGTGCACAATTTCTAACATATTTCATCAGATCAAACACATTCAAGCTTAGTTTTACCATGCAAAACAGTCATAAGACATAGGAAATATATGGCAGAAATATGACTTATCAGCACCTCAATCTCCTCAACACTCATCCTCTCTTGACCATACATTCACACCCATTGATCCTCTCATTGTTATTATTCCCTACACACCATATCATTTTTCCTATGAGGAAGAACCCATTCCACCTCTTGCACTTCTTAATGTTGCCTCATTTACCTCATCAACCTTCCCCTTACCTACTCCCTTTTGTAACACCCCATTTTTAAAAGCGGAAAACATTTTTTTTTTCAATCAGAGTAGAGCATCGGAGCAAAGAGTTGAGTATCGATAAGTAACAAAATAGTATCTGTGGTGTATCCAGATGGTTATTATAGTTGTACATTGATTCCATAATTCAAAAGTATAACTATGAAATGTTATAAGTACAACTTCAAAATATATCTCCGGTCGAGCTCCTTAGGCGGGCTGCTTGCCCTTGTCAATTGCTCTTGGTCCTTCTGACCCTGAAGCTATATTAAGAGCTGAGGTCCAATTCCCATTGGACCTCAAGTAACGGTTAACCTCATGCTTATGTAAACAATATATGACAGACAAACATTCAAGACATTACAAAGAAGTAATCAATACATAAGCACACAGCAGATGCAAGATTAATAACACAACAAGAGTACAAGACACAAAGCACATGTAAAGTCAATCCACGTTTGCACAAAGCGGTGCCACGATAGCTCGTCGTGTTCTCAGCGCTAGGAAACCCATCACACGGTATTATCAAGTCTATAACACGTTCATAGCTGAATGTGTAAGACAGAGTCTTAACTATGGTACATGTTCCAAGACCGAGTCCTGTCCATGACCCTATGAAATCATCTATTACATACAAATATACAATAAGCATCAGAGTTAATGTTACAATACGCGTCCGTACCTTAACCTTGTTCGGTCGACGATATGTCGTGCTGGTACGTCTACTTGGATAGCCTATAGCAGCATTTCTTGCATTAATATCTTATAAATAATATCTTAAGAGATATTTTAACCACAAATGACCTTTTTACCCCAGGTGGATTTATTATCCTAATTAAATCCCTTAATTTCGTAAAAACGTTATTTCAGCATTTCTGGTAGATTTTTCGCCTAACTTTGATAAATCATAATTAATTCTACAAAAATCGAAATGAGGATCCGTAAAATTCCCCGGACTCCTTAGGATGTATATTTGTGATTAAAAATACTTAATTTCACTCAGAATTGGTGAATCATTCCCAGTTTAATATTCTTTAACCTCTGCCCAAGAATTTTCCAGAAAAACGTAGCCAAACTTTGGGAATTTTTATCTCTCTGCACAAAATTCATTTTAGTATGTTCTTGGCATATTTGAAAATCCCTATATGTCTACTTTAACCATGAAAAATTTCAGAATTAATTAACTTCATCTTCAACATAAAATTATGGCGTTTCTGCCATTGATTTCAGAAACTTCTAACCGATGAATTTTCGCGGAGCTTCGCTACTTTGCTTTTCAACTCCCAAAAATTTTGCTATACCACATGGCTCATCTAAATTTCGAAATATCACTATTTTTAACTATAAAAACATGATATTAAAATTACTCTAGTATATTTAAAATCAAAACTACTTCTAACTATGAATTTAAGAACTAAAACTTAAAGAACTTAAAAGCTAGAGCTAGAGAACTTACCAAGAACTTTGCTCCTCCTTCTTCAAGCCTCCTCACTCTCACTTTCACTCTCTATATCAGATTTACTAAGCTTGCTTTGGTGTGAAATTTGTGAAGAGGTTGGTGCTCTATTTATAGGAAAAAGCTATGGCAATCTTGTAATTCTCTAACTTACACATCTCACATTTTTGGCCATGGGTTTAAATCTGAATTCTCCTTCCGGTGAGCCAAAAAATGTGGCCTGTGACGAGATTTGTCGTAATCTCCCAAAATAACCAGATTAGAAAAAGATTTGCAAAGTATAATGTAACTGGGTCATTTCCCAACGAATTCGTAGTCGGTTCAATTCACACAGGAATAAAACAGTGACAGTAAATCGGGGGTTTTTTTGATTTAGAATAATATTAAAGACGAAGTAACAGAGACAAAACGAAATAACACGAATTGAACAGAAAAAAGAGGATTAAAGGATCAACCCACGATTTCGGATTCACCCACTACCCTTCCGAACGAAACCGATTTATAACCGAACTCGTAATCGACTCTAGACAAACCGAAATCTCTCGCATTTGTCTAGAAATTCCCTCAATCGAACAATCGTTCAGAATTTGTTCGAATCAGTGGCACACCTCGTACGATCGCACGAAATACTTTAACCCGGATCCGAACTTCGTCCTTGGGAAATATCGATTTGGGTTTTTAATCAAAAACCCAATCCGAACCAAAAATCAAATATGATTAAGGGATACGAAACGAGTTAGACGGTTACCGATTAGGCACCAATCCTCTGGATAGTGGATGCAACCCTCATCGTGGATCAATCTCAGAAATTTAGCCGAACATAATTAAGAAAGACGAAAAAAAGATGATGAAGAACACGAAGAACATTGCGAGAATTTGAAAACTACTATTTTGATCTTCGAATTCTAAAAACGTGAATGAGAATGTGTTTGTGGCTGCTGCCTCACTTAACCTAAAATAACAAAACGAAATGGGGCTCCAATCCACAATTCGGGCCCGAACGAAAATAAAATAAAATGGGCTTTAATTATAAAATTCGAGCCCAAAAATACATATGACTTCGGCTTCAAAATCGTCCGCCCTTTTGTCTGAATTTGATCTTCATGTCTTCATAACAATTGTAGCTCTCTGAATCATCTAAAATATGAGACAAAAATGAGGCAAATCCGATGTCTGGTTCAAGAGTTATGGTAAAAATAGTGAAGCAATGTAAAACTGGAATTTATTATTAAATAATGGCTAAAATATAATAAAAGGCCCAAAGCCCAAATAAGTATAAAAGCCATTTTTTTATTAGCTAAAGAGTCCTAAATTATTAATCAAAAGACAAAAAGTAGTGTATGAAATATTCAATTATCACCTACCTCCCCCCCATTCTTCCTCCTTTATTTTTGCCAGACGCTCCTCGGGTTATAGTTGGTTGGCAAATCTGCACCTTCACCCTTTTATTTTTAGTCTTTGTTGTTTCAAATTGTTGATTTTGCTCCCTGTAGTTTTCTAAGGACTTAGTATGAGTTTTAATATAGAGACCAAATCCAAAACTCGTTATAAACTAAGGGACTAATCATTAAACTTAGAAGACCAAACTATTTTGAACCTATAAAGATCAAAACCAATGATTTAAAACTATAGGATTTAAAATAAGATTTGATTAAACTATAAGCACGACCAATAATATTAAAACAAAACTAAAAACTCAAAAATTGAGCGCAACAAGTAGATATTAGAGAGATCAACACAACTATTTAACTGATTCGCTCTAATTGCATGACTACATATTTGATGATATCTGATAACTAATCCTTGGTTAACTTCAAAAGTGTCAAGTGAGGCAGAGGTTGAGCAAGACCTATTTGATTATTATTATTTTGATTTTCAAATAAATATAAGCTAATATAATATGGCTGTTATTTAAAACAACCATCAAATAAATTTTTTTCCCCAAAAATTGATAACTATTTGATGGGTTGTCAAAATCAACCGTCAAATATATGAAGTTTATATTTAACAACTCAAATGGCAAACGCATTAGCGCACACATGCAGAGTTAAGGGTTCAAATCATTCATTTGTCACAAAATGGAACAAATTGTGATGTCGATGAGGCGCTACCATGGACGTGAGGTGGCAAGACATGTGGTGCTGACTTGGCGGTGATGGGCCTGCCAGCAGTGATGGACATATGACAGCGGCTAGAGTTGCCATGAGGTAGTTTTTTTTTTTTTTTTTTTTTTTTTTTGGAAAATCCTTTTCAGGGCCCTTTTTAATAAAAAAAAATCTCCAGAAAAGGCCCCAAGATTATGAAAATCCCAGAAAATGCCCTTTAGAATTTACGGAGTTGTTAACCGGGTTGATATAGTTGTTAGTGGGAATCGATATAGTTATTAAGCGAGTGATTTAGTTGTTAAAAAAATTGTTGTTAACAACTAAATCAAATTGGCTTAACAACTATGTCGGCCCCGTGGCGTTAACAACTCATGTTCGCGTTTTTTCTCGGAATTTTAGAATCTTGGGGCATTTTTCAGGATTTTTGAATCTTGGGGCCTTTTTTGGTAATATGGGCCCGAAAAGGAATTTCCTTTTTTTCTTCTTTTCTTTGGGGGTGTTCTACGTGGATTTTTTATTTTAAAAAAAATACTATCTTTGATCCTTATTATAGGAATATTTTTGTAGTATAATTTACATTATAAAAGTGTTTTTGAAAGAGTAATAAATTACTGATACAAAATTCTGACAGTAAATTAGTGAAGGAATTTTCTGTGGGTAACTTGTCACTCAATTGAAATTCTGGCAGTACCATATCTGTCCCTAATCTATCACAAATTCCATTGGTCATAAGTTGTTTTTTGGTATTGCTTTGTCATACATGTAACATGTTAGTAATCGATAAGTAACATTTGAACTCGTGCCTTTTCATTAATTTCATCTGTGATATTTCTCTCTGCTCAACGGCCAAACCCTGCATGAACCCTTTTCTTCTCTTCATTTCTACGCCATTTACGTTGATCGCCTTTGTAAGCGCACGTGATCTTCATCCCACCATGCATGCCACCAAACCCTAGCCCTTTTAACCATACAAACCATTCAAAGGCACACACTTTCTTATTCGCTTGTTCATAGAGTGAATGAAGTTATCAAATTAACCAAACCCTTGCATGAACGCTTGTTCATCCTTGTTTGCCGGCCCTGCTTGTATCTCATCGGTATTTACACAACACCGTACCGTTAGTGAATATGAGCTCCTCTTTCATTGGCTGCTTCTTTTCTAAAGGGCTTATAATTTGTGTAATAAAGGACTATGTTCCCCTTCGTTAATAGAGTGAATGAAGTTATCAAATTAACAAAAAAGAAAAAAAAAAGAAAATGAAGAGATGTTCTTTTTGTGGGATAAATGATGTTATTAATAATAAATCGGACTTGTAATCATTTCGGGGCTTTAATGTTATATTAACAGCTACAATTGCATGGATTGGAGTTGGCTTAGTGCAATGATTGACGGTTAAAAAAAAAAAACATTATTTAATGGTAGGACAAAATTGTTAGCGTTTGGACATTTTTAGGGTAATAATACCCAATATTCCTAAGTGAAAACTTTTAGGTAAATTCGTACTTAATCAATTAACCGTCAAACTTAATATAGCTAACGGTTAGGACAATATTGATACCATTAAATAATTTCCACGGTAACATTAAATCATAGAAAACTTCTAAATATGTTACGCTCCTAATTGAAAACTTCTCGAGCCAATCTATGAATTAATCCTTATGAAAAGATAAGTTTAAATGCTTCCTCACCACTATCAAGACACGTTGGCTAATAACAATATTGTTATCTACACGAATTTAGAAATTTATTAGATTCACACGGAGATACCCCAGCTTTCAAAGATAGAGAGAATTAACTATAATAATGTTGCCAAATTCATATGGGACGCAATGATTCATTGATTGTAATTTAATGCAAAACGCCATCAAATTTAGGCCATTTCAGAGCTGGTTAAAAATAGATAAAAATTTTATTTGTTAATTTCATTATATAAATTAACTGAACCCAATTACGAATGTTCACACCGTTTCAGCATTCAATAATCAGTTAAATCTTAAAAACAGTTTTCCACATGAATTTTCTTACAATTTAATCTTCACGAGTCACGACTTATGACTAACTTGATAATATTCACCTCACGACAACAACAAACTTAACCAAATAAACAAATGCATAAAAACAAGAAAACAAGATTTCGCGGGATAAGGAGTGGGAGAGGGAAAACTAAAATACAATAAATTACCATAAAAACAAAGGACACCCAAAAAGGGAAGAGAGGAAAGGAAAATATAAATAGACTGAGACTGTCCTCACTCCTCACTCGGGAGAGACATCAGAGTGTGAAGTTGGCTCCCAAACTCTCTCTCTTCTCTCTCTCTAGCTTCTTGGCGTTTTTCTTACATTGAGGAACGCCATTTTCTCCAACGATACCCACTTAAACACAGAGCTTTTGTACTTTTTCGTTTCCCTCTTGAGGTGATTTCTTTCTGGTTTGATTTTTCTCTGCTACAATGAAGGGAAGCGCGAAGAAGAAGACTGGTTCGGAGGTACCAATTGATGCTTCTAATTGTGTTACTTCTGGTGATGGTGAAGCTGCCATTAATGGGGTTGCTGATTCATTGGCTCCTTCTGCGGAAAAGGACACCAACGATGCCTTCTTGCAGAAAGGGGAAGAAGGAGAAGAGACCCCTTTGCAAGATTCGGAAGGAGAGGATGAAGAAGGATCAGATGAAGAAGATGAAGAAGAAGAAGAGTATGAGAAGAAGGATGGAGATAAAGAGGGTCAGGGTCCAAAGCTTGACGATGACTTCTATGACGTTGAAGCAATACGTCGAAAAAGGATGCGCAAGGTAGAGTGTTGAAAGTTTATTTCTTTTTCTTTCTTTTGTTGTTCTTTCTTCTGTGGTTTCCTTTTCTTTCATTCATCGTGAAATGGGGGTTTTTTTTTTTTTTTCTTGGTTGGTTATGTTATATTGTATTGGAGGTGATTTTGGTATATTCTTTTCTCCTTCTTCCTGACCATGGGCTTTCGTTGTTCTAATTCATGCTCAAATGTTACAAGTACAGGGTCAGCTCCAGTACCTTGTCAAGTGGTGAGTGTTCCTCTTACTTTGTTGTCTTTTTGTTCTCATTGTTTAGCTGGACCTGAAGGGAAGCAATAATTTCTCTTCTTTTCTTTTTTTAACCCTCAAAGGAGCAATTGGCCTGAGTCTGCTAACACTTGGGAGCCCCTGGAAAATCTGAACTCGGTTCCTGATGTCATTGACGCTTTTGAAAAGAGGTAAACCCTTGTTCTTTTTTCCATTTATTTTTCATGATCTTTTTTTGTTTATATACAAAATGAATGAGCTTGAAAGACTCGTCTTTTCTTACAAAAATTATGCAGCATCAAGAATAGGTAACTTATGAGTTGAGTCTCAAAATGGCTGATAAAGTTATAAGCTTTTCCTTTCTGTTGTTGATTTTAATTAGAAATGAGATGGACATAGTGGCCGGACTTGTTAAATATGCTGGTTGACAAATGTTTGTTGTTCTTTTTGGGTCTATGAAGCTTGAAACCAGGGAAGCCTAAGAAGCGCAAGCGCAACCATGTGGTTCAACACACTCAAATCAAGAAGAGGGTAGAACGTTCTGCTACTTCTTACAGTCTCAGGAGTTTTACTCCTCCGGTTGCTGATAAACATGAACAATCTGCTCCTTTCAAAATCATTGATACCAACACTCCTGATATTCCTGCTCGTCCTCATACGGTCTTATTTGCTGATGATGGAGAAAATTGTGGAAATGCCAATCGAACTGTTGAAAATGGTTTTGCAAATGTTTCAAAGAAAAGTGTTGAAAGGAATGAGGAACCTGATTATGACCCAAAGCTTAGCGAGCTTAAAGGGACTACAATCAATGGAAATGATGCGGATAAGGTTGCAGGGCACTCCCAAGAAGCCAAGACTTCAACTGGCAATGGTCAAGTGGGAGGTCAATGTAAGGTGGATTCTGGAGAACCAGGTCAAATTGGCCGTTGCCGAGGAGCAAAGAGGAGAAAATCTGGTTCTGTTAAGAGGTTTAAGACGGACTCTCTGTCAGGAGAGCCTGTTGATACTCAACAGGCCTTGTCAAGTGGTGCAATGGAACATGTGCGCGTAGGCACTCTTGCTCCGGGAGGGAACAATAGTAAGAGCAAGATGAATGATGCTGATACTGATGGCAATATCGTCAAGCTTTTAAGGCCAGTAGGCTATCAAGCTTCTATAGCCGATGGCAATGGGCATAACATTATGGTGACTTTTGTGGCTTTGAGGTTAGTTGTTCAACTGATCACTCCAAATTTATTCAGTTATAACCTCTGATAATCTTTTTAAAGTTTTCCTGGTAATTGCATTGCTGAAATAGAATGTCAGTAGAATTCTTCTCAGATTGTTTGAAACCTTATGAATGGGATGTATGGTTCTATTGGATGTATATTTCCTCTTATCTATAATATACGTTAAGTCATGACCAAAGGAATCCTTTCACTTTGAATAATTATTAGTTATTAGAATTATTAAACTGTATAGCTCATTGATGTTAAGCATGTATTCTGTCTCACATTATTGAAGGTTAAGATCACTTGTATTGTAACCATGGTTACTACTTACTAGAACTGCAAGGTATCTAATCCTGTACGGGTAAAATTCCTCCACTGCTTTGATAATTAGATCAGTAGACTATTTTATACAGTAAAGACATCAATAATCTTGTCAAAATAGAGCATACTGGATGAGTGAGTATCATAGCATACATGAAAGCATTTCCAGTTTTGCTAAATTAAAGGAATTTTATGCAATTATTTATTATAGTTATTAACACACATCAACTGATCAGATCTTTATTTATATAATAGTTTCACAATTTTAATTATATAATGTAAACTACATCAGTATATCAGATATTCAATTTCTTGGATGTTAGTGTGCAATTGGGCACCAAATATTGCTTAAGTCAATACAAAAGGGATGTCCCTTGGATTACAAAGAGGTTTTAATTTCTACATTCTACAGGTAAATGTTATGAGTAAATCAGTAAGGAGTTGGAAGGGAATTAAACAATTAACTGACTGATAATTTGGATTGTTAATTTGTGTCCTCTTTTTTTGGGGTGTGGGGACAGATAGAGTATAAATACTTGTACCTGTGCTTTGTGGATTCTTAGTGGATGTTTGGATTTGCTTATTGTAAGTGATTTGGCTGTAGGAGATGTATTTGACAAACTATCATGTCTTATTGGTTTGTCTAAAGCTGTTTGGTTGGGTAACAAACCGTTTGATTGTTTGAATCAATGGATAAAAATATGAACATCTGTGGTTTGTTTGGAATTGAACAGAGTACCTTTATTGGGTTCCCTGTGGGTTTATGTGGATGTAGATTATTCAACAGATGCTGACACCATCTTTTTGGGACTAAAATAGTATTTTTGTACCTTTTTTTTTTTTTTTGAAAAAGAAAGCATCTTTCAATCAAGAATTTTTCACTCTTGATTTCTCTGGGAAGGAGACAATCAAGCAGTTGAATTCTTTTAACATTTGAAGATATTAAGTTGTAATCAATTTACTTGTTCAATAAAATCACAATCAATTTCTCTGGGAAGGAGACAATCAATTTACGTTTGAAGACACTCATGGATTTGTTGGTCTGTTTGTGATCTTTTTTTGTGGAGACATTTTCAAGGTTTTGGATGTGTAAAATGCTTGGGGAAGAGGCATTTTGGTTCCCTTTTCCTTAAACCTTTCATTGATTTGAAGCCATTTGTTGGTACTCTCCCCAGTTTTGGAATTTGTTGATCCATTTTTATCTCTTACTTTGACTTGGATTTCATTCTCTCTATTCATTATTCTTGTTGGAGATGGCATTTGTACCCATTTATCCTCCTTTCTAAGGAGTGAACTGGATTTTGTTGTATGCTTCTTCACAATCACCTTTTCTGGTTTTTTTGTCCAGAAATGATGGAGCCAAAGTGATGGTGGATAATAAATATCTCAAGTTGAACTATCCAAATATGGTAATTTGTCATCTAGATGCAGACTGTTATGTGGAATCTTGGCTTATTAATGTTGCACAGTTTGAGACTTGCAAAAAAATTGTTTTTCTTTGATTGGCATCAGGTTTGGGTTGTCTCCTTTTCCTCTTTTTAAATTTCTCAGTATCCCATATTCCATCCTTACATTAAAAAATGGATGGTTCAGATTTAACATTTTAAATTATCTCATTTAATATTTTATTTTATTATATAATAATAATTTTATAAAATATTAAATTTGAACCATCCATTTTTTAAATCCAATGGTAGAGATGAGATACTAAGAAGAAAATGAGAAAAAGGAAAAAGAGAGGATATGCTTCCCATTGGCCTCATGCCTACATCTAATGACCTTTTTTTGGTTGTTGCAGCTGATCAATTTCTATGAGCAACACCTGCGGTATACTCCTACGCCTAGCAGCGAATGACGTTGTGTAGTGAGAACTTGTTGCTGTCAGTAGAATCTGTTCTTGTGTACATGTAGCAGAAGATATAGGGTCAAAAATCTTGTTGGTTTATGATTTTAGTGTCTGAACTATCAAAAGTAGCTCTGTTCTGTGTTTTTTCCCCTTAAATGCCTATTTGAGTACATTTTGTGACGTCTATATTTATTCATCACTGTGATAGGAATTTGTCTTCATTTCAGACCCTTCTTGTTGGTTGGTGATTTAATTTAATGTATTAGCTATTAAATTATCTCAGTTCTATGTTTTAAATGCCATGTTGTGGTGCCTATGTATCTATCATGTCTTATAAATTATTTATTTTAATGAATAATTTTATTATGAATACCGTGGTTTGATTTTTTTGTCCTTAATATAAGATTTATTTAACCAATTTGATTAGATTAAGAAAGTTAGATAAATTAGTTAATTATTTAATAAATATGACATTTTCCCCTAATACCTTAATTATCTTCTTTAATATCCTTCATCTCTCCTATTTGAGGGACTAATAAGGGTAATTTGGGGAAAATTGATTATTATGGAAATATATCTTACATTTATTATTAAGATCTACTCTTCAATCAAGTCTTATGTTAATGATCAAAGAGTCTCATTCAAAGCCTCATAAACCAATTCTAACTCTTTATTCTGATGCTTATTATAAGAAACCAACTAATAATTCTCACAAAGCAATGGAACAGTTAAAATCAATAAAGTTGTCTTAAAATTTAAGTAACTTTCAATATTTCTCTTATTAATTCTACTAAACTCAAATATTATATTAATTATTCCCTTATTAATTATGGACATACATGGAAAAGAATTATTAATGCGCTTTGGAAATAAATAAGTGTCTTATAAAAAGAACCAAATATAATTACTAATTGGTGCCTTATAATAAGGAGTAAAGGGAGCATATCTTTGATTGGAGCACTAACTCGAAAATAAATTATCAAATGATGGAAACTCATGACTTGTATCAAGCAATTAAATTAAAACAGTTCAAATAAATTCCTCTAGCCCCAACCCCCACCTTATACGCTTTTGGTACAACAAAGAAACACCTGCAGTAAGGAGCCTCACAAACATATCTCACAATGTACAGAACATACAATACAAAGAAACAACTTTTCCTTACCTTTTTTTTCCTTTAACAATACTTTTCCTTACTTAACTACACAGAACCAGCACGGAACATACAATACAAAAACAACTTTGCCTTTCTTCACTATACAGAACCATTACTTGTCTTTCACTATACAGAACCTTTATGTGTCCGCTTGCTCGCGTGCGTGCCTGCATGAGTTTGATCCCTCTAGGGGTTAGGTGGGCTTTGTGTTGCCGGTGCAGTTTGTTTTCGGAGAAGTGGACCGAGGTGAATTCCTCCTGCAGAAGAACTTTCATCTGGGCTTTCACCCCTTTGTGCTTTCTTGTTCCTCACCCTCTCTGCCCAACCAGCTAGACCCTCTTGTATATGCTCGTTAAATATCGCGGCCTTGTAATGAGTTCCCATCTACAGGGATTTGAAATTATGAATGTTAATGCATCAGAACCTACCAGAAATTCTCAGGTTCATATAATCTATGAATGTAAAGCATTACATGACCGTGTACCGATCCAATGGATACTCATCGAAATTGGTGTTTCAAGTGATGAAAATTTTACTGATACCTTCAAATGGCTGTTACTGTTTGACCTCTCACACTGTCTACTAAAAACACATAAATGTGGATTCTTTGGATAATAAAGTTCACTGATACACTCTAACGATTTTACAGACTCGTTCAACAATAAAGCAGTAACATGTATTTCCTATAAATTTCACCACAATCACAGTGATCCAATGAAAGCTCGTTTAGTTGTTTAAGGTTATAAAGTACAATGATAAGCTCACTTTAACCAATTTATATCGACTACTTGTATTATATAACTGAAACTTAAAGTTTGTAACAATTTCCACGCAACTAATTCTTGCTAGTAACTCAAAACTCACCTGTGTAACAATGGCATAAAGGGGTAGGGTGCTGTAGCTACAAAGTACTTGTATGGATACCCTGCAATCCCAACAGATAAAAGGTAAAAAAGAGGAGGGGAAAACAAATTGAATGAGCTTCGGGTCTCCCTATAAAAACCGAAAAAGAGGTCATAAGGGGAAGAATAGTGTAGCATTTACCCAATAACAAGCCTGGGGACGATGTATCCAACTTGTCCCATTATGCAGGAGTCAAAGCCATAAGTAACCTAAGATGCAGAAGTAGATAGTGCTTAAATGAAGGGAAAATGGAAAAGAGAAGAGAAAACGAAAAAACAAAAACCAAGGGACATAATGATTTATGCTTCAGAAGAATCTGCTTACCAATATCCAAAAGAAGAACGCAATCTCAAAAGCATTTTGGAAAAGGATCAAGTGAATCAAGAAGAGAACAAATTTGGGCTTATGAAACCAAAAGTGATCATCTGATGGTTGGACAACTAAAGCTCCTTCTACGGCTGCATGCTTCTCAGCTACTTCTTGAGCTAATTGAATAATTACATGCTCCAGCTTAGTCCCAACAGCCAGTAGAAGCTTTAAAGAACGGAAAAACCAGCAAGCACGATCAATGAAAAGAAGAAGATGCAATAATGTGGACGACAAGAACATGACTTTTAAACATTGAAACATTCTCTACAACAGAAAGTTTGTTGGAAAAAAGACAGACAATTCTCAGGTGGACTCCTTTTGATGTTAATATAAGAGCTAGATAACTAACTAATTTGTGGATATTAAGAATGTTAGTTAAGTTTGCTTTTTGTAACAAATTAGTGTTATCTTGCCTAGAATACCCTTTCTAATCATGTGCATCATAATTGCTTTAGATGTAAACACCCTTTATATGTGAAATCAATAAGGATACTCTTTGGGGAGAAAATTGTAAATTTAGGGAACAAAGTGAATTGAGTTCTTATATTTTGGGTCAAAGTAAACCCCTTGTCTAGCTCTTATATATAGAACCTGAGGTAGTAGTAAAATTGCATTAGGGGTAAAATTTTGCAGGCAACAGAAGCAAAAGCTCATCTTTCATACTACCATCAACCTTAGAATGACGTGTTTGATAGATATTGGACCTTATCGGGAATGTTATAAAATCCACACTTGCACTCTGGTACAGGATCCTCAAAATAATTGGTTTCATATTCAGCTTTTTAACTTCAGTCTTTAAACTTTTGAAATGCTACAGTGGATTTGTAGGAGAAGCAAGGATCCCTCCTAAATTAAAGGTTATTTGGTAATGATCTGTTGTCTACAATTCTAACCAAAACAGATCACTTGTATTAGGCATTTGTGATTCTCTCCTCCTAAGGCATATTTCAATCTGCACGTTAATCAACTCTTACTATAAGACAGTGAATCCAGTAACTACATTTCAAAATTTACTTCAGGAAGCTTACAATGAAGGGAATGAAGGCGATCCAGAAATATGCATGCCAACCTGGATGAGAACAGACACCATCTTAGTTAAGAACTGCAAGTAATCTTCGTTGTCTAGTAGCAAAATGAGAAGAAGCAATTTGATTGATCACTCTATGCTAGAACTAGTTCATAGCGAACCATATCAACAATCTAAGCTTTTTTCCATTAAAAAACAAAAGATTTCTATCGCAAACGAACATGTAGAAAGACAGAGAACAGCCAAAACAACTGCATTTATAAACAGCAGCCTGCTATGAGTTCCACATTGGGAAGCCTTACAAGTATGGTGTGGTTTATAAGTTCATGTAGGTCTCTCTCATAATAGCCTAGTCTTTTAGGATTTGGGTTCTTTCTTTTGGACTTGTGATCATTACACACCCACAATAAATGCATGTGTAAAGACATCCATTAGTTCAAAGAGAATATGTGTCATATAGCAGGACTGTTAAAGCCATACAGCTTACCGTGAACATTAAGCAACAAGAAGATGACTACAAAGATCCAAAGGTACCAACTGCAAAAGATATTAAGGTCAATTAATTTTCTAATTATATGTGGTAAGCTAAGAAGAATTATAACTGCAAAGTCATTTTTAATGAAGCACTTACCTTATGCCAACAACTTTTTTGAAATCATCTTCAAGTGCACGCATCATATATTGGTGAAAGTCAAACTTTCGATTTTGATTCCAATGAGTCTAAAACGGAAAACAATGGAAAGAATTTTGTTATTATTCTGGTTTTCATTCTACTGGCCAATAATTGGTTAAGAGAATATGGAGAAGCAAATATTGTCAATCAGAACCATACCATAATAAAACCAAGCCGTAATGTCTCATAATCCGCTTTTGTCACAGAACCATAAAATTGCTTAAAAAAGGAATACTGAAAGAAACATTAAAAGTTTATAAGGAATAACTAAAAGTTCAGTAAACGTGGCAGACGGATATAAAGGTTTTTTGTAAATATAAAGCACAAAATAACTTACCAGCCAACCCAGAATAGTCGAATCTTTACCGAAACCCAGAAATCGACGCTTAATAAAATCATGCTGGTGAACGTGGGTAAATGCTGGTCCATTATCTGCACCAATTCAATATGCAAGCAATTAGAAACGATATAACAACTTTCAAGAGAATTTCTGGAACTTAAGTAAAAGAGATTTAACTTGCTCTCGAGTTTTCCATTGTTTATTGACATATTTAATGTGACGTAGCGTTGAATCAAGAACTACTACCTCCAGAGTTATAATACAAGAGTTAGTGTACTAATTCGGGTAGATGAAAAAAGTTCATTATGTTAGTTATTTGTAACAACTGTAGCTCAGTTTTTCTGAAATACCATCTTTCATTAAGACTACTTTGGATAGAAACTCCTTACTGTGTACAATCAACAATGATACTTTGGGAAAAAATATAAATTTGGGAGACAAAATGTATTGTGAGGTCTTATATTTAGAACCCAATCCAATTTTTAATTAGCTCTTATATTGAGAACCCAAGCTAGTATTAAATTCAAAGATTACCAAAGGCTCAAGAAGTTAACAATATTATTGGAATGACAAACACAGTACAGTGAATGGTCAAATTGCTTACCTGGGTTTGTTTCATTGGTTTCTCTAGCAATTGAGTTCTCCCAACGCTTCCACTGACTTATCTATACAAAGAAAGTTGGATTATCAGTAAAGAAGAAGACTGATGAGAATCTAAACAAGAAGAGGCATTTAAGAGGGGGAAAAAAAGAGATTATTAGATATACTTACTCTTGCACCTCCAAAAAGAATAGTCAGCACACAGAATGTAACATGGACGACAGCTAGAACAAAAATAAATATATGAAGGTGATGCACTGCTTCTGCAGATATTAATGGTACCTTGCCCTGAAATTTATTTCAAAAAAAAAAAAAATACAATAAGATACTGTAGCACGTGGGGGAAAAAATTGGAAATAGTACATGAGTTACTGGGGAAAATCGTAGAAAGAATTCAATTCAAGGTAACATTTTATATATTGTTTGACGCAGAAGGCAATGATACTTTGGTAAAAATGACAGTCCAGAGAAATCCTCTCAATAATGTTGAATATATAACATGATGCTGATAGAGAAAATGGAATTAGGAAAAAAAAAAAAAAAAAAAAAAAGAACATATTGAATTTGAATGTTATGAAGAAGATTGTTCACTGCCTGATTATGACATATTATAGTTCCATTACCATGTAAATGGTTTAGCATAGCATGTAAATGTTCAAATGCTTAGTCATTTTTAACGCTTAAGCTAATATAAGGCCAATGAATCAATGTATTAAGATGCATACGTACGTATGTACGTACATGCATACATATGTATGTATAAATGTATTTCCATGCAATAGAATCTGACTTACAAAACTATTAACACTGTCCTCTAAATTTACTTTTATATTGGGTTATCCAAATGACCTTCATGAAGATAGGGGATAAATGTTTAGACCAGTAAGAAAGATTCTCTTTTGGGTAAAAGTGGGACCAGAAAAGGATTTATTATTCATCAGAAAACTTTCCCATTTCATTTTTCTTTCAAGATGTTTCCTGTAATTCTAAGTGAAGTTGAATTCTTCAAACATTGTAATCAAAATAAACAGAAACAGGGCAACTAGGTAACTGTTGAAAGATGAAAAGATTAAAATGTATTTTGTTATATAAAGAAAATTACTTATCAATTCAAAACAAACAGAACACCCATTATTTTAATTTAGACAATATAATTTTCCCATTCTATGCATATAATATTTCAAAGAGCTTGATTTCTATTATTAGAAACATTGTAAGCAATTAGACAAGACAAAGAAGATTATTGCCTTAAACCTGTATTTCAACTTAATGACATACCAACTGTTACCAAATACATAGTCATGCAACACATAATTTACTTAATATAATCCAAGAAAGATCCAAAATTAAGATGATATATAATCGATAAATGACCCATGTTGTTTATTTAGTGGTTGAAGAACAGAGCCAACTATGTACAAGAACAAGGGCTTGACCATTTTTCAGTTGAACCATTAATAGAAATGCAATATAAATGCCGCCACCACAGTTGCAGAAGAATCTCAAGAACCAATCGTCTATCAAAAGATTTATATAAAACATATGATCTAGAACATTGACCATCCAATTTCATTCACTACATAGTCCATTGCCAAGCAAAAATTCATTGTAATTTTAATAATATTTAAGAGAAAAACGAGTATCTCATAGGTTACTACCACCCAACATGTCTGACTAGATAAGTGAAGAAGTAATCAAACGCAAATAATACAGCCGAAACTTCCAAATGAAAATGATAGGGGGGGAAAATAAAAGACCGTGAGATTGGGGGAAAAAATAGAGGGGAGAAAGAAACCAAAATATAAGGCCAATTAGCCAAAAGTCATAAATGCTGCACTTTTATCACTCCTGACTTCAATTTTGCATTAATTTCAAACGTCACTGACCTCTATTTCTACTGATGGAATTAAAGAAGATAACTAGAGTGTTTTAGAAAATACATCTCATATTAAAACTTTTCTAATATTATTTTCCTACTATCATTTTCCCAAAAAAAAAAAAAAAAAAAAAAAAAAAAACTTCCTCGTGTCGTTTCTGTAAAACTTGGTCATAAAAAACGCATATCGTCGTTCCCAAGAAAAGTGATTTAGATACGACTACTGAAATTTTGTCTTCACCCTCTCTGAAACGCCTCTGCCTACCCAAACCATAGAACTCATAACAGAAACTGTGTTCATATTATTGTCCAAAAGGACATTTTTCACAGAAACAAAACTACAAACTAATCGATGCTAAGTATTATGACATATATTACCTTACTAGTACAATATCCGGCCTCGGACTTCGCAGCAAGAAGGTGCCTCTGAAAATGTGATATGGCAGTTTCTGATTCTTTTTTACAAGGAAGCATATGGCGAGTCCAACTCGGATGAACGCAGATTTTAGTTATGCCGTTTTGGGTTACAGTTAAAAGCAGAGATATGAAACCCATCAGCATCAGTTCTGATCAAAACAGAGAGAAAGTGAACAAGAATTGAAACAGACATCAGTTCTGATAATCAGTTTTGAAGATTACAAATGAACAGACTTCAAAACGACATCCACAATTGCATGAAATGGAATGAAACGGTAACAAGAGAAAACCTTCTTTGATCTTCTGGAGCGCTTGGAAAAGCGGCTTCTGATCCTTCTTCTTGAGGTACTTTCCGCCGTAATGAAGAGAACGTTCGACGGCGAATGAAACGGCAACGATTACACTGCAAACGACAGCCACTATCCATGTCGGAGTGAATTCTAAACTGGTTGAATCTTCACCACCACCACCTCCGGCCATTCTCTCTTCTTCACGATCCCTATATCTCTCACTTCTCTGTTTCTCTCTCTGAGATGTCCGCTTATCGTCGTGCCATCACTTTGACGCTCTCTGGTTATGGAGGGACTCTGAACTGCTCTGAGTCTTATATTTTTTGGTGTGTACTTTGACACAGTCACGGCTACTTTCTGCATTTTATACTCCTGATTCAAGTTTTTGTTTTTGGTTGACCATTCCCGGGTCTCCCTATTTGGATTTTAATATTTTAAATTTGATGTAATAAAACCAAATTATATTTCAAGAAAACTTCGAGCCTAAGATTCGCGCAAATGATGTATGATTCCGCAGAGTTACTATTTTGAAGCGTTGTTTTAGCTATTCTTTGACATTATTTTCCATAATTGAGATTTTAATGATTTTTTCTTGTCACCATTTCATAATGAACTATAAATTAGGAGTCATCCTCTGGGAACGCGTTTACTTTTGACAGGTAGGCTGCACTCGGTTCATCTGTATTATCTAGATGAAATCCAGACTATTGGGATTTTTTAAAAAATATTTAATATATATAAAATCTAAAATAAAAATAATTTCTTAACTATTATTTTTTTAAAATTTATTTTTTATTTAAAAATCACTAAATAAAAAATATAAATCTAGATAATCTATATCCCATTTAAGCGGTTTAGATGAGCCGAGCCCCCTTATCTATCCTAAACAGGGAAACGCCTTCAACTCAGCCTGAAAGCATGTAATAGTTAAAAGTAATAAATATATAAAAAAATATAAATTTGTTTTAAAAAGACTACTATTTATGAATGGGTAAAGGTGATAAAAAGGAAAAATAGAATATATATGGTAAATAAATGATACCAAGAGAATGATGAAAAAATGGATGAAGAGAATGATGAAAAAATGGATAAAAGTAGATTTATTATTTAAATAAAGTTAAATACAACCTCATAAAAATGGACAATCCCATTTAGAAAAAAAGATCTTTTTTTTTTTTTTTTTTTTTCCCTAGATAGAAAAAAAAAAAAAAAAAAAAAAAGACTTATACATAGGGAGATAGGGACTGATGACGTAAATTAATAGGATTGTTCAGTAAACGCGCTAATCTCACAATGTAACGAATAAATCACAGTGTCGCGACAAATGTTAGAATCACTGCCTATGCCCCACATTTAGTGCTTGGGCCGACTTGACCACAATTGCCTAATAGAAAAAAACAAATTGTGTTTTGTCAGGTTATGTGAAATTTTTATATAAATATTCCATTCACTTATAAATTAATTTATTTTTTTATTTAAATAATAAGTTTTATTAAATTATGTATGAATTTTTTATATTTTAATTACAATTATACTATTTTAATGATTTTGTTCAACTCCCATTAGATCAACGACTCTTAATTACTACCTCAATTGAGTTTTCCTCTTATATTTATTCAAGACATATTCATCTAATTTAAAAAAGTTAAAAAACCTAAATAAATTACTTAGTTATAACATGAAGGCCAGGTCAAAATTCCCTCTAAAACCATAAATGAGTAGTTTAGTATGTTAATTTTAAGTATTCACCCATACCACTAGCACGTTTTGTTAATCAAATAATAGTGGAGTAATTAATTAATTAATTAGCAATAATAGTGTTTATACAAATTTATAGTCTAACGCGTAAACATTGGTGGAATAAGCAAATAACAATAGGACGGGATACTGTCTGGAGATTCGAGTTTAAACTCTTTTGATTTAATGGTAATTTTTTACCATAAAAATTTGGAATTTTGCCTCATGCCTCAACACGGATTCAAAGGCAAGTGACACCAGTAGGTAACCAAAAGGAGGATTTTTTCCCCCAAAAGAAAGATTAATTAGTAACTTAATTTAATAAATTAAAAATGACCCTCTCTCTTTTTTTTTTTTTTTTTTTTTTTTTTTTTTGGGGGGGGGGGGGTGTTTCAAAAACCCTCTCTTTAGACATGGAGTTTTATTAATTGTTTTCTTAATCACTGGTTTTGTCTTTACATCCCCATTCTCCAATCCATTGACCTATAAAGCTCAAGAGGTCAAGATCAATGGTTTAAATAATCACTAGCATAGGATAATTATCTCAAAAAAATAATTTTCTTATAATAATTTAGGATAATTCATCTATTGGAGCGTAGGAGCACAACTCATTTTTTATTGCTTTAAATAAAGATAAAATTACTTATCTCACTCTCAGATATTTATATAATTATTAATTAGTAAGTAGCTGATGGATACTCTAAAAAAGTGTTAGTTGAAATGTCATTGTTAATATAGAATACTCTTTTGAAAAATAAAAATAGAAAGTCCCTAATAATTGAATAACTCGAGCTTTCCAACCAGCTCAAAAGTTCAAATAGTTAGGTCTGAGCTCCACAACATAAACTTTACACACACACACACACATGGGTTACTAGGAATTTGCTTCAGAAGTTTTCCGGATGAAATTTTGTTCAAGAAGTGTTAAAAATGGAGTAATTTGTTCTTGCTATTATTCTAGTTAATTTTAACCGTTGGTTGATCAAATATCTTGAAATTTAATGTCACATGTCATCCACATCATTTTTTAAAAGCATAAATTTATGCCAGAAGTCTATGTATAATCTACTTCATCTTTTTTCAATGTTACATTTAAAACTTTAGGGGAATATTTACAATTTTTCTTTTATGCTTCTCAAAATGTAATTTATAGTTTTTTTTTTTATAAACATAATTCATATTTAAAAAATTTCTTTTATTTTTAAGTAAAATTAAAATTTTAACCACGTGAAATGGTTGAAGCTGACCTATAATAAGAAGTGGGATAACATGTATTTTTAGACCCAAGGGAGTTGATGTTGACATGGAGCCAATTGTATTTCTTATAACTTATGTTTAACAACTAATTAGAATTAGGTTAACAAATTAATTTTTAAGCAAAAAAAGGTTAAAAAGGTACAAAAGGCAGCCCACTACACCATGCTCTTACAAAATGAGGTTTGGGAGGAATAGGTGTCACTACTACATAATCAAGTATATTTGACGCTCTAAACTTAACAGTTTTCATGAAACCGTTAAATATAAATAGGTCAAGTATGGGAAAGAAATATATAACAGTTATTTAAAACAACCCTCACGTGTATGAGAAAATATTTCACGGTGTTATATGACCATTGTGATTTATAAGTTTGGTTTTTTTGAAAGAAAAACATATCATTTACTTGAGGGTTATATCAAAAACACCATTATATATATATATTCTATCAATATATGACGATTGTTTATCAAAACATGGTAAAACCTATAGATTCGATGGTTTTTTCAAAATAAATTATCAAATATATGGCTTTAAAATTTCTTTTTGAGCCTTATTCTCACGATTTCAAATTACCCACCATTTCTCCACGTGCTTGTCGAACAGCTTTGACCACTCTTTTCTGGCATTCACATCATTATTTTCCTCTCCATTGTTGTGAAAATCGTGATTCTCCTCCTTCCTGTGTTGTGTGTAAAGGCGTTCATGACTTGTTCTGGGTTCAGTATTTATTGAAGCTCTGCAAGTTTCTCGTCTATTTGCATAAAGGTGAGAAATTTCTTCTTTTTACTGGAGTTAATAATAAAATTGATGCTCTATTTTTGTAGAATGTGTTATGGGTTTATTGTCGTAGACAATATAATTGTACCTGATCTTATTATATTTGTATTTGAAACTAAGTTTGTAGATTTGAGATATTATGCTCCCTTGCTATTTCATTTTTCTTAGGTTTCTATTATCCATTATGTTTTTTTTTTTTTTTTTCATGTTTGAAACTGAATTTTAATGTTTGTAATGTTGTGCTTTCATGTTATTATGTTTATGTTCTGTTTCTAAAAGGCATTATGTTAGTTGTTTTGTCTTGTTTGAATATGAGTTTGCATGTGCAAAAGGGATTAAGTACTAGTTGAGCTCTGAAACTTGAGAAGGAAATAGTTTTGATTAACTTGAGGCGTGATATTGGTTGGATGATTTGAAGTTATGCTTATTAACTTAGGAATTATGATGCTTGTCATATGAATTAATTTTGAGTGCCTTTAAGGTGTTTGCATAATATTTTGATGGTGGATAATGACTTAGATACTATTTGAATCAATTATGATTTATGCTTGTTCAAGGAAACTTTATGGAAACTACAATACAAGAGAATGACTTAGATACTATTGTTATGATTTGTTATAGGATAATATGTCGACATCCAATATCGATAGTGGCTCAAATACTGAGGGTCCTAACTCCTCCGCCTGAGCCACCCAAGTAGCCCTCTTAACCCCTTTCGCCAATCCATCTAGTGTGCATAATGATGATGCACAACTTATATCACAAGAGGAAAGAGCACTAAGAAATGGTCTTGTTATGAAGAAGGAGGTCTAGAAAGTAGAGTGAGATGAAACAAAAAATGTCAAGTTGTGAAATCACACAAGTTCGTTTGCTACCTCGGGTATGCAGTAAAAAGCAACATGCCTATTAATTTGTAAATGAGTAGTTGATAGAGAAGCAGGGGTCAGGATTAGATATCACTATCAACCATGGAGTGTTGTGGGCTGTTGCGAGGCAAAATAAAAAGGGCAATATTGATAATCCTTGCATGCAGGAGTAGTCTCAAGAATGGTAAGTACTGATGATTTTTATATATAAAAAGGTATTTAACCTTTTATTTTGCTAGAGAATACCTTGAGTCAAGAATTAGAGAGAATCGAGCTCCTGGGGACGAGGATGTCTTGGGAAAGGCTCTGGGTCCTGACTATAGTGGTCTTTTGAGGGGTTTTGGCTATGGAGTCGGCAACAAAGAATACTCTGGGAAGCGAAAAAGGCCGACAAGGGTTTTTATCTCAAAAGCTTTAAAAGTATATGGAGATGACTGAGATGTTGAAGCAGCAGGTTAAAGAACAATAAGCTATTATTGATCAGTTCATATGCCGGGACCTAGCTGGGAAGTAGGGAAAAAAAAGGCTCACACCCCATGTGCCAACGGTAGCTGCACATTCCCCTCTCAGAATCTACTTGAAGTAGTATGACTCATGTTGAAAGCCTATGCTTTATTTATTTTCTTGATATCGTATTGCCAAGACTAAGTATACTACTTCATTAAATTGTTTGTTAATTAAGTAGTTTTGTTCTCATTATGTTTATTGTACTTAGGGGTCATTTTCTTCTCATCATGCTAAATCCCTTCAAGCAAAGGATTTGGTAGTTTGATTCAGTTCATGAGGATGCGGACAATCGATCATAGATGGTTGAGGTTTTCAATAAGTAAGTTGAAGAATTAAAATTCGGTACTTTAATTTCTTATTGTCTTGTCATAGTTTATTATAAATTTGGTGCTTTAATTTCTTATTGTGATATTGTTAGAGTTGTTTACTATTATGCCACGAAGGAAGGCCTCTGCTACCCTGCTTTACATGGCAAAGGCATTGCATCTGCTTACAAATGGAAAAGAGTAGCGGTAATTGACCAATACTTACCATTTTGTATTAGACTTGTCATAGTTGGTTTTTTGTATTAGACTGATACATTTCATTTGCTTTTGTATAGTGTCCACGAAAACTAGACAAGAGCTCTTATTGTGGGTACTGTGTCATGAAGTTCATGAAGCACATTGTCACTTACCATCGCGTCTCAATTAATACTGGGGTATGCATATATATATATATATATGTATGTATGTATGTATGTATTTGTGTTTAAGTTAAATTAAAAGTCAAGTCACATATATCAACATAACTGTTTTTGCATGCAACACTTTGAGAATAGTTATTGTGAGCAATATTTTTTGGACAAACTGAAGATGTCATAGAAGAGTTAGCTATGACTGTTTATCGTCAATGGATTCATAACGGAGTTAGCTATAGAGTGCCATTTGTTTTTGTTGTATATTAAGTTTTTAGTTTAGCTAGTTTAGATTCGGTTTTGACTTATGTTTTGGTTCTTGCTTTTGGTTTCTGTTTTATTTTCTCTTTTGCTCTAATTGATTTGATTTTGATTGGTAAGTGTTGGATATGATTAGTTTTGATGATGTTTTATATAGATACCATTAATAAGAGCAAAAAGCTTGTATACTATATTTATCTCCAACATTGCCTAATTACTATATTTAATGTAGATTAGTTCAAATTGAATTATGGAGAATGATCAAGAGAAGAGAAGAAAGAAAGTGTTCAATTATGGAGAACAATCAAGAAGGAAATAAGAGATTACAAAAAGAAGAATCTGCAAAGAAGCAAGAAGTTATCAAAGGATTTTGGGGATAATCAAGAAGAAGAGGAGAGATTGAAGAAGGAAGAACTTGATGAATGAGAATATCATTATTCAAGTTCTTATATTGATGCTAGAAGTCTCCAAGATCATTTGGAAGTTGAAATATCTCAATTAGGAATTAAAGTTAGTAAAAATCAGCTTCATGATGAGAAAACTTGAGTTTCCAACTTTGCTACAATGATTTGCTTCTCGGATACGAGCAAACTCGAGTTAAGGACACAAAACTCGAGTTTGTCACTAATTAACTCAAGTTAGTAGTGTCTTCAGCATCTCTGGCGTCTCTGGACTAGTTAAACTCAAGTTTGCCATTATAAACTCGAGTTTACACTGCTCTTCAGCACCTCTGTTCACCTCTGTTTCACGTTCAACATGTACGAGCTCTGCTATTTTGATGATATCTCCCAAACCAAAGATGGAATTGAGATGAAACCAATTTTTATGAAATGAGACTCCCGATGAGTCATTTGGATATAAAATTCAAGTCCAAAGAAGTTTAGATCAAGGAGCTATCTATTGTGGAATTTGGCAGTGAAATTCACGCCACACAGTAGACCAAGCTTTAATGTTTTGAGTGTATCTCCCAAACTACAAATCCAATTGATCTGAAATTGATGGCATATGAAAGTAGACTCAAAATGAGTTCCATAAATACTTGAACCAACCAAAATAGAGTTCATACTAGGGAGATATGGCCTTCAAAAGTTGACAGTCAGTTCAGGAAGTTGGAAAAACGCTGGTCAAGAACAGCCTTCATTCATTGGATCATAACGGACATAATACCTCGAGCTTGGACATGTAAACTTGAGTTTGAGATTAGCTGAGAGTTTCTCACAGGATCTTATTTTTAGACAAACTTGAGTCAGTTATTGTTAAACTCGAGTTTATCTTTGGCTGAGAGTCTTAAAGCTCTCTTCATCTTAACCAAACTTGAGTTTGATTTGTCAAACTCTAGTTTGTGCTTGGCCGAGAGTTTTCAAGATTTTCATCTTTTATGAAAACTTGAGTTTGTTTTCTTAAACTCTAGTTTATGTCGAGCTGAGAGCTACTCACTACTTTGAACTTAAGAAAACTCTAGTTTGCATTTGAAAACTTCAGTTTGAGCTTTTATGAACTTAAACTCTTTTTCAGTATGAATAGTGTCAAACTCGAGTTTGTCACTTAATGACTCGAGTTTGCTCCTATTTCAAAGTATTCTTCAAAGCTCAATCGCGATTATCATTTCAAAAGAACTAAACTCGAGTTTGTGTTTCTAAACTCCAGTTTTGCTTTTGAGAAAATGTTGCAAACTCCAATTTGTTTGAACAAACTCTAGTTTTCAGCGCTCTATTTTGAAATAAGTTTTCATGAATTTTCAAAACCTTCATGAATGATCTGTATACTTTATATCATCACTCATTACTATTTCTAGCTATGTTTAATCAATTTTGTTAGTTCTCTTGTTTTGACGATAACAATTATAATTAATCTCAAGGTAAACTCATTGTGAATTTTCTATCTTATAGTAACTTGATGTTTTTGTAAAGGAACCTTGAGCCAATACTTTTTAATAAAGCTTTGATGAGAATCTTAACTTGAAGTCAGTTTTGCCTTACCTCAAAGGAACCTTGAGCCAATACTTTTTAATAAAGCTTTGATGAGAATCTTAACTTGATGAGAATCTTAAAATTTAAATATTCTCTTTCGCCCTGAATCTATCTTTTTAACTTGAAGTTGAGAACTTAATACCTCAAGTCAAAATCGACTTCCTATGCTATCTCTTCTTCCATATTGTTTTTGACTTGCAAGCCAATATCAAGTTAACTTCTTATTTCAAGTTAACTTTCTTAAGTTAACTTCTTATTTCAAGTTAACTTTTTCTTTAAAGTTATTGTTTTTGACTTGCTAAGCGAATATCAAGTTAACTTCTTATTCTTTCTCAAGTTAACTTCTTATTTCAAGTTAACTTTCTCTTTGAACTTAAAACATGAAGTGATCGTTTTTGACTTGCTAAGCCAATATCAAGTTAACTTCTTATTTCAAGTTACCTTTCTCTTTGAACTTAAACATGAAGTTATCGTTTTTGACTTGTCAAGCTAATATCAAGCTAACTTCTTTCTCAAGTTAACTTCTTATTTCAAGTTAACTTTGTCTTTAAACTTAAAATGTCTTGTCAAGCCAATATCAAGTTAACTTCTTATTTCAAGTTAACTTTGTCTTTTAAAGTATAACTTGAAGTTTGCTACTTATTGACTCCAGTCAACAACTGAATGTATCATTCCTTTTACACTTATCGAGTTTAACTTTCTCCATACATCAAGTTAACTTTTTGGTCATATATTAAGTTAACTTCTTATATCAAGTTAACATTGTTTTAACTTGAAGTTAACTCTTTCATATTTGAAAATCACCGCTTACGTAAACTAAAAATCAATGCTTGTGATTTCATAACTTCATATCTTCACTCATCACTATTCCTAAATGCTCTTAACCCATTTGCTAATGAGTTTCAGATGATTATATGAAGGATTAACATCAGTTTACAAAAAGTAGATGATTACGTCAGAAACTTCAACAGCTATATTTATTTCTTCCAACGGTCATATTCCAACGGGAAGAATTACTCAACAGACGAATGCTCACAACAATTAAATGATCTTCATTACCTATAAATAGCAAAGTCTTCAAACCGAAAGAAGTGACGATTGATGAATGACTCGACGAACCCAATGAAATGATTTTACTACTTCACCGTCGATAGTTCAATAACTCATACACTCTGTTTCTCAATGTTTATATAGTTTACAATAGAGAGTGAGATGATCGATTATGTACTTCAGTGATTATTATTCATATACTCTGTGAGAGAGTCTAAACGCTTATTTGATTATCTGTTTAGTGATCAAATCTTAAGGTTGTGGAACCTTTGAGAGTGGGTGTACAGTTGCAACTTGTAAGGGGGAGTGAGTCCTAGTGTGAAAGGATCATCCTGAGTATAGAGTGTGTAATTGTATCCTTATAGTGTGTAAGGGGGAGTATCTCAGTAAGAGATTGTAAAGGTTGCACAAGTGCCCGACTAAACTTGTGAGGTTGTAAAGGCTTTCTCTTGTGCCCGGTTAAACAAGGAGATAGTGGATTGAAAATCTCAAGTGGAGCTTGGGGATTGGACGTAGGTCAAGGATTGGGCCGAACCATTATAAATCTCAGTTTGCATATTCTCTTCCCTAAACTCTTACATTTCCAGCATATATGTTTGAATGACTGATTGTTGCTTTATAAACTAATACTGTCATTCAAACTACTTTCAGTTAGTTGCGAAAAGATTTTCAAAGTTATCTAAAGTTTTATTAGACACCCAATTCACCCCCCTCTTGGGTGATAGCCGATTCTACAAATTTGTTAGTGAGTTTCAGTTGATTAAGCGAAGGATTAGATGCAAATCCTCAAAATGTCAAATTTGTGTCAGAAACATTAAATGCACTGCAAAAGAGGAAGCATTCAAGCTGATGACAAGATCTTGCACTGTCAAAATGCCAAAATTCTGAATCCAACATTTATCTCATACACACTCTGTTCCCAATGCTTATATAGTTCATAAAAGAAAGCGAAATGATTTGTATTGTATTTCAGTGATTATTCATTCACTTCTGAGAGAGAAGATTCCTTGTAATCATTTTATCTGAGAGTTACTCAAGATTGAGTGATCTTGAGTGGGAAACCGAGTGTATCCTTACCGTGTGTAAGGGGGGTATCTCAGTGAGAGATTTGGCTTCACAAGTGCCTGAATGAACTTGTGGGATTGTAAAGGCTTCTCTTGTGACCGGATTGAATAAGAAGATAGTGGATTGAAAATCTCAAGTGGAGCTTGGGGACTGGACATAGGTCAAGGATTGGGCCGAACCAGTATAAATCACAGTTTGCATATTCTCTTCTCTTATCTCTTATATTCTCAGCACATATGTTTGAATGACAGTTTATCGTTTTATAAATCATTACTGCATACAAACTACTTTCAGTAAGTTGTGAAAAGATTTTCAAAGTTCCAGAGATTTTATCAGACACTCAATTCACCCCTCTCTTGGGTGATAGCCAGGTCTAACAGTAAGTTGAATTAACTTTTGGTTTATGTAATGTACAAGAATTTGTGTATGTACTTTTGAAATTTGGAATGGATCTGTTTAATTGGTTTCTTCAATGTACATACTTTTTGATGATTGGTAATAGATCTATTTGATTTTTGTATATGTATGTAATATGCATATGGAGGTTTATCGAAAATGAACACCATTTTTTTTTCAAAAAAAAAAAAATAAAATAAAAATTTGTCCCCAATACTTCACAGTTATTATCTAATTACTTCGTACATCAACATATATATCATGATTTTTTCAAACAATTGTTAAATGTATACATACATTTTACGGTTGGTTGCCAACATCTGTCAAGCATATGCCTTACTAATGACCAAAACTGGTATCAAATACTTAGCCATTCATCATATGAACCATAATGTATTTGATAATATATTTCATGGTGTTTAGTAAACAACCGTTGAATATAGTTTGCCATATGTAACAGTCATTGACTAAAAACCGTGAAATATAGGGACCTATAAATAATAATTGTATTTAGACAACCGTGAAATATATTGCCCAATATTTAACGGTTAAAAATTGTCAAATAACCGTTAAATATAGATAAATATGTAATAGTATATACGCAGCCCCCGCAATCAGAGAGATTGTCTCCAAGTATCAAACTCATGGCCTTCAGGTCATATAGTAGTAATCTTACCATTGCGTCAAAGCTCACATTCTAAGGTTAAAACAGTAATTTTACTGAAAATAATTTTTAAATTTTATTTTTATTTAAGAGCATGAAAAAAATGCATCAAATTTTAAATTTCTTTCCAAAAAAATTTGCAATTGAGGTTTCCTAAAAATTGCAACAAGGGCAGTATACAAAATACTCCCTTCAGTCCTTTTTAGAAAGAGGACAAAAGGGAGTATATTTTAAGGGGATTATTTGCATATGACTCAAACTTTGAGGGGACTATAAGTATATAAAATTAAAGTTTAAAGGAGTATAAAAACGATAGTTTGGTGGTTATATCTACATATACTAAATAGTTTAAGCAGGTTTATTGTGATGTTTTGAAGATTAAGGAGGGTATTTATAGATGACAATAAGTTCAGAAGAGTTTCATATATATAATTTAGAAAAAATAAATAAAAGGATTAAGATTATGATCAAACGAGACACCACGTGTACATGGGTTGGTTTTGTTTCGTAATTTCGAAGTAACCGAGTTAAATCCAGAGTTATCCCCAAAGCGGGTGGGGTTTAAGTCTAAAACCACGCGGCTATTACTTTGACAATGTATTTATGAGGATGAATAACTCTTGTTCATATACTTTTCTTTCCTTTTATTTTTTTGCATAAAAACTTGAAGAGTAAAATCACATTAAATATGTTAGAATATATTACGGAGTAATATTTATTTTTACACACTTGCATTGCATACACGTAACTCTTCAGTTTGAATCTGGAACCCTCACCAAACCATTAAATAAATAAAGGCATGAATGATTCCATTTCAACGTTTTCTTGCTGCATGTGCATCTAAACCAACCAGTGTTAAGGAAAGAGGTTTTGACCGATGAAACAGGACATCTCGATTTTAAATCCGTGTGAATATATATAAAACTTTGTTACAGCTAACCCTAATTATATAACCTTGTCAATTCTAGATTTGATCAAGTCATTAGATACCCACATATTAAAAAACAAATAATCACCAACATATATATATATATATATATATATATATATATATTTTATAACAAAGTTACACAAAGACAAACCATTTTAGAAGAGAACTTATTCACATGTCAACAAGACATTTTCTTGTCTGAAGGAAAGAAGTGGGTATTTTTTCCCCCTTTTTCATGGTTGATTAGTGATGAAATTAATTAGTTATTGCCAACGTGATGAAATTAATAACACCTTCCTACTGTTTATTCGTAAATTATTGTTTTTCGCCCTTTGATATGTTACACCTTTCTACCTTTCTTTTTTGGCCAACGTGAATAAATCCAAAGCCTCACTAATTCAAACATAACAGATTTATCATTGGAAAAATGAGTGGAAAGTTCTTGTTTAAAAATTTTATTTGTGAGAATGATCTGAATTTGAGTATTGGTACTCTCTGCAAATGATATCCTGTCCAGTATTGGTAATTACTAAGTATAAAAGCATATCAAGTCCTTTTGATTAAGAGGTAATTTTAGAAGCTAGGAGATTGGTTAGAAACTAAGATATAATATATTGTGGTACTCCCTCTAGTCCTTATTATAAGTCACCAATTAACAAGTACGTTTAATCTTTTTTATAAGGCACTTGCATGTTCTCAAAGAGTATTAAATTTTTTATCCCCCATGTATGCCTATAATTAATAAGGGTAGTGGGTGAGCGTAATAATTAATATGATACTAGAGTTTAGTGTGATTAACATGGGTAATATTAGAAGTTACTTAAATTTTACGACAAATTTAATGATTTTAAGTGTTTTTATTACTTTGTTAAAATTATTAGTTGGTTCCTTATTATAATAAAGACCAAAGGGAGTACGAGTATTTTAGAGAGATTATGTCACATTTATTATTATAAAGTAATTTATTTAACTCATAATCTATTTAAATTAGTTAAATAGATTTTGCATCAAGGACCAGATAATAAAAATTGATATATTGATGGAATGAAACCACTCATCAAAAGTTTCTAAGTGGCTAGCCAAGAATTTGATTTATTCAAATAATTGCTTACACACCTAATTATCTGAATTTCACTACAGTACATGAGACATCTTGAGCTTCTTGATTTATTGGGCAAGTTTTTGTTGAAAACTTAATGCAAAGGTAAAAATATTTATTGTCTAGAAGTAAATTTTATATTAAAGAGGCAAAAGTCCAAAGAAACGAACTAAAAGTAACATTATAAATAGATGAGAAAAGAGATACCTTGGGAAGGTTTTGTCTGTTAATTTCAACGCAGCCGAGTTAAATCCAAACTAAGAGATTAGGGTCTAAACCATCACTTTCACATAGATGAATGCATGTTCATACAGCTCTTTTGTTTTCTTTTATTTTATTGAATTAAAAAAAGTGAGGATTAAGGTCACATTAAATATTTTAGAATATTTATTTTCATACACTTGCATGCGCACATGACTCTTCAGTTTGAATGTCAGACAAAATATACATACATACATACATACATACATACATACATACATATATATACACACACACACACACATACATACATACATACATACATACATACATACATACATATATATATATATATATATAATCTACAGTTTAGAACTGATCAAAACCTCAGAAAAAAAACGAAAGTGATAAAATTTGTATTGTTATTTGGTAAAGTCAGAATTATCATTTATTAAGTTGAAGTTGTCATTAATTGCTTTCATACATGAATATAATTGTTACTGATTAAGGGTATTAAAGTAATTTTACAAACAATTAATCTCAAACCAGATCCTGAAAAATTCAGGAGGATTGGACCATTTCAGGTCCTTATTCGATATTAACATATTTTAAAAGTTTTTTTTTTTGTCATTAAAAAAACGGTTTGAAAGCAAGAACGATTCCATTTCAACGTCTAATGGTTGCATGCAGGGGCCGAGCCAGGAATAGAAATGGGGGGGGTGTGTGCGAAAATTACAGAATAAAACTCAGTGGATTAGTATTTAAAATAAGGGGGCAAAAATTACATAATTAGACCCAAAATTTTAGAAAATTATGATTTAGCCTATAAATATTTCAATATGTTCAATTTAGTCCTTTTATAAGACTTTCTAATAGGGACTTAAGTGAAAATATTTAAACTTTCATGAGGTGAAGCATAATTTTTGAAACTTTTGGGTCCAACTCTGTAATTTTAGGGGGCGGGGGCTACCCCTAGCCCCCGATTCCGCCTCGGTTGCATGTGCAACTACACCGTTGTTAGCGCAATAATATAGACTGATCTTTATCATATAATATAATATAATCGCCACTTGCATAGATTGTTTATGGTTTCTTTGTATTTTTTTTCATAATAATAATAACAACAACGATAACAATAGTAGTAGTAGCCAAAGCCAGTAGTAGTAGTAATAATAATAATAATAATAATACATGTTTTCGGGGATTAGGGGAAGTTTCTCAAATCGTCATGGATTTTTATTATTTCGAATATGCAACAAGAAGTGGTAATAAACAAAAACTAACCATTTTAGAAGAGAACTTATTCACGAGTCAACTAGACATTTTCTTCAAGCCAATCACTTGTGTCTGAACGAAGGAAGGAAGTAGGTAGGTTTTTTCTTAATATATTTGACTTGTGATTAAATTGCACCTTCCATTTGGTTTTTTTTTTTTTAATATAATAAAAATACTGTCCGCTCATATTTATAAGAAATAACCTCTCACATATAGTTGATGTTATGTACTAGTGTATAAGTATTAATTTGACTTGGTTAAAAAATTTAATGCACATTTTCCATTTTACTCCAATAAGTATATGTGTCTCCCATATCTTTTTCCCACTCATTCTTTCTTATATCTTTTGCCACTCATTTTCTCTCACTCATCCTCTTGCCCTCAATGGTGCCACTCCATACACAACCTTGTTTCCTTCCAAACCCTTGTTTCATATTGACCCCAAAATCTTTGGTTGTGTCTGTTTTGTTCGTGATGTCCGTCCCACTATTACCAAACTTGATGGCAAGTCTTTTAAGTGTGTTTTTGTTGGGTATTCTCAAGTTCAGAAGGGTTATTGGTGCTATTCTGCCACTCTTCGGCGTTATCTTGTGTCTAAAGATGTCACATTCCATGAGTAAACCTCGTTCTTTCTTGTCTCTACTCCATCTACATCCCCTGTACACTATCGATGACACCACCAAAAGTATAGATGATCTCTTGGTCTACATGGTTAAGTTAACACCGATGCAAGCATTTGACCCAGCGCCTATTAAACCACCTATCTATCATGTTTATCAGAAACGTCCCAGGGCGAGTAATGTAGTCGTTCAGGTTCATGCCCCACCAATGCTAGCTTTGGTGTCTGATCTGGAATTAGTTCCCTTTGCTCTTGCTTTTGAACCAACAATAGTGCCTGATATTTTGATACCCTTGATACTTCTGCTCTTGCCTCTGAACTCCACACAGTGTCTGATACTTCTGATGCCTTGCCTATTGCCCTATGCAAAGGTAAACGTACTTGCACCTATCCTATATCTTCTTTTGTTTCCTATAATATTTGTCTTCTCCATCATGTTCCTTCATAGCATCCTTAAACTCACTCATCGTTCTCACTACTCTCCAACAAGCCTTGGCCCATCCCAGTTGGCATGCTATGATGGAAGACAAATGGTGGCCGTTGATAAGACAGTACCTGGAATCTTGTTGATTTGCCTTTTGCCAAGAAGGCTATCGGGTGTAAATGGGTGTTCACAATCAAAACAAAGCTGATGGCACCTTGGAACATTTGAAAGCTTGACTAGTTGCTAAGAGTTATGCTCAAACCTATGGTGTCGACTATTTGGAAACCTTCTCCCCTATGGCCAAACTATCTTTTGTTTGCCTCTTTATTTCTATGGCAACCAATTATGGTTGGGATCTTCATCAGTTGGATGTTAAGAATGTGTTTTTGAATGGTGATCTTCTTAAGGAAGTATACATGGAGCAACCACCTGGTTTTGTTGCTCAGGCGGAGCGTGGGAAGGTATGCCATCTTCAAAAATCTCTATATGGCTTGAAGCAGAGCCCTTGTGCTTAGTTTGATAGGTCTTTGTGGTTAAGAAGTTTGGTCTCCTAGTTGATCAAATCATCCTTTTCTTTCGGGAATCATATCATCTGGTATCAAAGCAAAGGTTCTAGGATTGGAATTGGGTTATCTTCTCTCGATTGTTTACATCCAATCTGGTCACTCATTTGGTAACCCTAGTCCCTAAAATTTGTGTCTTTGATTTTTTGAATTGTGCAATTCTGTTTTAGCCGTTGTTGTTTGTTCCTAATTTGTTCTTTCACTCTTCTGGCTGTTGCTCCTTTCAATTTCTTGTTCCATTCACATATTTCTGCACTTGGTTCTTGGTGTTCATCCTTGTTCATCATTGTTCTTGAATTTTAATCCTTGCAATTCTTGTTTCTTGAGTAGTGTGTTGTTAGTGTGTTAAGTAATAGCTCAGTTTGTGGGGAATTCTATCTAATTTAGTTCTGAATTAGTAGAATTTCAAAGTTTGATCCAAAATCACAAATTCCTTGTGTTGAAGAATCAGGTGTTATAAAAAAAAAGAGCAAAAAGAAAAGAAAATAAAATACTATACAACACATAGCTATTCAATTACACACACTACTACTTGTGAATCAAGTCCAAAGTGTCTTCCTTGAATAATTCCTCCAAATTGTTTTGGATTTTCTTTGTCTTGTCTTCTTTGACATCTTTTCCAATTTCCAATTCTAGAGTTTGGGATTGTACTCTTGAGTGTTCTTGGAGATTCTGTTAAGAACTTAAAGAGAGCTATTGAGTGGTAAAAGGCAAGAGAGCACACTACACAAAAGCCTTATAGAGAGCAACAAACACGAGTGATACATTTTTAAGAGTGTAAACACGTGAGCGAGTGGTGAGGTCCTATTACTTTTGTTCTTTTCCTTGAATTATGGCAGGTATAGGTGGTGAAGGTGTTCCTCCTCCTATAGGAGATAACATATTGCTAATTGAAGCCATTACAACTCAAATGCAAAGGATGATGAGGGAACACACAGAGGAGTTATATGAGAGAATGGAGAGAATAGAAAATCAAGGGAATCATGATGAAGATAGACAGAGAGGGAGGGATGAAAGAAGGAGAAGAAGAGATAATGAGAATGATGCTAGAGAGGATAGAATTAAGGGAGTGAAGCTTAATATACCATCTTTTAAAGGGAAAAGTAATCCAGAGGCCTATTTAGATTGGGAAATGAAGATTGAGCACTTATTTGCATGTCACAATTATACGAAGAGAAGAAAATGAAGGTGGCAGCCATGGAGATTAGTGATTATGCTCTCATTTGGTGGGACCAATTGCAAAGGGAGAAGGTGAGATATGAAGAACCATTGGTGGATAGTTGGGTGGAGATGAAAAGGCTAATGAGAAGAAGATTTGTACCTTCCCATTATCATCGAGACCTTCACAATAAACTTCAAAGACTCACACAAGGTAACAAGAGTGTAGATGAGTATTATAAAGAGATGGAGGTGTCCTTGATTAGAGCAAATATTAGTGAAGAACGGGAGGCTACTATGGCACGTTTCTTGCATGGGCTGAATAGTGATATAAGGGATGTTGTGGAGTTGCAAAATTATGTGGAGTTGGAGGATTTAGTGCAACAAGCTAGTAAGGTAGAACAACAACTCAAGAGAAAGGGTGTCATGAGGAAAAACTCTTCAAATTTTAATTCTTCAAGTTGGAAGGATAGAAATAAGAAGGAGGAGGTACTTCATCAAGCAATCCCTTTGCTACACCTCAAAGGACTCAAACTAAATCCAATGAGATCCCTAAAAAGACAAGGAGTAGTGAAATAAAATGGTTCAAGTGTTTGGGGAGAGGTCACATAGCTTCGAGAATGTCCAACTAAGAAGACTATGTTACTTAAAGAGGATGGAGAGCTTACTAGTGAGTCTTCTTGATTCTCGCCTCACATGATGATGAAGATGAGTATATTGAAGAAATAATTCCAGAAGGAGATTTGTTTATGGTAAGAAGGATGTTGGGAAGCCAAGCAAAAGACATGGATGATAGTCAAAGAGAGAACATCTTTCATACTAGATGCCTTATCCAAGGGAAGGTATGTTCTTTAATTATTGATGGAGGGAGTTGTACCAATGTTGCAAGTGATAGAATGGTGTCCAAATTGGGCATGGAAACCAAACCTTACCCATTGCCATACAAGCTTCAATGGCTTAGTGAGGATGGTGAAGTGGCCGTAACCAAACAAGTGGAGGTGAACTTCTCCGTAGGAAAGTATGATGATACAATTTTATGTGATGTGGTACCAATGGAGGCTTGTCATTTGCTTCTTGGGAGACCTTGGCAATATGATAAGAAAGTTATGCATGATGGTTGCACCAACAAGTTCTCTTTTGTACATAAAGAATGCAAGACTACTCTTGCACCTTTGACACCAAGAGAAGTTAGTGAGGATAATTTAAAAATGAGAGAAAAAAGAAAGCAAGAGAGAAAAGAGAGTGGAAGAGAGCAAGAGAAAAAAAGAGAAAAAGAGAGAAAAGCACCAAACTTGTTTATAAAAGAAAAAGAGGTGAAAAAGGCAAAGCATTTGAAAAAGCCAATGCTCTTACTTTTGAGTAAAGAGAATAATTTTACAGATGCAAGTCCTACTAACTCTCTTCCAAATGAGGTTTCTAATTTGTTGCAGGAATTTAAAGATGTTTTTCCTAAAGAGGTACCTCATGGACTACCACCTCTAAGAGGCATAGAACATCAAATTGATCTCATTCCAGGAGCTTCATTGCCTAACAGGCCAGCCTATAGGAGTAACCCCAAGATACCAAGCAGTTCCCCTATGTGATCAAGCACAAGAAAGGTACGTCTAATGTGGTTGCAGATGCACTCTCAAGAAGGTATGCTCTGTTCTCTACTCTTGAAACTAAGTTCATTGGCTTTGATCATATTAAGGCATTGTATGAGCATGATCCAGACTTTGCACAAATCTATAAAACTTGTGTGCATGCTGCTCAAAATGGATTTTTTAGGCATAATGATTACTTGTTTAAAGAAAAGAGATTGTGTGTTCCTAAAGGTTCCATTAGGGAATTACTTGTGAAGGAGGCACACGAGGGGGGACTAATGGGACATTTTGGGATCCAAAAGACTCTAGACATGCTGCATGAATATTTTTATTGGCCACACATGAAGTGTGATGTACATAAATTGTGTGAAAGATGCATTGTATGTAAGCAGTCTAAGTCTAAATTATTGCCTCATGGGTTGTATACTCCTTTGCCTATTCCAGATTGCCCTTGGATTGATATTTCTATGGATTTTGTGTTAGGGCTACCTCGGTCTAAAAATGGCAAAGATTCTATTTTTGTTGTGGTGGACAGGTTTTCTAAGATGGCACATTTTATTCCGTGCAAAAAGGTTGATGATGCAACCTACACTGTTGATTTGTTCTTCAAGGAAGTGCATAAAGATGGTAAGAGTAAGGCTGAACATGTGTGGAAACTACATGAAAAGGTGAAGGCAAACATTGAAAAAAAGGTAGAGAGTTACGTCAAGCAAGCGAACAAAGGAAGGAAAAAGTTAGTGTTTGACCCAGGTGATTGGATTTGGGTTCATTTGAGAAAAGAGAGGTTTCCTGCCCAAAGGAAATCTAAGCTTCAACAAAGGGGAGATGGTCCTTTCCAAGTGCTATCGAAGATTAATGATAATGCCTATAAAATATATATCCCTGGTGAGTATGGTGTAAGCGCTACTTTCAATGTGGTTGATTTGTCCCTTTTTGATGCAGGAGAAGGGGATTATAATTTGAGGACAAATTCTTCTGAAGAGGAGGGAATGATGAGGACATAGGAGGCGGCATGACCAAGGCAATAAACTTGGAGGACATTCAAGGTCTTGGAGGCCCAATGACAAGAGTAAAAGCTAAAAAGGCTAAAGAGGCCCTAAATCTCCTGGTGACCACCTTACTTGAGACAAGCCCAAGTCTAAAGGAAGAAAAGGTCGATATGATACACTTAATTTAGATTGAAGACCTTGAAGAATAAGCCTCAATGGATATGCATGAAGGCTTCAATTTACTTGGCCCAAATTCTGCACTTAGTTTTATCTTTCTTACATTTAGTTAAACTTTTGTAATAAGGCTTATTGGGCTAGCTTATTGGGCTTTATGTGTAAGCATATTTAGATTAAACTTAATATGGATGTTGTCCACTATATAAGGGAACACCATAGCTTTTGAGACGGCAGATTAGAATTCAAAGTTAACCTTTTTGGTTGAGAGACAAGCTTCTCTAGGGTTCTTTTGAGAATCTCTGAACTTATCAAGGGCATCAATCCTTGTGGCGTTCTTGGGCTTATCAATTCTTTGGAATTGTGGCGCCTACCAGTTTTCGTTCGAAATTTCTTGGTTTCGTATCTCCATATTCCCTTATCCTTTTTCGGTGTTTCTTGAGTCAAAATCGTGTTTCAGAAAGCCATCTTTCACCTCGTTTTGGAAGCGCTCGAATCCGAGGTCTGTAGCATTAGATACGTTCCGTTCTTATCAGGTGGTGCTGGAGGCTGAATTTCTGGTGCGAAATTCCATTCCTAGTTGATCCAATCATCCTTTTCTTTCGGGAATCATATCAGTATGCCATCTTCAGAAATCTCTATATGGCTTGAAGCAGAGCCCTTGTGCTTAGTTTGATAGGTCTTTGTGGTTAAGAAGTTTGGTCTGAGTCAGAGTAAATGTGACCATTCTGTGTTTTATTAGTGGACTGATGCTGGCATGATTCTCTTAGTGGTATATGTTGATGATATTGTTATTATGGGTAACAATGCTTTGGGAATCTCATCACTTAAGGCCTTTCTTAATTTTCATTTCCAAACAAAGGATTTGGGTCCATTAAAGTACTTTCTTTGGATAGAGGTTATGAGAAGTAAGAAGGGCATCCTTTTGACACAAAAGAAATATGTTCTTGATCTACCAAAAGAAACCGGGAAACTCGGAGTAGCACCAAGTAGCTTCCCCATGATTCCTAATCCCTTCTTGGACATTGATAACAACATACCATTTGATTAGCTACCTAAGGATGTGAGAAAGAAAGTTGATCCAAAGAAAATCAAGCCGTTTGCCTATCATGAGAGATACTGTAGATTGATTGGGAAATTGAACTATCTCACAGTGACTCACCCTGATGTGACTTTTGTAGTTAGTGTGCTTAGCTAATTCATGATTGCACCAACTGTTACTCAATGGGAAGCTTTAGAGCATGTCTTACATTACTTGAAGGGCTCATCTGATCGTGGTATACTCTATATAAATCATGGCCACAACAAAATTGAATGTTTTTATGATGTAGATCATGCGGGGTTGAAGGCTACCAAAAGATCCACCATTGGTGTTGTGTGTTTGTGGGTGGAAATTTAGTATCTTGGAAGAGTAAGAAGCAAGATATGGTTTCTCGGTCGAGTGTGGAAGCTGAGTATAGAGCCATGACTCAGTTAGTACAGGAAATTGGGTGGATTCACAGTTAATTAAGGATGTTGGTCTTTCCACGTCATTGCTTGCGAAACTGTGGTGTAAACATACCCTCCAACTCTGTGCTTTATGAACTTACAAAATACATTGAAATTGATTATCACTTTGTAAGGGATAAGATCAAGGAGAATTTTATTTCTACAGGGCATATGCGGTCTAGTAACCAATGGGCGATCTTCTGACTAAGGCTTTAAATTGAACTCATGTTAACTATCTTTGTAATAAGTTGGGCTTGATTAACATCTACGGTCCAACTTGAGGGTAGTGTTATGAAATATATATGTAAATATATTAGAATTAGGCATATAATTAGGGATTACAATTGATTAGGGAATCAGTCATTATAATGAGTCATTAATTCTAAGGCTACTCTCTTATGTATAAATATCCCTCTCTTATACGTGAATAAATATACATTTCTTATTCTATCTTTCTCTAGCTTAACAATATAAAATTCTAAATAAAATTCAAAAAATGAAGTAAGTTATTTTTTAAATTAAAAATGTTGAACCGATCAAACTGGTCTAACCTACCAACCATATTGGTTCACTAGTCTCCCGCTTATATAGGCCGTGTTGGAAATTATGCCCTAGGGGAAAGTCATTGTACTTTAAACACTATTGTTATTTAAAGTATTTCTCCATTTAATTGTCATATTATTTGCAAGTTTCTTATGATGCCAAACACCACTTTGAGAAGAACGGATACTATCTTTTCACATCGGTGGCATAAAGCCCAAAAGTTGTGTTCTATCCTCCCACCATTAGTTCATTACAATCACACACAAGAAGACAAAATCAATCTTGTCACCTTATTTAAAAGCTATTGCATATATCCGTTGTTCAAGGGCATCATGATTTTCCAAATTAGTTCAAATATTTACAATCATAATCGTTATTATAATTCAAATACCGTATCCTTGGACTAGGGCTGAAAACCCAATAAAGTTTCCAAATAATTTAATTAATTTATAAATAATCATATTACTTAATCGAATATAGGATAAAAGAATATTTTACATATAATCTATTCATATCCTATTTTATTGTGAGGAGATATTATATGAAGAATGAATAAATAAAAGAAATATCAATTAATGTAGCATTAATAATATAGCATATTATAGGAATATAACAACCCCATCATAGAGATTGTCTTAAATGTCCTTTGATAAAGATTAATAATATATATATTCATATATAACAATCATTTATATCGTTATTATAATTCAAATATCTATTACATATAAAGTCATATAAAATACAAAATGGACTTATCAAATTTACACATAATGAATTCTCCATGAATTTTATATAGTAAAATTTATACTATTATGTTATCTGGGGAGCATATAACAATCACATTTATGATATATTTAGGATCATAATTACATATCAAGATTCATATAAAATTAGCCTAAGACTCATGGGAATTAGGATTACATATAATATATTTCATATATAACAATCACATACAAAATGGATTTATCAAAAAGTATTATATATATTAATGAAAGATATATATAAGTTTCAATCCGATGAGGCAAGTGTAATGTATATTCAATGATAAAGGGTTTTGAATCTAAGTTAAACCTAAATCTAGAAGGAGAAAAATATATGTATAGATCTAATAAAGCAATTACTATTTACAAAATAATATTTGAGGGTTTTTCACAAAGAAGTAAAACAATACAACATTATTATTTTATTTTATTATTATTTTTTTTCTATTATTAATCATTAGGGTTTTATTTTAAAATTGAATTAGGGGGTTTTATTATTAGATTAATCTATTAAAATTATCATTAACTAACTAGATTCTTGGATCTATTATTACTAATCGGGGGATAATATGCAAACATTATTATTTTATTTTATTATTATTTTTTTCTATTATTAATCATTATTATTTTATTAGTATTATTTTAATCTATTATTATCATGTAGTAGCGGAGCAAAATAAAACCAAAAGATGAAATAAAACCAAGATGATGATGACTTTGATGAGGTATAGAGATACAAATCATAGTTATAGGCACTTGTAAGAGTACAAGGTGCTGGACCGACCCATTATGAGAAAGCTGCATGGATTAAGTCATAAGCTTATCTCATGTATAACTATGTCACAACACCCTTTGACCTAAGATCATCATGAATTCCTACATGAGAGTCGTTGATCTTTGACCTAGTCAAAAGTTTGATCGGGTGATGATAAAGGCTTCGATCGGGATTAGTGGTTTTCATGCAGAGTAATGTGAATGTTCAAGATAGAATTTGTCCCTCACATTTGTAGAGAGATAATACCGGGGCCTTCGATGAGTGAGTCTGAAAAATGTATGGCCATACTACGATGGAAAGGAGTTTCCATTTCAATTATTAGACTACTCAAGAATCGAGAAAGTAATGGTAAAAAACAAGAGGATGACACTATCCATGCTTCATCCTTGACCAAATTATCGCGCGACAAAAGGGACGTGGCATGGTTATATGATAGGTTGTATCGTATCAACGATCCTCATATGAGTTGGATAGTCGCAATGTCTTGCTAGATGCCGCTTGCAACTTGTGAGTTGATACAGTATTGGCCCACTGCCAATCTCATGTGGGCCTGCAAGGTCGCATATAAGAATAGCCCAACACGAGTAATAATGTCCAGATTCATTGAATCTTAGATATGTCTAAGATTTAATGAATACATCATTTAATCTGGGATGGATATATATATAAGGGTAAAGGAGCAAAAATACCCATGTGTTTTTCTCCTGGGAGCACCCAGCACCATGTGTTTTTTAGAGGAGCAAAAATGCACATGAGTTTTCAAAATTGGAGCAAAAATCCCATCAGAGTTAACTCCCTTTTGAGACGTTAACTATAGTATGAAAATACCAAATTACCCCGCCTCTCGGTCCTCTCGGTTGCATCTTCTTCTCCAACCCTTGAAATATATCACCAACCCGAAATATATCATCAACCCGAAATATATCACCAACCCAGAAATTCATCACAAAATAATCAATGCAGAAAAACCCAGAAATATAGAAAAAACAAAATAAAACTAGAGCATATATGATGAAGGAAGAATAAGAACCCAGAAGGATATGCATAAATTGATTTTCATCCTAAAATTGCATAAGACAATTTTTTTCAAGAACAGAATGGCAGAAATCAGTGATTGAAGAACGAACAAACCAGGGTTTTAGTTACAATCACTGACTAGAATTCCCAGTAGAAGGAGAAATTCAAGAAACGTAGAAACGCAGATTCACCGGAAGCACAAGATCCAGATTCGCCGGAAGCACAAGATCCAGATTCGCCGGAAGCACAAGATCTCAAATCGAGCAGAAACGCAGGTCCCAAATCAAGACCAGTGAGAGACCTTTAAAGCTCGCCGGAAAACCTTCGAACCACCAGAGAGACCTTGATCCGTCACCGACTGAACTATGAACTGTGAGAGACTACCGGAAATCGCACTGTCCAGATTGGAGAGCTTTAGATCGGAAATCGCACTGTGCAGATCGGAGAGCTTTAGATTGAAAATCGCATTGTCCAGATCCAGATGCACTGTGAGAGACTTTTCGAAGAGAGCTCAAAATCGGACCTTCGCCGTCCACACAGCCTCGGCACTCAGAAGCTTGAACACGACACAGACCAGAGACCGAGTCCTCACACGCCGCCATTGTTGCTTCTCCTTCAGCCTTCACACCATTGTAGCTGCGGTGTTGAAAGCTCAGATCTGGAGCTCAGATTTGGAGTCGATTCGATGCAAGGGGAAGAAACAAATTCAACGCGTACGGTGGAGGGTAATTAAGGAATTTTGAAAATTTAGATTTTTTTTAATAAAAAACATGGGTCCCACAAACAGAGTTAGGTTCTTTTAACAGATGTGGGATTTTTGCTCCAACTTTGAAAACTCATGTGCATTTTTGCTCCTTTAAAAAACACATGGTGCTGGACGCTCCCGGGAGAAAAACACATGGGTATTTTTGCTCCTTTACCCTATATATAATGTTATTTTGAAAATAATAATAATATTATTTATATAGATAATATTATTATTATGTAGTATTTAATTTATTTGATAAACTAAATAACTAAAACAAATAGAGATATCATATCATATCGAATAGAGATATTGTATCTTAGATTTAATTTGAATTGAGATATAGTATCTCTAATTTAATTTTTGAATAGAGATATTGTATCTTAGATTTAATTTGAATTGAGATATAGTATCTTAGATTTAATTAAATAGATAGATATCATATCTCGATTTAATTTATAAAGATAAATTAAATCGAGGCTTTTAATTCGGATTAAATAAATAGATTAGATTAGATTTGTTGGACAAATTTAATTAATATATTATTTTAATCCAAATTCAAATTTCAAGATTAATTACGATTAATTTCGAATATTTTAATACGACCTATTAGGGTTTGAAAACCCTATAAGATAATGATCAAGTTGTATTAAAATAAGTGACGAGCCGCGAAAGAAAAACCCTAGAGAAAGAAAAGAGACGTAAGACGTTGAAGGTGTTAGCATGCTGCTGTCGGTGTTGGAGTTCTGTTCGGTGTGGATATCGGTAAAGGGAGTAGATTTGCTTAGTTAGATCTTGTTGATCAAACAAGAGGCTCATGCATACAAAAGGTACAGTTCTAACTAATCCGATTTAAACATCATTGATAAATCCTCCTATGAGATTCATAAAATTTTAATGGATGAATTCCTTCCATTGCGTGTATGAATCCCAGCAGGCCGGTCCGATTTGAATAACATTATTAAGACTTAGTGAGACCATGATGTGCGTAATGTTGCCATGATGAAAAACGGTCTCATGGAAACAACCGTTATATATACAGTAATGTGATAGAGATTTGCCGTAATCTCCCAAAATAACCAGATTAGAAAAGGATTTGCAGTATAATGTAACCTGGGTCGTTTCCCAACGAATTCGCAGTCAGTTTAATTTGAACAGCAATAGAACAGAAACAATGGGGGGTTTTGTTTTGAATCAAAGAGAATTAAAAAAATGAAGTAACAGAGACAAAACGAAATAAAACAGATTGAACAGACAAACAGAGGATTAAAGGATTAACTCAGGATTTCGGATTCCACCACTTCCCTTCCTCGGACGAAAACAGATTTATAACCGAACTCGTGATCGACTCTGGGCAAACCGAAATCTCTGCATTTGCCTAGAAATTCCCTCAACTGAACCATTGTCCAGAATTTATTCGAATCAGTGGCATATCTCTGTACGATCACACGGTAATACTTTAACCTAGTTCGAACTACGTCCTTGGGAAATGTCGATATGGGTTTTTAATAAAAAAAACCCAATCCAAATCCAAAAATCGAATCCGATTAAAGAATGCAGAAACGAGTTAGACGGCTACTGATTAAGCGCGAATCCTTTGGATAGTGGATGGAATCCTCATCGTTGGGCTAATCACGAAATTTAGTCGAACATAATTAAGAAAGACGAAGAAGCGATGAAGAACGTGAAGAACACGAAGAACATTGCGAGAGAAATTGAAAAATCTTATTTTGATCCACTAAAATCTAAAAACGTGAATGAGAATGTGTTTGTGGTCACGCCTCACTTAACCTAAAATAGCAAAACGAAATGGGGCTCCAATCCACAATTCGGGGCCAAAATGGAAAATAAAATAAAATGGGCTTTAATTACAAAATTTGAGCCCAAAAATACATATGATTTCGGCTCCAAAATCGACCGCCCTCTTGTCCAAATTTGCTCTTCATGTCTTCATAACAATTGTAGCTCTGAATCATCGAAATAATGAGGCAAATCCGATGTGCGGTTTAAGAGTTATGGTAAAAATGGTGAAGCAATGTAAAACTGGAATTTATTATTAAATAATGTCTAAAATATAATAAAAGGCCCAAAGCCCAAATAAGTATAAAAGCCATTATTTATTAGCTAAAGAGTCCTAAATTATAAATCAAGAGACAAAAAGTAGTGTATGAAATATTCAATTATCAAATTCCCCACACTTATCTTTTTGCACTCCCGAGAAAAAATTTGAAGAAAAAGACCTAAAGGAGAAACTCTTCTTTTCTAACAATTGCTAACAATGCAAAAATTGAACAAGGAACACAAATCTCCAAAAGATCAATCAATCAAGACCACAATCCCTTCATCTCAAATTACAATTTATGGTAATCTCAATCAATGATGCTAATCACAAAAGGTGGTCTCTCAAATGATGCACTCAATAAATCATTCTCTCAAGTGTTTAAGGTAAATAAATGTATCGCTCAAATTGTACTCAAGAAAATTGTCCTACCATAAGCTTGCTTAATTTCTATGTCTCCACTAACATAACACATACATGCACAAATCAAGAGAGCTTGTTATGAAAGGTTGCAATGGGGTTAGGGTGAAGGTATGTAATAGTATGGAATGAGAGGCTAAGCACCAAAGAAATTAAAAAGAGCACTAATTAACACAATCATTTTCTATGTAAGAAAATTTTTATTTTACTTATATATCTCCTTTCTTTCTATGTATTTTCTTTCTTTTTTTTTTTTTTTTTTACTTTTCTTTTTCTTTTTTTTTTTCTTTTTCTTTTGTTCTCTTTTTTTTCTTTCTTTTTTTTCTTTTTATTTTCCTTTTTTTTTTTTTTAAAAAATGAGACTATACTATATACATAATCACAATGACAAAAGCAAACATCCCCCCACACTTAAACTGTTACACTCTTGAGCAACCCCCACACGTAAACACAAAACCAAGGTGAAACCAATGCTCAATAAATTTTCAAGGTGCAGAATAAAATGGTTTTACGCTTAGGCTTGTAATGTGGCTTACAAAAGAATGAGCCAAAAAGGCACAAAGGGCTAGCAAAGGGATCATAATGCAAGGGAAAGCCTATTTGGCCAAAGTGAGGAAAAATAAAAGAAAGAAAACAAGCTTCCATCATACTTATGCACGTAAGTGAAAAATGTAGTTTCAAAAAGAAAAGGAGCAAGTTCTAGAGAACACAAATCATGAGCAGATGCACACATGAAAGAAAGAATGGCAAAAGATGAATTCCATTCATGCAGGCCCAAAACCTCAAAAGGTCAACACCAGCTTAAGCAACCAACATCACCAAATCAACTACCAAGACATGTAATCGAAGAGTCAAGAATGGTAGACCCAAAGAATGATCCTTTAAAACCAAAATATCCTAGTTCATAATATGTAGCAATCATAGAATGAGAGACTGTATTTATTTGCAAAAAGCAAAGTAGAAAAAGGAAAACAAATAGAAGAAAGAGAGAGAAAGAAAGAAGAAGACTCCCCAAGGGGTTTATGGAGGATAAGTGGCATCAATGAGGATAATCTCTGCTTCCTCAGGCTGCTGCTGGGATCCCTCAAATGGCTTAAGGCGATGCCCATTGACCTTAAAGGTTCGTCCTGTGGGTGGATCACATAGCTCAACTGCACCAAATGGAAAAATGTTAGTGATCTCAAAAGGGCCATCTCATTTAGATCGAAGCTTACCAGGCCTAAACTTCAAACGGGAGTTAAACAGAAGAACTTTCTGGCTCACAGAAAATTCTTCCCTCAGAATATGCTTATCATGGAATGCCTTAGTCTTTTCCTTGTATAACCGCGAACTCTCATAGGCATCCAATCTAAGCTCATCCAACTCTTGCAATTGTAGGTTCCTCTCCATCCCAGACTTAGCCAAATCCATGTTGCACTGCTTAATGGCCCAATAGGCTTGATGCTCCAACTCAACCGGAAGATGACATGCCTTACCAAAGACAAGCCGATAAGGAGACATCCCAATCGGAGTCTTGTAGGCGGTGCGATATGCCCACAAAGCATCCTCTAATCGCTTACTCCAATCTTTCCGGGTAGAGTTAATAATCGTATGAAGGATTTGCTTAATCTCTCTATTTGAGACTTCAGCTTGACCGTTGGTCCGAGGATGGTATCTTTGTGGAGACCTTGTGAAGCACTCCATACTTGCGTAACAAGGCACCCATGCTTCGGTTGCAAAAATGGGAGCCTTGGTCACCGATAATAGTCTAGGAATGCCAAACCTGCGAGAAAATGTTAGACATAACAAAATCCACCACTACGAAGAATCATTAGTCCGGGTGGCTTTCGCCTCAACCCATTTTGAGACATAATCAACGGCCCCCCGGTATGTAAGTATAACCATATGAAGCGGAAATGGACCCATAAAATCAATACCCCAAACATCAAAGATCTCACAAAACAATATAGGGTTGGGGCATCTCATGCCTACGGGAAATACTCCGCTCTCCGACGGTTATCACTTGACTTACAAAACGAGATGGGAATCATGAAACAAGGAAGGCCAAAATAATCCCTTTGTCTAAGACTTTCCTAGCAGTTCTTTGGGGTCCAAAGTGACCACTACGAGCGAAGCATGAGCAAAATGCAATATAGAGTGAAACTCATGATCAGGCACACATCTCCTAATTACTTAGTCACTACAAAATTTCTGCAGATAAGGGTCATCCCAAACATAATATTTAGACTCACTCTTTAATTTAAGGGTTTGGGCCCTAGTGGAGTCTATAGGAAAAACACCAGCTACCAAGTAGTTAACCAGATCAGCATACCATGGAAGCTTACCTTGCAGCTGTAGAAGCTGCTCATCAGGGAAATCATCCCAAATAGAAGAGGGGTGAGAGGGAGAATGAGTGATGCGACTCAAGTGGTCTGGTACCCAGTTTTGTGCTCCACTTCTGTCTCGAATCTCAACATCAAACTCTTGGAGCAGCAACATCCACTGGATGAGTCGTGGCTTAGCATCTGCCTTTTTCAAAAGAAACTTCAAAGCGGCATGGTCAGAGAAAACAACTACTCTACTTGCTAGCGAGATATGACCTAAACTTATCAAAGGCAAATACAATAGCTAACAATTATTTCTCAGTAGTGGTGTAATTAGACTGAGTAGGATCCAAAGTCTTGGAGGCATATGCAATCACATGAGATTTTCTATCAACTCGCTATGCCAAGATAGTACCAACCGCATAGTTGGAAGCATCACACATCAACTCGAAGGGGAGGCACCAATCAAGGGCTTGGATCATTGGGGCTGTAGTCAGGCAACGCTTCAAATGATCGAAGGCCGCCTTGCAAGTATCATCAAATACAAAGTCAGTGTCCTTATACGAAGGTTGGACAAGGGTCGGGCGTCTTTGAAATCGAATGAAACGCCGATAAAACTGCCGCATGACCAAGAAAAGAGCGAACTTCCCGCACAGATGCGGGGTAAGGAAAAGCAGTAATTACATCTATCTTAGCAGGATCTACCTCAATCCCTTTCCTAGACACTATGTGTCCCAAGACTATACCCGACTCAACCATAAAGTGACACTTCTCATAATTCAGCACAAGATTAGACTCAATACACCTATGCAAAACTCTAGACAAATTAGCCAAGCATGCATCAAAATCAGACCCATATACAGTGAAATCATCCATAAAAACCTCCATGTAGTCCTCTAGAAACTCAGAGAAAATGCTTACCATACAACGCTGAAAGGTGCCAGGTGCGTTGCAAAGGCCAAAAGGCATCCTTAGGTAGGCATATGTTCCAAAGGGGCATGTGAAGGTCATCTTCTCTTGATCCTCAGGAGCAATATTGATCTGGAAGTATCCGGAGTAGCCATCCAAGAAGCAGTAATGGGACTTGCCATCCAATCGCTCTAACATCTGATCAATGAAAGGTAGAGAGTAATGATCCTTGCGAGTAGCTTGGTTGAGTCTCCTATAGTCAATGCAAACTCTCCAACTATTCGAACTCGAGTAGGAATGAGCTCATTCTTTGATTGGCTACCACGGTGACTCGGATTTCTTAGGAACCACACGGAGGGCTAACCCATCGGCTATCGAAATGGGATAGATGATACCAGCTTGTAGAAGCTTAGTGACCTCCTTCTTCACCACATCAAGGATAAGAGGATTGAGGCGTCTCTGGGGTTGCCTCACCGGCTTAAAGTCCTCTTCCAACAGAAGTCGATGCATACACATGGAAGGGCTAATGCCAACGATGTCAGCTAATGTCCACCCAATGGCTTTCTTGTTCGCCCTCAATAAGCTTAGCAACTTATCTTCTTGGTCAGGAAGAAGATTATTTGCCACAATGACTGGCAACTATTCATCCACCTCCAGAAATGCATACTTCAGGTGATCTGGAAGGGATTTCAACTCAAGCTTGGGTGGTTGCTCAATGGAGGGAAGAAGCTTGGGTGGTTGTTGCAACAACTCTGATGTCATCACACTGGAAATTCCTGAAACCACATTCAAAGAAACAGAAGAACTGCGTCTATACAGCTCAATGTTAACATCATAATCAAGCTCATCAAAATCAGAGTTAAGCTCATCAAAATTAGAATCAGGATGCACATTAGGATCAGGATGAAGCTCAAACTCAGAATCAATATCAGAATCCACATGTAATGTAGAATCACCAAGCAAGTCAGAATCACCAAATAATGTAGCATTAAGCAAATCGGTGCAAACAGAGCACCATTCATTATCAAAGCACATGCACAAATGGGAGAATCACTCTCGGATGCAAAATCGGGATAATCAAGACACCAATCGAAATAACATCATCCACGGCATCATCAATCACATCAATGCGAGAAAACGAGTGTTCTTCCTAGGATGTTTCATGGCATCAAAGATATTGAAATTCATAGATATATCACCAAACTCCATGGAAAGAGTACCATAATGCACATCTATTTTAGTCCTAGCTGTTTTAATGAAAGGCCTCCCTAGAATTGTTGGTTCTCTAAAAGATTTTGATGATTGCCAACAATTGTGAACAAAGAATAAGGATTTGCTCTCAGAAGTTGGAAAACCTTGAGTGAGAGCAAACCTCGAGGTTTTCCCAAAAACCTCGAGGTTTGGCCTTACAAAGGAAGCATCGAGGTTCTATGTTTAAACTTGCATAACTTGGGTTTCACAAAAATATGTGAAACCTCGAGGTTTATTAAGAAACCTCGAGTATTGTGAGTTGCAAAGAGCAAATGTATTTTCACTCATTCTAAAACCTCGAGGTTCCTTGAGAAACCTCCGGGTTTGCTTTCATCATGTCTCTCGGTTGGGTTTCACACACGATGTGTGAAACCTCAAGGTTTCTAAGAAAACCTCGAGGTTTGGAGTAAACCCGAGAAACCTTCGTGATTGCATCATGAGAAACCTCCAGGTTTAATGATAAACCTCCAGGTTTGAGGTTTTGGTCTTAAATCGTTTTCAACCTTAAATGACCAAACCTCGAGGTTTGTGAACAAACCTCCAGGTTTCTAGACGTTGCCTGAAATTCGAATTTAACGATTTTGCTATGCCTTCGTGTTTGATCTCAATGCTTTCCATGATTAATCTCTATTGGTACTAGATATGTTTAACCATCTTTTTGGTGAGTTTCAGACAGATTAAGGAAGGTTTAAAGCAAAAGCAAAAGTGATGTCAGAACATTAAATGTTCAACCTAAAAACTTGCATTCTTTTGGTTAATCCATCTGCACACGGTTGCAAAGCATTAAAGAATGATTTCTACATCTAGCAACATCTTCTCCAACGGATTAATTTGCGAGAGAGTCAACTCGACCATCCGGCCATTTGGATTAAGTGAGCTTTAGAGAGAAGAAGACCTAAGCTACTCACATCTTGAAGAACATCTTCAACGGTCTTATTATCAAATGCAACGGTGTATTAATGCTATCGCTATAAATAGAGTTGCATTCAATTCCTCTCAACAACTACTACATCGAAAACGAGCAAGCATTCAAGTTCTTCAATTACCTTTGTTTTCACTTGTATTTTGTCTTTTGACATTATAAGCTTCGAGTGTTTATTATTATCCACTCTTAGAGAGTTTTTATCGTAATTCATTTATTGAAAAGAATCACAAGTCAAGGGGACTTGGTGATTTGGGAGTTCATTGATTACAACTTGTAAGGGGAGTGAGTTTTAGAGAGAGAACTACTCTTTAAGTACGAGTGTGTAATCTTTGTGATAGTGAAAATCCCAGAGTCCGGGGATTTGGATGTAGGTCAAGTTGTTAAGACCGAACCAAGTATAAATCTACGTGTTCAGCTATTCTTCCCTTTACTCGTTCATCTCTCGTTTTTGTTATCTAAAAACAAGAGCGTTTTTGAGAAGTTTTTAAAATACCTTATTCACCCCCCTCTTGGGTATATAGCTCCACTTTCATTTGGTATCGAGCAAGGTCTTCTCTAAAGAGCTTAACATCTCGAGAAGGATCCAATGGAAGGCATTCTACCCGATGGAGCTTCAATCACGGACCTCCAGGTTTCAAAGTGGAGAACATTACTCATTCCGGGAAAGCCAAATTCAAGGTGTTTGTAATGGCTATAGAGTATGGTCTCTAGAGAGTTTTTGAACGAGGAGACTATTCTCCAACTGTCTTGGAAAATGGTCTCAGGGTTCCAAAGGAAGAAGACTATGATGAAATGACAGAAGAAATGTCACACTCAATAGCAAGGCGGTTCTCCTTCTGCAGAGTGCCCTTAGTCAACAAGAATATTTCCGCGTTTGCAACTTAACCTCTGCTAAAGCCATGTGGGACGCTCGGAAATTGCTCATGAAGGAACCGTTGGAGTTAAGCAAAATAGAGTCAACACTCTAATGAGAATATGATCTCCTTCGTATGAAGTCCGGAGAATCTATTGGTGATTTCAGTGAGATTCACTCATCGATCAATCAACTTGCTGCATTGGGCAAAGAATATGAGCAACCTGTCCAAGTGAGGAAAATTCTCAACATCCTCTATAAGGAATGGGAAGCCAAAGTCATTGCCATTGAAGAAGCTCGTGGAGATTCTATGGCATCTCGTGGCGACCCTTTTTGGGAGCCTTTTTGAATATGAAGCCAAGCTCAAGTTCAAAAAGGGACTTGATGAAGTCCATGGCAAAAATAAGGGAATTGCCCTTAAAGCTCGTCAAAGAAACTAAGGAATCGATGATGATGAAGATCCAGGACGAAGATGAGGAGATTGGAATGATGGTCCGGAGATTCAAGAAATTCTACAAGAAGGACCAAGGTTTCAAGAAGTTTCACAAGGGTAGCTCCGGCTATGAGGCAAAGAAGCCAATCATTTGCTACGAGTGTGAGAAGCGGCCACATCAAATCGAATGCCCAAAGACAATCCGAAGAACAAAGACAAAGAAAAGAAGAAGTTCAACTTCGAAGAGGTATATGATTGCAATTAAAAAAGAAGGCATATGTCTACACCCGGTATTTGGGGAGATAGTTCATTTGATGAAGATGATGAGGATGAGGAAGAAAAAGCAAACATATGCTTAGTTGCCGAAGAAGAAGAACATCGTATCAACTTTATTGCTCGAAGAGGTATATGATTGCAAACCACCTTATGATGAGTTATTTGCTGAATATATGGCTGTGCAATCCGAGTTTGAAAAACTTGCTGAAAAATATTTCAAATTGAAAAACAGAAATCTTACTCTTGAACTTCAAGTTGAAAAGTTTTCCTCTTCAGAAAATATTGCTTGTGAAGATTGTCCTGATCGAAGAAAAAGAATTCATACCTCACAAAGGCACTTGAGAAATTCACTAGAGGAAGTGAAATGCTCAATGTCATTTTGAAACAACAAAGATTTATAAATGACAGATCGAGAGTCGGTTACAAACCTAATTTTGATAAAAAGAAAGGAAGAAAGAAGTCTCAGTGAAAAATCCTATATGAACTATTTTACAAAATCAGTCCATTCTTCAAACCCGTTTATAATCGTAATTGCGCAACGAAAGGGTCATACTACTTCTTCCTGCTTTCATAAGAAGGAAAGAAAGAGTAAACCCATAGGAAATTATCAATGGGTGCCAAAGGGATCTTACAAGATTCCTAAGACACAAACTAACCCCAAAGGACCCAAGAAAAGATGGGTACCTAAGGCACGATTTTCTTTGTTTCTTGCGGGTTTGCCTAAGATCATCAAAATCCAACAAATGGTACATTGACGGTGGATGCTCTAGGCACAGTTGGGATCAATCCAAATTTGCCTCAATCAAGCCTAAGGATGGTGGCAAGGTGACCTTTGGTGGAAATCAATCGGAAAGATTCTTTGGAGTTGGTGAAATTGGCAACAATGAAGGACCACTAATCAAAGATGTCTACCTAGTCGAAGGACTTTGCCACAATCTCCTCAGTGTAAGCCAAAGCACTGATAAAGGTAACTTAGTTATCTTCAATTTTGAGGAATGCTTGATTGTGAGTAAGGATATACTCCCTTTAGAAAACATAAAATCAAAAGCCTTATTTAGAGCCCCTAGAGATGGCAATTGTTATACACTTAGTCTCTCTAGTAATGGTTGTTGTTTCGAAAAATGTTTTGTCAAGTAACCTGGATGAGAGTTGGCTTTGGCACAAGCGATTAGCTCATGTTAATATGATTCAACTTGATAGATTGCTTAAAAAGGATCTGGTGATTGGTGTTCCTTAACTACACTTTAAAAATAACATGCTTTGTGATGCTTGTAAAAAAGGGAAACAAACCAAATCATCATTCAAATCTAAAAACGAGATTTCAACTAATAGACCTCTTCAATTGCTTCATATGGATCTAGTTGGACCAGCTAGAGTGAAAAGCCTTGGAGGCAACCTTTATACTTTGGTCATAGTTGATGATTTCTCAAGATTTGCATGGACTATATTTTTATCCTCTGAAGATGAAACATTTGATCAGTTTGTTGTCTTTGCCAAGAAGGTCCAAAACGAGAAAGGATTCTCTATTTCAGGAATCAGAACTGATCATGGAGGAGAATTCAAAAACAATGCATTTGCTGAGTTTTGTGACAGCATGGGAATAGACCACAACTTCTCAGCCCCAAGAACTCCCCAACAAAACGGTGTTGTGGAAAGAAAGAATCGAGTTCTCACTGAAATGGCAAGGGCCATGCTGAATGAGAACAACACTTCTCAAGTGTTTTGGGCTAATGCAATGAGCACCGCGTGCTACATCTCAAATCGGGCATACCTCCGGAAGAAGTTGGACAAGACTCCCTATGAGCTGTACAAAGGAAGAAAACCCAATCTAGCTCATCCGCATGTGTTTTTGGATGTAAGTGTTTCATCCATAACAATGGTAAGGATAACTTGGGAAAATTTGATCCCAAAGCAGATGAAGGTATATTTCTGGGTTATTCAAATAGAAGTAAAGCTTATAGAATCTTTAATACTCGTACTCGCATTGTTGAAGAATCTATGCATGTTGTTTTGTGAATCCAAGTCGATAAAACTATGGATGATGATGAAGGAAGCGTCTTCAAAAATCAATTCTTTTCAAAAACTACTCCCGCTTCTATTGAGAATCCACGAAAATATTTTTGAGACCGATCCTCAAAACAATATCGAAAATCTGATCAAACTCAACCTAGAGCTTGGAAATTTATTAGAAATCACCCTTTAGACCAAGTTATAGGTGATGTTAATCAAGGAGTAAGAACCAGAAATAGCACTTTAAATGAAGTATCTTTTACAGCATTTATATCACATATTGAACCCTCAAAGATTGATGAAGCCCTTTCAGACAATGATTGGGTAATAGCAATGCAAGAGGAGTTACATCAATTTGATAGAAATCAAGTTTGGGACTTGGTACCTAGGCCTAAGGACCATCCGGTCATTGGCACTAAATGGGTATTCAAAAACAAACGAGATGAGTCTGCTATCATTGTCGTAACAAGGCAAGACTTGTTGCCAAAGGCTATAATCAAGAAGAAGGAATTGATTACGAAGAAACTTATGCTCCAGTGGCAAGATTGGAAGCCATAAGAGTTCTTCTTGCCTTTGCCTATGTGAAAAACTTTAAACTCTATCAAATGGATGTGAAAAGTGCTTTTCTGAACGGTTTTATTCAAGAGGAAGTTTATGTAGAACAACCTCTTGGTTTTGAAAATGTCCATCATCCAGATCATGTATATCGTCTCAAGAAGGCCCTATATGGTCTTAAACAAGCTCCTAGAGCTTGGTATGAGCGATTAAGCAAATTCCTTCTTGATCAAGGTTTTATTAGAGGAAAAGCAGATACAACTCTCTTCATAAAGAACAATAAGCTTAATGAAATCTTAATTGTTCAAATATATGTTGATGATATTATATTTGGTGCCTCTAATGATGCCTTATGTGAAGAGTTTGCTAAGAATATGCAGGGAGAATTTGAGATGTCTATGATGGGAGAGCTCAATTACTTTCTTGGTCTGCAAATTAAGCAAAAGAAGGATGGGATCTCCATATCTCAAACCAAATATCTCAATGATCTCTTTGAAGAAGTTTGGGATGGATCATTGTAATGGAGCCGATACTCCTATGAGTTCAATTGCTTCATTAGATGCTGATGAAGAAGGAACGGACTTCAACATCACAAAATATAGAGGAATGATTGGATCATTACTCTACTTGACCGCAAGTCGCCCAAACATCCAATTCAGTGTTGGAATGTGTGCAAGATTTCAATCTGCTCTTAAGGAGTCACATGCTGAGCAAGTTAAGAGGATATTCAAATATCTTGCTGACACAAAAACACTTGGATTATGGTTTCCTAAAGGTCAACCTGAGCATTTAGTAGCATATTCAGATCCAGACCATGCTGGATACAAGACTGATAGGAAGAGTACAAGTGGCCAATGTGAGTTTCTTGGAGGTTCACTTGTGTCTTGGTTCAGCAAGAAGCAAACCAGTGTGGCTGTATCATCAACTGAAGCTGAGTATGTGGCAGCATTAAGTTGTTGTGCTCAAGTCTTATGGCTCAAACAGCAACTATCTGATCTAGGAATCAACTTGAAGGAGATCCCTATATTGTGTGACAACACAAGCACAATAAGCTTAGCCAAGAATCCAGTGCAACATACTCGGACTAAACATATTGATGTGAGGCATCATTTCATAAGGGATCATGTTTAGAAGAGAGATGTCAAAGTCATGTTCATCCCAACTCATCTTCAACTTGCTGATATCTTCACCAAACCTTTGGCCAAGGAATCATTCAACTTCATTAGAAGAGAATTGAGAATGGTAAATCCCAACGAGTTGTAAGTAATTCTTGCTCAAATTAGTGATAAATTATGGTTTTGATTATTAAAAGTCACTAACTTAAGCATAGGAGTGTCTAGACGTGTTTTATGCGGGACATTAAGTAACATGGTTTTTTTTTCTTGTCAAAGGCAAAACCTCGAGGTTTTGGAGAAAACCTCGAGGTTTGATAAAACATGGTCTATCGTGGTTTTTTGTAGAGGAGCAAAACCTCGAGGTTTTGGTGAAAACCTCGAGGTTTGAAAGAACATGGTCAATCGTGTTTTGTTGCCAAGAAGGAAAACCTCGAGGTTTGGATGTGAACCTCGAGGTTTCGTGGTGCATCGCCGAGGACAAAAAGCCGAGAGAAATGAAACCTCGAGTATTCGGGAAAACCTTGAGTTTTGAACGAGACAGAAAGATGATCAATCCATTGCATGAAAACCACTAATCTCGATCCAAGCCTTTATCATTACCCGGTCAAAGGTGACTTTTGACTAGGTCAAAGATTAGTGACTCATCATGTAGGAATCCATGATGATCTCAGGTCAAGGGGCATTGTGACGCGGTTATACATGAGATAAGCTTATGACTAAATCCATGCACCTTTCTCATAGTGAGTTGGTCTAGCACCTTGTACTCTTACAAGTGCCTATGACTTTAATTCGTATCTCCATACCTTATCAAAGTCATACCGGTCTTATTTTCATCTTCGCTCCCATGTAGATGATTGACCAGGGACATTTAGGATAATCTATAAGATATATCCAGGGATATAGTTATCACTATAAACATACAAATGAAATGATAACTAAATGGAGAATACTTTTGACATTAACGTTTAAATTACAATGACTTGCCCCTAGGGCATAATTTCCAACAAGATGTACATGATACAATAATAGAGGGGGAAAGCATGATTTTAGAGCATTTGGACCGAGCTTTTGGGAACTTTCAGCTAAGGGGCACTTTACCGGAATTACAAGTATATTAAATACTAGATCTTGGCCCTTTAAATTCAAAGCCATTTGGTCTACCCATAATGAATATAAGGATGCGTTGTGCATCGAGGGTGGCAAAGCAACTCAGTAAGTATTTCCTTTACTCTTGAAATATTCCTAACTCAACTGGCATCTTGTAGGTAGGAGTTAATAATATGGAGTAGGGAAACATTCCTTGACAACTGAAAACATCTATACACAAGATGGCATCAGTCCCCAAAATGCCCATAAGATTGTTGAGATTACTATAATGATTGAAAATGCTTGAAAACAAGAGGAACAATACTGGTAGTAGAGGTCAAGAATTTATTAGTTAAAAGTAGATGACTGAAATTCTAGATTATTTCATCTGTTAACACTGTAACGTCATTAGTATAATAACATTCTGAGACTGAGAAATGACTCAGGTGGCTGGCTAATTAGAAAGGAAGATATAGCAACTATAACTTCTCATTTCTTCCAAACACTATTCCATAGCTTTGGCTATCACCCTATATCGTTGCTCTAAAATTCGTTGATCAAAAAATAATGCCAGAGATGAACAACCAGCTTCTACTCTTGGTCACAAGAGAAGATATTCGATTAGTAGCTTTTAGTCTGGGGAGCTTAAAAGCTTCGGGACTAGATGGTTTCTCAAGTAAATTCTATCAATATACCTGTACTGAAATAAGGGAGAGTATTTGCTCCATGGTTCTGAATTTCTTCTCTGGTAATCTATCTCTGCATGATATTAACAACACAAATATCACCTTGATAGCTAAGATAGAGAAACTAGAACATGTGTATTAGTTTGGACCCATTGGGTTATGTAATTTTTCTTACAAAATTATATCCAAGACAATTGCTAATCGGATTAGGCCCTTATTAAATACTTGTGTCTCTCATAATCAAAATGTTTTTCTACCTGGATGTGTTACTCAGGATAATTGAAATAAATTAATAAATTATGTAGCAACTCTATATCTTTATTCATTGATCGTGTAGAATACTTATAAGGTGATACAAAGAAAGGTTTAGTTTAACTAAACCTAATAGAATATCTCCTATAATCAAGGAGTATTTAAAATTCAAATAAAAACAACATAATATAATAATCCTAATAATAATAATAAACATGATAATTAACTTAACTCTAATTAGGGCTAGGGTTTTGGCCATCAATAGAGTCCAACTTCCAACAATCACCCTTAAGCTAGGGAATATATATTGATAATTCCCAGCTTGCTTCTAAGTCCTTTGAATTTCTCTTGGGTCGGCTTCATCATAATATCTACAATTTGCTTTCCCGATGGAATGTAAGATAGATCACTGATCTTAGCTTCCAATATTTCTCAAATGAAGTACTTATCAATCTCCACATGCTTCATTTTGTCATGTTGGATATGATTGTTAGCAATTTTAGTTATTGACATATTATCATACCACCCTTAAAGAGGTATATTAGTCTCTGCTTTAATTTCATTAGGAGTCATAAGATCCATATCCCTCCACATACACCTAAAGGCAAAGCTCTATATTCCAATTTTGCTAAACTGCATGAGACAACTGGTTGTTTCTTGCTTCTCCATATGACAAGATTTCCCCATACATATGTGCAATAACCTGTAGTAGAACTTCAGTCAACCTTGTAACCACCTCAGTCAGCATCAGTATATAACTGTACACCTATGTTACTTCCTTTAGCAAAGAATAAATTGACTCCTGGAGTCCTTTTAAGATATCTGAGGATTCTATAAACTGCTGTCATATGCTCCTTCTGTGAGTTGCTTGAGAATTGACTCACAACACTAGTAGGGAACCCTATATCAGGTCATGTGTAAGAAAGATAGATTAATTTCCTCACTACCTTCTTATATCTTTCTTTGTTAATTATTGTACCATTTGGTCTAATGGTTAGTTTTTGGTTTAGCTCCTTTGGCGTATAGGTTTGTCTAGCCCCTAGCAAGCTTTTTTCTTTTAGAAAATATGGAGTGTACTTTCTTTGAGATATGCTGGTCCCTTGTGGAGTTCTTGCTACTTCCATTCTTAGAAAATATCTCAAGGATCCAAGGTCTTTGATTTCAAATTCAATGGCCAAATTCTATTTCAATATGATAATTTCTTCTACATCATCATTAGTTACAACAATATCATCTACATAAATAATTAAGGCTGCTACCTTATAACCATAGTGTTTGATAAACAAGGTACTACCTCCGATCCTAATTAGAAGGACACTTTTTGGAATAAACTAAGCACCAAGTCTTTCCTATTTTGTGAGAGGGTGAGACAAAAAATTCAAAGGTGGAGCAAAAACACTCTCATATGCAAGCCGAGAGGTTATGATTAAATCGGTGATTAATGCCATATCAATAAATCCAATGAAATGCTTCAGGTTCCCATTAAATCCAATGAAATGCTTCAGGTTCCCATTAAATAATGTAAAGAACTAAATAGCTTGATCTCTAATTTCTGGTGGGAAGGAAATGGAGCTAGTGGTAAAACACATTAAAAAGCTTGGGAATCACTTACCACTGCAAAGTCTAATGAAGGAATGGGTTTTTGGGATTTTGTCACAATGAATGAAGCTCTACTTGCCAAAATAGTGTGGCGGCTTTTTAATAAACCCGAAGAGGTGTAGGCATGAGTGTTGGTCGATTTCCTTGATGGCAAGTAAACCAGTCAAACAAGTAATAAAGTGTAAGTAGAGTATCGTCCCACAGAGACTGAGATACCGAGAGGTGACGCGCTAATGATGTGACAGTTGTGAAAGCAGAAAGTAAATATAATCAGGTTGAGGGGTTTTGCAATTATGCTACTAGAAAACGTAAACAAAATGACTTTAAACGAGAGAAGATATCGTAAAAGGTTAGGCTGGACTCGGAATCATCCTTAAGTGCATCAATCCCCGGTTGCTCTACCCAATGCTATAGCATCTATCTTTGTCTGGCTTCGCAATTGCTACAGCATAGCTACCAACTACAAAGCTATTTGGTTAACCCACCTCTATTATCTACCGAAGCTTCCGCGTCCAATACATATGATACTAACTATACTCCTTCCATATTCCTATGACAACTTTCTAGTCAGACCTGCTTTACACTCAGGGTGTTATGGTTATGAGAGGTAGACCCATTCCTGAAGCCTACAATAATAGGTCAAGCCATGCACGGGCTGCCTAGCAAACACTGTTTCTCATAGGTTTAACCCCAACTCCTTGCCAGTAAGCTGAGGCCACAAATCTAGCCCTTAACTTCCGTTAACCAACTAGTAATAAAAACACCGATACGCAAACCAAATTTATTGAATTAAGAATTTGCAACTGGGTTCATTCAACACTTAAAGACTCATCCTCGTCCAGCCATATAGAGTTTAGTTCATGACTGACGAGGGACACACAAAACAGACACTAACAGAATGACCCATGATCAAGAAAACAAAGCTAAGAAGAAAGGAAAATAGAAAGCTTGATGGAATTTCCGACGGCGTGGTCGAGGTCCTGTCATGTCATCACTCCATGTCTTCTTCGTTACGTCAAATGCTGCGGGGAAGGATCTTTGGGTTATCTGGAAGTCTCGTGCTCTTGTGAAATATCTCACTCTTCTCTTGAGTCTGCTGAAAGTTAGAATCTTATTCTAGGGCTCTCCGAGTCTCCTAGGGTTGGCGCTGCTGTTTCCTTTTATAATCAGGCTTTTTCTTGCGGCGTAAGTTACAGCGAGCTGGGCCTTTCCTAATCCGTCGGGATCTATCATATCTTTTGATCCGAGTAGATTGCTTCTGTTGATTCTGTGGGATTCTTCAAATCTTTTAGTTTTGATCCTCCGCATCTTCTATTCCGTCACCTCAGCAACCTATCTGTTAATATCGCCCTTTATTTTATTCCTGAAATCATCTGCGTAAAAAGGTCAGCAGCAGACATGTCGCATAGCATTGCGTCCTCTACTTTGCTATAGCATTCGGGATGCCTTGTATTGCACTTCGAATCGCTATTAGAATGCTATAGCATCGTATCAGCCCTGCTATATGATTTCCCTTAAAAACAAAGTAAATTGTTCCATTCTTAGCACATGCAAATGATTCCTACTCTTTAGTCCCTATATCATGAATGTATGCCTTTTTACTTAGATTATCTGCAGTTAAGCATGTATTTAACATTGAATTCAGTCAGTAAGTATAGGGAAAACATGGTACTATTTGTGCTCATCAAATACCCCCACACTTAGCTTTTTGCACTCCTGGGAAAAATAAGATGAAGCGAACACAAACTCATAGCCGCAGTACTCCTGTCCGTATAACTTTGCTTGCACCTGCTTTCAGTTTCCATCCCCTATTCGGCAATCCCACTGCCCAGTGCCAACCGCTCATAAAGCGTGGTATTGTTTAGATGAAGAAGTCTCCAGGGGCTCTCAAGTTCGGTGTTTACACTCGCTCACCCAGGGATTTTCGTTTCTCTCTTGTCAAACAGGCCTAGAAGATCCATAACCTTGTCAAAGTTCTAAGATTACTTCCTAGTATTCGTTCATCCAAAGGACTTCTTGGGTTGTAATGCGAGGATGGCCTAGTGTTTGAGATGGGAAGTGAAGGTGGATGCTATAGCAAATCCGGTTGACAAATCTTTTGGCCTCAGCCGAGTGCTCTTCCTTGAACTTAGTAATTCTTGCTGTTTTTTTTCAAACGCAACAGCTCTTCAGTTCTTTCTACAGCTTTTCATGGGAGCACTCTGCCGTAGCATTTTTCATAGCCTTCTTCAGTTCTCTTATCTACCTGTTCTGCTATAGCATACTTGTATGGCTCAAGGGGTAACAATGTGGAGATGATGATGCAATGGGTTGTGTATGGGAATAATGGATATGACAGGAATGCCTTTATCCTACGAACTTCAAACTCAGATGCCAGATAGTCTACCAAAGAACTAAGACAAATCAAGGATCAAACATAGGCTAGCAGACATGCACACAGAATAAAACAATTAGGCTCAATTCAATCCTTCCATTGGGGGTTCTTCCCTTTGAACTTCCTCATTGCCACTCTACCCCGTATCAGATTGGCTAGCACCATCAATTTCCCAAGCCTAAAGGTTCAGTTCCCTTAGGCCTTTGTACTATGCTCAGTTGTACACATATTCATTCCATTGCTACAAGATTCTATTCATGCTCTATCATGCAATTTGGAAAAAATTTCAGTATGTGCACAAAGCTATATGTAGGGTGAATCGGGTCACACTCATGGAGACACTAGTGGCAGAATATATCACAAATCGTATCAATCCCCCCCACACTTGAACGATGCAATGCCCACATTGCAACAGAACAAGAATCAAGAACCAAGTGCGCTGGTATTCGCAACAAGGGGGCGAGAGAAACATAGAAAGCAAGAGAAGCAAACATAATACCATTCACAGAAAGGGCCCTGGGGAGAACACCCAGGGTTGGAGCAAATTGTCAGGAAAACCAAAAAGAAAAACAGCTATACTAAAATAACAAAAGAAAAGAAAACTACGAAGCGGAAGGAACGGCAGGGGCTAGGGCACTGCTCGCGGTGTCTTCCTCATCCGATGTATTGCCGAGGGTGTTGACCACGGGAATCGCTGAATGGGAGCGGGAGAGGGAGACGGCCGTGGGTAGGTGACAGCGATGGGATTCCAGTTTCGCCCAAGAGTCGCTCCGAAGGGTCTTAAGCTCAATGCGTAGGTGATGAAGCCGGCGCGGAAATTTTCATGGAGATTTCATATCAGTGGCCGAGCGGAAGTAAAGGTGGGCGTGAGTCATGATGTAGGAGCGGTCGGAGGAGTCAGTGGGGTCGGAGACGTTAGAGGGTTCGGTGGAGGAGGAGGAAGGGGAGGAAACCTGGACGGGGACGGGTGGCTCCTGCGCCATGGGTGGAACACGACGAGGCGGCTGATGAGCGTCGGCCAGTAGGGGCGCCCGGCCACGTCGTGCTGTGCATTTCATCGGGACCATTAGTGTCTCTGGGTGAGGATATGGAAGAAGAAAGGAGTCGGTGGGTTTGTGAAAAGACGCGGGTGCAGGGGTGGTGGGATGGATAGAGTATATGAAGGGATTTGAATATGAAACGTCACGGCTACTTAGACAATGTGGTCTCCTTAGTCAGTGCGTAGTGGGCCCAAGAAGGTGGCCCACCCAAACAGACGCATGCACGAAGTAAGTAGAGATGAGGGGCGTACCTGGCAGAAATTGGGCTTTTGCCGTGTAGTCGCTCTAGGGTCCTGATGCCATGCCTCGTGCCGTAGCAATTGCCATGCTGGACTCGTTCATTCCTGTGTTTGATGCTAAAGAACAAATAACCTTGGGCTACTTCCCAATAGCGCTTGCTTTAAAGTCTTCAGCCGGACCTTGCTGTAGCAATTTAATGCTGAGGTAGGGCAGGGGGTCCCCTGCTTCTTTAGTGTCCTTGCTGCTATCTGGAGTGGTTAGGTACTTTTCTGTTGGGTCTTTGAACCTCGCGGTCTTAAGTATTGAAAAAGTGACCTGATCATCACTTACACGCATAGTGAGTTCTCCTTTTTCCACATCAATCAGTGTACGACCAGTTGCCATGAAAGGTTGTCCCAGCAGAATTGGAACGTCATGATCTGCTTCAAAGTCCAGGATAATGAAGTCCACAGGGAAGATGAACTTATCCACTTTTACCAGTACATCTTCGATCTTGCCTTCAGGTAATACTATTGAGCGATCAGCGAGTTGCAATGTGACTGTCGTGGGCCTAGCTTCCCCTACTGCCAACTGCTTGAAGATCGACGTCGGCATGAGATTTATGCTAGCACCTAGGTCGCACAGAGCTTTACCAGAGTAATTGGGTCCGATTGCACACAGAATTGTAAAACTACCAGGATCCTTCAATTTCGGAGGTAGCCGATTGGTTAACATGGCATTGCAATCCTGGGTCAATGCTATTGTCTCGAACTCTTCCAGTTGCCTCTTCTTAGACAGAATTTCCTTCATAAACTTCACGTAGCTGGGCATTTGCTCCAATGCTTCCATGAGTGGAATATTGATGTGCAATTGCTGTAGCATATCAAGGAACTGCTTGAATTGTTTCTCCTGCCCTTGCTTCTTTAGCCTTTGTGGGAAAGGCGGTGGTGGCTTTGGCATTGCTGGAGGCCCGAGGTCAGGATTATGCTTTGATGATGGAGCGGTAGCATTCCTTGTTGGGTATTGTATGTGATCATCCAATGCTGCACGTGGAGGCAATGTTGCGGTGTTTAGATCGTATTCCGATTGTGACAGTCTTAGTTGCCTCCGTTCGTCTTCAAGAGTTTGTTCAGTACCTTCTTGCCCTTCCTTAAGTTTTTCTGGCCTTGGATCAGTGACAACCAGAGGTTGCTTGGTTGCTTTCATGGGTTCTAGGCTTTTACCACTTCTGAGCTCTATCATTTTGACTTCTTCTCTTCCCTGGATCCTAGGGACTTCAGTGTCACTGGGCAGGGATCCTGAGGGCCTGTTGTTAAGAGCAGTTGCTAGTTGTCCCACTTGAGTTTCAAGATTCCTCAAGGTCACTTGCTGATTTTGGATGATTGCATTGTTCTTTACCATATAGTCTTTCAGAAGGGAAAACATAGAGTGCTGCGGGTCAGATTCACCGCCCTGCTGCCTTGCTTGCTGGGTAAACCCTGGTGGGTTTGATGTTCGATTAGAGTATTGTGGGCCTGATGATTGTCATGCTGCTTGTGAACCTTGCAAACTCCATGAGAAGTTAGGATGCTGCCTCCATCCAGGGTTGTATGTATTTGAGTACGGATTATTGGTGTTGCTGCCCCTGTTGAAGTTGTTGACGAAGTTTACCGCTTCAGGGTTGGCAGAGCACTGAGAGTAAGAGTGCTCTCCACCACAATACACACAAGCTACCTGAGATGGTTACAGTGATGTGTTGCTTGATGTAATGGTCAGTCCTTTCACCATGTTGGTCAAAGGTGAAACTTGAGCAGTGAGAGAAGCGTCATGGCATCTAGTTCGTGTATCCCTACAACAGTTCGGGAGGATGTAGCTGTCGTCGCTGTGGCCATTGGTATTTGTTCATGGACATGCGTTCCAGTAAATTATGGGCCTCCTCATAAGACTTCATTAGGATGGATCCTCCTGACGAGGCGTCTACAATTGATCGTGTTTGTATGTCAAGACCTCTGTAGAATGTTTCTAACTGGACCCATTCACACAGTCCGTGCGGGGGGCATCGTCTCAAGAGGTCCTTGAATCTGTCCCAGGCTTCATACGTAGATTCACCTGATTTCTGTTGGAAGTTGGTGATGTCCCCTCTGAGTTGAGCGTTCTTGGTAGATGGGAAGAATTTAAGCAAGAACTTACTTTGCATATCATTCCATGTAGTGATGGAATTAGCAGGTAGGTTGTTGAACCACGTCCGAGCTTTGTCCCTTAATGAGAAGGGAAACAACTTAATCCGGATGGCGTCGGGAGGTATACCAGGGATCACAAAAGAATCACCTCCATGAAGCTTTTGAGATGAAGGTGCGGATCTTCGGAAGGAAGTCCTCCAAATTGCACGGCTGCATTCAACATCTGAATCATGACACCTTTAATTTCAAAGTGCCCGGCGTTGAGGGTTGGTTGTGTGATGGCCGAGTTCAGCTTGTTTAAATCTGGAATCTCGAATTCCATGATGGCCTTGTTCACATCTGGGTTTGGAGGTGGAGGGACCTGGTTGTCCCTTTTTATTAGTGGTCGCTCTTGTTGCTCCCGCTCGTGGTTCACAGGTATTTCCGCCATGTTTGCTTGGTCAAAAGATTGACTTTGCCGCTTCTGCCTTCTGCGCCTTTGCTTGTAGGTGCGTTCTATCTCAGGATCGTAAGGCTCTAGATTGGCTGGAGGTGAGTTGCGCATACACTACAGAATGTACCTGAAAATCAAGAGCAGAGAAAGTGAGCTCCTTTACTAAGTAAATCACAACTATTAAGCAAAAGGGCGTCGTCACAAAGGGTATCAGCAGTCCCCAGCAACGGCGCCAAAAACTTGTTGGTTGATTTCCTTGATGGCAAGTGAACTAGTCGAACAAGTAATAAATTGTAAGTAGAGTATCATTTCACAGAGACTGAGATACCGAGAGGTGACGCGCTAATGCTGTGACAGTTGTGAAAGCAGAAAGTAAATATAATCAGGTTGAGGGGTTTTGCAATTATGCTACTAGCAAACGTAAACAAAATGACTTTAAATGAGAGAAGATATCGGTAAGAGGTTAGGATGGACTCGAATCATCCTTAAGTGCATCAATCCCCAGTTTCTCTACCCAATGCTATAGCATCTATACTGTACAGCTTCCGCAATTGCTACAGCATAGCTACCAACTACAAAGCTATTTGGTTAACCCACCTCTATTATCTACCAAAGCTTCCGCGTCCGATACATATGATACTAACTATACTCCTTCCATATTCCTATGGCAACTTTCTAGTCAGACCTGCTTTACACTCAGGGTGTTATGGTTATGAGAGGTAGACCCATTCCTGAAGCCTACAATAATAGGTCAAGCCGTGCACGGCTGCCTAGCTACATCTTGTTTCTCGAGGTCTAACCCCAACTCCTTGCCGAAGGCGAGGCCACAAATCTAGCCCTTAACTTCCGTTAACCGACTAGCAATAAAAACACCGATACGCAAACCAAATTTATTGAATTAAGAACTTGCAACCGGGTTCATTCAACACTTAAAGACTCATCCTCGTCCAGCCATATAGAGTTTAGTTCATGACTGACGAGGGACACACAAAACAGACACTAACAAAATGACCCATGATCAAGAAAACAAAGCTAAGAAGAAAGGAAAACAGAAAGCTTGATGGAATTTCCGACGGTGTGGTCGAGGTCCTGTCACGTCATCACTCCACGTCTTCTTCGTTCCATTCTTAGCACATGCAAATGATTCCTACTCTTTAGTCCCTATATCATGAATGTATGCCTTTTTGCTTAGATTATCTGCAGTTAAGCATGTATTTAACATTTAATTCAATCAGTAAGTATAGGGAAAACATGGTACTATTTGTGCTCATCAATGAGTACTAAAGAGCATTTATTTTGCAAGTGGGGAGCTTATAGATGCTGAAAAAGGTATAAAGCCTCTTGATACTGGTTTAATAAAATTGATGGGAAGAATTTCCTTAAAAAAGAACACCTCTGGGATGTTAGCACATGTTCTTCTATTAGGATTTTAGGATATGGGGTGACAATTGGGTTCCTCATGCAACTTTTCCAGAAAAAGATGCAAACTCTCAGAACTACATCATGAAGCATGGGAAAATTAGTGATCTTATTAGTAAGGGTGCCTGGAACCTCTCTACAATTAATGATCTTGTGCAACAAAACATTGTATTTGTTATCTCGAATATCTGCATCCTGGATAATGGGACCCCAAATAAGTTGATATGGACAAGTTCTCCAAACAGTGGCTATAATATTAAACTGAGGTATTTAAATGTAAAACCTGAGGGGTGGTGACCAGAAATTTTGCTAGCTCATCCTCCGTTATGGCACCAACAGATTGGAGGTTCGTTTGGAAGCTTACTACTATACCACATATCTAGCATTTTATTTGGAGGATCCAAAGCAGAGCTATAGCAACAAATGAGGTCCTATATAATAGAAAGAGATCTCAGACACCATACTGTCCAATCTACGATACAAAAGTGGAAAATACTGAGAACTTCTACTTCTTGTGCCTTTGGAGCCTATGCATATGGTTTAGTAGCAACTTCGATTTTAGACTTGATAGTTCCCAGATCTCAAGCTTCACTTCATGGTGGTTGACAATCGTTGACAACAACTATGGCCTAGATAAGTGAGCTCTTTCCCCTATTTGTTAGACTCTATGGCTTAACTATATGGAAGCAGCAAAATAACAAATTCTTTAATCATGTTGACCCTAATCCCGTCCTTGTGATTGAGCTGGCTACTATGTGCAATACTGAATTCTGGGATGCTTGTTAGGATTCCTCACTTGCTTGTGATGTGACCATGGAGCCATGGATTTCTCGCGGTCCCTCATCTCCAAGTACCTTCAAGATCAATTGTGACAGAGCTTTCAAACCATCATAGAACCCTTTTTATAGGTATAATTGTCGGGATCACTCTCAAACTTTTAAATGGGGGGTTTTTTTGGATAAAATTAAATCCATTTATGCCTTTATGACTGAAGCTCCAACTTTGAAAAGAGCACTGATGCTAGCCATGAACCTGGGCCATTATAAAGTCATTTTTGAAATAGATTTCTTGCTCCCGCATAAAAGTGTGACACTGCAATATCCCACTCTGTATGAATGGAGGGATAGAGGTATTACTCAAGACATCATTAATTTGTTAGCATCAAAAGTTGGGTTTTCTCTGATTTTCTCCTCAAGACTTGCAAATGTTGTCGTTGATCTTCTCGATGTTGTCTCTTTTGCGTCTCCACGATGTGGCAACAATGGGTCCCTCCTAGTTTTACACACTGCCTCTTGGCTTGTGCAACCAGTAACGGTCATCATCGTCCATTGGCTATGTCGGGGTAAGAGCCAATGCTTCGCCATATATCACACTATGAGAACCCCCAACCATGGTTAACATTAACTAGCTTTGATACCACTTGTTGGTTAATTTTGCCTATTACATGACTTTTATGTAAAGTTTCATAAGGTTGAAAACAAAAATTTTGTTTAATCATTGCGGAAACCCGTAAATCCTTATGGTCCTCATGAATTATTAACCTTAACTCATTACGTTAATTAGTTATAATTATTAATTCGTAACTCTTTACGGTGCTCACAAGAATTCATAACAATTTATAATATTTATGAGCTTCAGGATTACTCATTAAAATAACTATTGGGGATTAGGATAACTTGATAACACGACTATTGGAGATTAAGATTACATTAGATCACTTGAAGACCTCAATGTTGTTGATGTCTTCTAACGTTGATCCATATGGCTATTCCCCGATTGCAACAAGAACTCCTTATCTTGAAACCTCCTACTCCTTGGATGCTTGTTAGGCCAAGACAAGGTTGAGGTTTGGTTTCCTTGGGTTTTTCTATTTTCAAGAAGATGGCGTTTGTTAGGATTAGGTTAAAGATAGGAGGAGAAATATCATCGGAACCTTGCCCTTGTGGATGGTGCCTTTTTCTCTAAACCTTTGATAATGACCGAAATTTAGAGAGCATAAGGTATCTTGTTTTTTCTCCTAAAGAAAGTGCAACCAAAGGGTACACAAAAAATCAGCACTTTATAAGAGTTTAACCCTAATTTAAGCGCTTACAAGAAAGGCTCAATCCAAGCTTGAATTGAAAAATCCAAATCACAATAAATTAAATTTATATATTGATTGATTAAATTTAAAATGATGAATCAAATTCATACCTTGATTAATTGATTGAATCAATCATTTAAGATGATTGATCACATTTATTTCTTGATTGATTGATTGATTGAGTCAACCATTTAATTATGATGGATCACATTTATATCTTAATTGATTAACTGAATAATAATTTAAGATGATGGATCGCATTCATCTCTCGAAACTAAAATTCAAAATTATTTTTAATTCATTCCTCATTTATTATTTCTCATATCTTCATATATATATATATATATATATATTAGATAATTCATAATTATCTTTTATAACCTAAATTTTTGAATTAAAATTCAAATTTACATTTCAAACTTAAATCCAAAATTCGAATTCCAAATTCAACTTGACCTAAGACCCGTTGGATCTTCCAACACATTTGGACCCTTTTGAGGAGAAACCGATTTCCCACCGGGGACCATATATGAGATGCCATTTTGCTTCTTATTGGGCTTGGAGTTTCACTCCAACCCAATTACACATTTACTCCTGATAAAGCCCAAGAACAATTATTGCTCAGGTTTGCTAATTTTAAACAATTGGGAATAACCTTTGTGTGTGACCTATTAGGCCCAATTAGTCACTGAGATAAATAAACTTGAACCAATTAAAACTCCTCTAACGAGCGCAATATTTAATGATCTCATAAGACACTAGCAATGCTCTTCGACCTCATAACTAATTAAGTTGATCATGTGATCTACCTTTCATATTTAGATACTATGCAGGCATCATCTCTCACATTGTCATTCACATTTATTCGAGAGCAAAGATAAAAGTATAATCTCTCTTGATTGACTAAAGGTAGCTATATAATTCACAAAACTAGGAATCTTCTTATATTAACTCTATAATGGATCATGACTCTTCATGATCACTTACTGTACACACAGACTCCTGAGTTAATTAGAAGCTATCCAAGCTCTACTAGTCTTGTGAATGACTAATCCCTTGTAGGGGACTGTGAGTCCTCTCGGCATGTCCCTCTATACTCATGTATTCGAGTTACACCCAAGAGTATACTGTTCTTCCTATTTTCAGGAAGATAGAGTTGTACGGTCAAGGTATAACCCTAAGATATAGTGTTTGATGACATCCTTAAGTCTAGGACGATCAGCACTACCAAATGATGAGAGACTTTACATATCCAATGATACTCCCTCTAATGAATCTTTGTGGAGTCTCTCGGCAGGTCAGTCGGTGCTATTTGTTCTCCAACAAATCTACCCATGACAGCAGCTAAGGCATCACCATGCCTGTATTCCATGAGGTCTCTACCTTGTATCTCATACATATAGATGATGTCGTACTAGTCTTATTGAGATCATCAATGCCCTTTCTTGGTGATTCAAGACTATGAACAAGTTTTAGGCAATAGATATAAAGTGTTCTCGAGTCCTCATGATCATGATCTCTATCATTGATCCTCAAGAATCACATGTTCTATTCTTAGGGCTTTTATCTTCAAATATATATTTACCTTTATATAAAGGCGAGACATAAATATGATAAAGATAAAAATGTGCTCATTTATTAATAATGAAATACTACAACGTATAAATGGTATTGATCTGTCCTTACAGATTATCTTTAAGACACCTAAATACTAACACTCGAAGCAGAGGCTTTTAAGAGAGTGTGCCCTTTAGGGTGGTTTCACAAGCATGACTCTCTTTAATCACTATTCTAACTTTGAGCGCTCCAGAGATGCAAGAGGTGTCTGATGATACTTCCTCTCCAGATTAGAGAGTGGGTGTTGGATAGTTATATTTTATTTTCAACCTTAGAGTCATGTTTTCTGTTTTATCGTTGTTTGTTATCAAAACGCTAGTTGGTACTGTTGTAGTTTTATTTGGTGATAATAAATACACCCTCTGATTAAAAAAAACGGCTCGAAAGTTTCTAATTGGCTATCTTAGAGAAAGTCATTTCATATAATTTTAGGGAAAATTAATAAAAGGACCTTACAAAAATCATATTTATTATGAAGGATCATAAAAATTGTAATTGTTTAGAAGGACTAAATACTAAGCTGTATATTTAAAAATACTAAATTGTCCCTAATCTGTTTTAAAAATACTAAAATTAGTAAAAGGACCTTATGTTCTAGTATCGAACACAGATGTCCAGCTAAGGGCTGGTATTTTGATCTTGGATAGCTAGGCCCTGCCTGAATATCTATGGAGGAGATAATCAGGAGAGCGTGGGATCACTGTACATGACAAAGGGGTGGTGTGTGTGCACAGTGGGACTGTATGTAAATAGTCTAGGTTAGAATCTGTGCACCTTGTTACCTGTCCTCTGTATTTATAGAGGTGTCTGGTGCGATATCCGGGGCGCGCAATTAATGGGGCGAGTATCTCGGAAGGCCGTTACGATATGGTTAGATCTTGCCTAGCCGAGATTTCCGGATCTCCCCCTATGATTAGCGGATCATGCCTCCTGGCTCCATTTGGGCCGCGCCATGGACTTGGGCTTTTGGGCCGGTCCGTAATAGTTGCCCCCCAGCTTGGCTTTTCAGGCTTCTGGGCGGCCGAGGTGTTCAATGCCCCCGGCCCCTGTTTAGGTCCGAGGCCTATGCTTCATCCGGACCGGCTTCTAACGCCATGGCTTATCCCTGTCGTGACAGTCTGGGTGGTGCCCTGGGTCACGCCTGACCGGGGCGTCTCGAACGGCCTCGGACTTACATAATTAGCCCCCTGTTCGTAGGTGAGTCGCTTGGCATTCTTTCCGTCAGCGCCATCATTGTTGCTTTACACCTGGCTTGCCCTGATTGGAAAGAGTCTGCAGCCGTCGCGCCCCTCCGTGTGTCGATTTACGTGCACATTTAATGCTCCTACGTCATTCTGTGCATTTCCCGTCGTGTCTAGGTTCAAAGACCGAATTACCCCCGGCGTTCCCTTTCCCTGTCACACCTATGAAGTAAATTTTTTGCGTTTGCCTCCTCACTTTTTCCCGCTACAACCTCTCTGTGGTTTTGCTCTGGGTTTGTAGAATCATCTCCTCTGCCAAATCTCCACTTTTCTCCATTTCTATCGTTCAAGTTTCCCTCTCCTTACTCATACAGGTATTTTCTTTATTCTTCTTTACTTTTTTACGGCATAACGTACTTCTTACCGATTATATATCTTTTGGTCCATTATCTGCATTCCTACTCCTCCTCCTTTCTGGTTTTCTGAGTATCCATTTGAGACCATTTTCTGGGTTTTGCTTGCTTTTGACACGTCCGTGTCCGTACTTGCCTCTCTTTCGACATAAGACCTGTAGTTCTTAGGTTCTAGTTCCTTTCTTATGGATAGAATAGGCATTTTCCAAAACCCAGATCAATGCTAACCCCTGAGGAAGAGGAGTTTTTTCACACTCGCTACCCGCGGGCTTCTTATTGGGTTCTCGGAACCGAGCTTCCGGAAGCGGAGAGGTCAGCCCCTTTACTCCGAGGCGGGGTTGGTCACTCAGGACGAATCGGGCCCCAACCTATTGCCGCGGAGCTCTGTCTCCTTCTCCTATCCGAGCTTCGCACACAACGTTCCTATCTTATCGCGCAGCCGGGTCGGTTCCTTCGCCGGCTCCGGGTCTCCGGCCTTATTGGTCCAACCGCTCAACTTCTGTGAGGGTCCACCTTCTGTGAGCTCGGATCCTTATCCCGATGATTACCTCGGCCCCTGCTGGGACTGCTTGGCCGAGAGTGCCTTCCACATTGCTCACGGCGGAGACTCCAGAGCCTCCTCGATTCTTGGTTCTTATCGGCATCGGCAACCTTCGGGCCTTTCTTCTGGCGTACCCTTTCGTCCGAGTCCGCCATCTGTTTTTCCTTCTAACATGCTTTTACCAGGTATTTCCAACCCTGCTAATTTCATTTTATGTTGCATATAGGTTAATGGCTCCAAAATCTCTGCCCTCCAAGCAAAGGATCGAGGCTGAGGAATCGGACTCTTCTAGTCCTCCCGAGGCTCTATGTCTTAGGTTTCCCTGGGTGTCCCATGAGGTCTTGAAGACCCGGTCATTGATGTCAGATATCGACATTGCTCGTTTGGATCTACCCGTCATGGAGGGGTGCGTTATACACCGCCCGGAGGCCGACGAGCCTATTTGTGCGGAACGGGAAGTAGGCAGTCCCAATTTCTTTTTCTTTTACCGGGATTACCTTACTCGGGTCGGTGTTTGTTTCCCTTCCACCCATTTCCAGATAATGGCCCTGTTGCACCTGAGACTTGCTCCGTCTCAACTTCATCCGAACGGGTGGGCTTATCTTGTTGCGTTCGAGCAACTGTGTTGCTCCTTCCGGTCCGATTCCCCGCTCAACCAATCTCTTCTTCTATTACTTCGGCCCCTTTACCCCGGCTCTCCCAAAGAAAGCGACAAGCTAAAAGGGTTGGTATCTCTCCGCGTCAATCCAGATTGGAAACTCATGAAGCCCTTCTCCGATTCGTTTAAGCGGTTCAAAATTGCGTTCTTCAAGGTTGTTGATAATCTTTGAATTCATGATATTTTAAATGCAAAAAGAAGCTAAAAACTCTATCATTGTCATGCTTTAATGTATCAATTAGCTAAATATGTGATTTCATCTTCATAATGAGTTTTTAGACTTTATTTGCATTAATCTTGGTCACATCTTGAGTTTGGATTCAAAACTGAACTTTAGTCACATTCTTACTACAATTGGGTCGTGAATACTGTTCGGTATTTTGGGTATAACTTGAGTTCTAGAAGTCCAATGGATCTTCAATTTGCATTTTCAGAAAGCTAAGAGGAAGCCCTACAAATCTTATGAAGAGCCCAAAAGCCAAATCAGATGTTTAGAGGGCCAAAATGGGTCTGGAAGCCGAAACAGACTGCTGTCACTGGACTCTAGAATGACGTTCGGTATTTGACCCATAACTGGAGCTACAGACCTCCAAATTAGGTCCGGTTTGCGCGGTTGGAAAGCTGACATTCAGGGCAACATTTAATATGAAGACCACGTGGTCTAGATCCGCCGTTTTCGGGGTGTAAATCCAGCTTGAAAATGACGCGTTTTTGTCCAGCTTGCAAATGACGCGTTTTTGGAAGTGGAAAGTGGTTTAATGATTCTTCCATATTTGCCACCAATTAAAATGACGCGTTTTTTGGAGGTGGAAAATGGATGAATGAGATGCCCAATTTTCCTATAAATAGATGAAGAGGCTGAAGGGAAACAGACACACCTTGGAGAGACCAAGATCTCTCCCATTCTAAGTTCCTTCCTTATTTCTTGCCTCCTACTTGGGATGGCTTAGTTTTAATCTTTCCTTTTAATTATTTCATTTTGATTTTATGTTCTTCTTCTTTTTCTTTTATGGATTCATTATGTTCTTGAGATTTATTTTGGAATAGAAGCTTTCATTTTCTTTAATTGTTCTTCGTGTTCTTCATGTTCATGTTCTTTATGGTCATGATGAACATCTTTCTTTCTACATTTTCATTTTACATAGCCATGCTTGGCTAAGTTTCTGTGATCGACCCATGAGTTAAGGATTCCATGGTGTCATCCGGAGGACTTGTGCTTTAATCGAATCTGACTTGTTTCTATTGATTTTAATCGGATCCGATTATAGTCATGGATTGGGTATTAGATTTAATACCCAGATTGAAATCCCAAGGACATAGGTTGGACCGGGTTGTAGAGAGCGTTGTGCGATCGTACACGAGCTCGCCACGTGTTCGATCAGATGCTAGGCGATCGTCTAGTCGAGGGAGTTTCGGACAAATGCAGAGATTTCGGTTTGTCTAGAATCAATCATAAGTTCAGTTATTCTATTTTTGTTCGATGATGGAAGGTCTTGGAATCCCATTCGGGTTGATCCATTTTAATTTCATTAATCTTACATTTTTCTCATTCTATCTTTAATTCTTATTCTAAATCCAACAAAAACCAATCCCCCCTTGTTTCTATTTCATTTGCATGACATCTAGATTACTTAGGAATCAATAAAAGGCTCCTCGAGAAGAGAGAACGATCCCAGGTTTGCCTATCGCAATCCTTGGTTAATTGTTGATTGTGGACCCCAAGGCTAATGACAAAAGGTCTTCATCAGTTGTCGTCGTGCCTGGTAAACAAACCTGGTTTTTGAAGGGGGTTGAGGCCGCCGACGTAGAGTGGCGTTTCCCTCTATATTGGATGGAGAGTCATCATAAAGCTGCTCCCTCATCCTTCCAAATTTTGAAAGATGACCTCCTGCCAGAGACAGCCCCTTATGTGCCTAGGTTGGACGCCTACGTGGAGGAGTATGGCGTCAAGAGTGCAGCCTTTTTCATTTCCGGGGAGGGATCTAGGCCAATTCCCTCTACTTGTAGGAGTCCCTCCTTTGCAATGTTGTTTGTCATTCTATAAAATTTGGTATCTTGTTGCAGTAATTTGTGTTTATTCCTGACTTCCTTTACTTGTCCTTTCAGCTCAAGACATGAGGGCTCTTCCAGGTTACTTGACGAAGGTGAATCTGGCCGCGGCATCGCCGATTCGTCAGGCTCGGAAACGGGCCATCCCTGTCGAAAGTGTTGCGCCCGAGGCTACTGCCTCTGTTGTTACAAAGAAGACTAAGGTCTCGGGTGGCGAAGGGTCGGCTCCATCCATCCCCTTTGGGCCTTCTCAGGAAGTTGTTTCCCAAGCTCCGAAGGGGAAACAGGTTGTTGTCTCTGTGGGCGAACCTGTGTCTGCGGTTATCGCGACTACTCCTTCGGCTTCGGTTCTCCCGGCACCTCCGCCACCTCCGCCTCCTCCACCTCCTTCTACCGGGTCGTCGCGTCCTTCTTCTGTGCTTCCACGCGGCTTCATATGGGATAAGGGGGTGACTAAGGAACTAGACGTTGTGTTCCTTCCTCCTCGGGAATTTATGGAGAGCCGACCTCTGTCTCCACCTAACGTTGATGAGGTGTATGCAGCACAACAGTATTTATGTAAATCTGTTGGGCTGCTTCAAGCCTATATTCTCGTGAGGGAGAAGTATTCCTTGGCTGATGCAGAGCATAAACACTTGAGAGCATCTCAGGAAGAGGTGGCAACCAAGCAAAAGGCTCTGGAGGAGGCCGTGTCAACGAAAAAGGCCTTGGCTGAGTCTGAGGCCAGGGTGCATATTTTGGAAGAGGAGCGGGATGCCGCCCGGACTGAGCGGGATTCTTCTAAGGCCGCGATCGTGAAGATGGATAAGGAACTTCTACTGGCGCGGGAGGGGGTGGAGAAGTCGGCCTCCGAATGTTCCCGGGTCCATAAAGCTCTGGGCGATAGTCTTGAGGTGGTGAAAGCCCTTCAGAAACAGCGTGATCTGCTATCCTCTAAGCTTAAAACAACTGAGGAGGCCCTTGCCACGGCACAGCAGGCGCGTCTGGAGTCTGATGAGCTTTTAAAGCAGACTGCCAAAGATTGCTTTGACAATGCCCTGGAGCAGATCCAGTTCCTGAATCTGAAGACTAAGCTTAGCCTGGACGGCTATGATTTTCGGGCCTTTGTCGAGGACGGAGTCTTAGTTCTGTACCAATCTCCTACCGCCAATGCATCCCGATCTGAGGAAGAAGGAGGAGAGTCGGATGCGGAGAGCGAGGCAACAAAGGGAGCTCCTGAGGCCGGTCCGTCTAGTTGATTTTTACTTCGTCCTTCTGTGGGTGTCTGTGCCCCTTTATTTTGAACATTTCCGGCTTTTATGCCATTTTGTACAAATTTTTATGACTATGGATGAATTATTTCTTCACCCTTCTGCCATTTTGCAAATTCCATAATTGAAATCTATTGACTGTAGTAGATACGAGTCGTTTACTCGACCAACACTGAGGTGTGGGAGAGTGGGGCAGGGTCGTATGTTTTAACCTCTGGGGGTGTTAACTTAACCGCACTACCTCGTTCCGGCTTGACTAGTCGGAAAAGTTTATAGAAACCGAATTAAGGGCGAGGCCGTCACATGTCAACCGAGGTGTCTATTACCTCTAATCTAACATTTTGACTTGATCAGGGTCGGAATGACAGCCTGCGTTCTTAAATCGAGCGAGCGTTGACGCGTCAATTTCGTGAAGGCCACGTATGGCATTTTCGCCGAGCTCTTACCAATGCACGTCGGAGTACAACGGCTGGTGTTATACATCTAGATGTTTTTATGTTAATGACCGGGTGTAAGGACCTCAGTGTTAGGTTTTGGACCGGGCTTAATGGCCTCGGTTTCATGCTTAAGCAAGTAAATGTGCACATTGATGAATTTTCTTGATGGAATCCTTCATTAAAAAACAGCTCTAAAGAGCTTACAAATGGTCATGAATTATTCAGATGAAAAATAAAGAACAATTGGAGAAACATAAGGAAAAGTAAGAAATAACCGAACAGTAGTCTCTGTGTCTACGGGGCCGGTTTTCCGTTTCTTCTCTGGTTCCCAAGTGTCCGTAGCCTGACTCCTGCTTCGGCGGCCATTATTCCGCCTGCTTGTTTTCCCTTGAGTTTTGATGACGTATTGGCGAAGTTTCCCTTCTCTCACGAACTTTTCAATAGCATCCTTGAGTTCATAACACTCGTCGGTTGTATGACCAACGTGGAAAGTGTAAAATTTTCCCGATCGTAGTGGACCGATTTCTGATAGGCCTCGGCTTGGCAACCATTTCATCTCGGTCTGAGCTACCTCCTTCCATAACTGTGAACGCGGAACATTTAGGGGGGTGTAGTTGCCATACTTCGCCTTATTATCCGTCCTCTCTTGTCGGGGTTGGCTCTCTCTGCCGCGTCTACGGGGTTCCGGCTTCTGCTTGTCCGTCGGATCCCTTCTTTCGGGCGATGAATTCCTGGCCTTCTCAGGTTTGTCTGCATTGGCAATTTCCATCTGCTCGACATCTAGGTACTTCTTTGCTTCGGTGTGGAATTCAGTCAGTGAATAGACCCGATTCTTGAACAGATGTCTGGCCAGGCGTGTCGTTGGGTCCAGACCGTTGACGAGACAATGTATGTGGACCTCTTCAGATAATGAGCGTACTTGCATTGCCATGTCTCTGAACCGATCCAAGTACTTCTGCAGCGTTTCACCCTTCTTTTGTTTAACCTTACTCAAAGTGAACTGAGATTTTGGTTGTTTCTTGCTGGTGGCAAAGTGCAATTCAAACTTGAGCTCAAGGTCTTCAAAGTTCCGAATGGAATTATTGGGTAATGAACTCAACCATTTGTGGGTCGGTCCGGTTAACGTGGCCGAGAAAAGCCGTAAGATGACCAGACCTCTATCCGACCCACATCGCTTTTCGAATATCTCCGAGGTGGTGTCGTGGATCCCGGGTCCCATCGTACTTGGGAAGATCGGCTAGGTCAAAATTCTTTGGGTAGGGGGCCGTGGCCGTTGCTCGGGAGAATGGGGTCCCACCAGAGCCTGCCAAGTACTTCATCTTATACTGTCGCGGTGACCCCCGTGTTCGAGGCGCCATGATTGCCTCTCGAAGCTCATCCTAGTCCTGATCCACGTCGAGGTCTCGGTCTTCAGCATCCCGTATCCGCAATTGCCTCTCCTTCTTCCGTGTGGGGTGGGCCGGCGTTCTCGCTCCTTTCTCGCTTCCCCTTTTTCCGTCGCGGGCCCATCGATTTGACTACGGGTCGCTACGCGGACTCGTTGTTGTCCGGGCGTACAACCTCCTTTCCCTTCCGAGAACTTTTCTGAGTTCCGCGTTGGAACATGTTTTTGAGCTTTTCCTCCATCATTAACTCCAGAGCATGAAAATCCTCTTGTCGTTGGAGGTGATCTCGTTTTTCCTTGTTTTCGAACCTCTGAAGCATCGACTCTTGGGTTCTCCTTAAAATGTGGACGTCGGTGTCTAGTACTTGAGCGTCTGGAGCCAGGGCTTTCGGGGCTTGGACTCTTCGCGGCTCCTCTTGCGAAGGTTCGTCGGTTGAAGGAGATGTGCTCGCCGTGTCAGTAACGTGACCCTCCGGAGTCTTTTCTCGTGGAGGTTGATCATGAGTCTGCGGTTGACTCGGTCCGGCCCGAGGTTGATTCGGTGGTAAATTGCTTTCATCATGCGGCCGGTCTAAGCTGCTGGCTTTGCCTGTGACTTCTAGTGTTTGCCATTAGTGGTCACGGGGATAGAAATTTAAGGATCCCCACGGTCGGCGCCAATGTTCTGGTATAGAACATAAATGTCTAGCTAAGGGTTGGTATTTTGATCTTGGATAGCTAGGCCCTACCTGAATATCTATGGAGGAGATAATCAAGAGAGCGTGGGATCACTGTGCACGACAAAGAGGTGGTGTGTGTGCACAGTGAGACTGTATGTAAATAGTCTAAGTTAGAATCTGTGCACCGTGTTACCTGTCCTCTGTATTTATAGAGGTGTCTGGTGCGATATCCGGGGCGCGCAATTAATGGGGCGAGTATCTCGGAAGGCCGTTACGATATGGGTAGATCTTGCCTAGCCGAGATTTCCGAATCTCCCCTTATGATTAGCGGATCATGCCTCCTGGCTCCGTTTGGGCCGTGCCATGGACTTGGGCTTTTGGGCCGGTCCGTAACACCTTACAAAAATAATATTTATTATGAAGGATCATAAAAATTATAATTATTTAAAAGGACTGAATACTAAGCCGTACGTTTAAAAATACTAAATTGTCCCAATCTATTTTATTTTTCAGAATATTGTCCCGAATCAAACTTAATACAGGTATATTTTATCCACTAAAGTTTCATCTGGATTCCAAATTTTCTACACCTCCACAATAAAAATAGAATTCAAATCTCAGTCAAACTGCTAATTTCCCCAGTCGTTTCTTTGGTCAACTCAGGTTCTTATTGTTTTGTTTCTTTGATAGACTCTGAGAAGTTCAACATGACAAAAACAATTCCTAGAGGATTGTTTGGTTGCCCTTCTTATTCACAAATCAATCACCTCCTCCTCTCATTTCACGTTATGTAATTTCTCTCTCTCTTTTTCCAATTCTAGACAAGTAGTGTTTTCTGATTGACAACTCAAAATCTCTTTTTTCAGGAGTTACCTAGAAGGAGTGATTTTATTTGTTAGTTTAGTGCTGTAGCTTTTGGTTTTTTCTAAGAAAATGGTTTCTAGATCTTACTCAAATCCATTGGACCTAGCCTCTGGCCATCATTTTGGTTTATAAAACTGTGGGATTCCCAGTCTATAACAGTGGCTAGTATTATTTCTGAGGTTGGTAACGATTCAGTGGAGAGTGTGAACTCAGATCCCTCATCCTTATGAACATATCATAATAATTTAAGACTCAACTTCGAATAAAAGTTCAGAGGAAGCCAGATGGATATAGGAATTTGTTGTTCCTGTGCGCGATGGGATGGCAATTCTCTTCTTCAATTGAATACTAGAAAGATTGATTAGGTGATGGTGATATTGAAGTTATTTATGCCGGGTGTGGAAGAAATCCACCCAAATTGCGCCACACCTTTGAATTTACCGCCATAATCATATATATATATATATAAAATATGTATGAGATTTTATCAGGGGCAATTTAGTATTTTTCAATTTAGATTAAGATATTTGGTCTTTCAAAAAAATTGCAATTTTTATGGTCCTATCTAATGAATTTTATTTTTCCTAGTTCATTCATACCAATTTTCCCTAAAAAGAATTTGGTCAATAGAATCTAAATCATTTCTTACTCCTAATTACCGACTCTTAGCAGAGTTACTAACCTTACTTTAAAAAAAGATAAAAAAATACCACTTGAATTTTAAAATTATGTTGTTTACAAGAGTAATGAGGTTAACAACAATAGTAATACAATTAACAATTCGTTTTAGTGAAAAATCACATAATTAGAATTTTTAAATTTAAATAGTATTTTTTTTTAAAAAAAAAGAAAATTCTATTTTTTATAGTCACCAAAATCTGTCTAATTAATGGTGTCAACGATATTCGAGACAGTTGCTACCGTGACTAAATCGACCTGAGCAACGGATGCTGGTCGGGCGTTAAAGTGAACACTACTTCAAACGGGAAAGTCAAATCATGATTTGACACATTATGACATATTAACCCTTGCGCTAGACCCACTTGTTAATTTATACTATTAATTTAATGAGAAGGTCCCCTCAATAAAAAGAAACGCGTATGGAGAGATATTTATAGAGGACAAGTAAACTAACAAAAAAGAATAAAATATACTAAATTTAGAATTGATTCAACTTGGCTATATTTTTGTTCATTTATTTTATTCACATCTTGGTATGTATGCTTTTAAATATACGCATTAGTTTCCAGATTTGATATTTCTTTTTAATTTCTCACATAAAAATCTAGAGTCAAATAGTTCATAAGGGGAATTTTTCAACAGAAAAAACTTTCAAGAATTGCTTAATGTATTTTAATAATAATTTTTAATATTCAATCATATTTTTAATTTCAAAATTATAGTAAATGTTATTTAACAAATGGGGGTGGGGGACGCAAGCAGAAAAGGTTGTTAAAAATCAATAAAATATGCTAAATAATGTTCATTTCAACTTAATTGGTCGTATGTTTCAAGTTAAATTATTTTTCTTTTCCGTTCCAAAATTCTTTCTCTACCATATCAATAAGAATGTTCCCCTCCCAAAATTAGGTGATGAGTATGCCCTACTCACAAATGTGATGAGCAAAGCATGCAAATCCCAAATTTACCATAGCACTAACTTTGGCGGTAGCTACACCAACATAGGGTTAATCTAAAAGTGTAAAGACCCATTAGATCTCTTGGGTCTCAAGTTGAAATTCTAGAGTAATCACTTATATTGGGAAAAGGCAACTACGAACCCAAAATAGAATATGGATGATAATATCAACGACACCAAAACTTTTAACGGTTGAAGCATCACTTGACTTGTAGTTGAAATGGAAATAAAAAATCTGAACCACTCTAGGAAGCAACATAACCAGCACAATCCCTATCAAACAATTTATCCATCATGAGTCCATGATAAATAGGACATTGCAACCAAATTCAGATAAAACCGAGAAGAACTACAAAGTTCACAATCAAACAATCATATGTTGAGTCAATTTTGGCACGAAACACTCAAGATCATATTTAGAAAACCATTAAGATATCTGGATTGATCAAAATGAGACACGTTTTTAGTCTTCAAATGGGTGAGAGTGGCGGCTGAAAAGTGCTTGTGGGATTAGGGTAAGTGGGGGGTTAAGCGTGTAATGGAATTGGGCCTAATTTGTGGTGTGCCCATATGCCTGATGTGTAGCCCATAACATAGACAATACTAGCCCAAATATGAACACCTAAGTTAGCCCAATAAAATAAATGGAAAAGAAATTAAAACCCAATTGTGTTCTAATCAGTGTTTTAAAAGCCCGATTGGAAAACGAGCTAGATGGGGCAACGGGTCATGAATCAAACGGTTAAAATAGTCGGGCCGTTCAGATGGACTGTTTCCATAATAATTAATATATATTTAAAGTGTATATTAATATAAATATTTTTAATCTTAAAAAAAAAAAAAAAAAAAACAGATACACACATAAGACATGAAAATTCAAATATATACAAAAAATATTTTATTTTATAATAATTTATTATATGTGTTTTCATTTAAAAACCATAATAAATTTTTAAATTTTTTCTCTCAAATTACATCTCAATTTCAATGAAACTTTTTTGAGTAAATACCCTTTCGTCCCTGACAAAAAACGTGATCTCATTTTGGTCCCTTACAAAAAAAAAAGGTCCTTTTTAGTCCATAAAAAGGACGAATAAGGGTTGATTGGTTGACATTTTGATCTCTCACAAATTTCTAAAAGGTCCTTTTTAGTCCCTTAAAAAGGACGAATAAGGGTCGATTTTTTTGTAAGGGATCAAAATGGGGTCCGTGTTTTTTGTCGGGAATGAGAAAAGGTATTTTCTCAACATTTTTTTTACCTAAAAAAAATGTATCCTGCTTAAAAATGAAATGTTATGTAAAATTATGTTAGGAATCTCATAACAAATTTTTCAAACATAATTACAAATCACAACTAAAATTGTTTTCTAAAGAGAAGAGCTATCCAAAAATTAAAATATATTACTGTTGGCCAACTTCTTTTTAAGAGTATTGTTATTAGGTTAAAACTGAAAAAATATTGTTAGTCAAAGACATACCCAAGAGGGGTGGTGAATTGGGTGAGATATAAAATTTAATCGAAATTAACAACTAATTAAATTAGGAAGGAAGAGATAGGAAAAATATCACCGAATTGTGCACACAGATATATATTGGTTCAGCCTTAATCAACTTGGCCTACGTCCAGTTCCCAGAGGTCCTCTAAGATTTCCACTATCTTTCACGAAACGATTACAATAACCTCAGAGCAATCTTATCAGATTCACGCCCCCTTACAACTTGTAATCGAACAACCAACTCAAGGTCCCACTATCTTGAGATGTTACAAAGCTCAATTGAAAGTATATAACTCTCTTACAGAGTAGATGAATGAACACTGAAGTAGGTGAATATCTCAAGGATAATTGCAGAGAATTAATGAGCAATAAATGAGTAGTTAAGATTATCGTCGTTGGTTGTTAGCTCCGAATTTAATGCTCTTTGTATTTATACTTGAGCACCATAAATGACCATTGTTGAAGCTTTAAGATAGCCGTTATGAGACGTCAACTATTTCGTTACGCACAGAAGACTTTTCCGTTAGACACACGTTGGAGTTGTTAGAAAGGTTTAACAAGCTATCGTTTTCGTCTTACCATTGTTGGCAGGATTTGCATGACATGCTTTTGGTCTGAGTATTTGACTAGGAAAGAGTTGTTTTAGCCTTTCGCGGAATGGATCTTCTGGGTATATGATCATTTGTTTGCTTTGAATTTGTTTCCGTGTTTATGCTCTGTTTTGCAGCTGCATTTACTGCTTTTGACACAAATCTTGCTTTGGAAGATTTTCACGTAATCACTCGTTCAATCAACTGAAACTTACTAATAAACATGGTTAAAAGCATTGAGAATAATAATGAGTAATAACATAAGTATCATCAAGCAAATCAGTAAGTTTGAATTTATGAAGACAGATTTTGAATTTTAAAAATAGGAGACACTCGAGTGCTGAATACACACACTCAAGTGTTGCACTTGAATGTTGTATAACAACACTCAAGTGTTGATGAACTGTTATAGGAGGGTTTGATAAGAAATATAAGTTCTTGACACTGAAGTCAGTGAATTAAACCAGTCTTAGAAATTACCTTGACATTGAAGTGTTATCACAGTTACTCGAGTGTTGGTCTCTTGATTCCAGAGAGTCTGTCTGAGAGGGAGTGGCATTGGAGATGTTGACACAACACTCCAGTGTCTTACCTAAGCACTCGAGCGTTCAATCAGTTTCTTAACAACTGAGTTGAATCACATCTTATTTTCTTGCACTTCCAAAGGCAACACTAAAGTGTTGAAGATTAACACTCGAGTGTTTGCAACAGACACTTTGAAATAGGCTTCATGATTCAAGGTTTGGTTTCAAAAAAATTTCTACACTCTAGTGTTGTTTCATACACACTTAAGTGACTTGAGTCTTTAACTCTTTAACTCTTCACAAGTGCTTGTTATCATCAAAACTTATAAACTGATAACTAACATTCTCCCCCTTTTTGATAATGACAACACTTGTCAATTTTTGAAAAAGAGTTTAAAAATACTTTGATATTAGCAAGGAAGAGTTTGTTAGATAGTAAGATGAAATGGAATGACCACAGATTTTCATTGATAAACAAATAGCATTAACAATCAAAAGATTAGTACATTGCTAATAGTCAAAGTACAAGAACAGTAAGGTACAATGGAAGCAAAAGACAATAAAAGACAATGAAATTAGTTTCATCCTATCAAAATAGCAAAAATATCACTCTTCTCCCCCTTTGTCATCAGGCAAAAAGGTGGGAAAGGTAATATCAGAGGAAGGAGCAGACTAGAGGGATAATGGAGAAAGGGGCTACTGACTAACGAGAGCAGGAGGAGGAGTGTAAACTGTGATGGCAGAGGAAGGTGGAGGAGGATATCTAGTTTAGAGTAGGTTCAGGGTTAGGGACAAACTCAGTGGCAACAGGGAAGGGTCATGAGACTGTGAAGGGCCATCACCAGAAGGACCGGCTCCAGAAGGACCAATGCCACCAGATGGCTCACCAAATGAGAATCCCATGCCCTGAAGGAGAGCCTCAATATGCTGCAATCTCCTAGTGTGGCCAGCCTGAGTCTCAATGATATTCTCAGAGGTAGAATAAATCTCACTAAATACCAGACCAAGCTGAGTTTCCAAATCAGCTATGAACTGATTAAAGGACTCAATAATAGCATCCACAGCCTTCTGAACAACTTTCTCTATCAGAGGCTGCAAAGCAACACCAATAAAGGAAGGGACCTGAGTAGCTTGAGAAGGGATTGAAGGCGTGGAAACTGGAGAAGATTGAACTTCATCAGCTCTAGTAGATGAGGTCTTGGTCTTGGATTTAGATGAGGCCTTAGATTGCCCAGAACCCTCTCTGAAAGATATCTTCGTTCTATTCAAGTGACTTTGACAAAACAGTTGAGGCTTCACTGTCTTTCCACCACTCTCAAGAAACCATATTTTGTGGTAAAACAGTATGGGGGAAACAAGGTAGGGATAAGGAATGGTTGACTTTACACCCTTGACACCAAATCTGAAGTGTTTTATCTCACTGAGAACCCATTAACCTATATTTAGAGATTGCTTAGAGATAATTAAGGCCAGGAGGGGGTAATCTCTGGAGGTAAAGTAAGTGAAGTTTTTCCTTTTTTGAACTAAATTCTGAGAGAAAATGTATCAAATGACTCTGTAGGTGGGACACATCTCAACAGCCTCAAAGGTAAGAGACCCCAATGGTCCTCCTGGTATAAGTATAGAGAATATGGTAGCAAAAGATAAGGGCTCTGGAAAATCAATAGGAGGATTAGTGATTCCTAACAGAGCATTTAGAAAGTCAGCAATGATCTTAATTCTCTTGCCCCTGACCACTACTTCTAACTGTTCCTTAATTAGAGTACCATTATCATCTACTTGATTTTCAATCCTCATAAAGAAGTAGAATTGCTTAACAACTGAGGGGCAATAAATGGTACGTATAGCCAACAAGTTTTCAAAAGGTTTCAACCATGGGGATAAATCAAGGTTGCAGTCCAATTTGAGTTTGGCTAGAACCACATAAACAGTTGGGCAAAAAGCACGAGACCTGTAATGAGTTTAAAAATCAAACAAGTCAGACTCAACGATAGATAATGGTGAGGAAATGAAACCTGGAGGTGGCCTTAGTGAGCTGGTAGTCTCAAGGAGAGAGGGACTGAATAAAATACTTTGAGGAGCCTTTTTACGAGAAGAACCACTCCCCAACTGAGATTTACTTCTCTACCTCTAAGGAACCATATCAATATGCTCTCTTGAGCCTCTTGATTAGCCTCTTGAATCTAAGCTTTCCCTTTTCCCTTAATAGGAGAAATAGATATGGTCCGAGATCTTGTTTGGTGAGGGTTTTCAGAGGGTTCTTTGATCACAACGCCCTAGGTATTTGGTCTTGGGTTGGGTCTTGGTGTAGGAAGTCACTCTGAACCTTTGGTCTGTACTTCTTGGATTTTTGGTTAATGATAGTCCGAGGTTTTTTGGTTGGTGGAGGAGAGGGATGATCAGAGGAAAGGGTGACTTCATCGTCAGAGGTTGGTTGAGAAGAGGAAGAATTGAAATGAAGTTGAGGATTTTTTGTTCTCATTATTGCAAAACTTGAGTGGTGGAGCAATAGGGATTCGAGTGTTGGTCGAGAGAAAGAGAGTGAGAAATCTGAGGGAGCGAGCGAGTATATATTAAAAATAAATGAAGAGATGTAATAGATTGGAAGATTTAAGAAGGCCGTTTAAAGATTTTGAAATAAAATAGTGAAATGAGTTTGAGAAGGGAGGTGAAAGGAGAGAGCAAAAGAGCCAGAGATGCAATTGTTCTAAGAGAAGGAAAACAGATATATATATATAAGAGGAGGCGTCATACTCAAGTGTTGACAGGCAATACTTGAGTGTTGGCTCCCTGCACTCGAGTGTTGTTGATATCGAGTGTGAATCTTCACACTTCAAGTGTTTGCATATCATCTGCAAAATAAAATACAAGTTAGTTGTCAAGTATTTATTTATGGAAGACAACCCTGGCACTCAAGTATTCCTTACCAATACTCAAGTGCTACACTCGAGTACCAAGCTTTACACTTCCAGTGTTTCAAAGAGCCTTCACAAATCAGCAATGTTAGAATTGAAAAAGAAATCATAACATTCAAGGGCACTCGAGTGACGCTTACCCACACTGGAGTGTTATACTTGAGTGTTGCACTTTTCACTTCCAATGGAATCCCTTTTCTCTTGAATCCTATACTCGAGTGTTGTCACAGCCCTATTTAACTCTATTTTTCTTTTGCTGAATAGAGATCTTACAAAACAATTTAGTAGGCACTCTAAAGCTTAAATTAGTCCTAATTAAACAATTAAAATTGGAGTAGAACTAGGATGAAAGGGATTACTCACAGTTCATTGGCATTTGCCATACCCAATTCTCTTATGATGAACATGAATTCTTCTTTGGCTAACAAGTTAGTGAAGATGTCAGCAAGTTAAAGGTGAGTAGGAATGAACATGACTTTGACATCTTTCTTTTAAACATAGTCTCTAATAAAGTGATGTCTCGCATCAATATGCTTGGTTCTTGTATTTTGAACTGGATTCTTGGCCAAGCTTATAGTGCTTATGTTGTCACAGAGGATTGGAATCTCTTTAAGGTGGATCCCTAAGTCTTGAAGTTGTTACTTAATGTAGCAATATACTCATCTTCAGTGGAGGATAATGAGACAGTGGTTTGCTTCTTGCTAAACCAAGATACAAGAGATCCTCTGAGGAATTGACATTGACCACTTGTGCTCTTCTTATCTGTCTTGTCGTCAGCATGATCTAAATTTGAGTAAGCCACAAGATATTTGTTTCGACCTTTGGGAAACTAGAGTTCAAGCTCCTCAGTGTCTGCCAGATGTATGCAGATTCTCTATTTTATGGTTCATCAATTAAAGAAACAATAATGGAGATTTCACATCCTGATCAAGATAATTTTTCTTTGGACATTGGTGGTGGTGAAAACCTGCATAGAATTCCAGACACAATTAAATAAAATAAAATTGTTTCCTTGGGGTCTAAGTTATATTTTCCCATAGAGAGAGAGAAGACTGGTGAGACTTGTATGCCCCAAAAAACCAACCTTTGGGCCGACGTACGGAGCAAGCCCAATAACGAAGAAACAACCCAATGAAGCCATGAGACTTGATAAAGAATATATTATTTATTATTAATTAATATATTAATATTAATATTTAAGTAATAATATTCATTTTATATTGATATTATTTAATTAAAAATGAGAATTAAATATATTTTCTAATTTTTTAAGAAATCCACGATTTGATTTTGTAAGATTCTATAAAAAAATAGAGGAGATGGTCAAGATATAAATTGTGTATAACTTATGTAAATAAGTTATTACACAAAAAACTACTCTAAAAGTCTAAGTTTCTTTTGTTAAATTCAAAGCATTCAAAATCTTTTTCTTAACATAAAAATCAAATTAAATATATATGCAAATAATTTGCATCCAACGGGATTTGAACCTATACCAAAGGTTTAGAAGACCTGTCCTATCCATTAGACAATGGAATTTTCTTTTTATTACAATTTCTTTTATTGTTCTATTCGAAAAACGAATATATGATCGGGATTGTATATTCAACTTAATGATCAATTGCATTTCTATTTTTACGATTTTTACATTAAATTAATATAATTAGATTCAAATTAAAGAATTAGAATGAATTAAGAAATTTTATTTTCTTTCTTCTTCTAATTCTAGTTGATTTTTTTTTCATTAAAAACTAAATAACTCAATTAATTAGTTTTTGTTTATTAATTCTATAATTAGAATATTAATTCTGTTCTATATTCTATAATACACAGATTGAGCTTTGAATATAATATAGAGATCTAATAGAAGGGGTAGCGAGAATCGAACCCGTGCTATTAGCTTGGAAATATCCTGGTGAGATACCTGGTCAAACTGCTAACGTGAGAAAAGTTCAGGCACCAGCTGTAAGACCCCAAATTCCTTACTACTTGTTATGTCCGTTGACACGTAGTACTAGGAATATTAACAGAGTTGACGGTGCGGCAGATCAAAATAATTCATAACAGAGAGCATGTATTAGAGTTTGAACGATGAAAAACTGATATTATATGCCCAAACATATGCTGGTTAATTTAAATTCCCCTCAAGGATACATGTGTAATACAATTATCTAAACTGTGTATAATTAAAAACTTTAACCTAAATTATACAATCTCAAAGCAAGCTCTAACTTAGACTTATAGCTATGAACCCAACATAGTTAATCATATCTATTGACCAAGTCAGAGTTCAATCTAGTGGGAGTCTCTCTGTGCATTCGCATCAATACCTAACTAAGTAACCACATCGACCAACCTTTCCTTAGACATCAAACGTTTTGAACTAACTTTATTAGATTCATTACTAGAAACAATGCCTTAACAACTTCCGGCATTCGTTTCTCTACAGCTTTGTCCTTGTCGCCTTCTTAGGTCCAAATTCCTTTCCTAAACTTTTAGTGAAGTTTGAGATTCAATCGAATTGAATATTAGGTAACAATTAACCTTATATGCAAAGTATAGATAGATATTCATAACAACATTGAGCAACCAACAATACATAGCACACAACAAACGTAGTGTTAATGGCGAATGCACTCACCAATGCTACATGTCCTAGACACATATCCTCAACATTAGGAAAACAAGCACGTAACATTATCATATACAACAATAATCAATAGCTATACTGAATGTAAACACACATGTAACCGAAGACCCAGTCTTAGTCATGGTGCATGGCCTAAGACCTAATCTTGTCTATGATTCCACAATCATGAATCATACAAGCATATAAAGCCATACAAAACATAAGAGAGTTAAAGTTATTGTACGCGAACGTACCTTTCACCACGTAGTTAGTAATATGCTCATCCTTTTAATCCGACCCTGGACTTCTCGGATATCCTATAATGTTATTGTCGGATTATTTCCTTTTCCATATTTTATATGATATTATAATAGATATTATATGACTTAGAATAATATCCTAAAGGGTTATTTTCACCTCTTTTTACCTTTTTACCCTTAGTAGATAAGTTATTCCATGTTTACCCTTACTTTTCCTTAAATTTGAATTTCTGGATTTTCTGGCAGATTTTTTAGAAACTTTGAAACATTATAACTAAATGCACAAAAATCAAAATGATGTTCTTCCAAAGCCTAAATGACCCTTAACATGTCTATTTTCATGGAAAAATAATCTCAGATGCCATGAAGATATGAGTCATTCCTAGTTTTGTTTTCTTTGACCACTGTTCCAGTCTCATGTCCAGAAACATGATCCAACTTCAAAAATTAATTTCTCTTTGTACAAAGCTGTAAAATTACAAGTTATATAACAAAATAAATCTTTATATGTCTACTTTCGTTATGGAAAAAAATCATGACTTTTAGAGTCCTTTTACTTAGTAAAAACTCGGATGTAAGCTGACTGACTCCAAAAACCAAAATTGGCAGATTTACACATTTTTGCAAAGCTTATTATTTTATGTACCAAATCACTTACAAACTCATTATTTGGCCTTTAAACATGTTTTTAAACCATTTGGGCAAAACCTCCCCTTAGGTTTTGAGGTTTCCAAATCAAGGTAAATTACCAACAAGTTCAAGAACATAACACATAGGATCAAGATCTTTTCTTACCTTAACTTGCCATGTGTTCTTGCAATTTCCTCTTCCTCCTTGACTCCAAATGATTAGGCCTCTCCTCCAAAAACACCATACAAGAGTGTTCTTACTAAGACTAGAGTTCAAAGGAGAAGCATAAGCGCATTAAGCAACCATAAGAAGAAATTGTATGTGCTTCAACTTCTCTTTCCTTCTCTCTTCTCTATGATTTCGTCCTCCTCCCTCTCTCTCTAAGATCTGATTTGTGTTTCAAGTGTGCGGATTTACAAAGAGAGGGACCATGTATTTATAGTGGAGGATTAGCCCCTTGTGGGCACCACATGTCAAATTACCCTTTTACCCTTGCAAAATATCCCATTTTCAAGACTTAGTTTGCAAGTTCTCTCTTCCTCTTCTCCTCCACACATTTTTGGACGAAATTGCTGCCCTTTTTTCAGCCCTTGGATGGCTTTTCCAAGTATCCTCATCCTATGGTCTAATTGCTCTCATTGGCTCAAGCAAATTTAAGAGGATTTAGACTTAATTGCATGTGATATTATCTTGCAAACTTGGCTCATAATCCTCCACTAATGCTCAGCTACAACTGTGGATTTCTTGGGCAAGTTAATGATGTCATTTGTGTATTAATGAAGCTCTAATGTCATCTTATTTGGCCCTTATTTTTTTCAAAATTAATCACCATTCTAAGGGGTCTTGATGGCTCTCTTAGATTAATCACTCATATAGAAGTTGAATAAAAATTATGTAGAAATTTATCCCTTGCTCGACAAGTGTTAACTTGACACAAAATACATTAAATACAATGTATTTTATTCCCTTTGACAATTACTTATTTTCATTGTCCTCTACCCCTTAACTTTAGGCCAAAGTATAGCCCTATTAGGTAGTTATAAATGTTTTTCGCTAATCTCAATTAGTGCAAGTTCATCTGTTAGGGAGTTGTTGATAATATGTACCGATTTGACTATGCGCCTTTCATTCCCTCTCTTGACTCTTTTAGACTGGGAATGACCATTATTTAATGTGATTTTATGTCACACTAAAAGCCAATTTATATGGTCACAATTTCATATAATACAGGATTTTCAGTAAAGTGAAAATCGGGTATTACACGAGCAAATATAGTAATGACCACATCCCCCTGACCCGAAAGAGATAAGAACAGACAAATGGAACAGAGGGATAAAAGAGAGGGGGATTTTTCCTCTTGGACATCTTTCTTTCTTTATGGTATCACTAGATCACTGAATTCTTACTCTTTCCTCAACATTTTCTCTGTGTACTTACCCGAGAAGCCATTATTAAAATCATCTTCTTTCCTCTTTATCATTTATCACAGTAACTCCTTTATTGTTGGTCACCTTGTACGTGAGATCCTAACTAACTGAAATTAGGTTAAATAGCTTGGGGCCTCCGTGAGGACACAACAACAAATCCTTAGAAAAACCTATGTTCTCCCCTAAGTGCGTCCGTGAGTTGGATAGTGTTTCAGAAACTTTCTCCCCCACTCCTTTTAATTTTTCAATCTGACTAATGACACTCCTCTTAGCACAACTGATGTCAATGATGCACTTAGGGGAGAAGCACAAAGAACAACCACCAACCCCTGAGTAGCAAATGCACCACCCCATGCTATGTCAGACGACGACGACGACTGGGAGAAGAGTTGTGAAGAGTTGGAAGCTATGATACTCCAGTTTCCTAGTGTACTGTTGCTTATGAAGAAAAGTGCCCTTGATAGCTTCGTAAACTCTCCTTCATAGATAGTATAGCATTGATCAACATTCCCAAGAAGTTCATATTACCTTAGATTCACTATTATGATGGTACGATGACCTGATGAGCATATGGCCTAGTACCATAAGAGAATACATACTGTGGCAATACCAAGGGAGTTCCAGGAACCTACAAGTATAAGGGGTTCGGATCAAGCCTGGTCACACTATGTTAAGATGGTTTACCAACATGCCTACCAGTTCATTTGCAGACTCTTGCCCAAGGGAGCTAACCCTAAACAAGTTAAGGACAAACCAACCAGCTAGGGGAGTTATCAAATCGCATTTGTGAAGAAATGAATGAACTGAACCAACCTCAACGAGTTAATGAGGAAACACGAGTATGGTAAGAGAACCTTAAGCTTCATCTCACAAGCACATATTGAATAAAAAATTTCTGTCAACTCAGCTGAAATTCACAGAAGAGATGAAAGTGAACCCTACCTAAGGGATATCCGAATATCGTAAGCAAAACCCAGAAGAATCCCACTGAAATCCACGTGAAGAAACTAAATCTCGGCAAATAAGAACCAAAATGGGAGGGGTCGGTTTTAGAAGGCTAATATCAAAGAAACCCATAAGCTTGTTGTTGGTGAACAAAGTTTTGGACATAGGCTAATATCTGAGGTCTAACAGATGTAGCGAGAAGGCGTGGGGGAGAGAATTTAAAGAATGGATGTCTGTGAGTTTGTCACTTCGAGGGAAGTGGGATGAATAAAAATGGATAGGTGGGAATCACGAAAGCTATTCAACGATGGTTTTAACCAAAACAACATATTGAACGACTGTTTTGGACAAAACAGTCATTGGATAAGAAACATATTCAAGGACTATTTTACCCAAAACAGTTGTTGAATATGTTTCATATTCAGCGAATATTAACCCAAAAAAAAAAAAAGACACATGGCAGCATAGTTTTGAACATGGAATGAGGTCTCGTTTCAACAACTATTTTAGAAAAAGTCATTGGAACTCAAATATTTTATTTTATTTTTTAAATTTTTCTTCTAAACTTTCAATGAATGTTTTTTTTATAGCATTAATTGAAATTAACTTTCAATGGTTATTTATCTAGAAATAATCATTACAAAAATGTCACTGTCTACTTTTTAACGTCCATTTAAAAAAAGGGCGTTAATTGGAGACGTTAAATATCTACTTTATTGTAGTGAACAAACCAAGTCAAAATTTAAGGGAATTAAAATCCTAATTTAACCAAAAAGGAAGACCAATTGAACTAAGGGAGAGATTGTTAGTTTAGATGATTTGGAATAGTTGGTTTATGTATTATCCTTGATATAAAATCTGTTTAGGGTCATCAAGGAAAGAAGGCAATGAATATGAAGAGGATGGAAGGATACTTCAAGGTTGAAAAGTTTGTTTGAGAGAAACTAAATGTTGAAGGTAGTGATGACCTTGCTTTTTCAATGGTACATAAATTTGTTTACTGGTTGTTTTGACTATGGTATTCTTTGCAATTCCATGCATGAATATAAATTATATCTACTGCAATGTGGTACCACGTACATTTGAGTGCACGATTAATTGAATTGGATTTGTCCATGGCAAGCGTAGTGTATATCATACCTAGATATATCTTGTATAGTTTGAAAATGGATGTCTTTGAAATGGTTTATGTACCTGTGGAATTGCTCTACAATGACAAAAAAACTAGGTTCAAACTCAAGTAAGGTAAAAGGGCAATCAGGAGAAACCAAGAATGAAAGGATGAAGAATTTCAAGAAGGTAGGGACAACTAAAGTGGCAAAGTTTGAGATCTGCATCCCAAATTACATATAAATATAAGTTATGTAAATTCATTCTAAACTATTACTCAGTATCTTAATTATTCATAGTGTGATAAAGCATGAATTGGAGTCTTAGAAATGAGTTTGACCTATAACACAAGCATGTGAGAATAAATTGTCCTTATGCTTGAACTCCTGAATGTATGTAACTGTCTTATTAAATAAATTGCAGTAAATGTTGTTCAATGCTCATGAAATTTAGTAAGTCAAAAGCAGATATATTGTAATACCCTAAAATTCCTATTTAGCTTAACCACTTTATTTTGGTAGGCAATGCTTATTAAAAATAGGTGAATATGTGGTCTCAAAATTTAGTAGCTTATTCAATTTAATTTAGGGAATTTTCTCTTAGAATTAAATAACCAAAGACCCAAATTTTCTAATCTTCATTTAAGGATCATAAAATACCCTAAAATTGTCATATTACAACATAGTTTATATTTAATCATAAAGATCCATAAAATGTTGTAAAATACCTAAATCAATTAAAGGAAATTACCAACAATTAAAGGACAGTTAAATTTACAATAATTAATTGTATTAATTTGCAAAATTAATTAAAAGGCATATTAAAAGTCATCAATTAGGGATATATTAATTTAATGAAAGATCAAGAACCAATAAGGGTTCAATATTGGCATAAAGTGAATTATTAATGATCATAATTAATTTAGGAACCTATCATACTTAGATTTCCTTAGAATTTAATGAACCAAAGATTAAATTTAAGACCACATCTAAGGATCATAAAATACAAAATAATCATCCTATTAAACCATGGTTCTTGAAAGAAGCAAGACAATGTTGTGAAACACTTAAATAAATTAAGGAAAATTATTAAGGATTAACAGGAAAATTAAGTCTTCACTAATTAAATAATTGTAAATCTTCATAATTAATCGGAAGGCTAATTAATGAAGAATTAATCTTGTCTAATAAAGCACTTGATTAAGATGTTAATTAAACTTTAATCAAACTTTGAAAAGTCAACAAATGCAATTAAGGGTTAATTAATCCTATAAACAAGCTAAATCCTCTTGTAAATTGATTAGCCAATGATAAATCAAGAAAATGATCTTAATCCTCATGAAATTAAATGGACCAATAGGAGACTTGAACCATAGATTAATGGTAAGGATTAAACTTGAACAAACACAAATGGAATCCAATGGTCCTAATTAATTCTATAATTAACCTTAATCCTTGTGTAATTGAATTAGCCAATGGAAAATCAAGGAAACAAGCTTAATCCTTGTGAAAAAAGAAAATAGACCAATGGGAGAGGAAAGAAGTGTTAGATTGCACATGAGGGAGAGAGAGAGGGAGGGGGAGAGAGAGAGAGAGATTAAAATATTTTTTTCCAAGAGCACATGTTGAATTAAAAAAAGAAAATAAAAATAATTAGCTAAATCCTATGTAATTAAAATTGACCAATGGGAGTACTTTATGCACAACTTGTATCTTCATGAAAGCACAAATCAACCAAAGCTATTGATTATGGAAAGTGATCCAAAGGTAGAAATCCTTGACATTTTCCTATAAATGCCTTGCCTCTTCACAATTCTTCACACCAAATCTACCTCCAAGAGGTGATTTCTAAGAGAGTAGAGAGTAAAGCAAGAAGGAGGAAGGAGTAGCAAGAGGCTTCAAGAGGTAAGCTTGCTTTTAGTTCTTTAGTCTTTAGTTCTTATAGTTCTTAGTAGTTTTTAGTAGAATTGTTAGTTTTAATCTAGGAAATAGGTAAAGTAATTTCCCATAATTTTTTTCAGGCCTTATTGCATCGAAAGATGCCTGACAAGGTGGGAACATGTTGGGAAGTAACTTTTAGGATTAATAAAACAAGTTAGAGTAAGATAGAGAATTGTTGGGTTTTGCTGGGCTGTTGGGATCAGTCAGATAGAGGGCATTATTTGATATGTAAATTTATATTCAAAAATTATGAAATAATTCATGGTCATAGTAGACATGTATAGATTTCCATTGATATAAAATATGTATCAAATAGAGGTCTGTAGAGAGAGATAAAAATTCTGGAAATAAGGCTACGTTTTTTGGAAAAATTCTGGGCAGAGGATCAAGATCATTAAATTGGGAATGATTCACTAATTCTAGGTGAAAACCATTATTTTTCCACAAAAATAGACATGCTAAGGTTTCCAAGGAATTTCATGGAACCTCGTTTCGATTTGTTTGGATTTAGTTATGATTTTTCAAAGTTATCGAAAAATCTTCCCAGAAATGCTGGAACAACGTTTTTTTACGAAAATTAAGGCATATAATTGGAAAAATAAATCCACCAGGGATAGAAGGGTCAGTAGTGGCTAAAGTACCTCTTAGACTATGATTTATAAACAAATAATGCGGTTATACATTTATAGGCAATCCGATGAGACATACCAAACGACAAACGTACCACTAGCCACACGGACTAAGGTACGGACGCGTACTGTAACACTAACTCTGATGCTTATTGTATGCATATATGTGATGGATAATTTCATAAAGTCATGGATAAGACTTGGTCTTGGGTCATGCACCGTGGCTAAGTTTATGGGGCTTAAATCACTACATATACATTCAGCTTTATATACGGGTTATGGTTTTGATAATACCGTTACCGTTTTCCTAGCGCTGAGGACACGATAGGCCATCGTGGCACGGTGAGGTGCAGACATAGATAACTTTACATGTGATGTGTATTGTTGATATATTAATCTTACATCGATGTGTGCTTATGTGTTGATTAATCTTTGTAATGTCATGAATATCTGTCATACATATATTGTTTTACATGAGCATGAGGTTAACCGTTACCTGAGGTCCGATGGGCATTGGACCTTAGCTCTTACCATAGCTTCAGGGTCTGGAGGACCAAGGACCGAAGAAAAGGGTAAGCAGCATGCTTGAGGACCGGCCGGAAACTTATTTTGGAGACACGTCTATATTTCTACATAGTTAGAATTTTATATACTCAGATAAATGTATCGTTATAATACCCGTTAAATGTACCGTTCTTTATGAACAGACAGATACGCCACAGTTAATGATATATAAGTTACTCACTCCTTTACTTGCTCCGAATGCTCTACTCTGATGAAAAAAAAATTCCGCTTTTAAAAAATAGGGTGTTACACATATAGAGCTTTCCAATTAGTCCTAATAATTCAGGTCAATTGGAAGTGTAAAATATAAGTTATGGAATTTTAAAGCTAAGGAATGGATTCTGTTAGTGAAACAGAGCAAGATTAGAAAACGAATATATGAATCTGAACATGATCAGGATATTGTTATCATGTAAATGACTTCAAGAGCTTTTAATATAAATTTAGAGCATCCTCTTATGATGTTTTTCTAGAATTAGTTATGATTTTTCAAAACTGGACCACAAAACTGGAAATACGAAATGGATAGTAACCCAATGTTTAAAATGCAAGTTTCAGTTTATGGGCTTTAATTTGCATTTTGCCTTGAACCATAGCACTTATTAATCATACAAAAAGTGGTAAAATGACGGATGTTATATCTACCACAATGTCTTGTATGGTGAATAATCATTGCCTGGTATCCTCTATCATTAAGCCCCTAGTGTGTCTGCTGAATATATCTTTGTTTGAATGTCCACCATGTGATATTTGGTCAACCTTTGTTGGATGTTCCTGAACTTGCTCCTTGATTTTGGATCTTACATCGAAGAAGATTATTGGTAGAGGCTATGGATATGACAACCATTATTTATTAGATGTTCAATTGCTGTTCACATTCAAACTACTTCCTACTTGCGGGGAGTATTGAGAGTAGCAAGTTTAGTGTTAAGATATTTATTAATTAATATTATTAGGGTTGATGTTTATTATTTAATATTTATCTTAGGATTAGATATGGATATTAAACCTTACAATTATATTGGTTTGATATGACTAGATTTAATATATTAGGTTATGTTAGATTCTAGAGTTAGTTAATTAGCTTATGATTTGCCTATATAAAAGCTTACTTGTACTCTGTTTTTATTCAAGAACTAATCACTAATAATTTAGAGGTTCTTATTATTTTCCCCATGGTTCAATGTAATCTTTGAAAGTTCAAACTCAATAGAAATTAAATCATTGTTCATGTTATTGAGGAGATTTTTGGGGAAAACACGTTCTTTTCCAAATTTGTGTTATCTGTCACTCTCCCAATATATGCATATTTTGTTCATAGTCATGTTCTTATTGCTTAGGGAGATGCTATACTTTGAACAAACTCCAAGCTACAAGACTACAAGGCAGAACATTGTTTCTTTTGAAACGTTATAAGCATATCAGATTATCAATATAACTTATTAATTCCTAGCTAAATTATACAAAAAACCTATGTACTTTAGGTCAGTTATATATAATCTCCATGAAATTTCAAAGTTTAAATTTAACCCCCTTGACTTTTCATTTTTTAATTATTGACCCATGTCATTAAGTGACTATTATCATTTTAATGGAAAATCCCACGTCAAATTAGAAGATGACACGTAGCATCCTATGTAAATTATTAATTTCACAAAACCTCCTTTAAAATTTGAACAGTTGCAAAGAACCCCTCCTAAACTTTAATCAGTTAAAAATAATCCCTTAACATTTCAAAATTTAAATTGAACTCCGTGCACATTTTGCTTTACAATAGTAAACCACATTCCATTACTTTTTATCATTTTAATAAGTTTACTAAGATTTTCACTATCATTTGTGAATTAAATTAAAATTACTAGTTCTTTTGTATGCAAAAAATTAGAAGAGTAATATTATAAAAATATAAAAATAAACGTTGAATCTCTCACTCAAGAAAAAATATGCATTAGTAATAAATAATTAATGATGAGGGAAAAAGTTATCCTCTATCACAAATGTGATATTTAAATCATCAATGCTCAATCATCCCAATAATATATTTTAACACAACTGATAATAATTTTATACTATCAATTCTCAATCCCAAGAAAATAAGTAAATGTTATAAAAATGATGGTATTTTTATTTTTAAGTATTATTCTTCTTATGTTTGTAATACAAGAAAACTATTTTAATTGACAAATGAAATTAAAAAACTTCATAATTTTTAAGTAACAACATGATGTTTAATATTATAAATCAAAATTTTAAGGGAGTTAAATTTAAAATTTGAAATATCAAGAGGGTTATTTGCAATTTATCAAAGTTGGAGGTAGTTGTCCAACACTATTCAAAGTTCAAGGGGGTTTTATGAAATTAGTAACTTACACATGATGTCATGTAGGATGCCATGTGTCATTTCATCATCTTGCGTGGCAATTTCCGTTAAAATGATCATGTTCACTTAACGGCAAGGGGTTAAGAGTTAAAAAATGAATAGAGAAAATAAGCTTAAAGCAATAAATATGTCATAAATGATATTTTTTAAAATATGCCCTTATTTATAAGGGCCAAGTAAGAGAGATAAATAGAGTAGTAATTAGAGAGAATATGAAAAACAAAAGGAGAAAAAATAGAGATATGAAGAGATTAATTAGGGATAAAAATGATAAAAAAAAAAATATTAAATGTTCAGATAACCCCAATTAGGATCTTATAAAAATGAGCAAGACACTTAATTTTTAGTCTCTTATAAAAAAAAATTGACAGGAGGGAGTATTACTTATTAAGTTACTAATTATTATTGCCATATACTCTTATTCGTTGCTCCCCCGTCTCAAATATGGAAGAGGATATATGGTGCCTTATTAATCACTTCATGATCAAAAGCTTTTTATGGTTATATTTATAAGGCAAATACAAAAGAACTTTCTTTTGTTATATTTATAAGTCAGGTAGCCAATATAGATTTGGTCTAGCGGTGTAAGGTCTTACTAGATCCCTTTAAGTTTCAAGTTTGAGTTCCATATGAGGCACTTGTGTTGGAGAGACAGTCATAAACTACAAACTATATACCGTATAATACTATATTAGAAAAATACTTGTAAGTCGTATAAGTAAAATTTTCATATGAATATATAATTTTACCCTTAATTAATTAATTAATATCATATTTATTATTATAAATAATTAATATGATATTAATTAGTTACACTTTTTTATGATTGTGCCTATTTAAAATATCATTAATTACAATTTCTAATACTTTTTGTGTCATGCCTAGCCCTATCTTGTACGGAAGCATCAATATTATTAAGGGTCATCCTCATAGCTAATAAGAGTATCTCTTGGCTCTATTCTCTGCTCATTTTTTCTTATGCAACTTCATGCACTCCTTTCTCGTGCGCTCACATACCTGTGTAATTAGAGTCTCGGTAACAAATAGTACTAATAATGGATGCAAGATGGATGCTAAAAGCATGATAGCAAATAGAACTTGTACATTTAGAGTCTACACTTGTTACATTTTCCCTTTCTTTTTTAAATTTGCATGGTAACTAAAAACTGCCAGCATTTTGACTAAACTTTGAAAAATCATAATTAATTCTATAGAATTCTAATCGGGGTGATTCAAATTCCTATTCAAAGATAAAAACTGCCAGCATTTTGACTAAACTTTGAAAAATCATAATTAATTCTATAGAATTCTAATTGGGGTGATTCAAATTCCTATTCAAAGATAAAATATTACCTAGAGCCAATTCTTGCTACATAATTCGAACTACGTATAAAGCCTTGTTGCCACGAATTCATTCTTGATTCAATGCCTAACTTTAAAAATTCATAATTCTTAATGTCCTAGTCCAAATGGAAAAAATGGCCTATCGAATTAAAGCTTGATAAGTCTGTTTTTAAGGAAAAATAATCACCAAATCAATTTATGGTTGTAACCTTCCAAGAATTTTGCAGAGGCAGCTACACTTGAATCCGGAAACAGGGAATCCCCGGTTTTCATGAACAAACTTAGGAAATCGATAACTTTCATTATACACATCCAATTAATGTGTTATTGCATTCATTGTAAATATTAACATGTGTATTAAAGGTCCACTAAATATCAAGGTTAGAAGAATTCATTTTTCCTGGTTTTATCTCACACGAACATAAACTTCAAATTTGGAAAAATAGTTCTGTCCAGTTTTTCTTATTGAAATTGGAAAATTCACAACTTCTAATATACTACTACATTTGCCTCATATTATATATCATTTTAAAGCTTATCATGTCTACTTCAAATTTGAAAATTTTCGTAGCTATTGGAAATCATTTAACCGGCCAAAACCTTTCATGATATCGAAATTAAAATATGGAAAATAGAAAATCTACAATTTTCCTTGTTTGATTTTGGAAAATCATAACTTGAGTTATAGACCTCTGATCAACATGATTTAGGACTCTTTTAAATATTAGCAGATGTACTATTTCCTCACCAAAGTTCATAGATAGATTCAGACTATAGCTCTTGGAATCGACATGCACAGATTGCTCTATTTTTTTTTTGTCAAGAAATAGAGATTAAAGGAAGAATATGAACCTCAAACCATGACTTATTTGGAAGATGGAATATCACCAAGAGGGGGGTGAATTGGGTGATTTAAAATTTTATCGAAACACTCTAGAACACACCTATAAAACATAGCTAAACATAAAGGAAGAGAGAAAGATTGGACACAAGAAATTCATACTAGTTCGGGCCAAATCCTTGACCTACATCTAGTCCCCAGATACTTTGGGATTTTCATTATCTTAGAACTTGATTACACACTTTGTAACTCTCAAGTAATTCTCTCACTAGAACTTACTCCCCCTTACAAGTTGTAATCAAATAAACACAATCTCAAAGGTTCCACAACCTTGAGATTCTTACAAGATGAATAAGTTTAAAACTCTCTAAAAGAGAAAATAGATAAAAACTGAAGATTATAAATATCTGAAGATATTGCTAGAGTATGAAACAGTAAATGCTAAAACTTCAAATTGAATGTGCAGCGTTTCGGTAGTTGGAGAATTGAGTTCTTTTGGCTTATATAGATGGTTTCAGTAATGGCCGTTGAAGTCCTTGAAAGAGCCATTGTGAGTAATGAATATAGCTATTGAAGAACATTAGTCAGACTCTTCGTATTCTCCAAATGTTTGCGTTATCCTCCGTTGACATTCCTTATTCCATTTGTCCGTTGAGACTCAGTAAAAAGTGAACAATGGAAATGGCCGAACTCGAGTCAAGAAGGGCTAACTTGAGTCAATAACCATTTTCATAAAGGGTTATCGAGAGGCTTTTCGAAAGAGATTTGAAAACTTCTCCTAACTCGAGTCATTAAGTGATGGCTCAGTTAACAAGATATTTTTTCAATATAATGTTCAAATCGCAGGCTCGAGTCACTGATCACTAATTCGAGTCCTTTAACCTTGTATTTTGAAAAGACTCTTAAGTTCACAAAGATTGACTGGAGTCACTAAGCATTGGCTTGAGTTTACATCATGGCTCGAGTCACTAATGTATGCTTGAGTCAAGAAAGCATTCTGGCTTAAGTCATATAGGGCGTGGCTTGAGTTTGACAACCCAAACTCGAGTCAATTTGACATCAAATGTGACAATATGTTCTAATTCAATTTTGATAAAGCTAAAAACATTTTGGCTTGAATTAGAGATCATACTAAGTTTATAATTACCAGTTATCATCAAAACACAGAGAACTAACATTATTTTATAAAAATTTAACATCACTCAATACTTTTCTCTTGCCCAAAACAATCAATTTTATTAATACCAACAAATCATTATTACAAACACCAATAGCCAAAGCCTAATAACACTCAAAAAAATCCTAATCAGTACAGCCTAACACACACCTCACAAAGCATAAATCCTACAAAACATAATTCCTATGAAAATAACCAGCAAGCTAAAAAACCAGAAAATCAGAAATAGTAGTAACTATAGATACACTTCAGCCAATTCCTTTTCTGTAATACTTATCAATATTCCTATCCTGGTACTTCTTGGAGCCTACAGAGTCATCTTGCGGAAGTTTGCATTAGGGAGATGGAACATAACCAACCAAGGATGCTGGTGCATCTCCCTTGTGGCATCCGTTGCTAATTTATCAGCAACTTTATTACCTTGATGTGAGACCAGATAAAAAGACACTTCCAATGATGACTCTATCAAACCTTTTATTTCCTTTAATAAGTCCTAACATCTCCAATCACAACCAACAATGGAGTTGCTTTTGATCAATTTATATAAAGACTCACAATCAGTTTCTATTATTACTTTTGAGTTATCAAGCATGTTCCTAAGCAATAAAACCTCCTTCATTGCCATGCATTCAGTCATAAAAGGAGACAGAGCCTCCACCGCAACAGCCATTGCCTCAACCATTTGGCCATTATCATCTCGGCGTACAATACCAATCCCAGCCACCCCTGATACTTCAATAAAAGAACCATCAACATTAATCTTTATTGCTTTTGTCGAAGGTGCCACCCACTGCAAGTTCCTCACGATACCCTTCTCATACACCTTTACCATCCTAGAGTCTGACATAGCTTTAGATCGCCAAAACTCATCCACTTAGCTGTTAACCATCCTAACAACCTCATTCGCATTTGGTAGCTCTTGTCTGAATACCTAATTACATCTCTTCTTCCAGATCGACCAGCAAGTTGTAGCAAATAAAGATTTCCCATACACATCTAAAGTCTCTTGACCATACAACATATCACATAACCAGTCCTCACACCTCTTTATAGACCATTTACTGAACTTAAGGCCTAGGGGACTACCAAACTAGCAATACTTAGTCTAGGGGCAAAGAAATAACAGGTGTTCAATTGTTTCCTTATCCGACAAGCAGATCAGACAGCCAGGATGTTGAGAGAATGTGTTTAAATAAGGCATCTTTAGTGGCTATGGCACCCGCACCTAATCTCCAAAGGAAGTGTTGGATTTTGGGAGAAACCATAGCCTACAAATGCCCTTCCACATCATTTTAGAGACTATAAAAGACGTACCTGGGTCTTTAATACCATCATTAACAATACAGTTCTTAGCCACACTGTAACATCCCCATTTTTCAGGTGCCTCAATATGAATTCATTTGCATATATGAATTTTTATGAAGTCATGTATGCTAAACATTTATTTGCATGAAATAATCAAAATAGGATGAGGATGTGAAATTATTTGTTTATGTGTAAATAAATAATTATGGTTAGGGACAACCTTAGGAAAGAGATGACAACGGAGTCAAAACATATTAGGGTTAAATATCAAATCTGCCACGGAAGTTTTGCTAATGGAGCGTCCAGCACCCGGAAGTTTTTTGGGTACAAATTTGCCCTGGAAGTATGAAAAAGGTAGCAAATTTGCCAATCCGTTAATTTTGACCGTTAAGTTTGACTAACTGTCCACGTGGCATGCCACCTCATGACACGTGGCATGCCACCTCATCAACCAATAACAGTTGAGTATCATTTTTGCCCTGGAAGTTTCCAATGAGAGCAATTTTGCCCGGAAGTTTTTACTAAGGAGCAATTTTACCCGGAAGTTTACAAAATGTATCAATTTTGTCCTTCTAAATCGTCAAAGACCACACACGTCATGCCTTGAAAAGGTCGAACTTGGAGTCAGAGAAGGAGATCCTTGAGATGTTGAGCTCAAGGCAGCCAGAATTTATGAAGCCGAACTGGTCACAAGAAGCATAACTTATGATCTTAGCAAATGATCAATCTATACAAACCGAGGCCGGCCCGATTAAGCCCGAGGCCCTGCGCAGGCGAATTTCAAATTTCGGCTTATTTTTCAAGCCCGAGCCCTGCAAGGTTAGGGCTTAAACGGGCCGGCCCGATTTCCCGGCTCTAGTCCCCTGTGACCAGTTCGGCTTCACAAATGCTGGCCGTCTTGAGCTCAACATGTCAAAGATTTCCTTCTCTGACTCCAAGTTTGACCTTTTCAAGGCATGACATGTGTGGTTTTTGACTGATCTAATAGTCAAATTTAATATTGGGAGAAAGAAGGGCAAAATTGCTACTTTTGTAAACTTCCGGGGCAAAATTGCTCCTCAATGAAAACTTCCGGGCAAAATTGCTCCTCAATGAAAACTTCGGGGCAAAAATGATACTTTTGATTGATGAGGTGGCATGCCACGTGTGATGAGGTGGCACGTAACGGTCAAAATTAACGGAGGGGCAAATTTGCTACCTTTTTCATACTTTCGGGGCAGATTTGGTACCCTAAAAACTTCTGGGTGTTGGACGCTCCATTTGGGAAACTTCCATGGCAAAAATGGCCTTTAACCCAAACATATTATATTTTCCCCTTGGGCAAAATGCATAAGTGAAGAAATAGAGAAAAATGTATAAATTCCAAAAATGCCCAAGAAGTTGTCATGGACTTAACTAAGGGCTTAGGACTATTGGGCTAAATACGAAGGACAATTTTTGGAGCCCAAAAGAGAGGGCCCAATTCGCATAGAGAGAGGGGAGGATGAAGCAAAAATTTGCTCATGAAAAATGGATTTTCTAGTACCTATTATTTTGAAGATTTGAAATTTTATGACATTATCTAGCACATAATCTCCTCTTCATAAATTCAAGAGATATGTGATAAGACATATAATCTCTTCATCCCTCTCCATTTTCCAAAATTGCAAGAGAAAGAGAAGAAAGAAAATAAAATAATATACCATCATATCACCTAGGTGCATCATTAGTGGGGTGTGCAAGAACTAATGGGTAAGGGAAATCATATTTTTATTTCCCCATTTCTTCCTCATCTTGTGCAGCAAGGAGAGAAGAAAAGAAAAAAAAATGCCATCATTTTAAATTTTAAAGGAGGTGTAAGAGGCATTGGAAAAAGGAACCAAAATTTCTCCCACACACCCTACATGTATCGGTTTTGAGGGAGGAAAGAGAGAAGGAAAAAAATGTGATATGATGAAGAATGAAATGACACATGATAGGATCATTTCAAGTGCTTATCACCTAGGGAAATTATGGCTAATAAGGGGAAAGACTTGAGCATTAATTAGAGACTTTTTGACACAATAATCAAGCCAAAATTCAAGCAAAGTTTTGTTCCCCAACAGCCCCTGTTTTTCGATCAGCCATGGGAGAGGGAGAAGAAGAAGAGCTTTCATGAAATATGTGGAATTATCTAGAGAAGTAGTGGGCAAAAAGGTAATTCATCATAACACAAGGCTTGAGCATTTTAAAAGGGCCGACTTCCCCCTCATTTGGTTGCTTGTTTTGCTGAAGGAAAGAAAAAAAAAAAAAAAAAAGAGAGAGAGAGCAAGTGGTTCCATACAAGAGAGTAAGAGGAAGCTCAAGTTGAAGAAGAAGGTTGAAGCTAAGGTAAGAGCTTTGACTATGGAACCCTAAACCCCACTTCCTTCTACTTATTCTCATGTGACTAAGATATTTAAAAATCATGATTCTCCTTGGTGTTTTGAGTTATAGTCCGAAAATTTGAGGAGGAAGATTCAAGGAGCAAGTGTGACAAGGGTGCTAAGAGCTATCAAGTAAGTTACTTTTAAACATTTCGACCATTTTTCTTGGGTTGTTTATGTTAGGAAATATCTATCACCTTGAGTATGTTTGTATATTTTATTGGGTAGCTAATGAATAGAAGGAACAAAAGTTTAAAGTTAAGGTCTATGGTCTAAAATGAAAGAATAAACCTAGTACAAGGGAGATATGAAGTTAGAATGGAAGTTTGACATTTTGTGATTAAATAACAATTTTTGTGCAGCTGGTTGTTCATATTGATATGAATTGATTTTGGTGTTTTTGAGGGTTTTAAAGTGTTTAAAATCTCATTTTTCATAAGGATGAACTTGGATCAAAAATTTGGAACCCTAGATGAAAGAGTAAAAAACGTTGGGTGGTTGATTTGTGAAATTTCTGTGGAGTCAGTCGGAGTTTTCATACTTTTTGACCTAGTAAATGGACTTAAACAATTATGAAATTTTACAGAGACAAGGTAGACATCCCAAGGATTAATTTTATAGGTAACACGTATTTTTCTGAATTTTATGCTAAGAGAAATAAATGTTTGACAATTGACCCTGAAAACCGGAGATTATTTCGGACAGCAGTGATGTTTTGGGCCATGGTTGGATTTTCGACTTAGCCTGTCCCAAATGCATATTTTTGGTTGAAACTAAACATATTAAGGGTCATTTGGGTTTTGGAACCAATCCAAAAGGAGTTTTCTAGATTTAATTATAAATATTTGAAGATCAGTCACTATTTACTGGAAATTCAGAATGTGGACGAAAATTAAGGGAATATAAGCTCATATTAAATTCCTTAATAAGAAAAGGGATTAGTGATTATGGACACATTAATTGGGCATATTTTAAATTATCAAAGAAAATATTTATTGAGGTGGATTTAATTATAAGTATATTTTATTATTATTATTTTAGGGATAATTGTGATATTTTGCACCGAGGAGGTTATTTTTAGCTATAGTCAATTGCCAGGTAGTAACCTTAATCCTGATATACTCTGTGTGACTTGTGTATGTATGTTTTGCCTTGAAATTGCATACATTTAGTTATCATTCATTTCCAAGTGCTATGGAACCGGAACATGCTGTGTGTATAAAGGGCTTTCCTGTGTGTTGTGACCGGTGGTCTGTGTTGTGTGCTATTAGGACTGCTAGTTCCAGATTTGGCTGTGTGTCTTGATATTGAATATTATGTGTTATTTGTTTATTTATGGTTTTTTTACATGCATTGTTCATACATTTTCTATGAGATTAACGGTTACTCTAGGATTCAATGTTTAAATCCCAGCCCCTTTTAAACTCTCTAAGCCCTTGGCAGTTCATCTAGATTGGAGCAGGGAGATAGAGGTAAGGTTCCGGAGCAGGGCCAGTGTGGTGGTAGATGTTGGTGAATTTCTTTTGGTTATTTATTTTGATTTCCAGATGACAGTAGTATTTTATTTTGGCTTGTCGGCATCATTATCCGGATAACTGTATATTAATCTCTTTGAGAAAAAGATTATTTTTTCTATTTTTATCAGTATATTATTGTCCAAACCAGTGCATGCTCTGCTACTTATACTCTGATGTGTGACGTAAATTAACCTGGGAAAAATAATTTAGAATTGAATAAAAGTAAAGGATCACACTTCCCTTCATACCCGGACTTGATTGAATATACGCAATCTTTGCTGGCCAACCAAATAGCATGATCAGCACACCTGGTAGCAGGGATTGGAATTTTCAGGATCAATTCCTTTTCCAGTAAGCTAATCTTTGAACTGATAGAACTGAGATCCCAGCCCCAATTAACAATGAGATTCGCAACAGTGCTTTTATCCTCCATTGCTGATTCCCTTTCAGACTGTAGCTTAGAGCTTGTCAAGTCCTGAATCCAACAATCATGCCAGATACAAATTGATCTGCCATCACCTACCTTCCAAAGTAATTCTTTTAATAGAAAATGCTTGCCCTCCAGCAAGCTTATCCAGTCTCAAGAAGCATGTCTCCCTTTTCTTGCTGAGATAAAATCCCCTTTAGGAAAGTAAATGCCCTTCAACGTTTTGCACCAAGGGTCATTTGGTTGAGTTAACATTCTCCAAGCCGTTTTGCCAAGAACAGCCTTGTTAAAACAGAGAAGGTCTCTAAAGCCCATCCCACCATCACCTTTCTTCATGGTCAAACCCCTCCAACTCTTCCAATGGATAGCTCCTTCATCCTTTTTGACCCCACCAAAAGTTAAAGATCAACCTATCAATTTCCTAGCATGATTTCTTGGGAAATAAAAAGCAGGACATAGGATAAGTGGGAATCGCATTAACCACAACTTTGATCAAAATCTCCCTTCTAGTGAAGGTTAATAATCTTTGTTTCCACCCTTGTATCTTTAGTCCAACCTTATCTCTAACAAAGGCTAACGCTGCAGCCTTAGATCGCCCCCACACTATTGGCCCCAAATATCTTCCAGACCGAGCAGAATATTTTATCCTAAGGTAAACCGCACTACTACAGAAAATGGTTTTTGCGTCTCAGAAAGACGTCCTTTTTTTAAAAAAGGAAGTAAAAAATAAGGGCGGTGGCATTTTTGTAATTATATGGGATAAAAGTTGAAACTTAGACTCCAAAAGTCCCACTTTCGGAGTCTAAGATTTAAACTTAGACTCCAAAAGCATGACTTTTAGAGTCTAATTTTGAAACTTAGACTCCAAAAATCATTTCGTACAGAAGAAAATAAGGTCATGTCATGCAGCAGGGGGTCACGTCGTGCAGCAGGTGGGGCCTACAAGAGACACTTTTGGAGTCTAAGTTTAAAACTTAGACTCCAAAAGTGGGACTTTTGGAGTCTAAGTATATAAGTTGGACTCCAAAAGTAGATCCTAGCGCCAAAAATTAATGCCAAAAATTTGTCCTGGCGCCAAAAACAACACTTTTGGAGTCTAATTTTGAAACTTGGACTCCAAAAACATTTCAAATTTGTACTTTTTTTTTTTTTTTTTTTTTGCTTTTGTTTCAGGCGCTTCATATATCCGGACCCGTGACTTCCCTTCTTTTGTTCTGGCGCCAAAAACAACACTTTTGGAGTCTAATTTTGAAACTTAGACTCCAAAAACATTTCAAATTTGTACCTTTTTCTTTTTTGCTTTTGTTTCAGGCACTCCATATATCCAGACCCGTGACTTCCCTTCTTTATTTTTTGCTTTTGTTTCAGGCTCTCCATATATCTAGACCCGTGACTTCCCTTCTTTATTTTTTGCTTTTGTTTCAGGCGTTCCATATATGTAGACGATGGACGGTGAAGGCAACGCGAACAGTGGACGGTGGAGGCGACGCAGACGATGAAGGCGACGACGGACATGGTGAGTTGATCCAGACTTTTTCAACCGTGGGGGAAGAGACTTCGACGGAGGTATGTTTGCAACACCACCTTTCTCCACTAGTCACCACCGTCGGCACCAACTCATCAACCGATTGTTCCGATTTTCTATAGATATGATTTCAGATCTTTGTTCTGTCATCTTTGTAGCTTGAACATATTTTTTTGTAGATTTGATTTTTCCTATTCTTCGATTCCTCTGTAATTTCATTTCAATTTGTAGATCTAAGGCTCATTTCATTTTTCTGATTCTTCCTCTGTAATTTCATTTCAATTTGTAAGAAATTTGTGGGATAGTGAATATACAAAGCAATTATTATTATTTTTTTAAAAAAGAACACTTAAGGAGTCTAAGTAATAGAATTAGACTCCTAAAGCGAGACTTAAGGAGTCTAAGTAACGGAATTAGACTCCTTAAGTCTACTTTAAGAGTCTAATTTCGACTATTAGACTCCTTAAGCGAGATACGAGAGTGCAATTATGACGACATAAGGAGTCTAAGTTCTGGAATTAGACTCCTTAAGTTATGACTTAAGGAGTCTAATTCCAGAACTTAGACGCCTTATGTCAGTTCCCTTCTGCGCCCCCCAGATATACGTCCCGCAGGAATAAGACGTCAAAAGTACAAAAAATAGGACTCTGTATCCCTGTTTTGTAGTAGTGCCGAGATCCTTTCATTAACTTGCACTGGTGTATTAGATGAGAAGAAAATATTCAATTTCTCAATGTTGATTAATTGACCGGACGCCTTGCAATATACGTCCAGGATCATCCTTAGCACCTTACAATTTGACTCATCAGCTTTTAAAAACAAGATGGCATCATTTACAAACAAAAAAAAAAAAAAACAATGAGAGAGGGCAGGTGCCCTATGGGTTAGCTTCACCCCAATTAGGTACTTCTTCTCAATATGAAACTAGAGCATTAAAGACAATACCTCTGAAGCAATGATAAACAAGTAGGGAGACAGTGGGTCCCCCTGCCTAACACCATTTTTAGGTCTGAAAGAGTTCACACTATGGCTGTCCACCTTCAAGTAGTTAAACATTGTTGAGGAAATAATACAGTTCATATTCCAGCTGACCCAACTCTCACAGAAGCCCATTTTTGACATCACAGCAGCTAGGAAGTCCCACTCTAAATTGAATGTACGGTTTTGGTGCTTCATTACAGAGCCAAAGAACCTCAAAAATAATCTCAAAACTGAAATGCAATGACACTTTAAGACAGAACATGATAGCAGAAGCTTTTCACCGACTCTCTCAACTTCCAGCACCCATTTCACCTCAAGAACAACACTAATCTTCAAAAATGAAGCGAGAAATGGGATCAGGATCACTCATCATGATTCACAGATTGGTTTGCATGTGCATTTCAACCACTGCTTCTCCCTTTTCCGATTACCTCCTCCTTCCTCTCGACGTTTGATGCTTTCTCTCTCGATGCTCTCAGTCTCTCACTGTGTTTTTTCATTTTGGTGAATTTCCGAATGGGAAAATTAGAAAATGAGGGAGTGTGGGTGTTACCTTTGCTATCCGAATGAGTGGAGAATGGGTGTGTGCATGTGTTACGTGTCTGACTTTTGGTGAGCTGGCCGAAGCTAATGAGAAGGAGTTGAGAGGTGTCGTGAGTTGAGAGAAAAGGAAGATTGAGGGGTCACGTGCTGATTAAATTTATCAAAGAAAAGAATGGCTAAATTACTCTAAGGCCCCATCTCAGACAAGCTTATTCCACAAGCTTGATTTTATAGCATTTTATCCTTCTTTATTGGTATTTGGTTATCAAATAAATTCCTGAAATAAATCCTTAATCGCAAATAAGGATTTTTCTTCCTTATTTAGCTTCTCTAGTCATAGAATATTAACGCTAAAATTTCTAGACAAAAAATTATCGCCTAACTATTTTTCTTGAATTTTTGGGAAAATAGGCCTTAAATTCCAAATAATAGCTTAACACCTATTTAGGCTCAATTCTTCATAATTAATCCCCTCATAATATTTCATAAATTTTCTCAAATTTTCAAGGTCGAAAATAATTTCAATAATTATCTTAAGATTTTCATCATAATAAGATCAAGACTTTGGCTCTTACTAGCTTAACAAACCTTCTTATCTTAGTTTTATTTCTAACATGCTGGTTCCAAGATTCGAGATATTACATTTTGGATATAATAAATGCTATTAAATATAAGTAATTTTTTTTGAATTTTAAAATAAAGTTAATAAGAGGGTAAACCTATAAGAAAATTAAAGGTAAATAATGCAACCTTGTAATCTAAAGTCATAGTGAATTCAAATACTAAAAACAGTCTCTTTACTTAGAAAGAAAAAAATGTGTACATGTAACTATCTTCAAATTCCACTTGGTGAAAACCTTGTGGACTAGGTCGCCCATTTTCAAATGAAGGTAATAACCACATTTTGATGAAGTGGTATTAGATGTGCCTTGTAATATAATAAGAACTTGAGGCCGGGAGTCTATGGAAAGAATGCAGGAGATAATTTTGTTTAAGAACTCATAATGATAAAAAACAAACAAAAAGGGTCCTATATATAAATTAGGTGGGGAATCAAAAGGAATCTATGGAAAGAATAAATACTACAATAAAATAAAATAAAATAGCACAAGTGGGTATACGTGGTGGCTTAGTGATAAGTGCCATCGTACCCTTCTTCTATCTCATCCATAGCCATCTTCAAATCCTACTTCCTCCTTCCTTCTTGCATCACATACACTGTCTAAAAGGATAACGGTCACTTAATGGAAGAGGATTGAGAGTTAAGAAAATGAAAGGTCAAGAAGCTTATATATGCATCTAGCCCAAAGTTCGTAGGGTTTCATATAATTTAGACTTAATTCCCCTAAACCCTAAACCTTTAGTTTTCATTACAGTTTCTTTGGGCGTTATTAGGAACAAACAAATGTGCCAAGGGTTTTTTCCCTCTTTAGTTCCGCCTAAAAGTTAAAGGAGGAGGTATGGTCATGTTGAGTTAATTATTTGTTAAGATGAAAGTTCATGTTAACCCATCCAATGCATATGAGATCCTTCATTTAATTAATTAATAAAAACTTGTCTGTTTTGGAATAAAGATAGGTACAAGTAGACAACATGACTCTTGGTTTTTTCCGGCAACAACCATAATAATGACTTCAAATCTTATAAAAGTTGAAGTATTTATGCACATGCTCGATTTCATTTTAAAATAGTACTATATTTTTTGTATTTGCATGTATGGTACTGCAACCGACTTTTGTAAAACCGATACAAAAATATGCTCTTGATATAATGATAACGTCATTGTTTAATAATTCTTGCCTTCATTATTTTCTTGACCTAGAAACACAATAAATATTTTATCTTGCTCATTGGATTTCAATTTTAAGATAATAAAAATGATTATAAACATATTTTATTAGTATTTAATTGCAGAATCGCCAGTTAAATTTAATTTGTCAGCATTCTGTTAAATGAAACAAACGTTGTTAAAATTAAGGGGTTCAAAAGACATTATCACATAATTTTAATATAAATTTAGAAAATCAAACGTATATTTAAACCTACTTTATTTATTTATTGGAATTTGAAAACTACCATTAAGATCTAAACATCAATTACAAATAAAATATAATGGTGACGGCAAAGCCTCATTCATCAACCTTCATCTCAATGGAAGGTGGCTTTTTTATCAAAATTTTCAAAACACTATCCAACTTATCATCTTTCCTAACTACCTCTCTAGTTCTATTTATAGGTCAACCTTCACTCTTTGTGAATGTGGACTTATAAATAGGACCAAGTGGTATGCTATTATCAATATTGTTGGATTCTCAATATATAAAATACACAAAAACATTTGAATTCCGTTAAATCAAAATAGGAGCTAGTTTCTGATGTTTTCACAACCTTTCTTTTACAGAGATTTTTCATCCCAAGAAGCAACACTCACGAAATCTTTCTATTGTTTCTAGAAAAGAAAACAAGCTGAGTGATGATTATTTAATTAATATGTGCTCTCGAATGTCGTTTTTTTTGCTACGTGGCAGAGTGCTAGTGGTTACAGCATCATGGTTACATAATCATAGTGAAGTCAACTGGCCATAACACCCAAAGGCGACAGCTAAAGGACGAAGCCACACCTTATCACTAGCGCGGCAATGATGTTGAAGTATGTGAAGGAGGAGGCATGGCAAGCGCTAAGGCCGGCGATAATGGGGTTGACCATTGAAGAGCACGCAGGGAGAGAGGATGGGGTCTTGAAACAAAAATAGTACTGTATTAATACAACGTTTGCGCTAGCGCCTTAGTAGCGCAGTGGCATGGGAGCTTGGCTTCCCTCCCCCATGTCCAGGGTTTGAACCCTACTCCCTCCCCTACTATGTGTATCAAAAAAAAAAAAAAAAAAATACAATGTTTGCTATTTCTAATTTACTCTCATTTTTTAATTTTGGCCCTTATAATATTAGATAATAGGTTTTGGCGTATCAAAATTCTTTCTGTCTAAAACATTTGTTGCTATATTTTAATTAAAACTTAGATCATTTTACCTGTCGAGGGTTCAAAACTTATAATTTGAAACGTACCAAAATGAAAAATGAGGGCAAGCATAACAAAGCTAAAGGATTTAATATTAAGAGAGGAAAATATATAGATTCCAGATTATAAATTTCATAATTAATTATAAAATAAAATTAATGCAAGCATTCCATACAAATATTATTCCATATCAAACATATAATTTTAAAAATCTCTTCCTCATCCCATTTTCAATCTCATTCTTATTTTCAATTATTCAATCAATCAAAATTGAAACCTCTATGTCAAACCAGGCTTTAATGCCCTACAATGCACAAGACAGGACAGCGCGTGGAAGGTTCTCTTGGACAATATTTATTTTTTATTGAACCACAATTTAATTTCCAATCAATTCAATTCAAATCCTAATTGAAGGATAATCTTTCCCCATATATAGGATAAACTTAACTTTTCTAATATTTAGGATAAATTTTTTCCCATATATACTTTTTATTGTTCTTTTTATACAGAACAATTACTTAAATCACACCGTTCAAAATGTTAGTTAGAAACAACAAATGTATCCAATATGTACTCCTATTTTCAATTATATCATTATTTATAAATAGAGTAAATGAGACAGAGTGAAAATTTATTGTAGACAAATTATGAGTGACATTTATTCAATGGGGGCAAAAATGGGAATTAAAAACTAGTTTAAAATTTCAGATAAATTTGCTTATAAAAATGACGGGATGAATTAATATTTTTATTTGTGGAATATATTCAAACTCCAATCCTTACTTCAACTATATTAATTCTATTACCAATTATCAGTTTAGCTTTCATTGGTTCTTAGTAAATGCTCCCCCGATCAATCAATATAATATTTACTTTGTAGTTCAATTTATTTATTAAAGTAAATCTTATAAATAACCAGAGGCAAGGTATCTTTTCCTTTTAGTTGTTGCTTAATAATATCAAAAGACAAAAAGTACTATACTCTTAGCAAAAGTAATTAATAACCCTCTGATCCTTTTTATAAGAACATGAAAACTAAATTCCATGATTGAAAAATTAGTTAAAATTAGTTTAAAGCAATAAATATGTCATAAATAAAAAAAAATGCCCTTATTTATAAGGGACAAGTAGTAGAGAGAAATAGTTAGCCCATACCCGTACCTCAACCCATTCTAGCCCATGTTTATTTTTTTGGAGAAAATATATATAAGTATTAAGTATTCACCCAAATTTATCATTCTAAATTCTAAAATATGAATCTTCAAAACTCAATAATCATAATTCACACAAAAGAATCTAAATTTAGACAAGTGCTATCATAACATAATTTTGATTTCAAACTCCAAGTGGGGGAATGGTTAAATGAGGAAATGGGGAATGGGTATTTCATGACAATATGACGTATTATTGTTCAAGTGTCCATATAGTTAATAAAAAAAAAATATATATATATATATATATATATAACTAAATGGGTGGGTTTGGGTAGCCCGAAGGTGCGCCCATAGCCCGCCCATTTAAGTCTTAAATAAGCGGGTTTTAACCCAACCCGTTATGGGTTTTTTTGGGCGGGCTCAAAATGGCCCAATTGCATTAGGTTGTGGGCGGGCTCACCAGGTTGTGGGTTCCATGAGCCCTAATAGCAATTAGAGAAAATAAGAAAGAGAATGTAGTATGGGAAAAACATAAAGAGAAAAAAATAGAGATTAATTAGGGACAAAAATGAAAAAAAATATATTCAGATAACCCCAAGTAGGATCTTATAAAAAGGAGCAAGGAACTTTGAGTTTCAGTATCTTCTTAAAAAAAAGGACAGGAGGGAGTATTACTTATTAATTAAGTTACTAATTATTATTGTTGTATTCTCTTATTCGTTACTCCCCCATCTCATATATGGCAGAGGATATATGGTGCCTTTTTAATCACTACATGAAAGCTATTTATGGTTATATTTATAAGGCAGATACGTAAGAACTTTCTTTTGTTATATTTATAAGTCGTGCCCAACACAAGTGGTGCCTTCTTGGAACTCAAACTCGAGAATCAAAAGGATCTTAATAAGTTAATTACTATAAAAAATACTATAAAAATATTTGTAAGTCATATTAACAAAATTTTCATATGAATATACAATTTCACCCTTCATTAGTTAATTACTTAATATCATATTGATTATTATAGATAATGAATGTGATATTAATTATTTACGCATGTTTATGTTTATGCCTATTTAAAATCTCATTAATTACAATTTCTATGACTTTTAGGATATAATAACTGCCATTAAATATAAGTAATTTTTTTTTTTCTAATTTTCAAATAAAGTTAATAAGAGGGAGCCTTCGAGCAAATTAAAGGAAAAGAATGTGACCTTGTAATCTATAGGTCATAGTGAATTCAAATTCTAAATGTAGCTTCTCTGTAGATTTTTGGGACTTAGGGAGTCACTTGTGATTTAGGAGGGAAAAGATGAAGAAGAAGAAGAAGAAGAAGATATAATAATATTATTATTATTATCACCATCATCATCATCAAAAAACAATTAAAGTTGATTAATTAACAATGATAAATAATATTGATAAGAATAATAAGGAAAATAAAATATGTAGGGAAAATATCTTCATTAAAGATGTGTTATGCCATCACTCGGGACACATTGGATAATACTTGTCAGGTGGGTTTCTCTCCTAATTCTTTTCTCATTATCTCTCATCATTTCTAAATCATATCCATCCAATCAATCACAATACTACTTTAACATCTTTCTCCTCTTCCCAATCAATGACCCAAATGAGCTAATGAGAGAAAAGGAGAAAAAGGATGAGGAGAAGATACTCTTCCGATACTTGTTAGGGTCTCTTCTTCCATGTTTTCCTTTGACCGGGATTGCATTGGAGCTTTGAAATATGTAACATCTCCTTAATTGTATTCTTTTAAAGAGGAGAACCATAGTCTAGACTTAAGCTATATACATTTAGGCAGGTGTATCTTAAGAACTAGTGAGCTTGAGACAATTCAGTGAAATGAATGAGTTTTCTATTGGTCTATGTGTTAGCCTATGACTCCAGTCAGCAATATAAGGATGAGCAGTGATATAAGGGAGGTTGTATATTGCATAATTGTATAGTATATATACGATGTGATGAAAATACAGAATGACATAATGATAAATTAATTTGTAGTTGTTTTGTTTGAGGGTTATGGTAAATACAAATATATACATAATCAGGTCCTTCTTTTTATCATATGTAGTTTGCTTTTTACGGTAGAAATACTTAATAGTTACTTAGACGTAGAATCTCACCCTTTATATAAACAATATTTTAGGTGACTGTTCTAGTAGGGAGCAAGAGAACACACCTATATAGTGAGTCTTGAAGGCTCGTTTGTGCTTTTAGAGCTCATGTTGTGTTGTTTTGTTTGCAATGACCTTAAGATTTCTGCATTTCGTTTTGTTCGTTGAAATTTTAAGAATTTAATTTGACACTATGATGTGGGATGTAGTTAAACTAAATTTTATTTTGATGTTTTGGATGTTGAGCATCCTTATTGGCATTATTTAAAATACTTTGATTAAGTTTTTGGCCGATTTATTTGAAGGTATTACATTCTCCACTTGAGAAGGAAAAAATGCGTACATCTAAACCTCCCCAAATCTCACTTGGTGAGAGTCTTATGAGCTAGGTCGCCCATTCTCAAATGAAGTTAATAAGCACATTTTCATAAAGTAGTGTTAGATGTGTGCCATGTAATATATAATAAGAACTTGAGGCCGGGGGTCTATGGAAAGAATTCAAGAGATAATTTTGTTTAAAAAATCATAATGATAAAAAACAAACAAAACGGTGCTGGATAAATTAGCTGGGGAATCAAGGAATCTATGGAAAGAATAAATACTAAAATAAAATAAAATAAAATAAAGTAGCACAAGTGGGTATACGTGCCATCTTACCCTTCTTCTATCTCATCCATCGTCATCTTCAAACCCTACTTCCTCCTTTCTTCTTTCATCACATACACAGTCTAATTAACATTCTCATCTTCTTCACTCTATATATCACATCCATCTGATAATTATATAAAGGTTTTATATTATATTGATTGGTTATGAAGAATCTGGCAATGAAGGAGCTGGAGAGAGGGCATGATTATGTGAACCAGCTTCAACGATTAATGACCCTGAAGTCCCATAACGGAGGAGATGATGAGGCCTTGACGATGTCGTATGCTCAAGATCTTTGTGCCAAGGTGGATGATTCTTTGAGAAATGCAATTTTTCTCCTCAACTATCAAGATTTGCCTGGAAACGCTGATGATCAATCTTACCAGACTTCTAAGAGCAGAAGCCAGACCATTGAAGATCCAATAAGATTCTCTCCGCAAAAAAGGTACTTCAAAAGTCAAGCATAAATCATAGTAATCCATCTCCCTTTGCCTTTTCAATATTTTATAATTCTTAGTTAATTTTACTCATCCTTATTCGGATTGGGTTGTCCGCCCAAGAAATACTCAAAAAAAAAAAAAAAAAAAATGACGTAGTTCTTTTTTTTTTTTTTCCGAATTTTCAATGAAAAAGATATTCTAAAATTTAGAGTACCTTTTCTTTGATAATCCTAAAAAAAATTCATATTAAAATGACTTATTTTATATAAAATATAAAGATAAAAATAAATATGGAAAAAAATTTGGGAAGCAATAAAAATTTAAGGGGTCATAGAGGGGCACTGGGAGCTGAGCAGCTGACCCCCTTACCATTCGAATTCTAAATACAAGACCTACTTAATTCACTTGCAAATATTAAAGAAATTAGTTAAACTACTTATTATGGTTCTTAGTTAATTTTACTCGTTCTAAGTCCAAATATAACACCCACTTAATTCATTTATGAAGATTAAAAAAATTAATTAAATTAGTTATTTTCCATTTTTATGTAAAAATGGTGTCATGCTTTTTTTTTTTTTTTTTTTTTTTTGGGGCTTACAACGCTAGTAATGAACATTAATGTATTAAATGTGGGAGAGCAGAAAATGGGAAAAATTGTATAATTAATGAGGATAATGTGGAAAATGGTATTGAACGAGAGAGACAATGTGTACCAAAGTCCTATATTTAAGACCAAATTACGTCCATCAATAAGATCTTCTATTTAGGACTACCTGAAGTATTATCAACTAATAATTGGTCATTAATTATCCAACTTCTAATCCTCTCAGAACTTTTATGAGCCAGTCTAAACATAAATAATAGGGAAAATATCACTACACCCTTGCTATAAACATTTAATATCAAACAACCCCAAAACTTTCTAAAACTTCATTACCCTCTTAAGGGATAAACTAAAATTATTATTATTTGGTTGAAAAGACATTTATGTGCTTGTCTTGTATATGGCCGAGGTTGTCATGTAAATTCTCACCTGTGTCATGTAAATAGGCACATTTTCCTTGTAAATATCATGTGCTCATGTGAATATTCCCCTTGTCTTGTACATAGTCAACATGGTCTTGTAATTTTATTTATTTTTCTTATAAATAAGTATTGATCTGTAAATTCCTACATGTGCCATATGAATAACATATGTTCTTGTGAGTGCCTTGTCTTGTACATGGCTTAGTTGGTCTTGTAAATTGTAAATTACGACACACACACACATACATGTATATACGTAACAAGTCAAATATGAACTTTTACTCTATATATATATATATATTGTAAAAGTTCACATTTGACTTGTAAATAATATGTATTCTTGTGAATATGCTTCTTGTCATGTACATGGCCAAGATGGTCTTGTAAGTTAACTTATTTGTCTTACAAATAAGCATGTTTGAGTTATAAATTTTCACATGTGTCTTGTGAATAATAATATTTGACTTGTAAATTCTCACATGTGACCCTTCTCTTGTACATGGCCAAGATAATCTTGTAGATTTCCACATGCGTCATATAAATACACATATTTGACTTATAAGCTTTGTTTATTCTTTCTTTCTTTCTTTTAGTAGGGTTATTTTTGTCTATTGCCTCCACAAGTTAATTTCATTTGTCCTTCAAAAGTATGCTTGATGTTTCAGATTTTTATGGGGGCAATTGGAAATTATTTTGCTATAGTGGGTGCAATCCGAAATTTTCCCTAAATAATATTGCATGTATCACTGCTATTATGATTGTGATTTTGCTTTACACACACATGAATGTGTGTGCGCGCGCTATATGTTAGAAATGGCCACACACCCACACCTAAAAGTGGGCGAATTGAGCGTTTACAAACTTTAGGGATGTTTAAACTTTTTTAATAATAAAGGAGTCTACTATAAGTTAGAGTTTGTATGAATCCAAACTTTAAAAGCTTTTTTGTAAAAATAGTTGAATTAGTTTTACAAACACAGTGTTTGTGGAAGCTTGAAAATGATTTCTTAAACAAATTATGTGTATAAGATAATAAGGGAAGATATGCTGGAAACGTTGAGAGTTAAGGGATGATAGATTAAAAACTACGATCTATCTTGGTTTAGCTTCATCTCTAAGTCCATATGTCCAATAATGTGTTAAGGTAACACGTTAAGTAAGATTGACTACTTAATATTCTTCTGGTTAAGTCCTAGGGCTATAACTCATAACAAAACTCCTAATTTTGCAAATGATATGTCATTGAAAAGCTATTAAAATTATTATACACACACTCATATACAAAAGAAAAGCTATTGAAATTTAGATTTTAATAAAAAGAACATTCACATTAAATGAAATTTATAGTATCTTTGGTCTATAATATATGAGCTAGTCGAGGGTTGAACTTAAGTATAAATATAAGATATCAATCAACTTTATCTCCCAAGTTCATAATTTTTTCCCAAAGTATCCCTATTGATTGTACACATTTTGGGAAAACCAATATATATTTATTACAAGTAACTAACATAAGTAATTTCCTTGATCCACCCAAATTAGGTAGCTAAATCTTATATTAAGGACAAGAGGTAGTATATTTTATATTTTATGAGATATGATTGAAAAGGTGACCAAAATTCAAAACCTATATATTCAGTGCAGAATCCCCATATCAATACTTAAACTTCAAGTGTTCATTAAAATTGTTCATTCGAACCTCACTTTGGGTAAAATATATGACTTTGAGAAGCTTATGGAATCAGACTTTAAACAAGATGAAACTTCATTTCAAAACACTTCCAAATTGAGATATGTTGATATATGACTAAATGCCAACACTAAAAACCATATCTCACTTTTCTTTCTAAAATTAATATGCTTGTTATGATTTGAATTATCATGAGCCTATAATGCATATCTACTAATGATATTATCTATGAAAATAAAGGTTGTGGTGCATCCACGCTTAGATATCTTTTGTCCTCTTAGGCTATTCTTGGATATTTCTTCATCTTTATGTCTTCATAATCTCGGGTGTAGCGTGATATTGATATACCCTAAGTTGAATATGCAAAATACTAATGGATGTGGTACAATGAATCATGCATATGAGAAAGCCTTACACTAAACATATATCTAAGCTATATGAAAATAAAGCTTTAAACACTGTTGGATATAGAACGAGTTTAAGACTTTAAGGAAAATATGATTTCATAATGTATAAAAGAAGTTTTAAATATACATATCATATCTCCCAAAATACATGTAATATGAAACAATATGAGTAAAACACTTCAAAAAATATGTTTCGTGGTTGTATTTAATTCTACTTTATAATTTGTTATCATCAAAACTTATATTAAACATTATGTAATACATCATTATGTTTAACACTCCGTATTTCCCTATTTAAAATTTCTAAATCACCAGCCGACAATCTGAAATTCTGTTGCTGTACTTGAATTTATAATCAGTAATTAAACCTGAAGCAAACCGAGATGCTACCTCTTGCAAAGAATAGAATAATTAAGGAGCTAATTAGGCAAGTTTCTAATTATTATTAATGAATTGAATTTTTTGGTGGCAGGAAAAGTATACAAACATGGGAGGACTATTCCGAAATTGGTCCTAAGGAAGATGGTTATGCATGGAGAAAGTATGGTGAAAAATTCATACTCAATGCCAAACACCCCAGGTTTTCCCCCTTTTCATTCATTCATTCATTTTTAATTCCATATAATATTTTTGAAATATTAATACTCAATTCCAGAATTCAGCTACATTTGCATATTCTTCATGATTTACCGATAATATCTTCATATATAGGGTGTGTTTTCCCCTTACCTAGTAATCATTTTTTTTTTTTTTTTGCTCTAGCATATACAGGAATAGTCCTGCAATAATATAAACCTCATGTCACTTTTAGGATATGTTTGGATGGAGGAAAATAGATGGAGAGAATAGTAGAATGAAAAACTCACAAAGGTAGTAAATTTACTATTTTTGTAAGTTTACATGCTTCCTAGTATTCTTTCCCCTATAATTTTCTTTCCATCCAAACTAAGTAGGGTTAATGCCCTAGTGTACGCCTTGTTGTGTGTAAAGAGATGTAAAATATTTGATTTTCTCTACGCTATATCAACTCCAAATATACAAATAAATAGTCAGATCTGAAGATGCTTTCTAGCTCTCCTCTCATTTATCCCATTTGAATTGAAGATTCTTTCTGCATAAGCTACTTTTAAAATTGAATTAGGAAATCTAATATTACTAAGCTTTGTTTTCAAAAATTTCATATCCCGGATTTTAAAAATACTACCAGTTATACTTTCTATACCACTTTGTTTTTAAGCAAAGTAAGATACTGCTGTAAAATCTACTTTGTACTAGTGCTCTAGAAAGACAAAAGGACAAATGGAAGAATGAATTTTCCAGAGAGTAATGACCTCATGAGACCACTATGCATTATATAATAAATGGGTATATCATAATATTGTTACAAGAGAATCCTAGCTATATATGTGTCCTGTCATAGCTAGCACATTCTAGAAGATAATCTCTATTTACAATTGCTAATTCTAACATTCCCCCTCAAATGAGAGGATGTGGCACATACACCGAGTTTGTGTTTAAAATAAGAAAATTGAGGAAAAGATAAAGCTTTAGTAAAATAGTTAGTTATTTGAAGAGAAGAGGGGACATATCTGACATCTATGGATCTAGATAAAACTTGATCCCTAATGAAATGTACATTGATTGCAATATGCTTGCTTCTAGCATGATGAACCGGATTTGAAGCAAGAGCTTGAGCACTCATGTTATCACACCAAATAAGTGAAGGTCTCCAAGTAAAAAGTCCTAACTCTGACATTAGACAGCTTAACCATTTAAGTTCAGCTGCTCTATAAAATAGGGAACGGTATTCTGATTCTGAACTTGACCATGAGACAACTTTTTGCTTCTTGGAGCACCAAAACACAAGTGTCCCACCCAAATATACACAATAACCACCCATGGATTTTCTATCATCAATGTCTGTAGCCCAATCAGCATCTGTGAAAGCCATTAAACGAAGTGATCCAACAGGTTTTATATGTAAGCCATAGTGATAAGTGCCCTTCAAGTGTCTTAAGATCCTTTTAACCCCTTGAAAATGTTCCTCTATGGGCCTAGCTAGGAATTGGCTGAGCTTGTTCATTGAATAGGCTATATCAGGTCTAGAAGTTGTGAGATACTGTAAAGACCCAACTGCTCTACGGTATAAAGAGGGATCCTCATAGGTGTTCCATCTTTAACAGAAAAAATGTTTGCCAGTCACCATAGGTGTTGATACAGGAGCACAATCAAACATATTGAATCTTTTTAACAAATCCAAAATGTATTTGGTTTGATTAATGTAAAGACCATGACTATCCTTATAAATTTCCAATCCCAAGAAGTAGTAAAGAGGGCCTAAATCTTTGAGGGAGAAAACATCATTGAGTTGAACAATAAATAGCTGAACAATTTTGGAAATATTCCCAGTTATGAGCATATCATCAACATAGATAAGAATAAATAACATAACATGCTTAGTCCTGAGAAAGAACAGTGAGATGTCGCTCCAGGCATTATGAAAACCTTAGATGATCAGCATATTGCGAAGACGGTCAAACTAGGCATGAGGAGCCTATTTAAGTCCATAAATAGTCTTTGTGAGCTTACAAATAAATCCAGGCGTCTTGGAGTCATAAAAACCTGGCAGTTGACTCATATATACCTCTTCCTTTAGATATCCATTTAGAAAAGTGTTGTTGACATCTAACTTTCTAACTTCCCATTTAAAAGTGACTGCAAACGTGAGAATGAGACGAATGGTAGTTGGCTTGACTACTGGACTAAATGTTTCCCCATAATCGATCCTTGCTAACAGCTGAAAACCTTTGGCAACTAAGTGAGCCTTGTGCTTGAGTATAGAACCATCAGCTTTAAATTTCGTTTTAAACACCCACTTGCCATCTATAAGTTTCTGACCACAATTGGGAACCAAGACCCACGTATGATTGCGACAGAAGGCATCAAATTCAATCTTCATAGCTTCAAACCAGTGAGGAGATGCAAGAGCTTTAGGAATATATCGGGATTCAGCAGCATGAGTAATTTGTTGAGGAGTTTAGTTGCAAATAGACCCATAAAGGGATATTTTGGTTTGGAGATGCCGGCGTTAGCTCTGGTAGTCATTGGGTGAAGATTGGAGGGAGATGGGGTTGGGGAAAGTGAATTATCAAGTGAAGTAGAAGAAGGAGAGTTAGGGCAGGGAAGAAGAGCGGAAGAGAAAAAAGATGAGGAGGATGGGTTCGGACTAGTCGAAGAAACATGGGAGGCTAAGATGATAGGAGAGCTGGAAATAAGAGAATGGTGGGATTTGATGTGGTTGTCATTCTGGAGTCAAATAGGGAGGTGTGAGTTGGGTTGGAGGTGGGAAAAGCTGATTGTGTTTTATTGTTGGGAGAGTCAAAAGAAGATGCGTGAGTTGGGCTGAGAGTAGGAAGATCTGATTGGGTATTGTTGTTGGGCCCACCTGATTGGATGTTTTTGTTGGGTCGAGGAGTTAAATGGTCATGTGTTTGGAAGTTTGGTGCATTTGGCCTTGTAGAGAGGTTGCATCCCTCAAGTGATTCATCAGCAATGATTAAGGGAAAATATGATTGGTTCTCATCAAAGGAGCCTTTTTTGTTTTTAAACCCTATATGAAAAGGAAACACAGTAGTGTCAAAAATCACATGTCTAGAAATATAAATCCTTCCAGTTGGACTAAGAAATTTAAAGCCTTTTTTATTAGAGGCTGGGCCAAGATAGACACATTTTTTTACTATGATATTCCAACTTGTGAGAATTATAGGGCTTCAAACAAGGGTAACAAGTGCACCTAAAAGGCTTTAATGCTAGATAATCAGGTTCCTTTTGATATAAGCACACAAGAGGAGATTTTCCATTCAATGTTGGAGTAGGAAGATGATTAATCAAATAAACTGCCATCTGAAAAGGTTCAGTCCAATAAGTAAGAGGAATTTTGGCTTGAGCCAAAAAGAGTCATTTCCACAATGTATCTATGCTTCCTTTCAGCTCTACCATTTTGTGAGGAAGTATAAGGACAAGTAAATCTCATTATTACACCACAACTATTAGTAATTGGTATGAGAGGTTTAAATTATGTACTATTGTCACACTGAATGGATTTAATCTTGGTCTGAAATTGATTCTCAACCATTTGTTGAAAAAGTTTAAAAACGGTAATTGTTTCTCCCTTATGCTTGAGAGGATATAACCAAGTGCATCTACTAAAATCATCAACAAAATGAACATAATAACGATATCCATGAACAGATTGTGTTGGGGAAGGTCCCCATAAATTAGTGTGAACAAGCTCAAAAGGTGAGGAAGCATGAGATAAAGATTTTGAGAAAGGTAATTTCTTTGATTTCCCAGACTGACAAGCCTTACACACAAAATCGTAACGAATTTTAACTTTGACATTACAACTATTGATGACTTGGTGTAAAACTTTATTGCTTGGGTGGCCAAGCTTGTAGTGACAAGCAAGAAATTCTTCATCATTTACTGAGGTAGTGGCAACATCAGCTTGAAAACCCTCTTTACTCATTGGGTACAGTCCTTCCCTTAGAGTTCCCTTCATCAGAATTCACCCTGTTTGGTTGTCCTTCACAACACAGCCTTCATAAGTAAATAAACTGAAACAGGATTATGTGAAATAAGCTGATGAACACTCAGTAAATTTTTAGCAATATCAGGCACAAGTAAAACATTGTCAAGACAGATTTCAGACCCAGAACAAGGAATCGAAGTAGTGCCAATACCAAAAATTTTGGCTTTGGAGTTAGTACAGGAAATTAAATTTGCCTTACCCACTGATTTCATTGAATCAAGCTGAGAAGGATTGGAGACAACAATTTCAGAGTCAGCAAAATAAGACTAAGGAATAGAGTGAGCAGGAGGTTAAAATTTTTTATCAAACCGTTTATAACAATTGGAAACTTTGTGGCCTTGATGCTCACATAGATCACAGTATGGATGCCCATAACCACCTTGGTTGGACCTGCCCCGTAAATGACGCCCAAATCCAAAACAACCTCCTTATGATGGACCACAAGTTGGAGCACGATTAGAATAAGCACAAGGGCGAGCACGATTAGAATCGACACCTTGATGTGGAAAATTAGCAGTAGCTTGAATAGATAGAGAGGAAAATTGATTCAATTGATCCAACCTGCTCTCAAATGCCAGAAGTGTGGACTAAGCATCAACCCACGAGAGACCATCTTGGTCTATAAGCTTAACGACGATGGTGTTATATTCACCATCAAGGTCGTTCAAAGTATAGAGAACAAGTCCATCGACTGAAATCGGCATGCCGGCCAACGCTAGATGATCCGTAATGCGTTTCATTTTTTACAAATATTATTTCATCGAGAGACCACCATTTCAGGTATTGTGGAGCTCAAATCTATACACCATAATCTGGGATTTGGAGACGATAGAGGTGAGGGCTCGAGTTTCAGTCCATAGCTGGAGAGAAGTGTGGCAATGTAAGAGCTGAGTGGCTACATCTTGCGACATCGTAATGCAAAGCCATCCCATAAGCATTCGATCAACTGAGTACCACTCTTCAAACTCTAGATTTGGGATAATCGTGTCTATGCTCGGCAGAACAGTGGTGAAGGATGGAGTGGAGGCATCAGTGTCAATGTGCATTTGGAGTCCATTTCCCTCAATCAAAGGCAGAACAACGTACTCCCATATATACTAAGTAATTATTTCAATCCAACTTGATCGAAGATGTCTGACTTGAGGACTGAAATAGGGCATAAGATTTGACACCGTCGAAGACAAGAAGGGCATCATTACGGGATGAGCCAGAAGGAGAATTTGGGGAGGAGGCCATCGCAGTAAAGAAATGAATTGGAGAAACGGACAAAAAGAAAAAGTTTCCTGCTCTCTGGTACCAAGAAAGGCAAATGAACAAATGGAAGAATGAATTGTCCAGAGAGTAATGACCACCTGAGACCACTATGCATTATATAATAAATGGGTATACCAGAATAATGTTACAAGATAATCCTAGCCATACATGTGTCCTATGACAGCTAACACATTATAGAAGATACTAATCTCTATTTATAATTGCTAATTCTAACAGCTCTTGACTTTTTAACATGGTCAAACACCTTTTTTAATTTACAATAAAACAAAGGTTATTATCTTTGCTATCACTCTTGCTAATGGTTTGTTTAGTGTGAACCAATTTATATTAATTACCAATCCTTCTTCGAAAGAATAGGCATAACTTCATTCCCCAAAATTTCAAGGAAGATTTGTAAAAAAAATTATTGTCATTCAAAGTTCTTCGATAAAAAAAGAATATTTAAAGGTTATGGTTATTGTTCTTGTAAATTTTTGTATAGGTTCTTATATTGTAAAATAGGCTTTGTAATTTTTCATATGGACATTTGTTATTTTGCTTTTGTTAATGCGTATGTGCACTTATAAATTGATCTATGAACTTAACCTAATGAATATAAGTAACATAACCAAAATTTTGGTCTATATTTAATATTTCATATTGAATATTAAATGATGATGATTTAATTGAGAAAACAAATTATTTACATATTCTGGGAATATTGTGTATTTATTGTAAATATTCTCTATTTATTAGTAGTTATTAGCTAATTAGTCATTATTACTAACTATTAGCTTTCATTAGTCTTTACAATTATATCCCTCTCTTTTATATATAAATAGGCGATTATATCACAACATTTTAATTATGCAATGAGAATGTATTTTCTCTCACCTAATTTCTCTAGAACCACCAAAACTCCCAGCATCGTCAAGTTTTCTGTCACTTTTATTTCCATTGTTAGAATCGCGTTGTTACCAACATCTGTTTTTCCCATAGTCAAGAACCAATAGAGAGTCGGAGCTTGACAAAGGTTGAGAATGAAGTGACATGGACATGATTGGACCTTCACATCGCTACGGATCAAGACTAGAAATGAGGGGGAAGCTTAGATCGAAAGCCTGACGTTCTTCTTCACCATCTCTAGCCACCAATATCATGCCTTTGCTCACCGAGACAGAAGGATTGGATCACACTATCACGCTTCGAATAAGAGAAATTCAATCACACCATTGCTTATTGAAACAAAGAAAGTTGATCTTGTTGAAACAAAGGAGTTTGATCGTACTTGGTCTCACTGGCAGTTTCTAAAATTTGAAGGACCATTCTGTTGTTTTGACAATTCATAGGCCTAAAATGTCATTTCTGAAATTTGAAGGACTAAACTCTCATTTCTGAAACTTGTAAGACTAAACTATTATTTCTGACATTGTAGGACTAAATTGTAATGTTGAAATTTGAACCCCAAACAACCATTTTCAGTTTTGGTCAGTGTGCCTACACTCAGGAATGGTATTGTTGGAACCCTAAGTAGTTTTGGGATACATATCAGAGACTGTAGCTTCGGTTCTACTAGCCAAAAAAGGTAACTTTCTTCATGCCCTAAAAACCTCACGGGATCAACAAATATGGATAGTTGATTCTGGAGCATTTGGTCACATGACTAATTACCATCAATTATTCACAATATATGTCCCATGTGCCGATAGCCAAAAGGTTAAGATTGCTTATGGCTCTCTCACTCCTATCACTAGGAAATGAAGTATTTGGATTTCTGAGTTTATCACTCATGAATTTGTTCTCTATGTACCAAAATTAGTGTGCAATCTATTATATGTTAGCCAATTAACAAAGCAAGCTAACTTTTGTGCTAAATTTCTGCCATCTCATTATGTCTTTTAGGATATATTATAAAGGATGACAATTGGTTGTGCTAAACAATGTAAGGGGCTCTACTTTCTTGATGACGTTGACGTGAGTCACCAAAATCCGATTAGGTTATGCAATTTTGTATCAACCTTTAAAATTGATGATGTCTTGTTATGGCACAAGAGAATGAATGGGCCATCCCATTTTCATTACCTATCTAGTATATTCCCATCTTTCTTTCCAAATACTAGCATTAATATGAGATGTGAGATATGAGAATCAGCCAAACACCACCGCTCATCATACCCTAGAGATCTATATCCACCATCTAAGCATTTCATTACTGTCCATAGTGATCTGTAGGGACCTTATCACATTCCAAACCGTACCAAAACAAAATGGTTCATCTCTTTCATAGATTACCATACTCGCCTTTGTTGAGTCTATCTCTTAAAAGACAAGTATGAAGCTCCCTTAGCATTCATGAAATTCTTCACAATTGTTCAGAATCAATTCAATACGAACATTAAAGTTTTGCATAGTGAAAATGGCATGGAGTACTTCAACCAAACCTTGAGTGTCTTCCTTCAAACACATGGTATTATCCATAAAAGCTCATGTTGTAATACTCTCCAACAGAATTGGATCGCTAAGCATAAAAATTGACATATCCTATATGTCGCTCGAGCACTAATGCTCACTTGCGATGTGCCAAAGTTCTATTTCCATCTTACACGCCACCTATCTCATTATAACCGAATGCCAAATCGAGTTACCTTTTGAAATCCCTTTCCAACAGTTCAAGAGCACCTTTCCCACAACCTACCTTGAATCTGACATTCCCTTTCGTGTGTTAAACTGCTCTGTGCATGTCAATATATTGTCTAATAGCAAGTTTGATCCTTGTGTCATGAAATGTATAGTTCTTGGAATTCCTTCTACTAAAAAGGGATACATATGTTTTGATCTTATTTCCAAACACACCTTTGTTAGCTTTGATGTCACCTTTCATGAAGCGGTTCCTTTCTATTCCAAGTCTTTAATTCAAGGGAGAGTATGGGTGAGGGTGATGAGCCTCAAACTTGGGAACCTGAACCCAATAGAGAGTATGTAGTGATAACATCATCTAAACCATTACCACCACCTGTACCATTAATAAAGCCAAAGCCATCACCACAAATTGAGCTAAAGTTATTACCGCCACCTTCATTATCTCTTATGCAAACCTTAGCACAAAATTGACAAGCCAGGGGAGATACAAAAAAGTAGAAACATCAATATAAGGATGGTTTGGTGTACTCACGAAAACAAGAATCTAAGGGAGGAGAACACCTTGCATATGAAACACCAAAGGAGTTAGAACTAGTGGTAGTTCCTACAGTATCAGAAGAGCTAGAAACGGTAGTATCTAAAGATGTTAGTGAACAATATGACATTGATTTGCCAATTGCTCTTAAGAAATAGCCTCGATCTTGCACATGCATCCAATTCAAAAATATATGCCTTAGAAGGATCTATGTCCTCATTAGAAAGCCTTTGTTAATAATCTAGATAAAGTATGCGTTCTCAACTTTCCATTCTTTCTAGTACTCCCATATACTCCATAACCTCTTTTCTCCATTATGGTATCTCTATTTGTTACTAATTTAGATAAAGTATGCATTCCCAACAACATCCAAGAGGTAATGGAGATACCAGAATGGAGAAAAGCAGTTATGAAGGAGATGGGAGCACTAGAAGAGAATGGAATGTGGGATATATTTGAAAAACTAAGAGGCAAGAAACTTGTAAGCTGCAAATGGGTGTTTACCCCTAAATATTTGGACGATGGTACTCTAGACAAGCTAAAAGCTTGCCTGATAGCAAGAGGGTTCACTCAGACATATGGTCTAGACCATCAAGAAATATTTGCACCAATAGTGAAGTTAAACACTATTAGAGTTCTATTATTTGTGGCAACCAACCTAGAGTGGCCATTTCACCAACTAGACATCAAGAATGCATTTCTAAATGGAGAGCTACAAGAATAAGTATACATGAATCTACCTCCAGGTTTTAAAAAGGGCAGAATTGATCAAGTGTGCGAGTTGAAGAAATTGATATATGGTTTAAAGTAATCTCCCAAGACATGGTTTGATAGGTTCTCAAAATTCTTGAATTTAGAAGGCTAACAAGGATTATCAAATCATACAATGTTTGTCAATATAGAGGACAGAAAGAAGTGCATCCTCATTGTGTACATTGATGAAATAATCCTAATAGGAGATCATATTGAGGAAATATCTATGATAAAATTTGCACTTTGGGAAAGAATTTGAAGTCAAGGATCTTGGAAACTTGAAGTACTTCCTTGGAATGGAGGTTGCTAGGTCAAGACTAGGCATCAATGTCTCTCAAAGGAAGTATATACTTGATCTTCTATTGTGGGTCAAAAAAAGTGGAAGAAGAAATCTAAGCAAGACAATAAAGAGAAGTTAGAAAAAGAGGACTCAGAGGATGAGATTGAAGAAGAAGAAGAAGATCAAGACCAAGAAACAAATGAAGTTGTTGATAAAGGAAGATATCAAAGACTTGTTGGGAAGTTGATTTATCTCTCTCATACAAGACCAGATTTAGCCTTTGTAGTAAGTCTGTCTAGTTGGTACATGAGTGAGCCAAAGAAGAAGCACATGGACCAACCTACAGAATTTTGAGATATCTAAAGGGTACTCCTGATAGAGGGTTGTTCTTTCAAAATCAGGAACAAAGAACTATAAAAGTATGCACTGATGCAGATTGGGGAGGAACTCATCCTGACAGGAGATCAGCTCTGGTTATTGCTCCTTAATATGGGGAAACATTGTTACCTGGAAAAGCCATAAACAAAGGGTTGTATCTAAAATCTTCGCTGAAGCTAAGTTAAGGGCACTAGTTCAAGGGAAAATGGACAAGTTATGGCTAAAATATGTCTTAAATGAGATACAAGTCAACTTGAACGATCAAAACATGTGTAGATAGATAGACACTTCATCAGGGAAAAGTAGAAGGGGTCATATGTCTCACTTATCTACCAACAAATTTTCAAACTGTTGATGTGTTGACAAAAGAATTACTCCAATTTTTGAAAGTTGCATAAGCAAGTTGGACATAATTAACATCTATGATTCAACTTGAGGGAGAGTGTGAGAATATTGTGTATTTATTGTAAATATTCTCTCTCTTTTTAGTAGTTATTTGCTAATTAGTAATTAGTAGTAATTAATAGTATTTATTAGCTTTCATTAATATTTACTATTATGTCCCTCTCTTTTGTATATCAATAGGTGATTGTATCACAACATTTTATTCAATGAGAATATTTTTACTCTACTGTAAAAAAATAGAGAATATTTATACTCTCACAAATTGTCCACAAATATATATAACAAATATGATAATGCAGATGGTACTTCAGGTGCACTTGTAAGTATGACAAGGGATGTGAAGCAACCAAACAAGTACAAATAATCCAAGATAGCCCTCCTCTCTACAGAACCACCTATTTTGGCTACCACACTTGCTCAAAGCCTCATATGTTTCGGGATTCTCATGATCTTATTTCAAGCTCTACAACGCATTTGATCAGCTTCGATGAGATCCATAATAACAAAACCACCTTGGACGAAAACAATAACTGCAAGCAAGAGAGCGTTAATGATTATGTTCCTTCATCGTTGACATCTAATGACTACCTTCTGTCTCTTTCTGGTGAAGTTCTTCCTTTTCAATATGATGATTGGATGTGATCTCTTCTTCCAAAATATGAAGGAGTACTGTAAGAATGGCAAGCAATTAGATAACATTATATTAAGGGTTAATACCATTATTGATTTTCAAAATTTTATTCTAGCTTCTATAGTTTCAAATTATGGTTTTAGTCCTTATAGTTTTATAAGTACTTGGTCAAAGTTTAATTGTATTAACTCCATTATGTATAAGGACCAAAACGAAAACTCGTTAAAAGTATATGGTTAACGAGTTTTGCTTTTAGTTCCTATACATACTCAAACCAAGTATTTAATATGAAACTATAGTGACTAAAAACTATGATTTGAAACTATAGGTAGAAATAAAACCAAAATTTGATTTATTTGTAAGAACCAACAATAACATTAACCCTTATATCAATTATAGTGTTCGTTTGTTGTGGTCATCAAATGGTTGCCTTCTATCTCCTGCTGGTGAAGTTCTTAATGCAATTCACTAGTGATCATAAATTAGATTTTTGAGGATACAATTTGGCGTTTAGAATATACTTTTGTTGGTGGGGTCTTTTTGTCACTGTACTGATGGATTAATTTCATGATCTTTTTTCTTATGCTCTTGTTACAATTGTCATATAACATTGATGTATATGGGTTTTTGGTCAGTTGTCCCCTGAGATATTGATTTGCTTTGGTCTTTCTTGAATAACGAATAAGAGTGTGTGCAATTGTTCCATCTTTGGAGCGCATTACATTGCCTTGTGCCTATTCTAAAGTTTTATTTCTTTAATAAGATTTTGACGAATGAGAAATCGTGGAATTGTTCATTTAAATAGCATTGCAATAGTGCTTTATTTATCCTTTAATTTTATTCAACAGCTCACCCATGCATCATGACTTTAATGAGGCTATTATTATTATTATTACTACTACTCATGCAGCGATTATATTCACATAGAAGGTTTTAACTCCTAACATCACATTTACATTGTGTTTGAACCCCCAACCTCGCATAGAAGGTTTTTGGAGTGGAGGGGAGGGAAGGGAAGTGGGGGAGAGCTATGCCCCTCCCCTTGTTTGGCTTGAAAACTTCTTAAGGAAGGGACATGAATTGCTCCCCTCCCCTTGTTTGGATAAAATAATTTAAATAAGATTAAAGTATACTTTTAGTCCTTTAAATTTACATGAGGTATAGTTTTGGTCCCTTAACTTTATAAAGTATATTTTTAGTTCTATAATTTTAACACAGTTAATTTTACTAACGGAAATGCAAACTCAAGTGATAACGATGTAAATTTAAGTGATGACTGTGTAATTAAATGCTATTATGCTTAAATTTAAAATATAAGTAAATTGAAGAATATATAAAGTTTGTTTAATTAAATGCTATTAGTCATCACTTAAGTTCGTCACATCGGCGTTTTCCGTTAGCAACATTGACGGTGTTAGAATTTTAGGACCAAAAGTATACTTTATGAAGTTAAGGTACCAAAAGTATACCTTATGTAAAACTTAAAAGACTAAAAGTATACTTTAGCTTTTAAATAAAGGAGGGGTTCCCCTCCCCTCCTTTCCCCTTTCTAGCCTCACATCCAAAATTAGGGTTCCCTGAAAGGAAATGAATGAGAGAGATTTTAATGGAGGGGAAGGGAGGGGAGCAATTTTGATATTATCCCATTTGGATTGATCAGAGGGGAGGGGAGTAATTGTAATGTTATCTGATATATTTGGTTTGGGAGGGAAGGAAATAATTTATAGAACAATTTTATCCTTATTTTAAATAGAAGTTATGTTTTTCAAACTTTAATTTGTAAAACTCTTAATAAAATATAATTATAAATAATTTTTAAATGACGAGAAGAGAGTTGAACCGAATAGAGGGGAACACTGGATAAAATGGAAAATCAATCAAGAAGAAAGGAGAGAGAGGAAGAAGAACTAGCATTCCTAGATTGAGGAAGATAGTTCAGGGATTGACTACAATGATAAACTCAACAGCTGAAGACGGTTAACGGAGGTGAACTTCTAATGACAAGACAAAGAGGTTTTGATCGTCGAGGATGAGGAGGAGGAATAGAAGACGCAACAAGTGAGCTTGGGATCTCGGGAAAGAAGGGTAATTTTGTAATAAAAGAAAGGGTTAAGAGACAATTTTGTCTAGAAAGTTTTTTTAGGGTTTTTTTGCCCTGGAAGTGTAAAAAAGAAGAAGCAGTTTTGCCCTAGTCATTATAAAAAATTAATTTTGACCATTAGTTAATTAAATATGTTAAGTTGACCTTCCACGTGTTGCCATCCATATCATTTTTGATAAGGTACAAATTTGCATGAAAGTCCATGTGTTATCTACTTCATTTTTTTTATTTATTAAAGTATAAGATTTAAAGCTTTCTAGACAAATTTGCACCTTAGCAAAAATTATATGTAAACTATTAAATCAGCATAGTGGCCAACCAATAATCAAAATTAATTGAGATAATAACCAAGACAAAATTGTTCCCTTTTTAACATCCAGATCAAAATTGTTCTCCGAAAAGCTTTTGGGGTAGAATTAGCCCTTAACTCTTTAAAAAATTATCATTGGTAAATCAGTCACATGAATGTAACATATTACCCCTCTCGTTCAAATTCTCCAATTTTGTCAAGGAGGGTTATGAGGAAAGGGAGGGAAAATTTCAAAATAAGGCCTCCGCTCCCCTCCATTTCCCTCAAACCCTTATACTGAAAATATTAAACATGCACATATATACAACAATTTGAATATGTATTCAACAGAAAAAATTATTAAAAGAAGAAATTACAATCAAGTCCTTAATAAGAAAATTATTAATGATCTCTTCTTTTTCTTATTTATAGCTCAAACTCCATTATTTACATGTTAAAACTATTTATAGTTGACTCATACCTATGGATAATTAATTTTCCTATGTGGGATATCTATGCAATATAATCCTCCCTTTATTAAACAGTATCAGGCCAAAAACTTACTAGTATAAAGTAGAAACGAAAAAATCATAACATAAATACTAAAAAAAGACGTGGGCTTAAAATGTTATAATGACATAAAATGAATTTTTTTTAATTGTTCGTTGAAAAAATATTTTTGAACCAAATAACATGTAGAATGTTGTCCTACAACATTCAGGAGTCAGGAGTGACTTCTTAAAATGTTATAATGACATAAAATGATTTTTCTAAAAAAAAAAAAAAATTGAACCAAATAACATGTAGAATGTTTTCCCACAACATTCAGGAGTCAGGAGTGACTTTTATTTTATCTCAACTCTTTTTTATATATTTTTTATTACCAACATTTTTTGTCCGACATCAAAAACCCAGAAAGACGCTATTTTACAATTAAGATTTGAAGTAATATAGATAATCAATACCGAGTTGCAGGGATGATGAATGTGCGTATCCACAAGTTCGATGAATATAGATTTTATCATATTGCATGCCCAATTGTTGTAATTTATTCTCAATAAAAAGTAGATATATATGGATGTTAAAGAAAAATTGACGAGTAAACGAACAATTAACCAGTGACTAATAATAGTGTTGTATAGCATTATTTAAAGCTAATTTAGGTAACCGTCCTAATAGTAAAAATTATTTTCTTGCTCTTGTTCCAATGTTCCGCGACCTTGAAAGGTTCACACTTCAAACAACTACAAGAGCATATTAAAAATAATTACTATCTTCTCTTGTATAATACCTCAATCAATTTTATCCCCTAATAATTGCATACAGGTACAAGGGTTTTCATTAAGGGTAGTTACAACATACATGATTAAGAAAATATTCTGAAAAAACAAACACATTTTTGTTAAGAATAACTAACTTAACAAATTTTCTTAATATCCGTAAATTAAATATCTTACTCTTTTAATTTATTAAGGACCAGGAGGAGTATATAATAACGTTTTGTGTTGTATATAACCAAAGTAAAGATCAAGAGCATATATTGATGAAGATTCTTTTCTTGCATTTTCACCATTTTAAATTTTTCTCAGCATGGTTGAGTTCACAATTTATACTACGACAAGAACATATTAAAAATAAGGGTACAAACAACTAACTAACCTAAATGTGCCAAGGTTAGAGTCTTTCCACTGACGATGATTTTAATATTTAAATTGAAGTTAGAGAGGGAGAGAGAGAAGAATTTCACCAAAAAGAAAGGAAAGTAAAAGAAATGTTATAAAAATAAGGAGTACAAGAGATTGAGATGAGAGAAAGTTGGAGAAGAAAATAAGGAGGAATTATCATTCATTCATTGTCAAATGTTGTAAATCATCCTCTATTGAAGACTGACCTAAAGAGTTACAAGTACATACAAAATATAATTAAGCAACATAATTGTACATCAATTGGAGGTTATAGGGAACAAATACAAGAGACTTTTCGATTTAAGTTATGGGGTGTAATAACATTAATCGTATGAGATGGAATCTTAAGAGGCTATGGAGCTATGAACATCCACATATTATAATATTTGTAACGAGAAAAATGAGTGAAGGAGTCTATGCCATCATGTGCGTATACGTACACCTTCTTATCGGCTTAGAATCCCTCCTCTTCTCTTTCCATCCTCTTCCCTCCTCTTATATTTTTTTGCCATTATTAGATCAACATTTTAATGGTCCAGATTTGTGCTTTTCTAAAATTATTGTGAAAATGTTAAATTATAAAAAGAAAATAATTAATTATAAACATATTGCTAAATTGCGAGGAGATTAATTTCTAAGTTTATAAATAGTTAAGTAATAAATACCTCGAAGTTGTGAGAAATCATTTTGAAAAATTGTTTCCAAGACAAATGAAGTAATCTAATCTAATTCAATATTTTTGTATTTTCCGGTTTTAAAGCTAAAGAAGTAAAACAATAACAACAAGGCAAATTCAATAAACTAATATATAGTGATAAGTGTGATTCCCTTGAATTGAGATTTTAGTCTTTCTTGCTTTCTATTGATAAGAATGCAATAATATAAGTCAAAAGGATAGGCCTAAGCTACCATACGAATCCAAACTTATAGTACTTATATAATTCATTCCACTAAAGCAATTAAATGAGTATCACCATTCAACACAATAAATTTGACTTAAGGAGAAGAAGAATTAACTTCCAATTCTAAATTGTAATTACCATTACAAAAATTCCAAGCATTCAGTTTAGTCATTTAAAATCCACTCAATCAAGTCAAAATAAACAACTCAACTTACTCCTAATATGAATCATACAAAACTTAATTAGTCAATTCCAAGCTCAACTACCAAGTTTATTCACTTGGCATTGAACAGTCTAGCTCACAACCTATAATGTCTTTGTGGTCAATGATTATATGAATAAGGTAGAGTCAACACTCCCTTAGTTGTTGAATCTGCTGACTACTACAAAGGGTGCTGTTAAGAAAAATAGAACCTAATCTCTTGTGTTGGTGGGCCTTCCAAGGCTAAGGGAAAGTCTATGGCGATAAAAAAAACTCAAGCCCAAAGCCAACCCCAAAAAGAAGAAGGGTAAGGGCAAAGAAAAGGGGAAATCTAAAGACACCATTGTATGCTTCCATTGTCAAAAGGAAGGACATTGGAAGAGGAACTGCCCATTATACCTTATGAGTCTCAAGGGCAAGAAGCATGTTGATGCTTCTGCCTCTAGTATGTTCACTATAGAAAACTTAATTTTTCAAATGTCAATTACAAGTCTGGCCCAAAACAAAAATAAAAACAAATGAATTTTAATTATAAAATCCAGGCCCAAATAAAAATCCAGAAAAATGTATCTGACTTCAAATCCGATTTCGACCATCTTCTTGTCTGGATTAAACTTCCAAGTCTTGATAACATTTGTATCTCTCTGAATCATCTAAAATATGAGACAAGAACGAGGCTAATCAGATATCTGGTTCAAGAATTATGGTGAAAACAATGAACCACTGTAAATCTGGAATTTTATCATTAAAATGAATTAATTCTAATCAAAAGCCTAAAACCCAAATAAGCATAAAAGCCCATTACTTATTAACTAAACAATCTTAGATTTATTAATCTAGATATACAAATAAGTATATAAAATATTCAATTATCAATTATGAATAGGAAAGTATGGTTTATATAAGTAAGCCCTGAGGGCCCAACTTTATACGACCTATCACATGACAATTCCAGTTTTATGGCTTTAGCCACTGTAATTTTATCCTTCATTTTGACTCATTATGCACAAGTGTAGGTAGACTATAGGTCAAGAGATATATTTCACCCATAAGAACAAATTTGATCAAGTTGTGGTACATGTTTGCCCATGTTATTGTTCGTTTGAACCATGTGTTTGTGTTTTATATGTTCAATTTGTTCCCCTTATTTACTTGTGAATGAAACAATGGCTCTATTTCTTCTCAATTGTTAGCTGTTTAAGGGAGGGGGAAAAAATTAAAGTGGGCTATTGCAAAAGCTTCATTAGTTGTTGTCAATCTAAAGCTGACACTGTCGAAAGTGATGAAGAGTCTACTTGCATCAGACAGTCCTTTTCAAGTCACATTGTCGTGGGTAGATCTGTTAGAGAACAGATAGTACCGAACTGACCCGCCTAGAGACTCCACAAAGATTCATTGTAGAGAGTATCATTGGATATGTAAAGTGTCTCATCGTTTGGTAGTGCGGATCATCTTGGACTTAAGGATGTCATCGAACACTATGTCCTAGGGTTATACTTTGACCGTACAACTCTATCCACTCGAATGCGAAAATGGGGAGAATAGTGTGTACTCCGGGTGTAACTTGAATGCATGAGTATAGATGGACATGCAATGAGAGGACTCACAGTCCCTACAAGGGATTAGTCATTCACAAGACCGGTAGAGCTTGGATAGCTTTTAATTAACTCGAGAGCTGTGGGTGTAGTGGGATTGTGTTTAATTCAATTTCATTTGGAATCACCAATGAGAACTAACAAAGAAATTCATCAAAGTAGGCGAAATTTCATCGGTTTCGGAAATTCTGAAGTCAGCCATGAAAACGCCAGGATTTCATATTGAAATCATGATCACCAAATTCTGAGAAAATTCATGGTTAAAATAGATATATAAGGCTTTTTAAAAATGTCAAGAACATGTCAAATGATCATGAAGAGTCATGATCCGATGTTCATTGTATACCTATATGTGATGAGATGTGTTTTTGAACTGAGATTCTGTTGTCAAAAGTTATTGACTGTGCACATACAGACTTTATACGGGAGTTAATATAAGAAGATTCCTGTGACATTTTTGGTATAAGGGTTCTGTGAAATAGCTATATTTAGTCAATTAAGAGAGATGATACTCTATCTTTGCTCGAGGGCAATCCGTACCCGGTCAAGAATGCGTGGAAGGAGTAGTAATAGTTAGTAAATGTGATGATCGACTAAATGTGAATGACGATGTGAGGATGATTCTCTGAAGCTAGAGGGAGATGCGGTAGATGGTGGAGAAATGCTTGCGAGTGACCTTACAAGCCCGCTCGTCACATTGCGTGGGAGAGCTTCCAAGCGAAATTCAACGAACAATACTTCAGCTTTTACGTACGGATGACCAAGAGTCGAGGTTCCTTCACATCAGACAAGGCCGAGAGAGTCTTTCGATGACTACTTCGCACGTTTCACAAATCTATCCGATACTCATGCTTTGAGACGTGATGATAGCGAAAGTAGTATGGCGAACATGCTAATCTATGGCACTGAAATACGATATAAAGAAAGGCTGGTGTCTGCGGTTCTCGGACTTAATCAGCGGTAGAGGCTTTAGCCAGATCGCGTAATTTGAAAGAGCTGCGAAGGACCGGACCCTTTAATGGCGGTGGTCCAAATCGTAACGGCTTCAAGCGTAACAACTCGTCGCGAAAGAGGGAAGGCACCACAGGGAAACAACCGAGGATGGAACAACAAGCCATTTTCGGCGGTAGCGTAGGAACTTCCCAAGGGAGGCAAACGCGGAGCGCCCCTGCGTGTCCCAATGCAGAGGTACCATCGGGGGACCAAGCTGCGAGGAAAAATCGTATGTTACAAGTGCCGGAAGTCCGGACACATTAGCGTGAAGCGCCTCAAAAAAGCCTTAGGCGGAGGCCGCAAAACCCAGTCGGGTTTTGACGAACGAAGAGGCCGGAGAAAATCTCTGAAATGATCCAAGGTACTATATCTCTCGATAGGAATCTACCGGGCATTATATGACTCGGGTGCTAGTCTCGTTTATTTCTTATGGTTGTGCAAAACGGTTAGGGATACATGCCTATAGATTACCTTACGATTTGATAGTAGCGCGCAGCGCAAAATCTTTAACCGATGCATGTCTAAATTGCGTTGCGGAGTAAATGGGCGAAATTCCAACATAGACCTTATGGGCCTACCGCTTCATGGCATCGACGTCATTCTCGGTCTTGGTGGCTAACCCTTGCAAACAAGCGCGATCCTCGATTGTGGTAATAAACGAATCTTTTCTCACCTTCGCATGGTAAGAACAAGGTTGATGCCGGTCTGAACCTTCTTTTACTACGGAATTTGAAAGATGCATGAAGACGGGGATGCCAAGCTTATATGGTGTTCTTCTCGAGTCAAGGCGGATGCGGAACCCTCGCTCGAAGACATTCCGGTGTGAACAATTTCTGACGTATTTCCCACGATCTTCTTGAGTTACCCCACTGAAAGAGAGGTTGAGTTCGCCATTGACGGTAGACGCGCTGATCAATTGAATGACGATGTGAGGGATGATGCTTGCGGTATAAACGACTTTTCCAAATATACCCAGTGAAATTTAAGGCCATGTCATATCACGCTTGACGGCGTTAATTCTTTATTGATCGGCAAGGTGGAAACGGTTACGGTGGAAGAGGCGGAATCGTGTGAGAGATACGTAGCTTTCTAGGCCTGGCGGGAGGATTCATACAAAATTTCTCGCGTCTTGCCTTACCATTGACGAAACTTACGAGGAAGAACCAACCATTCGAAAGGTAGATCACTTGATCAACCCAATTAGTTAGGGGCCGCAGAGCATTGCTAGTGTCTTATGAGGTCATTAGAAAAAATTGGGCTCGTTAAAAGGGTTTTTAATTGGTCCGAGTTTATTTATGTCAGTAACTAATTGGGCCTAATGGGTCACACACAAAAAGTTATTCCCGATTGTTTAAAATTAGCAAACTTGGGACAATAATTGTTATTGAGCTTTATCAAGAGTAAATGTGTATTTGGGTTGGAGTGGGACTCCAAGCCCAATGAGGAGAAAATGGCATCATATATGGTGTCCCTAGTGGGAAATCGGTTTCTTCACAAAAGGGCCCAAATGTGTTGGAAGACCCAACAAGGTCTTAAGCCAAGTTGAATTTGGAATTCGAATTTTGAATTTAAGTTTGAATTTTAAATTTGAATTTAAATTCAAGAGATTAGGTTATAAAAGATAATTCTGAATTATCTAATATATATATATATATATATATTAAGATCCAATAATGATTGGATGAAGATAGGAGAAATAATAAATGAGGATTGATTGAAATGATTTTGAATTTTAGTTTAAGAGATGAATGTGATTCATCATCTTAAATTATTATTCAATCAAAATATGAATTTGATTCATTATGATTTGGATTTTCCAAATCAAGTTTGATTGGGCCTTTCTTGTGAGCACTTAAATTAAAGGTTAGACTCTTATAAAGTGCTAATTTTTTATGTGCCCTTTTTATGGACGTTTTTTGAAGGAAAAATGAAATAAATATAATCCATCATCTTAATTGATTGATTCAATCAATCGATCAAGATATGAATGTAATTCATCATCTTAAATTCAATCAATCAATCAAGATATGAATTCAATTCATTGTGATTTGGATTTTCCAATTCAAGCTTGGATTGGGCTTTTCTTGTGAGCACTTAAATTAGGGTTAGACTCTTATAAAGTGCTGATTTTTTGTGTGCCTTTTTCCTGCACGTTTTTCTGAGAGAAAAACAAGATCCTTATGCTCTCTAAATTTCGGTCTTTACCCAAGGTTTAGAGAGAAAAATGCACCATTCATAGAAAGGCAAGGTTCTAATGATCTTGCTCCTCCTATCTTTAACCTGATCCTAAGAAACCATCATCTTCTTGAAAAGATAAAAACCCAAGGAAACCACAACTCAACCTTGTCTTCGCCTAGCAAGCATCCAAGGAGTAGGAGGTTTCAAGAGAAGGGGTTCTCATTGCAATCGGGGGATAGCTGTGTGGATCAATGTTAGAGGACATCAACAACCTTGAAGTCTTCGAGTGATCTAAGGTATTCTAATCTCCAATAATCGTTTCATCAAATTATCCTAAACCCCAATAGTTGTTTTAACGAGTAATCCTAAGACTCATGAGTATTATAAATTGTTATGAATTCTCATGAGTACCATAAAGAGTTACGGATTAATAATTATTAACTAATTAGCGTAATGAGTTAAGGTTAATAATTCATGAGGACCGTAAAGTGTTACGGGTTTCCGCATCGATTAAACAAATTTTTGTTTTCAACCTCATGAAACTTTGCATGAAAGTCATGTAATAGGCAAAATTAACCAACAATTTTATCCTTCATTTTGACTCATTATGCACAAGTGTAGGTAGACTATAGGTCAAGAGATATATATCACCCATAAGAACAAATTTGATCAAGTTGTGCTACATGTTTGCCCATGTTATTTATTGTTCGTTTGAACCATGTGTTTGTGTTTTATATGTTCAATTTGTTCCCCTTATTTACTTGTGAATGAAACAATGGCTCTATTTATTCTCAATTGTTAGCTGTTTAAGGGAGGGGAAAAAAATTAAAGTGGGCTATTGCAAAAGCTTCATTAGTTGTTGTCAATCTAAAGCTGACACTGTCGAAAGTGATGAAGAGTCTACTTGCATCAGACAGTCCTTTTCAAGTCACATGTGTCATTATCTTGTATGTGTGTTCCACTAATATTTATGGTAGTTTCTAAGCTTAGTGGCATTGATAGACTTAACCAAGTAAATAAGGTTAATTAAATCGTTGTTCTTGTTTATGAAATCCTTTTATTATCCAAGTATGTTAAAATTTGAAGTGATAAGTAATTAAAACTTCCTACAAAACAGAGCTATTAATGATTGTAAGCCTTATTAGAATGTAATTAGTAAGTTAGGCCAGCTGTCACTTAATTAGTTTTAGTGTTGCCAGCTGTACAAAAGAGGTTCAGTTTGTTATACCAAGCTTAGATGACGTGCACGAAGTTATTCTCCTTATATAAATGAGATAGATGTGTTCTGTAACTGATTTATCTTACAAGTAATTAATATGAGTTTTGGGAAAACCATTCTGGAGATACCTATAACACAATTAGCTTATATACAAAGGCCAACAATGCTAACAGAGCAAAGTCACAAATTTTGGTGTATGTTATATTACAGCTTCTTTGGGCGTTAGCAACTTAATTACAAATGTGCATATGTTTTTTTTTTTTTTGGGTCCGCCTAGTATTATAATTTTAAAGTATATAGATTAAATAGAAATGAAAAAAAAATTAAGGATGAGAGTATGGTCAATGCAGATGAGATCCTTCATTTAATTAATCTACAAAATTCTTTGTTAAGATTCATTTGGATTAAAGACAAGTACAAGTAGACAACCTTAATGACTCTGTTTTTTCCGGCAACGTCACAAGCATAACAATGACTTCAATCTTACAAAAGTTGAAGTATTTATGCACACTCTCTATTTAATTTCATAATAATACTTTTCTTTACTTTTTTCCTTTTTTTTTTTTTTTTTTTTTTTTTTGTGTGTGTACATGGTAACTAGCTACTTTTGGAAACTTCAATCTTACAAAAGTTGAAGTATTTATGCACTCTCTATTTAATTTCATAATAATACTTTTTTTTTTTTTTTTTGGGTGCGTATATGGTAACTAACTACTTTTGGAAAATCGACAAAAATCTGCTCTTAATATAAGCATAATATTACTGTCTAATACTGCTTACTTTCATTATTAGCTTAAATTAAACATATACTTAAATTAAACCTACTTTTTTTCATGGAATTTGAAAACTACCATTAAGATCTAAACATCAATTACAAAGAAAATGGTAACAACAAAAACTCTTTCATCATCCATCATCTCAATGAAAGGTGGTTTTATTTATCAAAGATATATTCAAAACGCTATCCAACTTAGTATCATCTTTCCTAACTAAGCTATAAAAAATAATGTTGGATTCTCTATGTATAAAATTAACAAAAACATTTCCATTATTATGAATCAAACTAGTAGCTAGTTTCCTGATGTCTTCACAGCTTTTCTTTTACAGAGGAGATTTTTCTTCCCTAGATGCAACTCACGAAATCTTTCTATTGTTTCTAGAAGACAACAAACAAGGTGATGATTATATAATTAATATCTAATGTCTAATGGAGTTTTTGCTACGTGGCAGAGTGGTAGTGGTTAATGCATCATTGTGACATAATCAAAGTGATGTCACCTAGCAAACACCGAAAGGCGACAGCTAAAGCATGAATCCACACCCTATAACTAGCACGGCGAGGATGTTGAAGTATGTGAAAGGAGGAGGCATCGCAAGCACCAAGGCCGGCGAGAATGGGTTTGACCATTGAAGAGCACGCCAAGAGGGGGGATGAGTTGACCATTGAAGAGCATTTTAGGTTTAATACAATATTTAGTACTCCCACATTTTAATTTCGGTCCTCATAATTTCAAATAATATGTTTTGGTCCCTCAGGATTTTGGTCAAGTTCTCTTAGACATATTTAGTAGTTGTTTTATAATATCAATAGAAAAATAAATATTATGCTCTTAGCAAGGAATTTAATATCATTTATTAAGTTACTAACTATTATTTCTATTCACTCTTATTTATTAATTACTTCCCCGTCTCATATATGGTGCCTTATTAATCACTTCATGAGAGCAATTTATACTCCTATGATTCTATTTATAAGGTCGACAGAGAATTTTTTTTGGTTATGTTTCTAAGTCAATGTTCATTTGAATGTACATTTCTACCTTTCATTTTTTTTTTTAATTTGATCAAGAATTTTCCCCTCGAGGTTCAAAGGGTAAAGAGTTCTCATCCCTCCCAACAAGTGTGATTCTCAAGATTCAAATTGATATTCTCCTATTTACAACGGTGACGCCCCTTCATTTACTACTATGCAGATTTTATTTTCATGTTAATATAATGTATATTAAATAGAACTAAAGTTAGAAAGTTGTTAAAATGTAAGGTAAAGTTATTGAGGTTTAAGAATTTTTTTTTTTTTTTTTTTTTTTTTTTTTTTTTTTAGTTTCAGTAAAATATTGTAGAATTGACTTGTAAATTAGACTAGAGGAGTATAATTTTCCTAAAATAGTCCAAAGACTTGTTGCATCTTCTCTCGCGATTACTTTCAACCTATTTAAGAATATACTCCTTCATGTCCTTATTCTAAGACATTTTTCAGTAGAAATATGTAGTCCTTATCAATTACAACTTCTAACACTTCTTAAATATAATTAATGATATTATATATGGATAAATTTGATTGTTTTATGGATTAAGGTTGATTTTTTCCCTGGAGTACTCATCAATGAATGATGTTGCCCTGAAAGTTTTGTTACGACCAATATTGCCTTAGAAGTTTTCAAACTGAAGCAATTTTGACCTGGTTATTATCCAAGTCAAGTTTGATCGTTAGCTAACAAAATATACTGAGTTGGAATGCCATATGTCATCCTCATCATTTTTGTTAATGTACAAATTTACCTAAAATTTTTTTACTTTGGAGCTATGTTGCCTTAAAAGTTTCTAGATCCTAGAAATGTTTCCTTGATCGATTATCTAGATTAAATTTGACTGAATAACAACCAGGATGAAATTGCTACAATTTGGAAATTTTCAAAACAACATTTGCTCCCAAGTGAAAACTTTCAGGGCAAGTTTACACCTAAACCAAAAAAATATTATATGGATGATACGTGGATTTGTCGATTGATATATTTTTTCGACTAATAGTTAGGCTAAACTAAGATAATTGTCAGGCCAAAATTGCTACAATTTGAACACTTCTAAAACAACATTGCTCCTAAAAAAATTCCTTGCAAGCATTGCTCCTATAGGCATGACAATTTCTGGGGCAATTTTTTTTTTTTTAATTTTCAAACTGTGACATAACCACGTATGTAAGTCTTAGTCGATGAACACAACAATCATATATAATCATACAATAAGCATCGAGCTAGTGTTACAAAGACGCGAACGTACCTTTCACCGTGTAGTTAGCAATATGTCCGACTCTTTGATCGACCCCGGACTTCCGGATATCCTAACATATCACCATAGTACTTAGAATAATATCCTAAGGGATATTTTCACCTCTATTTACCTCTCTACCCTTGGTGGATTTGTTATTTACAATTTTGCCCTTACATTTATTTAAAAACGCAATACTGAATTTTCTGGGCAGATTTGGTATCACTTTGGAAAATCATAATTAATTCTAGAAAAATTGAAACGAGGATACGTAAAATTCCTTGGAATCATTAGGATGTCTATTTTTGAGAAAAAATATTGGTTTTCACCCAGAATTCATGATTCATTCCCAGTTTAATGATCTTCAACCACTGCCCAGAATTTTTCCAGAAAAACGTAGCTTAACTTTGAGAATTTTTATCTCACTGTACAAAAATCATTTTAACATGTTCTTGGCATATTTAAAAATCCCTATGAGTCTACTTTAACCATGAATTTTCCCAGAATTTTACAACTATATTTTCAATATGAAATTTTGGCATATTCATCACTGATTCCAGAATTTTCAAAATCAATGAAATTTCGCCAGAACTTCGTTACTTTGATGATTTCCTTCCAAAAATTTTGCTATATAACCTCTCTCATAATTTTTTCGAAAGTAACCCAATTTTGACCATAAAAACATGTAAATAAAATTTATTCTAGAATATTTAAGATCTACACTACTTCTATCTAAGAATTCTAAAAACTAAAGACTAGAAACTAAAAACTAAAGACAAGCTTACCTCTTGAAGCTCTTGAACTCCTTCCTCCTTCTTAGAAATCACCATTTGGTGGTTGATTTGGTGTGAAGAATGAGGAGAGGCAATGTCTCTATTTATAGCAAAAGCTTATGAATTTTATCCCTTGGATAAAGTTACTACCTCCAGTTCAAAATATATATTATGAAAATAACTAAATTATGCATTTCAAAAAGTTGGTTCAAATTGGTTAAAGACAATAAATATGTAAAAAAATAATAATAACTTGTTTTCCTGTAACACTCTTACTTATGGAGAGGGTGAGTGGGAGAGAGAATGGGTGAAACAAATATGACTGAGAATGAGAGAGAGAGAGAGAGAGAGAGAGAGATGAGAGCTATACAATTAATATGGGGTAAATTAAAAAAAAAAAAAATTTAAAAATCAATGATGAGACAAAATCGAAGTGTCACATACTTACATCCCCTCGCAAGTTTAATTCTTATATTTTGAACTTGAGGGAGTAATAACTTGACCACATTTTGATGAGTGGTATTAGATATGCCTTGTAAATTGTAATAGAAACTACAGGGGGTGTTTCTGGAAAAACAATTAATGCAGGAGATAATATTTTAAAAAATTCACAAATGATCAAAACAAACCAAAAGGGTCCTTTAAAAATTTGCTGAGGGGTCAGGGAATCTACAGAAGGAAGAAATGCTAAAATAAAATAAAGAAGCACAAGTGGGTATGCGTGGTCGCCTAATGATAAGTGCCATCTTACCCTTCTTCTATCTCATCCATCGTCATCTTCAAACCCTACTTCCTCCTTCCTTCTCTCATCACATACGCAGTCTGATTAATATTCTCATCTTCTTCGCTGTATATATGTAGACACACAGACACATCAATCTTTTACTTATACAAAGCTTTTATTTTATATTGATTGGTTATGGAGAACCTGGCAATGAAGGAGCTAGAAAGAGGCCGTGAGTATGTGAAACAGCTTCAACAATTAATGATTCTTAAGTATGATAATGGAGAAGATGGTGAGGCCTTAATGACGTCGTATGCTCAAGATCTTGCTGCCAAGGTGGAGGATTCTTTGAGAAATGCAATTTTACTCCTCAACTATCAACTGTCTGGCGTTTCTGCAGATTCGCCACCTAACTCTGATGAATCTCATGGGCGTTGTGAGAGCAGAAGCCACACCATTAAAGATCCAACAAGATTTTCTATCTCCCCAAAAAAGGTACTTCACAAAACAATCATAACTCGTATGCCTGTCTTTTCAAAGTTTTACGCTTCTTAATTAATTTCACTTACAAGACCTACTTAATTCATTTATGAAGATTAAAGATTAGTTAAACTTGTAATTTTACTATATGGTTCTTTGCTAATTTAATTCTAAATAGAAGACCTAATTAATTCCTTTCTAAGGCTTAAAGAAATTAGTTAAACTTGTAATTTGCCACTATGTAAAAACTGTCACTTCCCCCGTAAAAGACCCCCTTTAATGAATATTAATGTATTAAATGTGGGACAAAAGAAAGTGGGAAATTGAAATTAATGAGGGTAATGAAGAAAAAAAGTGTTAATGAGAGACGCAGTGTGGGTTAAAGTCCTATATTTAAGACCAAATTATATCCATCAATAAGGTCTTATATTTAGTACTAACTGGAGTACGTAGTATCTGCTAATAGTTGATCATTTATTTTCCAACTTCTAGCTAATCCTCTTAAGAACGTTATGATTTTACTATTTATTTTCACACACACTTTCTGAAGAAAGTTGTTATTACAGCGGTGAGTTTTTTTCCTCCCCTGAAAAAGTCTTTTTTTTTTTTTTTTCCAATTTTCGACCAGTATATTACCCTACTAGGAACCAAATAATTTTAAGAAATTATAAGACATGGGAATATTATTTAGAAAAATACTTTTGTCATCTTATGTCTTAGAGTAGATAGGTGAGTCTTAGCTGGCTATTTCATCAACATTCAATCTTCGATGCAACGATCATCTATTCGCACTGTTCACACAAGTCGAACACTTATTAACACCACCTATTCAAACCTGTGCATTGCGCGGCTACTATATAGTTCTCCCTAAAATTTTCTGCCATGGATGATTTTGAGGTTTTAAATTTAATGTTTGTGGAAAATAAAATTCAAGTTAGTTTTAAAATAGAATGTGGAAGAGATTGAATGAGAGAACGTATGAGGTATAACCAGGGCAATTTATTATTTTTTAATTTATATTTTGGTTTTTCTAAATAATTACTCTTTTGACTCTGTTTGATTTTTGGAAATGGCAATACATTTAAAAGGAAGGGGGTTTACAAATTTATAATAAAGCAGAGTATGTATAAGTTAGAGTTTGTACCAATACAATATTAAAAGCTTGTTTGCAACAATACTTGAACTATTTTTACAAACAAAAAGTGTATATATGGGGAAGCTTGAAAATTATTTCCGAAATAAATTAAGGTTTGTGTATATACCAGAAGAATAATAACTAGTCAAATCTCACTTATTTTGTTAACCTTAACACGTTATTGGACTCATGAACTTTGACATGAAGCTGAACAAAGATAAATCATAGTTTGTAATCTATCTTCCCTCAGCTCTCAACATTTCCAGCATATTATCGTCCTTTTGTTTTGTATTCAAACCGTTTTGCAAGTCCATGGTCAATCCTAGGGCTATTACTCAGAACACAACTCCAAATTATGCAAATACATCCAAATTGAGATATAATGATAAATGACCAAATGCCAATACTAAAAACTATATCTCTTTGAAAGTGGAGCTATATACCCAAAAGGGGGGGTGAATTGGGTATTTTAAAAACTTTTGAAAACTGCTCTGTTTTTAGATAACAAAAACGGAGATGAACAGAGTAAAGGGAAGAATAGCTGAACACAGAGATTTATACTGGTCCGGTCTTAACAACTTGACCTACATCCAGTCCCCGGACTCTCTAGGGTTTTCACTATCACAAAGATTACACACTCGTACTTAAAGAGTAGTTCTCTCTCTAGAACTCACTCCCCCTTACAAGTTGTAATCAATGAACTCCCAAATCACCAAGTCCCCTTGACTTGTGATTCTTTTCAATAAATGAATTATAAATAAAAACTCTCTAAGAGTGGATAATAATAAACACTGAAGCTTATAATGTCAAAAGACAAAATACAAGTGAAAACAGAAAGGTAGTTGAAGAACTTGAATGCTTGCTCGTGTTCGGATGTAGTCGTTGAGAAGAATTGAATGCAACTCTATTTATAGCTAGACGAGCATTAATAGACCGTTGCATTTGATAATAAGACCGTTGAAGATGTTTGCGAGAAGTTGTGAGTGCTTAGGTCTTCTTCTCTCTCTAAAACACACTTAATCCAGTACATTTGGATAGTCGAAGTTGACTCTCTCGCAAATCAATCCGTTGGAGAAGATGTTGCTAGATGTAGAAATCATTCTTTAATGCTTTGCAACCGTGTGCAGATGGATTAACCAAAAGGATGCAAGTTTCGGGTTGAGCATTTAATGTTCGACATCACTTTTGCTTTTGCTTTAAACCTTCAATAAACCTTCCTTAACATGGGAAACTCACTAAAAAGATGGTTAAACATATCTAGTACCAATAGGGATTAATCATGGAAAGCATTGAGATCAAACACGAAGGTATATCAAAATCGTTACATTCGATTTTCAGGCAACGCCCAGAAACCTGGAGGTTTGTTCACAAACCTCGAGGTTTGGCCATTTAAGGTTGAAAAACGATTTAAGGCCAAAACCTCAAACTGGAGGTTTATCATAAAACCTGGAGGTTTCTCATGATGCAATCACGAAGGTTTCTCGGGCTTACTCCAAACCTCGAGGTTTTCTCGAAACCTCGAGGTTTCACATCGTGTGTGAAACCCGAGAGACATGATGAAAGCAAACCTGGAGGTTTCTCAAGGAACCTCGAGGTTTTAGAATGAGTGAAAATACATTTGCTCTTTGGAACTCACAAACCTCGAGGTTTATAACAATACTCGAGGTTTTGCCCAAATGACAAGGTTCTTTGTTTTGACCCAAAACACAAACCTGGAGGTTTTATGGAAACCTCGAGGTTTTCAAACACATTGAAAACCATTAGCTCTCTGGAAGCCGAAACACGGAGGTTTACGCCAATACTTGAGGTTTTACGTTTTATTTCAAATTTTCAGTTTGGCGCTAAGGCATAACCTCGAGGTTTTGTTGTAAACCTCGAGGTTTCACAACTTGGTGTGAAACCGAGTTTTCTCTGGAAGCCCAAAACCTCGAGGTTTCTTAATAAACCTCGAGGTTTCACATATTTTTGTGAAACCCAAGTTTTGCAAGTTTAAACATAGAACCTCGATGCTTCTTTTGTAAGGCCAAACCTCAAGGTTTCGGGAAAACCTCGAGGTTTGCTCTCACTCAGGTTTTTCCAACTTCTGAGAGCAAATCCTCATTCTTTGTTTACAATTGTTGGCAATCATCAAAACCTTTTAGAGAACCAACACTCTCTTTTTCTTTCTAAAACTAATAAGCTCGTTATGATTTAAAATATCATGGGCCAATAATGCATATCTATATCATAGAATTTCACATAAAAATTCTAGCCTATAACAATTATATCTATGAAGACCAAGCTAGGTTGTGATATGCACCCAAGCTTAGATAACATTAGTCTTCTTATGCTCCTCTTCCATACTTATTCGTCTCGATACTCACTATTATTTTGCATACCATTCAATATACTACTTCCAGTCCTAAATATAGGATTTAGTTTATAGTACAAATTGCACTACAAACTATATGCATGAGATAGATGAATCTAGTACTATGAATCATGCATATGATTAATCCATGAGACAGATGAATCTAGTACTATATGAATCATGCATATGAATAATCCATATACTTAATAAACAAACAAAACACACACAAGATCTTGATGGTCCACTGTGGTTCTCTTCTCCCAAAACTACGCCGTTTTGGCACAAAATAGGTAAGGTGATGTCTTTTTTAAACATATATATATATATATATATATATTTTAGGGTACTAACATGTACTAAAGAGATACTTCAGGATACTGACCGGTAATAAGAAAATACTTCATGATCTTGAAAAAAATATTTCAGGGATCTTGGAAAAATATTTTAGGATCTAATTTGATCTTGAAAAAATACTTCATGATCTTGAAAAATTATTTTAGAGGGCACTGATTGGCACTAAAATGATACTTCAAGATAATAACTGGTAATAAAATATTTCAGGTACTAACTAGTACTAAAAAAATACTTCATGATCTTGAAACAGTGCTTCAGGATACTGACTGTTACTAAAAATATATTTTAGAATATTTTTCCAAGATCCTAAAATAGTTTTTCAAGATCATGAAATATTTTTTAGTACCGGTCAGTATCCTAAAGTATCTTTTTAGTACCTGTCAATATCCTAATATATATATATATATATATATTAAAAAAAAGACATCACCATACCTATTTTGCGCCAAAACGGTGCAGTTTTGGGAGAAGAGAACCGCAGTGGACCATAAAGGAAGTGCACGCCAGCCGCGTTCCACACGGATACCAAAGCTATATGAAAATACAGCTTTGAACACTATTGAATGTAGAATCAATTTAAGAGCAAGACTTCAAGGAAATTCATAACATATAAAAGAAGTTTTTTTAAGTATATAAATCATTTCTCCCAAAATACATGTAATATGAACATATGTTTCCTGGTTGTAGTAAATGCTCCCTCAGATCCTTAATATAAGACATAATTTTCATATTTGTTAATATTTTCCTAATTTAACCCTATTGATGTTCTCTCAACAATAATCAAGAAGGAGAGGGAGAGGAAATCAAAGAAGCTAGACCAGGCTAACACAACCAAATTGGTTGAGAAAAAGGAAACCTCAGCGACTAAGCACTCCCGTTGCCAAAAGCGGAGATCGAACAACTGCCAGGGAGTTGAATACACGTCTAAAGAGATTATTAAAGTGTTTTAAGAAAATAAATGTCATAACTAAATTAACGAATTTCTTTAATATGATTAAATTAGATAAATATGTCTTATATTATAGATTGGAGGGAGTACTACTTTAACATTTGTTATCATCAAAACTCGTAAAAAAGATAATGTCATAGGTCAATATGCACAACACTACGTATCTCCCTATTTCATATTTCAAAACCACCAGTTCCAGCTGAAAATCTGAAATTGTGCTGCCGTACTTCATTAATTTTAATCATTAATTAAAGCTGAAACAAAAGGAAATGTCAGCTGTGGCAGAGAATAGAATAATTAAGGAGCTAATTAGTCAAGTAGTGAATTATTTTTAATGAATTGAAATTTTTGGTGCAGGAAAAGTATACAAACATGGGAGGACTATTCCAAAATTGGTCCAAAGGAAGATGGTTATGCATGGAGAAAGTATGGTGAAAAATTCATACTCAATGCCAAACACCCCAGGTTTTACTCCTATTCATCTATTCATCATTTTTAGTTCCATAAAATATTTTTGAAATATTCATACTCAATGCCAGAATTCAAATGCATATGCATATTCGTCATGCTTTATCTATATTTGGCATCTTGATATATAGGGTGTGCAAAGGGGAGAGGGGTCTCTTCATTGAATATCCTCTACATTGCGCCTCCTTTGAGGTAAAATGGCGCCGTTTGCTTGTTAAGGAAATATAAAAGCTGCCCAATCTTTCCTTAACAAGCAAACGGTGCCATTTTATCTCAATGGAGGCACAATGGAGAGGACATTCAATGGAGAGAACCCTCTCCCTGTGCAAAGAGACATGAAACAGTACATTTGATTTTCTTTGAGCTAGACCAATTCCAAATTATCAAATAAATAGTAATTTTTGAAGATATTTTCTAGATGTATCAATCCTCTCCTTTATCCCATTTGAAGATGTTTTCTGCATCAGCTACTTTAAAAACTGGATCAGAATATCTAATATCACTACAATTTATATAGAGAAATGTCATATACCGGATTTTAAAAATGCTACCAGCTACACTTTTATATACCAGTTTGTTTTTAGTCGAAGTAAAGATTCTGCTGTAAAATCTACTTTTTGTAATAGTGCTCTTGACTCTAACATAGTAAAACACTTTTTCATTTACATTAAAACAAAGGTTCTTGTCCCTGCTTTAACTCCTGCTAAAGGTTAGTTTTGCGTGAATCAATTTATATTAATTCCCAATCCTTCTTTGAAAGAATAGGCATAACTACAATCCCACATCCCAAATTTCAAGGAAGACTTATGTAATTTTGTTATATTACCTTTCAAAGTTCTCCAAATAAAGAAATGTTTAGAAGTTATTATATATAAAATTTATTGTATGGACATTCTCTAATGGAGTTTCAGATTAACTAGTTAATCCCTGTGTGTGTGTGTGTGTTTTTGTTATATTACCTTTCAAAGTTCTCCAAATAAAGAAATGTTTAGAAGTAATTTATTGTATGGACATTCTCTAATGAGATTAACTAGTTAATCCCTGTGTGTGTATGCGCGTGCGCGCGTGTGCGTGAAAGGACAAGACTTAGGTCAAGTTGCTTATATCCATTAAGTCGAGTGGTCCGATCGCACTTGTTATTTTGTTATTGTTAGTTTCTAAAATTAAGATATTTAGATTTTCATATGGCTACTTGTTATTTTGCTATTGTTAGTTGTTAATTAAGATGTATACATGTAGTATACATGTACTTGTAAATTCACTTATGAACTTTACCTAAGTTTTGTCCTTAAATAATTCTACCTCCGGTCCTTAATGTGAGACATATTAACCTCAATGGCAAAACGCCTTTATGGCCAGCTGGGGCCTCCCAACTGATCTTATAAATTTATTAAAATATACATGTATTTATCACATGATATTTTATTTAGCCACAAATTTGGCCCCAGCTAATTTTTTATCTTCTTTGTAAGGATAATGTTTGTTTTATTACTCATTAGGTTGTGAGAGGAAAGTAAAATTCTTATTCGAGATATGGAAAAGATTAGTATCATCTTATATATTGTTTTAATTTATAATTATCTGTTATTATTTGTTTGTATTTTCCAGGTTATTTGATACTATTTAGTAAATACTCTCTCTGGTCTTTATTTAAGGAACCAACTAACAATTCTCACAAGTCAATAAAAACAGTTAAAGTAATTAAATTTGTCCTAAAATTTAAGTAATTTTCAATATTATCCCTATTAATGACAATAAACTCTAATATCATATTAATTATTACTCCTTTTTTCCTCGAAAAAAGAGTAATAATTAATTTTTATTAATTATTACTCTCACTCACTACTTTTTTAATTATGGGTATACAAGGAAAAAAATATTTAATACTATTTGGAAACAAGCAAGTGTTTTATAAAAAGAACCAAATATACTTGTTAGTTGGTACCTTATAATAAGAATTAAAGAGAGAAGTTCAATATGTTTATTTTTTGGCCCGGGCTAAAAATATTTTCTAGTTCCGTCACTGATTAACCTAATATGATTACATTAAAGAAGTTGGTTAAATTAATTAATATAGCATATTTTTTCTAAAACACTAAAATCATCTTCCTTAATTCCCTCATCTCCCTCTTACTTGATTATTATTGAGGAAGTATCCGTAGCGGTAGATTAGAGAAAGATTGACAAATATAAGAAATATGTCTTTAATTAAGAAAATGACACTGATTTAATATAGGAAAAAAAATACTTACATGCATAATATATGATAATACAGATGCTACTTCAGATGCACTTACAAGTATGAAAAGGGATGTGAAGCAACCAAACAAGTACAAATAATACATGACAGCCCTCCTCTCTACAGAACCACCTATCTTGGCTACCACACTTGCTCAAAGCCTCATATATTTCTGGATCCTCATCATCTTTCAAGCTCTAGTACTGGTTTGATCAGCTTCGATGAAACCAATAATAACAGAACAACCTTGGACCAAAACAATAACTGCAAACAATAGAGCAATAATGATTAAGCTCCTTCATCGTCGACTTCAAACGACTGCCTTCTGTCTCCTACTGGTGAAATTCTTCTTTTTCATTCTGATGAACTTATAGGTGTGATCTCTTCTTCCAAAATTTGGAGGAGTATAAGAATAGCAAGCAATTAGAGAAGCGTTATATGAAGTGTTAATACCATTGTTGATTCTTCTAGCTTTATTGAATTTTGGTATTGGTTTTTGTGGTTTCAAATTATGGTTTTTGGTCTTTATAATTTCGTAAGTACTTGATTTGAGTTTAATTGCATTAACTCTATGAAGTATAAGGACCAAAACCAAAACTCGTTAAAAGTAAATGAGTCATATGACCTATATACTTTTAACGAATTTTAATTTTGGTCCTTATTCTTACAAAAACCAAGTATTTAATATGAAACTATGGGGACTAAAAACTACGATTTGAAATTATAAGGACAAAAACTGAAATTCAATGAATTTGTAAGAACCAACAACAATATTTACCCTTATATCATCAAAGATAGTGTTCCTTTGTTTTGATTATTGAATGGTTGCCATCTGTCTCCTGCTGGTGAAGTTCTTCCTTGTGAAAATCTTAATGAAATTCAATAGTGATCATAAATTACATTTTTTGAGGATACAATTTGGTGTTTAGAGTATACTTTTATTGTTGGGGGCTTTTTGCGTACTGTACTTATGGATTAATACTATGATATCTTTTCTTATGCTTTTGTTACAATTGTCATATAGCATTGATGTATATGGATTTTTGGTCAGTTGTCTCCTGAGATATTAATTTGCATTGGTCTTTTTTGAATAACAAATAATTAGAGTGTTTGCAATTGTTTCATCTTTTGAGACATTGTCTTAATGCCTATGCTTAGAGTTTTATGTCTTTAATAAGATCTTGACGAATGAGAAATCGTATATTTGTTCATTCTAATGGCATTGCTATAGTTCTTTATTGATCCTTTAATTTTAATCAACAGGTCACCCAAGCATCTTAACTTTGATGAGTCTTTTTTATTATTATTATTATTATTATTATTATTATTATTATAACTCATCCGGACATTATATTCATACAAGGTTTGAACTCCAAGCCTTAAATTTATGTTGTGTTTGGTACGGGGATTTTTAAAGGGGACGGGAGGGGAGTGGGGGAGAGCTGCGCCCCTCCCCTCATTTGGCTTGAAAATTTTTTAAGGAGGGAATGAGAGGGATTTTAATTGAGGAGAGGGGAGGGGAGTAATTTTAATGTTACTTATTTGGTTTATAAGGTGAGGGGAGGGAAAAATTCGTATAGAACAACTTTATCCTTATTTTATGTTGAAGATATGTTTATCAAAGTTTATAAACTGTTTCATAAAATATAACTATAAATAATATTTAGATGACAAGAGGAGAGTTGAACTGGACAAAGGGGAACACTGGATAAAATGGAAAATCAAAGAGCAGAAGGGAGATAGAAAAAGAAGAACTATCGTGCCTAGAATATTCAAATGAGTCTTTTCTTATATTATTTTATTTAATTGAGACCTTATGTCACTTTCCCAAGGTAAAATATCACCCCTCCCTTCAAAATCCCCCCCCCCCAAATTTGGTGGGTAGGGGAGGAAAATTTCGATTCAAGGCCTCTGCTCCCCTCCATTTCCCTCAAACCCTTATGCCGAAACATTCAACATACATACATATGTAATAATTGTATAGCTATTTGAATATGTATTCAAGAAAAAAATTTATTAAAAGAAAAATTACAATCAGATACCTAATAAGAATATTAATTATTTCTTCTGTATCTTATTTGTAGGTCAAACTTTAGTATTTTCATGTTAAACTTCACTATTTATAGGTGGCTCGTGCCTATGGATAATTAATTTTCTTATTTGGGATATCTATGTAATATGTTCTTCCCTTTATTGAAAAAGTATCAGGCCAATAACTTAGTAGTAGAAATTACAAATGAGTATTGCAAATCAAAAAATCAAAACATAACTACTAAATAAAGACGGGCATGATTTAAATTTTATAATAACATACGAATGAAATTTTTGTAGTTTTTTATGAAAAAATATTTTTGAACCAAATAACATGTATAATATTTACATTGGTACAACACTCAGGAGTCAGGACTCACTTTTATTTTCTCCCACCTCTATTTTGTGTGTGTGTGTGTGTGTTAAAGAAAAATTGACAGTGGCTAAATAATGTGGTATAGCCATGATTTAAAACTAATTGATATAGGTATACGTCCAAATATTATAAATTCCTTTCTCGCTCTTGTTCCAATTGTAATATTGTAAATTTGCTCTAATGAATTCCATGTATGATGTATTTACATTTGGAGAAAATAATGGTGAATTTTGACCAAGTTGTCAATTGCAACCCGAAATACCCAATTAATATGTTGGCACCAATGGACATATGGAAATAAAAATTCTTTTTTCCATTTTGGAGCATTAAATTGGACTAAAAATGAATGAAAAGAAGTTGCTTGAGTTTCATTGGGAATTCGAGAAAAAATGAAGGAAGGTTAAAATTGCACCTTTTACGAATTTGTGCCTTATGTCTCATAATTATTTAAAATTTATGGATACATGAACATAGGTTATAATCCATTAAAATGGATCAAAATCCTCCTATGAATGGCCTAAATATTTTGGCCCAATTGGATAGAAAAAAGAGAAGTTGAAATACAACTAAAAACCAGCTAATGGAATTTTGGTAATTACGTGGAAGTTGAGGGGCAATTTGGTCTTTTTCCCTCCAAACTGACTTTGGACCCTCAGTTATCAGCCAATACTCACTGCTTCTCCATTCTCCGTCATCATTCAAGCTGAAATAACAAAGGGAAGCTGAAAACTCACGGAAGAAGAAGAGAAAGAAAAATCTTGTGAAATCGAGGTAATTTCTCGCATTATGGACTTGTAGTCCCTAGTTCTTCTCTTCTCCTAATCTTTAATCATGGAAATTTCTCTTGTTCAGTGCCTTAAGGGATCTAGTCGAAATTCATACAGCCAAGTGAAGAGAGAAATCTTGTGAAATATACCAACAATGATTACGGTCAACAATTCTAAGCCTATCGATAGTATACTGGAGTTTGTTGGTGGTTTCTCTACTTTTCTTGAATTTTGGATAATTGGAACCCTAGGACTAGGTTCTGTTCTAAATGCCATAGTGTGTTGATATGTTTTTATGATTCAAATAACAAGATAAAATGTGGTTAGGAACCAAAATTAGAGTGTTTGTGAAGTGAAATTGGCAAATTGGTTGTTGGCTGTATTGAACCCTAATTTTGGTTGGGTACAGGGGAGACCTGAGGAGTTGTAATTTGGCCAAATTGATGGTTCCATTGTATTCAAAATGAAAAATTGTGTAGGGTAGAGGTTCGGTAGGAATTTTGGAAGCTCCAGAATTGAATTGTGTCAAAACATCGAAAAACTGTCTTGAAAATCCTGTCTAGGCAGTGATGTTGAATGAATGTTTAGGATAGTAAATGATGTCAAAATATAATGAAAGTTTTCTAAGATTAAAGTATACATAATGATCTTTAATTTGATAGGTCATTTGTCGAATTTGGACTTGTGTATACTGAGTTATAAATTTTTGAAAATGACCTACAATTTTGGAATAAAATCTAGACAGAGGACAATGTTTTATTGAATTGGGAATAGTGTGCATGTGATTAGTTGCTGGAACAATTTTTCCTTCAAATCAAACTTAATAAGGAGTTCATAGGATTTGGAATAACTTCATTTCAACACTTGTACTAAGAGATATGAATTTTCAAAACTATGGTAAAATTCTAGAAACTTTGGTCTAAAGGCCGAAAATGAGACAAGTAATGGTACATGATGATTGGTATGGTGTTCATATATTAAATGGATTTTTGGACATAGTTAGGCCTATTAGTTTTATGTTTAAGTATGATATACTAGATTACATTTAAAATGTCAAGAATTCAAGTAATGATCATTAATATTGTCCGTAATGCATCCTTATTGGAACTTATAATCGCCCAAAACAAGTAAAGTACCTGGAAAAGTCTCGGATAATTATAAAGCAATCAGTTAATAAATATAATCTCACATACTTTGTATGGCTATGTATCACTAGTACAAAAAAAGCTTTAAGACCGCCTTGTTTAGATCGGAGTATTGAGGCTCTGGTCTTAAAAGTATGACCGGTGGCAGTTCCATAAATATATAAAGAACTTCTTAGATCGGATTATAGAGGACGAGGTCTAAAAAGTATGACCGGTGGTAATTCTATAAATATATAAAGAATTTTTAAGACCGAACTTGTAAAATATGAGGTCTTAAAAGTCTATATTTACAAGTCCGGTCCAAAAAGTATGACTGGTGGCACTTTTGTGAATATAAGAAAAGTCTTACTTTTAAGACAGGATGTTTAAAAATTCCGGTCTAAAAAGTCTAAAAGATGAATCTTCTATTTTCCCACGCCAGAAATTGAATTTTTCTCTCTGAACCTCTCTTCGACCTTGTAAATCTTGCCTCACACTCTCTTCAACCTCGTCTCAACTCATCTCAAGGACCTCATTCACAAATTTTCTAATGCTGCGAAAATTGCTCTCGCCTCCTTTGCTCTTATGGTCTCTTGTTTTGGTTCTAGCTTCTCCAGGTTCATAATTCTTGTGAGGTAACAAGCATTCCTCTTCTTTTTTTTCAGCAAATGAATAGATCTTGATGCTTGTTATTGATAGTAATCTGCATTTTTAAATAGATGCAAGAAAAATTGGACCGTCTTACTGCTAACTATTCCAGTCGTTTCAAAGTATACTATGTCCTGCATCAGGTTAGTTTCTAACTTGGAATATCATTTCAAAGAGAACTCAAGTTTTCATCCTTCATTGAATCAGGATAGCCTACCTTGAATGATGAAATGATATGATTTGCAAACCTCCAGAAGGATGGGACGGTGGTGTTGGATTTGTATCAAATGAGATTATTCAAGCGCACTGTCCTCCTCTTGCACATGATATCAAGGTAGACAATAATCCTCTAAGCTAATCTCTTTAGATAGCTTATTTGTGTTATCATAAAAGGAAGGTCATTGATTAAGAGGATTGTTTGTGAAATTTGCAGATACTGAGGTATGGCACACCGCCCATGAACAAGGCTATAACTTCTCACCTTGAAGCCCTTGGATAGGACCCAAATATGCTGCTCATCCCAACAAATTTTTATTTCCATTTTTTTATTAAGGAAAGGACTTTTAAGACCGGATGTGTTTTTACATCCGGTCTTAAAAGTCCCTTCTTCTTCTTCTTCTTTTTTAAGGAAGGGACTTTTAAGACCGGATGTTTTTCATATCCGGTCTTTAAAGTACTTTTAAGACCGAATGTGTTTTCAAAACCGGTCTTAAAAGTCTTTTTTTTGTGTGTGATAGAAATAGAGTTTTAAGACCTAATATTTTAAAAGTCCGACATTTAAGACCTCATATTTTAAAGGTCCGGTCTAAAAAGTATTTTTTTTTTAAGACCGGTTGCACATCCTATATTAAAAGTTACAGACTTTTAAGACCACCTGTAATGAGACCGGTCATAGATCCGGTCTTATAATGTCTCTTTTGTCCGGTCTTAAAAGCCGTTTTTGTACCCATGCATATATGTTTGAATCAAATATGTGAATGTCGCAGTGTTAAAACTAGGTATAGGACCTATTTGACAGAAGTCCTTAGGTGGCTAACCTAGTTGCATTCAGGAGACTTGGGGTACTTCTGATTGAGAACTCTAAAGAACATGATGACTCTTGGTGCATGCCAATTACTTATACATAGCACTATGGTTATATGATATATGTATGTTTGTTTAGTTGTATATGATGTGATTTTTGAATGCTATACATGTTGTTGTGGGCTGTTATGATTAACTGTTATATAATATTTGTACTTTGTTTGTGAGATTAATCTGTTACTCTAGAATCCTTCAGGATTCTGGCCCTTGTTACTACCTATGGAATCTCATACCATACTTAGTAAGGTCAGACATGGTCATTGTGGTTGGCAAAGCTCCAAAAGGAAGACAACAGATGTAGAAACTTGATGGCTGCAATTTGGAATTTTTAATAGTACTATTGGGTATAGACTATTTAGTTAAAGTTATTTTGGAACTATTATACTATAACATTTGTGTTTTGGATTACCATATTGTGAAATCTATAGTTAATCCTATTTGTAATCAAGAATAACATATTATTAGTATAATATGCTATACATATGTTGCTCATTGAATTTCACTGTATTACTCTAACAAATGTCGTAATTACAAGGGGTATGACATTTTTAGTATCAGCGCTAGTTTGGCTAGATGGCAAATTCAGATCCATGATCGGGGGTTTTCACAGTCTGATCTGAGGTGAAGGATTCGCTCTTACCCTGACATGGCCAAGAAGGCTAGCCACCTGCCTAGTTGCAACTGTATGGGCGCTACCCTTAAGCCGAGAGGCTGTGCATAAGACTAGTGGTTGAGGTACTGGGTGTTGCCACGGGGTATGGGCATTATGGAGACATTTTTGGTATTATATCCATGGTTTTGGGCAACATCAGAATAGTGTACAGATATCTTAGTTATGTGATGATAGGAGATGGAAGGTAATGAATTGCCTAAACTGGTGAACCAGCTTGTCTCTAAGGAAGGGTGGCAGAAGGAGCATAGGTTTTGATCAAAATCCTCTTGTGGCAAGTGAACCAGTCGAACAAGTAATAAAGAGTAAGTAGAGTATCGTCCCACAGAGACTGTTAATACCTATTACATAGCCAGTTTCCTTTTGAAAGTTGTCCGCTGGGAATAGATTTGATTATTGTTTTGATTATTACTACTAGCAAATAAAATAAACAAATGATTCTCAGTTAAGAGAAATGAGAGTTAAAATAAGCAAAGCTCGGATTTCATCCTAAGTCGTATTAATCCCCTAATTTGCATTTGATGTATTGCTACAACTTTTTACTTCATAGCTTCGTAATGCTATAGCGAAATGCCTATCGCAACGTTATTCAGTTAACCTACCACTAATTTATACAGAAGCGTCTGTATCTTGTAAGTACACCCCTTGCGCTACTTCTTCCATATTCCTATGGTGATTTTCTTGCTTAGAATGTCAATTTAACCTAGGCATATTGGTTATGTGAGGTAGACCTATTCCTTTACCCTATAATTTAGATTGAGCCTTGCACAAGCTCGCCTTGCACACACTGTTCAACAGACTTCTAACCTTGACTCCCTTCCAATAAGCCAAGGCCACTGATCTAGCCTTCGAATGGCCAGCTAAAAGACTAGACGATAAAACAGAATTAAACAAACTGCATTTATTAAATTGAAAACTTAGAAAACTGGGTTCATACTACAAATTAGAAATCCATCCTCCCTCACCCAATGGAAATTAGTTCATGACTGATAAGGGAAACAAAATAAAGATTATAGCATAATAGCCTATGGAAAGATTAAAAGGGGAAAGTAAAACAGAGAAGATTATCGGAGTAGTCAACAGCGTAAGGAACGTACTATCACGCAATGTCTCTATGTCTTCTACAGCTTCATCTCGCTTTGAGAATGGATTGGATCTTTTCTGCAACACTCTCTCTATGGATCCCAATCTCTTAATGTGAGTCAGCGCATATCAAATTTGTACTCAATGTTCTCAACTTTTTGACCCTTTACGACACCACAATGCCTTTAGGTCTAGCCGTCTCTTCCTTTTATAACTAGGTCCTTCGCATTGTATGTCCAATGAGCTGGGCTTTCCTATTGTTATTATGCAGGATTGTGAAGATCTTTTATTCGATTCTCTACACCTTCTATTTTCGTCTTTGTCAAATCAACTTCCATCTTAACGTCCAACTTGATTACCTATATTTATTTCCTGAAAGAACTTGAGAAGAGATCAGCATAACGTATCACATAACAGATCAACAACTATGGTGGTACAGTATGATGGTGACATTGTGGTGCTGGTTCAGAATAAAGATCCACAATATTGTAGCATTACATCAGTTCTATTATGCAACCTCAAAAAGCATTAAGACATAACATTTTCTTCTGCCTATATGCGAGATAGTGTTCAAAATACAACATCTTACTGCATCTATCCCCTATTTCCATAAGTGTATGAATTCCAACATATTTCATCGAATAACACAAATTAAAGCTCAGAATGACCATACAAAGCAATCATAACACATGAGAAATATATGGCAGAAATATGACTCATCAAACTCCGCCACAGTTAGCCTTTTGCACTCCTAGGCAAAAAACAAGGATAAAAGATACATCAAAGATGACCTAGCAATTTTACTCCTATCCTAAGAACCATGTATCCTTTTGAAGTCTTAAGTTCACTTTTTCCTTGTAGACAATCCCACTGCCCAGCACTTTGTTGAATCGACATACAGGGCGTTGCTCTAGCAAGGGAGTGTTCAGAGCTCTCGAATAAGGTGTTTGTCACTCTTTTACACTAGGGAATTTACCTCTCTAACTTTACCAGTCTAGACTGTCAATAGGCTTGTCAAAGTACTACAGTCTATGTTGTGCATCTGAGTTTATCTACATCAAAAGGACATCCAGGGCTGTAATGTAAGGAATGGCCAGATGAATAGTTGAATGGATCTTTTTATGGATCGAAGTTGTTGTAGCAGGAGGATAGACAGATACAACATAATTCCTTCTATAGCATTTTTCTATTTTTGTTGCTTGTGTGCTCAATTTCTTCGTGCACTCAAGAAGGTAAAAAAAAATTCACAAGCTGAGGGTATTATTTGTCACAGCAACTTCATTTGGTTCAGAATGCTACAGCAATTGTCACAGCAATCACTTTTTGACTGTGCTATCTACACTGTCCTGTTATAGCATTGTGCAAAGACTCAAAGGGGTTGGTAATGGACTATGTGTTATCAGTGGTTTTTGTATGGGACTTTGGGTAGAAAATGAATACCTTCATCATGTATATTTCGACTCAAATGCATGATGGCTTAAACTTAAGAACTAAGACAAATCAAAGACAATTCTAAATATAGCAAGTGTGCCCACTAAATAAGAAATTTAAGGCTCAAAATCCTTCCATGTGGTTCAATTCTAAATTCTCCCTAACTGTTGCTCTACCCTATATTGTGCAACCTAGTATTGTCAATTTCCCAAGTCTCCATACAGTTTAGTTCTCTTAAGACAACTCTATTTTACAAGGTTCTATATTTCATCCATTGCCAAGTGTTTTTTACTTACTGAAATAGTTTTTTTTTTCTTTATAGTTTAAAATTGGCCCAAGTTTTGCAAAAAACTAATTAGAGTATTTATGGCGTAGTCATTCATCATACTGCCAACACACATACCAGCACACATAACAGGAATAAATCTCCCCCACACTTAAATGTTGCAATGTCCTCATTGCAAGTGACAGTTAGCCCAAGGGGAAGGCAAAAAATGGCAAGCAATAGTATATGATGTTAGCAGAAAAACATCAAGCAAGAGAAAAGTATAATGGAGAGCAAGGAAACAGATAGACCAATGATTCGAAAAAGGGAAAGAACAAAGGAGGGGTGTGTTTTGCCTCTTCTTCTTTTTGGGACCTGCTGCTAGTCAGCAGGGGAATAGAGACAAATAAATAAGAAAAATACAAAAAGTAATACAATCAGATGGGGATGAGGCAGGGTGACAAGAAAGGTATCACAAAAAGGAATTGTGTTAGCCAGTGCCAGATGTCATCACTAGTGTTCTATCATGTGAGCAATACTGGTGGATGCTGTGCCTTCATTATCAGTGGCAATCTCTCATGATGTCTCATCAACAAGCTTTATTAACAGGCTTTTATCCCTCCACTATTTGCAGGCGCAAGATGCATCATGGGTAGGGGGCTCGTCTCTTGACCCATTCATGTCAAATAGATCCTCAGGGAATGGTGGTAAAGGAGTATATTTGGGAACGTTAGCCCTGAGATTGGTGGCAAGGTAATGATTGCGATCGACAATGTATTGCCAGACCATTTATTGCTAGAAGAGCAAGGTTGAGACTTGGCATGCAAAGCGGCCACCTGTTGTGCCAGACCATCGGAGCTGGACTCTGGAAAAGGTGCCAAAGAGTGACCAACCAAAGAGACGGCTAGTTTGGCTTTAGCGGCATTACTTGGTGTCTTTTGGCCAGACAAACGCTAAATTGTGGCTAGCGAGATAAGGGCCGGAGTTCCAGGTGTTCTTCCCTAGCGTCAAAAAGGACGCCTGCATCCTGGTAGAACTCGGTGATCAGTGCAAGGACCGAGGTTGGAAGAGGTGGTTTTCATTGTCACACAGAGTTCGCGGTAAATGATGGCATCGATATCAATTGTTTTCCCTTCAAGGATGCAATGGAGCAAAAAGGCCCTATCTCAGGAAACAGTCTGAGTGTGTAGGGTCAAAAGGAGTTGATAGCGGAGGAAGTGAAACTAGACTCATGCTTCAAGCAAGAGGCAGGGTCCAGCAAAAGTGAGCAAACCCTCCCTTGATGTGTGCCATGTGGTGTCAAGGAGATAGAGTCTGGTGATGACTTGCTCACAAAGCTCCAGATTATCAGCTCACATGAGTATAGCAGAATATTTTCGTCAGCAGCGTCCAGTTAATAGATCTTGCGAATGTCTTTCGTGGCCGTAGGGATGGAGACCCCGCAGACGGTGATGAAGTAGGGCGAGCCACCAATGTAGTTCACGCAAAACTCACAAATAAGTGGGATGATGGCTTAAGCTGGTGCTTGGCAGAATTTCTCCCATTTTTAGTCTGGATGATTTGTATCATATAGGCCAGATATGTGCCTTGGTCTAGGAGCTTAGCTTTGAACCCTTGCTCGGGGACGAGATTTTTATCTGTGATGATTGCTTGAAAGTGCGAGTTGGCCTCTCGGGAGTTAAATTTTGTATAGGGAATTCTGATTAGCGGGAGAAGCCTTATGGCACACATGCTTTATATGAGCCATTGGGTGAGCAAGAAGACTGGCAGGGCAGAGGTGCGATGGAAGGAGTAAGGATAGATATTTTTTAGAGGGTTGGAGAGCAGAGGTGGTGGCCAAGTGAACAAAAAGGACTAGATTTTATAAGGGAGGAGTGGGAAGAAAAGATTAGGGTTGTGGGAGGTGGGCGTCGGTACTGAAGTGGTTAAGGTGATCAAAGGGTTTAGCGGGTAATAGAGGACGTCGGAAGGTGCATTGTCAGGGGGATTGGAGAGATAGTGTGTAGAGTAGTAGAGTTAGGATAGGCGATTTTTGGGGGGCTGATGACAGTTGGAAAGAGGGTGTTCAATATTGGGGAAGTCGAAAGGAGGGAAAATTGAATTCTTACTCTAGTACATGTGGCCCACCATTGTTTGTAAGCTATAATGTCTGGGTCCAAAAGACCAGCTCACAAGCCGCTAACTTAACCTGATCACTACCTAGTTTGCTACAGCAATTCCTTATCATGCATGCTACTCCTGTTTTTCCATCATCGCCTTACTTTGCTATCACAATCCCCATGTGTCCTTGCCCTGCTACAATGTGCAATCCGCATGGGTTGTTACCTCCCCCACATGCATTTAATTGTATTCCTCTCTTGACCTGCGTTGGACTGATCAATCAAACAAAGAAAAGGTACATAAGGAAAATCTGGGCTACCTCCCAGTAGCTCTTGGTTTTAAGTCTTCAGCCTGACTTTGTTACAGCTTCTAGTTTTGTGAAGAGGCGGGATGGCCTTCCCCCTATCCTCATGTCCATCCTAGTAGATCCTAAACTTTGGGTTATTTGGTGGCATCCATAGTAGCACTTGAGTGAATTCACCTGGTGTTGTATGCCCTACCTGAGTCATAAGGATCGGACAATTGCCTGATTTAGGCTAGATTTGACTAGTATTAGAATTATTCACAATTGTGAGGCCGAAACACTCTTCCCCATCATCTGGATACTGCATGGCCCTAAGGACTTTGAAGGTTACATGCTCACCATTGACTCTCAGAGTGAGTTCTCCTTTCTCCATATCAATCAATCTACTGCTAGTAGCCATAAAAGGTCTTCCCAGGATAATTGGTACTTCGAGATTAGCTTCAAAGTCCATTACAATGAATCAACTGGGAAGATAAATTTGTCTACCTTTACCAACACATCTTTAATTTTTCCTTTTGGGTAAACGATGAATCGACCGGCTAGCTATAGGGTTACTGTCGTGGGTCTTGCTTCTCTCACTACCAGCTTTTTGAATATGGATATTGGCATGAGTTTTATGCTTGCTCCCAAATCACATAGTGCTTTTCTACAGTAGTTTGAACAGATGGCACATGGAATTGTGAAGCTGCTTGGATCCTTTAGTTTTGGAGGCAACCTATTCAGCAATATGGAATTGCTTTCCTTATTCATTGCTACTATTTCAAATACTTTATGCTCTGCTCTGCGCGCTATACTTTTGCTTTTTACCCGATCCCGGCATAGCGCTTTGCTTTCGGTTGGCGATGTCTGTTTGAACAAACACGAGGTTAATGGGCCTTTTGGTGAAGGTCTCATTTCACTTAGCTTTCTTTTCTTGGACAAAATGTCCTTTATGAACTTTGCATAGCTGGGCATCTGCTCCAAGGCTTCAACCAAAGGGAAGTTGATATGTAATTATTTAAGCATGACCAGAAATTTCTGAAATTGCTTCTCTTCCCTTTGCTTTTGTAGATTTTATAGGAAAGGCGAGGGCTGCTTCAAACTCGTGATGGACTTGGGTCGGTGGCATGCTGTGATGATTGTGCTATGGCATCCCCTTACTTCTTAGGAATGTGAATTTCTAGCGTAGCATAAGTTGGGAATATTGTAGCATTGGTACCACTAGCACTGTGCTACAGCACAGTAGGGCGCTGCTCTTTATCTTGGACGTCCTCAATGGCTTCTCTTCCTTTCTTTGTTTGCCCCGGTACTAGTTCGACATCTTTAATAGGCCTTTTTGGAACCTTCAGTTGCTCAACATTTTTGCGGCTCTTTTGTCCTATTGCCTTGGACTGTTCCTTTCCATGGTTGCTAGGGACTTCAGTCTCACTAGGTAAGGAGCCTTGTTCAGTGCTTAGCAAGTTGTCCAACTTGATTTTCAAGATTCCGAAGGGACACTTGCTGGCTTTGTATGAAGGCATCGTTCTTAGCCATATACTCCTTAAGTAGGATTTCCTTTGAGGATTGAAGAGTTGGATCAATACCCTGCTACCTTGCTTGTTGGTTGAACCCAAGAGGATTAGATGATCTATTGGAGTACGAAGGGCCTACTGAAGGCCTTGCAAATTGATGTCCTTGTGAATTCCAAGAAAAATTTGGGTGAGGTCGCCACTGTGGATTGTACGTGTTGGAATACCAGTTGTTACCTCCCCTATTGTAATTGTTCACGTATTTGATAGATTCAGGGTTAGCAGAACACTGAGTGTAAGGATGTTCTCCTTCACAGTACACACAAGTTACTTGGGCAGGTTGCATTGACGAGGTATTGGCAGGGAGGCTCATTGACTTGATCATGTTGGTCAATGAAGACACTTGAGCAGTAAGGGCTGTCATTGCGTCAAGTTCATGAACTCTAGCCATAGTTTTGGTGGGTGGAAGTTGATCTGCCGGCCATTGGTGAAACTTCATGGCCATTCATTCTAGCACTTCATATGCCTCATTTTAAGACTTCATCGGTATAGAACTACTTGAAGAGATATTGACTATGGACCGTGTTTGAGCATCCAAGCCTTTGTAAAATGTCTCCAATTGCACTCATTCTACCAGTCCGTACTGTGGACATTTCCATAGCAAATCCTTGAAACATTCCCAAGCCTCAAAGGTGGACTCGCCAGCTCTTTGTCAGAAGCTGGTGATATCTTCTCTCAACTGGGTGTTCTTGGTTGGCAGAAAGAATTTCAATAGGAATTTTCCACCCAAATCATTATAGGATGAGATTGAGTGGGTTGGTAAAGTGTTCAGCCATGTTCTGGCCTTATCTCGAGTGAGAATGAGAACAATTTGATTCTAAGGACGTCAATGGTTACTCCGAGGATGACAAAAACATCAGAGACCTTCATAAATGTTTTAAGATGAAGGTAAGGGTCTTCGGATGGGAGTCCACCGAACTACCTTACCACGTTTAGCATCTAGAACATGACAGTTTTCAGCTCAAACTGGCTTACACATTGAGCCTATTCAGGTTAGGAATTCCAAATTCCATGATGGCTCGACTTAGGTCAACGTTGTTGTGGTTTGGTGGTGGCGGTGGTTGTGGAATGTGGTTATCACCATAGAGTAAGGGTTATTCTTCTTGCTCTCAATCCAGATTCCCTTATGCTTTTGCCATGTGTGTAAAGTCACTAAGGTGACTCCTTCGTCTCTGAAAATTAGAAATAGAAAGAGCAAGTTTGGTAAGATTAAATACAACTGGTCAAAACGAAACATACAAGCATAGAAGGAATTTTTCATCCCCTACAACAGCGATAAAAACTTGTTGGTCAAAATCCTCTTGTGGCAAGCGAACCAATCGAACAAGTAATAAAGAGTAAGTAGAGTATCGTCCCACAGACTGTTAATATCAATTACGTAGCCAGTTTCCTCTTAAAAGTTGTGCGTGGGAATAGATTTGGTGATTGTTTTTATTATTACTATGTCAAGAGTTCGGTAGAAATCATAGTTAAAATAGGCAGAGCTAGGATTTCATCTTAAGTCGCATCAATCCCCCAGTTTTCATCTGACGCATTGCTATAGCATTTTATTGCATAGCTTCTGCAATGCTACAGAAAAATTCCTATCACAACATTATTTAATTAACCCACCACTTATTTATACAGAAACGTCTGCATCCTTTAAGTACACCCCTTGCTCTACTTCTCCTATATTCCTATGACGATTTTCGAGCTTAGAATGTCAATTTAACTTAGGTGTCTTGGTTATGTGAGGTAGACCCATTCTCGTACCCTACAATTTGGATCGAGCCCTACACACTATTCAACAAAGGTTTAACCTTGACTTCCTTCCAATAAAACAAGGCTAATTATCTAGCCTTCTAACGGTCAACTAAAAGACCAGACGATAAATCACAATTAAACAAACTAATTTATTAAATTGAAAATTTAGCAAACTAGGTTCATACTACAACTTAGAAATCAATCCTCCCTTGCCCAATGGAAATTAGTTCATGGCTGATAAGGGAAACAAAATAAAGATTACAGTAGAACATCCCATGGAAAGATTAAAATGGGAAAGTAAAATAGAGAAGATCGTCAGAGTAGTCGACAATGTAGGGAACATCCTATCACAAGACGTCTCTATGTCTTCTATAGCTTCATCTCACTTCAGGAATGGATTAGGTCTTTTTTACAGCTCTCTCTATCAATCTCGATCTCTAAATGTGAGTCAGCTCGTAGCAAATTCATACTCTGTATTCTCAACTTTTTGACCCTTTACGACACCACGATGCCTTTAGGTCTAGCCTCTCTTCCTTTTATAACCAAGTCCTTCGCATCGTACGTCTAGTGAGCTGAGCTTTCCTATTCGGTTAGGCCCGACTCCCAAGCTTCAGTTGATTGATCCTTTTAATTACACAAGATTATGAAGATCTTATATTCGATTCTCCATATCTTCTATTTCTGTCTCTGTCAAATCAACTACCATCTTGACGTCCAACTTGATAACATGTATTTTCCTGAAATAACTTGAGAAGATATTAGCATAACATATTGCATAGCAGATCATCGTTTAAAGTGCTATAGCATTATGGTGACATTGTGGTGCTGGTTCATAATAAAGCTCCATAATGCGATAGCATTACATCAATTATGTTATGCGACCTCAAAAAGTGTTAACAAACAACCTTTTCTTCTACCTATATGTGAGATAGTGTTCAAAATACAACATCTTACTACATCTATCCTCTATTTCCACGAGTGGATGAATTCCAACATATTTCACCAAATAATACACATTAAAGCTCAAAATTACCATCAAAGCAATCATATCACATGGGAAATATATGGCAGAAATATGACTCATCAATAAGGTAGTACCTCTCCTTTCACCGGACGATCCTAAGATTAAGCAAAATGCTATGAAGCGTGTGTACGTTTTTAAGACTAGTATATAGACCTTACTTGCATCGAGAAAAAATATGAAAGGACATCGGTAGGCAATAAGGAACAGCCGTGAATATTATTAGTCCCAGAGGTTACTGCTAGTCCTGAAGCAAGGATTGCAACAGTGAATCATGATTTATGGCCCAATCTAGAACTAGAAGAAGTAATTAGTAATGGAGATAGGCCCAAATAAATTAAAAAAATTATCCGCTTTGTGGGATATATTAGGAAATATGTGAAAAGATATATGTATACCAAATATGAATAATAGCAATTGACCGAACCCTATATTGGCATCGGTAGTGTCTGGCACACCTTTCTAGGGCCAAGGACAGCAATAGTTAGTAACCAACACCCATACTTTGTTGCAATGTAATTAGGTTAATTGTGCTCGGGCCAAGGAAATGGTAAGATGGGTGACCTCCCTAGAAAGTTTTGCAAAAAGAGTGAAATGTAGTATTTTGAGTATAACATGTAATTGTATAGCTGGATGACTGATAATGACTCTTTATGGCTGTTGTACATGTAAATATATGGAATGTTAATGTATTTGGGCATTTGAGATATCCAAAATGACCAAAATACCCTTGTGTAGATATCTACCTTTGCTTTGATATATTATAATGATAATTACAAATGGCTAGAACATAAAGATAGAAGTGATCAACAGTAGATATTGGGAACACGGGGTCTACTAATTGAAATACAAGAAGAATTGCATGAAATAAAAGAGAAGTTGATTTCCCGACAAAATCAAGAGTCTTATCATTCAGTCAAGGAGATTGAGTGATCTATGTTTGTTTAACGATAATATGACCCGTAGTGGCTCCAGTCAAGGATTTCCCCTTAGAAGAATAAAAGTCAAAGGTCTAATTTTCAAGGGAACACTAAAAGACCTTCACAGTTTTAGCCATGTTTCTCAAAAGCCTTTAGTGTCTCAAACCTGTTCTCGATGTGGGAGAGTACATCATGGTAGAACTTGTGGTGGTCAAATCATTTGCTATAACTATCATAAGCCTGGTCACTATAGTCATCATTGTCTACAACATATAAGTGAGAAGAAATCTCAGGATAAAGGCAGTGTCCTTGTTATGACGCAAGAGGAGACTGGAAAGTCTCCAAATATGACTCAAGGTACTAATCCTTTTTCATGATAATAGAATGTAAGCATTTCTAGTTTAGGTGCTAGTCAATTTTATGTTGCATTTGATTATGCTAAATGGTCAGGAATAAGTACCCTTAAACTTCCTTATGATTTGTTTATGATAACCCCACTTAATGTCAAATTTGTGACTATCGATATTTGCTTAAAGTGTATTGTGATTGTTAGTGGGCATGAACTAACGGTAAATTTAATTTCTTTGCCCCTTCGTGGTATTGGTGTATAGTGAGATTAAATTACAACTTCTAACACTTCTTAAATATAATTAATGGTATTACATATGGATAAATTTGATTTTTTTTTAATTAAGGTTCAAATTTTCCCCAAAGTTGTCAAGAAGCAATGTTGCCCCAAAAGGTTTTTGAAGACCAATGTTGCCTTGAAAGTTTTCAAACTGAAGCAATTTTGCCCCAGTTATTATCCAGGTCAAGTTTGACTGCTAGCTGATAAAATATAATGAGTTGGAAAGCCATATGTCATCCACATCATTTTTGTTAAGGTACAAATTTGCCTTGAAAGTTTTTACTCAGGAGCTATTTACCTTGAAAGTTTTCAAATCCTAACAATGTTACCCTAACTGATATCTAGATTAAGTTTAACTAAATAACAACGGGGTGAAATTACTATAATTTGGAAACTTTCGGGACATCATTTTCTCTTAAGTGAAAACTTTCGGGGTAAGTTTTCACTTAAACCCAAAAAAATTATATGGATAACACGTGGACTATCAACTCAATATATTTTGTCAACTAACAGCAAGCTTAACTAAGATAATTGCCGGGCGAAGTATCTACGATTTGAACTCTTTTGATGTGATATTACTCCTCAAAAAACTTCTAGGAAAACATTGCTCCTACATGCATAATAATTTCCGAGGCAAAGTTGGACATCAACCCAATTTTTTTCAATTTTCAAACAAAGTTACTACCTTTTGTTCAAAATAAAAGATGCAAATTACTAAATTACACATTTCGAAAAGTTGGTTCTAATTAGTTAAAGACAATAAATATTTAAAAATATATATAACATGTTTTTCCTAAAACAAATTTATTTATGGAGAGGGTAAGTAAGAGAGAGAATGGGTGAAATAAATATGACAGAAAATGAGTGAGAAAAAAGAAATGAGAGCTATATAATTAAGGGATAAATACCAATTTTGCCATAGAAGTTTTGGTTTTAGAGCACCCAAGACCTTAAGTTTTTTTGGTATCATTTTTGCCCTAGAAAGTTTACAAACGTAGCAATCTTGCCCATCGGTTGATCTTGACCATTGGATTGATCATTTTTTGAATCATTTTTGCCACGGAAGTTTACAAAAATTTGCTCCTAAAAAATACTTTCGGCCCATATTTGCTCCTTTTTGTAAACTTTTAGAGCAAAAATGATACAAAAAAAACTTTCGGTCTTTGAATGCCCCTAGTCAATACTTTGTTGGCTCCAAGTGTTTTGATGATGACAATTAAGGATTTTGAAGTAATAGTCAAGTGTGATAGAAAAGTTCTTTTTATCAGATATTTTCAAGTTTGGATTCTCGAGAATGTGATTCCAATACTAGAGTATATGCTTATGCAAAATCTGAAAACATGGAACTAACTCTCGAGTATGAAAAGGTAATTCCCGAGAATAGCATGCAAAATTTTACAAACCTCTTCTCAAGCAATTCTCGAGAATAAGGACATAATTCTCAAGAATTCCTTCTGGTTAGGTAATTCTCGAGAACACATAAATGATTCTCGAGAATACATATTCTCCTGTTTAATGGTAATTATTCTTCAAATTCTCGAGAACAAGGATATGACTCTCGAGAATTCCTCTTGATGGATTCAATGAATCAATTCACAGTCATAAATTCTCGAGAACACATAAATGATTCTCGAGAATACATGTTCGTGTTTTATCGTTCTTATTCAACCAGCGATGTGATTCTCGAGTATTGCAGAAATCAAACAGTTCAGCCACTTCATGCAATTCTCGAGAATGTCCAATGCAATTCTCGAGAATACTTCTTCAACAATAATTCTCTCCAAGCAATTCTCAAGAACTCAGATATGATTCTCCAGAATCCACTTTTATGTTTCTCGGGAATTAACACGTAATTCTCGAGAATGGTTGAGATAAGAATCAATAAGCACTGAATGATTCTCGAGAATGCCTTGACTAATTCTCGAGAATGTTGAACTAAATACTAATACTCTGTTCCTCAAATCTCCGACTCCGGAAATCATGAATCATGTTATATCATTTTACTACTCTTAATTATTATTCATTTACAAGTTCCAAATGCTCTTAACATGCTTGCTTATGAGTTTCAGCATGGATTTAAGCAAATTTGAATAAAGCGATCTTGTCTGTCATAGGCATTAAATGCTGCTACCTAAACCATGATACACACGGAGATTGATATTCTGAACAAAGTAAAGCTAACTCTGATATTCTCCGACTTCGCATTAAATACCATTTCACAATGGGCATAACAAAAAGAATGAAAGAGAATATCTACTCTGCACATTCCACCTAAGTACTCAGACGACGAAATCCTCAACGAATGCATCATCTGTCTAACGGACATATTCAAGCTTCTCAACGGCTAGTTTGCAAACTCCTCAAACGGCATTAATGGCAAAGGCTATAAAAGACGAACACATTCAATTCTGCCAACTATTGAACTGCTGCGCAATCAATTTATGTTATTCTTATTCATTGTTTCAACTGTTTCATTAATTAAGCTTCAGTGTTCAATATCTTATCTACTCAGTGAGGAGTTCTTAAACAACTATTTCATTATCAGCTGTATCTTAAGGTTGAGGAACCTTAAGAGAGGGTGTATCAATTACAACTTATAAGGAGGAGCGGAGTCTGTGAGTGAGAGGACCAACCTTCGTTTACAAAGTGTGTAATTGTTCCTAGAAGATAGTGGAATCCCAGGTGTTCTGGGGACTGGACGTAGGTCAAAGTATTAGACCAAACCAGTATAAATAGTCTTGTGTTCTTTTATCTTATTGGTCTCTATTTCGTTCATATACAAGAAAAGATTTTAATTTTTAAAGATCACCTATTCACCCCGCCCCCCTCTAGGTGATATTCCATCTTCATACTTCCATGGCAAAATTGGTATTTAACCCTATAATTAATTAGGGGTAAATTTAAAAAAAAATTAAATGATGAGATAGAATCAACGTGTCGCAAACTCACATCCCCTCACAAGTTTAGTTCTTATATTTTGAACCAAAGGGAGTAATAACTTAACCACATTTTGATGAAGGGGTATTAGATATGCCTTGTATATTGTAATAACAACTTGAGGGAGTATGTGATGGCCTGCTCTTAGCTTTGAACAAAGTGACACATTACTTCAAACCTCATAAAGCCTCAGGCTTTGACACCACTTAAGGTGGCACCCTAGCTACAATACCAGACAGGTGTGAAGCCTTGACTTAAGCTCTAATACTAAACTAGTCTAAGACCTTGCATTTACACAATTCAGATGTATTACTTAACAATGATTTTGAACCACTAAGCCACGTTTGGTGCTGGGAAGTACTATTATAAACAGTTCCAAAACTTAACCCAAACACAGGATCTGATCCTGTTATTTGAATGGACTTTTTGAAAAGTTTAAAACTTTTGAAAACGATTTGTCAGTGGTTCAAACTCTTTATTAAAAATCTCATCATTCCTTAAACCAAGTTTGATAGTATCATAGTTCCTTTTGAATATCATGTTTAATCTAATGCTCTGTTCTATGCTTAATCGTTCGTCAAGTTATGGGCTCGGTCCATACTTGTGCCCATCATTGTATCGCTAATTAAGTATAATGACAATACTGATACCAGTACTTGTGTATTGATACCACCACTAGGTGTACTGATACCACCGCTTTTTGTACTAATACTATCACTACTATATACATCTTCATTCATATATGTACATATATACAAAAAACAATAGCCATATAAGGCTAACCCATAAACCCAAGTATAAGGGTAAGATTATACAGGAGGTCACTTTTTATGTTCCTTTTCATGTCACTTTTTAGAGGAACGCCTATGTGAATGACATAGTAAATTCTATCAACAACGTCCGTTAAAAAAAGGACGATATAAGAGACTTATAGCGTCCCTTTTTAAAGGGGACGCCTAAGGTTTTTTTTTTTTTTTAACAAAGAATTTCTCCAAAGGTAGGTCTTATCTTTACTAGTGACGCATATGTATAACTCCTTTAACAAGCAGGATCGTAGACGATGATTTCATCACCATTGTGCACAATTAGGAACGACAGCTCCACCTCTTTGTACCTTCCCTTCAACTCTCTACAAATCCTTAGCAACTCAAACACCGTTTGTAGATTTACACTAGCACATCATCTCCATTACCTCTCTTAGCCGCAACCTCTCCTCATTCTCCCAACCTCATTCCTAGACACCATCCACCTTTGCTATCGCATCCCACACCGGACCTTGTCTCCTTCCCTCTTTCTTCCTTAGTCTTCGAACTTGCAACAACAACTGAGTCCTTCTCTTTTTCTCGATCTCATATCTCAAATCTCTTTCCTCAAAATCATATTCTCCTTCTCCGCCCCTCGCCCCCACTCTTCATCTTGCATAGCTCTTGGCTTCCCCCACCTTAGATTTTTCGGCCTAGGATCGTGTCAGATTTGTTTTCCCCTTAGCTCTAGGCTTGTTTAACACCAACTTAGGCTTTCCTCTACTCTTGGTTTCTTTGACACTTGAACATTAAAGCTCAGATCTAGTAGCGAATGGGAGGAAGAAGGAGAATGGCCTGAGGTGTGGTGGAGAGGCGACGTTAATAATGATGTTGGAGGATGTGATAGGAAGTGGGGTTGCATGTCGGAGGAGGGTGTCATATGGGTGGTTTGAATTTTTAGGCGTCCCAATTTTGAATTGGGGACACCAAAAGACTATTTTGACGTCCTAATTTTAAAAGTAGTGTTATTGGCACACAAAAAATCTACTTTTTGCATCCCTTTTAGAGTTAGGACATCTAAAGTCCCTACTTTTAGCGTCTCTTTTCTAAATTGGGATGCCAAAAGTGTACTTTTGGAGTCCCTTTCAAAATTGGGATACCAAAATCCCTACTTTTGACATTCGTTTATATAAAAGGGATGCCCAATAAGTTAAAATTTCAACACATAATTACAAAAATGTCACCGCCTTTATTTTTTACTTCCTTTTTTGAAAGCCTAATGTTTTTTATGGAAGTAAAATCTATATTTTGTAGTAGTGAATATTGATGTTGACTAAAAGAGTATAGTAATTAATAATTTATTTTAGTAGAAATTACTGATTTGAAATATTGAAGCTAATAGAGGTAATATGTGTGTGTATTGAAGTTATAAAGATCAATACATAGTAGGGATGATGAATGTGCATCCACAAGTACGATGAATGGATTGTGTCATATTGCGTATGCCCAATTGTTGTCATTTATTTTCAAAAAAAAAAAAAAAAAAAAAAAAAAAAGTAGATATGAATATTAAAGACAAATTGATGACTAAAGAACAATAAACCAGTAATTAAATAGTGTTGTATAGCCATTATTTAAAACTAATTTAGGTAACCGTCCAAATATTAAAAATTATTTTCTTGCTCTTGTTCCAATATTCCACAACTTTCAAAGGTTCACACTTCAAACAACTACAAGAGCATATTAAAAATAATTACTGGTTATAAAAGTTAGATAAAGAGTTTACTTTAATCATAAATATAAATATATGACCTCAATACACTTTGTCCCTCAAATTTATATATTCTCCCCAAAGTATCCTTATTATCTCACATATGACTCAATATCTCAATCTACTTTGCACATAAGAAGGGGATTTCCATTAAAGGTAGTAACAAGGTATTATAAATAAACTAAAGCATATTTGTTATATAAGAAACTAACTTAATATTTTTTTAATATGAGCAAATTAGTTATCTAACTCTTATATTAGAGACCTTAGGGAGTATACGACAACTTTTCCGTTGTGTGTGTGTGTGTAACCAACGTCAAGATCAAGAGCACATATTTAAATTTCTTTTTCTTACCCTTTCTCCACCCTACAATTTTCTCAGCATGATTGAGCGTTCCCACTTTATACTACGACAAGAGCATATTAAAAATAAATAAGGGTCTAAGCAACTAATTAACCTAAATGTGCCAAGATTAGAGTTTTTCCTCTGACCAAAATTTTCATATTTAAGTTGAAATGAGTGAGAGGAAAAATAATTTCACCAAAAAAAGAAAATAAAATAAAATAAAAATGAATGAAGGAGTACATGTCATCATGTAGTACATACACCTTCATATATTGATGATATCCTTAATTCATTCAACACTCATTTTGATCATTATGATCTTTTCTTACCATAAACCATAATTCCAAATTACAAATTCTTATAAAAGTTGTAGTGAGGGCATATGCTCGATTCCATACATATAATAAGTGCTAAGCTACTGTAATTCTAAATGTAAGAACTAGATAATTAATTTATAGATATTAAAAAATTAGTTAAGTAATTTATTTGTAAAAAAATGTGTTACTTTTCCTAAGACACCTATTGTGATCATTTATATTGAAAATATCCTATTGATGAAACTCTCTTTTAATATGTGCAACTAATATGGATATTGTTTGAGAAAAAAATTTATAAATTTGAGAAATAAAGTAAATTGAGATTTCACATTTAAGGCCAAAATAAATCATCAACTAGCTCTTGCATTTATGATCGGATGGGATGGAGCACTAATTTTGTTGCTTTCTTCATGTTACCATGTATCATTTGATGTTTGAAAAATCAACATGGCAACTCAATGCATGACTCACCAGTCCACGCCCTTTGGATTTTACTTTTCTTGACTTAGTATAATATATAATCATCATTTAAGAATTCTGATTTTTATTATTTGTTTGAAATATAAATCAAATGTATTAAAAATTATATTTTTGTTTGTTTTAGCTACTTGATAGCTAAGGTTCCAGTTTTCCTAATAAAATAGCTTGACCAACTTCTATAAAGGAGATTTTTCTTTCTTTTTTTTTCTTACTTTAGATTGGCAATTTGCAATATATATATATAAGGAAATATTATTCAAAAGTCCAAGACCAAAAAAATTAAATACAAATAGGCCTCCCAAATTTCATTTAATATTAATATATGATAAGGGATATAATATTTACATTTGTTTTAGAATCATGAATTTCATGGCAATATGACGGTGACTTGAAAGGTTATATCAAATATCAATTTAGTCAATTCATGTTTGACTAATTCAACACCAAATGCTATATCTCTGGTTGTTTTTGATATAAGACTGACGTACAAACAATTTTATTTTAAAGATTTGGTTTAATTCGTGGCTCAAACAAATGATTACATCCTAGTGACGTCACTGGCCTTTATAACACCAAAATACAACTCTTCATCTATTAGTGTGTGTGTCTTGGCTAACACGTATTTATGTATGAGTGTGTGTGCACGCAGGTGAGGCCCCAAAAAACAAAAAAAAAACAAAAAACAAAAAAACAAAAACAAAACTAGTGGGGACACCATTTCGAATTTACTTATACTTTTTCTCAATTTTTAATTTGGTACTTGTATACTTAAATCCTTAACTTTGCTCTATTAGCACAATTAATTTCTGTAAAGGGCTAATAATGCTAACAAAGCCAAGTTACAAAGTTAATGATTCAAAAATAATAATAATAGATGGTTTAATTAAGAAAATATGTAGGTACCAAATTAAAAATTAAGGGAAAGCACAGATAACTGCAAAATTATTTTCCCGAATCTAGTAGGGTTGTTTCTTTGGGTCCAAGAAACTAATTGAGTAATGTACAAAGATTAGAAAAGAACAGTGAATGAAAGACTCTCTGTGTGTAATTAATAAGGACGATATGTACCCCTCGTTCTTGGGTTCAACTGGCGTGGGGGTCGGTCTTCCTCACCATTAGGGAGGGAGTTCGATCCATGCGTTGGTCAAGGTGCTGAGAGGAGGCATCCTAGGGGTCTAGGTAGTGGTAAGTAACATTTGGCGAGGTAAAAAGAGCGCCGTATTCCCAGCGAATCGGGCTCCAAGCGCCCTACCCTTGGATGTAAGGTGAGCCCAACCCCTTTCCTAAAATTTTATTAGCAAAAAAAAAAAAAAAGGACGATATGTCCTTCATTTAATACTAATTTTTTTACCATAAACCATATAAGGGTTTATTGTTTGTCATATCACTTGACATAATGTTATGTCAAGTCACCCTAAAACTACGTCGTTTTGGGGTTAGAGGAATTAATGAACTCTCAAAACGACGTAATTTTAGGGTTAAGGGAATTAATAAATGGTGTTTTAATATTTTTTTTTTTTATTTATTGTATGAATTTTATCAAAAGATCGTTCATTAATTCCCCTAACCCCAAAATTACGTCGTTTTGAGAATTCATTAATTCTCTAACCCCAAAACGATGTAGTTTTGGGGTGATTTGATATAATTTTATGTCAAGTGACATGACAAATGATAAATCCATAATATAATTACAAATTACAAAATCTCATATAAGTTGTAGTTTGCGCACATAATCAATTCCCTTATATGATACTCCTCTGGTCCTAAATATAAGTATATTTAAGACCAGAGGTAGTTATATTAATTTGGCTGCTTTCTTCCCGTTATATGCATCCTTTGACATTTGGACAATCAACAAACGAAACTCACCATTTTTAGGCACTATGAATTTATTTTCTTCAATTTAACAAAAACTACCCAAAAAAACATTGATTAGGACTCCAGCCAAAGAATGTTTGCCACATGCCATCTCCTAGTGGTCAACGCGTCATCATGAAGTCAACTCCCAAATACAGACCTCCATCCCATTCCCAGGGAAATAAGATAAGCCCACCACCAACGAACTTGAGAAATCGTGACCGTCGATCAGTAGGGTCCCACACGGCTTATGTAGGGCGTGGAAGAATCTCTCTGCAGTTTCTTTATGACTGAATTTAAGATTCAAACTCAGTTTGCTGTATCATACCCTTCTCCTTTCTATATAAGCTCACACGCCGCGTACAACTTCTAGTACTCTCGACTTCTTCCCCACACAAACAGATATTATATATATATATATATATATATAGAGAGAGAGAGAGAGAGAGAGAGAGAGAACCATTATACAGGTTTTATATATATAGAGAGGGAGGGAGTGGTTATGGACAAAGTGGCAATGAAGGATGAGCTGGAGAAAGGGCATGAGTTTGCGAAGCAGCTTGGACGAATGATCTTAAAGTCAAGCAATGATCGAGAAGATGAAGATTCTTGGACGACGTCGTACTCTCAGGATCTTGCGGCGAAGATGTTGGATTCTTTCACAAATGCCATTCAGCTATTCAACAATCATCGCCACTCTCATCATGTCTCTGCAGATTCTTTGCCACCTAACAACAACTCTCATAAATCTCATCACCAGAGTCCTTCTAAGAGCAAAAGCCCCACCACTGTTAATTTATATGGAACAACTTGCTCTCCCAAAAAAAGGTGCTTAAATTAAATCTACTATATATATTAAATTTCTTCATCTCTCTTTCAACTTCAAAGTTCTTATGTTTTCATTATAAGGCCTTGGGTTCCCCAACTCCAATAGCTAGCTTTTGAGGTGTAGTTTTTCCAAGGATTTGTGCTTGTTACAATGGTATTTTCATTGAGAGACGGCTAACCGGAGAGGGCTACCTACAAAGGGTTCTGACCGAAGGGGCTAACCAATTAGTGGCTGAGTAAAGCACCGAGTAAAATATCGTAAAGTGGAGCCACTGGGACGTCGCTTGAGGGGGTGCATTGTAATGAGTCTCACACTCCAATAGCTAGCTTTTAGAGTGTGGTTGCTTAAGGAATTGTGCCCTTTTCACAGTTCATTCCTTTATAATAAGGAAATAATTAATATATGAATTTTGGTGGCAGGAAACTCAATACTCTTATTACCTGGGAGGAGGACACCAAAATTAGTCCAAAGCAAGATGGGTATGTGTGGAGAAAGTACGGCGAAAAAATCATACAACATGCCAAGTATCCCAGGTTTGATCTCCTCCTTTTCTCCATTTTATAATTTTAAATTTAGAAAATGGTACGTTTTGCATCCCATGCCTTTACCTAAACTTTAAGGTTTTTTTTTTGGGTGAAAAACTTCAAATTATTTGGTCCAAAAAGAAAAGCAAAAGTTTACTTATGTTATATAGAAATCTTCTGCCTAACTCGTTTTGCATCCTTTTTTCTTGTTCTGTATCTTCTTTGGTTGCTCTTTTTTATAAGATTCACTACTATCCCTTTGGTTTTCTTCTACTACTCCACATGCATTTAATTATAATAAAATGATGATGCATGCAGGAGCTACTTCAGATGCAGTTACAAGCATGAGCAGGGATGTGAAGCAATCAAACAAGTCCAGAGAATCCAAGACGACCCTCCTCTCTTCAGAACTACCTATTTTGGCTACCACACTTGCTCTAATGCCCACATGTTTGATAATTCTAACGATCTTTCAACCTCTAGTTTTATAATCAGCTTCCATAATAATAATAATAATAATAATAATAATAACAATAACAATAATAATGATTATACTCCCCACAACAACAATACAGACTTTCACCTCCAAAAAAATAACGTTATCACTTTCTTACCATCCATGACACTTCCCACCAGTTATATCAACAACAATGTTCTATTATCTTCATGGAATAGTGGCCAGCTTTTGTCTGCTGATGATAAAGTTCTTCCCTTTGATGAATCTGTTGATCTTGTGGATGTAGTCTCCTCTTCTGTGTTTGATCCCTTTGAGATTTCATCACTGCTTTGAATTATGTTTTCACTACATGATCGATTGTAGCTAGATAGCTAGTTTGTGAGCGTCATGTTTTTGAAACAAGTTTGGTTAGATCCATGTAATTTGTATAAGCTTCTGTTTTCACTGTATATATATGCACTAGTCCTCTCAGTCTCCCATGCTTGATTAGTGCTGCGTTTTACTTTAAGTGATTGAAAAGGCATTTCTGCCCACCCATACACAGAACGATTTTCGATGGTAAGCGAACTGATGAGCATCAACAGCTCATCACTGTGACACACTGTCCAAATCTAATTTGAATAGTTACGATGCACTCCCTATAAGCTTTTTATTAGCAAAATTAGTCCTTAGCTACCAATTAAAAAAAATCTTCCACAATCTTTGTCACATCCCAAATTTTGGGCACATAAGCTCAACAATAATTCTTAAATATGTTTCATCATCCCCAAAAATATCCTAAATAGTTTTAGAACTATTTTGAAATTAAGGGCCTTATTTTCCAAAATAATTCAAGAAAAATAGTTAGAGGTTAGTGTTTGATTTGAAAATTTTGGAAAAAATTTCATAAGGTAATGAAGCTAATTAAGTTAGAAATGCCTTATAAAGTATTAGGCATTAATTTCAAGAATTTATTTGATTTTTTTTTTATATGATAATTTTAGGAAAAGGCTTGGGGTCACCTATGATGTAAGGGTAGGGTAAAATCTCTCTTCCTCCTAGATAGGAGCGGACACACCCCGCCCCTAAATTTCTTTTTTTTTTTTTTTAAAAAATAAACATCAGTTCAAAGTCTAATAAGAAATATTTGTCCAAAAAAAAAAAGGGTCTAACAAGAAATAGGTGGGCTCTTTGTTTTCAACTCCCCTATATATAAAAATGGTCCTAGTTTATAAGAGCCCACCTATTTCTTATTATATGTGGACAGATGTTTGCTCAATCCATATCTTATTATACTTGGGATCATGTGAAAAGGTCCAAAGTATAAAATAGGACTGGTCCTTTTCATTTATATATTTTTTTTAAAAAGAATATAATAATAAAGAGGTGTGACCTACAATATTTAATTATCTTCAACCCCACTTGTTTGTACTTTTCCGAAATCTTGAGTCTCTTCTTCCTCTCGCTCGTGGCTCGTCTAGTAGCCCGTCATTTTTTTCAACAGCTTATAACAAATTTTGAGAATCAATAAAGTAATCAAAATCACTTCTTTTCATTATATTTACTTCATAAAATTTTTTATACATGATTTTATCTTTCTTTTGATAATACTTTTATACTAATTAAAGAATATTTTAGGGTTAGAATTTTGGGCAAGTTTTGAGTTTTGTTAAAAGATGGTTATGTAAATATAGATTATGACTAATAGTTAACTTAAATCGGGTTACTTTTGTTATTAACATTATTTTTAAAATCATATTGGTCATGAAATAATTTATGCTCTTTGTAGGTGATTATTATGGGGAAGACTGCTAACAATATGAAAACATGTAGAGTAAGAGTTAAGTGAAGTAATCTTAATTTTTGTAATAGATTTCTTTCAATTTTTTGTATATTAGGCCTGTGTCATATTTCAAGTACTTTTATTTATGATGTAACATTTTTTTATTTTTGCCCCTTGGTAAAATTCCTACGTCCATCCCTACTCCTACATGATACCAATGTTAGGCAGAGTAAGTCGTCTATTACCCACAAACATCTACGCATCCAAGAGTTAGGATGCCTCCTCCAGCACCTTGACCACCCTTAAATGAAAGTATCCAACCCTTTTGCCGGTTGAACCTAAGGACAGGGTATTTATTTGATAATTTTAGTACTGATAGAGAGGGATAAAGTGGACCAATCACTACTTCATAAGCCCAAAAAGTGAAATTGGGCCATTGTTCGGCTCAAATTTAAAAGCCTAGGATGTGCTGCTCCAAGCCCAAAAAGAAGAGCATCAGATTTGGTTTTGGACTTCATGAAATGATAAAATAAGAGGCTAATGTGATAAGTTGTTTGTGTACGGAAACCAAAGCAATGAAAAATAAAAAAAAAATAAAAATAAAAAACTATTTTCCTCTTCACTTAAGCCAATTCAGCCTCACACACTCCTCAATTTCTCTTAATATTTTGCTACTGACATTCTCCTGATGAATTTCCTCCCTTTTCTCCCCTATATCAACACTAAGAGCTAGTTCCTCAAAAGGAAAGAGAATGGAAAAAGTTCTGAAGATGAAGACTTATAGGAAGCTATTAGTTATTGCTAATTTCTATATTATTTATATTTGTGGCTAATATTGTATATATGTGTGCGCTTAGTTTAAATTGCTAAATTTTACTACACCTTAAGGTATGTAAATTAAATTATGTGATGACAAGTATATATGCTTCATAAGGGGGAGCATGAGAGCCAAGCACAAGTCAAGGTAAGTGCTACGTTGAAGTATAGCGGAAATCCACAACGTAGGTGATGTTAGTTGTTGTTTTATTGATGAGTTGTGATTTTAGGTGAGACTTCTGATAGGCAAAAAATTATAACTAGGTTATGAAATTTGGAAGTTTTATAGTACACATTCATAAATTTAAAATGAATTTTATTTCATATCTTCAGGCTTACAACTTACAGTGCTTTGTTTTATAGAATCTCTTAACTACCCATCACTTCGGCTTTTAACATACTTGGATAAATACAAAATTGTTATAAATAAGAACAATGATTTAATTTACATTATGTTTATTAACTACTGGCCAAGGAATTTGTAGATGGAAAGTTGTTTGTAGTCTATTAAATTAAAGCCTTTGAATTCACAAACTACCATAACTTTTGTTTTTCCCCCTTGCCATCCACAAAATACCATAAATACGCAAACAACAACATATTGTGGCATGGATAAGTTTTTTTTTTTTTTTTTTTTTTTTTTTTTTTATAGGAAAAGGGTTAGGTTCACTCACGATTCAAGGGTAGGGCGAAATCTCTTTCTCTTTCTCCTATGTGATACCGATGTTGGGTAGGACGAGCCGTCTATTATCCTCGGGCGCTAACCTAGGCACTTAGGAGTTAGGATCTCCCCCGTAGCCGCTGGACGACTAATTCCATGATCGAACCCCTCCCTTTAGTGAGTATTCGACCCCTTTGCCAGTTGGCCCAAGAACGAGGGGTTGTGGCATGGATAAGTTGGAAAGAGGGGTGAAAACAAACTATGGCCTACCATGTCATTTATAACCTGGCCAAATTAAGATGTGGCCCTATTTACATAGATAGACTAGGCCTTTCATGTTATGTTGATGATTTTTTAAAATTTGTATATAATTATATGTACTATGAATTTAGGTTACATTTTAATTGAAACTATAAATTTGCTTTAATGCCTCAACGTTTTTGCTTTCCTTTTTAAAGACTTTCCTTACCACAGACAGATAATTATTTAAATAGAAAACAACATAATTAAAATGTAATTAAAAAAAGAGTTGACATAGTAAGCCAAATGAAATCTAATATAGATTCAATCAAACTACCAAACATCGTTAGCCAAATGAAATTTACAGAGCTTTGAATGGAAGGGTAGAGATTTCTCATTCCCCTCCCTTTGTTATAGAGAGGAAATTTTTTGGGAAAATCCCTATCAAGGCCCAACTAACCAAAAATTGTCAAAAAAAGCACAAAGATAAGTCATATGTCAAAAAAGGCCCTAGAGTCTTTTTTTGATATTATTCCGTAAACGTTAACAATTATATCAGTATAACATTAATAACTAAATTAGTATACGTTAACAATAATATCCTAACAACTAAATCAGTATATGTTAACAATTATATTAGTGTACGTTAACAACTATATTAATGTAACGTTTTTTTGAAATAATACCAGAAAAGACATCGAACTTTTCTTTAGACCTTTTTTAACAATATTTTAATAACCTGGGCCCGAAAGGGATTTCCCCAAAATTTTTCCTTCCCTCACTCTTTCAAAATTGGGAGGATTTAGAGGAAAAGGCCACAAGCTTATTTCAACGTCATTATCTTAATTCTAGACTTTTTGATACTCCCTCTCACCCTTAATGTAAAGATCTATTTTTCTAATTTGAGTAGATTAAGAAAATTCATTCAGTTAGTCAATATGATATGCATTTTTTTTAAATACTCGAAATCATCTTTCTTATTTCCCTTAATCTGTCTCTTAATTGATTATTAATGAGGAAACATCAATAATGGTAAATTGAAAAAAAAAATGACAATTATAAGATAATGAGAAATAGATCTTACATTTAGAATCAAGATCAAAGATCTAAATTAGGTCCAACATTAACGAAAAAATATGAAGTATTTCAAACTTGCCCATTGCAGCTTAGCATCATCAAACAATAGACACAAAAATACAGAGCAGAGAATATTACGGAAAAAATCCCCAAAAAATGGGAATACAAAAATTTGATTCATTCAAATCAATACAAAACTTGTGTCTTGAAAATTGAACATGGCATTGAATAGTTTTCAGTAGAAGGTGGTAAGTAGCCAAAGATGTTCATCATACAAAATTAACTACTAACTCAAAAATTAAAATAAAACCAAAATAAATAATAAACTATTATATACATCTAACAACCTAATCTGACAAAGAAAAGGCACTCTTTCAGCTATCCTGAGAGGGATTTATCATGTACTTGGGTACTTGCTTAGGAATCCCTGTGAAACTGCGACTCCCCAGCAGGCAGTTGTTCCTGAGGTAAAATCATTTGTCCATGAAAATAGTTTGCAACGTGAGAAATTATATCCGCTGAACTAAGGCTTCATCACAAAATTAGTATAGGAACTTTGAAACTGCTTACCATTTCATCCAGATTTCCTTGAAGATCAAAAGAACCATGAATTGTAGAAGTTACAAGACTGAGTTGTCCCTGCAGCAGTAAAACAAATCTAGCCAAAGTTGAGTATTGTTAATATAATAAGCCTTATAGATATGGCAATTTAGGACCAATTGATAGGCACTCAGCCTGCCCAACCCCAATCAAGTTCATTCCTCAACATTTAACTCAGATTTGGAACGAGATCAAGACAAGATAACTTTAGTTTGTGTCTTGCCTTGAGCCTGCTCCGTAATCCCTATGTGATAAAAATCAATAAAAATATCGATAGTAAAATTCGTATAAAAATATAAAGATTCTCATTTTCAAGCTAAATAAGTAGCTGTGTATAAATCTTTCTTACAATATTTATATGGACAAATGGACCAATTTGAAAAATATTTTATTAGAAGACAACAATTGTTATTCTTTTCTGTTTCAGGATGGGCCAGTTGGTAGGGTACAACAGATTGCTCCTATAAGACAGAATTATAAAACCAGTAAAAAATATTAGATGAGTATGAAATCAAATAAGGAAGAAAAGGACAGGAACATATGCTTAAAAGCCTACACCATCAGGCCCAACAGCCAACCCTAAAGCCAAATTGAGTCAAATAATGTAAAGCAGTACCAGTCCCTGCATGCTCTGGTAATGGTGACTGCGGCTAGGCACAGAATGCAATTGACCCTGAAGATAACAACAGATCATGAGATACATACACATCTCCAAAAATTGACCTTGGGAAGTCTAGTACACAAGTCCCTACCAGCCTCAATGCTGCTGGTTGATTGCCATCATAGCCATCTTGCACATGAGAAACTGAGTTCATCTGGTCCTTTAAAAAAAAAAAAATTAAAATTAAAAAAAAATCATATATTTCTCATAGCATACCACCTGAAAAAAGTAGAGAGATGACTAGAGGATACATCTCCAGTCACATTCTGTTGTACCTCAAAACAGCTATCAAGAGTTAGAGCTCTAGAATCCAAGTCCTACGACAAACAAGCCAATTAATATTTTTGCATTGAAGATATAGACGACCCACATTTAATAATGTAACATTACTTCTATAGTAAGACAAAACTTGAAATATCAATATCAACATCATGAAAGATGTCTCATACCACTGTTTCTGTGCCCTGTCTAGGAATGTAACAGTTATCAAAGTTGGGTGCTCTTGTATTCATTTGTTCCTGCAAATAAAAATAATTGCAGATGTGTTGATGCAAACAACATAGCAAATACAAACGTATTCCAGCAATATAAGTGATCATTTCATAAAATGCAACATGTCACAAACCATATTTTGAAAGGTATCCAGCGTCCTGATATTTGTTCTTTCGGATTCAGAGCGTCCCTGTAATATGCAAAACCATTTAAGAATGCCCACCACTTGCTACAAGTCAAAACAAGTTCTAGCATCCCCACACAAGTCGATCACCAACTAACCCTTTTGTTATATGACTTCCTTTTCTTAGTTGTTTTGGTCGTATGATTGAGATGATTCTCCTCTTCAATATCAGCAACACCATTAAGTACAGAGTTGTTGGGCTCTGATATGCTTTTTACAGAATTATTTGCAGTCACACATTGTTTATAAACTTCCTCCAATGCCTGAAATGCAACTTGGTATGTATCTGGAGACAAAGACCCAATTTCACTTAATCTGATAGCCCTCCTACATATATCATTAAAACGTTGCACTCTGTCAGTAAGCCTTCTGTTTGTATCAATACCCACAAAGTGATTCACCTTAGCATTTCTTGTCCATCGTTTCAAAATATAGTGGGATGGAATGTTTGTTAAACCAGACACCTGCATGATAAGCATTGCATGTCTGCATAGAAAACCCGTGTATTCAAATAAATGACAAGAACAACAAACATTCAACTCTGATTCTTTCCAAGACACAATAAATTTCCTTTTAACTTCAAAATCCTCAACTTGGAAAGTTACAATGGCACCGTCTTCTCTTTCCTTTTGAAGCTGACAAGACAACACTCCCAAAATCTCCAATTGAAATTTTTTAAAAATGGCATCTGTATAAATCATCGCGAGCTGCTTCTCAAAAGATGATAGGGATCTTAATGCAGGCTGCTTTTCCCTTGTTTCAAAGTCTGCTACGGTTTCCATGTCCAATCTCTCTATAGAAAAAACTTTATATTGTTCAATAAAGTCATTAAATGTAGAATCAACACAAATGTACTTGTCAAAGTATGAGATTATACTTTCAGACCTCTCAGCTGTTGACATTCCAGCCAACAACACATCCTGCATGTATGTTGGAACCCACTTTTTGCGATCCTCGAACAATGATAGAACCAATCCGTTGTCCTTTAGTTCAAATCTATTGATCATTTTCTGCCAACGCATTTCAAACTGCTCATCAAACAAAGAGTCATGAATACATTTCCTGAATTTTGTCATAAAATTACTATTTTGACTTATTATATAACCCAAATTTTCAGTAATTTTTCTTAAGATGTGCCATACACAGAAAAAATGATGTGTATGTGGCAAGATTTCTACAATGGCTTCCTTCAAGAAGTTTTCTTGATCTGTAATAACTGCTTTTGGTGCTAGACCACCCATTGCTTTAAGCCATGCCTCCATTAGCCATACAAAAGCAGAAGTAGTCACCTCCCCAATCAGAGCACATCCAAGCAAAATGTACTGAAAGTGATGATTGACTCCCACAATAGGAACAAATGGAATTTTATACTTTTTTTGCAAGTAAAAAATGTCAATAAAAACAACATCACTGAAATTCTGGTAATCAAGTTGACCCTTTGAATCTACCCAAAACACATTTCTCAAACATTTATTATGGTCCAGGTCTATGGCATAGAAAAAGTTGGGATTATCGCTTTGCATGGACACAAAGTATTCAATCATCAAATGAGCATCTTCCACATCAAGCGCCAACTGTAAACCCTTCTTCTGAAAAGCTACATCACTAGGCTGTTTGTTCCGTCCCCTGAGAAAATCATCTGGACAGATCTCATGGTTATGCTCCCTCACAATACTATATATGATCCATTTGCCATCTGGCTTCTTCTTCAAATGCATGCCAGCCTTGCAGTTTGTTTTCATACATGGTCGTGGATTAACAGTTGCACCAGATTCACGCTTGCTTCCAAATCGGGAACAAGCAATTTTAATGTCAATAAACTTACCAGACTTTTTTGAGCGTCGACTGGCTTTTATTGTAATACTGAATCCCACAGAGCGAGCATATTCTCTGTAGAAACAATAAGCTGCCTCCTTTGATTCAAATTCCAAGCCATTCTTAGGTTCCTTTACAGGATTTTGATTAATAGCATGCACCTGCTCCTGACAAAACAAAGAAGCATTTTCACAAGAGATTTCCTTACAGTGTTCAATCACCGTTGGACAATTAGCACATTGCTCTTCCACACGTATACCACAGGCGGAATCAGCCACACCATTTCTAAAGGATCCAAATTCTGGCTCCCCCTGATGACATGTGGACAGCTCAAGATCTATCTCCATGGACAAATTTCCAGTATTTAATAGAAAATGCAAGTCATTTGGAAATACCTGAAATAAAAGTATAAAAATAAGAAAACAAAAACTTTTTAAGTCAAAAATACTAAAGAATTCAAGTTGTCCTGATACCATCGAGAAATTTGTAATAATCATAAAAACTTCACAAGAAGTTAATACTTCTCCAATCCTTAATATAAGACATATTTGAGGTATTGATCTTGGTTCTAATAAAAGACAATTTATATATTTGTCAATTTTTTCCTAATCCACCTCTATTGATGCTCCCTTAACGATAATCACTAAGGAGAGGAAATGAGGAGAATAAGGAAGATGACTAGGGTATTTTAGAAAATACATATCATATTAACGAACTAAACTAACTTCCTTAATCTAATCAAGTTAGGTAAATATGTCTTATATTAAGGACCAGAAGAAATATTACTTTTCAAGGCTTGTACTCTTCCTCAGGGCAATATATGCTGGATTGTAGAGCCAACAGGAAAAAATAAATTAAATACCTATGACAATATTGCTCGTAACTAATCGATTATCATTCTGATTACTAATCATTTTCTTTCATTTTTAAAATTTAATTGTTAGATTGGATCTGCATGCTTGTATGATGGAAAGAAATGAATTAACACCAGTACCCGTGTTGTCAATACACAAATACATATATTTAATAGTTTGAAATGAGCAAAGCAAGCACGTTTTTTAAAATTAAGTAAAGCACAACATAAATAATAGTTAACCGCACAACCAATGGATTATGCAGAAGGTGGAAACTTGAAATCCCATAAGGCTGGAAATGACAATAATAACTTGTATTAAGCTTCAGTAATAAGTAAATTCAAAGCTTGCAAGAATCAAGCAAAATAATCACCTGTTCAGCAACAACTAGATAATGCTCTTATCTATATGCCTAAATATGTAATTAAGAGCCACAAGTTTATGAAATTAGACCTCTTATCACATCAGAATGTGCACCCACGACAAAATTCCCCCTTTAGATTTGTCCTGAGTTAGGGAAGTCACTCAACTTCTCGTAATTGATTGCAGGTGTCAGCATCAATCGGCGATAACCGGCCAACAACGGCTATATATGGTCTCGAACCAAATACCTAGGTAGCATCCGACAGAACCGCGATCATTGGATTCAGATAAAAAAGAGAAAGGAGAAGCGAATCATGCAGCAATGAAATTGTATAGAAGAAGAGACCCTCAGTCAAAACGTAAAGTGAATAATGCTCCGATCGAATCGGGGTTCTGATAATTTGACTGTCCGTACTGGTGAAGGAAACAAAACGCCGATGCGCGGGGCGTTTCATTGCTATATTGAATTATTAGTTTTTTAATGGGAAAATTCTATTTAAATACCAAATAAAACTATAAAACCCCCCAAATATTTGTTAAATTTTGTAAAGGACTTAAAGGTGACAAGAATTAAATTGAGATTTAAAATTTGGGTGAATTTACCCTTTTGTCCTCAATTTTTAAATAATTTTTTTTAAAAAAAAAAAAACCCTTGCCAGAGGGCTACCGTGGCCAGCCACCGGACCCCCACCTTCGGCTTCAGGGGACCAAGTAGCCCAACCATTAGGCCACTTGGTTTCTTTGATATATATATATATATATATTTTTTTTTTCTTAACATTTTTTCTATCAATAAACGCTCTTGTAAATCTCATTAATGAACTTGTTATTCTCATAACAAATTTTGATCAGTCTTATAAATACCATTATATATATATATATATATATATCCATGTAACATATCATATTTATACATACATACATACACACACATATCTATATTATATATATAATATATAAATATATATTTATTATATAATATTTATATAATACGATTCACAAGACTCAACAATGTGTGCATGTTATATAATATCTAAATATCTAAATATATATTATAAATATGTATCTATATATAATGAGATTCACAAGACTGAACAATGTATGTTTGTAAATCAGGAATGTTATTGTCAATGAAGGGTATGGTATTAACGAAGAGGAAATGATTTATAGCAAATATTGTAATAGGAATTACCAATTCATTAATGGTATTTACAAGTTTAATAATAGTAATTACTAATGCTTTTGTCAGATATTTCACAAGTGTCTCTCATGAAACAATAAATAAGGGTCAATTATAACAAATTTTATAATGAGAATTACCAATTTGTTAATGGTATTTACAAGTTTGTAATGGTAATTCTCAGTACTTTCGTCATGTTTTTCACAAGTGTCTCGCTTGAAACAACAAATAAAGGTCAATTATAACAAATCCTGTCATGGGATTTACCAATTTGTTAATGGGATTTACAAGAGCGTTTCTTGATGGAAAAAAATGTTAAGAAAAAAAAAAATTATACTCCCTCCGCTCCTAATTATAGGAGTTATTTACCAGAATTTGGGGAGATTAAGGAGAGAAGTTAAATTAGTTAATTATAATTATTTTCCAAAAATACCCTCTGAAAATTGGAAATTGCATAAGCCAAAAATTAGTTGAATGTCTAGACGCCGTACTACTCTCGCGATTTCTCTGCGCCAAACACTCTGTCTTCGTTTCATATGGTTCTTCATAATATCCTCTCTTTTTTTCCAGCAATTCTCCATATTATCCTATAGATTAATTTAAAAGTTTAAATAATGTTACATCCTGGAATAAAAGAGTTTAGTAAATTATAGTCTAACCATATTCATTTATATCAAGCTATGTTTTCACTATTTTTATTGTAAAAAATTCACCATCACCATTTCTCATTTAAAAAAAAAAAAAAAAAAAAAAAAAAAACTAGTAAATGGCTCCAATGGAGTGCGAAACATGAATTCTGAAAATGTTTTGAATTTTTATATATATATATGTTTTTATTATTATTTTTGAAACCAACTGTCCTCTTAACTTGGGTGCAGCTTCAATTCCTTTACCTTCTGCTGGCTTCCTTTATCATTATACAGCGCCGTTTTGACATATAAAAAAAACTGTAGTTGCTGCTTTAAAAAAAAAAAAAAAATTAAAAAACTGATGGGTATTAAAAAGATACCTCAAAATCGAACGACACTAAAAAAATAATGAAATTAATGTTTTATTAGGTTATTTTAGGGAGGAAAAAATTAATCACTTTAGACTCGATAGTTACAAAAAAAAAAAAAAAAAAAAAAAATTTTTTTAAAGGAATATTAAAATTATTTTATTTAAAAATAAAAAATAAAATAGAATTTCTCACTTGATAGAATATAAGCATGTAATAATATATTATTGTAGAAGAAGTATTAGCAGAGGTAATATGGGAAATATATGACAAAAATTGCTCAAAATTATTTTATAAGAAAAAAGTACAATTGAGGTGTATATAACATCAATGAGTTGCAAGTATTATTTACTTTATAAAATATATAGGTGTATTATTAAATTATTATTGTCTTTAATTATTATTGAGAAAGTATAAATAGGGGTATTATAGGAAAAAATTGACAAAAGTTAAAACTTGCTCTTATAATTAGGACCAAAACCAATTCCAAAAAGTGCTATTATAATTAGGACTGGATGGAGTACATATATAAGTGGTTGGGCCACTTGGTCCCCATGAAAGTCCACCTTCTCATTTTCATTGAATCTTTTATTTAAAAAATGATTCAACTCCACCCCAAAAAAAAAACCTCGTCGATCTCAGTCGCTGTCGCCGACGAGCCTAGGCTGGGTGCGGTTACAAGCCGTCCGTGAGCGGCTATTTCTGATGGCCTTTCGAAGGGTCTTTTTTCTTTTTTCTTTTTTTATTTATTTAAAAACTGAGGGCAAAAGGGTAAATTCACCTGAACTTGAAAATCTCAATGTAGTTCTTGTCACCTTTAAGTCTTTTACAAAGTTTTACAGACATTTGGGGGTTTTAAAATTTTATTTGGTATTTAAATAGAATTTTTCCTTTTTTTGTTTATGTAGTTTACTATCAGTCAGGAAAAAAAACCCACAAAATTATTTTAAAATTGCAAAACTTCTTGAAAAAAATGCATATTAATACCACATAAACTTCTAAAACCCAAAAAATTCTATTAACACTTACATAGGACAAAGAGGGAATTAGGGTAATATGGGTTTTTTCTTATTTTGTGACAAATGACCAAAATGCCCCTCAAATTTAATCTTCACCCTTTTTTATCCATTTCTCTCCTTCGTTGGCTCCTCTCCCTCTCTTCCTTTTCTTGTTCGATCTTGCCACCTTTCTCCCTCTTCTTGTCATGTCCTTCCCCCACTTCAAATCTCACCATTTCCCCCGCTCCATCCTCTACAAACCTCTCCTTCTCTTGTCGACAATGCCCTTGGCTTTCACCATCAATCTTACTCTCACTGTTAGGAAATGGTGAGATTTATCTCTCATCTTTGATCTCAGTCACCAACCACCTTCTTATCCATTGATCTTGGTCCTTCTTATCTTGTCGACAACGCCCCTAGTTCTCTCACTTTGATCATGCTCTCATCGTTAGAAAATGGTGAGTTTTGGCTCTTACCATCAATCTCGGTCACCAACCTCTCCTTCTTATCCTTCTCAGTCATTGTCAAATTCGGTCACCAACCTCACTACCAAACATTGGTGGTGAGGACAAGGACCAAACATTGGTGGTGAGGATAAGGGCAATGGAAGGAAGAAGCTGAAGGGCCTCACCAAAGACGAGAGATCTGGTGTACTAGAGAGACAACATGAATGGATGAAGGGTTACAATGGTCAACCGTGAGAAATCGATGGAGAGGGAGAGAAGAGGTTTTGGGGTTAAGGAAATTGGTGGAGAGGGATGAGGGGGAAGCTAGTAGAGGATCAAGAAGAAGAACTTGTGGGAGATCAAAGACCTTCTATTGGGATGTCGATTTTCCGTCCATTTCAGTCATCTTCGGAATTTGATTTTTGTTGGTGACTAGGTTTTTGTTTGTTTTTGTAATATCCCAGATTATTAATAATAGTAATAACCCAATTTTTTTATAGCCTTGGTGGACCGGATACTCCTAGTCCTAATTGCCTTAGGAATTTTCAGCTTATGCACTAAGAAAGAGGTTTTAGATAATAAGTTCACTACTTGTTGTCACATTAAATTCATCATGATTGATTGATTGAATTTAATATTATTAATGAGCAATAGTTAAAGAGCCTAGCCCGTCGCTAACCCTAATTTAAAGTTATAAATAGAGGTCTAGCCTAACCCTGAATACTCCTCGTCTCTTTTACTACTTCCTCTATTCTTCCTCTGCATCAAATTATTCTTCTAGGAGATTAGCAAAAACAGAGACCAGGTAATCTTAATCCCCAGAACAATGGGAGTTAATTGTTACATGTTGGTCCTGATTTTTGTGAAAAACCCTTAAATGTGTCGCTACATTTGTATATGTATATATATGTTTTCCTTTTCGGTTAGCGTGAATTGCTTTGTGAAAGCAAAACGCCCTACCTTCTTGTATACATATATATTTCTCCTTCTTGATTTGCGTGATTAACTTTTTGAAAAACCCTTTACCATTGAATATACCTGTACATTAAGGGTGCCTCGGTTTTCGTGATTGAAACTTATATATCCTTCATTAATATATATAATACTTGTACATCTTTTGCCTTGGGTGCTTCAGCTTTTGTGTGTGTGTCTATATTAATTTGTTCAATCTGCACCTGTGTTAAAATATATACATGTGTTCTTTTAAATGGTTTTGCCTAGGTTTTCGTAATTGACAAATAGCAGTATATATATATTCGGTTTGGTTCCGTAAATTTGAGAAATCCATTTTGTGTGTGATTGAAATAATCTAACTGTGCGAGGATAGCTTTGGGATGGCACCTCCCAAAGTGATGAACACAACTTTTGGGCTTTATGCCCCTGACATTTAATTTATGTGAAAAGATATTATTCGTTCTTCTCAAAGTGGTGTCTGGTAGGGTAACTCGGGATACTAGTAGCAACTTTGGGAAGAGGTGTGCACACTAGGAAAAAATGTTTTATGGCTAATTTGATGATTTGTGACTGGCAGGTTTCTGGGTCATAGGGTAGATTGGCAGGATATCCGGGTCTACCATGGTTCTCTTCCCACTAAATAGACTGACAGGATTTCCTGGGTCAAAATAAATTTAAAAAGATAATGAATAATATTTGATTCGATGTGAATATATAGATATGATGAATATTGAAATTGGTACCCGATTTAATTACTATGTGATTATATATTTGATTTGATTAATATATTTGAGCTATGTCATCCTTGTTTTTATTAGGATTACCAGTTTTGCTGATGTTTGTGTTCATAAGCTGCGATGATCCTTTGGGGAAGCAGTATTTCAGTGAAACAAGTTCCAAATGTAATAAGATAGCCTTGCACTTGTTCCAAGTACAAGTGCTTAAAGAACACTTCCCAAATTTGGTTATTTTGAATTTCGTAATTATTCATAAAAATTATTGCAATTTTATGTTATTATAATTGTTAGAATTTGGGGTATTACATTTTTTTAGTTTTTGCTTGTGTTTTGCTAATTGTTATTATACAGTTGTCATTGCCTATGCTCAAGTTGTCAACACCCTTATCAGAGTCATTGACAACTTGAGTATAGGCAATGACAATTTGAGTATAACAATTAGCAATTACCCCCATTTTGACTTGTTTGGGGCTCAGTTTTTGTTTATGTTTTGGGTTCTTGCTTGTGCTTTGCTAATTGCTATTATGAATTTGGCATTGCCTATACTCAAGTTGTCCTCATTCCTATCAAGTGACATTGACAGGTTGAGTATAGGCAATGACAACTTGAGTATTGCAATTAGCAACTACCTCGTTTTGGTGTCGTTGATAAGTTGAATATAGACAATGACAACTTCATAATAAAAATTAATTACTTAGGTGTACACATTGAAAACTTGGAAAGCTTAAGTTGTCAATCTCTATACCAAACTTTTCGTCAAAGCTTTGTCACTAGTGTTGGAGCTTTGTGACAGGTAGGACGACGGGGTGGGACTGACACTAGAGCTCCGGCAGGTGCACTTTTCTTTTTCTTTTCTTTTTTTATTATTTAAAAAATGGAGGGCATTATGGTAAAACAACTAACACTTTAAAATCTCAATTTGATCCCATGTCACTTCTCAATCATTACAAGTGTTAACAGTCTTTTTCATAATTTATTAATTGAAATGGTATTATATGTCTTTTTCCCAAACTTCTTTTTAAAGTCTCGACTATTACTAGTATTGTTAATAATATTCAATGAGCAATGTTTGTATTTGAAAATAAAAATTAAGCTTTTACTTAAATAAAAAATCGAAAATAGTTTCAAATTTAAAAATTGTTCAAATCAATTCTCATTAGAAAAAATATATATCCAACACCCCAATGATGCTATGTCCTGGGGTCTTCCCGATACTCATAGTGGCATTACTTTATGGAAGCATGTATGTGAGTTTGTTTGTAGAATGCATTTACAAGGGCGGTAGAGCCTTTATGTCACTATTGTGCATAGAGGAGGCATGGATGGTGTAGATGGAGACTTGTGCTTTAGGTTGTCTCTCATCCACTGGCTATAGGAACTATGCTTTCTATGTTGGGCCAAATCAGCTTTTTAAGCTTTACTATTCTAAGTGTTTTGCTTGTACTTGTTTTTGTTTTATGTTTCTTTACTTTCTCCATTTATTGTTTGTTTCTTTACTTGTTTTCTTTGTTGTTTTCTGCCCTTGGGCTTCACAACTACATACCCTAACCTTATTTATGTATTTTTTATTATCTATTTATTAATAAAAATGTCTCTTATAAAAAATAGAAAACTTATAGGTAAAATGCCACTAAAAGAACTTTAAAAATACTAATAGACTGAAAGATGTTCTAAATATTAATGATGTCATTAGAATGTGAGTACTCAAATTGGAATTTTAAAATTCAGCATCAAATGATAGTAATTCCCTTCAATACTTCACTGTTAGGACAAATAACAAATTAGTCCTTAACTGATTGTTTATAATACTCATTGTAGATATGCTAGCTGTTATATCTTTGTAAATCTTCTTATATGCCACATGGATGGTCAAGATTCATTTGTAACAATATATTTTTAGACCTAATACATTATATAAAGGATAGAGCCAGAGGAGGAAATATATCTCTTAGCTATTCATTCATTGTTTTTGTCTTATTCTTTCTTGGTATCAAAGCCAAGACCCTTTTTTCCCTTTTGCTGTGATGGCGTCCTCACGTTTGGTCAATTCTGATTCTCTTTCACCTTCGGCCTTTGCTCGCAAAACCTATTCTCTATTTCAATCTTCCTGCCAGACTTTGTCGATCAAGCTGGATCGGACAAATTATTTGGTCTAGGCTTCAATTGTTTTACTCGTAATCAAAGGAAATCGCCTTCAATCTCATATCAAAGCCACTTCTCGTGTTCCTCCGATGATGACAGTATCGTCGTCCATTAAGGAGGTTACACCAACCCCGACTTCCACGACTAGTACTTGGTTAATCAAATGCTCATTAGGTGGCTTCGGAACACGATGACACAAGACATTATGAATCAGCTCTTACACTACCGCATCGCCTTGGAATTATGGACTAAAGCTTGCACTCTTATGTTGACGATATCCAAATCTCAAGTCATGATTTATTGATTTTAGCTCCATAACATGCGGAAGAATGGACTCTCTATGACTAAATATTTGATGAAAATGAAGACTACCACTGATCATCTGGCCTTCATCGGTGCTCTTATTTCGACCGATGAGCTCATTCTTCATAATCTTAATGACTTAGATGGGGATTACAATTCTATTGTCGTAAAATTCATCGATCAAGTACGCTTACTTGTGTTGAGGCTCAATCAGCTCTTCTTACATTTGAGACTTGTGTTAACCAACTGAATCACTTTTCTACTCTCTCCATTCAACCCTCTGCAAATCTTGCTACCTCACACTTTGCATCTGACCATACTCATCATTGCTCCCTTGCTTGTAGTCAATGGCATGGTGGATGTGATAGTAGATATTAGCGATGTAGGGGTCACTCTAATGGTGGAAACTCTAGCCGACCCTTCTGTGATTTATGCGAGCGTCCTAGCTATCAAGTCTCCAACGGCTACAAACATTTTGATCTCAATTTTCGCCCTCTGTCTCACTTAGCTCCTTAAGCCTATTTTGTTGAATCTCTTGAGCTTTCTGACTCTAATTGGTATATGGATAGTGGTGCCACCCATCATGTTATCTCTGATTCCACTCAGTGTAACATCCCAATTTTTAGACCCTGAGAATTGAGAATAAACGCGAAGTAGGTGAATGACTAAGCCTAGTTCGAGAAGAGTCCTAAGAATGTCGAGAGACATGAAGCCTCTTAGGGACTAAATAACTTGGCTATACGGGCTAATGGATCTAGTATGTTTAAGCCGTGGAATTAAAGTGCCAATGGAAAAAGGGCACAGAAGACCTATACAGTATAAATCTAGTTGGAAAAGATGCCATCTAACTATATCTTGAGGTATAGGACAATTAGTTGAGTGAAAATATGCCGGTATAAGTAAGTATATAGCATTTTCAAGGCAGTCGGGTATGCCTTGCGTTTTTCAGAAAACATCGGCATGTGGCATCGTTTGTTGGGTCTCAGTATTTGTGAAGAAATCCTGAGTAAAACTCAGACAGGATCTCGAGCAAGCACTAATAATATAACTTTAATAAAGTAAGGTCGTAATGACTAATGATAACATACTTTTGTGTTGGCCAAATAGAATGGTGACATGTGTCCCTTCATGATTACAAAGTCAAAGGGAGCATAGAGTTCCGACCACACCTAATCAGAGAAAAGGAGTAGCTGATTTGACCACACACAAGTTCAACTGAGTAGTCCAAGTCCTTAGGGCTGGTGTAACCGGCGAAGGGTAATCGACCGGGACCAGTTAGGGGCTTCTGTAGGAGGTAAATAAACAAAAGTCAGACCCCTTGTTCAGTATAAAATGGCCCCATATGAGGATTGGGAAGAGAGAGAAATTGCTTGGAGAAGAAGCAAGAGGTCAAATCAAGTCATCAAGAAGAGAGATAAAAGATTAAAAAAATAGAATTAACATACACCACACATTTGAATTAGGTTTAAATATGATTTGACATGTAATTATGAGGATTATAAGGACCAAAATGGTGCCACATTTGCTGCTTGGAAGCCTCTGGATTTTCCTGGGAATCAAGCAAAGGAATCATGTAATAACCTGATGCACTCTTTGGACCAATGGATAATATCAAAACTTGGATAATTCACCTAACCTTTGGAGTTTATTTAAGGACCATCTCTTCCCATTTTTCTGCTGCCCTAGACATGTTCAAGGAGAGAGGAGGAGGTGTGTAGAAAAGTCTTTGGCTACAAAGGAAGAAGAAATCATACGAGTTTGAAGATTCAAGGTAAGTGCTAAACTTGTGACTTAGTGGTTGTAACTTTAAGGTTTCTGTCCAATGGTGTTAACATGATGTTACAGTGGGATTTTGATATTTTTAAAGGTTCCAATGGGTTTAAAATGAGATTTTGCATGGGAATAGGTCAAAGATAGGATTTACAAACCCTAAAAACCCTAAGTCTCAAGAACAAAGCAAATCTGCTGACTATAGTGTTTTCTAGCCAGCGATGTTTAATTGATGTATTTTAGATAGTAAACGAAGTCCGTTTTCCTTGAAATGTTACAGGGTTAAAGTATACATCATGAGCTTCATTTTGATATAAGATTTTGTGGCTTGTGGATTTTCCTATTGGGAGAAATTTATTTTAGAAAATGACCCTAAAACCTAAACTCCTTCTCTGACCATAGGCTAGGGTTTGAGAATAAGGGAAGGATATGAACCCAGATGACCTTGGAAATTATTTTTATTGTAAACTTGACATAATAAGGTTTCTGTGGCCACTGGAATCGCATCGATTGGATTTGTATTGAATTAACTATGAATTTTTGAAGTCAAAGCATTATTTTTGGAAATTCTAGATATGGGCGAAATTTATGATGTTGGAAGTAGAATTTGTTTCAATGATTAGAAGCATGGTATTTTTGTTGTATTTAGGGTTGAGTTGCATGTAGGATACTATTCAAGCACCGGAGAAAGCATGAGATAGTAACTGTTAACTCGCATGCTTTATGTTACTCTCGCCTGTTCGCTTTACCATGGTTGAGGATTTGGGCTGTAGTATCTAGTGGACTGTGTATCCTTAAGTCACTGCTGAAGTCCAAGGTATATGAGGTAGGTAGTACCTATTAGACTATGTGTCCTTAGGTTACTGCTGAAGCCTAAGGTAGGTGGTAGGGTTTGAAGCCCTGGCTACTGGGGCCTCTTAGCGCTATGGATTTTTGGGGTTTGTCTTGAACAGTCGGTCCTGCGAATATGTGGTACATGCCAAGTTTCTTTTCCTGATTATGGTTTGCATATCATGCATTGCATATGTATAGCATATGAGTTTGATAGTTACTCTGGGGTTCAATTTTGAACTCCAGACCGTTTTAAAGATACAGGTGTTTCCAGTTGAGCAGATCAGCGGTCTTGAGGTAGGGTGGGAGTTAAGGATGAAAAAATAGGAAATGCCCTATTTTAGTATTATCTTTTGATTAGAACTTATTGTTGGATAATTGTACCCTTAACCTTTTGGGGACTTATTTACTTTTGGTTATTGTATGTTTACCAGTACATTGTATTTGTCCAAACCGGTACCGTGATCTATTGTGTTTACTCTGATACATGATAAAAAGGAATAAGTAATAAAGGGAAAGGTAATTAAATAAAAGAAATCCCTCTAACCCACCACCCAAAAGGGCGAGCCCGGTAGGGGTGTAACACTCAGCCTGATTCCATGAACACAGTTGATAAGGCTCATTCCCATTTAATCACTTGTACTGACCCTCAAAGTAAAATTTGTGGTATTGATTATACACATATACCCTGTTCTGATTATGACATTCTTCTTAAAGATGTTCTGATTGTTCCTCATGTTTCTAAAACTCTGCGTAGTGTGAATAAGTTTGTTACAGAAAATCATGTTGCAGTAGTATTTACTGATGAAGGTTGTATTGTGAAGGACAAGGTAACAGGAACCCTGCTAATGAAAGGACTACTAAAGCAAGGATTGTACCCAATTAGTAGAATGGATTCGTAGTAGCAACCTCAAGCACATATTGCAGTACTAAGTAAAGTTGATTTTATGAGTTGGCATTATAAACTTGGTCATCTCTAAGCAATAAAGTATTTCAACAAGTTCTGAATAATTGTAATGCCAAAGTACAAATTAGTAATACTTTTGTTTGTGAGGCTTGTCAGTATGGAAAATCAAGGAAGTTACCCTTTTCAGAATCATTATCTCATGCTTTTCACCATTTGAGCTTGTCCATACTAATTTATGGGGTCCTTCTCTTATACAATCAGTACATGGATCTCAATATTATGTCCATTTTATTGACGATTTTAGTACTTTTATTTGGCTATATCCTTTTAAGCACAAAGGGGAAGCAGTCACAGCTTTTAAATGTTTTTATACTATAGTTGAAACTCAATTTCAAGTTAAGATCAAGTCTATTCAATGTGATAATGGCACAGAATATAAACCTCTCATCCCTATTGCTGAAAATTTTGGCGTAATAATGCGATTCACATGTCCTTATACATCTCCTCAAAATGGTATGGCAAAAAGGAAACATAGAGATATTGTGGAAATGGGGTTGACACTTTTGGCTCAAGCTAAAATTCCTCTAGTTTATTGTACTGAAGCTTTTCAAATGTTGTTTATCTAATTAATTGTCTTCGTGCTCCAATTTTGCAAGGAAAATCTCCAATGGCATGTCTATATAACAAAAGAGCATGATTATCCTTGTTTGAAGCCTTTTGGATGTACTTTTTATCCTTGTTTGAAGCCCTATAATTCTCGCAAACTGGTATCGTAGTCGAAGATGTGTCTATCTTGGCCCAGCCTCCAATAAAAAAGGTTATTGATGTCGAAGTTCAAACGGACGCATATATGTTTCTAGACATGTAGTTTTTGACACTGCTGCTTTTCCTTTTCATACAGGATTTATGCATTAGTTAAGCCCATCTGCTGAGTCCAATGCTTTGTTTCTATTATTATTACTGAGAAGTCATGTGAGAGGCCCAAAATTCTTTACTCATCTCAAGATCAACCCATTAATCCCATAACCCACCCTCCTACCACCTTTCTTTAGCCCTCATGTCCACAGCTCAATCTCACAAATTCAATAGTCCATCTCCAACCCACTGACTCCATATCCCAATCTTGTAAAACCTCCCTTCAGCCTACAAATCCCTTATCTCAACCTTTTGTTAATTCCCATACTCCTTCACATAATCTAACTCAACTTCAGCCTTGAGCCTCCAACTCGTCTTCTCGAATCTTCCTCATCTCTCTTCGACTCTTCATTCTGAGCCCTTAGCATTCACCCCCATTATCGCCCTTCTTCTTCTAATCACCATCCTTTGGTAACTTGAGCCAAATATGACATTTTCAAACTCGATACCCTTTTGTAGGTCTTTGTAAAATTGAAACACCTCGACTTCTCTCTCATGCGACTGAACCTCAAACACTTTTAGAAGCTCTAGCATCTTCTCATTGGCTGAATGCTATGCAAAATGAATATGAAGCACTATTTCAAAATCATACTTGGATACTGGTACCTTATAAAGGTTAGAAACTTGTTGATTGCAAATAGGTTTTTAAAACCAAATTCAAAGCTGATGGTTCCATACTTAAGCATAAAGACAAATTAGTGGCTAAAGGATTCAACAATCAGCAGGAATTGATTATGGTGAGACCTTCAGGCTCGTTGTGAAGCCAATGACTATTCAACTCATCCTCACGCTTACTATCACATACCACTGGGAAATACGTCAATTAGATGTCAACAATGCTTTCTTAAATGGGTATATGAAATAAGAAGTATTTATGAATCAGCCACCAGGATTCAAAGATTCTACAAAGTCGTATCATATCTGTAAATTCACTAAGGCAACTTATGGGCTAAAACAAGATCCACGAGCATGGTTCGAAAGACTTCAACATATACTGGTCAATTGGGGATTTCAAAATGCTTGCAATGATGTTTCCCTATTCTTTCTTAGGACTAAGAAAATCATGGTATTTATTCACATATATGTCGATGATATTCTTATTACCGTCAATAATTTAGCTTTTGTCTAGAAATTCTTTTTCAAGCTTAATAAGGTTTTCTCTCTAAAGGATTTAGGTCCCATTTATTATTTTCTGGGATTAGAAATTCATAGAGATAGCTTTGGCATTTATGTGAATCAAATCAAATATACTCTTGATTTGTTGAAAAGATTTGGTATGTATGACTGTGCTCTTATGCCAACACCTGTGGTTACTGGTAAACATTTTTCATCTAAGGATGGAAAGATAATGACTGATCCATCTTTATATAGAAGAGTCATTGGATCATTACAATATTTAACAACCTTTAGACTTGACATAGCTTACTCTATTAATAAGCTTAGTCAATTTCTTGCTAAACCAACTGAGGTGCACTTTCAAGGCGTTAAGAGGATTCTAAGATACCTAAAAGGTACATTTCATTATGGTTTACATATCAGACCAGTAGGATCTCTTTGTTTGATGGCATTTACAGATGTTGATTGGGCTACAGATATTGATGATAGAAAATCCATGGATGGATATTGTGTATATCTAGGAGGAACACTTGTATCATGGTGCTCTAAGAAACAAAAGGTAGTATCCAGGTTAAGCCCAGAATCAGAGTATCGATCTCTATCTGATGGGCAACAGAACTTAAATGGCTAAATTCTCTCATGATAGAAATTGGTCTTTACATTTGGCAACCCTCAATAATATGGTGTGACAATTTGAGTGCTCAAGCTCTTGCTTTAAATCCAGTACATCATGCTAGAAGCAAACACATTGATATAAATGTTCAATTTATCAGAGACCAAGTTTTTTTTTTTCCTGGATCTATATAAGAGTTAGATATGTTCCTTCATCTCGTCAAGTAGCTGATTGTTTCACTAAAGCCTTATCTCACTATCAGTTCTCTTTTTTTAGGAACAAACTTGGTGTGTCTTCCACACCCTCTCGTTTAAGGGGAAATGTTAGGACAAAAAACTAATTAGTCATCAGTTGATTCTTTATAATATTCATTGTAGATATGCTAGCAGTTATATCTTTATAAATCTTCTCATATGCCACATGGATGGTCAAGATTCATTTGTAACAATATATTGTTAGACCCAATACATTATATAAAAGATAGAGCTAGCGGAGGAAACATATCTCTTGGCTATTCATTCACTTTTTTTTGTCTTATTCTTTCTTTCACTATCTTCATTCTCTCAACTTCTCCCTCTCTCTCATTTGGTTGAATCTTTCTCTCCTCTTTCTCTCTTCTCTATGACTATCCCACCACTGCTTTCCACCATCCATCCCCCTTCACTCCATCAATATTGTTCATTTTCCCCCACGTTTTTATTAATCACTTCCATGGACAAACTCAAATTCGACAACCACCACAAGTTACAACACCATCGCTCATACTCATTGTCCAATCACTCTCACATGATCTCTAGCTCAGTTTAGTCACCCTCAATCTCTATCATTTGAGTAGTCCTCTCTTTCCTCCTTTCTCGCCTCTGACTTCAACAGCGACACCATAGTCCATGGTCACCTTTGGCTTAGACGTAAAGAAAAATTCAATTTATGGTTACGTACCTGTGGGCGATAAGGCGAATCTAAACATTCTTTTTGGGGGAAAATCCCTTGGAAATTTTCTTGTCTTGGGTTAGTGGGTTTTGATTTGTTTGTTATGAATGATAGGTTAGTTTGTGCAATTTCATTATGCTTCTTGATTGAAACAACTTGTGTTTCTTTTCTCTCTTTTTTTCCGCTAGAAAGTTGTGTTTCTTTTAGAGTTTCATATATTTCATATATGATTTGAATTTCATATTAGAGTTTCACATTGATTCAAATGAAAACATAACATTTGATGATGTGTATGTAGGTGTGGGACCGTGGGTTGGGACTTGTCATGATGAGGGATTTTCCATATACTTTGATTCTATTGGATCAATCTGCCTTATTTAAGATGCTTCCACGTGATTCAATGTTGTTCTCGATTTGTTACTTAATAAATAAAAGTTGATAAAATTTAATAAAGTGTGAAGAATGTCTTAACAAAACTTGTGAATAATATGAAAGTATGGATTGTTGGTAAACAAAATATGTTAGAAGTTAATGAAATGTAGTGAGTTCTTTAACAAAAGTTGTTAAAACATTATCAGAACTCGTGAAAACCTTATTAGAAGTGGGAATCAACACTTTGTCAATGTAGCAAGTGGTGAATTTTGAATTAGAATTTATAAGAATCTTATCAGAAATTGTTAAAACTTTATTTGAACTTATAAAACCCTTAGAAGTGGGGATCAACACCTTGCTAATGTAGCAAGTGGTGATTTTTTAATTGGAATTTGTGGAAATCTTATCAGAACTTGTTAAAACCTTATCTAAACTTGTGAAATCCCTATAAGAAGTAGGAATCAATGCCTTGCTATCGAAGTAAGTGGTGATTTTTGAATTAAATTTGTGAAAATCTTATTAGAACTTGTCAAAATCTTATTTGAACTTGTAAAACCTTTATAAGAAGTTGGAATCAATATCTTGCCATTGTAGCAAGTGATGATTTTTGAATTAGAATTTGTGAAAATCTATTAGAACTTGTCAAAACCTTATATGAACTTGTGAAACACTCATAAGAAGTGGGAATCAATACCTTGTCATTGTAGCAAGTGCTAACAAGGTATTAATTCCCACTTTTGATAGGGTTTCACCAATTCAGATAAAGTTTTGATAAGTTCTAATAAGGTTTTCACAAATTCTAATTCAAAAATCACCACCTCCTACAATGGCAAGATATCATTTCCCTTTTCTGATAAGGGTTTCACCATATTGTATAGTGTTTCACGTGTTTTGCTCAATTAAATGCCCAACTTAACAAGCACAAAGAAAAATTGGTGCAATAATCTTCTAATAATGTTATCAAAACTGGCGCAATTCAATCGCTAGAATGATAGACTCCAAGGCCAAACCAATATGCATAGCTATTGATTATAAAGAAGATGAAGAACACTAAGGGCCGTTTGCTTCACAGAACTTGGGAGAGGGAATGAGAACTTAACAGAGTTCCTCGCCGAAAACGCGTTTGGTGCACCAAGTGCCCAGGAACCCAAGTTCCCGAGCCCACATCGGGCCCACCACTATTCACATTTGGGACGGATTTATCCCCGAAATTCAAACCGGCGGGAAAGTTCGAATTTGGCGAAAATGTTTTTTATACGAGTTCGAACTTAACAAGAACATATTTTTTTAAAAAATATATTTTAGCAAAAAAAAAAAAAAAAAAAAAAAAAAAAAATCTTTTTTATTTTGAATTAATTTCTTTTGAGGGTTAAATAGACATCTCTTAATTCTTTACCAACTACCACCCCTTCATTTTTTTTCCTACCAAACAATTCAAGCCATCTTCCCTCATCTTTCAAATCTTCCTTTCCCTTCCTTTAAGTTTCTTTCCCTCTTCAAATTTTCCTTGTACCAAATGGGCCCTAAGTCCATCCCATAAAAAACTCAAATAAAGATGATTTACAAATTAGAAATCCATGGGACTCTAAGTTGTGAAAAAAATTTAAGAGTATGATTTGTAACTCTAATTGTTGATATTAAACTTTTAGCAGTGTATGATTCCTACGCAAAAATTATTTGATTCCGAGTTTTCTAAAGTTTCCAACAAGTGATGCATAGCCCTACTTTCCAAGACTTGGACTCCTCAAAATTTCAAGTAACCAAGAAATGATATTGCTTTTGAAAAAAATCCCTACGCATGTTAGAAGGGAGGATCTTTTTTCAAACTGAATTTGCAAGCGGGTAGTCCTTGAAAACATGACAAATATATATTTTATGTGCCCTTTCGACAAAGAGAACATTGATGGTCATGTGCCATACCTCTCCGATGTCTTTCCACATTTGTGAGTAATCGTTCCTTAAAGAAGAGCCGTATAAAAGTTCTTAGCCATTGAGTTACTGGCAGTTTCCATATCATGATCACTTTAACACCGCTTTGTTCCAATTTAGACATTCTAAGTGACAATATGCAAAGCGGGTGTTGATTCCAGTGGAGAAGTGGTTGGGGAAGCAGTCTCTAATAACTGGTGCCGCCGCCGATGGAGGATATGGCCTATAAGTTCATCCAACCCTTCAAAGAAATCGTTATTGTCGAATCTGATAACCTGAGTTTATCGTCTTCCTCTTCCTACGTTAAATCTCCCATCCCCACTTGGCTTTTAAAGTATGTGCTTTGAGGCACTATTTCTTCTTCCCCACCAGAGGTCGCTGGAGAATCGACTTGCGTTGGGGCTTTGTCTGTTTTACCTCCGACAGCAAATACAGTAGGGCTCGTGGGCTTCTTGCAAGGGTGGGGTGATTTTAAGAATACACACACACATATATGGCACTTTCGTCATTTCATTTATATTTCAAAAATGACAAATCAAGAATTCTCATCTCTCTAATACTAATATTATGAATATTCGAAATACTGTCATTTTCTACTTTTAAAGCCTTTGTGGGATTTTCCCACAATTATAAATTGTTATAATATGTAAAAAAATATTCAACATAAAAAAATCTCAGGCTAAAATCATCCGTCATTTGATTTTTATCAAAATGTTTTTTTTCTTATGGATTATTCCTTTTTCAATAAGTGTAGACTCTTGTATCCATTTCAATTTTTGGACTCCAAATCAGATGTAAAACTAATTTCTCTCTCTATAACCTTTCTTTTTAGCAAACTTCTCTATAACCTTTCTAGATAAGTGATAAGACCTCTTAAATGATTCACATGAACCCAGAAATTACACTTACAAATAGGATCCCACCCACGACTTCCCAGTTACGAGGAGAGCTTACATACCATTAGGCTATAAGATATCATGCAACTTTGTGATAGAGGAAGCTATCAAAGTTACACTTTGACTGGAGAGATTTATAATATATACACAAGTTGAACAGGGCTCACAAAGGTGAAAATTTCTCTTAGAGAATCAGGGTTTCTACTTCATGAACTCATAGGCCGAAGGCACATCATGTAGAGGATGACCCTTCCTATTTCTGTCCATGATTTTACGCGCAAGTGATACTTGCTTGCCAACCACAAATATATACGCCTTGCCCTTTCCAGCAGCGCCTCTTGCTGTTCTTCCGACACGGCGCACATATTCACTTGGATCACGTGGGAAGTCGAAAAGTATGACATGATCCACTCCGGTAAAGTCAATCCCCCGTGATGCTCTGCATCAGGTTACAGCATAGTAATAAAACACATGCGATCCATGGTTTATATCTCAATACTCCATAACAAGTCACAAAACTTCACAATATGAATTGAGCTTTGAATGGAAAATGGATATGAATCTAATGATTCACAATTCAAATCTTATGATGCTTTCTTTCTTTTCTTTTTTTTTTTTTTTTTTTTAAATATATATATATATATATATATATATATATATAGTGGCAGACACTGACAATTTGAGGTTATAGGCAGGATTAAACTCATAACCTCCCACTTAATGGGGAACTTACATACAACTGGGCCACAAGGCCATTGGCCAAATCTTATGATTTTAACAAGTCGCAAAGTAGCTGATAAATGTGGATTAATCAAACTAATCTCAAATTCAAGCCATATGGATGTTAGGGAGAAAAAAGGCAAGTTATAAGAGCTTCCTCTCATTTGGGGCTTGAAATGGCTCAAATTTGGGGTTTTATAAAACAGGGAAAAAGAAGAACATCATCATTATAATTGACAAGTGACATACCTGTCTGTGCAAACCAGAAACTGGGAGACTTCTTTTGATTGAGAACGTGTAAACTTTTCCATATTAGCAAGCCGTAATTCCTGTGTCATGGCAGCATGGAAAGGTAGAACTTGTATACGAGTCTCTTTCCTATCAAAACGCTTCAATGCATTCTCAACTTTTCTGCAGGTTTCAATCTGCAATTTGTGCAATAAAATTTAGAATCTCCATTCTTCATTATATTAGGAGAATTATACCATAATGGAAATAACTCTATGAATGAGGTAGAGAAACGCCCACTCAGAAATTCTCTGTACAATGTTTCTTGCATCATTTTAATCATTACAATAACAATAAAGTCTTATCCCACTAGGTGGGGTTAGCTACGTGGATTACACGGCACTATTGTGCTCTATCAAAAAACCAGATCTTTCAATGTATCAAAATGGCCCTAAGAGTGAACACCTAAAAGTAAGAATTGGAGCTTACTTTGTTGCAGAAGACAATGGTTTTTGGGACAGGACTTCCTTCTGCAATTTGTAGAAGAGCTGTCTTCTTATTAAGAAATGCTGTATCCGGGGATTTTTCTTCCCCATCAGCTCCACTGCAATCAACTAGAACCTGAATATAGAGCAAAGGAGAAGTACAGAGAAGCTGAAGATAACATACAATGGAGCAGAAATAAATGTTCCTGGAATACAAACCGTATGAAAATATAGTTGTTGGTATTTAACATAAGCCAGAGTTCAAAGCAGTCCAGATATGGAATGAAAATATTTTGGGGGGAAACTTAGCATAGAAGTAAGAGTTAATATTAGTATATTTTAGTTTAACATTTTGGTTAGTGGCTGAATGTTATTTAATAGTTTTTTTTTTTTTTTGATAACTTTTTTATATCTTATGTGAAGGAAAGCTTTTGCAAGTTGTAGCTTTCTTAAAGGGAAGGAAATCTCCTTCTATAAATAGCTTATATCAGCCATGTAAAAATCAGCTTTGATGAATGAATATTTGAGTATGTGATCTCTCCCTTTTCCCCCTCATCTGATTCTCTCACTTCCCCTCTGTTTCTATTTTGTTCCCCCTCATCTCTATCAGTATCTCCCTCTCCCTTCCTCTGTTTCTTCAGTTCCTCTCTAAACTACCCCGGGTTCTGTCTCTTTCTCATACATCTAATCTGTTTATGTGTGAATCAAAGTGTGTGTGTGTGTTTCAATCTGGTTTTACAAAACCAGTACTCTAAAATATATCACAAGAGATCTGGCATAATAGGTTTATAACTTCTTCACGCCGAAGTTCCAAGCAGGATGGTGCTGAAGAATATTAAAAAACATTGAGAACAAGTTATTAGGGGAAAACTTTACAAATAAAATTTGAACCTTCTGTCCTTTCAGTTCAAATATTTCAACCAGAAAATATAGGCTTTATATTTCTCATATTAAATTATGATATCTTCTGTTTGATAAAAATAAACGGAAAACACCAAAAGGAAGTTTGCAACCCATTACCAACCTCCTCAAGTCGAGAGCTTATCCGGTGCATACCAGGTCCCATGATCACTTCACAATCAGGAAAAAGTTCAACTAGTTTGTTGTAAATATCTTTTGGTAATGTTGCAGTCACAAATAAATATTGTGTGGCAACGGGTGAAGAATTAATCAAGCACTGAAGCAACACTTCAAAATCCTCATCACCAAAAAGTATATCTACCTCATCCAACACCGCGCTGTAACATAAATTGCTAATTGTTAAACAAGATTTTAACAATAAACATGAAAATGGTAGCATGTATTATTGCACTTAATACAAAAGGAAAAAGAAGTAAACTTGGAGAATAGGATAGTAGATTTGCTAGGTCCCATGGAGTATTAAGAAAGCAAGAAGTCACCTTTATCCTATCTGCTTAGCAAAGGGTTAAGGGGCAAATTTGCCTCGGAAGTTGTCACCGAGGGGCAATTTTGCCCTGGCAATTATTCTAATTAATTTTGACTGTTAGTTGACCAAATATGTTGAACTGGCAGTCTGCATGTCATTCACGTCATTTTTGTTAAGATACAAATTTGCCCCGGAAGTCCTTGTGTCACCTACTCAACTTCCAGGGCAAATTTGCAACCTAAGAAAAATGGTGTGGATGACATGTAGACTGTCAACTCAGTATATTTGGTCAACTAAAAGTCAAAATTAACTAGGATAACGGTAGGGACAAAATTGCTTCCTTTTTTACACTTATGGGGCAAAATTGACTCTCGAAAAACTTCTAGGGCAAAATTGCCTCTCAGAGACAACTTCTAAGGCAAAATTGCCTCTTAACCCTAAAGCAAAACCTAGATGAAACTGAGAAGTCAGACTAAATTTTCATTACTACATGTTGTTAGTTCATAATGTCATTAGTCAGCTGTGGACAAAAAAAAGTACAAGTCAGTTGAAGTATCTTAATGAAGATTCAAACTAAAAATTAACAAGATCATTGTCATATCACTTCTTTCCTTTCAGAGAAAAAATAAATGCCAAAATTTGAATGCAGAACATCAAACTTATAAGCCATTAACGGTCATAATAGTAAAGGAGCAAGCTTACAGTTACTTGTAATTATCTAAAGTTGGTTTTCTTTTCTCTTTGATGAAATCCAAGCCAAAATGAAACTGAAATATCCCTCTACTCAATGAACAGTGAACAGAAGTCTAATGCAACTTGGGCCCTCTCCTTACGCAATAACCAATTTATTCCTTAACTGCCAAGAGCCTCCAATAAATATTCAACCACAGCACCCTTTTCTCTCTCTACCTCTTTATCTCACATTTCACGACATGTATGGGTAGTTAACATTATGGGTTCCCTTTTCCACCCTTTTGGACACCTCACCAACTATCATAACACACTTGAACCCTCCTACAATGCACTGGTTTGCCATGGGTTCATCATTATTTTAATTGTAAGAGAAATTAGCAAGACAATTAGAGTACCACCGCTTACTTTTGGAGTAAAAAGGAAAAGATAAAAATAAATGCCAGAATTTGAAAGTAGAAAAAGAAATTTGTCAACCAACAGTAATATAATCCTAAAGGGACAAGCTTATTGTTAGGTTTGATTAAGTTATTTTCCTATTTTAACAGGATGCAGTCATCTTTAATAGAGTAAAAGTTTGTTCTCCCTTTATTGTTAACAAATATAAAGTTATTTATGTAATAGAAAAAACCCTGAATTTCTACATTTACCATCTTAAATTTGCTAAATGCAAGAAGCCTTCCTTGATGAGGAACATAAAACGGCCAGGTGTTGCTATTAAAACATCAACACCCTGTTCTAAATTCTCTAGTTGAGTTCTCTGTCGAAAGCCACCTGTTACGACCATAGATTTGAACGGAACCCCAGATTTTGACATTGATCGACAATTAGCTAACACCTGCCACCAAAACAATTGAAACCAGCATTCATTCTACTAATGGAAAGCATAATAAAAGAATGGAACAATAATTCAGACACATGCATGTAAGAATATAGTATTAGGCTTTTAATAGTAAGGCCTGAAACTATGGATGTCCCCTTAGATACATTTCTTGTGCTTATTTTAATCCATGTGGTTATTTTCTTGGCTTCCTATACCGGAACCTAACTGTAGACTTGACAGATAGGTTTCACCATTGAGTTAAAATCTCAACTTTCTTATTCCTATTTTATGTCTACCCCTTTTTCTTCTCTTATCTCTTTATTCTCTGGCCCTAGATCAATTAGAAGGATGAAAACGCGAAATATCTTTTTCTCAACTGAAATAAGTAGCCAGGTGATTAGCCTACACACCTCACCAGGCTATTCATGATATCAAATTTTCAATTTTCCAAAAATCTAAATAATTTCATCTACAGAAAAATTCAAAAGAAAGCCAGTGAAAAGAACCAGGGGTTGTAAAATTTATGAAATGGAACAATTATCTCTAACGAGTAACCTCAATACCATTAACATTGGATTTAAAATAATTTTTTCAAACATCTAATCCATATGTTTGGAACATAACAAAAGAAAATGCAAAATCATTTTTTCCAAAAAAGATATAAGGAAGAAAAAGGACATTTACTTTTAACAGAAATAGTGCTGACATGAAACTTCCGCATGAAAAAGGAAATCATTGTCTTCCTAACTGGTAGTCTAGTAACACATTATAGGAGACAAGGACCAAAACACTCAGAAATTGGCCTTAGAGAAGACAATTGACAATGGAGGAATAGCTCCAAGTTAGGAATATGCTTGAGGGGAGGTGTTGAAAATCAATCTATTTTAATCAAAATTCTTCTTAGTCATTTTATTTATTTTTATTTTTATTTATTTATTTTTTGAAGTTATTTTTGGATAACACTTGCATCCACTTGGAATTAAATAAAATCATCTCTTTTTTATTAGAATACTTGTCTTAAGTGTTCTGTTTTATCAAGATATGATTAGCATTAAGTGAATCTTGTCATTGGAGTACACAAGAATTATTGTCCTTCTGTATAATAGCCTTCAAACATAATATGCCTCCTTAGCAGGAAACAGAAAACAGTGAAAGCTAGAAAAGAATTATTTTGAACATGCTGGGGATCGAAGAATAAAGAAAAACAAACTGACAGTCTTGAAGAATATATAAGTAAAGCAATTAACCTGAGAAGCTAACTCAGCTGTTGGTGCCAATATAACCACTTGAGGAGCTTGTGATGAGGAATTGCAATTCCTTCCAATTCTTCTTGTCTAAGCTTCTGAATAATTGGCACAAGATATGCTAGAGTCTTTCCAGAACCACTTTGATCAGCTATTATACAACTCTTTCCAGTATATACTGGCTCAAATGCCATGGCCTACAGTTAACCAAAATATTAACAGCAGAGCTCAGTTGTTATGAAGAAATAAGCAACACCCAGTGACTTAAGTACAGAAATTCTGACCAAGGATGGGCGGCAATTGGCCAAAAAAAAGGCATCTTTTTATGTGTTCAAGCAGCAAGCAGTAATAATTTTTTCCAATCCAACAGAAGAGTAAAAGAAAGCCTTTATAGAAGAGGAAATTCTTTCCTTTTCTAAGAATTGAAAGTCAGTTTCAAACACATGGCAATCATCAAATGTGATGAATATTGAATGGACAAACCATTTTCTCAGAAATGCAAACTATCACATATTTAAAGTACTTTTCCACAGCGACATTATTTTCTGTAAAGCATAACAGCTCATGTTCACATATGAAAACACACAAACGTTCATGAGCTAAATAATTACTCTTCAGCAACAGAGCTCAAAGTTACCTGTATATGTGAAGGCCGCCGATAAAATTGCTTTGCCAGAGATTCAATCATATATTCACTATACCCTAGACCTTTGAAGGACTTGCGACTGAAAAAGTCACTGTGAGACAATGGTTTTCTCTGTTCCTTTAGCAGTTTTTGTGATTCAATCTTAAAAGAACGTGAAGATTCTCCACCACCCCATCCTTTTGAACGAGGGGCAGAATGCTTTTCAACTAATATATCTGAACTCTCTATTCTGTTGCCATTGTTTTGAGATTTATTGGGTGTGTTCTGATATCCTATGTGAGAATTAGATCCCTCAGATTGTTCCCATTTGTCTTCTATTCTTAATTCTGGATGTTCTACAACTAGGTTATCACCATTAATGCTTCTTTCCTGCTTCTTCTGAATAGTTCTGTGGATGAGGGCCTTGACTTTCTGTGCTTTCAGTTTGCCAAAACTTCCAGATAACCTCCCCTTAGATTTTATTGTAGAGTCACTATTTGTAATAACCGAGTCACTCTCAAGGCCTGTCAAACCGAAAAAAAATGTGACCACAGAGTGAATGAAAAATTATAGCTAGGAGACATATGCTATCATAAAACTAAGACATAATTTGAGCCATGAAAGAATCAAAAAATGTGATTCAGTTAAGTAAGGTGCCTGCCTTAAGAAATAGAGGGGAAAACATGGAATGCTTAACACTGGTGAAGAAAACTGTAACAGTGATCGGTCATAGCGCTTGTGAATTAGGAATGTGCCTGTCTTGAATATGTAACATACATCAAGACATGCCTGCAGCCTAAAAGAATTTTTTTTTTTTTAAAAAAAAGTACAATCCAAGCTAAGAACAAGGTCCACGCCTTTAGAAATAGATATTTGAGATAACTATATTATCAAAGACCAGAGCACTCTTGAATCTCCAGCCATACATGATGCTTGATTATCTAATTGTAACTTACATGTATTATTTGATAAGCTCTTGCTTGTATGGTTTCATAAAAAATTTACACAAGATATATTATATTCAATAGATAAATGAAGTATTATGTATTCAAATCATCATTCTGTTGCAAAAAATGTGGAACTTGTATCCCAATATAAGGAATAAGAAAAATCACTACTTTAGCGTGACCATATAAACAGAAGAGTAAATTTTTGCTGAAGAATGAAAAGACAGTGCAATAAATGAAAGAATGCACTTTGTCTATCTAAATACATTTTACATTTCATCATAAATAGAACCGTAGGGAGACAACATTTAAGGTTCAGTACATCAAAGAAATTATCCTTGTTATAAAATAGACATAAGAACAAACTATCAAGTTCACAGATAAGCTCCTCTATCAAAGGCGCAACAATTTGAAAGAACAAAAGCACCAAGAATCTGTACCTTCAGTTACAATGGTTATATCTGATAAATTCTCTACATTTGAGCTCAAACCATCGTTGGCGGTGTTAGGGTTCCAAGAAACAACGTCTTTGGGTGCGGAAGAATGCCCAGCTCTAACGAGAAATGCATTTCCAACACTTGTGCGTAGCACTTTCGTACATGAGGTGTCACAGAAACAAGTCTGAGCAAAGGAGAAGGGACGCGCATGGCTTTGAATCTGCAATTCGAAGCAACTGGGTTTGGTTCTGAAACTAACAGGAGAAGCTTGCCCCAGCAGCATTGTGTTTGTGCCTGCAGTGAAATGGGATAGGATTGCCAGTGAGATATTCCCAGTAATACAAATAAACAGTTTATCTCTGTCTCCGTTATTAATATTCAATTTATTTTTCAATAAACTACAATTAAATACTACTCGTAATTTATTTGTGAAAATAAGGGGAAATGATACGAAAGAGAGGTGAATTTAAGTAGTGTGAAAATAGAAAAAAGGCGCATGAATTTGTTTTTATAAATAATAAAGACACCTCAACTAACATTTATGTCCCCACACGGGCCACACCCATTACAATCCTTACAAAGGAAAACATAATATAGCCTATTTCGAAGGGGGAACATCAAGAGCCTCAGGAGGCTGGTAAATAATAGAGTGCAAGCATCGCCAAATAATCTGGAACAATATTACAATTACATGGTACATACCTTTGTACCCCATTGCATATTCAGTAGCAACTTAATCTATCTTAAGATCGAAGAGTCTTGGTGGTTATTGCCATGTTCATGTAAGGCCTCGTTTGGTATGAGGAAAATTGAAGGAAGGAAAGGAAGAGAATGGAAGATTTTGAAAGATGAGGGAAGATGAGTTGTTTAGTAGGAAGAAAAAGAAGGGATAATAGCCGTAAAAAAATCAAGAAATGTATATTTTACCCTCAAAAGTAATTAATTCAAAATAAAAAAGAAAAATAGTTTTTTTGCTAAAATATATTTTTAAAAAATATGTTCTTGTCAAGTTCGAACTCGTGTAAAAACGAATTTCCGCCAAATTCGAATGTTCCCGCCAAGTTCAAATTTGAAGGGTAAAGTTGTCAAAAAAATGTGAATAGTGACTTGGGAACTTGAGATTCCACCAATTTTGGTGGGATCTGATCTTCCCACGTATAGTAGAAGATTGGTGGGCTCGTTCTCGGGAAGATTAGTCCAAAATGTATACCAAACGGAGGAACTTGCTAATGTTCCTTTCCCTTCCCACCGAATCTATTGAGCAAACGGATCCTAAGATATCAAGGCATTCAATAGAGTAGTGTAACACCCCAAATTTCCTAACAATTATAATAATATAAAATTGCAATAATTTTTATAAATAATTACCGAAATTCAAAATAACCAAATTTGGGAAGTGTTCACGCCGCACTTGTACTTGGGACAAGTGCAAGACTAGCTAGAATTGCAATAACAATTCTAGCTATTACATTAACATAAATCCAAACTTAAATAAAAATGTCTTATTCAAAGCGTAAAATAAAAATAAAAAAACTAGCTAGAATTGCTCATTGTTCTTCCTCACTTCTCACCGCTAGCCCCAACAATGACTCCAACTTTGAAACCTGTTTCATTGAAAATCTGCTCCTCCGAAGGATTGTCGCGACCCATGAACACAAACATAAGCAAAGTCGGTAATCCTAATTAAAACACAATTTATATAGCTCAAATATATAATCACATAGCAATTCAATCAACTATCAATTCCAATATTCATCATATATACATATACATACATATATTCACACCAAATCAAATATTATTCATTATCTTTATTAAATTCATTTGGACTCGGAAACCTGCCAGTATTTAGTGGGAAGAGAACCATGGTAGACCTGGAAACCTGTCAATCTACCCTGGGACGCGGAAACTTGCTAGTCACAAATCATCAAATTTTCCATAAAACATTTCTTCCTTCGTTATAAATACAAGAAGATGTTTTGTTCTCCTAAGGTTTAGGAATTAGGATTATATATAATATATTTTACATATAACAATCACATATGATATATTTAGGATCATAATTACTTATCAAGATTCATATGAAATTAACCTAAGACTCATGAGATTAGGATTACATATAATATATTTCATATATATAACAATCACATACAAAATGGATTTCTCAAATTTACGGAATCAAATTGAATACATACATATATATATATATATATAACAAGTTTTTTTCGGGAGAAGTTATAAAATATGCGGGGGTGGCCGAATTTCTTCGTATATTTTATTGTATTTTTTTATGCATTAATCTTTTTATTAATTTATATTAATAAATATTAATATATTGAATATTGAATTTAAATTTAAATTTATTTAATATCTCATTTTAATATTTAATAAAATACAAATACAATATTTCAATATTTATAGTTTATAGTTTAATAAAATACAATAGATAAGAAAATATAATATAATATTAAGTAAAAGTATAAGAAAACTTCGCATAAACCAAACCGTCATATACGGCTATTTGTCAATTATGGAAACCTAGGCAAAACCATTTAAAAGAAAACATGTATATATTTTAACATAGGTGCAGATTGGACAAATTAAAAAGGATATATACACACACACACATGCATATATACATACATACATACATACATAAAAACTGAAGCATTCAAGGCAAAAGATGTACAGGTATTATGTTACACCCCTACCGGCCTCGCCCTTTCGGGTGGCGGGTTAGAGGGATCCTCATCACTTATTATCTTTTCCTAGGTTAATTTTTCGCTTAAAACAGATATCAAAGTATGCGCGACAGAGCATTGGATCGATTTGGACAACTTGCATTATACTGGTAAAGGTACATACTATTACATAAAGTAGTCCACATAGCGTTAAGGGTACATTCGTCCAAAATAAAGACTAAACAAAGTGAGTATAATTATACACTCTTTCCAATTATAGAAGTACAGGAATTAACCGGGTATCCTCTATTTCTTCGTCTTTCCGTCGCGAGCTCTATCTTCTTCAAGACCTCCAGTAGCTACTAACTTACGCCCGTATCTTTTAAGCCGACTCGGAGTTCAAAGTTGAACCCCGAAAGTAATCTGTTAAACTCATATACAATATGTATGCAATGCATGTAATGTAAATCACAATCAGGAACTCAAACATAAACATGGCATGTACTCCGTAGGACCGCCTGGTCAAGCAAGCCCCCAGATCCAGCGCGCAAACAGGCCTCAGTAGTCAGGGAGCGACCCCAACCCCTAGCCTAGGGCCTCAGAGGATACCTATAAACACACAGTCATATAGGTTCCACCTAGCCTCACATACCTTGGGCCTCACCTTCACCGTGAACACACGGTCACACAGATCCACCTAGCCCACATGCCACGGGCCTCACCTTCACTCCGTGAACACACAGTCACACAGGATCCACCTAGCCCACATGTCACGGCCTCAGTAGTGCCTCTACCGATACTACCTAGCCGGCCTCGGTAGCCACCATAGGACATGAGTCCCATAGCTACTACCTAGCCTACATCCACAATCATGATAACACAGAACATACAAGAGCCACATAGAGTATGCAAGTTTACAAGTTACTACTCGGCACGCCTTGCAAAATAATGTACTCTTCCCTTGACATTTGAAAATATGATCCACATGTGCAAACACCCTAGATACAGAAAAATACAACACTTTAAATCACATATTCAAACTTTACTTCAAGTTCCATAAATTTCGCCTAACTCCAGAATTTTCCAGAAACATTGACCCAACTTCTCCAATTTTTAACAAATTCTAGAAATATTGTATCGATATGAAATAAGTGTCCTTTGAACCCTTAGAATGTCTATTTTACCATAAAAATAATCCCCAAATTCATCTGGGTTCGAATCCTTCTCAGATTCTTAAAACTTAGCCACTGGTCCGAGACAGAGTCCAGGTTTTTAGGTCATTTTAAACTTGCACTATCTCTCGGTTGGAAACTCCAAATGACACAAAATATTATATCAAAATCATACTTAGGATGTCTACTTTCAACATGTAAAATATCAGATCGAAAGGAGTTCATTTACTATTTTAAAACCACCGATCTATCTTTGCTGCCCAGAAACCGTAAGAACCGACAGATTTTCGTATAAGAAGATTTAGGGTTTTCAGAGTTCCAAACGAAGTGATCCAACTTAACCCTACACAAAAATTCCTTCTGGACTCATTGGAAACCTTAAAAGTATGAAAAACCTACTGTAACTCCACGAAACACCACAGGGCAGAGAAGTAGATTACTCAGTTGCCGGTTTAGGGACTTACCTCCGGATATCGGTTGCGGGTGCTTTCTTCTTCCTTGGAGCAAGACCTTCAGCTGGACCTTCCTCTCCCTTACCTTGAGCATGAAATAGGCTGATCCAAATGGGGGAGGAGGGGTCCTATTTATAGGCTCCAAAAGGTTATGGCTTGTCCCGTAATTAAAATAACACCCTAGGGGTAAAATAGTCATTTTCCGCTAGATTTTTTCCAAAGATGCTCCAGAATATTCTTTTCTTGGGTTCTCTAGAGTCTTCTTGGTCCAGGACATGTGGCACCATCTGAACCCTCCAAATCTAAATTCCAAGATTGCCCCTGATGGTGACTTTGGGTAGGTTTTAGGTCCGGGGTAAAACGGTCATTTTGCACCGCTCATCTTCCAAAGCATGGGGTCCACGAAATCAGATCTTCTAGAAGGCTTCTAGGGCATTCCATGTTCAGAAAATAACATTTTCCCATGCCAAAAATAGGTTTCCAGTTTTGCCCCTAGGTGACCTTAGTTGTAGGTAGGGTTGTCCAAAAAACCCGAAGTCCAGTTGGTCCAGTCCCAACCCGGTCTGACCCGGCCCGGTCTAGAATGAAAAAAAATTGGTCCAGGACAATTTGACCGGACCGGACCGGACCAAACTGCTCGGGTCGGACTGGACTTCGGTCCAGGGGCTTAGACCCCCTGGACTGGTCCGGTCTGACCCGAGGTCCTTTTTTTTTTTTTTTTTTTGGTAAATCACCACTACATTGAACCGTTCACTGGAGTCTGGACATCCTAATATGCTTTTTAATTTATAGGAATCACTTTTCACTATGTTATTTTTTATTACTTTGGGAAGTCAAGTGAAATCGAGCTAAAATATTGCATCCCAAGAAGGCAAGAAAAAAAAACTGGAAAAAAAAAACTAGAAAAAAAAAGACTGGATCGTTTTGACAGGTAGTCCCGGTCCGTCCCAGTGGTCGATCAGGCCAGGGTCGGGCTGGTACCGGGACGGACCTCTCGGCTGATTTTTTCAACCCGAGCTCATATCGGGCCGACTCGGGTTGACCTCTAACCCTGGGTCTGGCCGGTCTTTGGACATGCCTAGTTGTAGGTTTAAGATGTAGGGGCAAAATGGTCATTTCGTGTCGTTCTTCTTCCAAGGCGGGGGTCCACGAAATCTGCCCAAGATATGCCATAATTAGTCATAATTACTTGTCCTTCACCTTGTCACATCGATTCAAATATGTGGTCCGGATTAATCCATTATTTTATTCTTTCTCTCTCTTCATGATGGCTTGATGTGACATTCTCTCTCTTCATAATTACTTAGCAAGATATTTTCTCTCTCCTCTGGGCCCACTGGAATTTCATCCTTATCGTATCCCGGGCGGGGGCCGACTCCGGAAAGTCCTATCCGGCCCCGCTCAGCTCCCGGTTTCCGGTACCACCTTACCTCGTAATGCGTGTCCTTCAACTAGACTTGTGTGGGCCCGGATCATCAATCACTTTTCCCAGACCACAAGTGGACGGGGCATATTACCTTGGGGATCAAGAAACATTTATTCCAGCACCCCAGATCCACCTCGTAATACGTGCTACCCGATAATCCAACTTCCGGCCCCGAAATGCCACGTGTCCGACGTAGCACTACTACTACTAACTTTTCCTTCCCTTCGGTCGAGATACACCTTTCTCTCTCTTCCCTTCTTGTTTCCTTAAAAAACGTAGGGCTCCCATGACTACCCCGAAAATGCCGTATACTTACCCGTGCGGCATATTTTTGCTCAACTAAGTGTCCTATACCTTAGGACATAGTTGGGCGGCATCTTTCCGACCGGACTTACATCGTATAGATTTTCTCGTACCCATTTTACGTTAGTACCTTAGTTCCACGGCCAAAGATACTATGTCTCTGCGACCCGTATGGTCGAGTTACTTAGTCCCAAAGAGGCTTCCTATGCCTCGACCTTCTTGGGACTCTTCCCAAACTGGGCCTAGTCGTCTGCCTATTTCAGGCTTATTTTCACTTCTCAGGGTCCAAAGTCCGGGGTGTTACATATTATATATTAATGAATGATATATGTAAGTTTCAATCACGAAAACCGAGGCATCCAGGTGTACATGTATATTCTATGATAAAGGGTTTTGAAAAAAGTTAAACGCAAATCAAGAAGGAGAAATATATGTATACAAGGAGGTGAGGCGTTTTGCTTTCATAAAGTAATTCACGCTAACCAAAAAGGAAAACATATATATACACATATACAAATGCAGCGACACATTTAAGGGTCTTTCACAAAGATCGATATCGCCATGCAACAATTAACTCTTATTGTTCTGGGGATTAGGATTACCTGGTCTTCGTTTTGCTAGCCTCTTAGAAGAATAAAGGAAATAGTAGAAGAGAATAGTAGAAGAGAAGAGGAGTATTCAGGGTTAGGCTAGACCTCTATTTATAATTTAAACTTAGGGTTTAGCTTTGGGCTCTTTTACTATTGCCAACTCATTAATAGGGTATATTAAATTAAATCAATCAATCATGATGTGAATTTAATGTGACTTGGTTGACAAGTAGTGGACTTATTACCTAAAACCTCTTTCTTAATGCATAAGTTGAAAATTCCTAAGGCAATTAGGACTAGGAGTAATCGGCCCGCCAAGGCTATATTAAAAAAACAAAGGTTATTACTATTAATAATAATCTGGGGTATTACAAGTAGTCTCAGGCCACACATTCCTATAATCTAAAGCCCAAGTTGTCTTCAAGCCAAGGAAGCATGCCTAGAATTTTGCAAAGAACTCATCCCCATTCTCATTCCGATGAATAAAACCGTCAAGGAATGAACCCATTGTATTGTGAATAAGACCACCACATGCATTGGAATCAGTAATTCTTGAGTAAGCTCCATTAGCATTAAGCTTCATGAGCACCACCCCTCTCTACTCAGTGTGTAACTCGCTCCAGGCACATTGGTCACTGCTAACCACTCCCTGGCCATTTTCTTACTATCATGGCCCGAGCACTAGCTATAATAGCACCATTCGAAACATATTTAATTTTAAAAAACAAATAGGTTTCTTCTCTACCATACCCACGAACAGATAACTGTGAACAAAGCAGCTCAGTTAGTCTCAACAATCTTGTGTGCTTTAACATTCCACCAAAGCCAGTCTGAAAAGTTCATGAAGAAGAATGTATGCCATCTAGATAACGGCACTAGTTTTCGCCATAGTGATTTTACATTATAGCAATCCCAAAGAATGTGTGACATATCCTATGTATTCACCCCATAGAGAGGGAAACTAGCATCCATTGGGAGACCATACCTGCATCTAGTGGCATTGGTAAGAAGACATTTTCATGAAGCCAACCAAAGAAAAGTTCTACAACAATGAGGAGCTCATATTTTCCATAACCTATCCCATTTTTTTCCGTGATCATTGAATTCCCCTAAGCTAGCAATATATGCATATTGAACTGTGAAGCTACCATGCCACTCTCATCTCCATTTAACATCAGGAGTGCCATTACTGAGCGTGAGACCTTCATGGGCTTTTTCCTATGTCTTCTTAGTACCAACCCAAACGTTAGATTTAGACTGATTAGCATTAATCGTCAGCAGAAGACCATTCCCGCACTTGTACTTGTTTCGAACTACCTTCACTTATAAAGCATCTCTATGAGTCACCAATTTCCATCCCAATTTCATGAGAAGAGACTGATTTTGGTATTTTGCATGACGTAGCCCAAGACCACCTCTTTTTCTCCTTATATACCTCATCCCAGGCTACTAAAGAGATCCGATAGTGCTAACCTATTCTTCCCACAAAAAAGGATCTATATTTGTTTATAAATGATATCACATAAATTATATGGACGTTGCAAGGTTTACATAGTGTAAGCAGGAACTGCGGAAGTGATGGATGAAATTAATGTTGTCCTTCCAATAAGAGAAAATGAAGAACACTTCTATTTGTCTAGTCAAGACTTAACTTTGTTAATAACCTCGTGGAAAGTATCTTTTACCACTCTCTGATGATGCAAAGGCACTCAAGATATTTTCTAAGATCCGTCGTTGGAAAGAAAAAACCCAATGTATTACTAATCTCCATCCACTTGTTATGATTATTATTCTTAGAAAACACACGAGTCTTAGATGCATTTACCTTGAGGTCAGAACAAGAACAAAAGTACTCCAAACAATCATATATTAATTCCACTAGCTCAAGGGAGGAATCTGCGAAGAGAATAATGTCATCTGCAAAAGAAGAGATGAGACATTGGTGGACCTTTTCTCATGAGGCGAATAGGCTTCCATTCCCTTCATTCCATACTTTCACGTATCATGTGAGCCAACTTCTCAATAAAAATAACAAACAAATATGACAATATCGGATCACCTTGTCTCACCCCTTGAAAAGCGAAAGAAGTTACCTTTGTTACCATTCCACAAAAGCTGGTGATTTGCAATGCTAATACATTAATCTATCACTAGAATAAGATTATCAAGAAGATTTAATTTATGAAGACACTGAATAAGGAACTATCAGTTTACCCTATCATATGCCTTCTCCAAGTAATTTTTGATAACCATGAAGCCTTTTTTTCCCGCCCATAGTTATCATAGAGTGGATAACTTCCTAAGCAACAATAATATTATTAGAACTTGTCGACCTAGCACAAAACTACACTGATTAGGAGAGATAACAAGAGGCATAAAGCACTTCATCCTATTCGATACTATTTTTGTAACCAATTTATAAATCACATTACATAAGCTAATGGGTTGTAAATCCCTAAAAGTATCAATGATCCTCTTTTGGGATTAAAACAATTAAGGTCCTATCAATTTGACGAAAAACCTCCGGATTATTAAACACTTGCTTGACAAATTTGATAAGTGAGCTTCCAATAATAGGCCATTGACCTGATAGAAGAGAGCATTAAAGCCTTCAGGCCGTACTGATTTTAAAGCCCCCACACTAAACATAGCTTCCTTGATATCATCATCCTCCACCACCTTTTGAGAATATACTTTAGACATTTTTGGATAAGTGATGGCGCAATCAAGATCTTCTCGCACAATAATTTCTTCATTAAATAGATTAGAAAAATACAAAGTAGCGTGAGCTTTAATTTCCTCTTCATCAAAGCACAAGTTAACATCATCCAATCTGATAGCATCAATTTGGTTAGCTTTCCTCCTTTTATTAACATGAGAATGAAACAAACGCATATTTTATCTCTATCAATGCACCAATTAATTCTCACCTTTTGAGCCCCAAATAAAGCTTCACGGGTAAGAGTCTTGTCAAAGTCCTCCATAGGTTCAATTGGAACTCCTCAAGTAATTAAGTGTTCCTGCCCTTTGACAAAGCTCTATTAACTCCATCAAGTCTCTAGAGTAGTTGCTTCTTACATCCCTCTATGTGCTCGAAGACCTTTTTGTTCCAATCACAACACATATTTGCAAAATGGTCAATATTCAATACCTAATCTTTAGAAGGGCTCTATTATTTCTTAACGAGCTCATCAAAGCTTTCAAGAAGAACTCGTAAAGCAATGAAGCGAAAGGGTTATTTCAGCGGAGTCCAAGCAGCAACTATCAACCTTCAAAAATATAGGATTGTAATATGACTTGTAGTGCAGTAAGTGAAAAACTTCTCCTTAGGAAACATGGAACACCAAGTTTTGTTGGCTAAAAAATAGTCCAGATATGCCTTAGTATTACCTCTTTTCCAAGTGAATGTGAGGCCATCAAAACCCAGTCCGAAACATTCATATCTTCATACCATCAACAAAATTCTCGATCCAACGTCAATCTAGAAGCTACACTTGAGCGTCTTTCATTGTTTAGAAGCATGGCGTTAAAGTTCCCACCAATGAACTTTACATAGGTGCAAAAGTGTCCATGAACTTCTTAAAATTGGGTAAAAATGTCACTTCCGTTAAATTGGGCTTCTATGCCATTAATTTTTTGTTTGTGAACCCCACATTTTATTATTTAAATAATTATTTTAATAATAAAAAAATCCTCGCCTCTCTCTCTTACCGCTCTTTTGTGGGATTCGTATTACGCAATGGAAGAAATTCATTCACTAAAAATTTTACGAATCCCATAGGAGGATCTATCAACAGCGTTTAAATCGGATTAGTTAGAACCGTGCCTTTCATATGTGTGTGCATCTTGTTCGATCAACAAGAGTCGACTAAGCGAATCCACTCCTCCTCGGTATCCACACGAATGAACTCCAATACGACATAAAGATGCTAGCGCCTTCAACGTCTTACATCTCTTTTCTTTCTGTAGGGTTTCCCTTTCGTAGCTTGTCCGTCATTTTAATACGACTTGATCATTATCTTATAGGGTTTCTAAAACCCTAATGAGCCGTGTTAAAATATTCAAAATTAATCTTAATTAATCTTGAAATTCAAATTTGGATTAAAATAATATTAATTAAATCATTCAATAGATCTAATCTAATCTATTTATTTAATCCAAATTAAAAATCAGCTGATTTAATTTATCTTTATAAATTAAATATTATAAATTAAATATGAGATATGATATCTATCTATTTAATTAAATCGAGATACTATATCTCTATTTGTTTTAGTTATTTAATTTATCAAATAAATTAAATACTACATAATAATATTATTATATATATAAATAATATTATTATTTTTGAAATTATATTATATTATATATATATATATATATCCATACTAGATTAAATGTTCTATTCATTAAATCTTGGACATATCTAAGATTCAATGAATCTGGACATTATTGCTCGTGTTGTGATATTTTTGTGCGCGATCCTGTAGGCCCACATGAAATTGGCAGTGGGCCAATACTGTACCAGCCCACAAGTTGCAAGCGGCCTCTAACAAGATATTGCGACTACCCAACTCATATGAGGATCGATGATACGATGCAACCTATCATACAACCATGTCACGTCCCTTTTGTCATTTGATAATTTGTTCGAGGATGAAGCATGGATAGTGTCATCTTCCTGCTCTTGACCATTACTTTCTCGATTCTTGAGTAGTCTAACAATTGAAATGGAAACTCCTTTACATCGTAGTATGGCCATATATTTATCAAACTCACTTATCGAGGGACCCAGTATTATCTCTCTACAAATGTGAGGGACAAATTCTATCTTGACTATTCACATTCCTATGCATGAAAATCACTAATCCCGATCGAAGCCTTTATCATCAACCGATCAAAGGTGACTTTTGACTAGGTCAAAGATCAACAACTCTCATGTAGGAATACATGATGATCTCAGGTCAAAGGACGCTGTGATGCGGTTATACATGAGATAAGCTTATGACTTAATCCATGCAGCTTTCTTATAGTGGGTCGGTCCAACACCTTGTACTCTTACAAGTGCCTAAGGCTTTGATTCATATCTCCATATCTCATCAAAGTAATACTGGGCTTATTTCATCTTTGCTCCCGCATAGATGACCGACCAGGGACATTTAGGACAATCTTTATGATACGTCCAAGGATACAATCACCATAATAAACATGTAAATAATATGATAACTAAATGGATAAATACTTTAAATAACAAAAGTGTTTAAAGTACAATGATTTTGCCCCTAGGGCATAATTTCCAACATCTTCCTCTTCCATCCTCCCTCTCTTATTCTCAACTCTTGCTCTCTCCAACTCCATGTCTCCATCGCTTATGATGGAGTTGGTTGAGGATTTCACTTATGATGTTGTAGAAAGTTGGGGTAACTGAAAGTAGTATCCACATCAAATTTCTATGACACGTTGAACTTGGGTTGGTTCATTGTGCATCAACCATTTTTATGGCCGATGCATATATAGTTTATGGGGCTATTAGAGGAGACATGGTGGGTTGGTTTTCGGGGAATTTAATAACATTTCCAGCTACCAAGACACTTTTTTCCAAGTTCTTGTTCGTAAGAAAATCCTCATCTAACCCATGTTATTCCTAAAGTGTTGAGAATGAGAAAGGGAGGAGTGGAGGACAAAAGAAGGAGGAGAGAAAGTGATTGGAGGAGTCTTTTTATTAAGATAATTATTTGAATAATAAAATGTGGGGCCCACAAACAAAAATGTAACGGCAATTAAAACCATTTAACAAAAGTGGCATTTTTGCTCAATTTTAAGAAGTTCATGGGCACTTTTGCACCCATGTAAAGTTTATGGTGCTAAGTGCTCATCAGATAAAGTTCATAGGAATTTTTTATTGTTAACCCAAAAAATAATTTGTTTTTGACTTGCCTTATCATTGTTTAAAGTCTACAACAACTATAGCTATAATGCATATAGATTTCATGCATGGAGCCATGTCTTGATTTCTTATATGATCCAACAAGTAAACACCACAATCATACCTTTTTAAAGTACTACTATACTTTATTCATGAGTAATTTGATCTGATTCTTCAAATCATCAATATTAGAAAAAGAATAATTTCCTGCAATTAATGTTCTTTAGAGTAATTAAAGTGCTTTAAGAATTAGACTACACTTTATTTTTACCAAAGGGAAAGGAATAAAAACTATTTTACATTACATTCAAAAAACAAAGTAGGGTCTTTATGAGCACTAAAGTGGAGACCATTAGACAATGTGAGTGCTTGTTTGGCAAGGATATTGCTTCACATCTCCTCTGGTCGACAATACACTACTCCAACTACGGATTTGCGCATTTATAATGCGTAATACATAATCATGTATGTCAAGGTGAAGGTGAAGGTATCGTAAGGATATATAACGCTTAAACGTAAGAGTTAATTATGTGCACCATCATATATTGCGAGGCAGAATTTGCAAAAACACAAAAATAATGGTTGTAGTTAATAATCATCCTTTATCTAGTGACAAAAGTGACAGTTCTTTCAAAACAACTGCCAATAATACTTATAAACAATTCGACTTCCAACCTTTTATATCGTGAAGACAAAACATAACGGTCTTTAGAAACAATTGTCATGTAACAGTTTCAAACGATTTGTCTTCCCCAACTACCAGTTCATAGGTCATAACCCTTTGTAATATCGTTGGACCTTCATAAGCCATGACCCTTCGTAACATCTGTTAGACCTCTATTTAAACTCACATATTCATTATGATTCTTACTAATTTTCTTTATCGGCCTCCTCCTTCTCTCGATCATGTTAACATCACGGGTAGCTCCTCAGCGACCACCACCTCCTCCTTCACTACCACCACATCCTACTCCTCCTCCACCTCTTCTTGAAATGGATGCTCTGATGCAGCTATTAAGAGGCCTTCACTACCACACAAGGCATCTCACGACATATGCTAACAAGTTAAACAGGAACTTGAACCTTATACTTCATCATGATGAGGTTGAATATGACTTGCAATTGTACCTTACATCTCCTTCCTTCAATGATAAGCATGAAGAGGATGAAGAAGAGGAGGAGGACAACAGTAGTGGTGGCGATGACTAAACACCACTATTGTATTTTTAGAACGTTTTTAAAAAAAGGTAAATAAAAGCAACTTCTTACTTCACAGTTATTAATTAATAACCGTAAAGTATTCTTTTACCGTGGTTTCCAAAAACCAATATACATAACATTTTTAACTTAATAAATTTAAATTAAAGCTTTCGAAATATTTCCTCTTCCCTGTGCTTATCGACTCTAGGTGTCTCCTTATTACCCAATGATCGTTAGGAGAACCAGGTACCTTTTCATCATGTTTTGTTCAATTTCTGTCCCTTATAGAGTTCCAGACGTTTATCTAACTCCACATTTTCATTTGTTTTTCCTACATTTTCATCATCGTCATTTGTTAGTTTTAAGATTATGCTTTGATGATAACAAACCTTGAAATACAAAGTGGACTTAATGATTCAAGTCACTCAAGTGAGTTTCTAATCACTCAAGTGATAGAACTATTTTAAACTAGACCTGAATCAACAAGATCATTCACTTCAAGTGATCTGAAATAATCACTCGAGTGGCAGTTAATGCACTCGATTGATCATCCTAAATTCCAGTAATTTTGTAAGTCACTCGCTGAAAAGTTCAAAAGTGATGCAAGATCACTCGAGTGGCTAAGTTAGCACTTGATCGATTCTCCATTACTCGCAGAATTCAGCAAGTCACTATTTTTTTTTTTTGAAGTTATGGCAGATTACTCAAGTGCTGGTTTAATCACTCAAGTGATAAACTCAAAAAACTTGAGTGAATAAGTAATCACTTGAGTGACAGTGATCACTTGCAGTATTCTCATGAGTCACTTGCAATATTTTTTGAAAGCTAAAGCATCTCACTCAAGTGGGTAAGTGATCACATAGGTGATTGTGTTGATGAGCACAAATTATGTCATGTTTTCCCTGTGTTAAATAACAAAATTGAATAGTGAATGTGAGCTTAACTGTGTTAAACTGAGGCAAAAAGGCATTAATTCATTATACAGGGAACATGTGGATGTATTTCACACAAATCCTCAATATGCGCTAGGAAAAGAACAAGTTACGAGGAATTATGAGAAGATCGTGTGGCAAAGCTGATACTATGCTATAGCATCCGGACAGCTTATCGGAATGCAATACAATGCATCTTTGAAGCTATAGCAAAGTAAAGGACGCGATGCTATACGACATATATTCTAATCTTCTGTCAAGATTGTTTCAGGAAATATTGCGAAGGTCGAGAAAAGACAGTAGATTGCTGACGTAACGGAATAGAAGATGCGGAGGATCGAAACTAACAGATTTGAAGAATCCTGCAGGATCAGTAGAATCAATCTACTATGATTGAAAGATACGATGGATCTCGACAGATTAAGAAAGGCCCAGCTCACTGGAACTTACGCCGCAAGAAAGTCTGATTATATGAGGAAACGACAAGCCAACCCTAAAGAGGTCAAGTCGTTGAGAGTCTAATCCAATTCATATTCGGCCAGACTCGAAAGGAGAGAGAGAGAATTCACAAGGCACGAGAACTCTAAGAGAACCCAGCATCCTTCCTTGTAGTAAGACGGAGAGAAGAAGACGTGGAATGGTGACGTGACAGGGCTTCTTCCACGCCGTCGGAACTTCGTCGAGCTTTCTGTTTTCTTTTATTTTAATCTTTTGATCATGGGTCATTTTGTTGTTATCTGTTTTATGTTTCCGTCGTCAGTCATGAACTAAATTTTCTATGGCTGAGCGAGGATGATTCTTTAAGTTTTGAATGAACCCAATTGCTAGTTCTTAATCAATAAATTCAGTTTGCTTATCAGTAATTTAATTCCCTTGTCGACAGCGAAGCTAAGGGCGAGATTTGTGGCCTCGGCATCGGCAAGGAGTCGAGGTTAGACCTCGAGAAACAGTGATTGCTAGTAGGGGTGAATAACGGCGGGCGTGGCCGCCCTGTGGTCAACCCGTGTCCTGCCTGTTTTTGTCATCACGGGTACGGGGTGCCCCGTATCGGTGGGAAACCCTGTTTGGCCCGTATAAAATGGGTACGGGGCGGTCACAGGTATTATAAACGGGTACGGGTAACCCGTTTATAATATTTGGGCCTTTAAAAAAAAAACCTTTTTTTAGCCCAGAATAGTTTTGTTGCATTTTTTTGCCAAGAGCAGTTTTTGGGCCCAAACAGATTTTTTAAAACATGTAGTTAAACTTTTGTTAAACACTTAAACTGTCATAGTATATGTTCCAAATGTATATTCCTTTCTCAAACGTCCTCGTTTAATAATTGATTATTGAGTTTTAATACTTATTCCATTAAAATATATACCTTTTCAACGAGAATAAAAAAATATTTGTAATAAATACTCTAAATAATAGGTTGTATTTTTATGAATACAATCATGAAAACCCTCATAAAATTATTTATAAAAAGGATAGGAAGAACTAGCTAAAAGATAAACTATGATAATTAATGTACTACTAATCAAAATAACATTAATACACACCGTTAATTAAGTTAGGTACAAATGTATAATGAATATGAAACCAATCCATTATAAAAACAAACAAATTAAAGAAAAAGGCTACAACATTATGAAAAAAGAAGAAAACTCAAAATATGTGGTGGGAATGAAAAAAAAAATACACATAGCTATTAATGTCTTGATGACTTCAAACATAAAAAATTCACCAACAGATTAATATTCATCAATTCAAACTTCAAACAAAAGTCTTTGTAATTTATTATTTATTTTAAAAGAACAGGCACAATAATTAGGAAAGAAAATGATTTCATTTAATCATTACAGCAAACAAGTCTTTGTAACACCTACCTGCTCAGTTCGATTTTGTTTAGGTTTCAAGAGGGAAAAAAATCTGAACAAAACCAAACTAATCGTTTTCGCTCAAAGAAAAACCAAACCATAGTATTTGACCGATTCATTCATGATCGGTTTGGTTTAGTGTGACAAGTTTGGATTGGCTTTAAACTCCTAAGAAACACACGCGAGTTTGTGTTGTGTCTATAAAATCGATCTCTGGCGCTGCGACTTCGTGGATCGTGACTCGGGTAGCTGAGGCTTAAGAGAAAGTGGACTGTGGGCTGAGGTGAGCTAGTGGCTCTCTGAATCTCTAAACTGATCTGATTCTCTTCTCTGTGTCAAGCAGGCTGAGGGTTGAGGGGAAGTCCAAAAAAAAACCACTTAAACAGGTACGGGCGGTCACGGGTGACCCATGCCTCAACCCGTGACCCACCCGTATAATTAAAACGGGTACGGGGCAGCCCCGTACCCGTGACGGGCCCAATCTGGGCGGGCTTAATCCGGGGAAAATTCTACGGGGTGCAGGCGGTTGGGCGGGTAGTGGGTCACTTGCTCATCCCTAATTGCTAGGTCGGTTGGTGCAAGGCTTGACCTATTATTGTAGGCTTCAGGAATGAGTCTACCGCTCATAACCAATACACCCTATTTTGTAGTGTTGATCTAACTAGAAAATTTCCATAGGCATATGGAAGGAGTAAAGTTAGCATTAGATGTATCGGATGTGGAAGATTCGATAGACTATAGTGGTGGGTTAACTGATTAGTGTTGTTGTTAGTAGCTATGTTGTAGCATTGTGGAAGCTGTGCAGTATAGATGCTATAGTAATGGGTAAAGCAACTGGGGGATTGAGATACTTAAGGATGATTCCAAGTTCAGCCTAATTTCCTACTGATATCTTCTTACGACTACGATACTCTGTTTACTTTTGTTTGTTATTTAGCGTAACCACAAAAACCTCTCAAACCAATCATATTTATTTTCTGTTTCGCACAACTATCATAGCATTTGAGCGTCACTTCTTGGTATCTCAGTCTCTGTGGAACGATACTCTACTTACACTTTATTACTTGTTCGACTGGTTCACTTGCCATTAAGGAAATTGACCAACAAGTGTCAACTCATAATGTTTCAGCAAGTTACTCACATATGGATTAAGAGTGATGTGATCTTTTACTGAAGATCACTCGAGTGATCCAAAGAATCACTCAAGTGATCCAAGATCACTTGCAAACAAGTGCAAGTGATCCAAATACTTACTCGAATCACTGATAGTGTTAAAACTCTTTTTCAAACAAACAGAAGATTACTCTTGTCACAATTATTTAGCACTTGAGTGATATGATCTTTCAACATTTCATTACTAGAAGTCTAAGTTCATTTGACACTCGAGTTAGACTGGAAAGCACTCAAGTGATTAGTACTCACTCAATTGATCCTAAATCACACTCGAGCGCAAGTTCATCATCTTTTGAAAATTAACATCTCTATAAATTTGAAACTCATGATGAACATATATTTAAGCTTGATTATTACTTATTCACCTTCTCAATGCTACTAATCATGTTTATGTATAAGTTTCAGATTATTAAAATATCTTCTGATATTAATTTTTCTCTTTCGTGATTACATATTTACTTTGTAAGGGAGTCTTTACTATATGTTGTCAACTCTATAAAATCTCAAGGTAGTGAGATGTAACATCCTCCATTTTTAAAGAACAAAAATTATTTGATGATTTGATTAAACCATTCATCAAGATGTTTTGTGCACATAGTTGAGCTTTGGATTTACCCAGGCTCGAACTCTCTAACTAAATATTAATTCAATGTTTATCAAAAGATGCAAAATATATCTGAATATGTAAAATGAGCCCTAATGTGGCAATATACAATAATCCAACATATACCAAAAAGACGAAAGCACTACTCTTAGCAAATGTAGTTTAAGCTTCCGAATCCTTCCCTGATAGACCCACACGAGAACTATCATTAATCCAGCTTATTACAAATGCTAATATGTGCTCGTGAGGTGTCAAGTGGAACATTGATGTAACAAAGGATTAGAAATATAATTTTACAAATTCTGTAGTACAATTTCTATATCGAATTTCATTTTATAATTCACATATATAACATGCTAAGCAAAAAATTGATGCACCGACCAACCTTATCACCCCTAACCATCCTTATAACCATTAACTGGAGCCATAGATAACAAATGATTCATCTATTTGACTGGATTACACATGATTCCAAATCATGAGGAGTCACCCAGTCCCTAGCTTATCATGATTGGACTATGGCTCCCTTCCTTTTGATGAAATCAATGAGGTATCACTGTCCCTTGAGTTGACCCTTAGCCCGGCCAAAGGAAACAGGTGATACCAAGGGCCTTGAGAATGTTAAAGTTATCCACTATGCATCAAGTGGTGGCATACCACATGGTATATACTTATACGAAATTTCCCATCACAACACTGTAATATCCTAATTTTTGCTTTACCAAAAATCCTATACATTATGAATATTCAATAGAATGTCGGAATTGAATATATATTATGAGGTTGACAATCTATCGATGATCCCTAAGCAAACTTTCAACTAGGAAATGAATTGACAATTCGCCAAATTTGGGTCCACATTTAATTGGCCCAAAGTGCATCATGTGATTACGCCCAATTGGCTAGAAATGTGACAAAATGATCACCTCATTTAAAGTCATATTTTTGGCCTAAAGAAACAAGGAAAGGGAATGTTGGTTACTTTTCTGAATTGGTACATAAAGACAACATGACTTTGACACATGATCTTTCGCTAATGGACCATGAAAGTCAACACAAGTTAGCCTTAAACAAGGCCATATTTTTGGCCTAGTTGGGAAGGAAAGAAACAATGAAATATTTGATGAACACTAATTATGCCATGTTTTCCCTGTATTTTATGACTGAATTGTATGGTAAATATGAGCTTAACTGCAGTCAATCTAAGCAAAAAGACATTAATTCATGGTACAGGGAACTTAAGGATAAATTCCACTTACATCCTAAATATGTGCTAGGAAAGAGAAAGTTTTAAGGTTTTATGAGAATGTCGTATAACATAGCCGATGCTATGCTATAGCATCAGGATAACTTTATCGGAGTGCAGTACAACGCATCCCTAAAGCTATAGTAGAGTAAATGACACAGTGCTATGCGGCATATGTCCTGATCTTTTGTCAAGGTTGTTTCAGGAAATATATTGCAAGGCGAGAATAACGATTAGATTGTTGATGTATTGAAATAGAAGATCCGGAGGATCGAAACTAGAGATTTGAAGAATCTTGCAGTATCAGCAGAATCAATCTATCGAGATTGGAAAAGAAGATACGATTGGACCTCAACAGATTAGGAAAGGCCCAGATCATTGAACGTACGCTGCAAGTAAGACCAGACTATTTAAGGAAACAACGGCCTAAAAGGAGTCATAGTCGTCGAGAGTCAGAGACCAATCATATACGACCAGACTCAAAAGAAGAGTGGGAGAATTGTGAAGCATGAGGACTCCAAGAGAACCTAGCATCCTTCCTTGCAGTGAGACAGAGTGAAGAAGACGTGGAGTTGTGACGTGACAAGGCTTCTTCCATGCCGTCGGAACCTCCATCAAGCTTTCTGTTTCTTTATTTTTTAATTCCAGTCAATCTTTTGTCATGGGCTATTCTGCAGTACTCTGTTTTATGATTCCCTCGTTAGTCATGAACTAACTTCCTGAGGCTGAACGAGGATGATTTTCTAAGTATAGAATGAACCCAATTGCTAGTTCTTAATTCAATATATTCAGTTGCCTATCAGTGATTTAATTTCTTATCTATTAGCGAGAGCTAAGGGCTAGATCGGTGGCCTCGGCTTACTGAGAGAGAGTCGGGGTTAGACATCTGAGAAGCAGTGATTGCTAGGCAGGCTGGTGGAACGCTTGACCTATTATTGTAAACTACAGGAATGGGTCTACCGCTCATGACCATACACATTGAGTTGTATTGATAATCAAACTAGAAAAATCGCCATAGACATATGGGAGAAGTACAGACTAGGATTGTACATATCAGACGCGAGAGCTTCGGTAGATTAGCATGGTGTGGTTAATCGAATAACTTTGCTTAGAGTGTTCATCTTTGTAGCAATTGCGAGAGTCATGACAAAGATGAATGCTATAGCATTACATATAGGTAGCTAGGGGAATGATATGCTTAGAAAGGATTTCAAGTTCAGTCTATTCTCTTACTGATATCTTCTTAAGACTACGATCATCTAGTTATTTTCCTGTTTATTAGTATAGTTACCAAAACTCCCAAACAAATCAAATTTATTTTCTTTCTTTTTAAACACAACTAAATATGCAATTCGGTGTCATCATTTGGTATCCCAGTCTCTGTGGGACGATACTCTACTTACTCTTTATTACTTGTTCAACCTGGTTCACTAGCCATCAAGGAAATCGACCAACAATATTACAAGACAATATTACAAGTTGTCAAAGGGAATAGAGCAAAATAATAAAATTAAGAAAGTTACATGTGTAAGTGCACAATTGGTGCCAAGTGTCGAAAAGGGAAAGACCAAGAGATTGGGATATTTTGACACATAAATAGAGACACATCCCACATAGCTTTTGCAGAAGATAAAGTGTAGATACAAAAGTCTTCGCTTTGACTTAGTGCACTCTAAAGCATGAGAACAGCTTCACTGTTGAGAGTCACCAGCTTTTTGTCATTCTCATCATATTCTTCTTCAAGCTTTGGTGTTCTAATACCATCTTCAACAGTTGAAGGAGCATAATCTCCTCTCTCGAACACCCTCCATAGGCCATATTCAGTGGCCAATACAAAGACCTCGAACTTAGCCTTCTAGAAGGAGTAGTGTTATCCATTGAAACCCGATGGTCTGTTGATCGAAGCTCCATCAGGTAGAATTCCGTCAATGATGATCCTTCGAGATGTTAAGCTCTTTTGAGAAGACCTTGCTATGATACCAAATGTAAATGGAGGAAATCACAAAGAAGGGGTGAATTGGGAATTTTAAAAATTCTTTTCTAAACACCCAAAACCAAATAGCAAAACAGGGTAAAATAGAGGAAGAGTAGAGAAGAATGACACATCAAGATTTATACTGGTTCGGTCACAATTCTTGACCTACATCCAGTACCCAGACACTCTGGGATCTTTACTATCGCTCAAAATCAGTTACACACTCTGCACTCGAAAGTTATCCTTTCACTAGGATACACTCCCCTTACAAGTTGTAAACTGATAATCCCAATCTCCAAGTCCCACGACTTGAGATTCTTATAATAAAAGATTTCAATAAATAATCTCTCTCAAAGAGTAGATAGAATAAACACTGAAGTACAATGTATCAAAAGATACTTTACAAAAGGTAGAAAACTGTAAGAGTAGTTGAAACTTGAATGCTTTTCGTTTTCTTATGTTCTGGTTGTTGTAGAGACTTGAATGCTTCAGCTTTTATATGAAGGAAGCATTAAATGACTGTTGGATTGATTAATGTAATCGTTGGAGACATTAATCTAGCTGTTAGGTTGAAACTTGGTCCAATCTCTCACTAGCTTTGAATTAATCCAGGTGGTCGATGTTTTGGTTGACTTACCTTGAGATAAATCCGTTGGAGGATGATGTTTCCATAGAGGAAGGACGACATTTAATCCTTTGCAAAGTTCAGGGAATAATTTGTGAAAAAGGTGCAAGTTTTTCTGGACTTACAATAAATGTGCTGACGTCACATTTTGCTTTAGGCTAAATCCTCATTCTAAACGCTTTTAATCATCTGAAACTCACTAACAAACTAATTAAACAAGGTTAAGAATAGTAATGAGTGATGATATGAAGTATTTAGATCATTCATGAAGATTGCACAAATTCGGGGAAGATGATTTTCAAACAGAGCGACACAAACTCGAGTTTGTTAAAGCAAACTGGAGTTTGCAACTTTTGCTCAAGAACCAAACTTGAGTTCGAAAACTTAAACTCGAGTTTAGTTCCTTCTGACAAATCATCTCTATTGAGCTCGAAGAACAATTTGAAATAGAAGCAAACTCAAGTTGATAAGTGACAAACTCAAGTTTGGGACTTTTAGAAATGAAAATATGTTTAAGTCCTCAAATCTCAAACTAGAGTTTTCAAATGCAAACTTTAGTTTTCTAAAGTTCAAAATGGCGAGGAGCTCTCAGCTTGATACAAACTCGAGTTAGATAAATTAAACTCGAGTTTCCTTGAAATAGTAGAAACTTTGAAAAACTCTCGGCCAAACAAAAACTAGAGTTTACTATGCTAAATTCGAGTTTCCTCAAAATGTGGAAACCTTTGAAAGCTCTCTGCCAAGTGCAAACTGAAGTTTTCTAAGACAAAATAGAGTTTGCATATCAAAACTTGAGTTTGGTTAAGGATAAAAAACATTGGAAGCTCTCTGTCTAACACAAACTCGAGTTTACACATATAATCTCGAGTTTGCCTTAACTTGAAAAATTGAGTGCTCTCTGTATGACACAAACTCGAGTTTGCAAATATAAACTCGAGTTTGTTTAAGTTTAGAAAAACTTAGAGCTACTCTTTATCAAGTCCAAACTCGAGTTCGACAACCCAAATTCGAGTTTGCCTTTGACAATAAAGTTTTCAACTTAACTAAGACAAACTTCATTTTGAGTTTACAATTGTTAGTTATCATCAAAACACATAGAGAACTAACACGTAAAGAGTTACAGATTAATGTATAATAACTAATTAGCATAAGGAGTTAATGTTTATAATTCATGAGGACTGGAAGGAGTTACGGATTTCCGCAATGATTAAACAAAAATTTTATTTTGAACCTCATGAAACTTTGCATGAAAGTCGTGCAATAGGCAAAATTTAACCAATAAAAAGAACATATATAATTTTGCGAACTGATCCTCTTTAACTTGCATCACACGCTTCACCACTTATCTATTTAAACTCTCTATTTTCATGTGTTTTCTTCACCCTCTTCCTCTGTTCTTTTCATCATCATGGTCAACGACAAGCTGAAGAGATGCTGGAGATCGTCCTCTCCAACCTCCACCTACTTCTCCTCTTTATGCTGCTTCTCAACATGCAACTCCGCCTGCTTATCTTCCCCATCCCACTCAACCTCCATGCCCTCCTTATGCTCCTCCTTCCCAACCTACTTCTCTGCTTGCTTCAATTCCTCCTCCTCCTCCTCCTCCCTAACCACCACCCTCGTTTGCTTCCCTGCCTCCTACTGCCTAACCTCTATTAGTATCTATATTTTGATGATCACAAATCTTAAAGAAAGTGATTTGCAAGAGTTTCACTGTGTCACATCTTTAGAAAATGATTTTTAAGCATACAGTGGTGAATCACTTAAGTAACCCCTTGAGTGATATGTTAAAACTTCACCACCATTACTTAACTGAATGGAGACGAGCAAGTTGTGAACTTTAAATTGATCACTCAAGTGATATGTTTTTCAAAATTTCCTCACCACAACAACTTTTGGAAGTTATCAAATGTTTTCAAGGATGATCACTTGACTGGCCACTTGAGTAATGAAACAATTCTTCATCACTTTCACTTCACCATGATAGCTTTGATAGTGATATTTTCTCTAAAAAGACTCGAGTAATGTGTTCTAAATCTTATCACTCTCGGTTCACCACATTGAAGGCAGCCAGTGATCAATTTCTAGAAAAATGTTTCAAAGAAGATCACTGGAGTGATGTATCCAAAATCATTTCACTTTCAAACAACCACGGTGATCTCAACCGATGGTCAATTTTTGAAAAGAACTTCAAAGATAATCACTCGGATGTATTCAATTTGACTTGACTTTCTCCAAACCATAATGAATTCAAGCAGTGATTAGTTTTGTGAAAAGAATTTCAGAGTTGATCACTCGAGTGATGTGATCAATTTTATATTACTCTTTATGCACCACAGTGATTTGTCCAAGTGATCAAGTCTTTCTAAAACTAAGTTTAAAGAGAGCACTCGAGTGGCCCTGAAATGTTGGCATCACTTGCACAGCACCATAGTTACTTAAGGCAATGATCTATACTTATGAAAAGAGATCACTTGAGTGACCACTCAAGTAATGTGAGAAAAGTATATCACTTCCACTGCACCATAGTGAGCCTAATGGTGATTTTTTTTACTTTGAACTAAGATTAATCATGATCATTTGAGTAACCTCATTTATGCTCATTACTTCCATATCACCATAGTGGACCAATGAAGTGATATATTAAGTTTTCAAAGTCAACTTTTTAACAAACCGAAGATCACTCCATTTGACCACTGAGTGATGCAGTCTCCGAATAGAACAATGCTTCGGAAATTTTGATACTTGCCCAAGTCATATTCAAACTTGTTCTTTTTGCTTCTAACTATTATAATACATTGTTATATCAGAAGCATTTAATACTCTGAGCTTCAACCTCTTAAAATTCTCTTTGTTGCAGACGGTTAATTCAAAAGACACTAAGAATGATCTGACATACTCAACGCACAGAAGCAATGAATACTCCCTCACAATGGATACCTTTAGAGAACAATGGTCATCAACTTCCATCACACTATAACTAACAGAGCATTGAAGACAAATCAACTAATTCTTTACAAAAAATTTACTGTTGCATTCATTGCTAAGTCTTAAACTCTTTCTCTGTGTGATTTTGTACTTCAATAATTATTCTTTTTACTCTTATGAGAGACATTACTAAATCATTAATTATGATTAAGTTACTCAAGGTAATGAGACCTTGAGTGTTGGCATTGATTGCAAAGTGTAAGGGAAGCGAGTTTTTCTTGAAGAAGAACTTGTTTGTACTGAGGCACTAAGAGCTTTGTGAATCCTGGGACGATAGTGGAACTCTTAGAAAGGATTATGAGGACTGGACGTAGGTCAAGTGGTTTGAACCGAATCAAATATAAATCTTATGTGTCTTCCTTCGCATATATTTTCGACTCCAAAATCTTTATTAAACTTTGTTCTTAAGTTTTAAATTTTTAATATCACACAATTCACCCCTTCTTAGGTGAAAGGCTTGAACTAATAACCTTCACCTTTGGCCTGCGGCCAGCGCTGCTATAGCGTCCACTACAGGTTCATTCTACTCTTCTCAAATGATTTAGATCAATCCTCTGAGCATGATGTGTACATTTTTTTATTGGGTTAAGGTGCAAAAATGCACATGTGTTTTATCCACATGAGCGCCCAACACCAAGTGTTTTTCTTAGGTGTAACAGTTACTACGTGGTTAAGAAATTGGAGCAAAAGTCACAGATGCTGTTAATGAGAAGACATCCACTGTTAAATTGGAACGGTTGATTAACAATGTTGATGTGTACGTTGAAGTGGACTTTGTAGAAGCCAAGAGTGAATCAAGTTAGGAAGGAACTAAAATATATCGAGGTTTGATCACCCAGCGTCCATGTAAGTGTAGTTTCTCTTGCCAGTTAAAGGGTCATTGGAATGATAGCAGGCAGTGAGGAGGGAGGAGGTATAGTAAGTGACGAGAGAGAAGAGAATCATTACCACAGGTCCTACAATCCATCCGAGCTCACCTATAGCCCAGACCAAGGATAGCACACTGGAGCCTATGATGACAGAGATGATATGGTCGCTAGCCATCCAAACAGGAGTTGTTTTCGAAACCGCAAAACAAAATGAGCCAAAGAGACAGGACAAAAAAATGGATCAGTTGAACAATTAAATCGGGGAACATACCAGTTTCTTTAAGATGTCCATTGTCGTCGAAGCACTTGGACCCGCCTTGAGGAGCAACGTCAATGACGACTTGAAATGCATTAGCGGTGCTGTTCTTAACCATTTTTGATGTGGAAAGAAGGAGCCTGAGTTATCAGCTGGTTGTAAGAGATTGAAGAATCGAACTTCACAAACAGAGAGAGGGGAGTGAACAGGAAATTATGAGAGTTACTGAATGAAGGGGCTAATGGGTAGGAAAAGGAAAAGTGTATAACTGTTGCTTTTGGTTCAATTCAACCTAAAACAAAGGGAGAAGAAAGATACGCCTCCCAAGAATCACAAAATCCCAAAAAGATTCAGGGACTTGGTGGTGTGTTTCGAGGTGAGAGGAAATGAAAATACAAAGTATAAGCTAAGATGGATTGAAGAAGAGGGAGAGGGAAGCGGTATAAATAGATGAAGAGAGGTGATGAAGGAGAAAATGGGGTTTCGAGCTAACATTTTGGATTCCATGTGACGCTATCACCCCAAAGCCTACGCACCCTCTTTCCCAATCAAGATTTAGCTTCCACTTGGCTTCTACAAAGTCAACTTCAAGTGTACACGTCAAAGATCGTTAGTCAACCATTCCAAGTTAACGGTGGACGTCTTCTCTATTAACGAAAGCTGGGACTTTTGCTCCACTTTCTTAACCACATAGTCACTGTTGCACTTTAAAAAAACACTTGGTGTTGGGCGCTCCTATGGGTAAAACATATGTGCATTTTTACAACTTAACCCTTTATTATTTCCATTTTTAGTTTTCTTATAAAAATATATTAATGTAATGGCTCTAATATATATTAAAAATAATAATAATAACATACCTTACGGTTGTTATTAAAGAATGTGATAACCAACTAACTATTATGTAAGAACGTAATAACCAACTGACTATTATGTAAGAACGTAATAACCAACTGACTATTATGTAACTTAATTAAACGCCCTATAGATTTGTTTAAGGGTTAAGGAGCAATTTGGCCAACGAACTATTACCTCAGGAGCGCCCAAAGACAAATAACTTTTAAGTGGACCAAAAATATCAAAATAAATTAAAAATAAAAAAGTACAAAAACTTACTCGGGAGCGCTTAGCACCAAATAGTTTTACTCGAAGCACTTAGCACAAAAAGTTTTACTTGCATTTTTGTGCTTACTACACATTTTTAAAATTTTTTGGTATTTTTGGTCCCTTAAAAGTTATTTGTATTGGGCGCTCCTGAGGTAATAGTTTGTTGGCCAAATTGCTCCTTAACCCTTTTTTTAATAATATACCTCACGATTATTTGAACATAACCATTATTAAATTAAAACATTTAGCGGTTTTTACCAACTAATCTTCATCTAAGACTTTCAAATCCATAACAGGGATTTGTTTGTAAAACATTCAACGATTTGTCATTTGAAATCTTCCACACGTGATCGAAAAACTCTAGATCTTTCATCGTAAAAAGGCATCCATTCAACCTCAAAATTTTCTTTCTTCAACTTTTGGTGATCGGTTGGATAGTTTTTCGGTTTCATGGTGGAACCGGCCGGTCTAATTCAATTTTAATAACTATGGTTAGATGCAATCAATATGTATAAAATGAATTTTGTTTTTGTAAAAATGCCCTTATTTATGTGGAAGATAGAGAATATGTTATATTAAGTTATTTAGTCAAATATGAAAATTAAATGAAATAGTGGCATGAGTAATTTTTGTAATTAAGCGAGGGTAGGATGGAGAGTTCACAAGAAACTTTTCAAAAATCTCCTAACAGTATCTTATAAATAGGAATGAGGTATAGTCAAGAATAATAGTATCTTATAAAAAGGAAGAGAGGCATTATGAAATAGGTTTAGAGGATATCTCAATTTTTTTATAAACTCTCTATTTTACCCTCACTTAATTACAAAATTTACTCATTTAATTCCTCATTTTCAAGATCTTTCTCTATTCCACATTCTTTCTCCGGCAACTTTCGTCCTATACTTATTTCCTTTGCTGCGCTCCTATGCACTTAAAACGGCACTGTTTGGTGCAAAATCACATTGTTCCTTCTTCTTTTCTTTTTCTTTTTTTTTTTTTGAAAAATAGCATTAACCATTCTGTAATATTTTTTAAGTCCCAGTCAATACCCTAAAATATTTTTTATAATCCTAAAATAATTTTAGGATCTTAAAAATATTTCAAGGTACCGATTGGTACTAAAAAAGATCTTCAAGATATTGAAGATAATGGAAAAAATATTTTAGGGCATTGACTAGTATTTAAAAATTATTTTATGATCCTTTTAAAAAAATAAGTATTCATCATTTTCTAGTATTTTTAAATATCAATCAAGCACCTTGAAATATTTTTTCAGTACCATTCAGTATCATATAGTATATTCTTAATACCAGCCAGTATTCTGAAAAATTTTCTACTTACAAAATAGTACTACATGATGGTGCATACTATTTTTCCCAAAAAAAAAAAAAAAAGGAAGGAACAGGGCGATTTTCCACCAAAGCTGTCATTTTGAGCGCATGCAAGAAAATAAGTATAGAACGAAAGCCGTGTCCTTCTTTCTCCACCGCATATTATCTCTCTTCCATAAAAATGAAGGCATATTTTTTTTTTTTTTTTAAACATATTTATCACACCTGACTAATTTTAATAACTTTTCGAAGAACACATTTCAGTTAATCATTTATTACAAAAAGGAGCTGAGAGGAATATTCTTTCCTCTCTAATTTTCTTCTCATCTAAAAGAGTTCAAATTCCCAAACCCCATATCATTTTTCCTGTTTCAAACACAGCAAGGAGCAAGCTCTAACAGCTAAACTGTTTAGATATTGGAATCACACTATAGCTATCAGACATTCAAAAAAGTGAACACGAGTTTATAGGACCATATAGTATACCCATTTCATAAATGGGCATGGTAGACTATCGATTTGATCCCCAATTACATTATATTTTGTTTTCTGACATGCCACAAAACCAGCAGAAGTCTCAGAACAAGACAGGTAATTTGAACATCAGTCAAGAACTTGTTTAAAGGAAATCATGTCATGTGAGGATTAGGGGTTAAATTCAGAATTAGCACTGTGCATTTGACGGCGAAGTTCTCCCAGGAAGTCCATATGTGAAGCAGAAGCTGCATTACCTGGTCCTGATGACACAACCTGAAAGAGTTCATACAATTTTAAAATTTAAACATAAGAGAAATTCTTTCAGGCTAGTGGTTTGGGCATCTTTCATGAGAGATCAGAGTGTGATAGTTTCCTTTAAAAAGATTGAGAGAAATTGGACGCCTTCAAGCTTATACCTGATGAGGAAGTCTAAAATGAGTACAAGCTGCTGTCCCTCCTGAATGCATTACTGGCTTTTCTGCAAATTAAAGTCGAAAGAAAATGAGAGAGAGAGAGAGGGATGGAGGGAGCGAGGGAGGAGGAGGGAGAGGCAGTCTATATACCATCATCAAGGACAAGGCAACATATGCACACAAATAAGTGATAAAATACTATATATATTAGTACAAACTATTTCATTGTGTTTTTAATGATTTAACCTATCCTAGACCACAACACTACTAACTCAAATTGTTATCCGCCTTAATTATGAAAGACACAAGCGTTATTTATTAGATGGTTTAACATCGATACTTGATGTTTTATTGAATGAGCAAGATCATTTTTCTACTGGATAAAAGAAAATAAAAAAAGAAAGTTATCAAATTCAACTCAAATGACTAAGCTAGATCCCAGATTTTTAAGTTGACAGTACTTGTTTCTTCCTCCCAATTCTACTACCCATTAGCAAGTTCAGCACAAAATCAATTTGACTCACAGAAATGCCCATCAACACATGAAAACTTGGCTCATCTAAATAATTTGTCTCTCTCAATTTCATTGTTTCATTGATGACCTGACTTTACGTAACAAGATCAGTACAGTCCAAGTTCCATCATCATCAAAAGGTTAGTTAATAAACAAATTAACAAAGTGTAAAATTTTTAAAGAATGGGAAAGTTTATCATAGTTCAATGATATCCACTCACCAGATGGATCCTTGGAATTATTGTAAGACTGCATTGCAGCTGTCCAACCTGAAATATAAATATCTGAATGACCAACAAAATAGATAACAGATATTGAAAATCATTTAAATTTAAAGTCACAAAAGTAAATGAACAATAATCATCGCTTGATTTTCCTTCTTTGTACCTCACCTCCTCTCAATAGACCAATAAATGCAATTTCTGTGTCATGAACAGTTCAAAGTCAAAAAAGACTTGAGACTCTTCTACTCACATAAAGTTCCACAATCATGTAACTAAGTAGTGAGTATGAGATCAATATTTATAAACTAGATCCCCCAACACTGATATGTTCCAGTAAAATTTTGGTTTCCATGGTGAACTTTACAAATTCCTTAATATCCATATACATTATATGGTGGGAGCTCTCATGTTGTTGCAGAAATTTGAAACAAATTGTTTTTAAAAGAGTAGATAAAGGGGAACCAAACCCAATCTTGTAAGTCGCTTTAACATAAGCAAGTGAACTTGACATGCTTGCTAAACAGAAATATCCATCAACATAAATCAACAGCAAAAGAAACTAATGGTGTGGACAATGCTTGTTAGACTTGGAATTGATTATCCTGTATTTTGGAAACAGAAAAAATTACAGGAAAAATGCATAAACAATGTAATAACCAAATCAAATGGATAAAACAATTTATATCCCGCTTCTGAACTACCCCAGTACACCTTACAACCTAAGGAAAACCACCTAATCCTTATACTTCCCAACAAAAATTCGCATATTAGAGTCCAACATATATCAATTTACCAACAAAGTACTCTACAGAGAACCTTAGAAGCCTATAAGGGTTGTTGAATACAAACTAAACAATTTTCAATTCTTCAGCCTGAGTAAACCAGTTAAAACAAAGTCATGGTCACCATTTTTCTATGAAAAAGCCGATTGAATAATAGAACAAAAAGTATGTAATTAACATTTACAAATATCGTCTCAAGCAGTAGTTGGAGATACATACGATCATTCAAAAGCTGTGAAGCTACACTAGTACTACACCCTTCTAATCCTACGAGTCCTGAATAGCGATTCTCTTTATGATTATTGCCACCAGCATCTCCAGGATCAGTAACTGGAACACTTTTTGAAGCATGTTGATTCTTTTCTAAATCATTCCCAAGACTGTTTGCTCGATCAAGCCCATCTACACATTTTCATAGAAACTAATAAATAATCAATAACCAGGAATTAGCAATAAAAAACAATCATAATTCAGAACAGACAACAAATGCCCCACAGCTCTGTCATTCCACTGAATATTGTATAAATGCATATATGTGGTCTACTTTTATGTTGTAGCGTTGATGAAACAAAGAATTTTGTGAGATTTCAAAGATGTTGAACTCTGAATTCAAATTTTATTGAATGAGAAGGGAGTACATATATAGGGAACAAAAGGAGGTAAATCTCCAATCAAATCCCAGAAAATAAGTCATCAATCAAACAAAATTAGTGGCATAAATTATCACAACATTTTGACAAGACCGAATAACAAAATAGACTAATAATTTGAAGATAAATCACTATTAACTATGTAGAAGCAATTATGATCTCCAACAAATTCTCTAATGTTTTTCAGCCACTGACAGTGATAAAGGATTGTAATTAGGACAAGAGAGAGAAGAGGTAATAGAAGAGAGGGAAGATAGAGAGCGAGGATTCAAATGAGAAAGAGGGAAAGATAGAGAAGAGAGACAGAGAATAGGAACTGGCCTAATCCATATCATATCAAGTCTACTTTACCAACAAGTGCTCAATATCTATTCATAGGCAACAATGCGTTTAAATACCTGTCATCTTTATAACTACCCACTCTAGTAATTCTGTTATTTATTTACTATTACGATATCATATTAGACAGACAATAAGTTCCATGCTGATGACGTGAAAAAAAAAGACAAGACAATACGTTGGCCACAAAAACTGCACATATAAATATAATATAAAATTATAGATGTCTTGAGACTGAAGATATCTTAGGCTCTAAGCACTACATTGCAGCATGAGAAGAAAATTTAAACTATAAAGTTTTAGGACTGGATACACATATTGACTGAAAATATCATTACCCTCCCCTACTATTTTATGCAGCCTTATCCTGCTGTTTCAGGACAGGGACATAGGAGACAGAGAAGAGGGCTGAATCACTTCTGTATATCAACATATCACACAAATTCAGAGCCTATACCCACTTATTTATGCACAGTAACCTGAACATAACAACCCAACTCACAACTGACTCAACTAACCCCCCTAGCCAACTGACTACCTACCCTTTATTATTTAAATAAGAGCACCCTAGCACACTCTTGCAGGAAAAATATAAACACCATTTATGAGGGTAATAAAACCACATATTCATCTCTCCGCAGTTTTAGTTGCTTTTAAAGGAGGTTGATTTATCCCTCTCAATTCCAATTCATGGGTCAACATCCCTGAAATTTTATTTTCTACTTCGTTCTTTTTGGGGTGGGGCGGTGGGGGTGTTATTGATATGAGACTTGTAAGTGAACGGAATATTGTTGTATCAACAGAGTCAGACCGTTACTAATTACTAACTCTCGTAAGTCTATGGCAGGAGAAGCTGTTAGTGAGAGTTGATACTTGATTTCCATTCCTTTTTTCTCTCTTTATTCCTTCTTCTCTTTTCCTCTATGTTTCTCCATAACACAATTCTTCAAAAGTTAGAACTGTTTCTGGTTTCTAAGCCTCAAATCATTGCATTTTGCCTCCTAAGCGCAATCTCTTCATGATTTCAAAGCAATAGCTCTCAATTTGTTCATTGGTTCTTGTACATTATACTCAATCAGAGAGCATGGTGCTAAGGAAGATTCCAATTAGGAGATTCCATGTGGAGAAGAGGCCATCTTCCACTCATCTATGCTGGCAGAGAATTTCTTCATCTCAATTTCAACAAGGAGGTGCTGAGAAAAAGCATTTTTTACATATCATAACTACAAATTACTTTTAAAATATTAGACTATTACTTCTCCTGCTTTACAATACTATGTTGGCCATTAGTTAAATTTCATGGGACATCCCTCCCAGAAGAACAACAATAACAAAAAGAAGGATTAGCTTATACTGTACTACACGACCTCACATTTTTCAATAAACAGGCATTTGATTTATGGCTTCTGGGCCTTGTGTTTTGTTAGCTCGTATTTTGTACCCTTACAAAATTAGGAAACAAATTACCATTAAGATTAAAATTGGGATTATTCATTTCAGTTAACCTTACTGACCTCGAGTTATCACCATTGCCCCTCTATTATTCATATGTTGATCAACTCAAACTAATTTTTGAGAATTTCATGGTGATATTAAAGGCAGTAAGTTATGCCTTTGATTCATAAAAACTGGTACATTATTACTATCACACCTTTGTTTCATAGAAGAAGCTATACAAGAAGCTTCTACCCTATTATAAGCAAGACCCGGATTTTAAGAGTTGCAGTAAATGCCAAAGTAATTGCTTAAACTGTACATAAGAAACTCTGGCAACATAATAATATAAAATAATTATGGTTAGATCACATCAACTCCAGGATATTCAAGCTTCCAACTAGTCATAGATTTTCTTTTTTTTTTTTTTTTTTTTTTCTAAATTTCAATAACAAAAGATTTGGACGTACAGAGACAAAGTTTATTCATTCATTTGTTTATTTATCATCAGCAGGTCTGACCCCACCTAGTGGGACAAGGCCGATTTTGTTGCTGTTGTTGTATCATGCAGCAGGTAGCAGAAGAACAAAGAACAGACGAATCAGACTTATTAAATCCCCACAATAGGTAAACTTTGATCAGGAATCATACTTATTTCAGCCATATGATTTGGTCCAAAAATATTTGCAGCACTTAGTTTTTTCCCCTATATTTGCCCTTCCATAAACAATAATACAACCCCTACATGACTTTCTGCAGTCAAGCTTTAACCAACAAATATCTCCTGCTGACTGCCTTCCCTTTAAAACAGACAAACATTATAGGTCATAGGAGGAGCAACTAAACCAACGAAAATATATCATCGATATTCCATAATTGAATGACTAATAATAAATAGCTCACAACAGAAAACTCCAACGTTTTTAACCCCAAAAATATAAATTATGACTTCCCGCTCACTAAACAAGGGTCTATAGATGTGAGGCAATGCTGAATCCATTAAGAAAACAGCTTAACAAGTTCTAAGATGGGGACAGAAGACCCGATTTCGTGCGATCCGTTTGAGCTTAAAGGAAAAATAATAAGAATACCCATTGCCTTGAAATAAAGAGAACAAAACTGCCTTTTTTTCCTAGCCTTGAAAGACAACGTAATGAAGACAGATTCGGCAGCATATTCCAACATGAATAGCACATCATATATAAATTTTAACAATATAAAACACGTGTGGAAGTGAAAATCATTAAAAAGAATGGGAATCACAAATAGACTGACCGGCAGACTTGCGCCTGTTGTTAGAACGATTCCTGCGATCCAGTTGCAGAATCCGGAGGGCGAAGTGCAAAGAAAGGCCAATCAGAAACGAAAGAACACAGTTAGTGATTCATTTACAAAGAAGAAAGTCAAGACGCCATGTTTACCTCTGATTCGGCGGCGCATAGCGCTTGACAGGTGCCGGCGAATCCGTTGCTGCAGATTGTAATGGAGCGGGAGGAGGGTTTTCAAGCATTTCTTCGTCTCTCTCTCTCCTCTCTTTTCTGGAATGAGTTGGAGGCGAGGAGAGAGAAATCAGTGACGATTGACTTTTTGACCGGGTTCGGAGATAATAAGCCTCCCTGGGTCGGATAAATGAAGCCGCCTCGGAAGGCCCTCCTCCGAGCAGATTCTCTCTCTCCACTTTTTAGTTTTTACAGTATGGTACGGTCTGATCTGGACATTCATGCAATTTGTTAGAAATTCGATCATTTATAAAAAATGCAACTTGAGTAATCTAATTCAGTATAATTCTTTCTAAGCTTTCACCTTCAGGTTGTTGGTTGAATTTTAGAAACTCGTTTTAAACCATCCAACCTTTACACTATTCTTCAAATGATTATTTCATAATATCTTGTCAAACTTTAAAAAACTTAATATTTACATGTTTTTTATGACACGATCTAATAGTGTTAAGGGTGGAGAACTAAAAAAAATTACTTCACAAAAATTAAATGATTGAAATAAACTCCGGGATAAAATTAAAGAACTAAAAGTTGCCCTTTTGTCTTTATTTTTGTATTTACTTCCTCATTCCAAAATATAAGTTTTGTTAAAGATGTAGTGTATAGATTAAGAAATACAATTAATATACTAAAGTATTATCTGTATAATCAAAGGGGCAAAACTCATGTCCATTTGTAATGTATAAAATTTTGGGAAAATCTTTTTCAGGGCCCATATTATCAAAAAAATCCCAAAAAGGCCCATCAGAATCTACATAAGTTGTTAACGGGGCTGATATAGTTGTTAACGGGTAGGTCATTAACAACTAAATCAGCCCCATTAACAATAATTTTTAACAACTAAATCAGCTATATTAACAACTATATCGGTACCCCATTAACAACTATATCAACCGTGTTAACAACTCACGTAGATTCGATGGGCCTTTTCGGGAATTTTTAGAATCTTGGGGCCTTTTCTCGGGATTTTTAGAATCTTTGGGCTTTTTTAGGATTTTTTTCTCCCCGTGAAAAGAGCCCGAGAAGGATTTTCCCTAAAATTTTCCACTCAAATCTTAAAACGTGATTTTTTTTTTCTAATAACAAAAATAGAGACTAGAGAAGATGTCAAAATTATGTGAAAGTGTCATTAATAAAATCACACATGGAAAATTTAAATTAGAGAATTGGATATCATGGAGATAAATAAAGGGAAAATGACAGAAAAACAATTTTGAAATTGAAAATTTTCAAATAAGATATTTTCCAAAAAATGAGTTGTGAGTTGTTTATCAAGTCTTGTCATTACTTTATCAATACTTGATAACAAACCAAGTTTGAGATTTTGAAATTTCAAAATTCTTTTTTATTATTTTCCCATAAATAAATGGACCTAAGTTTTGTTTTCTTGAAATTAGCCTTTAATTTAATGTTTAAAAGAAAATTCTACTCTCCTCATAAATAAGAGTATAATATAAAGAGAGGAAAATTAGCAAAAAGTCTCTTATAAAAAATTTTAAGAACATTTGCATTGAGGTCCAAAGTTAGACAAAATACAACACAAAGTCCCTTCAAATCTTTAACAGGCAAGTTCCACAAGACACTAACGCAATAAAATCGAAATGTGAAAAGATCGAAATGCCCTTAGTGAAACACACCAAAAGCTGACCCCAAATTCAAACCCCCTTCCCGCTAGCAACAAAAATGGCTAAAGCTCTTCATCATCGCCATTGTCGTTGAATAAACAATACTTACCATTGTCTGATTCTCGTTATCAGCAAAACCTCTTTGTTGTGGTCAACTCGTTGAAGCTTTTACTCGTGCTGGTGTAGCTTTTCCTCATCCCTGCTAAAGCTTTTCCTCGTCACAATCAAGGTGTTTGTCATCACCATCGGTTTACGAAATCATTTTCTCAATCTCATTTACATTTGGTATATGAAGTCAGAATGTATTGTTAATTGGGATAGTGATAGTTGTTAAAACAAGCCCATGAACTTGTTAGTGGAACCCATGGACTTGTTAGTGCATTTCCTTGAAATTATTAATATATATTTATATCATGTGTGGACAAATTCATAGAACACCTTAGTTATTGCAATTTATTATTAATTAGGTGGACATATTATTTGGACAATGTCTCACATGATATTATTTAGGCAAACATGAGAGTTGTCACTATCAATTGTTTCACCTGTCAATTCAGGAACATGAACTTTTGAATGGGCGCCTATAAATTTGTTAAGGGATGCCTATGGACTTGTTAATGTACACAAGAAGTCATGTGCAATCTCAAACACTTGTTAAGTATATTTATCTATGTTTGCATAGTATAATAAGTGCAATCAGGTTATTAACAACTTCAAAATTCATATCATATGTGAACTAAATTAAAATAATGGTATTCTAAAAATATGTCCACACATAACATACATATATATTAACAATTTCAAGGTACATTGACAAGCTCATGGGTATCCACTGACAAGTTCATGGGTTTGTTTTAACAACTATCAATGCCCCTGTAACAACACATTCTGATTCTGTACACCAAATGCAAATGAGATTGAGAAATGACTTCATAAATTGATGGGGATGACAAACACCTTTACTATGACAAGGAAAAGCTTCATTGGCAATGAGGAAAAGCTACACTAGTGACAAGTAAAAGCATTAACAAGCCACGCAAGATGAAGAGATTTTGATGGTGATGACGGTTAGGCGATGGTAAGTGTTGTTTATCCAACGGCAGTAGTGATGATGAAGAGAGTCAGCCATGAGGGAAGGGGGGTTTGAATTAGGGGTAAGCTTTTGGTGTTTTTTACTACTGGTGTTTGGTCTTTTCACATTTCAATTATATTACAGAATTGCTTGCAAATTGAAGATTTCAAGGGTCCTTCATGTTGTATTTTGCCTAGCTTGGGACCTCAGTGCAAATTTTCCAAAATTTTATTAGTGAGAATGGGCTATCAAAAGTGAACTAGGTTGACACTCAGACTTGGCCAATTTACCTACTAGTTTTCCAATTTCCCAGTCAAACCGGCCAGTTTGGTCTGGATTTAATTACTTGGGTAATTAAAAAAAATTAATGATTTAATGACTTTATATAAAAGGAAAAAGACACAAAGACCAATAAAAATAGTAAAGGATAGAGAGGTGCTTTGAATTTCAAGAGCCATATAACATGTGTTAGAACAAGACTTTCACCCAAGACAGGGGTTGAATTAGGTGATAATTAAAAACTCAAAATTTAATGCAAACTTTAAAGAAATAAAATAGAGTTAAAGAGATGTCACCAAAGATAAACACACGATATTTATACTAGTTCGGTATAAATCACTTGAGCTACATCCAGTCCTCAGAAGCCTTTTGAGATTTCCACTATTCTCCAAGATTCGTTAGCCTCTTGGTGCCTAAGTACAAGCTAGTTCTTTTTCAAAGAACAATTGCTCCCCCTTACACTTTGCAATTTAATGCCCACTCAAGATTCAACAATCTTAAGTCTCTCAGATAATAAATGAATCGATAAATATCTCTCACAAAAGTAGATATATGATAACTGTATTATAAACTTGAATTTAAGATCTTAAGGCCTTGCAATGGCTGTAACAGTAAGTTTTTCACAAAAGTTCCTTGCTTTATCTTCAATGCTTTGGGTATTTATTGGTAGAGTGAAATGGTGACCATTGTCTTGTTGAATGTATCCGTTGTGGTGTCCTTGGTCATTGTTATAGTCGTTGAAGTCTCTAAACATTCTTTGTGTCTAAGGAATTAGTCGTTGGAGTAGAGAAAATGCCAATCGTTTAAATGTCCTTTGCATTGAATGTTTTTGGCACAAAAGTGCTTTTCAATGATTTTAAAAGTTTCAAAACGATGCTCTATTTTCTACGAAACCATCACTTGAGTGATCACTCAAGTCATTTTCTCTAAGTAGTTTGAAAACCTTACAAAGCACTAGTTGATCACTGGAGTGATGTGCTAGTGATGCATAAAATGGCATTACTCGAGTGATCAATTAGTAATGAAGTATTACAAGGTCACTCAAGTGATCTTTTTCCTTTGATTTTGAGAAAAACATATCATTTGATCACATCATTGGAGTGTTTTATTAGTGACGTTGTTTTAACACATCGCTAGAGTGATCTTACACTTAGGAAATATTTCAGACTCCAGAACACTTCCAGGATCATTTCAATTTTGTGCTAGTGATGCTCTTTGACTCATTACTTGAGTAGTCACTAGAGTGATTTCAAGTCATCACCCAAGTAATCACTCAAGTAATGTTTTCTTCAAAATATTTTAAAGTAGTATTATTGGGACATATCACGTGAGTAGTGTGCTAGTGATGAGATTTAACACATCATTCAAGTAAGCTTGGAATATCACTCGAGTGGTTACTTGAGTGATTTTCCCTTTGAAAATATTTCACAACACTGATCACTAGATGATTCACTGTGGTGATGAATTTTTTAACACATCACTCAAGTGATCTTCTTTTGTAAAAGATTTCACCAGAAAGATCACCATGATGATTTAGCTAAGTTTTATCACATCACTCAGTGATATATTTTTCTACTTCCAGTGATGAAAATACATCACTCAAGTGGTTACTTGAATGATCTAGCAATTTTTTTTATAAAGTGATTTTTGTTTGCTCAAAACACTTCGTTCATCTTTCAAATCCTTTGCAAAATCTTTTTAAGCTTTGTTATCTTCAAAACATAGAATCTAACATTCTCCCCCTTTTTAATGATGACAAAAATTATCTATTTTGAAAGCAAGTTTCTAGAAAATTGTTTTGGACAAAAAGATTGAATTGTTCATGATAATTACTCAATCATAATAAGAGAGAAACTCAAGTCATTGGTAGTGGATGAATGTATATCAGTCTAGCATATCATATACTAACAACATGTTCATATATAAATGGATAAAGTTAGTCACATATATACAATAAAATATTGAACATAAACATTATGCACACATAACACTAGACTTTATGACTTAGCAGCAATGCCATCACCATCAGTATCACCTTGTATCCTCTCCCCATTTTGGCATCACCAGAAAGGGAAGATTGGACATGAGAAGATGATCTAGATCAGAGTGAATCATTAGGTGGCTAAGAAGATGAGTATAAGATTGGAAAAGGGTTGCTTGTATAGGAGAAGAGGCATCATTAATGGTATGACCCTCCTGGTGAACGAAGGTGGGGAATCGGATTGAGCAGGCTTAGGCAAGTGAAGGACATGAATCTTGACTGAATCCTGAGAGTCAGGCACATATACAGGGATATATTGAGGTGGTAATGGAGGTTAAGAAAGTGCTTTAAAGGGCTTAGACACCTCAAGCTCTTCATCAATCTTCTTATTGCCTTGAGTGTCATAGTGATGAGATTGTTCTTGAAGTATAGGATTATCATGTGGAAGGGAGCCAGAAGGTATAGGATTATGAAAGGGCTAATGGCTTGTTGAGGTAGGATGGGCTAATCCATAGTGATGTTGACTGGTGTGGAGATAGTAATTGGAGAAGGCTCGATGGCAGATGAAGGAGCAACAAAACCGAAATATCACTATTACAAAAAATGGTTTTTACTTCCCTAAGAGACATCCCTTTTTGAAAAAGGGAAGTAAAAAATAATGGCGATGACATTTTTATAATAATGTGGAGATTTTTGGCGTCCTAACTTAGAAAAGGACTCCAAAATGGACGGTTTAGGCTTCCCAAATTAAACTTAGGACTCCAAAAGAAGGGGAATTCGGCAACGTATTCAATTTAGGATGCCTAAAGAAACTTCTTTAGCCAAAAATATTGCTTTTGGCATCTGAATTTAGGATGCCAAAATCAGCGTCAAACATGCCCAAGCACAATTGTCTTCTTTTTATGTTTCTCGCACAGCACAAGCACACGATGATCATCTTCTGCACAAGCACACAAAGTCCTATCTCTTCCCTTCTTCACTCATCATCTTCTCCCTCTCGCACTCACGTATCTCAATCCACCACTCGGCTTCCCTTCTTCTCCAGCTCATTCTTGTCGCCGCTGCTGCCATAGCCTTCTATGCTCCTTCGCCTTCACTTCGAGTTAGCTACCGCTCCCATGGCTTCCTCCACTCCCTCGCTCCCATGGTTCTTTAGATCTGTCAAAGACAGAGGCGGATCTAAAGAAATGCCCACTGGAGCTCATGACAAAGATTGTGGGAGGGATGATGATGGCGCCATGGCTCCGCGGGATCTAAAGAAATGCCCTGCTCCCATGGTTTCGCGAGATCTTTTGTTTTTCCTTGATTTATAATACATAATGGGTGCTACTCTATTGTACGCTAGTTTCTGATTTTGATTCTCCTAAGCTCATAGAAATTTCTCAAATATGTAATTTATTATATCTATTCGGCACCATCCTGGCATTCAAGCCTAAATCGGCACCGTTCAACATCGTTTAGGTGCTGCTCTATTGTATGCTTGCACCATTCCAGTATTCGTCCATTTTGGGGTTTTTTTTTAAAAAAAAATCATTAGGTATCCTAAATTTAATTTAGGACACTATAAGTAGAGCTCAATGCATCCCAGTTTTTTGGGGGCGCTGTAAGCTCTACTTACTACACCTCCCAAATAGGCGCCCCGTGAAAATGGACGCTGTAACCCTTATTCGTAGTAGTGAATGGGTCTAAGAGGAGTGGAGGAGCTAGGTAATAAAGTATCAATCTTCTCATGGAGTGATCGGAGAAGGTTGTCAATCTGAAACGTCATATTAGTTTGGACCTCCTAATGTGCTAGTACTGTATTTTAATGCTCATTCATGACATTGCACATCTAACCCATCTTCTCGTCTAAATGAGACACAAACTCAGAATTTTTGTTTGACAAATCTACATGAAAACCTTGAATTGCTTCCTTCAAGTTCATCTGAATGGTATGACCATGGAAAGAAGGTGCATTGGATATGGCTGGAGCTGAGGACCAAGTGTCATCCATTTTTGTAGCCTCAAAATCTGGTGTCTTCCTTTTCTTGAGAGTGGTGACCAAACGATGCCTTAGGGGTAGATCAATGCCAAGCTTCCAAATTTGATTCCTCCCAACTGATAATAGTCTCTTTATAGACTCATCTGGCTTTAAGTACCAAATTGTGTTGTCTCTGAGGAAAAGTGAGATTAGTTGAGGATAAGGAATATGTTTTATCTTAGTGCCTGAATACATACCTCATGATCTGGAAGAATATCAAAGCTCCCAAATTCCTCTCTTCTTTGCTTAAGTGAGGCCATAAGTCTATAATCTCTTTCAATAAAGTGAGTGAAGTTTTTGGACTTGTTCACAATGGCCCTCGAGCAAATGTACCAAAGAACCCTATACAAGTCACACATATCACTCGGGTTTAAGGTCAATTGTCCCACTTGTTCACCAGGCATCAGAATGTTGAATATCTTATTAGGGTTGAGTTTGTCTAGAGCACCCCTTGGTGATTTCTTAATCCCAAGCCACTTGTTGATCCTTGAGACAAATATGAGAAACTTTTTACCTCTAACAGTGCTCTCAAGCTCTTCTTCAATCACAGAGCCACCATTGGAGCAATCTTCAATTGGCTCTTAATTACAATAGAAGTGTCAAACCACCTTTGGAGAGTAAGGTAGGTGTATAGAGAGCCAAGGCATGTAGTATATACTCATTTAAGTCTAACCTGATTGCTTTAAAAGAGTATTCAAGTTCACATAGAACATCTTACAAATTTTGCATCTAGCAAAGTGTTTAGTGAACTTCTTGGAATCTACAAGTTTGTTTGCTATAAAGCTAGGGGTGCCACAGTGATATCCTCTTCCTCCTCCTCCCCTTCTTCATTTTTTCTAGTTCCCTCTACTTTATGAGAGGCCTTGGGTTGAGTGGGTACGAAAGATGGTCCTTTTTGAACTTTGTGTCCTTGCCTCGGTTTAGTTGGAATTTTAGTGCTTATAGCCTCCTCAAGCATGTTAGCCATGATTTTAGAGATTCTAGCATTGTATATGGCCTCTTGCCAATCTCTTTTAGTCCACGAGGGTATGTTTGAGTCAGAGTCTGAACCCAGTGGACTAGGAAGAGCCTTTGATTTTCCCTATCCTCTTGAAATCTTAACTTTTGTCTTTCACCTGGTTGCTCTTGGTTCTTGAATCTCAACACCCTTAGCTTTCAGTTAAGGTTTAGCAGGCCTTGCTAGAACTTTCAACTGAGGGTGCTTCTTTGGCTTGGATTTTGGCGTTGGAGATTTCTTATGCTTTTTGGTTAGACGAGGTAGTGGAGACCCAAATGACTCTTCTTCTTACCGAATAGTAGTCTTGGTTCCTACCATGATGATTGATACTCAGAAACTTGAAATTTGGAGAGATGAGTGTCGGACTATCAAGATTTTAGCGTAGAGGATTTAAGTAGATTTTAGAAGTGTTTGGAAGTGAAAATAAAGGGGTTTTCATCATAAATGTGTGGGGAACAAAATATGGAAAGTTTCGTCAGAGTACTGCGAGTTGCATTTGAAGTGATTTGATGAAAGTGACATTGCTTCCATAAAAATAGAAATTATTCCCCGACATCACTCGAGTAATCTTAGGTAATCACTCGAGTGATCGTACCTAGAAAATTTTTAAAAGGTTAGAATTTCGATTTTCGATACCTAACTCAAATAATCTTGTAATTATTCGAGAATAAGTCCTTGTTGAGGAGAACGACACATTCCAATCTCTATTTGCCCGTTGGATCAAAAATTGTTCACCTTCTCTATCTACACTAATGATCACTCAAGAAAGCACTCAAGTGATTCCTGGATGATCACTCGAGTGGTCACTCGAGTAATTCTTGACTGTTTCATTCTCCAACTCTTTCAACTTCTACCTTTTCATTTCTAACTGTTGGAGTTATTTCTTAGAGGCGTGCCTCTTCACCTCATCACTCAAGTGATCACTCAAGTAATGTTCTTCATTACAAGAAGACATCACTCAAGTGATGTCGAGGTGATGAGGCTCTCTGTTTATCTCTGTTTCTTTTATCATGTAATAGGGCATCTTTCCAAAGTCCTACAAAAAAACTTTCTAATTACTTCGATGCTTAAATTAGTATTCTAATCATCAAAACAAGTATAATAAACAATCAACGGCTAAAATTAACAAGATTAATTTACAGCTCATTCGGATTTACCATTCCCAATTCTCTTTGTATATACAAGATTTGATCATTTTCAAGTGGTTTTGTGAACCTATTTGGAGATGTGTAGGGATAAAAACCACTTTGACGTCCTTTTTTTGAACAGATCTCTAATTAAGTGATGAATCACATCAATGTGTTTGGTTCTTGAATGTTGAACCGGATTCATAGCTAGGCTTATTGTGCTTTTGTTGTCACAATAAATTGGAATCTCCTTAAAGTGAGTGCCTAGATCTTGAAGTTGTTGCTTTAGTCATAGAACTTGTCCACAACAACTTGAGATAGCAATGTATTCAGCTTTAGTAGATGATAAGGACCTTATGTTTTGCTTCTTGCTGAAGTGAAAGGCGGAATATCACCTAAGAGGGGGTGAATTGGGTGATTTAAAAAACTTTTCAGATTACCCCTGGAATTTGCACTAAGAACAGAGCACAACAGAGTAGAAGGGAGAGGGATTGACACAAGAGATTTATACTAGTTTGGTTTAAACTCTTGACCTATGTCTAGTCCCCAGACTCTCTGGGTATTTCACTATCTCTTTCAATTGATTACATACTCTGTACTCGAAGTAATTCTCTCTCTAGGATTCACTCCCCCTTACAAGTTGTAATCAATACACCTACTCTTAAGGTCCCACTACCTTAAGTTTCTTTACAAAAAAAATGAATATATTTTAACTCTATAAAAGAGTAGATATTTTAACACCTATTTAGAATTCTCAGAGAATGGTTGCCCAGATTGTGCTTCATTTTCTGCAACCGCATTAAATGCAACTGACGTAATCAAAGTGCTTTTTAATTAATCTGAATTTAATCTCTCATTTAATCATCTGAAACTCATTAATAAATTGATTAAAGATAGATATGAACAATACTAAGTGATGATATGAAGTAATCAAATCATAAGCAAAGATTTAAGATTTACGAACACTGTGTTTGCAAAACCGAGAAAAGCGCGACTCGAGTTGACAAACCAGAAAGGCAGACTCGAGTTGATTTCAAGCTGACTCGAGTTGACCATTACAAACTTGAGTCACAGTTACATCTTCTTTGAAAATGAGTTTGGAAACAAATGTGAAGATATCTCTATATGAACTTAACTCGAGTCTAAAATGTTCACTTCAAGTTGATAAACTCGAGTTACACAAATTCTACTCGAGTCAAGATCATTTTCACAAAAGTTCTTCAAGTTTAGCTTTGAAAGTGATTTGAACATCAAGCACACTCGAGTCATTAAATGATGACTCAAGTTGTCAAAATATGATAAAAGAAAATCCTTTAAGATTACACTCGAGTCACTAAATGCAAGCTCGAGTCAATATTTGGACCGTTAAAATATTTTTGAATGAGGGACTTAGTATTTTGAAAAATAAAATTTAGGTCCACAAGAGTTCACTCAAGTCACACAGCCTTGACTCGAGTTGGAATATTTCATAAAATATTTCACAGAGTCTTTTAGCACTTGACTCAAGTCTCCAAATAAGTAACTCGAGTCAGTCAAAGATAAAACTCATTTTGACTGAAGTCTCAAAGCACTTGACTTGAGGCTAATGACCCTTAACTTATGTCAATTCGACAATAAGTTACTGATTCAAGTTTGATCAAGTTAAAACATTTTTACTTGAATAATTAACCACATTTTGTTTACAATTGTCTGTTATTATAATCAAAACACACATAGAAAACTAACATAGCCACCAAGGAATTGACATTAACCACTTGTGCTCTTTCTATTAGTCTTATACCCTCTATGGTCTGAATCAAAGTATGCAATCAGATACTGATTGCCTCCTCTAGGATACCATATGCCAAGTTCATCTGTGTCAACAAGATATCCAAACATCCTCTTTACTATCTCAGTATGATATTCTTTAGGCGCAAATTGATATCTCGCACATAAAATCCACACTAAATTGAATGTATGGCCTACTAGTAATGAGGTAGAGTAGGGAGCTAATCATTCCTCGATACTTTGTAGTTTCATAGTTTGCTCCTTTGACATCAACATCTAGCAATGTTTATGAGCTTATAGGAGTATTTTCCCCATTTGCTTGATCCATGCCAAATTTCTTCAATAGCTCCTTGAGATACTTGGTTTGGGAAATGAATACTTCATTTTTCATTTGCTTAATTTGTAATCTGAGGAAGAGATTTAGTTCTCCCATCATAGACATTCCAAATTCTCCCGGCATAGTCTTGAAAATTTTTGACACAGAGATTCATTAATAGCACTTAATATAATATCATTAACATAAATTTGTACCATATTTATTTGAAGTCAAGAGCACTTTGAATTTGGCCTTCCAAAAGGAAAAGTGTTCACGAACGAATCCGGGTGGTCTAGTGATTGAAGCTCTATCAGGAAGTATTCCTTCCCCCATGATCGTCATTGGATCCTTCATAGGTTGTTAATCCTGAAACAAGAAGAGTTGGCTCTGATATCATATGTTAGAACAAGACTTTCACCCAAGAGGGGCGAATTAGGTGATAATTAAAAACTCAAAATTTAATGCAAACTTTAAAGAAATAAAATAGAGTTGAAGAGATGTCACCAAAGATAAACACACGAGATTTATACTAGTTCGGTTTAAACCACTTGACCTATATCTAGTTCTCAGAAGCTTTTTGAGATTTCTACTATTCCGAAGATTCGTTGGGCTCTTGTTGCCTTAGTACAAGCTAGTTCTTTTTCAAAGAACAATTACTCCACCTTACACTTTGCAATTTAATGCCCACTCAAGATTCAACAATCTTAAGTCTCTCAGATAATAAATGAATCAATAAATGTCTCTCACCAGAGTAAATATATGAACACTGTAGTATAAACTTAAATTTAAGATCTGAAGGCTTTGCAATGACTGTACCAGTAAGTTTTTCACAAAAGTTCCTTGCTTTATCTTCAATGCTATGGGTATTTATTAGTAGAGTGAATTGGTGACCGTTGTCTTGTTGAATGTATCCGTTGTAGTGTCCTTGGTCATTGTTATAGTCGTTGAAGTCTCTAAACATTCTTTGTGTCTAAGGAATTAGCCGTTGGAGCAGAGAGAATGCCCATCTTTTAAATGTCCTTTGCATTTAATGTTTCTGACACAAAAGTGTTTTTCCAATTTGTGTGTTAATCCTTGTTTGATCACATCGAAAACACTTAAGCACTAATATAATGAAGAGTTAGAGTAATTAGAAGCAAGAATAACAAGTTACACAATCATTCCAATGATTTTAAAAGTTTCGAAGCGATGCTCTGTTTTCTGCGAAAGCATCACTTGAGTGATCACTCGAGTCATTTTCTCTAAGTAGTTTGAAAACTTTATAGAGCATTGGATTGATTACTGGAGTGATGCGCTAATGATGCATAAAATGGTATCACTCGAGTGATCTTGTTTCAGATCCCTTGTCGCATCACCTGAGTGATCAACTAGTGATGAAGTATTACAAGGTCACTCGAGTGATCTTGTTTCCTTTGATTTTGAGAAAAACATATCATTTGATCACATAACTGGGGTGTTATGCTAGTTATGTTGTTTTAACACATCACTCAAGTGATCTTACACTTTAGGAAAATTTTCAAAATCCATAACACTTCCAGGATCACTGTAGTGTTGTGTTAGTGATGCTCTTTGACTCATTACTCGAGTGATCTCAAGTCATCACTCGAGTGTTTTTCTTCAAAACATTTTAGAACAACATCACTGGGAAAATCACTTGAGTGTTGTGCTAGTGGTGATATTTAACACATCATTCAAGTGAGCTTGGAACATCACTTAAGTGGTCAATCGAGTGATTTTCCCTGTAAAAATTTTCCACAACACTGATCACTGGATTATTCACTGTGGTGATTTGGTGTGATAAATTTTTGAACATACTACTCGAGTGATCTTCTTTTGTAAAAATATTTCACCAAAAAGATCACCATGATGATTTAACTAAGTTTTATCATATCACTTGAGTGGTCACTCGAGTAATCTGTTTTTCTACTCCAGTGATCACTTGCAGTGATGAAAACACATCGCTCAAGTGGTCTAGCAATTTGTGTGTGTGTGCAGAAAATGATCTTTTACTTTTTCAAAACACTTTGTTTATCTTTCAAATCCTTTGCAAATCCTTCCTAAGCTTTGTTATCATCAAAACATGGAATCTAGCAACATGTTAGTCTTGTATTTGTCTTTTGTGAAATTAAAAAGAAATGATACAAATGCCCATCATAATTACAATTAATTTTCATCCCTCTTCTTCCTCAAACAGCCTCCCCCTCCAGTACCCCTCTCTGATCTGGAACAACAACGTCTCCTTCACTAGCACTCCTTTTTGGTCTATGACGCCTCCCTTTCTCATCTTTGTTCTTGATTATAAGTGCAACACCTTCCCACTCATCTTTGTTTAGATTGAAAAACCCAATAAATTAATGATGAATAAAAAAAGATCATATGTGTGATGGCGTTCAGTACTCCTCCTCCTCCGACATTGCTTCACTGTCATGTGAGATGTGTGGGTTCAATCGACCTATGGTGGAGTTTTGCCATGTCTTCGACGATGGTGGTGATTAGGTCTGCACAGCTTCGACTAGTGTCTATTTTTCACATGGTTTTTAATTTTTCAATTTTGATGCTTTTGATTTGTGATTTGTTTTATTTTTCTAAATCAACTTGTGGCCTTCTTGTTTTTGGTTCATGAGTGGGTTGTTGGAGGTTTGGGTGGATGGTTGATGGCTGTGTGGTGAAGGACTGAAGGTCAAGGTGTGTGATGGATGAGAATGCAAAGGAAGCGCACACACACACACACATATATATATCATTTATTTTGGACAAAGATATCCCGAGTTATGACTTCGAATTTTTTGAATTTGAGTTGATTTCATGGTAGAAGAGTCTGGAGGTGAACCATGAAGAAGATGACATACCCCCAGTGGTGTTAGGGCTCCAGCGATGAATTTTAAAATAGCAACTCAGATTATGGAAATGATAACTATATATTTAAAAACGACCCCTATGGAAATGAAAATGAGAAGATAAGCATAAATTAATTCCTATAATTGATATGGGTTTATTAGGTTTAGATTTGAAAATAACAACTTGAGATATAGAAATAACAACTATCAATTTAAAAATAACCACTTGTGAAAATGAGAAAGCATGCATGGATTGATTCTTAGAATGTATGTGGGATTACCAAGTTTGGATTTGAAAATATCAACTTTGGATATGGAAATGACAACTATCCAATTAAAAATGACCACTTGTGAAAATAAGAAAGCATGCTGAAAATGAAAAGGCATGCATGGATTGATTCCTAGAATGTATGTGGGATTACCAAGATCGGATTTGAAAATATCAACTTCGGATATGAAAATCACAACTATCCAATTAAAAATGACCATTTGTGAAAATGAGAAAGCATGCATGGATTAACTCCTATACTCAGACTCAATATTAGTTTACCAAGTTTGGATTTGAAAATAACAACTTTGGATTTAGAAATGATAAACTATCCATTTAAAAATGATCAATTATTCTCACCGATGGCTTTTTCAAAAAAAGTTTTATATAAAGGGCATTAGTGTCATTTCCTTTTAATTTCACAAAAGACAAATAGAAGACTAGCATGTTATAAGTTTTTTGAAATTGGAAGCCCCTATCTATCCTTCACTATAATGTATTAGTCTTTATGTATCTTTCTCCCTTATATAAATTAATAATGAATTAATGTCTTTTTTTTTCCCTTTGCCAGTAATGATCATTCATCAAGAAAACTAATTGGTCTCCATACAACCATGAAAATGCACCGAAAGATCAAAATAAGGTCAACCAACACACAATGCCAATTTGTTTTAGCTTTTTAAAAGTGATTTTACAATGTTCAAAGTAAGTATATGAGGAGTTTTTTCTCAACTTCCAGAAAAGTACTTGAAAAAACACTTTTTAGGCTGAAAATCATGGTTTGGTAGAAAATTACCCAATCACTTAAAATAATTCCAGGATAACTTTTTTTTTCTCAAAAGTCATGGTTTTGGACATGAAAATCATGGTTTTCAAAAAGCTCATTCCCCCTTTTTTCAGTAGTTGAGGTATCATTATTGTATCATAATTCACCAAACTTTTCTCTTTCCTTCTTCTCTTCTTTCTTCTTTATTCTTCCTTCTTCCTTTTGTCATTCTCTGATCCCATTTCTCTAATTTCATGATGATATGCTTACAATTTGTTCTATACAATTTATTACTCTGCATATAAGCTTGCTCTCCTTGTCAAACCCCTTCTTGATATTATCCCTCTGAATAATGGCCTCATCAGCAGTCTTTTTATAGCATTCAACTTCAGAAAGCAATTGTTTGTTATTCTCTTCCAAGCCTCTGCATGACTCTCCCAACTTCTGCATATCCGCTTTCACTCGATTATTTTGCTCCAATTATCTTCTGACATCTTCTCTTCAACCCCATATTTAGTCTATACAATTTATTAATATATCTATGTTTGAGCTATTTTTTATCATCTTATAAAATTGACTAATGTTATAATTTTAATTTTGTAGATAAATTAATTTAAATTTGATAACTATGAAATTTAATGTTAAAAATCTTTGAAATGAAATATTATCCTTTATATGCAATTATCACAAAATATAATGTCTTCTTTGATAATTTGAACATGAAAAAAAAAAAGTGATTCTAATAATCTTTATCTATACACTATCATTTTATCAAAATCACTTTTTTCAGAGAATATATTTTGCTTGGAATTTCTCTAAAATAACTTTTTATCACTTTTTCTCCAAAAGCTAATAAAAACACACTAAATAAGCACATAGTGTATGTTTGTTTTAACTTTTAGAAGTTCTTTTACGGTTTTCAAAGTAAGTATGTTTGAGAAGTTTTGTCGGACTTGTGAAAAAATGTTTTTTTTTTCCTTAAAAAAATGTTCTTGGAGGTTGCCAAACCAGCACTACATTTTGTCTCAAACTTGCAAGTTGACTAATTTTATCATCTTTACGTTTTTACCGTAGAAAATCATGTTGGGTCACTCTTAAACTTATAATAGTTGCAAACTCAATCAAATACTTCAGTTCGCACACCAAGTTTACCATTTTTACATTTATAACTTACAAAATCGTGTTAACTCGCTTTGAAACTTGTACTAATTTTTTCAATTTGATCATGCTCGATAACTTTATATATAAATTTTATAAAAAATCATTTGTCAAGTATGATAAATTACGAATATTGATATATTTTAATGGATTTAATTTTAATTGTTTGAATTTAAAATATATTTAAGGGTTAAGGTGCAAAAATATCATCAATTTATACCTCATGTGTGCCAAAAATCATAAACTCTTCTTAAATGCACAAGTAACTACGAAGTTTAAAAAACAGGGCAAAAATAACAACTTTAATATCACAAAACCTCCGTTAGCTTGTGACACGTTAGTGTTCACGCCATGTGAAAGTACCAGATTACCCCGGCTCAAAAAAAAAAAAAAAAAAAAAAAAAAAAAAAAACACCCGCTCCCCCCCAACCTCTCTCATTCATCTCTGCATCTTGTTACTTTCAAAATTCATCATGAAAAAAACCATTTCTTTATGAACTATCAACACAGATGGAAATCAACAAGCGCACAAACACAAATAAGAAAAGGAGACTCAAGATTTAGTTACCCTGTCAGAAAATTCATAAACAAATATGAAAATTTCACTAAAACCCTACTAGAAGAGATACAGAATAGAGCCTAGAAGAAACTTCATCAGAAACTACTAGCTGGAACCAAAAATTTTGAAGCCATGAAACTTCCAGAATCCCAATCCCAACTAAAATATGAACAGTAATAAAACTTCATAGAGTGATCAAATTCAAAAATAAAGGGGCCAGAAAACTTGAAATTGACTTCAAGAGGCCTTCGAAGAGATACATATTTATATCCCTCTCTGATCTTATAATATATAATAGTAATTATTATTTGGTGGTGTTGTTAATTATAACCATGAAAACAACATTTCTATTTGTGAGATAAGTATTTATGTCCCCCTCCAGTCTTTAAACCCTATGTGATGGGAGTCTGGTACATTAGGCAAACTTTTTTGAATTATATTATAATCATACTAACTTAGTAAACTTATATAAACCCGCTGGTATTGAATATAACACTATCAAGCAAGTATTAAATAAAGAGGTGATAATCATCCTAATCTAAGAACGTCATCAACAAAATATCATCAGGCATGTCACTAAACAAAAGTCATGATCAAAAGGAGACACCATGCCAACGTAAAAGTGCTGAGTGCTAACAAAAAAATATAGTTTTCCTCCCAGGCAAAAAGATACTAATCTAAGAATCAAAAACCATCTTCATAATCACTTGCTTGCGCAATCGAGAGGGACATTGAATAACTGTCTTGAGTTTGGCCACATCATTCATGAGAAAACAATAAATTTTAGGGATCTTCTCTTCATCACATCCACAATCTTGAATCAGCTTCAAAAGTTTCTTTACCTGAAATTTGTGGGACATATCTTTCTCTAAATAATTGATTTGCTTCACTAAGAACTGCTGCAATGACATCCATCTTCTCTATAATTTGGGACATTTGTGAAGGCTCTTTATCCATGGTCACAACATATTGGACAACAAGACAGACAAGTTGGGCAACAAGTTCCCCCGCATTTTCAACCATTGTACAAAATATTCCTCTTCAGAATTCATCTAACATATGAAGAAAAAATTACCCTAAGTTAAACACCCAACAAGTGCCAAGTTACCCCATAAACGTACACCAAGCTATCAATATATAAAAGTCACAATCAAAACACAATTCAACCCATAACAATAAGGGTGAGTTAACAGTTAACACAGCAGAATGAAGTTAAAAATTACACAGCTTACTGTTACATACTCCATAACTATATATCCCACACAAATTTATCATTTGACTTATAGTCAGCTGAATAAAATGCACTAGAAAGAAGCCTTGAAACTATGGTCGGTGCGCCCCTTCAAATCCCCAAATTTTGGGGGTAGGTGAGAGAAAATTTTCCCTACACTCCTACAAATTTGATAAAGCTAAACAAGGGTAGGAGAGCAAAATCTCTTCTCTCGTACCAAATCTCTCATCCGAAGCAGACCTAAATAACCTGCAGTTATGCCCCGTTGAGTAGGAGAAATCAGAAACAGAACCAAAATGCTAATAATCTAAGCCAACTTGCACATACAATCTGCAACTCTTCAATTCTTGTCAATCGTTGTAATGCAAATTGATAAACAAATGAATACCATTCAGTATTTAAATATTTTCAATTTTCAATATGGAACAGCATGAAGAATATGTAATGGTGAAGAAATTGTCCAATCTTGACAGGCGACAAATTTTTCCAGTTAGTAATCAGAAGGATTCGTGGAGGTAGAGGTCATACAAGAATCAAACAAGCAAAAGGTACAAAGAATTACATATGATGAGAGACGAGTAACACAAAATAGTATACTAACTTGCCGAGGTAGAAGACGGAAACCGACGACTGACGATCAAACAAGAGGGCGGCAAGGCAGGAAGGAGTAGCGTGACAGGGGATACGTACCTGAGCGGAGTTTGAGGGCTTGAAGCTGGAGCTGAGCCGCTGGCGAGTACAAGAACTTTGAGCGCGAATCACGAAAGGAGACTGGCGCACGAGGGTTTTGGAAATTTGATTCTGGAAAATTTGAAAGTGACGCTTCGACAAAATAAGGAGGAAAAAAGATGGGACAATTTCATTCTTTGTACCACATAATAAACTTAACTTAAAATTAGACCCGAAAAACAAAATATTATATTTCACTGCATGGTTTTTTTTTTTGGGGAGTAAATTATTTTTTTATAGAAAGGAAAATTATATATCATCAATATCAATATATCAATATATATATATATAATAACCCATCTATTCAAGTCATTCAGAAAACGGCTTATCTACCAGCGCCTTAGTAGCGCAATGGCATGGGAGCTTGGCTCCTCTCCCCTATGTCCAGGGTTCGAACCCTGCCCCCTTCCCTACTATGTGTATCAAAAAAAAAAAAAGGGCTTATCTATGGCTTGTCTCACAAATTACTGTTCATAAGCCGTTCAGTTGTCAAGACTCTGTGTGAGCTGATCTGGACAATAAATCAAAAGCCTCTCATCTCTCTCCTCTCTCTTTTCCTTCTCTCACATCAGTCTCATAGCGTACGGAAATTCAAAATTTGAATCTCTTCTTCTCCCTTTTCACGTCTCATAGCGTACGGGAATTCAGAAATTGGACAAGCTATTCACGGGACAGGCTTTTTTTTCTTTTCTCTCACTTCTTCCTGTCACTCTTCCTCTCTCTCTTTTGCTATCTTCTTTTTCTTCTCTCTTTGGTGTCTCCCACGCTCTTCCTCATATTCACAATTTAAAATCCTTGTACTCTTCCCCATTTTCAGAACCAAATCTTTGCTTGATGAGCGCTATTTCTATACGAACGTAAAGGAGGGTCTCTTCCGGCAGTTTCAAACCAAATTTCTACTTGATGAGCTTCGGCAGGAGTCTCCGGTTGAGTGAAATCTGGTAAGCGAGCAGTGTCAAACTCATAATCGAGGTCTATTTCATAAGCAACGAAGACGTGTTCTATTTCCATATCTTCCTCCATGTCTTGCATCTCGTGTAAGGCCGAAGGGCAAGCACCTTTTCTTGGGAATAACGGAGAGAAATTCATTGTGATCCCCATGATCTTGTTATCGATGGACTGTCTTTTAGATTATTTGTCCATGAACTTGTATAGGTTCTTTGGTCTTTCATTTTGGAAAAAGCCTAATTTAACCGGATTCCGATGAAACGCGACAAGCGTTGAGGATGTGGTGATATCGTAGAGTGAAACAGATTCGAAAACACATCGCACGCGGCAAGCCTAATTCCTGATGCATGGTGATTTTTTGTTTTATCTTATATCGAGAAGGGTCTTCTTTAGTTGCAGGAAATATGGAAAAAGTTAGCATTATTTGGCCTCATAACTTTCTGACCTGCTTTTCAATATAAGAAACATAAAAAAGCGAGGTAAGTGGTTTGCTTTGTTGAACCGGAAGGTTTATCATCTTCTGTAGCTAAAAGACTTGGTCTTCAACTTTTTGTTTGTGTTCTGTTTTAGCACTCAAAATAACCCTTACATGCAAGTGATTTAATAGCCCTGCTATCTTCTGTAGCTAAATAGCTTGGGTGTGTGCTCAGGTGAATCCAGACAACATGCAAGACATACATAGCCTGCCATCTAAGCTGCTACAACAATGTAGATCATTCAAGATAAATTTTTCAATTTTGTCTGTGACTAAATATGTCTTTTGTTCACCCTGTGAGGTTTATGCCACTTCTTTGCTTACTAGATGACATATGTAACTTAGTTTAATTCCTTCTTCCTTTTTGAATTTTTTTGTCCATAGGGCCATCATAAGCCTATCTTTTGATGACCGAGTCCATTTAAATTATTGTATTCGTTGATTTTTTTTTGGTCATAAAACACAAACAAACAAAGATGACGACTTACTATCAATGGTGTTAAACTTATATTATTACGTATTGGTTGCAGGAAGTGAAGGAATATATATTGTTTTAAATGTTGTGAAAGTTTCACGGTTTAGGCATGGTTTAGGCATGTTACGCTTTCAAAGTTTTCAATTAGGGTTGCATTGAAAGTTTTCAATTGGGGTTCTTTAGGAGTATGTTGATAAAGTTGGGCGTATATTTGGCATCAAACAAATTCCATTGAAGATGACATGGTTTGATATGTTCAGTTGTTCTATTATGAGATTGTCCTCTATTGCATTCTATTTCCCATGTCCTGATTGTCAATGATTCATGTAAAATATAATAATTTATGATGCTGCAATTAGGCTTATCAATGCTGAAAAGCGTTGTTGTAGCAGCAAACTTTCAGTCCACTCTATATAATATTTAAAATACTTGTAAGAGTTTTGTTTTTGTTTTCATTCATAGCCAGTTATGACTTTCTCCTGAGTCGTTTTAGGGAATCTATAATAGACTCTATGCATATAGTATCTCATTTTATATACAGAGATATGAATCTTTTTCCTGCATTTTTATTTGCACTTCGTACAATTAAATTTAAATGGGGGGTCTGATTTCATGAGACCAGTGACAACCATGATGTAAGTTATCTTCTTTGATGTTGTACACTGATGCGAATGATATGCTTGTAAGCTAGGCTATCAGTCTTACAAAGAACATAATTTTCAAAGGATAGGTGTAAGATGAGAAAAAGGAGTTAACAATCTAGCTAAATGAAGATTGTAGACTATGAAGCACCAATACATTGGAATTTTTTTTCCAACCTATCAGACACGCATATTGGGAATGTATTGGAAACGCCGTGTTAGAATCAAGCCAATATTATTTGAAGTAACGTATAAACGTCCCGTATCAAGAACATATTAGAAAAGTCGTGTCGGAATCGGTGATTTATAGATTGTAGACACTTGTAGTTGAAAAAACACATCACCCCTACTCTTACGAATCCAATAAAAGGTACAACACAGAGAGAAACTATCCTTAACTACTTATGTACCGAAGGATTATTAGTCCAAATTGATAAGAAATATTGGAGAAAGAAAGTGGGGATTTTAAAATAGCATGAGCAACATTTGAAGGATAGAAAGTTCATACTGTTGATGATTCCAATGAAATGGATTCCAACCAAAAGGACTTTATGCAGTAGGAGATGATTAAGAATGATATATGTGTGCTTAGCTATTAATGACCAATTCCAAGAAGCATTATATGGTTTGTTGATCATCTGCGCTTGATTAAAATTTATATATTTCACCTTTAGTGTAGAAGCAAGAAGGGATGTATGAATAAAATGAAATTAATTGTGTAATGAAAAGATGTCGTTGCTTCTAATATTTAGGAAAAAAAAAACTCACTTTAAATAATATGCCTCAAAATTTATTTATTTTTTTAGAAAAAATGGGAAAAAGTCCCATTGAAAATTTTATGGATCAAAAGGACTTAAATCATGGTATAGGTACTTTGGGTGTACAAATTCTCACCAATGAATTTTTTAACAAGTATTTTTCTCCAATTTTCCTTTTTTTATATGAACAAATTTTTTTTCCAATGACAAATCTTCTGTAAATAAATATTAAATATTCATGAGATTTTTGAGGGACAAAAGAACGTGTTATGAATATAATATTTGTATAGATGTCTATATCTGTCCATTATCTCTTATTATCTCTATTATCTCCAGTATCTCACTATTATTTTTTATTGTCATCAAATATATATGTAGATAGATATTGATTTTATTGAGATTGTAAAGTTATGCCTATAAATAGAAGACATGTTTTATCTACTATATACACCTTGAATAATAACAACAAAGCCGTTATCCCACTAGGTGGGGTCGGTTACATGGATCGCATGACATCATTGTGCTCTATCGAAAACCATATCTTTAGATATATTATTAAGCAAAAGATCCCTCTCTATGACTTATAGAGCATTAGCTTTGGCCTTCCTTGACCTCATTTTATAGGATTCCATATTGCTTGATCAACCCTCCTCATTGGAGCACTCGATGGCCTTCGTTAAACATATCCAAACCACTTCAAACGGCTTTCTCCATTTTTTTCTTCAATAGAGGAAGCTCCTACTCTTTTGTGTATATGAGTATCACAAATCTTGTCTTTTCTTGTATAACCACACATCCATTTCAACATTCTCATCTCAGTTAACCCTATTTTATGTTCATGTTGTCCCTTTAAAGCCCAACACTCACTACCACATAGCATTGCTGGTCTTATAGCAGTGCGATAAAACTTCCCTTTTACTTTATTAGGTACTTTCTTATCACAAATAAATCTAGTAGCCTTTCTCCATTTATACCATCCAGCTTGAATTCTGTGATTAACATGTCCATCAATTTCACCATTTTGTTGTATAATTGATCCCAAATATCTAAATTTTGTCACTTGTGGAATGACTTGTCCCCAATTTAACTTCCACTTCACTTCTACTTTATCCCTTATCAAAATTGCAATGGATATATTCAATTTTGCTCTTATTTAGACGAATGCCCTTCAATTCCAAAGTCTGTCTCCATATCTCGAATTTAGAATTAATTGTAAATGAAGGAAATCACCAAAAGGGGGGTGAATTGGGGATTTTAAAATTCTTTTGAGAACACCTAAACACAGACAGCAAAACAAGGTATAATAGAGGAGTTGAAGAGAAGCTTGACATAGCAGAATTTATATTGGTTCGATCTTAACTCTTGATCTACGTCTAGTCCCCAGACATTCTGGGATTTTCACTATACCTCAAATCAGTTACATACTCTGCACTCGAAAGTTATCCTCTCACTAGGATACACTTTCCCTTACAAGTTGTAAACTGATAAACCCAACCTCAAAGTTCCACAACTTTGAGATTCTTACAATGATCGAAAATCAATGATAAACTCTCTAAAAGAGCAGATAAAATAAACACTGAAGTACAATGTATCAGAAGATACTTTACAAGTAGGTAGAAAACACTAAATGTAGTTGAAACTTGATAGCTTTTCGTTTTATGTATTCTGGTTGTTGAAGAGACTTAAATGCTTCGGTTTATATATGTTGAAAGCATTAAATGACCGTTGGAATCATTAATGTAATCGTTGGAGACATTAATGTAGCTGTTAGGTTGTAACTTGGTCCAGTCTCTCTCTAGTCTTGAGTTAATCCATATGCACAGTTAATCTTGTTGACTTTCCTTGAAATTAATCCGTTGGGAGATGAAATTTCCATAGAGGGAAAGAAAACATTTAAACTTTTGCAAAGTCTAGGGAATGATTTGCCAAAAGGATGCAAGGTTTTCTGGACCAGCAATAAATATGTTGACGTCACCTTTTGCTTTATGCTTTAATCTTCATTCTAAAACACTTTTAATCATTTGAAACTCATTAACAAACTGATTAAGCATAGCTAAGAATAGTAATGAGTGATGATAGGAAGTATCTAGTTCATTCATAAAGATTTCACAAATTCGAGAAAGTTGTTTTCCAAACAGAGCGACAAAAACTAAAGTTCATTCAAGCAAACTGGAGTTTGCAACTTTTGCTCAAGGGCCAAACTTGAGTTTAGAAACTCAAACTAGAGTTTAGTTCTTTCTCAAAAAGATCATCGCGATTGAGCTTTGAAGAACATTTTGAAACAGGAGCAAACTCGAGTCATTAAGTGACAAACTCGAGTTTGAGACTTTTTGAAATGAAAGTAAGTTAAGTCCACAAAGCTCAAACTGGAGTTTTTAAATGCAAACTCGAGTTTTCTTAAGTTCAAAAATAGTGAGAAGCTCTCGGCTTGACACAAGCTCGAGTTTTCTTAAAAACGTGAAAGCTTTGAAAACTCTTGGCCAAGCGAAAACGGAATTTACTATTCTAAGCTCGAGTTTGCTTAAAACATGAAAAACCTTAAAAGCTCTCGGCCAAACACAAACTGGAGTTTGACATACCAAACTTGAGTTTGGTTAAGTTCAAAAACATTCAGGGCTCTTTGTCTGACAGAAACTCAAGTTTACCACAAGAAACTTGAGTTTGCTTTAACTTGAAAAACTTAGAGTGCTCTCTATTTGACATAAACTCGAGTTTGCCAATACAAATCTAGTTTGGTCAAGTTTAGGAAACTTGAGCTACTCTCTGTCAAGTCCAAACTCGAGTTTGACACTCCAAACTTGAGTTTGTCTTTGACAGTAAGTTTTTCAACTTAACAAAGACAAACTTCATTTTGAGTTTACAATTGTCAATTATCATCAAAACACATAGAGAACTAACATTAATTTCCTCTCTGGATTCAGCCAATAGAACTATATCATCCACAAAAAGCATACCTTTAGAGATCTCCTCTTTTATAGGCTCAGTTAGAACATCTACCACTATATCAAACAAATAAGGGCTCAAAGTTGATCCCTGATGTAGGCTAATCCACATAGGAAAATCCTTTATAACACCTCCTGGAATTCTAAATTCATACATGTTCTGAATGGATTTGATATACGAAACCCACACCCTCTTCTTTCCCAAGGCATTCCAAAGTGCATCTTGTTAGTATTTAGGTATCCTAGAGACAATCTGTTTTGACAAATGAACACCTTTTTACATTGTAGTATTTCATGGTTAATATAAATGAGCATATTTTATCTTCATTATATTTATGTCTCACCTTTACTTTAGGTCAATATGTGTTTGAAGATAAAAGCCCTAGAAATAGAACATGTATTCACTCGAGGATCTATGATAGGGATCATGATCATGAGGACTCGAGGATGAAAGTGGAGCCTAAATACCCAAGAGGGGGGGTGAATTGGGTATTCTTAAAATTTTAAGAACTAGGTCTGTTTTGGACAAGTGAAAACAGAGTGTATCAGAGGAGAAGGGTAAGGAAAGGTTGCACAAGAGAAATTATCCTGGTTCGGTCTTATCCTTGACCTACATCCAGGTCCCCAAACCACACTTGGGATTTTCAATCCACTAAAACTCAACAATTGATTACAAACTACGTACTCGAGTAGTTCTCTCACTAGAACTCACTCCCCCTTACAAGTTGCAATCAATACACCCAACCACCAAGTCCCCCGACTTGTGGTTATCTCAATCAATGAATGATTTACGAAATAACTCTCTTACTGAGCGAGATAAGATGAACACGAAGTACAAGTATCAAATTGATACAATACGAAAGAAGCTGAACACAATAAATGATACTTAATAAATTTTCGCTCTCGTAGGTGTATCGGCTTGAGAAGAAGTTAATGCACTCTATTTATAGGTAGAGAACATTAAATGACCGTTGCTTGATGAATCCAACCGTTGTAGGTGATTAGCTTAAGGTCCGGTCATCTTCTCTCTCTAAACTTCGCTAATCCAGGTGTTAATTTGATCTGGTGTGATTCTCGAGAATTTGCCCGTTGGAGATTACTTTGCTTGTTGTAGTAAGCATTCTTTAACGTTCGGAAGGCGTGCTCGGATGAATTAGCTGAAAGTAGGTTGATTTGCGAGGTGCATTAAATGCACCGTACACTTTTTGCTTTATGGCTTTGACCTTCAATAATCTTCATCGATCTTAATGAAATTCACTCAACAAACTTGTTAAACATAGCTAGGAATATGATTGAATGAATTATGGAAGCAATAAGATCAAACAACAATGATTTGCAAATTCGTATAATTCAAAAAATCGTTTTTACCGTTGTATACTCGAGTATGTTCATGCTTACTCGAGTATGGCACAGTATACAAGTGTCCATACCGCAAGATCCAATGGGATACTCGAGTATGCACCTTTCGAGGCAAACCAACGTGTCTTGTGTTTGAAAGACAAAACCTATACTCGAGTATGTTAGTGGCTTACTCGAGTATGACACTATTTGTGTGAAAAATTCTAAGTTCAAAATGCCTCTATACTTGGAGTATCCATTGGTATACTTGAGTACACAAGAACAAGTGCCAAGTTGAAAAACAATTTAAGAGCTCAATACTCGAGTATGCAAACCCTTACTCGAGTATGCATTAGTTATAAAATGTTTGGAGCTCTCGTAACACTCTATACTCGAGTATGCACTCCTTTACTCGAGTAAGCAACTTTGTTTGAAAAATCCTTTTGCTCTTCGGAAGTCCAATACTCGAGTATGGCTACCCATACCATAAAGTATTAACTTAGTTTGAAAAACTTGGTTGCTCTCGGATGGCCTTTACTCGAGTATACATACCTTTACTCGAGTATGCACTTGTAAAATGCAATTGAGCAATCTTTTAATAGTCCTATACTCGAGTAAGCAAACCTATACTCGAGTATGCAACTATCGAATGTTTTTAATCGACTTTGCAAACTTCAAAACATATTTTACATTTGTTGTTAATCATCAAAACATATTGAGAACTAATAGATTATATTATATAATCTAATTAATATATTCCTATTACAATTTATTACGATACAATATATTTAACATTTCAATTACATTTTATATTTCTATTTATTCTAGATAAAATCTAGGATCATGGTTAATATCTAGGATCACTAATATCACGCCCAATAGACTCGGTAAGGTAAATTAAAATGACTCCACTACTCCCAAAAAGATAGCTAACCACATGCTTATGATATTATTAAAAAAAAAAAAATCAGCACACAATAAACACAAAAAAAAAAAAAAAAAAACTAAATAACTTAATCCCTCTTATTGTGGAGATTAGCTACGTGCGGAAATATGCAACATTAACCACATTTAAAGAGTAAATGTATTTAATGTGTATATATATATATATATATTTATATGTTTATATTTATATTCGAGGCGAGCAATGGTTTTCAATTACAAACACGGGAAAAAAAAAAACTCATAGGCATATTCATGGAATTGAAGCACGCGGCCGAGGCAAGAATTGTGTTCAATCCATCAAGAAAAACGCACAGCCATATTACATAGGTTCAAGCACACAAGCCGAGGAGAAGAAACCTATATATATTCAATTCATTCACCTAAATCGAAAACCCAGGCAGTGCAACGCAAGGCATCTTATATTCAATATTAAACCACTTTGCAGAAGGCTATTCACACAAATCAAAGAGAAGGACAATATATTTGTACACATATTCAATGTTAATTCTTATTGTTCTAGGACTTAAGATTGCCTATCAAAATTTACATAACTGACCTAAGACTCATGGGGATTAGAATTACACATGGGGATTAGAATTACTCATGGGGATTAGAATTACACATGGGGATTAGAATTACCTATCAGGATTCATATAACATTAACCTAAGATTCATGGGGATTAGAATTACTCATAGGGATTAGAATTACCTATCAGGATTCATATAACATTAACCTAAGATTCATGGGGATTAGAATCATGGGGATTAGAATTACTCATGGGGATTAGAATTACCTGGTCTCCGTTCTTGCTAGCGACCTAATTTTAATATGATGTGATGAAAGTATAGAAGGAGGATTTGAGAAGAAAAACAATGGAGAAAAAAAGTATCGAGCAGGTTTCGACGGCTAGACCTAAGTTTATAACTAAAACTTAGGGTTTAAGTATGGGCTGGGCTTTTAGCTATTTCCAGTTATAAAATAATACAATTAAATTTTTAAATTTCTATTATTAATATAATTATTGTCAATTAATAAATTGTAAAATAATACAAACATTATTAAATTCTAAATATTTATTTAATATATTATTGTTATTATTATTACTATTATTATTATTTTAACCAATTATCATCATCATCATCATCATCATCATTATTAATCTATTATTATTATTATTATTTCAAAAAATCCGGGTATTACAGATAATGTTTATAGTATCCTTCCTAACAATCATTCTTAAGGAAATGATTATATCCTCAACCCTCTTAACTTCCACCACATTCTTCCTCCATTCATTATCAACGATGATACCAACACCATTCCTTCCATTGACCTTTCCTGTGTACCAAAGCTTAAAACCATTAATTTCTTGAGACCTTTCTCCTAAATATTTAGTTTCCTGAAGGCATAAGATATTAACCTTTCTATCATTCATTACGCCCACCACCTCCCAAGATTTTTCATTCAGAGTCCCAATTAATGTTCCAATGCCAAATCTGATCTTGCTCTCATGAACTAGCTTCTATAGCTGCCTTTGTTCAAAAGAGAGCAGTAGTACTTACTCATTTAACACTACATCTGGGCAACGATGCAGCTGTGCTTGCTCACTTCTCATTGCACTCGAGCCATACATCGTGTTACTTATAGCCATACATCATGTTACTTATAGGCAACAACCTCGCATTAGCACAATTTTTTCGTTGATCAATGTTCATTAAAGATTCAACAGGGTTTTACATTGGCTATCGGGGTCTAACGCAACCCTCCTTCTTTACCTTGACTTAGGACCAGCTATAAACATAGGGGGAGTTTATATACACATTGAATAGTGAATAAGGTTTATCCATTCTTCCTTCCATATTCTTTCCCTTTTATATATAACACGTTATCGGCACGAGACTCTACCTAATGAGTTTGTGACATTTTATTTATACTTATTATGTTTTATTTATTTATTTTTGTGACAAGAGTGAAAAGATTTATCAATTCTTCCTTCCATATTCTTTCCATTTTATTTATAACACGTTATCAGCACGAGCATGAGCACGAGATACTACCAAATGAGTTTGTAACATTTTATTTATAATTATTAATACTTATTAAGTTTTATTTATTTATTTACGTGACAAGAATTATTGATTTTATTGATTTATTTATTTAATGGGCAAGAATTAGTTTTTTTTGCTATAACCCATCTTGTGAATTTAACCACGACCTTTCCCAGATTCATTATGCTGCTCATTCATTGTTTATTTCTTGAAGCATTTATTCATCACGTCCAAAACACTTAGAATAATCTTGATGGCCTCAATAATTATTTTTTCAATAGGGTTAAGTAGCATTTTTGCCCCGGAAGTATACGGCCATGAGCAATTTTGCCCTGGAAGTTTTTTTTTGGGAGCAATGTTGCCTGAAAGTCTAAAAATGTAGTAATGTTATCCTTTCGTTAACAACCCTAACGGTCAACTAACAGTCAATGTTAGGGTTTTTAACGGAGAGGCCACATTGCTACGTTTTTAGACTTCTGGGGCAAAATTGCTACATTTTTTTTTGGAGCAATGTTGCCCCGTAAGTCTAAAAATGTAGCAAGAATGCCCCTCCGTTAAAAACCCTAATGTTGACCGTTAGTTGACCGTTAGAATTGTTAATGAAGAGGCAACATTGTTACGTTTTTAGACTTCCAGGGCAACATTGCTCCAAAAAAACTTCCAGGGCAAAATTGCTCTTGGTCATGTACTTCCGGGGCAAAAATGATACTTAACCCTTTTCAATATTACAAATCCCAGTGGCATATGCTAATTTTTACGAAAGCCATCAGAGGATCTCCAATTTAGATGGTGACCTTGAATTTACTTCAACTCACTTGACCTAGACATCATTTGGAAGAAATTCTAAAGCTTCTATTCACACCATGTGCCTATTGTTTCAATGTAAATTAAACTATTCTTTTTCTTTTTCATCGTAATTGATTTGTCATCTTTACTTATATATAGATCTTTTATTTCAAACTTTATTCTAGGTGATAGAGCATGAACATCGATGCCCATTTAAATTGTTGTTTAGACTTCTTTTTATTGTAAATTAGTTTAGGCCTAGAGAATTTTTTTCAATTTCTTCTTAGTAAAAGAAATACATAGTAAGAGGGAAAATTGTTAACTTGGAAGTTTAGAATGGTGGATCACAACATGTTTGTTAATTACTTAAATATTTTAAAAGTATTTCATATCTCACCGTCAGCCACACCTCGCACGGTTTCATCACTCTCGCTCCCTCCCCCTTGCTCTCTCTCACCCATCGAAGATGATGAAGAATCTTTACCCAAAAGCCATCGTAGAAGACCGCTCCTCTACCATCAATGCTGTAATACCCCAGATTTTATTATTGATGATTAATAATAATGTAATACCCCATATTATTAGTATTGGTTATTAATAATGATGATGATGATGATGATAATGATAATAATAATAGATTAGAATAATAATAATAATAAAATAGTAGTAATAATAATAATAAATCTAAAAATTAATAATGTTGTATTGTTTCGTGGTAATCATATTATTTTGTAAATAGTATTATTAGATTAGTCAAGATTAGATCCAAGAATCTAAGAGTTAGTTAGATCAGATTATATTTTCAATTTTTGAATTCATCATCGACTCAATATATCTAATAATAAAACTCTACAATTTGTTTTAATTCATTTATCGGGAATAAGTAAAGAGCCCAACCCAATAGCTAAAACCCTAGTTTTAATTATAAAAATTAGGTCTAGCCGCCTAAACCTAGAACACTCGACATTTTTCTTCTCCGCTTTCGTGTCCTCCTTCCTCATTCTCGAAAATTTATTTTTCTAGGAGACTAGTAAAGACGGAGACCAGGTAATCCTAATCCCAAGAACAATAATTTGCCAAATTATTTCTTTATGAATCATAGTCATATCTCTTTGCGTTCTTTCTTCTATCATTTGAAACTAAATGCTCACCTTTGGTTTTCGTGCGTGAACAATATATCATGTGCGTCATCTTTTCTATCATGTGAAACCAAATGCATACCTCGTTTCCATGTTAAGTGTATGCTTTTATCGGTACGTTTTTTTTTCGTTGTTTTTCCTTTTTCTCTTTTTGTATTATTTGAAAACAATACCTTACCTCGTTTGTCGTGCATGAATTCTCTGCCTCTTTGTACGTTCTATTTTCTTTATTTGAAAACAATTCTTCCCTCGGTTTTTGTAAATTGAATACCTTCGAATAAATATTTATATAATTATATTGAATGCTACGGTTTACATGAATTGATTAACCATTGAGTATGTATACGAATATTGAATTGATTTCCATTATACCTGTACATGTATATACATTTGGCTTTCATGATTTGATGACCCTCGACACATATAGAGGGATGGCATATATATATCTATATATATTTATGAAGTACTTCTTTTGTTTCGATATATACATATAGGTCTGGGTACTATTGTATGTATTATTTTTTTTATTTCACATATTAGAGATAATTTAGGAACTTTATTAGAAACGTATTTAAAATACTTTACTCGTGGGAGGATAGCTTTGGGATGGTACCTCCCATAGTGATGAACACAACTTATGGGCTTTATGCCCTCGATATTTATTTGATGTGAAAAACATAGTATCCGTTCTTCCCAAAGTGGTGTCTGGCAGGTTTCCGGGACACTAGTAGCAATTTTGGGAAGAGGTGTGCACACTAGGAAGACATGTTGATATGTTTATGGCCAATTGATGATTGTGATTGGCAGGTTTCCGGGTCACAGGGTAGACTGGCAGGTTTCCGGGTCTACCATGGTTCTCTTCCCACTAAGTAGTGAACTTCATAAAATAAATGGTTTTGCCTTAGTTTTTCGTAATTAACAAATAGCAGTATATATAATCGGTTTGGCTTCCAAAGATTTGAGAAAAATTCATTTTGTGTGTGTTGTATATATATGCATGTTATTGGTGTTGGTTTATCAACACAACAATTGTATGTTGTGTTGATTGCAATACAAGTGTTTCAAACGTGTATGTACATGTGTTGTTTTGGATGCCTCAGCCTTCGTGCTTGAAATATATATGTACATGATACTTGTGCGTCCCTTGCCTTTTTGAGATTAAATATAATTGCTTCGTGGGGTCCACTTATCTTTTATTATGTAAATATTTCATTTTCTTTACATTAAATTGTGTTTATTAGGATTACCAGCAATTGCTGATGTTTATGTTCATGGGCTGCGATGATCCTTCGGGGGAGATAATTTCAGTAAAACAAGTGCCAAGGGTTTGGGCTAGCAATGAGAAGCGAGGAAGCACAGTCAGCTGATTCTGTTTATTTTGTTCTAATTAAAATAAACACTTTTTTGCTTAAGTTTGGTTTTACATTATCGTAATAAGTAGCATTGCACTTGTATCGGTACAAGTGCGGCAGTAACACTCCCCAAGGTTGTTTGTTTCGAATTTCAGTAATCCATTTATGAAAATCATTTAAATTTTAGGTTATTATAACTGTTAGAAATTGTGGGTGTTACAAAATAACGCCATTGCTCCACTATAATTAATATAATCAATTTCATACTTTAAATAAAATGTAGCACAAGAATTCGCCTCTGTCATCAATGCCGTTGCCTTACCCTAAGCCACTATTTTGACATTGATGACCTCTCCCTCCGCGTTACGTTGCTGCTCCTCTGTCCTCCTTCTATCCGTCCTCTATGTTGGTGTCATGCTCCTCCCTCCTTCCCTTCCTCTTTCGAATCTACTCTCTTCTTTCTAGGTGCCATTACTTCTTCAATCTGTCTAGATTTCTGTTTGATCTCTCCAATATAGTTTATTTGTGCTTTTGAGTTTGATCTGGATTTAAGTTTATCTTTTAGTGCCTATCGGTTTTAAATTTATGCTTAGAGGTTGTGACCATCATTTTATGGCTATTGATTTTCATTTTCATTCTCTTTTTCCTACCATCCATAAACATTGATGATGGTGAATGGGGGCAGTGTGAGATGAAATCTGGAGGAGGAAACCTGAATATGATATTTCAGGACCTCTTTGTTCTTCATTCCCTTTCTTATAACGAGGAAGGTTTTTCCCCTTCTGTTTGGTTGTAATTTGTAATGTTGCAAATATTGGAGCACGTTGATTTTGGAAGGGATGGAGGAGGGAGGCGGAGAGAGAGAGGGATGGAAGAAGGAAGGACTAGGGACGGAGAGGGAGAGAGAGGGGGTGGAGGAAGGAAGGAAGGACCAGGGACGGAAGAGGGAGGGAGAGAGGATGATGTGCCATGATGAGTTGGACAATGGGAGTACATGTGGCTGCCAAGTAAGCAATTTCATTCAACATTAATGGTTAACATAAACAGTGGTTAAAGGAGGGGCGACCTTGCTACGTTTTTGTTCTTTCGGGGTGACTTTGAGACACACACAAAAATCCTAGGGCAACATTACTCTTGGAAGTGTATTTTCGAAGCGGATTTGCTACTTAACACTTTATAAATGGCATGAACAAGAAAATTGTGGTACTTTAATTAAAGCCTTCAAGCATAGGCTTATGCCTAAAAAATCGAATGATATAAAAGAGTATTTGTACTATATATTGTCGTGAAAACTACTTACCTAAAGAGAATTACTTCACTAGAAGTACTAGTCCAATATACTAAATTAGCATTTTTTTTTTCTATGATCACATTAAAAGAATTATGACTCACAAGTCTCAACATAGATGGCTACTTGATGAAAGCTGTAAATGATATAGCTTAGAAGGCCAATGATTAAAATATCTTATATTACAAGAAGCTCGAGTACAAGCTACATTAATTCATGATTTTATGAGTAAATGTCAAAATGTATCATAGCACAAAATGTTTTGGATGATATTTTATTATGGTTCTGCAGACTAATGCTTGTTGAAATTTGCATTGCCAAAAGAAAAGATAAAATCTCTAAATTTCATATGCTTATGAGCAATATAACAATAGCCACATATATATTATGAAAAAATATAGCCTTGAAAACTAATACTCCTCTAGTCCTAAATATAAGACATAGTTTGTAGTGCAAATTGTACTCCAAATTATGTCTTATATTTAGGATCGGATGTAGTAGTTCATACCAAATTGCTAGTGGTTCAAGCATAGGACAATATATTTGAAGACATTTTTGTAATAGTCCTGGAGACTAACATTTATGGAGATTTATATCGGGAAAAGTAATAGAAATTATCCAAACTTGCAATGTTTGTTTGCGCTATATCATGTATGGCCAATTCCTAAAGTAATAAATAAAATAATGAGTATTTATTAAGGCTGTGAGAGTCAAAGGCATCTAATTCAATTAACACCAAATAAATATATATGTGCCCAAAAGGCTACATGATAAGTCAATAAATATCTTTATTCGTGGAAGGCTACATAATGTATGTTTATTTGTTAAAGTAATTTATTTTATTATGATATTTATGTGCTCTTACAATTTTAATTGCTCGTTGTCTTTTTATAGTCAATATGTGATTCCAATAGTAATATTAGAGCATAACATTGATAATGTATCATATATTTATCCCCACATTCTCCTCAATTTCTCTTTATTTCACTTTAGCCCATTATAGTTTGATCTCTATTAAGTTTGATTTAACTAGCAAGGGGAGATTATTGGAATACAAGTTTGAGTCATGTTAGATGAAGATTTCAATTATGTCATATATTATAGAAATTGAAAAGTTGTTACAGTAAGCCAGAAGTTTATTGATACAAACAACTTTATTATTGTCATGACTAGTTTGATCATCCAAGTCACATATATGATGCAATAAATTATTAGATATTATGTCGACACTCATTAAAGAACGAGGAGATTTTTTATGAATAGTCAATGTATTATTACGCGCTGCTTGTTCTTGAAGAAAATTGATTATGAGAATATCACTATTTGTGATTTGGGATGGATCTCTGAATTTTTGGAAATATATCAAACTCATATATATGAGCTCATTCGAACAATATGTAAAGCATACAAGTATTAATAAATTTAATAGATCTATCTATCACATAGTTACATGTTTGCAACCTTATGTTTGCAAAGTTGTTTGAATAAATTATTATAGTGCACAATTTTCAAACTATATGATTAATAAAATGATCTAGCAATTTTTTTTTTCAAAGCTTCCATATGTAGCTAGACCAAAATTTATGAGAACAAAATTCTAATTTTAGTGTTGAGATTACTGATTTTACATATTGCAGTACATAAATGCATCAAGCCAACAAGATATTGTAAATTCTCCCATTATGATTGGCTTTTGGTTAGGAGCCAGACATTTTTCATATTAGAATTTTGAATGTGTATTATCTATTCTTATTATTCCACCACAATATTACACATAGATGGATATTTAAAAGTTGGGACAAATGTTGGATAAGAACCTTCTACCTCTTGTTTGTCTCTAAGTGAAACAAAATGATGTTTCTAAAGGAAACAAATGGATTTAGGAGACTTATCCTACATATTAGTTGATTTTCTTCGATAAAGTTTTCCCAACATGAGGGGAAGAAAATGAGTAGTTGGAAAAGAGAATACACTGAATACATTAAATTTAGATAGTCAAATATAATAGTATGAACCATAAATTTATCAAATATTGCATTCTTAATATATTACAATATCTTGTAAATGTAGTCATAGACCTAAATGAGAATTCTTAAATCTCATGTTCGAGCTGAAAAATGAAATATGCCTAAAGCATGAGAAAATGATCAGTTCCAAAAGAAAGGAAAAAGGAGAAAATAATTAAGAAGATCATATTGAGGAGGCAAGAATTGAGACATAATTGTACGTAAGACCCTAAAAGAGGTTCGGGTACCTAAAAGCAATAAAGAGATCTCAACTAGTTATTGTTAGATCTTATGTTTTGATAAAAACAAGCTTAAGAATGATTAAGAAAGTGGTTTAGAAAAGGTATTGTGGTTAAAAACAATTTTAGTATGAAAATCACTATATCACTCGAGTGGTGTGACCAAATTTGGTAAAACTCATTCCTGGGACAGTGATGAAGTGCTTCTTTGAAAAATAACTCATCATCATAGTGCTCACTAGAAGTGATAGACAAAGATGACTCGAGTGACTACTCGAGTGATGTGAAAGTTTATCATCACTACTACTCCCATGGTGACCAAGATAAGGATATGTTTTCTAAAAAAATATTTTTCTAAGTGATTACTCGAATGATGAACTAAAAAGTGTAATACTATCATACCACCATGGGAAACCATCTGGTGATTAATTTTCCGTAAAAATATTTCAAATGTGATCATTTGAGTGACCACTCAAGCGATATTTCAAAATTTTCATCACTATCACTTTACCACAGTCTTCGTAGTTATCAATTTTCTAAAAGTATTTCAAAGCGAAGACTACTCGAGTAATGTGTGTTAAAGTGTATCACTAGTATAGCACCACAGTGACTTTGGTAGTGCTTAGTATTCTTAAAAATCTTCTAAGACTAGATCACTTGAGTGGCTACTCGAGTGATGTGTAAAAAGAACATCACTAGCACTGCACCATGGTTATGGCATCTGGTGATCTGTTTCTTTTAAAAGAAAAGAAAACAAGATTACTCGAGCGATCTTGTTATTCTCATCACCACCAGTTCACCGCAATGAAGTACCTAGTGATCAGTTTTCAAAAGAAACAAGATCACTCAAGTGACATATATTTATACATCACTACGACATCATCACGGTGAATATCTAGATATCTGTTTTGTTTTCAAAATGACTAAATGAATATCACTCGAGTGACCACTAGAGTTGTAATATCCTGAAGTTTGGGCCTGGAAATTTGAGGATAATCCTATATTAGGTAGACGACTAAACCCAGTTCAGGAATAGTCCCAAAAATGTTAAGGGTTAAAATAGTTTTCAGGGACTATGTGATTCGGCCATACTGGGCATGGACCTAGTCTGTGTAGGCCATGAGATTAAAGTGTCGATGCAGAAGAACACAAAACGCTTATATAGTTCCATTAGGTTGGTAGAAATATGCCACCCAATTTTTTTGTAAGGCATGAGACGTTTGGTTGAGTAAAATGTGCCGGTATAGATGTGCACATGGCATTTTCGGGGCACATACGTATACCTTGCATTTTTGGGAGAAACACTAGTATGTGGTGTCATTTGGTGGGTCTCGCTATGCGTGTCGCAATCCCAAGCAAAACCCGAGCAGGATACTGAGCAAGCACCAATAAAGTAGCTTTATTAAAGTAAGGTTATGATGACACCCTTTTGTGTTGGCGTAATAGGAATATAACACGTGTCCCCTCATCATGACTAATGATGACATACTTTTGAGTCATCACCATAAGATCATGACACGTGTCTCCTCATCATGACAAGTAAAAAGCTACTTTTGTGTTGGTCAAATAGAAAGGTGACATGTGTCCAGCTTGCTCTCCAAGCATATCAAGCTTGTTTAAGAAGTCAAATGGATTTGATATGATTTGACAAGAATTTAATTGAATCATAAATCATGCAATTAATTCATCCTTATCCAAAATTGCCATGTGCCATCTTTGGGAAAAATGTTGACTGGTAAAAGGGACACCTAAGCATGAGCATTAATGGAAAGTTGATAAGTTGCAAACTTCCTCAACAAGCCTTTAGTTTTGGCCAAGAGAGAGGAACGAGGAAGCTTCAAGAAGTTTGGCACAATTGACCTTATATGTGAGATAAAAGTAAGGGTATTTTGGTCAATTCTCAAGGGGGCCTAAAGGCTTGTTCTCCAAGCCATATGAGACATAAGACACTTCAAACCTCTCCTTCCTTCTTCATTTTGGAGGGCCAAACACCAAGGAAAGGCAAGAGGCAATTGGCCAAAAATTTAGAAAGGAAAAGGAAGAAGAAAGAGCAAGGATCAAAGGGGTAAGTTTTTTTGTAATCTTCTTTATGTCTTCCAAAGCCGCCTCTTGTAACAACTTCTTATCCCCGAAAGCTCTCTTTCCATGGTGTTTTGAGGAGGAGGTCGAAACTATTGGTGTCAAGAAGAAGAGAAATTCCATGAACACAAGATCAACTCAAGGTAAGAGGTGTTCTTGTGGTGTTGTTCTTGAACTTGTGGTGCATTCTTCTTGTTTTCTTGAAAATTTGGAAACCATAAATATTAAAGGTAGGTGCTGTCCAAATGGTTAAAGACGGGTTATGTTAAAGGTTTAAATAATAAGCTAGAAGATCATTTAGGGCTAAAATCAAGGAGTATGTGAAGTAAACTTGGGAAAACTATGTACGCCTTTGTCCATGCTTAATTTCGGTCAAAAAAGGACATATAGAAGCCATGGGATTTTGGTCATTTTTATGCTTCCAATATGTTTAAAATGAAAAATTGTGTAGGATAGAGGTTTGGTAGCAATTTTAGAAGCTTTGGAATTAAAATGGTCAAAAACCTTAAAACTGCCTCTGATGGTTCTTGTGTAGCAAGGAAATTGCAACAAGTGTTTGGGATGGTAAATGATGTCTAATGATTATGAAATTTTCTAGAAATAAATTAGACATCACAAGCTTTAATTTGATAGGTTATTTGCTTATTTTGGATTTGTGTACCAAGAGATATGAATTTTTGAGAATGACCTATAATTCTGGAACTTAAATATGGACAATGGTATTGTTTAATTATTCTGGGAATAGTCCGTATATTCCTGGATGTAATGGTATTTTTCCCTTGACAATAGACTCAATAACAATTACATAGCCTTTGAAACCATCCTATTTTGACATTTGTACAAAGAGTTATGAATTTTCAAAGTTTGTTGAAAATTTTGGCAATTTATCAAAGGGTAGAAAATGACATTTATAGAGGTCAATGGTAGTTAACTTAACCTTTACAGGTTGAAATGAACTCTTGGAGCTAGTATGGCCCTTTAGCTTTATGTTGGGCCTAGTGTGATATCCAATCTTAGTTTTGGACAAGTTGTGATATGCTGTCTGTGAATGAGTGGTTATAGGTTTCAGTATTTGCCGGGACGACGAAAGGATCAGGAGCCAATTAGAGAATTAGTAAAAAGTCCAGGTAGTAACTTTAATCTCCTATGTTATGTGCGCTTTTATATGCTTGATTTTACCATGACTATGGATTTGTGTCTAGGACACACGTTTGTTTGCATTCAGTTGTTGTGGATTATTCTCATAATCTGCTTGTTTTCCCTAGCACTGTGGATTTGGGACTTGTATGCGTTTTGCAGTCAACGATACATGTGTTAATATGTTGTTTGATGTTGTTGTGCATGTTGATTGATGAATGTTGTGTTATTTTTCCTAATTGTGGTCAGTTATCATATATTGATTACACTTTGCTTAAGAGATTAACTTGTTACTCTGGGAACCTTTAGGATCCCATCCCGACGCAGCTCCCAGGGTAAGGCGGTGGACGTCGGCAAATAGAGGTGCCAGACTAGTTTCAGATTGGTTGAGGGATATTTGTAGTAAAATTTTTGTAAGTATGTCTAAAATTTGTAACCTTATGTATAACCCTTTGAAGGGAATCCTATTTGTAATCAAGAGCTTTATATCAATATAGTGTGCTATTTCTGCTTTGCCACACAACTATGTATGATTATGGTAATGAATGCCGGTACCCTGGCAGGGTGTTACACGAGTGATGCAATTTTAGAAAACAGAGTATCATATCATAACTCTTGATACTCATCCAAAATCTATCCTAAACTTGTTGTATTTGCTTCTAATTGGTATAACACTTCATTGTGTCATTGCTTGATAATATTATAGGTACTTAATCAAGGATTAAATCAAGATTAGCAGAAAACACTTTTGTGTCAGAGCATTAAATGTACCAAAAATCAAGTGCTTCACATTCTCTTTACTCTCAACAGCTAAATCGAAAGACATAAAGAATAATCTGATATTCTCAACGGCCAAAAGCAAAGACCATATGCTACAACGGCTACAATAAAAAGAACAACAGTCTTCAAACATTCTCACACTATAAATAGAAAGCATTAAAGATAGAGTGACAACCAATACTGTGCATTTAGTGTTACATTCATTTGCTAAGTCTCAAAGCTTGATCTCTGTGTGAATTTGTACATCAATGATAATTTATTTACTCTTGTGAGAAATTGTATTTAAGCATTCACTTCATCTGAGATACTCAAGGTACTAAGACCTTGAGTGGGCATTGATTGCAAAGTGTAAGGGGGAGCATGTGTTCTTTGAAGAAGAACTAGCTTGTATCGGCACCAAGAGCTTGGTGAATTTTGGAACGATAATGGAAATGTCATAATTGCTTTTTGGGGACTTAACGTAGGTCAAGTGCATTGGACCGAACCACTATAAATCTCTTGTGTTCTCCTTCGATGATAGCCTTCTAACTCTCTTATTTTTATTTAGCCTGTGTTGAAAATTTAATTTTTTAAAAGTACTCAATTCATCCCCTTGTGTGAAAAGCTTGTACTAAGTTATGTCAAAAAAGAAAAAGGAACCGAAAAGATAAAGTTGTTGACAATGCTTTTAGTTAATAATATCATGTGATTAAACGAGGATCTTGTATAAAAATTAAATATCAATATATATATATATATATAATCTCTTTCCTAAGTTGACAAATTTGTGGCTTATCATTGGCTTCCTTCACAAAACACTATTCACAAGCCAATGACATCATCATTCATGTCTCTAGCTTCACGTCGACTCATTCATAGGATTCATATCTCCTCCACAAACCCTCCCTCTCCCCCCCCCCACCTTTCCATTCTTAGGTGTTTTTTTTCATCCTACGACCCATTGTAAAGTAGATCGGCTCATTCATGGGATTCACGTCTCCTCTGCAAACCCTTCGTACCCCCCTTTTGCTTTCTCGAGAACTTTTCCTCCTCTTTTCTCTTCTTCCTTAGACTCTCATAGCTTCTCATCTGTGTAGCCCTCCTCCAACTGATTTTCTCTGTGCTATGTGTGTCATTTATTCTTCTCCGACTCTCTCCCTCAGTCATCTACTTTAAAGGGAAAAGGTGATCTCTGTCATCGCCATGGTGAAGTTTTCTTGTCCTTTTCTTTTGTAGCTTCTTGATGCTAAGAAGGTTTGTACTCTTCAGCCATTCTTTCCTTCATCTTTGATCTCTCCCATTCTTCACTTTTCATCATCATCATATTCTTCTTTTGTAGTTTTTTTGAAGCTCCTAGAAGAGCTTACAGTAAAGAATGGAGTATTTTTGTCTCAACGCGACAATGAAGACAAATTTTTTTATGCAGAACTAAGGGTTTTCCATAGAGATGAGCTAGAAAAGCTAAGGGTGATTGAATTTGATTTTTGCTTTATATTTTTTAATCTGATTTTGAAAGGTCATGTCATAATTCTATCCAAAACAAGGCAGGTCTGCGAGTTGGGTAAATAAAAAGAGGGTTGGGAAGCATGATGGTGATAAAGAGAAATGACATCTTTTCCTTTTCAAAATCAGAACCGTTGCATTTATTGTATTTTAAATCACAATGAATGTCTCTACTTTTGGATTTTTTTTTAATAGGCTTTTTAATTTGATTGTTACTCTTATTTTTTAATATGATTTTGACAAGTAATGTCATAAATCTATCCAAAAGCCTGCTACGTGTTGCATGAATAAAAACTGTGTTGGGTGAATAAAAACTGTATTTTAATATGTCTGCTTTTACCCCCATCATCTATTTCCACTCACGTGACTCACTATTTCCAAAAACATGTATTCCCAAGCAACGACGTCACCATCAAGGCGAGTTAGAATTAGGTCCAAATTTCCCTTTGACAAGTCAAGGGCAAGAAGACAAAAAGGAGCCAATAGGGAATATGGCTGAATATAATAATAATAATAATAATAATAATAATAATAATAATAATAATAATAATAATAAAAAGTAACCCTTTGACATATCCCACTGCGTCAAGTCACCCCTTCTTTTTTTGGGAAAATCCTTCTGTGGGACCTTTTTGGCAAAAAAAAACCAAAAAAGGACCTAAGAATCTGACCATCCCAGAAAGGTCCCTTGGTCCTTTTTTGGGTTTGTCAGAATTTTGGTGAGTTGTAAATGAGACTGATATAGTTGTTAACCGGACTGATATTGTTGTGAATGAGACTGATTTAGTTGTAAAAACATTGTTGTAAATGAGACGATTTAGTTGTAAACGAGTAAAAAAATTGTTGTAAATGAGACTGATTTAGTTGTAAATTTTTAATGAATTTATCCCAGAAAAGGACTAAGGGGCCTTTCTGGGATTGTCAGATTCTTAGGTCCCTTTTTGGGTTTTTTTTGCCAAAAAGGTCCCTCACAAGGATTTTCCCTCTTTTTTTTCCCTTTCCCGTACCTTTTCTCTCTAAGAGCTTGTTTGGTTTGAGGGGAGGAAGAGAAGAGAGAGAAATTTTTCCTCTCATCTTTACCTAATATCCCATAGAAAATTTTTAATATTCCAAAAATACATTCTTAACAAAAAAGTAATATTCTTCTCATTAATAGTAATTTGATCAATATCCTCACTAGGATTCATCCCTTCTTATTCACTCCTCTCAAACCAAACACACCCTAAATTCAATCATCAAAATTCTCAAAATCTTCCTCGTCTCTCGCTTGTACTCCCTTATTCTTTCCCTTTCTTGCAGCCCTTCCCTTTTCTTCTTTCTTCTTTCTTCTTCCTCTGGCTTTTCCCTACCCTCTTTCTCCATGATTCAAGCGCTTATCTTCTTCTTCTGTTTTTTCTTCTTCTTAATCTATATCCACTATCCATCTTCCCCTATATTTCACAAAAAGTTGATTAAATAACTTTAAGAGAGATGGAGGTGACGACGATGGAAAAGAAGAAACGTTGATGAAGCTTGGGCCTCTTATTCAAAGTGAACTCATCTTCCTTGGACCCATTGGAAGATATGGTGGCAATGGCAAGGAAGAAGAGGTGGAGGGACGGTTTGATCTTTTCTCTTCTTTTGTTTTTTTGTTTTGAATGAATAAATGTTTATGCACAGCCTGTTGGTGATTTCGGGAACTTTTTGAATGAACCTTCAACATTTGATGATCTAATTCACTGTCGTTGGATTTTCACGCTTTGAGGAAGGTTTTAGAATGAATGAAGGTTTACTCCAAACATATTTGATTTTTTGTATTTGAATTTATTTTTATGCTTTTCAATATCAGTTTGTTAGGACTAATAGCTAATTAGTATTCTATAAATGAGTGTTAATATTATCTGTAGATATGCTAGATGTACTATGCCACATGTATGGCTCAGATTGTATTGTAACAATATTAGGTTATGCTTTTACCTATATAATACACAGTGACCAGTGGAGCAATTACTCCTGGTGAATTCATTTCCACTATCTTTTGTCTTTATTCTCTTGGTACCAGAGCCATACCTTTTTCTCTTTTCTCTTTCATCTGCGATGGCTTTTTCCACGCCTCCTTCCTCTGGCACGACTTCGTCTTCCTCGGTGCCTCCTGTTTCTCATCAGACCTACGCCCTCTTCTCATCTTCCAGCCAGACGTCGTCCATCAAGTTGGATCGGACTAATTACCTGGTTTGGGCGTTGGTTGTGTTGTCGCTAATCGAAGGCAATAGACTTCAGAAGCACATCGATGCTACCGCCTCTGTTCCGCCAATCACGACGGTGGTTCCGCCGTCCACTACTCCTTTTCCTAATCCCGACTTTGAGGAATGGTTTGTTGTCGATCGTATGCTGCTGGGATGGCTTCGCAACACAATGTCTCAAGATGTTGCCACTCAACTTCTTCATTGTCGGACGGCGTATGAACTCTGGTCAGAGGCTCGATCTCTCACATCTGCTGTTTCTAAATCTCGCATAATGATTTATCGCTCAGAACTTCACAGCACGAGGAAGAATGGTCAGACCATGACCGAGTACCTGGCTCGCATGAAACGCACCGCTGATCAGCTTGCTTTGGCCGGAGCCCCCATTTCCTCCGATGAACTCATTCTCTATACTCTCAATGGGCTTGATGGCGATTATAATCCCGTGGTTGTTAAGCTAGTCAATCAAGATGGATTGACTTGGGTTGATGCTTAATCTTCCCTTTTAGCGTTTGAAGCTCTTTGAGAGGCGATTCTGATCGTTCTCTTCTCTTTCTCTTCAGCCGACAACGAACTTTGCCCATTCTGATTCATCTTGCCATTCGATTCATCTCGCCCTCCCGTTCGTTCCCCATGGCGTGGTGGCAAAGGGGTGGTCGTAATCGCGGTTCCTGAGGACGCTCTAACGGCACTTCTTCAGGACGCCCATTTTGTGATCTCTACGAGAAGCCAGGCCATCGGGTTGCCAATTGCTTTAAAAGGTTTGATCGGTCCTTTCGCCCACCTTCTCACTCTACTCCTCAGGCGTATCACATAGATGCTTCTGATGTTTCTGATCCAGATTGGTATCTTGATAGTAGGGCAAATCACCACGTTGCTACCACTGCGTCTCAGCTTGATTCTATTCAGTCTGTTGGTAAGACTCCCACTCGAATTTTTACTTGCACTGGCTCTAGTGCTAATATTCATGGCATTGGTTCTGTTTCCATTCCTTGTTTTGATTCTCATCTTCATCTTACTGATGTGTTAGTTGCTCCCAATGTCACTAAAAATCTTCTCAGTGTCAATAAGCTTGTCTCAGATAATCCTGTTGCAGTTGTTTTTACTGATCAAGGTTATGTTGTGAAGGACAAGAAAACAGGGTCACTTCTGATGAAAGGCACAGCAAGGCAAGGGCTGTATCCGGTGAACATCCCTAAGGCAGAGGCGCATATTGCAGTATTTTACAGCAAATTTTCCAACACTGATGAGAACTTTTTGTCCTGGCATTACAAGCTTGGCCACCCAAGCAATAAAATTTTACAGCAAATTCTGAACGATTGTAATGTCAAAATTCATGTTAATGATACTTTTGTTTGTGAGGCTTGTCAATCTGGAAAATCAAAGAAATTACCTTTCTCTAAGTCTCTTTCACATGCCTCTTTACCTTTTGCACTGGTTCACACTGATTTATGGGGCCCTTCTCCTATTCAATCTATTCATGGGCATCGGTATTATATTCACTTTATGGATGATTTCAGTAGATTTACTTGGTTATATCCTCTCAAGAGTAAAGCAGTAGATTCATGACTTTTCAACATTTTCAAAAAATGGTTGACACATGATAATCTTTGAATTCATGATATTTTAAATGCAAAAAGAAGCTAAAAACTCTATCATTGTCATGCTTTAATGTATCAATTAGCTAAATATGTGATTTCATCTTCATAATGAGTTTTTAGACTTTATTTGCATTAATCTTGGTCACATCTTGAGTTTGGATTCAAAACTGAACTTTAGTCACATTCTTACTACAATTGGGTGGTGAACACTGTTCGGTATTTTGGGTATAACTTGAGTTCTAGAAGTCCAATGGATCTTCAATTTGCATTTTCAGAAATCTAAGAGGAAGCCCTACAAATATTATGAAGAACCCAAAAGTCAAATCAGATGTTTAGAGGGCCAAAATGGGCCTGGAAGCCGAAATAGGCTGCTGTCACTGGACTCTGGAATGACGTTCGGTATTTGACCCATAACTGGAGCTACAGACCTCCAAATTAGGTCCGGTTTGCGCGGTTGGAAAGCTGAAATCCAGGGAAACATTTCATATGAAGACCACGTGGTCTAGATCCGCCATTTCCGTGGTCTAGATCCACCATTTCCGTGGTGTAATCCAGCTTGCAAATGACGCGTTTTTGGAGGTGGAAAGTGGTTCAATGATTCTTCCATGTTTGCCACCAAGTAAAGTGACGAAATTAGGTGTAAAATGGATGAATGAGATGCCCAATTTTCCTATAAATAGATGAAGAGGCTGAAGGAAATACACACCTTGGAGACCAAGATCTCTCCCATTCTAGCTTCCTTCTTCTACTTCTTGCCTTCTACTTGGAATGGTTTTAGTTTTGCTTTATTAGTTTTATGTATTGTCTTTAATTCTTGTCTTTAATTTATTGTCTCCTACTTGGTATGGCTTAAGTCTTAATCTTTTCTTTTAATTATTCTATTTTGATTTTCTATTCTTCATCTCTTTCTCGTAAGGATTCATTATGTTGTTGAGATTTATTTTTATATTGGAATAGAAGCTTTCATTTTCTTTAATTGTTCTTTGTGTTCTTCGTGTTCATGATGAACTTGTTCATGTTCTTCATGGTCATGATGAACATCTTTATTTTTGCATTTTCATTTTATACAGCCATGCTTGGCTAAGTTTCGTGATCGACCCATGAGTTGAGGATTCCATGGTGTCATCCGGAGGACTTGCGCTTTAATCGGTAACTAACTTGTTTCGTACTTCAATCGGATTCGAGTTTAGATACAGATTGGATGTTAGATCTAACATCCAGATTGATATCCCAAGGATATAATTCGGATCAGGTTCATGTGAGTATTGTGCGTTCGTACGTAAAGCATACCATGTATTCGAACATATGCTAGGCGATCGCCTAGTTGAGGAGTTTTTAGACAAATGCGAGATTTCGGTTTGTCTAGAATCAATCATAAGTTCAGTTATTCTATTTTTGTTCGATGATGGAAGGTCTTGGAATCCCAATTCTGGGTTGATCCATTTTAATTTGATTAAATCTCGCTCTTTTCATTATGTCTTTAATTCTTGTTATAATCCCAACAAAACCCAATCCCCCCTTGTTTTCCATTTCATTTGCATGACATCTAGATTACTTAGGATTCAATAAAAAGCTCCTCAAAAGAGAGAACGATCCTAGGTTTGCTTATACGCAATCCTTGGCTAATTGTTGATTGTAGACCCCAAGGCTAATGACAAAAGGTCTTCATCAACACACAATTTCATACTAAGATTAAGTCCATTCGGTGTGATAATGGCATAGAGTATAAACCTCTCATTCCTATTGCTACAAATTCTGGTATTCTCATGAGATTTACATGTCCTAATACTTCTTCTCAAAATGGTAGAGCGGAACGAAAACATCGCCACATTGTGGAAATGGGCTTAACTCTTTTGGCTCAGGCTAGACTTCCTCAAGCTTATTGGACTGAAGCTTTTCAAATGGCTGTCTATTTAATTAATCGCCTTCCTACATCGGTTTTACATAGGAAATCTCCTTTGGCTACTTTGCATAAGATTGACCTTGATTATGACTCATTGAAGCCTTTTGGTTGTGCTTGCTATCCTTGTTTAAGGCCATACAATTCACACAAGTTAGAATACCACAGTAAAAAATGTGTTTATCTTGGCCCAGCTTCCAATCAAAAGGGTTTTAAGTGTCTCAGCCCAACTATTAGGATTTATGTCTCTAGGCATGTGGTTTTTGACCCTCTTCTTTTTCCATTCTCTACAGGTTTCATGTCTCAACAGGGCCCATATGCTTCTGAGCCCATGTCTTCTTTTCCAATGGTGATTGATAGCCTCCCACGTGACCACCAATGTACTCCCGACCACCCACCAAATGCCACACCCACCATAAGCCTTCCACCTCTCACTCACCCCACACCTTCTCATCTCACTGCCCAATCTCCTTTTCCACCTAATACTCACCTCTCGGCCCACTCAAACCACTCCACCCAATTCCCTCATTCTCCATCGATCTTCGACACACCACAACACCACCTTCCTCGCCACATCGTCCTTCTCACTCCAACTCTATTTCGAGGTTCGCTCTCCTCCTCTCCTTCCAGTTCTTCGCCATCTTCCTCTCCTCCCAATATTCACCCAATGACTACCCGTGCCAAGTCTGGAATTATAAAACCAAAATATCCCTTTGTTGGCTTATTGAAAACCGAAACACCCGCTGCCCTAACTTACGCTACTGAACCTCAATCAGTCACTGAAGCCTTAGCTTCTTCCCATTGGTTAGCTGCTATGGAGGATGAGTATCGTGCCCTTTGCCGCAATCAGACTTGGGTCCTCGTTCCTTATCGGGGTCAGAAACTTGTCGACTGTAAATGGGTTTTTAAAACCAAGTTTAATGCTGATGGTTCCATTCTGAAACATAAAGCCGACTTGTAGCTAAGGGTTTTCAAATCATTTGGGATTGATTATGGTGAGACTTTTAGTCCGTGGTTAAACCCACTACCATTCGTCTTATTCTCACTCTTGCCATTAAATTTAGATGGGAGGTCAAACAGTTAGATGTGAACAATGCTTTTCTGAACGGTTATCTGAATGAGGAAGTTTTTATGAGTAAGCCACCAGGTTTCAAGGATTCTGTGAAACCTACATACATCTGCAAACTCGCAAAGGCTATCTATGGTCTCAAGCAGGCTCCTCGAGCTTGGTTTGACAGGCTCTGACACACACTGATCAGTTGGGGATTTGGAACACTGTAGTGATGTTTCTCTGTTCTTCCTCAAAGATAAACGATTCATGGTATTTATTCTTGTCTATGTGGATGATATTCTTATAATCGGGAATAATGCACATTCTGTTCAGAAATTTATCTTCAAGTTGAATGAAGTCTTCTCTCTTAAGGATTTAGGTCCCATCTATTATTTTCTGGGATTAGAAATTCATAGAGATAGTTCTGGATTTTACATTAATCAAACAAAGTACATCTTAGACTTGCTGCACCGTTTTCATATGTATGATTGTGCACCTGTGCCTACACCTATGGTTATTGGTAGGCAATTTTCAGCTTTAGATGGGACGTTATTGCCTGATCAATCGTTGTATAGAAGAGCAATTGGATCTTTACAAGACTTGACTACCTCCGGACGACATAGCTTATTCTCGTTAATAAGCTAAGTCAATTTCTATCTAAGCCAACCGATGTGCATTTTCAAGGAGTTAAAAGAATTCTTAGATATCTAAAGGGCACAGTTCATTATGGTCTCCACATCAGACCAATCGGATCACTTCAATTAATGGCTTTTACAGATGCTGATTGGGCTACAGATCTGGATGATAGAAAATCTGTGAGTGGCTATTGTGTATATATGGGTGGAACTCTTGTCTCTTGGTGTTCAAAGAAACAAAGAGTTGTTTCTAGATCAAGTTCTGAATCTGAGTACCGTTCCTTATCTGATGGAGCATCTGAATTGAAATGGCTCCATTCTCTTCTCACAGAAATTGGTCTTTACATCCGGAAACCCTCAACAATTTGGTGTGACAACTTGAGTGCTCAAGCTCTTGCCTCAAATCCAGTACATCATGCTAGAAGCAAACACATTGAGATCGATGTACATTTTATTAGAGATCAAGTCTTATCTCGGATCTCGTTAGCGTTCGTTATGTTCCTTCAACTCATCAAATTGCTGATTGTTTCACTAAAGCTTTATCTCATTCTCAGTTTTCTCATTTTAGGCACAAACTCGGTGTGTGTCCCACACCCTCTCGTTTGAGGGGGAATGTTAGGACTAATAGCTAATTAGTATTCTATAAATGAGTGTTAGTATTATCTGTAGATATGCTAGATGTACTATGCCACATGTATGGCTCAGATTGTATTGTAACAATATTAGGTTATGCTTTTACCTATATAATACACAGTGACCAGTGGAGCAATTACTCCTGGTGAATTCATTTCCACTATCTTTTGTCTTTATTCTCTCTTTATTTTTTGCCTTCCTCTTAGTTGTTGTCACCTTTGCTTTCTGTCTACTGGTCCTTTTTCAGGAAGGGACAAAGAATATGAAGGAAGGGAAGTCTGCCAGAATATTATAAATATTCTTATGTTCCCCTGTTTGTGAATTTGTTTCTGTTCTACTTTTAGCTTTTGACTATTTATTTGTTCTTTCACTTCCTTCTCCTCTTAACTAGTTGCTAGCATATGAACTACTGAATCATGAAAAATAAGATTATGGGCTCTAAGAAAATGAAGCAAGGGCTTGCAAATAGGGAGGCTGATTTTGAAATACTATGTAAGTCTTTTAGTTTCATTCGAACTTAACCAATATGTGGTGATTTCAGAGCTTGTGCTTGTGTTAGTTTTTGTCTGCGTTATGAGTCATAACCAGTACTACACATTAGTGCAAATTTGAGTGTGCATTTACTCAAAGTTGTAATCTTTATATGGAAAAAACCTGTGACTATAGGTCATGTTCATGGGAGCGATATTTTCAAGTAACCTATTTGATGATGCTTATTTTTATTGCTTTTTGTGATATGATGTGTTCATGTTCTTCTCATGAAAAATAGAAAACAAAATCCTTTTTTCCCTTTTTGAGGCAGCTGCTAAGTGTGAAAAAAATATGAGCTAAAAAGACATGAACCAAAGGTTTCCATTACCAAGTATGCTTCAGCTACTATTGGAACATGTTTTTGTGATTTTTCTGGACTTTTTTGTACATCAATGTTTCAGCTGGGAATGATATGTGGTTTTTCTGGATGTTACTATATCTATATTTTTCCTGATATTTTGATTTCTTTGGATTTATTGCTATATGATTTTTTGACTACAATCTCTATTTTTTTAGGAAACTTGATTCACATTAAAAGATAAAAAGTCTTTGGCAGTAAGGTCATAGGTCGTGGATTCATTTTTCCATAAGGTTTTGTGGTTATGTTGTGTTATAGATAAAGTCCTATTTTTTTCCTCATTTTAATTACCACTTGATTCATTCCAGTATTATTGTCCTGCCTTTGTTTTCATTCAAAGTCGGCTATGCCTCTCTCCTTTCACGTTTTAGGGAATCCATAGTAGACTATATGCATAAAGTATCCTAATATATATACATATATATGGAATCTTTTTCCTACATTCTTATTTGCACATCGTCCAATTAAATCTAAATGGAGGATCTGATTCCTTGGGACCAGTGACAACCATGATGTAAGATAGTTAATTCTTGAAGCTATTTGGTTGGATCTCTTTGAAGTCTCATTTCAAGTTCTCCACGTCTATCAGTTGTTTTTAAGAAATGGTAGAGCTCTGTAAATCAATTTCAAATTCAGCTTCATGCTCAATCTCCAAATTTTAACCAATATATATACATCTTGTGTTTCAACATTTCCTTGCATCAAGTGTTGCAAGATACTCCCTATGTCTCTATATATAAGAGCCTTTCAACCGAATTGCGAGGTTTTGAAAAACACTTTAAAGAAATTAAGGTTGTATATGACAACCATTCTATTCCCCAGTACTGTTTCTGAGATGAAATAGTTTTTTTTTTTTTTTTTTTTTTTAATTTTGTGCCTTGGAAGAGTTTTGAGAACCAGAATTATGTTTGTTAACTCATTTTATTTTGGATAAGGGTCTTAAATGCCATGGAAGTTTTCACTCGGGAGCACCGGTAAGACGGAAGTGTTTTTGGACCAAAAATGCCACGAAGTTTTTTTGAGGAGCAATTTTGCCCGGAAGTTTTCACTAAGGAGCAATTTTGCCCTTTCGTCCCCAAATATTAAATTTGACTATTAAATCAGTCAAAGACCACACATGTTATGCCTTGAAAAGGTCAAACTTGGAGCCGAAGAAGGAGATACTTGAGATGTTGAGCTCAAGGCGGCCAGAATTTGTGAAGCCGAACTGCTCAAAGGGACTGGAAGGTCGATTGTCACAAAACCCAAAGGAAGCATCACTTATAATTTAAGGAAATGATCAGTCTATACAAACGTAAATATTATCACTATTGATTTGTTTTACCGAACCAATTTTTGGAACAATTCATTTCTCATTTTGCATTTCATTTGTGTTTTGTGATAGACCTTTCGGATCCCTTTGACCTTTCGCTTGACAAATTCCGCGCCTTGATTTCAACATCGAAGGATCTCCTTCTCTCGACTCCAAGTTCGACGTTTTCAAGGCATGACATGTGTGGTCTTTGAATGATTTAATAGTCAAATTTAATATTTGGGGACAGAAGGGAAAAATTGCTACGTTTTATAAACTTTCGAGGCAAAATTGTTCCTCAGCGAAAACTTCCGGGGCAAAATTGTTCCTCAGCAAAAACTTCCGAGGCAAAATTGCTCCTCAGCGAAAACTTCCATAGCAAAAATGATACTTCCTGGGCGAAATTGCTACGTCTTGTGAACTTCTGTGGCATTTTTGGTCCAAAAAAAACTTTCGTCTTACCAGTGCTCCTAAGTGAAAACTTCCATGGCATTTAAGACCCTTATCCCTTTTATTTTTACTCTGAGAATCAGAATTATGTTTGTTAACATAATTAACCATACTAAACAACTAAAATATCATTAATCTAATATTTACTAAAAATAACAATATATTTATAGATTATTAGTAATAATTCCTTTGATTTAAGCCCCTAATATAACATCAAGAGTAAATTGTCATTGCACAAATCCTTAGATTTTGGAATAAAAGATTCCACGGCTTCAACTGTGAATCCAAGTTAATAACTATAACTGTAAAACAATTCTGTAGAATATCATGTGGGAAAGGCTGGGCTTTAGATGTAGACAAACCTCGCTTCAACAATTTGGCAGAATCTAGATGAGTATTTTGATCCTTAACAACATCCCTCTTGATTCTCCTGATTAGTCCTCCATCTTGTATCTAATGCATCGAATTTTCCCTTTTGATCTGGAGAACCACCATTATTACTCTTAGCCCCATTTTCACCGTCATGAGGCGATTCGTTCTGCCTGACTTCATTTTCCTTCACAGAGACTGAGCATTCATTTTCCAAATCCATAGCAATATCCAATGCCCTCCGCCAAAATTGTTAGATCAATCGAGAAATTTCACGTGGATGAACAATCCAGATGAATTATCTGGGAGTACATTAAACGAATTATTGTTTCAGCAAGCGATGCATCAATTATAAATACTTAGATTGATTAACTATGAAAAAAATGAAGGAAGCACTCGGATCAAAGGACACAGAAACCCTAAACTCTCCATCGGTTTCAACGAACTCGTAGAATAGAATCGGACATTGGATGAGAATAAAGGTGGATTCAGACCCGGATCATGGATCCAGGGAGCCAATAATGATTCACGAGAAGGAAATTCTGCAGGGAATGAAGACTCGTGGATTCGTGGATGATGGATCAAGAGGCACAAGACATACAAAAAAAAAAAAAAAAATTGATTCTCATTTTGTGCCGTGGAATAGAAAAGCAGAAATTTGCTGCTTCTTTTTTTTCATTCCCAACACAAAAAATTTTACTAAACACAATTCTTATCCATTTTTACTCCGGGGAACAAAAATTTAAAAAAAAAAAAAAAAAAAACTCATTCTGAAAATGTTACCATGCACACCCTAAATGTAATAATTATGTAGGAAATTTATTTTTAAAAAACAAAATGCCCAAGTACTTCATTTGTCATATGTACTCTGAATCAACTGAAAGATATTGATGTTTACCATTGTTAAGGTTTAATTTCTAATATGTACTCATTCATTGGTAGTGTGCATGTTTGGTATAACTTTTGGAGAGCCCAATCGGACTTATGCACAATTTGAATCGGACTTATGGGATTATGCATGTTTCGTTGAAAAGTTGTTCCAATCAGACTTATGAACCAAAAGTAACTTATTTGAAAAGTTACTTTGGGAGCTTTTGTTCCAATTGGACTTATAGACTAAGATCATGAGGTATTTTTTTAGTATCATTCAGTAACCTAAATAATATTTTACGATATTGACTGATACTAAAATTAATTTTCTCAAGATCCTAAAATAATTTTTCAAGATCATAAAGTATTTTTTTTAGTATCCTCAATATCCTAAAGTATATTTTTAGTAATATTCAAGTACTTTAAAAAATATTTTAGAGTCTTCGACGGTACTAAAAATAAATTTTTTTCAAGATCATAAAATAATTTTTTAAGATCGTTAAGTATTTTTTTCAAGACCGATTCGTATCCCGAAGTATATTTTAGTATAAGTTAGTATTCTAAAAAATATTTCAGATTGACTATGAGTTTAAATATCAAAAGCTACTTATGTTACCACCAATCCAAACATAAATCACATTTCACAATCTGACTTTTCCAGAAGTCAGATTGACTATATATCATTTTTCTCACCGATATCCCAAACAAGTCCAATGATGTTTTAATGTTCCTTGAAGGCAAGAAAGTTGCATCACTTAGGAAGAAAAATATGTTTGAGTAACTCGTGAAATACTATCATCTCGTGCAACACATGAGGAAGCACAAGCTCGTTAGATACAACATAAAGATAGTTGGCCAAGAGAAAAGAAAAAACGCAACATGCAATATCATTATGAGAATTTATGAATTTTTAACCCGAACACCCAAAGTACAATGTTAGGGCCTGCTTGGTACACGAATCCAGTGGGAAGGGAAAGGAAGTTTATTAAGTTCCCTTGTTTGGTACGTTTTTTGTGTCAAATCTCCCAGGAACCCAAGTTCTTGGGCCCACCAATCTACCATTATATTGGGAAGATAAAATCCCATAAAAAATGGTGGGATCTTAAGTTCCCATGTAAATAGTGACAATGTTGGACACATTCACTCCTCATAAAATATTTTTTTCTATAATGCAAGAAAATAGGATTCAATTCAAATTTATGCGATAAATTCAAACTTATGCGATAAGTTTGAACTTGGCGGGAGAATATTTAGGCAAATTCGAACTTAGCGGGAAAATTTTTTAGACAAATTCAAATTTGGCGGGAGAATATCTTAGACAAATTTGAACTTGATAAGATGATTTTTTAAAATATATATATATTAGCAAAAAAATTATTTTTCCTTTTCATTTTCAATTAATCGCTTTTGAGGGTAAACTAGGCATTTCTTGATTCTTTACCAACTACTACCTATTTATTTTCTTCCTACCAAACAAGTCATCTTCCCTCAAACCATCTTCCTTCATCCCTCAAAATCTTCCCTTCCCTTCCTTTCTCTTCTCTAAGTTCTTTTCCTTCCTCAAATCTTCCTCATACCAGACAGGCCCTTAGTTATGAATGGACATTATTGCATGAAAAAAGGAGAAATACAATCATAATACTTTTTGCACAATTTCAATATTAATAGACATTATCTTGTGGTGGATTAAACTTTAATATATATTGTTAACATGGAATCTGGCAGTAAATGAAATTTTAATGTGTCTAGAGAATATGATTATAAATTACTCACCAGATTGTGAATTATCTGTGAATCCTAGAAGGATTTAAAATGCTAGGAGTATATATTAAAAAAATTGCTATACTTATTAAATCTCAAAAGGATCCAATACATGTATGGATTTAGATATAAACATAAAATAGTCCCTGAAGGATTCAAGTTGCCAGAAGCATATGGTCAAAGTATATGAAACTCCTTAAAGGATTTAAGTTGCTAGAAGCACACAATTCAATCAGATCTTTATATGGTTGGTAGCAACCAAGGTGTATGTGATATTACTGACTTTGTAAATGTCTGTTGAATGAAGGATATAAAATATATATTCTGCCCATGTATTTTTTTATGAAAAGATCTGAAAGTGAGTTTACTATAATTGTAGTTTATGTTGTACAGCTTAAATATCTTTGAAACTCTTGAAGAGTATATAAAAACTTTGATTTTCTTGAACTCCTAAAGAGCTTACAAAGCTGTGAATTGCTTACACTCCTAAAGAGCTTGCTAAAGCTGTAAATTGCATAAAGAAAGCATTTGAAATAAAGGATTTAAAAAGAATAAAGTGTTTTTCTATGGAGAAATGCTTGTCCAAAAGTACCATGTCTTTACACCTCAAAAAGGTGAAGAAGAAATACTTGGTCCAGAAGTATCATATCTTAGCGTAATTAGAGCACTTATGTGTATCTGGCACATATAACTTGATATATCATTTGCTTACTAGCATGATATAGCTATTCACCAACACGCAGACATTTGAATGGACTACATCAACATAAGAGAATGAAATTAATACCCAACAATCTTGTAGATTTGTTCACCAAATTACTTCCTACGACAATATTGTGGAAAGCTTGTTCGTGATATCAAACTTCACAAATCCAAAGGTATTAACCTACCTTGCCAAGAGGGGGAGCCAATACTCAATGTACTCTTTTTCCCTTATCTATGGTTTTATTCTATTGGGTTTTCCTAGCAAGGTTTTTAACAAGGTAGTGCGAGATAGAGTATAAACAAATGATGTACTATTTTTCTTCCACTAGATTTTTTTTCCTATCATGTTTTTTTTTTCTAGTTAGAGTTTTTTAATGAAGCACATTTGTATATAATGTACATCTAAGGGGTAGTGTTTTGAATATAATATTTGTGTAGATGTCCATATCCCTCTATTATCTCCCATTGTCTCTACTATCTCTAGTATCTCACCATTATCTCTTATTGTCATCAAATATATATGTAGTTAGATATCGATTCTATTGAGATTGTAAAGTTATGCCTATAAATAGAAAGCATGTGTTATGTACTATAAATACTTTGAATAGTGAATAATATTTATCCTCTCTTCCTTCCATATTCTTTCACTTTTATTTATAACATAATGTCTGATTATATAGTTTAAATTAATCAACAAGATTTTACATTAGAGGTAGTATTAAGATAAAATGTTATAGTAGAATTGGTGAGTACAAGAACGAATAATTATCTTATAGTATTTAGATTAGCTCCTAGGTATTAAATGTTGCTTGAGATCTAAGAAAGGGGAGAATCCAATTAAATCCAGATGAAATATCAAAATCCTACACTTTTAGCAAATTCTGAATCAGGCACAGAGGCTTGATTAGAAATTTTTTGAATGTTGTTAAATGAAAAGAATGCCTCTCTATATATTATTTCAGCTAGATTTGATTGGGATTCCCTTACTTCTTTATATATTCTTTATGTACACACACCATGCTAACTATATAGTATGAACTATGATCCTAACCCTTACCCTCTATGCTTCAATCAACCTACCCACTACCACCTGTTTATAAGTTTTAGGTTTCCCTCTTGATTATATGTTGGGAATTTTATTTAATTGATCCAACCACAGCGTTGACACCTTTATTTTGTTTGTACTGAATTTATGAAATCCAATGTTAATTAATTAGTTAATTTTATATGAAATCATCAGTGATGAGAGAGATGTTTTCTATAAGCTTGAACAGAGTATTAAAAATTAAAGTGTGATCACGAAAAGGTATATTTAGATATTATGTATAGAATGTTTGTAATAAGTGATTATGTGTATATTAGCTATATATAAAGAAATCAGGAAATTTTAATTAAATCCAACCCAAGAAATTTAGGCCTTAAACCACTTTCAATTTTTTTATTTTTTTTTTTTTTAACTACGGGCGAGTATTGTAGTCTTTTGACAACATTCAAAAATCTTCATACCCTAATTAGAAATTTGTTAAAAGTGTAGGCTTTAATATATATTTTAGTATTTCAGTTGGATTTAATTATGATTCTCCCTTTAAAAAATATACAATACCAGTTCTTTAATATAAGAGCTAGTTGAGAATTGAATTTGCACATAAATATAAGACTCTTATATATATATATATATATATATATTATTCATATCAATTATATATGTTAAGAGACTTTGGGTGTGCATGAGAACCATTTCGTCCCCGATCAAGTTTCGAGATGAAACAGCTTTTTTTTCGATTCTATCTTTGGAAGAGTTGAGAATCAGAATTACATTTGTTAACTCATTTTATTTTTATTCCAAGAATGAGAATTACGTTTGTTAACACATTTTACAATCCTGAAACGCTTCTCTTGTGGACAACACCATGAAATGCTCTTTGCCTCTCTCATACTTCTTTGACCAAAACCAATCCACAGCTTCTTCTATTTGCAATCTTCTTCCCCAATTAAAATATGTAATCTTGCACTGTGTATGATTACATTCCCTAATGCTGTCATAGACTTTAAAGCCTGCCTTTTGGAAGTTCCATTATGTGCAGCTGCGCTAGAACTCTCATCTACTAACAATTCTCTGACAGTATGTTTTCCAGGGATAAACGCCTCATATACATTAAGCTGCTATTCAAACCTTGCTCTTGCACTGTAAAACTTGATCATCCATGATCAATTACGTACAGTTGCTCAAGAGTTGCTGGTGTTCTCATTTTCTGGTTCATTGGAACGAAGGCCTAAAGTCAAAGACATGTAAAAGCCATTTCCCCATTTTGTTATTAATCCACTTGAATGGGAATAAATCACTGACTTTATAGGACTGCTGCAAGTACTGGGTCCATTAAAAAATGCTCCCAAAATTGTTGATCTAGCATCATCGAGGTTTTGAACTAGCATGACTAAATCTGGAAATTATGACAGGCATAGAACTTAAGAGAGAATTGTGAAGCGCCATAATTTCCCAATGTCAGGAGCAGTAGAAAAGTAACATCAGGCCAAATGATCAAACATTCAAGAGCATATCTACTGCAAATGTTCAAGTAACTTGGATGACAAACACAAACACAGCAGTACAAATGTTTTTGTCACTTTAGTCGGTCTTCCCAGATAGCCAACTTATCAGAATGAAAACTGCAAATTGCCATGTTTGATGGTAGCAAGAGTCGGACAAAATAAGCACCCAGTCATGCATTGTATAGGCCATCGTCGATGAACCAGGATTTCCAGGTAATCACGCTTGCCCCTCAACAATACCCAACCAGTCACAGCAACCCAAATAGAGAATCATGACAGAAAAGTAAAAATTACTGGAATGCCATCAGACGATCCGAGGTTTGCGAAGTGAACGTTGACAGATGAGGTTTAAATCTCAAATCATGAAACCAGGCTAAACTTCTCTGGATATTGCGATGAGACAGAGACCAAGACAGATACTCTGGACGCCATCGGACGAAAAAATGTGAACAAAATCGGAAAAATCGAGAGCTCTACATGCGCTGTCGTCCTCGGAGCCCCTCCTCGCCGCCGTCAAATCGAAAGTTGGCTGTCGGAAAAATTCCTCTGGCCTCCCGTGATGAAGGACAAAGATCAACTCTGAAGAATGTCGAAGTGGCTATGGCTTCTTGGTATAAGACCTGACGACCTTGCCACGGCTATGGCGGCTCCGAAAGGATCACGGGGGTGAGATGGTGTGAGGAAGAACGCAGATCGGGACTACGGAAATTTTGTTGAACAATGAAGGAGGAAGGATTTTCTTTTGAGAAAAATGATTTTGATTTTGTGCTTGAATCTGCTTCTTTTTTTTCACTCCCAACATAAAAAAAAAAAAATAAACCGGTTGATCCCGGGAACTAAAAAAAAAATCGGATTTATCAAATACAATTTCCATCTATTTTTGTTTTAGGGCATAGAAATTAAGAAAAAAACTGGGAAAATGATGTTCAGGGCCCATATTACCCAAAAAATACGAAAAAAGGCCCAAACATTCTGAAAATACAAAAAAGGCCCAAAAATTCGACAATACGGAAAAGGCCCAACATTTTACGAAGTTGTTAATGGGGCGATCAAGTTGTTAATGAGTATTTGATTTAGTTGTCGAGATGAAATTGATTTAGTTGTTAAAATTTTTTATTTTTAACAACTAAATCGCCCCCACTAACAACTTGATCAGCCCAAGAATAACTTACCTTGGGCCTTTTTCGAATTTCGTAATCTTGGCCTTTTTTCGTATTTTCAGAATGTTTGGGCCTTTTTTCGCATTTTTGGGTAATATGGGCCCTGAACATCATTTTCCCAAAAAACTCATTTTAGGAACGTTACCATGCACACCCCTTACATCTTGAGAGTAACTTCATTGCAAATAATTTAGAAGGGTATTTAAGAAAAATCAATAGCTTTTTTAACAAACAACTACTCCCTCCGGTCCTAATTATAAGACCTAGTTGACTTTTTTTTGGAGAGATTAAGAAAAATAATTAAATTACTTTAGAGTAACTTTATTTTTATTTTTTTCTTTAGACTAATTAGTTTAACTAATAAACTAATATATAATCCAAGCGATACACAACATATGAAATGATTAGTAATTTATTTAAATTTCCTTAATCTCTCCAAAAAAAATCAATTGCGCCTTATAATTGTGAGGAGGTAGTAATATATAGACATATAGTAGTAATTAACTAATTATTGTATTTTTTAAAATAAATTTTACATGGTAATATTTTTTTTTTTTTTTTTTTTGAATATATAATATATATATACGCCGCGCTGCAGGGTGCCAACCCAGCGCCAAAGGAAATAGAATTTCAAGACCACCCTTTCGCCTTCGCGCGAGGGAAAACAATGGAGCACCGGCAAGATATGGTGTCTTCCCCGTCAAAGCGACCATCTCTGAAATCCGGTTCTCATTTCAACAAATATAACATCTGGAAAGACAAGGTTGTATTCTTATATCCCCTCTTTTCTGCGAAGATCATCACTGATATCGCTTCGTTAGTTAATTGACGCAAAGTTCATCTTATGCTTAATTCGCGTTCCTTAATTTGTTGCGGTCTTGTTTGGTAGTCTGTTTTTTATAAAAGATATCCGGAAGCAGATATAACAGTGAATTGTTGCCAATTTATAGTTGAGAGAAGGTTGCTATAAAAGGGTCCGAGAGGACAGAACCCGCTTGCTCTGGAAAATGAGGCTGCCCACTTCTCAGCCATGCAAAAAAAATCAAGAGGTTTCTCTTTGTCACTTAACAATGTCTTGTATCTTTTAAAAATTTGGAAATGTTGTGTCTATAATTTTGTGGACATTAGCTTGATTTCTCATCTTCACTTTTCCCCTTGTTGCTTCCCTTGTGAGTAGGATGATATGATTGTGCAAACAAAATCTTTATTTTTGGATATCTTGATTTTTAAGGAGCTATTGTAGCTGATTAGGCGATTCACTGGACTCCACATTGTGCTATAACTAATATTCTATCTAATCTGTATGTTTCTAAAGAAATAGCCATCATTTTTGGTTTAATATTGAAAGAAAGATTGAGGGAGCATCAGTGCTAGGATAGGGTCTCATGTCTGAACTAGAAAAATGACCTACACTATCCTAAACCAAAGTGCTATCAAGTATCAATCTTGAGCTGGTTCTGATCCAAACGCAGCATCCTGCAGAGCTTGGTTTTAGACTTCCAACCATGTATAAGGCTGAAATTCCATTTAGGAGCCAAATATTCTAGATGATTACATGCATTCTTTTCAAATTCGCAAATCATGAACTTCACTTCTATAGCATAAGTGCGTAACTTCTATAGTTTAATGAAATTTTTAATTCAATTGGCTTCGCCTCCAATTCCTGCATTTACTCAAATAGGTAATATCAAATCATTATTAATGGAGCATTCAATTATTAACATAAATTAGTGCCATTTAACTTTAAGTTCACATTTTGATTCCTGAAGTTGACATGGATTGATGTGGTTCTATATCGCAAGTAAATTAACGTGGGAGTCAACCTTGGTGACACATCATCAGAACAATTGGACCATTGGCGAAAAAAAAATTCTGTTGACAATTGAACTTTACATCAATTATGGGCCTTGACTGCACGTATTCAAAAACCAAGTGGAAACATGGGAAATGGGGGAATTTAACTTAGACTTCTTTATGACTAGAAGACGCAGAAGTGAATTCTAAGCTTAATTATTAATTCTAGGCATGCAAGAATGCTGCGTAGCTTGCTGAAACAATGTTCACATAGATCAAAAACATATTTAGAATAACTGGAAGATAGAGCAATTTTATGACAACGTGTCTGCATATAACTGAAGTAGCTTGTTTCAGCCATGGATGGAGCTTTAGCAAAGGCAACATAGAGCAACTTGTGAATATCTCATGCTGAAGCATTTGTTAATAATGTGAATTTGTGATATGTTGATGCATTTTGAAAATGTAATTGCTTTGTTATTCAGACCTTTAATTGATCAATTTACAAAATGTTGAGGGATTCTGGTTACATTGCTGTGTTTTAATATCATAGATGTGATTGCATTTGGCAAATCTTGAATATCTACCTGGTGGCAGGATATGGTCAGATCTGCATTCCAGGATATTGTATATGATGAATTGAAGAAAATGAAGGAATCATCATTATCTAACGTAATCAAGGATCCAACTTCTGATTCTGAGTTTGATGATTTATTATGGGAGTATGATGGTGTTCATACTTACCAGGGTGAATGTGAAGACATACTGTTAGAAATGCAAAGAATATTTTATGAAGATCTAAAAGCTGAACCAAACATAGAAGGTAAATTAGCTTACCTGTTTCAAACAATTTGGAGCTCTTCGCAAACTGTATTATGGCTGGAATAAATTACTATGTAAGGGGCTTGTGATACAAAGTATAAAGGCACAACTGTTTCTGAAGAACCTATTAGTGGTTTCTTTATTGTGTTTCTTTGCCTATTCTTGATATCTTCTAATAAGTATTTGGTTTTCTGACTTTAATTAATCTGTCTAGAGTTTCCCCCTGCATATGTCATGGACCTATGTGTTCTTTTATCTTAGCATTTAATATCTCTTTAATAGGCTTCACCCTCAGTGATTTTACAGATCACAGAAAACATTTGGAAATATTTTGTAATGTAAATTCCATTCTCTTCTTGCCAGTTTGACTTAGCTGTTGTGGTTGTCGTAATTCACTTTTTTGTTTAAAGTTATTACATTTCTCCTTGCAGCTATTGATTGCACAAGCAAAACATGTGAAGATGAAGAAGATGAGTTCTTGGCTCGTGTACTTTTTGAGCATATGCAGCTAAATGCAGATGAGGTGAAATTTTCACAAGCATGGCATTTTTATGCATATATGTATGTGCAGCATGAGCATAGATTATATATATGAATTTATATTCCACGTCATCTACATAATAATAAGTTTTCTGGTTGTACAATATTGGAAGATGGGATTTTGATATGGGCTTTATATTGATCTTGGGTTCTCCAACCTTCTAGCTTTGAGGCATGATTCTTCCTAGTTGCCATCATAAGTTGTTCTTTGCCTAGGGCTAGAAAGGTAGCACAAAGACAGCCTGCATTTATATAAAGTATGGTGGCCGAACATTAGGACCTGGTTGCAAAGCATGGAACTTGAATCCTATAGTAGAAGTATGAGTTTCCAATCTGGGATTTGTTTGGACTTTGTGATCTCCGACCTAATCAGTTTTCTTTTTAGTTGTGGAGTGCCTATACGGTCTCCATCATTAACAGCTTTTTACATAAATGTAATTTAATTGGAATGTGATGACTTATGGGTTTCTTTACACTTGCATATGCAAGAACTGGGTGAGTTGTTTGTAGAGAGAACAGGAGCACTTCTAGATGATTGGTTAAGCTACTAGAGATAATTGTGGGTGAGGGAAGAGGAAGATATAGGTAATTTGGGCATTCCATTGTGAGTCTCTAGTACTTCAAAGTTCTGGGAATATTTTCTTGTTTTCTTCTGTATTCTCTATTATTAGGTCTGCTGTCTTCTATAATGAATGGGAAATACTGGATATTGAACAATAACAGGATGCATATGGGAGGTTATTATGGCCATAGTGGGCATATTCTTTGGGTGAACTTGAAATTTTGTTAACTTTACTCAATATTTGACCCTCTTTTCTGAGAAAAACAATACGTATTTTGTCTAACCTTTTCTTTAGGCTTTTCCCTTGTTTGATATACTGAAGGTTTGGAGGGATCTATTGAGCTAATGCATTTTTTCCCCTGTTCTGTGTTTGTCCTCTTCGATTTTGGATATCTCTGTTGAGCCAATGCCATTTGTTTTTGCAACCTAGAGACTTCCTTTTAAATTTTTTCAATAATTTGAAGGGGGCTATGGCCTGTGTGTTTCATTTAATCTTGTCTTTCCTTTATGCCCCTTTGTTATATTTCTCTCTTCTATTCCAGTTAGTGGGGCGTGGGGGATTAACAGGATCATTAAAAATTTTGATTGAACCCAAACACTCTAGAATTATACATGAGCTCAGTGGTAAACTGCTAGGGCTTTAAGATGCCAGCTATCCTTTATTCAAACCTTAATATAATTTTCCATGACCTTTAGCAGTCTTAGTGTTTGATCTTTGTTTTATGGACTCTTTCCTTACTCCCTCTAGAAACCCTTACTAAAGGTTTGCTCCTGTATCATCCTCCCGATCCTCTTCGTCCAGATTATTTACATCTCCTATAACCCACCTTTCCTTCACCTCCCCTCACCATCTTCCAGAAAATACCATAAACCTTTCAATTTTCTATGGAGATTATTTGAGCAACACTGGTTGCTAGGACCTAATTCCATATATTTATATCTGGGTGCCTTTTGTATAGGTGGTCTCTTTCAATTGATTATGTGAACGCAGTGTCTGCATGTATTGTTTGGTTCGGGCTTGTATACGAGATACTAGACTTTACTTTATAGTTGCTTTATTAAGAACATGGCTTCCTGATATCTCCTTTTTGCATTCTTTGGTTTAATTATCCACATCACCTTTTAATCAGTATATGCATTGGCACCACTAAAATGCAACTTCCTTAGAACCTAGATTCTGTGTTTATGTTATGTTGCAAAACTTATCCATTTATATGTAGCCTTTTCATATTCTGTTCTCGTTCAAACATATTTTTCCCCCTTTCCCTAATTAACTTGCATGAAGACTCTCATATTGATGATTAAAATTTGATAATGATGATAGACCTATAGACAAGAGATTTGGTGCCCTATTTGCAAAAAAGGAGAGCTTAAAGAGAGTCGTGATCTTATATACTGCACCCGTTGTGAACTTCGACTGAGTAAAGCCAATGAGGTACTCACTTTTCCTTGCTTCATCAAGACTGTTATACTCTACCATTTAAGAACTGATTTCATTATGTAGTTGTCAACTTCTAATGATGTTTAGGATGTGGTTTTAGAATTATGAAGTCCACGTCTCTCTCACTGATTCACTCTGTTCATCATGGATTTCATAAGTGTATGGTCTATTTGGTTGGAGGGATTTTTTCGGTTAAAAGAAAATGGAGAGGGTATGAAAAATTTTAATGAATTTTCTCTTCCCTCTCTTCTATCCCTCTCCTCCAAATATGGGGAGATTTGAAGAGAACATCAAAATCCCTCATGTCCATAAATTGGAAGATTTGAAAGAATTATTAAAACCCTTTCCCTCCCCCATTTCTCTTCCATAAAATTCTTCACTCCCCTCCATTCTGTTGAACCAAACAATGGGTTTGAAACAGACATCTAAACCCACCTTTTGTTGATGGGGAAAAGCTTACTTCCCCCAGTGTTTTCAGTGTGTTAATATAAGGTGCTAAACTGGACACAATGGACAGATGTTATGGGTTCTTCATGAATAAGGTTATTTTGAAGATAGAGAAAAATAAATTGGAAAAAAAACGATTTCAAAGATTAAAAAATGGCATGTGTTTCAACTTTTGAAATGTGAAAAAAGCCAATAGATATTGGAAAGTATACAACAATTATAAGGTTATATAAAAAATGGCCTCCGTGTAAGGTTGTAGAACAATTACAAGGTGAGATAAAAAAGGGTTAAGGTGCAAATTTGCTCCGGAAGTATTCGTTGAGAAGCAGTGTTGCCCTAATAGTTTTTTCAGATTCAATGTCACTCAGGAAGTTTTAAAACGTTGCAATCTTGCCCCATATCGATAAAAAACTAACATTGACCGTTAAAAAATTAATATTGACGGTTAACTTTTAACGGTAAAGAGCAATATTACTTCATTTTAATACTTTTAGGGTAACATTGAACCTAAAAAATCTTCTAAGTCAATATTGCTCTTCACAAAAACTTTCGGGCAAATTTATATCTTAACCCTATAAAAAATGACCTCCCTCTTTCAACTTTTGAAATGTTAAAAAAGCCAATAGATATCAACAAGTATAAAACAATTATAAGGTTATATATTATAGGAAAAGGATAGCAATTAAATGGACCTTAATATTCTCTTATGCTTCATCTTTATAATATAATGGTTGATTACCAATATCTTTTTATAATCTTTCGTTGGAGTATATTTTTTTCCTCTCACCTAGTATACTTCTTCCTGATTTCAGCTCACTCTGGACTTCCTACGAGACCGATTAGCTGAAGCTCATACTGAGCATCTTGACAACGGCTGCAGATTGAAGCCCAAATTTTGTCTCAAGACAAGATTTAATTTAACAGCATTATATATTTCATGTGAAGGCTGTGACACATTTGAAGTTGTAATTTAAAATTGTTGTTGAGGTTTACATTTGTACATAATTTGGGTTGGTGTAAAAAAGTGGTATTTTTTGGTTTACCTAAATGAGTTAGTTCTTCCAATTTCCATATCCAGAAGCATCCTGATTTCCCTTGTGTTTGAAAGTGGTTTTAAGTTCTAATGTGAAGATAGTTTCTAGTTGTGGTTGGCTTTTTAAAAATTAAAATGAGGAATTATAATAAACTGTATTTAATGGGACTATCACAATGTTTGCAGCGAGCATCATGTATTGCTAAATGAAAATTTACTGTTTGTCTTCTGTTTATAGACGTAATATTATATCATAACAAATTATTAGATGGGGTTTTTCCCGTAAATACTCAACGTTAAACCTTAATGGGTTAGGTGCGTTCAACACAACAAACTATCGCTCGAAAACCGTCCAACACAATTAACTATTAAGTGGACTGCCCAACACAACAAACTTTTAAAAAGGAGCGCCCAACACAACAAACTTTTAAAAAGGAGCATTCAGCACAGCGCCGTTAGCAAAAAGTTAACGTCCGTTATCTAAGGTGCATCTAATACAACAAACTATTACTCCAAGAGCTCGATAAAAATTCTAAATTTTATTAAATTAAATAATTTTTTTCTCAATTGTTATTATTCAAAACTACTAGTATAGATATCTATGAACAAAAATTACTCATTCTTCAATTTTGTCAAAATTATAATTTGCTAAAATAAACAAAAGTTTTAAGTAAAAATATAATTATATGATTTAAATAAAACTCAAGGTGTTTTATAGTTTATTATATATGTTAAACAAAAAATTATATGATTTATTTTTATTTTAGAAGAAATTTATGTGAGTTAAAAAATTCATTTAATCTTAATAAAATATAAAAAATATAAAAAAATCTATTATATCCCGAAAGAAATGAAATGAGTTTAATTTTTATTTTTATAAAAAGAGCTTAATGGATATCAACGTTGATATTCATATAATCGAGAGATCATTTAATTAACAAATATATCATCAAATTGCGGATTTATATTATTAAGTATCAAAGTTGATATCCATTAAACTATTTTTATAAAAATAAAAATTAAACTCATTTAATTTCTTTAAGGATATACTAGATTTTTTAAATTTTATTAACATTAAATGATTTTTTTAACTCACATAAATTTCTTCTAAAATAAAAATAAATCATATATATTTTTTGTTTAACATATATAATAAACTATAAAACACTTTGAGTTTTATTTGAATCATATAATTATATTTTTAATTAAAAATGTTGTTTATTTTAGCAAATTATAATTTTGACAAAATTGAAGAATGAGTAATTTTTTTCCATAGATATCTATACAAGTAATTTTGAATAATGACAAATGAGAAAAAAATTATTTAATCTAGTAAAATTTAGAATTTTGTGTTGGGCACTCTTGGAGTCATAGTTTGTTGTGTTGGACGCACCTTGAGATAATGTACGTTAACTTTTTGCTAACGACATTGTCTTCGGGCGCTCTTTTTTAAAAGTTTGTTGTGTTGGCGTTCCTTTTTAAAAGTTTGTTGTGTTAGGCGATCCACTTAATAGTTAATTGTGTTAGACGCTCCTGAGCCAATAGTTTATTGTGTTGGACGCACCTTAACCCAACCTTAATCCTGGATTCTGAATGGGCATATGATCCTGGGCCTCAAATCCAAGGTTGGGGTGAGACGTTTTAGAATTGGAACTTTAACAGTAGCAAAAACGAACAGGCACTTTTTTTTTTTTTTTTTTTTTTTTTTGTTGCCTATCCGGTATTCAAAGTTTTGCCTTAACTAATTTGAATTCGACCCGGGTCGCGTACCTAGCTATGATAGGTGAGTTTCCCAAAAGAATAGGCACTTTAATTAGGGGTAAGTCCCAAACAAGAATTAGATTTGGCAAAATGTGCTAGTCCTTTATAATATGGTAAATCAAGGTTGGAATTTTCGTTTAAAGAAGTGTCCTTATTTAGTGCTGACAGTCTCTTAAATAGAATTTACCTCCAATAGGAGGGTACCTATACTTTAGGGAAAAAAAAAGGGGTAAGTCATTTTTTTTTCCTCCAGAAATTAGGGGTGAGTCTCAATTTTCATTTTCTGAATTCTCATATACTTAAACTCAAGATCTCTAATTGCTCGATACCTCGTATTTAAACCACCCAAGCTCTTCCCACTAGGAATCCTTCTTCAAATTCTATTCATATTTTACTAGCACTTTTATCGTTGCAATATATGTTCCGAATTCTTTCATTAATTTCTTGCCAAATAGAAAATTTATTAAATTAAAAAAATAAAACTCCCTTAGCTCCTAAATATAAGATAAGTTTGTAGTGCAAATTGCACTTGAAACTTTGTCCTATATTTAGAAGATGAGGTAGTAAAATCTTTTATTCTTATTATAAAAATGAATTTTCACTTTAATTTTTATTTGGAGAAAACTTAGGTATTTAGTCATATATACTTAATATACTTTTATCCAATCAAATTAGAACAAGTAGATTTTAAAGTGTTTTATAAATATGAATTTGTTGTAAAATAAATAATATAAATAAAAAAATCAACATGTCTCTCAATTTGTTTAGAAACAAAGTGCCTTAAATATATGTGACTGAAGATATAAATTTTTCCCTTTTTATTTTACCTTTATTAACTATATGTCCTAAATGTTGTCAAAACCGAGTTTCTACGTAGACACGGAAAAGGTTGGTAGAAACGTAAATCGCAAAAACGACAAGAAACATAAAGTTTTTATTTTCTACTACTTAAGGTCGAGCTCAAAATTATATATATATATACATTTAAAAAAAAAAAATCATAAATCACTACTCAAAATTCAACGAATAACTTCATATTTAAAATATATAAGTCATATAACTATATAAAACATTAAAAAAAAACTTACGTTAAAAAAACTTACATTTAGAAGTAATTTATAATATGAAAATACATTAAAAACTATATATAACTATCCAAGATCCATTCTCCATTCTCCAATAATCCCGAGTCCAAGATGCACGATTAAGTAGTTAACGTGTACTAAATAGTTGTTAACATTATACTAATTTAGTTGTTAACGTGTATTGAACTACTGATTTAATTGTTAAAATATAGTTGTTAACGTGGACTGATTTAATTGTTAATGTTGTACTGATATAGTTGTTAACGTTTTTAAAATAGTACCAAAAAGGTCCTAGGACCTTTTCTGACATGTGACTTTTCTTTGAACATTTTTTGATAATATATTGCTAACTTGGGCTTAAGGAGGATTTTCCCAATTATTTATCTCTATTAGTGTGGCTATTTTTTTCTTTTTCCCCTTTGATATTTTCAGCCGGTATCCTGTTCAGAATTCGTGGATGCCCTTTCCAATAAAGTGTCTTCTCTGAGACTCAACGTTATAACATTATAACATTTTAAAAAATAAATAATTCTTGTCCATATTTTGAGCTCAAAATGAAATTCAATTATAGTTACAAGTGTTCTTATTGCGTACTGGTCAGTGTAGAAATAATAGAAGGCTCAGAAAAGGATCCCCAACTTGACCCAAAACGGAGAAGAATCAGGGAAGGAATGAGATTTTCACGGGTCAAAGAAAGATTTCTAACTCTTATTATTAACTACGAACTGAAGAAGCATAAAGTTACAATTTAGAATAATACACTGACAAGCTACATGGAGCAAAACCATCAGATGATACACTCTACATTAACTTCCTAAACAAGACTTCAGGAAAGAGGAATCTGACCTTCAAGAAACTCAGAAAAGTTGCAGAATTCAATACTCAAATCCGCTTGAAAACTATCTCAGCAGCTGCTATAGTCTTTTTTATGTCATCAGAAGAATGTGCCAAGCTGGTGAATCCGGCCTCAAATTGTGATGGTGCAAAGTATACACCTTCTTCCAACATTCCCCAATAGAACCTAGCAAACTTAGCTGTGTCACTCTTCTTGGCATCGTCAAAATTGTAAACTGGGCCTTCAGTGAAGAAGAAACCAAACATGCCCCTAATATGGCCGCCACATATTGCATGACCAGCTCTCTTCCCGGCTTCAATGATGCCTTGAATTAGCTCGCCGGTTATTTTATCCAAATACTCATAAGTTCCTGGCTCCTTAATGCGCTTCAGAGTTTGTATGCCCGCAGTCATGGCCAAAGGATTGCCGCTCAAGGTTCCAGCCTGGTACATAGGTCCGGCAGGTGCCACCGTCTCCATAATATCTTTCCTCCCGCCATATGCACCAACTGGTAGACCCCCACCAATGATTTTTCCAAGAGTAGTTAAGTCAGGAGTGATGCCAAAATATTCTTGAGCTCCACCATAAGACAAGCGGAATCCAGTCATAACTTCATCGAAGACTAGGAGGCTACCGTTTTCCTTGGTGATTTTGCGTAAGAAATTAAGGAAGTTGGGTTTGGGAGCAACAAAACCAGAGTTTCCAACCACAGGTTCAAGGATGACTGCTGCTAACTCTCCTTTGTTTGACTCAAAGAGCTTCTCAACAGCTGAGAAGTCATTGAATGGTGCTGTAAGGGTTTCATAAGTGGCTGCTTTTGGAACACCAGGGGAGTCAGGAAGTCCTAAGGTGGCAACTCCACTACCGGCCTTAACAAGGAAAGGATCGGCATGACCATGGTAACAGCCCTCAAACTTGATGATCTTCTCCCTGCCAGTATAAGCACGGACCAGGCGGAGGACCCCCATACATGCTTCAGTGCCTGAGTTAACAAATCGAACCATTTCAATGCTTGGCACTGCATCAATAACCATCTCCGCCAAAATGTTTTCCAGAAGACAAGGAGCGCCGAAGCTGGTTCCCTTTTTCATTGTCTCAGCTAGAGCTGCAAGCACCTGAAATGTATACAAATCATAAAATCTTGCCATGAAGCAGAAGTTCATAACATATTACCTAGCAATATCAAGATATCTCAGACAAAGTGAACTGGCAATGTTTTCGTTTCTTAGTTTTCTATGAAATCATTATTAAGATACCAAATAAAAGATTTCTCAAGCTAGGAGAATCCATAGGACAAAACAAGATCACCAATAAATAGTATGATTTTACAGGAGTAAAAAACAAAGTCAGCTGCATAAAACATATCAGAGTAACAGCAGAAGTATATTGGGAAGGAACAAAACCTCGTCATCAGCATGGCCAATTATTGCAGGTCCCCAAGAACCCACATAGTCAATGTACTCGTTGCCATCTATGTCCCACATGCGAGATCCCTTGACAGAATCAATCACAATTGGCTGTCCACCAACAGATTTAAAGGCTCGAACAGGAGAATTGACACCTCCAGGCATTAATTCCTTATAATAACCAAAAAAGAGGATTTGAATTAATCAGTGACCACAGGCCATCATTGAATTACTCACTAGATATCAATTTAAAGTTGTGAAATTCTAATCTTATTCGTTTCATTTGTTCACATCTCAGACAATGTAAACAAATCATGTCACTGCAAACTGAAACGGGGGAAAAAGATATATAGCATCTCTAATTACGGATAAATGTAAGTTTAATCAAACATATTTAGAAAGAGGTTCACAAGACAATGACCGATATGCTAAATATTGGGGAAGAACTACAAAGCTTTTGGCTGATCGAGTATTACATAAAAATCCCCAGCGAAAGAGCGAATCTCAAAACTCCCAAAAATGCAAAGGGAAAAAAAGCTCGTTGCAAGGATACAATCAATCAATCACAAAGAAAACGTAAATGATAGTAGGAATTAGGTCCACAGTACCTTAGCAGCGGCGAAGGCTTCTTCGGACTTACGAAGGATGAGGTTCTTCTTGGTTTTCTCATCGACGGAAACGGCCATTGTGACCGAATGAGCTCGAGAACGGGTCGTAGGGCGCGACAGCCCGAAGGTGAGGCCAGCTCCGGTGATGGCTGAAGCAGCCATTTAGCTTCTGACTGTAGCGACCAGCGAGAAAGAAAAGCGAAGAAGCAGAGAAGTATGAGAGAGACGACAACGACGATAAGAATTGATATGGTGAAATGCCTTTGGCCTTAGCTTTTGACTATGGCAAAAGGCTAAAAGACGCCTAGTAGAGCAACCGATTCCGATTTAAATATTTATTATATATATATATATATATATATATATATATATAGTATATGGAATTTCACCAAACACGGCCAGACATTTTTACCATAAAAGTTATCTAAGAAGCCAAGTGTGGTTTTCTATCATTAAAAGGGCTCAATAGTTTATGTATCATTTTATTTTTTAAAATAAAATTGCCTTTATATAAAAATAATATGAGTTGCTTTGGGTTCATGATTTGTTAGATTATATATGAGAGAGGCTAAGAGCCAAATGACATTAAACAATATTACACATCCAAAGAATGAATCCCACAGCATCCTTATCAACTAAAACCCTTAAAGACTTGGGGCATTCACCGGAGGAAAAAAAAAAAAAAAAAAAGACTTGGAAAGGCTCCATTTGACCAAAGCATCGGCAATACGATTAACCTCTCTAGGGGTATAGCATATGGACACCGTCGACTTTCTAGCCACCAACTCCTTAATTCGTCGTACCAACAAACTACCAAAACAATAACGAGCATCAGTCAAGCAATTAACAAGCTCAAGCTTAGCGAATTCGACAATGACTTTCTTAAAACCCAAATCCCAGGCAAGCATTAAACCTTTGAAGCTTGCCCATTCCTCCGCTGTCTTGGCACTGCATATGCCCAGATTTTTAGAAAACCCAGCTATCCATACACCTTTACTATCTCTTAAAACACCACCACGGCTAGCCTTAGGACTATGGCCCCATCCACATTTAATTTCACTCATCCCTCATTTGGGGTTTGCCAAAACGGAACAACAGCAAGGGAATCCTGGAAGCATGAAAATCTTCGCCAAATATGTAAAATAACAGCATGAGGCTTCATAGGTTTAGTGAAACTAGGTTCAAAGACAGCCGCATTCCTCCAACTCCACAATTTCCATATTGAAACCCCAAAGATGACAGACCAGTAAGGACCCATTTGAACACAAAATCTACCAACTAGATTCATAGATAACCAGACTTTAATATAAGGAGGGAAAAAAAGGGCAACATACCTCGAGGGGACTAGATTCAACCATACTCACTTTGCATAATCGCAGTCTCTTAAAACATGAATTAACAGCCTTTTACTAAAAATGCCTACAAAATGTGTGAGACCCTATTGTAACTCTATTGGGCTCTTGTTGTTGCTACATTTTTCAAAGTCAATTTGTTCATCCTCTTTCATCCATGTACACTCTAAATTGATTCTTTGCAAACTCTTTCTGCCACGCAATTGAAACAGAGCCATTGAAGGGAAAAAAGCCACTGGCAGATAACAAACAAAAATAGTTGACAACGGGGAGGAAAGACGAGATATATAACAATGGTGGCGAGATTAAAGTTGAGTTATTCGACGCACCCAAAAAACGTTCAAACAAGTTGCGATGTGATGACTAACCTACTCCAAGCACTATTTCCGCCACTTCCCTGCCGTCCCGTTTTGTATTTCTCTGTTGCTTGTGAGAGTGCTTGTGTGGACCCCAAAGAACTTAGTTGAATGGTTTTGGCCTTATCATCACTCTTGATTTCTTGATCTAAAGTAGGGTGTTCAAGAATTTTGTCGTCTTCTTAAAAGGAATCCGAACAAGTTCCTGTAATTTTTGGGCAAGTAGAAGAGAGGCCTATTGGTGACAAACCAACTTCATTCAACATCGTATTCGTGGTTGTGGACATCCAATGGTTGTAGAAGTCAGCGATTACCCTTGTCTTCTCGTCTTCATTTTGCTCCATGGATTCTTGCATCCTGGTGGACTTTTCTTAAGTGTTGAACAAATGAGACCCATCGGTTTCTTGATCTTCCCATACTTTCCTTGCTTTCTTGGCTCACCATTTTGATGAAATCTCTTGCACTCTTGCCAAGGATCCTACCTCACACATAGTAAGGGGGTTGAAAAGCCTAATTGACTCTGCATTCTTGTCCTTCAAGCCATAAACATGCATCAACAAAGCAATCTTATAGCACATCTAGGTTGGCTGAGAGGGAATCGAATACGTAATTAAAATTTGCTACTAGCCCCTATTGTCGAAGTTTCCATAGCTGAAGTCTTCTTTCTATTTGCTAACAATGTTCCTCGAAGCTTCTTGAAAGAAATTGAGATGAACATATAGAAGCCATGTTGGGAGGATTTTTCTTATTTCTGATACCATTGTTACAGAATTGGAATTCTGTATGAAAGAGAAAGAGGGAAAGAGAGAGGCTAGAGAAGATGGAGTAGATGATTAGAGAGAAGAATAGAAGGCACAAAGAAATCTATTATTCCATCATCATTGTAGGTCTCATTTACAATAGCATAAGGCCCTTTTATATAGAGACAGATCCTAACTAACTGACTAGCCCAAAATGCAAGCTTACTGATAGAAACTATTCTAACAGCTATATCCCAATGAACAAACTAACTAAATTTTAACTCCTTATTACATTTATATATTAGCTGTTAGAATTGATTGATACCCAAGAGGGGTGGTGAATTGGTGTAAAATAAAACTTTAAAAATCTTTTTGTATTTTAATGAAAGCTATGACAATAAATAACCAATGATGCATAATCAATTATTCAAATTAGTCATGCTAGAAATACAAGAGATTATGGAAGTGAATATGCAAACAACGATTTATCCTTTGGTCTAATATGAAATGAGCCAGGCTCCTCCTAAGATTTTCAATCCACTATTTCATACGTTTAAATCGGGTACTTGAAAACCACTACAATCTCATATGTTTGATCCAGGCACTTGCGAAGCCACTACAACTCTTTCACCCGTTCTAATCCAAGTCTAATCACCCATAACCTTATATAAACTTGATTAGTGGTGTTTAGGAATGATATAATCAAGGTTTGAATGATTTAGAAGAGAATCGTGAAATCCGATATGGTGATTAAAACTGTGAAGAATCATCACTTTCATATCACTGGAGTGATTCCTGCCAGTGATAGGTTATCACTCAAGTACTCACTTGAGTGATCTTCCTTGATGCTCAAAAGTTCACAATGTATCACTTTTTGGTTCACTGCAATTATATGGATGTGATGTCAATATTGATTAGTCACTTTAGTGATCTAGTTGAGAAAATGCTAATCACATCCTAAATCACTTGAGTGTTGTGAAAGTGATGACAAATTGGTTCATCACTTGAGTAAATACTCAAGTGATCTTGCAAAAAAACAAAAACAAAAAAAATTGATCACTTTCATATCACTGAAGTGATCCTTACTAGTGATAGACACATTTTAACTCCAAATCTAGCAAATAACCTATTCACAGAATGATCTTTAAGTCTACTTTCAAATGCAACAAGAACTAGTTCAAAATTCATTGTATTTTAAAAGTTATGATCAAAAGAATGACTATTGGTCTTAACAGTGATTGAATTTTTAGCGTCAAATTCCAAAACTCACATCTCTTTCATCCAAAAGTCTTTGAGCTTGATCTTAACGTCGTTGAATTCCTTTTAAGTCTAGTTTCATATTCAATAAGTTTCGTTTTAATCGGAGTTGTGGTATAGGAGTTATGTTTAGATTACGGTCTAAAATTGCATATGCTCTAATTGAGTCTAGTTTCATGTGCAAGAAGTTTCACTTCAATTAGATGTGTGGTTTAATAGATATGTCTAAAATATTGAGTCTCTGTCATGCTGAACAAAAACAAAGTAGAACAAAATAGTCATCACTCGAGTGATCATCAAAAATCCATCTATAGAGGTGTCACTCGAGTGAAGTTGGTATAACTTTCATATAAGACATCTCAACTTTGAATTAAGTAATTCCAACATCCATTTAACCATCTATAAAGGTGTCACAATGATTAAGAGGAAGATGAAGAAGAAAGAGATTGAAGACATTAGTAAAAAAAAAACATTAAGTTATTAGAAAGATAACTTAATTCTTCACTATTTCTTTTTCTTGGACCCATCTTAATATCTTCAATCAAGAAGAAGGATAAGAGATTTTAAAAAGAGAACTTTCAAGATATAAGGAGAATATTAAGATTCAACATGAGACACTCTTTGTTACACTTTGTAATTCTACAATCACACTTATGATCCCACTACCTTGAGATTTTATAGAATTGAATATAGTTGGTAAAAAATCTCTCACAAAGTAAATAGATAATCACTTAATAGCAATAGCAATATCAGAAGATATTATAGAGAATGAACTAAACAATAAATGAACAAAAGATTGGTCATTGGCTTTGTTGGTTTTATAGGCGTATTGAATGATTGGCATTCAAATTTATAGAGATAGATTGGAGCCGTTGAACTATTTTAATGACCATTGTGAGCATTCAAATTGTCCATTAGAGCTTCCCATTCAATGTTCTGACAGAAAAATTTGCTTTTGTTGCTTTGGGAATTAATCCATGGTTTAATCATCTGAAACTTATACAAAAACATGATTAGTAGCATTGAGAAGATGAATAAGTAATAATCAAGTTTAAACAAATGTTCATCGTGAGTTTCAAATTTATGGAGATGTTGATTTTCAAAAGACGATGAACTTCCACTCGAGTGTATATCAGGACCATTTGAGTGAGCACTTACCACTCGAGTGCTTTGTAGTCTAACTCGAGTGCTAGATGAACTTGAACTTCTGGCAGTGAAGTATTGAAAGATCATATTACTGGAGTGCTTAAACCGTAACTCGAGAGATCTTCTGTTTGTTTGAAAAGGTTTTTGACACTACTAGTGACTCGAGTGAGTAGTTGGATCACTTGCACTTGCTCGAGTGATTTGCAAGTGACCTTTAGTAAAAGATTAGATCACTCTTGGTTCATCTGTGAGTGAGTCGCTGAAAACTTGTGAGTTTTTCACCATCACTTAAGTGATCACTTACCCATTCGGGTGAGATGTTCTAACTTTTAGAAAATATTGCGAGTAACTTGCAAAGTCACTATGAGTTCTCATCATCACTCAAGTAGCTACTTATTCACTCGAGTGATCTTTGAGTTCATCACTCAAGTGATGAGAACCATCACTCTTTGAGCCATCCGCCATAACTTTAAAAAATACTACGAGTGATTGGCAGAAAGCTGCGAGTGATGGAGGATCACTTGAGTGCTAACTTAATTACTCAAGTGATTTTGCGTCACTTTTGAACTTTTTAGTGAGTGACTTGTAAAATCAGTGGAAGTTAGGAACATTACTCAAGTGCATTTGCAACTCGAGTAATCATCTCAGATCGCTTGAAATGAATGATCTTGTTGATTCAAGTTTAGTTCAAAGCAGTTCTATCATTCGATTGACTTAAATCATCAAGTTCACATTGTATTCCAAAGTTTATTATCATCAAAACAAAATCTAAGAACCAACAATAACTTCTTTCTTCACTTTACTAATCTACAAGATATGTCATATTAAATATAATCGTTAGTCAATGTAAGAGATAAATACATTATACAAAGTTTTTGCTCTTCATACTTGGCATTTATATTTGACATCATCAAAACTAATTATATCTAACATCAGCTATATTGCGATATTTTAGAGGGATCATGTCACAATTGCTTCGATTAACCAATTTATTTTATTTCATTATATTAGAGATGGAGGAGTATCAAAATGACCAAGAGATAAAAAAAAAATGAACATTTTAGATATACTAAGGGTATGTTTGGATGGAGAGAAAAGTGAGGAGAAAATACTAAGGGGAATAAAAAAAATTCCCAAAATGGTAATTTAAAAAAAAAAACTTGATATTTTGGGAGTTTTCCCTCCTGATATTCTTTCCCCCCTAACATAGGGTAAGAGTTTGAGAGAAATACGTTCAATGGATGAACTTGCAGGCAGGGATCGAACCTTGGACTAGAACTATTAAAGCTTGGTGTCATATTATTGCATTACCAAGGTGCTAGTATGTTCAAATATATTTAAACCAAGGTTAAACCTACTCTTTCCTTATAGTGTAATATGATTTGGATTTTGGTCCCCAAAATTTTAAACAGGTGATTTTGGTTCCGTAAGTTTTCTTCGTATAATAAAATTAGTCCTTTTAATTATAAAAGGACCTATATGAAATTGACAACATTTATTTTGCTTATGTGTCATTGACTCTGTTAATTTTGCTAAGATGGCTTGATGACTAGACAAAAGGACATGGGAACAATAATGATGTGTCATTGAACCTTGCCATACCCTCCCCCATGAAGCCATTGACAAAGGAGAATGAAGCGAGCGGGGCAATTGAGGATATTGAAGAGGGAGGGGCAATGGAGGTTAAATCATTCAACATTAACCTGATTTTTTTTTTTTTTATCAGACATCATTAACCAGATTTAACAAATAGAAAAACAAATCAAACTACATCTAAATCAACCATCACGGAGAACCATCATCCATTGAAGATAAAAATCATGGAGGAGTGGCAGTTAGAAGTTATCACTCATCGTCTTAGACCTCACTGTCGTTGTTGTTGTGTTTTGCTGTCGATCTAATCGTCTCAGATTTGCCATCGTTACCGTTTTGTTTTGCTGTTGGAGATCGAAGGAGAAGATAAAGAAGCTTTTCGTTGCCATCACAAAAACAAGATGAAAGAGTGAGGCACTCTCTTCATCACCTTCGTCGTCCTTTGCAAGAAATTGGCCTACGACTGAGGAGGTGATATTGGGTAGATTAGCGGAGAATATCTTGGTAGAATATTTTCATATCCTGTATGGTTCTGAGATTTGGGTTCAAGATCATTAATTTTTTTTTTTTTTTTTTTCCTTTTTTTTTTTTTTTTTAAAAAAAAAAAAAAAACATTTATGTATCTCGTTAACCCATATGAATGCCTTATTTACATGTCATCTTTTTAAGTCATCAAACCATGTCAGAAAAATTAACGGAGTCAATGGTACGTCAGTAAAATTAACACTGATGATCAACATTCATGGGGAGCAAGTGGAAAGGAAAGGGATTTACTCTCTTTTAACCACGTCTTCGGTTTGAGATGTGGGAATAGAGAAAATTGTGTTAGGAACTCTTTCCCAACAATTGTGGATCCCATGACGAATCTAAATTAATCGAAACCAAAGGTTCTGGTGAACCGGATGGGCAATAATAATAATAATAATGCTTATATAAGTCCTTTTAAAATTATAGGAACTAACTATTTTCGATCAAGAAAACTTGAAGAACCAAAACCACTTGTAAGAATTCAAGAACCAAAACCAAAATTGTAATACTACAAGGACCAAAAGTACATTTAACCCCTCAAGACCACAAATTTTAGAATGTGGCAAGTAGGAAGTGTTCTTACTAAAACCAGTGAGAGTAGTGTGTACTATTTCATGCATCAGAGCCCAGAGGCATTTTGTTGTTCTTTTTGACCTTTATTATTACTTGTTCTGACTATAAAAATATGCCCTACAGTTAGGATTTTTTTTTTAATCTCAAATATAAAACTTCAATTTAATTTGTCTCACAAATTTTTAATGTTCCTTTCCAAACTATTGATATTAATTGCGCATATTAAGGAGATTTTAAATGATAGTTCCAACATAAATAATTAAAGAAGGTATTTTAGAAACAACAACACATATTTTTAACAAATACTTCCTCTAATCCTATTTATACATATAAGTAACATTCTCTCTCATAAGGTTAGTCCTAAATATAAGTAACAATGCATGTGTTTGTCCACAAATTTAGTGCACTTTTTTTTTCATTTTTACTTCTAATTAATTATATCTATAGTATATTTCTTATCTCTTTTTCCCACTCATTCTCTCTCGTTTCTTTCTCCGCTCATACTCTCTCACTCATTTCTTCGTAGTATATTTCTTATCTCTTTTTCCCACTCATTCTCTCTCGTTTCTTACATACATACATACATACATACATACATACATACATACATACATACATACATACATGCATACATTAAACTAATTTTAACTAACATTTTGATCTGTATAATTTGAGTAGTTGTTAACTTAACTGATTATCTAGCTTTTGTATCTTGAACTAGAGGGATTATAATGTGATATAATAAGGCCAACAAGAAATTCACCCAAAATATCATAATAGGCTTCTTCAGTTTATTATAATGTGATATAATGTTTGTTTGTTTTACGTTATTATGAATGTCGGTTGTACTAACATGACAATCTCATTTTAAGTTTGATTTACTTTTGTTTTAGTATAATGAAAGTTTGGTCCGAACTGTATAAACGATAAAATTGCATAAAAATTCGGGGGAAACGACAAAGACCCAATTGAAAATTTGATGAAACTATAAGGACAATTACTTACACATATACATATATTCTCTTTTTTTTTTTTTTTTTTTTTTTTTTTTTTTTTTTTTTAAAACTAAAATTTGCTTGCAAATGTAGTCATTAAATCCTTCTCAGGCTGCAACTTGTTTCAAATGCCCTCCTCAATTCAGACTATATAAATAACTCCAAATCTCTTCCTTTAGAAGTATACAACAAATGAATGTGTAATTCATAAGTTTTCCCCTCTCATTATAAATAAAATGATATTCATTCCATCAATACATTGTGAGGCTTCTATTAGAGTTATTATTGTCTTCATCTTTACTCTCTCATTCGCTTATAGGGACATAGGATTGAAACTATAAAGAACAACAAATTTAGGCTTGGTTCATTACAAAGAAGGCAAGTTTCGGCGGCTGTTCAAGTTCCCATGTTTAGGGGAAGATCCGATCCCTCACATATAGGTGGGATTTGAACTTCCCTCCTTCAAAATTCTCATTGGGTCCCTTATCTTCTTCCTCTTTTCTCACCGAGCTTCACCTTCGATTCTCTTCCTAGCCTTTGACTCTCTTCATCGCCGGTGAAAACTTCCACATTCATCGTCTTGAGAAGAAGCCGCGACATTGACAACGATGAGAGAGGGAAAACCATCGTATAAAGAAGATTTACGCCACGCACCATCGCGACTTTGACAACAGCGAGAGAGGAATTACTGTCAGAACTTGCGACCGTCACCACTAGACCACCACCACCATTGGAACTTATGACAATTTCCTCGACCTGGAACATTATTTTTTTCAATTTGTGTTGTTTCGGCGATGTCATAGATGAAAAAGGAGGAAGGCATTTTTTATCCTAAAGGGTATTTTGGACATTTCAAATCTTTAATTTGAATTTTTTAAAAAAAAAAATTATTATCTTCCATTTTCATTTCCATGTTTACCAAAAAGAACACCCTTTAAGTTCCTTTCCTTCTTCAAACTTTCCTGGCTCTTAGGCCCCGTTTGCTACGTGGAAGATTTAAGGAGGGAAAGGAAATTTAGAAGGGAAAGAAATGTAAGGAAAGATTAAGAGGGAACTTAAAAAATTGAGTTGTTTGGCAGACCTGGGAATGAAACTTAAGTTGAGAGAAAATAAAATGTTTGGTGAGAAAAATTGGTTGTTGGTTAAATGGGAAGGTGAGGTAAAGTTCCCATAATGCCCCTATAATAAAAAAATTGAGAAAATAATTTGAGTGACATTTATTTTGTGTATCGAACATAAACGAACCCTAAAACCAAATGGCGTGTTGGTTGAGAAGGAAAATAGAAGGAGATGTCGATGGGATAGAAGAGGACGACGAGCAGAACGGTTGCCGGATCTGAGAAGGATGACAGACATGGAAGGAATTAGAGGGAGACTACTCAAAATTTTATAAATAAAATTGTTAAATCTACGACAGGATGACCCAATGCCCATAAAAGTAAGGATGGTATGAAGCTTCGGTAAAGGAGGAGGAAAACCCAAAGACAAAGAGCATAAAGAAACCACTACATACATATTCAGAACAATAGTGTTACGAAAAGATTTGCTAGGCAAGGTATGTGATCCCCCAAAATGGGTGAATCTAAACCCCCAAATTATAACAAACGTGAACTTAAGAAGCAGAAAAGAGTATTGTATTGCCCAAAAAACAGAAATGACAGGTCTAGAAAAGATTGTTAATCAACCAATTATGAAGATCAAGAAATCCTTTTCTTTGGGCAAGGGCAGCCAAACTTATACCAAAGAAGGTAGGGATGATGTCCAATATTTGTAGAATGTCAAAAACCAAGTATAAGTAGCAGAAAAATACAAAAGATGCATATTAGCAAGCAAAATTAACCATTACTCAATGGAAAAGAAAGTTAGGTTTAGATGAGATCATGAAAGTGAAGTTTTAGACAAGGCAGAAATCAACATATGCTTCCACCCATCATACCAATCAATATGAAAATCCATACTACACATTTATGCCAACCTTTAGCTCTTGGCAGATGTTCACAATTGTTGGAGCGCTACCTATGTAATTTTGATGACAATCTATGAGACCACGCAACACTAGATTGAGATTAACATGCCAAGGGTGCAGAATCATACCATTGGCAACTACATTGTTTAACATCAAGGGAAAAGAATCAGAGATACTTCATGATGGAGAAGGTTGTATGAAGTATGGAACAAGGAAAATGGCCTTAACACCAAGAATACATGTATAAAAATGAATATTATATAAACCAAAAGAAAAAAATCTAGTAAATTGTACATTGATATGTGGCAACCCAAGAAGCAAGATTTGAGTACAATGTTTGAGTAAATTATAGAAACCATGCATGATTTGATTATTGACAGGGGTGAAATTAATTAAAATTCTAGGGTTTGGCCTTCTAAAATGTAGCATAACAATAAAAACAAAGTTGGATGCAAGCAGTGTCAGGCACCCCTACAAAATGCTGCATAACATCAACAAGTGCTGCTGATAAAGAATTTGGGATAGTGGGCTTTAATTCTTAACACTGAAAATGAAGACCTTATACATGCCAACAAGACAAGTATAAAATGTTCATCGAAAAGTTTAGTAGCTGCAGATATTGTTCATAAATTTTGTGGCAAGTCACATTTGCTGCACTTGACCAAAAATATGCAAACACAGTAAAATAGTATAAAGATCATTGAACACACGCCACCATAATTCAATATGAGGGAAAAAAAAAGTATACATTCGAACCGACATTACACGTTCGAACATAAGTAGGTAAACAAATACAAAGTTCGAATGAAAAATTTGACAGTACCTAAAACTTCTGCATCAGTTCATATCAGAACATATGGTGAACAGCCTCCTTAGAAAAATATTATGTGATTACCGTAATATGAAAATACATGACAGTTTAAGTTGATAACATAATTTTTTTTTAAAGTTAACCTAGTAACAATGAAGTTAATGTAATGAAACTGTTTAGCAACAATACAAAAACAAACGCATGACAATAAAAACTTCTGTGCAACATTGACATAGTGAAATGCACATTCCCTGGACATTGTTGGATGGGGATAAATTTGTGGACAAAGCTTAACTAGCAAATTCCATTTCATATTCAGTTGTTCCAAATAGTAATGACACACACTTGACCCCCTACACAAGTCTATATACATATGAGGATGAAGTACAAAAGGTCATATCAGATAAGTTCATCAAAAATTACAATGATGTACACTTGACCTGTTGCACTACCCTATATAGATATGGCCTCGACAAACAAACTGTACGAAAATATACATGTACACGGCAGAGGACACAAACTTTAGCCCATGTTCAATTTAACATTCCCCCTACCTAAACATGGTCCAAAGTTTGCAATCCAATAGAAACAAAAGATATACTTGTTTCCAAAAAATGTTGACACATGTGAATATTCCTTGGGCAACAACCAAAACACAATGTGCCCAGCTTTAACTTAATCAAACTATCCATTGCTCTAGAAGGCTTTAGATTCATGAGGGCTTAAACAATGGAGGAATCTTGGCAAATGCATTCAGCAGTTTGTCACATCCTAACATCTTGATATGAGCATTGTTTCTCTCATTGTTTTGTAGGGACTTGTATATGTACGTGCATCCCATCTAATGCACCAAGGCAACCCTAAAAACAAAAACAAAAAAATTGATCCCTCATCAGGTTAAACCATAATTTGTTTCACAGGTTTACGCAGCACTTGAACATTTTGTTTACATGTTTTCTATACCTAATCCCAATTATCATCTTCAATAAATATACCAACAGATACATTCACTTTCATATATAACACATATATCCAACATTATGCTCACATTCATTCTTTCCAAAAGCAGAGCACACTGTACAATAAAATGCAACATATTTCATCAGCTATTTGAGCTTCTAGTAGCAATTACAATTGGTAACTATATATTACTCAACCCACAAACATATATACACATTAAAATGCAATCAATTTAACAGTCACCCCAAGCTGGGAGCTGGAAGCAACATGGTATCAAGAAAATTTCACACAAAATAAACACTCATTCGACTTACCTTAATTAGAGCTTCGTTTACCCTACCTTAAACTTGTCATTGCCTTCAACTTCGACTGTCGTTACTCCAGCCTTCAACTCATCCTTCTTACAGCTTGTTTGTCACAGGTGTTTAAAAGTTGGATTGTTTACAGGGGTTTTTTCATCCCATAAATTGCCTATCCCTGAAACATTTCAAGATCCCGCCACTTTCAAAGGGATTTAACTTTCCCATGTTTTAGGGAACTCAACCACTCATGGGAACCTAGTTTGACGGAACCTTTGCAGGCCAAACTGTGTTTTTTGGATGGGAACTCTTCATGTTCCCTTTCCCTCATGTGTCTTCCGGATAACAAAGACGGTCGTAGTGTCAGTGTTGGAATGAACATAATTATTTCGATCTCGTCAAATGAGCCAACAGATGATTGATAAATTGACCCTCCAATTACACTTAGGCCCACGTTATTTTTCAATGCAATTCAATTAATTTAATAATAAAGAAAACCGTACAACTACATGCATCGAACAAAAGTTGATTAATAAGGCACAAATTACTTATTGGTACATGCTTTCCAGAATCATAAAGAACTTCTAGTAATATTATCATTCAATATTAAGATTTTGGTCATGCCTTAAGTGATAACTTTTAAATTGTTCACAACTCGCAATTAAAATCATGCCAAAATTCTTGTGAAAAAAATTCTTAGGAAAAATTTGTTATGTAGAAAAATATTTTTTTGCGAAGAAAAAAAAGTTTATTACCCTACAACACAAAGCAACTATAAAGTAATACATCTTATTAAAAAACACTTATTCACGTTGCCTTACTATTTCTATACATTATACTGATCATTAAAGATACAAAAGGCACACACCATTACATTCTCTAACATCACAAAACCAAACTGAAACACCTTATAAATAAATTTCAACTAAATAATTCTCATATATCGAGAGTTAAGTCATTAAATATATCTTATTATAATTTTCCACATTTGTGCTTATTAAAATTTTCTATTCCTTTACAAAAATCATTCTCACATCTCTCTCCTCTTTCTCTCTTTCCCACGATAATTAAATAAAAATAAAATTAGAAAACATTCATTAATGACCCTCTCGGTAGGTTTAATATTTAAGACTAAATTTCTTCCACAATGGACTTATAATAAGGACCCCCAGTGGCACTTTATAGGTTATAAGCGAAATTATCAAGCTTGTGAATCATATCACAGCCTAAAAAAATCTTCATTGTTAATAAATAATCAATAAAAAAATATATAATTGCATCCTAAAGATCATCTTATGGTAAGAGAGAATAAGCAGATAAAAAGTAAAATAGAAAACAAGAAATTAATTAATTATGGAACAATACAATTAACTTTGATTTGATCAAAATAAAGTTGAATCAAGCTATTCACACCAACGCTACATTTTGCCCAATCCACAGGCCACTTTTCATATATACACAATCAAATTAAGAGAACAACATTAAATATACACTATCAAACAACATAACATCAAATAATGATCAACATTTTTTCTAAAACAAATATCACCAACACTAAACTTCTCTAAAAAGAATTGATCTTATATAACTAGAGAATCACCAAATCTACAATAAATAATTGGGTGGTTCCCATCTCACCCTCCCACTTGATTCCCATATCTTTCTTCCGTTCTGACCTCAAGTACACACGTTGATGTTCAAATCTTTCCCCATCATCAGTGTGCCTAAATTCCCCAATTCTGGTATATGGGGTACAATGAGAACTATGCTGTAAATCTGCTGAGTTCACACCTGACACTTGAAACCTATCATAGTACAAGGAATACATTTTCTTCATTTCTTCATATCTTCATATCATGACAATGAAGAAACCCTATAATGCGGTTTCTTGTAATTGTAACGCGACAAGATTCCAAGATGCCTCCAAGATAGAGACGCTGATTCTACAGACAGACTGTACAAGCAAGATGGAGTGTCATATTTACCTCGAGTCTGTACAGAGCTCAATTATTCTTGGCACGAAATTCAAGCCGGAATACATTGAGGTTTTGGGTGAACTTGTCCCTGTTTTTCGAATCTAGACTTCGGCTAACATCTGCCATTAGTTTATCAAAACATTGTGAGAGCCGCTGACGTTGATCCATTGGCTGCAAAAAGGAAAGAGCCTCTTCAGTCACACAATGCAGAAATGTTGTGAAAACACAGCACCCACCACTTCCCATCACCCAGATACACGCAGTTATGGAGCTGGGCTTATTTCCAGACCCAACATTAGATTTGTAAGACAGTGCTAGGAAAAGGATAGAATTCGTTTGATCAAATTGCGAGAAGGGAAACTTGCCCGAGTAAATTAGTTGTTCTATATTATCTTTTAATTATTATTTTCCTAGGAAGTTGAAAAATAAGGGGATTATTCCACCATTAGGAGTCAGTTCCTAGAATCACGGGATTTGAATTTCGTATTTAAATTTTGAATTAGAGTCAATCTCTTCCTAATCTGCTCTTATAAATTGGTATATTGCCTCCTCAGTAAACCTTCGAATTTTTCAGAAAGTAAATTTGGTTTAGGAGATTCTCCTAGGTTGTTTTAAAGAAAAAGTGAGATTCCTACCTACTCTTAACAGATTAGCTTATAGCTTTCCCATCTTATTAAATTACTCTAATCAGTACCTTAACAGAAAATCAAAGTATATGACATTGAACCATGTTAGGCTTACATCAGGAACTAATTGTTCACAGTCTGTCAAATTCAAATCATTTTTCTTTTTTGGGTTATTGCCATGGCTAATACCCCATTTGACACGCATGTCGCTGTTTAGAGGCCAATTGACATTTCTTTAGCACTGGGATCCCTGATATTTTTATATTTGATCTGAAATTCTGATAAAAAAACCATATGCAATGTGAAATTAAAAAAATTCAGGCATAAGATTTTCTCAATTTAACCATTACTACATCTATCTTCTTGTTTTTCCATTTTAGAACTTTCCATTTCATAAGATAATCACTATCCATGATGCTTTCAATATGTTCAGCGAGAATAGAAATTTGGTTTTTTTTTTTTTTTTGGGGGGTTGGTTTTGGGGGGGGCGCATACCTGTGAGGCCAAGATCTGAGTTTTTAAATCTGAAAATATCTGCAAGGGAAAAAAAACCACTTAGTTCCTTGTAACTTAGAGAAGAAACAGAAAATTCACAAGCCCAAATAATTAGCCAAAAATAAGTGTTTCAAATTCAGGAGAGGATAGGTGATGGTTTGATCCCCTTAACTAACCTAAATCACTCTGGGATATTTATAGAACTTGAAACAATTGTAACAAAAGCATATTAGCATAATACCCTCAAGATAAATTGCGACCATTCCCATAGTAGTCTATTAGTTTTTTTTTTTTTTTTTTTTTTTTTTTTTTTTTTTTTTTTTTTTAATGGCAAAATACATAAAGCAAAGCATGTCTCATGAAAATCCATTTATAACTTTTACGTAAAATAATGCTTTTTCTTCCAAATTTAGCCTTTGCAACATCAGAAGGCAAAAATCCAATCAGAAAAGCAACCAAAAACATTGCAAGGTGTGATATTTGAGTAGTCTCACACAAGTATAGGGTTTTAAATAATGCAGAGCATATACAGATCATAATGTCTTACAACCTCATGGTTTACCTCTTGGGTGTTGTTCTCCCAAAGGTCATTGATAATGTGTGCGGAGGTTTTTCAATCAATGTAAGAATAAGTAAACATTTCAAGTGAAGAAAAATTTTATCCGAACTTCAAAGGTAAAATTAAATTTTTAACCCCATAAGGCCTAAGGATTTCTTATGTGCAAGAGAATTCCAAAAACTAATATAAGGTAAAGCTGCGGCCAGCACCCTGAATTATTTTTAAAGGTGCACTCTAAAGTATTTAAGGGTGCAATTTTGCCCTTAATGTATTTAAAGGGGTGCAATTTCACCCTTTCACTAACTGAGAAGTGAACGGACGTTTTCCCATTGGCAGGTAGGAATTAAAAATGCGGCATAATTATTAAAAAAATGCCACCCGTGTAACTTCTTTATATGAAAAAAGAGCATCACCCCTGTTTCACTGGTCTTGTTTGCCCCTTCAACCTCCTACACTGTGATAATATCAGCATCATCACCTCCTTTTTCCAATCTCCGCCTACGGGTGCTCAATGCCATTGAATCCGATCTGTTCGAAGGGGCTACCATTGTTACCCCTTTTATTCCCAGAATCAGACAGAACTCCTCCCTTGCCAAGGCCACTTATCAAAATCATCGCCAAGCTTCTTCACCAGCCTTCTATGAACCTTATGATTCACCATTTCAACCTCCTCTTCCTCTGGACTTTCTTCCTCCTCCTCCTCATTGCTCTCCTCAATCATAGCCAGGAATCTTCGTCGCTTTGCCGCAACGGGAACCGGTGGCAGTGAATTTGAGGACGCCTTTTACCATCTACAACGTTCTTGCCTTTGAACCAAAAGGAATCGAAACAGCAACAGGACTGCGATTCAGCTTCTTGAAGAGCTTTTCACGTTCGGCATGGAGCTTGTAGACATTACCCTCGATCTTTCCCTAGAGACATAAGCTCTTGAAGCTGAGACGCCCATGGACCAGTAAGCTTCGAGGGCCCATGACAACAACAGATCAGTAACTGATACCGGGGGATCAACACGAAGGTCATTAAAATTGACGGTTGTTGTAGATCCATGGTCGAGGACGGCTAGTGAGCTCTACCAATCGCCGTTTGTGACGAACTGACGATGAGTTTTGCCCTGTCGCCAGCGTCCCGTCTTCGCATGCACGAGGTTCAATTTCAGAAGCCCCGAAGCTTCGATTCAGAATGACGTGCTTTTTGACACGTGACATTTTTAATACTTATGTGGTAATAAGAAAATGGTCATCCAGGTCTCATTTAGTGTTAGAATAGGAAATAAAATCACTCACTTATTAGGATCCCGTGATTGATGATCTGATTATACGACCTTAATTAGTGATTTATTAGTCTTAATGAGGCTTTATTGTATTTCCTAATTTATCTCCTTTGTTCTCTCTTGCTTCCCTTATAAGTATGTTGTAATTCTCATTATCAAATAATACAACAGAGAGTGTAATGCCTCTGATTTTAAACATGGTATCAGAGCCAAGGACATCTATTTGAGGCCAGAAAAGGCGAGAGAAACAGCGAGTGACTGTGAGGCTGAGAGAAACAGTGGAGGTTCCGGCAAGTCTAGGGTTCACTGTAGGCGGCGAGTTACACGACACCGCCCAGCCCAGAAGAACTAGGGGGCTCCGATCGGCTAACGCCCAGAAGCCGATGGCCAACCGGAGTCTCCAAGGCGGCGCGTGGCGTCCACGCGCCCGACGAGCAGCGGATCTATGGTGGCGCGTGACGGCGCGTGTGGGGCCCATTCCGACGGCGACTTCCTGTGGCGGCCTCCTCCTCTGATTTCCGACCTACCCCAATGGTTCTTGTCTCTCCGGTGAGTGTTTGGATTTTTCCGGCGAGATCTCCGGCGAAATTCCGGCGACTAATTTTTCTTCTAGAAACATGGACTCCTCTCAGATCCCTCCTATATTCGGGTCAATTCCCGGAAAAACAACTGGATCTCCCATGGTTTTTATGTCTGGTACAGATTCTCAAACTCAACATTCCTCATCTTCTTCCTCTATAACAAGCAACCCAATACCAAACAAAACCTCAGAAATGGCTTCAGAATTTTCAGACCATCACGTTATGGCTACTAGCCATAAGTTTAATGGTAGGGACTATCTCCAGTGGTCACAAAGCGTGCTGAGGTATATTCGAGGCAAGAGAAAGGAGGAATACATTAATGGGGCAGCCCCTCAACCAGCCCCCGATGACCCTAATTTTGACACACTGTTTGCTGAAAACAACCAAGTCATGACGTGGTTGTGTAATTCAATGACCCTAGAGATCAATGAGGGATATCTGCTTGCACACACGGCAAATGAAATATGGGATGCCGCTAGAAGGACCTACTCTTCCCTTAAAAACACTGCTGCTTTGATTCACCTGAAGAGACAACTCCGGGATTTACGACAAGGTAATATGTCAGTCACTGAATATTATAATGCATTGCTAAAACTGTGGCAGCAACAAGACTTGTTTGAGGTTCATCACTGGGAAAGTCTCAAAGATGCACAACTATACAAGAGAATTGTGGAAGAAGGAAGGATACATGGAGATTCCAGATGGAGTTTTAGCTCCTAATAACGCTGTGTGTAAGCTAAGCAAGTCATTGTACGACTTGAAACAATCTCCGAGGGCATGGTGCGGTAGATTCACCAAAGCAGTGAAAGGGCTTGGGTATACTCAGGGACGAGCAGATGACACGTTTACCAAACGTGTTAGTGACAATCACCATATTGATTGTTTATGTTGATGACATAATCATTACAAGAAATGATGAAGAATTCATTGATCAACTAGAAAGTGACTTGTCGACTGAATTCCAGGTGAAAGACCTTGGCCAAATGAGGTACTTCTTAGGCATGGAAGTGGCAAGAACTAAGAAGGGCATCAATGTATCTCAAAGACAAGTATACACTAGACTGTTACATGAGACGGGTATGTTGGGCACTCAACCGGAAGGGACACCAATGGAAGAGGGATGTCACTTACGAGATCAAACCAAAAGGTGTTCCAAAGCTAATTGAGAAAGATACGAAGACTTGTGGGGAAGTTGATATACTTAACCCACACTTGTCCTGACATAGTGACATTAGCTATGCAGTTGGAATAGTAAATCAATTTATGCATCAACCACAAGAAGAGCACATGGAGGCTGTATACAAAATCTTGAGCTACCTGAAGCTTAATCCTGGAAGAGGAATATTCTTTAAGAAAGGTACTACCATAAACATTGAAATCTACATTGATGGAGACCATGCAAGGGATAGAGAGACCAGGAGGTCAACCTCAGGGTACTGTACATACATGTGGGAAATCTGGTTACATGGAGAAGCAAGAAACAGACAGTGGTGTCAACAAGCAGCGCAAAAGCAGAACTGAGAGCTGTTAACAAAGGAGTTTGTGAAGGAATGTGGATCATCAGATTACTGAAGGAGTTGGGAATTCAACATGAAGGACAATGCAACTCTGTGTGACAACAAGGCCAGCATTGAAATGGTCAAGAACCCAGTATATTATGATCAAACCAAACATGTTGATATAGACAGACATTTCATTAAAGAAAGATTGAAGCAGGCCCTGTCTCACATAAGATCTGAAGAACAAATTGCAGACATCCTGACTAAACCACTTGGTCGAACAAAGTTTGAAGGATTTCGTCGCAAGCTGGGATTGCTCGACATATACTCTCCAGCTTGAGGGGGAGTGTTAGAATAGGAAATAAAATCACTCACTTATTAGGATCCCTTGATTGATGATCTGATTATAGGATCTGATTATATGACCTTAATTAGTGATTTATTAGTCTTAATTAGGCTTTATTGTATTTCCTAATTTATCTCCTTTGTTCTCCCTTGCTTCCCTTATAAGTATGTTGTAATTCTCATTATCAAATAATACAACAGAGAGTGTGATGCCTCTGATTTTAAACAGTTAGTGAAGGGGTGAGATAGCACCCATTTAAACAGATTAAGGGTAAAATTGCACTTTCAGCTGCCAATTGTTCCTTTAGTTCATGTGCTGGCTCACCTTTACCCATTAATATAGGTAACCAATATTCGAGGGAACATTGTCCCCATGTGCTAACATTAAGTACGTGAACACTACTCTCTCTAGTCTTTATTATAAGGCACCAACTAACAATACTTGCAAACCGATAAATACATATTTAAAGTCAATAAAGTTATCCTACAATTTAAATAACTTCCAATATTACCCCTACTAATTGCAATAAACTCTAATATTATATTAATTATTACTCTCTCCCACTACCCTTATTAATTATGGGCATAAATAGAAAAAATAATTAATGCGCTTTGAAAACAAGCAAATGCCTTATAAAAATAACCAAATACAATAGCTAGTTGGTGCCTTATAATAAGGATCAGAGAAGGAGTTATTAATTTATGACTTAGTGTGAACAAGAGGGGCATCCTACTACCAGCTGAAGAGTGGATTTTAGTTGTCTTCATTATGCTTTGGGAGGATTACTTGTCATCATTGATGTATTACTCTTCTCACCTCATAAATTTATTTTTTTTCTAAAAACAAAAATAACATATCAGATATGTAAAGTGAAAAGGTAGGTAAGAATATTCACCATTAATTTATATTCTGAACCATAAACAACAACCTAACAAGCATGGAAGGATTAAGAATTTTCAAAGGTTTCTTACCTGCTCACTAATAACAATTAAGCTCAACATTGGCCTGCTCAGACTCCACTGGTTGCCACAATCTTCAAATAATATTATCTCAAAGAGATCCTTCAGAATCTTAAGCATGTAAAAGAGATACTCATCTCAATTAGACAACAGAAATATGGTTTTCTTTTCCTCTCAAAATAGTAAAAGAACAAAACAGAAATCAGACATCTTTCAAACTGTTCTAAAGGAGTGTGATAGTCTTTTATTGCATGATTTTACGTTTTGCCCTGGATTAAACCATTGCAGTATTTTTGTAATTAAGTCATACAAGTATTAGCTTAGACTTGTTCCAAATTTTGAGATCTTAGACTAAAAGAACTTTCTTAACTGCCAAAAAGAAAGCACAACATACTTCTGTAAACAAATTGGGGCACTCTGCAATGTGACAAGCAAGATTGACTGCTCCTGGGAGATTCGGAGCCTCTCCCATAATGATGTTGTTGAAGTAGAAAGCAGCCAAATTATCAACAGCAGATGCACACTGTGATCCAAAATTCAAAGAATTACATAAAGGCAGTCGTAAATGAAAAACTTTGATATAAACAGCATTTTAATCCCACAATAATAATACCAAAGAAGCTCAAAAGATTATGTTTATACTGATCTATTCTGAAACAGTAAGATACAAACTGGATAAGATAAAAGGCCTTTGGCATAACCTGGGACGAGATACCCATATCCAAGCCTTTAAGACCAGATTCAAGGGATTTAACTATATGAAGAAATGTGCTAGTGTCTAGGTTCAATATGAAGGAAATATGGCTGTTGAATAAGACCTCCAAGAATGCAAAGTAAGCCCTTGTTAGCTGCAAACCAAAAGTAATAAAGTGATTAAATGCAACAAGTGAGCAGGAAAAAGATCTTCCATATAATTTGGAACGCCTAGTTCCCTAGATCGAGTTAAAACTTGTACGCTTATTTTTCATACATCACAGTTGATTTATGAAGCATGATGCTTATAAAATTTACATTGATGCACTGAAAATTATGCTTATCAACAAAAGAAATTAACAAAGCAAAGCTTGAAATCAGCACAAATATTTGAAATTTTGTCCTTCACTTGGATATAAAAGCAATTATAAGCATTCAAAGTGGAATTAAAGTACACGATTACATCAAATCAACAATGTACTTAGGTACTTAGTGGAGAAGACTCGGGTATTTAGTCTTATAAACTTAATATAATTTTGTCCAATCGAATCAGAACAAATGGATTTTGGAGCGTAAAAAATATCAATAATAAGAATTTATGGAAGAAATAACATAAAAATTACACGTCCTGGTTTAATTAGAAACAAGTGCCTTAAGTATATAAGCCTAAGTATATAAGTTTTTTCCTTGGATCAAATCAACAATGTAATTTGAAGAACATTCAAAGTAGCATTCAATCATGACAACAATGTCAGGAAAGAAATATTTTATACATACCTTTCGATAAGCCAAAATATCTGACAAAGATATTGAGAGTGTCATCCTTAGAGCAGCATCAAGTGCATCAGAAAGAGCTCTATCGCCATATAATTCAAACACACCAAAATTGACATAGTTTCCAGAAAGCGCTGTTATTTGGGGGCAAAAATACTAAGATCAGTAAGCTCAAACAATTTTTATTCTAACATGTCAATTAATAAAATGATAATCAGAAGTCATACAAATCACCCCTTGACATTGACAGGCCATTTCATCCAATAATAGTTCTTGAGCTGTCAAGAAATGTCCCAAGATTGGTTTTATAATGTCTTTAACATGCTACTCCGGTGTTAGATAGAGTATGGCCATGTTGTACACAGATGCTTCTCTGGCCATGTGGCTGGACCAAGGCACACAATATGTGCACCACTCTTTCTTGGTTGGTTGTTTCTTTTTCTATGGCTTAAATCTTGTATTTTATTGGCTAGAAAGATTAGGAAGTTCGAATTTTCCTCTTATCTTTGCTGGGATAGGTATATTATATCGATCTTTCTTTGTTAACGAACTTAAATAAACTGGACTGCACATTATTTTGTTTCACATGCTTTTAGGATCTTCTTACTACATGAGGCTATGTTTGGGAGTTCATGAACGGAATGATCATAAATGGAACGGAGTGGAGTGGAGATGGACAGGTTGGAATGGAATGGAACATTCTATTGTTCAAGAGTCGAGGAATAGTTTCATTTAATCATTGTTTAAAAATTATTATAAAATTAAGGGAATCAAATTGTTAATAATTATGTTGTTCCAATTTTAGAGGAGGAGGAAGTGGAAGAGTAGGAGGGGGTGAGAAGGACAAGGATAACTTGGGGGTCAGAAAAAGTGGATTTTGGATGGAAAAGGACGGATTGGCAGGCCATACCCAACCACTCCACTGCCTTTTAAAACATTTTCCCAAACAATAGTATAAAGCTTCTAGCCATTCCATTCTATCCTATGATTGAAATCGCGGCGCTATAGCGCGCGATACCGGTCCTGATGCGGGTTGCGGCACCTAAACGCCACTTCTGCTCCGCAACGCTACAGTTTCCGGTGGCGGAAGATGGCGCGATCGCGAGGTGGTGGGTTATGCGACGCTATCTAGCCATTGCAACTGTGGTGATTTCCCTCGGTGGCATGGGTTTGGAAATTTGACACCAATCAGGGCTAAAATGGGAAAATGGCCAACTTAATGAAGGGTATGTAGGTCATTTTACCCCGTCCTCGTCTCGGAAAAAAAAAGGAAACCGACACATTTTCCCTCTTTTTTTTCTTGCTCGATTTCCCTCTTGCTTCCTCTTCTCTTTCGGTCTTTTTTTTCTTGTTCGCGTCCCTCTTCCTCTTCCCTGTTCGCCGTCGCATCTCTAGTTCACTGAGTCGAGGTATATTCTCTTTCTCCTCCTGTTCTGTGTGTTTGCTGCTAGTTCTTCCGACTTCTCTCTGTTTCATCATGAAATATCTTTGGTTCTGGTCAAGGTGATCTATGGGTATTATTTTGTTGCATTGTGGAATTTATCTTCTACTTTTTTTATTGTTATCTTTTGTGTTTGAAATTTCTCTTTGCTCATCGAGTTCCTATCTTCCTATTCTTCGAATTTTAAGTTTATCTTTGCTGTAGGCAGTTTTATTCGTTACAGCTGTTCGATGATAATATTTGTTTCGTTTCCATCGTTTATAGACCCCGATCATATGCTGCCTGTTGTATACTGTTTTATACGTCACTGATTCGTCTTCTCTGAATCCAAATCCTCTTGACCTTCCACTCTCTCTGTCATAAATTACCTTGGCTTCCAAAACCTTTCCCTGCTCAGCAAATGTTACTCAACCTGTTCCTGAATCTGCTGCAGCATTAAGGTCAGCAGAGCAAGCAACGTCGCCCCTGTTTAGTTGTTTTCCTGCTTGACTTTGAAAGAGCCATTAAAAATTTGTATTTGACTCTACTTGGATTGTTTATGTTTCACGGTAGCGGCTTTACCGCTACCCACTATACCGCTATACCGTTTTTGGAGTCAGCCGCTACCCGCTATTCAAAATATAGATTCTATCCCAGAAAAAACTCCTGAACACTACCTAACGCACATCATGACAAACAATATCATGAACAAGACGGGCTAGATTTTTACCTCTTGACAAAATTGTTAGGCATATCCATATTCCCTTGAACTTATAGGCATATATATCAGCAGGATTTGGCAAAGACAGAACTCTTGAACCATAAGCAACAATCAGTTTGCTGACTTCCCGGAACAAAAGTATGCCATTTGGAGAAGAGGAGTCAAATGTCAACCGCTGAGCTTTATTCAAGACAAACTCTGCTACAAACTTCAACAAAGGAGTAGTAACCTGCATAATATATAAATAGAATATATACAGAAACAACAGACGAAGAAATGTTGGTCAGATTTATGCAGCAACAGAAGAGGAGCCAAAGAACTGAGGAAAAAAAGGAAAAACAATAACCATCCTCAAAATCTGCCAGCTCTTACCACTTGATGGAAATCTAAGTTTCTTCTTAGGAGTGTAAGCAGACCCAAAAGAGAGACAAACCAAAAGGCCAATAAAAAAAATCACTCTTCAAGGGACAAGAACCTCGATTTCCCCAAGTTCTCCATATCCTCCTCTCTCATCCATTATTTTAATCTCATTTCCCTAATGAACTACCAATAGAAACCTCCCTTAAAAAGATTCAACTTGTTCCTGCTTCTCAAATTCCCTCAACAGCCCCATATTTCTTTCTTGCACAGATCTTTTATTTTCAGGGTCTATCAGAAGTTTATTTGACTTGTCATGCACAATTTAAAGGCAGTATAACTTAAGTTACCAGACGGTGCTATCTAAAAGACTGCAAAGAGTAAGTTATTAAGTTACTTATAGTAATATGTACCAAGTCATGTAAGCCAACATCTGCAGAGTATGGGCACAGGATATAGAAGATATCAAGATAATGGAACTTTGAGATTCCAAGAGATAGAGAATTACTTTATATTAACCATTTAAACATAGTGGTAGCCATCAAAAAGCATCTACAAGTTCTATTACCTCTGGAGTGTCTGTCCACTGTGAGATGCCTTGTATAAGTAGCGGCATGTGCACGGGATACAACCAATCAAATAGAAGGCCATAGGTTCGCCGGCTGAGGCAAGAAAAACATATATGCAAGGTCATAGTATATTCAGTTATGTTGTCATCAGATGCTAGTAATGACCAAATACCAACCTATTTGTCGCCATTGCAATTCCTCTAAGGTCCCTCATTAACCCAATAAGTGCATACTTTACAGCATCCGTTCGAAACAGTGAGTCAGGATTTGATTCCAAACTGAGAAACACCTGAATGCAAAATATTCATTGCTGGGGATCAATTACTAAATTATAAGAAATATCAAGTCAGATACTCCAATCAAGTCAATTTTACAAAACTATATCTTGTTAGAAATATTAATAGACCATTCATGGTCAAGTGTTTGAGCCCTGCCATCCTCAGTCTACTAATCACACTTGAAGACCACTGGAGACGGCGGTGGCCATTCAAGTAATGGATCTAGGAGTATGCTGGCTAATTAGAGGTCACACCAGGCTGAGTGTATACTGCAATTCGTTCAATGCTGAGATCTGGTTTTAAGGGACTACAGCATTGAATGCCACAGCAAATTAAATGCTTCTGGACTTCATATTATTCATTAAATCATAGCAGAAATAGATAGGAAGAAATACAAATGGGAACAAAGTAAAATTCCCCATAAGTAGGAATATACAGACAAACAGATAATGGTCAAACGTACCAATCCAAATATCCAAATATAAGCAAATAGTACAAAATATAACAGATAATATTCTAACAATCACCACATTACGCAACTCGTAACAAGATATATCTTTTGACTTTTTTCTAATGCAATTTATTCAAACAGGCTTTAGTGCAATGCATTAAACTGAAAGTGTCTTAAACTTTTCTATTACAATTTTGAAGAAAGTTATATGTCGAAGTACTAGATTTGTAAATAACTATTGTATTTGGAACAGTCACAACAAATCAAGAAGAATAGAAAAGGCTATCCTCATGCTTTTTTTCCTATTTTGAATAACGAATAAATAATATACAAATGAAAACAACATAATACACATTGGATCCTGGCAAATATTAGCCAGGGGTTCTAAGTGACCAGTGGCCAAAAGGGGAAAGAAATACAAGGTAATGAGCACTGGCAAAAGGTGTAAATAAGCAGCATAATAGAAGAAAGGAAACAAATTTTGCAGGAATCATAATGATGATGCAGCTCAACACCCACAATTTGAAGGGAGGAAAAGCAGAGTTGAGGTGCTGGGTCATATTAACTGTTTTGACACATATAGAAACCCACATTTAACTGGCTGGTAAATGACCCAACCCAACTGACCCTTTCTTAGTTGGGTTTAAGAAGGGTCATATTAGAGTTGGTATGAAGCAATTAATTGGTTTAGGGTCGAGATTACAACCCCTGATGTCCAAGTAGTTCATATACTGCTCAATTCTTTCAGCACAAGCTAGGAGAGTACCTTCTGAAGTGGATCCATCGAGGACTTAAATTTCACAGGGCTATCCTCCATGAATATCAACCAGCCAATAATGTAATAGAAAGTTGTTCGGTTTCGAGAGCATCTGTTTGCTTCTAAAAATGGAAAGTGCTCCCTCTGAAATAAGATTTCGGGCATGAAGCATTAGATCAAGATGCAGAGCGATTGATATTGTGGTAATTATATGTAATTATATTATTTGTAAATAAACATTATTAGATTAGTCAAAGATCAGATCCTAGAAACTAGCAATTAGTTAGATCAGATTAGCTTTTCAGTTTTTAAATTCCCTAGAAGTCCTCAATCTGTTACACCAGATTGTATCTCATTGTAATCTATTTATTCCACACGAGTGAATGAGAAAACCATCGGACTCAATTATTCTGATCCTAAAAGCTCTACATGGTATCAGAGCCATACTAGAGTGTCCTCCAAAGCTTCCGCCTCCAGTCCGATCAGAGACGTTGCCCACTGTAACGCTCTCAATTTTTAACGTAATCATCGAACTAGCGTCACTCAACCTCACCAGACTAGTTCTCTACCTTCGACTGGTCCCTCAGATCATCGACCAGTGCTGTTCTGCAACTCCGACGGCCAGAGTCCCATCCTCATCGACCTGGTCTGACGCTTCCCCTGGTGCGTCTCAATCTCCATGATCGGACTCGTCACCTTCGGCGGCCCTTCAAGTCCATCCGACTAGCCCTTCAAGATCGACCAACGATCACAGTCAGACCGTCGTCCCTCCTCTGTAGTCTTCGGCGTTCTCGTGACGATTACTTGTCCGAAGTTCAGAATCCCACTCAAGTCCTCCTCATCGTCGACTGGTGCCATTCAACCTCAAACCAGAGCCTTCGATTCTTCCGACAGTCCTCTGCCCTTCGAGATCGTCCGAGTTCTCACATCAACGCTGAGGACAGTCACCTTGCGTCTTCGTCTCCACTGCGTCTATAGCCGCTGTATCGAGTACTACGTATTCTTGTGCTCTGGGCCGCCTGTGTGAATTTCTTCATTTGGTGCCACCAATTCTCTCGTGGCTGGGCCTATTGTTACGGTCTCCTCATCCCATTGTTGCTGGGCCTATTTTTTGGGCCGTATTCCACATCCTTTAAACACTGCTTGGCCCAAATACAGACTTTGTTCAGTCCATTAATCAGCGTGCATCATTTAACACTGCTTGGCCCAATTAACAGACTTTGTTCAGTCTATTAATCAGAGTGTTTCCTGTCCGGTTGTCCCTGTTCAGTCTACATGGCATCATCAAATGATGCAACGCCACCTCCCAAGCCCAGTGATAATCTTCTCCACTCTTCTGATAACTAATTGGTGTCAGAAAAACTAAATCTTCACAATTATCATGACTGGGCACGGGCTGTTTTGCTGTCTATCGGTGGACGTGGAAAACGGAAATTTTAACCGGAGAGATCAAGCCACCGTCGATCAAACCTCACCAGGATCGGGTTCAATGGGATGCGATAATTCTCTTGTCTCGCTCTTGGCTTATCAATGCCATGTCCCCTCGATTAAACGAAGCTTCATGTATCTTCCTACGGCCAAGGATATTTGGGATCTTGTTCGTGATTCTTACGTCGATGCCAAGGATTTATCCCAACTATTTAATCTTCGTCGTCGCATCTGGAAGTCATCTCAAGGCTCTCGGTGCATTGCTGAATTCTGGTTTGAACTTGTCGCTCTTTGGCAAGAAGAAGATCAAATGGTCAAAAATGAATGGGATTCTTCCACTGATGCCACTCGCCACCTTCGGAATGTCGACACTGATCGGATTCTGATTTTTCTTGCTGGCTTAAATTCAGAATTTGACGATGCTCGAGCAAGGATATTGAGTAATTCGACTCTTCCTCCCCTCTTGGAAGTATATTCGAGATTCGCCGTGAAGAGTCCCGAAGACAAACTATGCTTCTCAAGGCTATCTCTTCGGGACCGAAAGCGTCCGGTTTCATCGATAAGCACGTTCCCTCTTCTGGTTCTAGTTTTAACAAATCTCGTCCAACGTGTGATCATTGCAAGAAGATTGGTCATACCAAAGACAAATGTTGGAAACTCCACGGTAAGCCATCTGATTGGACACCTCGTAAACCGCGATCACCTTCTGCTCATCAAACCGCCATTGAGGCAGATACTTCTTCAGGATCCGTGCCTCCTTCTCTCAATACAGAACAGATGAGTCAACTTCTCAACTTGCTGAAAAATTTACAGTCCTCTCAAGGACCAGTTGCCACTATCGCCAAACAAGGTAATGATCATCTTACTCTTATATCATCATCCTCTCTGCCGAAATGGATAGTAGACACCGGCGCCTCTGATCATATGACCTCAGAATCAAGAAACTTTACTTCCTATTCTCCGTTGGCTGGTAATAATCGCATTCGTACAGCGAATAACTCTAGTGCGCCCATTGCTGGTACCGGTACCGTACCTCTTACAAGAGACTTAAAACTTGATTCTGTTCTTCATGTTCCTCATTTGGCATACAATCTCCTTTCAATCAGCAAGTTGACAAAACATACAAACTGTTCTGCTCACTTTTTTGCCACTCATTGTATATTTCGGGATCTCTCCTCGGGGAAGACGATTGGCACAGCTAAGGAGCATGACGGCCTTTACTACCTTGATGATTCCTCTGCAAGTGCCTTGTCATCACAAATAAAGACCTTTGTCTCCCCTACTTCAGACAATAATGTGATGTTATGGCATCGAAGGATGGGTCATCCTAGTTTTCAGTATTTACAAAAATTGTTTCCTCAATTTTCATTCAATAAAGATGTCAATTTCCATTGTGAAACGTGTGAACTAGCAAAACATCATCGCACTACCTTTCCTCCCACGGTCTATCACTCTACTCGTCCCTTCTCCATCATCCATAGTGATGTATGGGGTCCCTCTAGAGTACCTAACCGGACATATTCGAAATACTTTGTCACTTTCATAGACGATCACTCTCGCATGTGTTGGGTGTACCTCCTAAAAGAAAAATCTGATGTGTTCAATATCTTTGTTGAATTCTTCCACTATGTCCAAACACAATTTAATTCTACCATTCAAGTCTTACACTCTGACAATGGCACCGAATATTTCAATCATACCTTGACCACTTTCTAAAGTCTCACGGAATCATTCATAAGAGTAGTTGTCCTAACACACCTCAGCAAAATGGCATTGCCGAACGTAAAAATCGCCATCTTCTTGACATTGCCCGTGCTCTTATGTACACCTGCAATGTTCCCAAGTATTTTTGGGGAGATGCAATCCTTCGCCACTCACCTTATCAATCGACTACCTACTCGTGTCCTTAACCATATGTCCCCTCTTGATAAACTCCGTGAGACTCATGTGATTTCCCACCTTGATCACTCTCTTCCTCTCCGTGTCTTTGGATGTACCGTCTATGTCCATATTCATCATCCTCCTTCCAAATTTGATCCTAGGTCCCTCCCTTGCATCTTCCTTGGCTATTCCAATTGCCAAAAAGGCTACCGTTGTTATGACCCCAAATCCCAACGGATCTTTGTCGATCGAGATGTCACATTTCTTTGAAGCCATACCTTTCTATCCACACCCTTCGAGTCGGGGGGAGAATTGGAGTGACTCTCGGCCTACTATACCCGAACCTATACCACCTTCCTATCCCGTGATCATATCCTCCACACTTTGATTCACTCACAATGCCATCACAAACGGGGGGAGACAAATATTATGACAAGGTTTACTCTAGGAGGAACAAAAAGGTAGTAGAGTCCATTATGCCCGAGGCTCAACCACTCTCCCAACCGAGAGAGAATCCGACGCCAACAAGGACCTAAACATGCCTATTGCATTGAGAAAGAAGACACGTTTCGTACTCAACATCCTATTCAAGACTACATGTCATATGGTAATCTCTCACGAAATATTGTCATTTTGTCACTAACCTTGATCGGGTTCAGATTCCCACAAATGTACATGAGGCACTTGAAATTCCTGAATGGAAAGATCTTTGTATTAGATGAGATGAATGCTCTTGAGAAAAATCAAACTTGGAATGTCACTGACTTACCCCAAGGTAAAAAGGCAGTAGGGTGTAAGTGGGTATTTACCCCCAAGTACAATGCTGATGGTACTTTGAACAAGTACAAAGCCGACTAGTTGCCAAGGGTTTTACACAAACTTATGGCTTGGACTACAATGAAACCTTTGCCCCGTAGCAAAGCTCAACACGATCAGAATCCTTATTTCCGTTCTTGTTAATCTCGAGCCTTTCTGCGGCTAGACATCAAAAACGCTTTCCTAAATGGGGATCTAAAAGAGGAAGTTTATATGGCACTTCCACCTGGTTTTGAGAATGGTCACGGCAAACAGGTATGCAAGCTGAACAAGTCCATTTACGGGTTGAAGCAGTCTCCTAGAGCTTGGTTTGACAGATTCTCACAAGTTCTAAAGGTGAAGGATATAACCAATGCCTCTCGATCACACTATGTTCACTATGAACCATGAAGGTATGATTACTATCTTAATAGTATATGTGGATGACATAATACTTACAGGGAACAATCCTCAAGAAATGATCGAATCAAAGCGGCATTAAACAAGGAGTTTGAAGTCAAGGACACAGGTAGCTTGAAATACTTCCTAGGAATGGAAGTGGCTAGGTCAAAAGAAGGAATTCACATTTCACAAAGGAAATATGTCCTTGATCTACTAAAGGAAACCGGCATGCTTGGGTGTAAGCCGTGCAAGACTCCCATTAGTGTCAAAAAGAAGAAGAAAAAAGTAGAACAACCGACAACCGAACAAGAGGTGGCGAGAGAAAGAGAAACAAGAAGAGGAAGAAAGACCGGCGAGACATAGGGCGCTACCGAGAGATTGGTGGGGAAGCTTATCTATCTTTCTCACACACGAGGACATCGCCTTTGCGTAAGTGCGCAAGTCAACACATGCACTCGCCAAAGCAGAAACACTTGAATGCAGCATATAAAATCCTGAAATACCTCAAAGGAACTCCTGGCCGAGGTCTCTTCTTCAGAAAAACTAATCTGAGGACTATTGAGATATACACCGATGCAGATTGGGCGGGAGACCAAGAGAAAGCAGGTCTACGGCTATTGCACGTTTGTATGGGGAAATCTAGTAACGTGGCGAGTCACAAGCAACGAGTGGTATCCACAAGTAGTGCAGAATCAGAATTAAGATCACTATCGAAGGACTCAAAGAAGGAATATGGATAAAAAGGGTCGCTGACGAGACCTACACCAAGATAGAATCTCCATTAAAACTTTACTGTGATAATAAGGCAGCTTTAAGCATGGCATTGAATCCAGTACAACACAGTAGAACTAAGCATGTTGATGTTGATCGCCACTTTATCAGGGAAAAGGTTGAAGATGGAATTATTTGTCTCTCCTACATACCTACAAAATTACAGCTTGCAGATATACTCACAAAAGGTCTACCCGAGGACATCTTTGAAGGCTTTGTATGCAAGTTGGACATGATGAGTATCTATGATCCAACTTGAGGGGGAGTGTGGTAATTATATGTAATTATATTATTTGTAAATAAACATTATTAGATTAGTCAAAGATCAGATCCTAGAAACTAGCAATTAGTTAGATCAGATTAGCTTTTCAGTTTTTAAATTCCCTAGAAGTTCTCAATCTGTTACACCAGATTGTATCTCATTGTAATCTATTTATTCCACACGAGTGAATGAGAAAACCATCGGACTCAATTATTCTGATCCTAAAAGCTCTACAGATATCATAATGAAACATGAATGCTAATCTTAGAGAGTCAATCTCATTAGTTGAATAAGTAATCAAAGGGATCCAATAAGCAGCTGGCGTTTAAATCACATTGCTCAATTTCCGGGTTCAGAATTTGGTGATTTATGAGGAACATTTATGAGGTTAATATGAATGTGCATCAGTTAGTTGTCAGCTATAGGTTTTGAAACACCTGATAATCCAATAGGACATGAAGAACAATTATAGAGAGAGAGATATACCGTATGATTGGAAAGAATAAATTTCACAGTATCCAACTTCAAAAGTAGCTTTCCAGTCATATAACTGCCAGTGGGGAGTGAGAGAACAGAAAGAAAAGATCCAAAGTAGTCAGTAAAGCAGGGTGGTTTATCTTCAACAAGAACGTAAAATAGCGTAAACACTTGAATCCAAGTAATACTAACCCAGATGCAAGCTCCAAGAACAAACTCAAGGTGTGATCAATGACCTCTTCACACTGCAATTAACACAATCAAGAAAATAGTATACCAAAACAGGAGAGAAGTTAAGTAAGAGAAGGAAAAAAATAGTACAATAGTTGTATGCTCACCTCGATGTACGACTTGAGGTTAGTCACAATTTTGCTGACAATCACATTCAATAGTAGTAAATGATCATGCAGTCCCAGAAGCTCAGATAACCGGGCATATAACTGCTGCAGCAAAAAAAATAAAACGACCAAAATTTAGATGTATTTTTGCTGATTGCAAAAAACAGAACTAAGGCTCCATAAAAATTTGGTTTCAGCTTTTTCTGGAAGGTGAAATATAAACTTTTCCTAATAAACCTTTGGTCACAAAACTACTTTTTGTCAAGAAAAGTCTATCCAAACAGGCAAATAATTACCTTAGAAGAATGCATGGCCTGATCACCCACATAAGACTTCCGAAAATTTTGAAAGAAAGTAAGAATTGCTCTATCAAGTCTTTGTTTGCTTATTTCACCGTATCTCTGTTCAAAACCAATGATATCAGTAGATAAAAATATATTCTATACAATATGGATATGACGCCATCATAAGTAGAACAATAAAGGCAAGCAAAAGAAATAATAGAGTATCCAACACACAAAATTTGAGTACTACTCTTAGTATATTTAGAAGAAAAAGAAAGAAAAAAGGCAGCGTTGACTTCACAATGAAGACAAATTTGCACAAGCCACTGAACTGAACTACTAACAAAGATTGGGCATCAAGCTAAAACAAGATCCAGCGGGCAGAAATTACATCTACAAGGGAAATTAGAAAGGAAAAACAGGATAGAGAGGTATCAGCAATCAGAAGAGCATTGGAGGAAAATGGTTCAGGTAGCAAGGAAGATGGGGAGACACGAAAGAATTTAGATAAGCAAAGTTTATAACATCCTTGAATTGAGAGCCTGTATACCCATCTTCACAATCCTTTGCCATTGGTTTTTTGTAGCTCTAATGTATTGCAATATTTTCTGCTGCATTCCTTTTAATTTTGGGTGGCAGCTTCTAGTTATGAAACGTATTCCTCAACAATTTCACATAGAAGCCACTTTCTGGGAGGATATACTTCAATAGGATGGAGTCTGTAGTTTGAAGAGAGAGAAACTAGGGATATTTATTGTTGAACTTTTTGAGGGAGGAACCATCTGAATGAGTATGCTGATAATGATAGAAGCCTTGTCTTCAATGGACTAATTGCGAATATTTTCAGTCATAGAATTGTTTCTAATACTCTTCTCATTCTACCAAGACTCTTGCATCATCTTGGGGATTTAAGCACAATTCTAGAACTAGCACTAGCTTATTCCTTCAAAGATGGCCAAACATACTCGTTATTAGACTTACCTATACGATCTTGAACTCGGCCTCAAGCATCATCAAGTTAGGATGTACTACTCCAAATAGCATGCAATGTATGGAGGCCTTGTTAATTGACATGTCTTTGAAATCGCTAAAACTAGCTCCAACAAGCCATGGCAACTAGACAGAGGGAACTTGATCGAGACTTTGGTAGTATGGGGTGCTAAGTGCTACATTAAGAAGTATGGGGTGCTTGTTGGGTTGGTTCTCCCACTTCAATAGCTGGCTTTTGGGGTAGAGTTCCCCATTCCACTTTAATATCCTATCAGAACTTCAAGCGCAACACTAGTTGAACACTAGACATTTGCCAACATTTTGATTCCCTATTAGGAAAACCATAATAGCTATTTTTTAATGAAACTTCCTCAGATTGAATATCCAATAATTCAATTGGACTAATTTTTTGGCCAGTCTTACAAGTGCAAGCAATTCTTTGATATGGATGGCTATAATGCACATCTTGTAAGAAACAATCTATGGCAATAGGAGTGATGCATAAAATGAACATAGAACTATAGCTCAAGGTTTGTGCTAAGGCTTGTGGTTGAACCTGTTGCTTGGTGAATTAAAAAATGATCTTGATCAACCACTAGAAGTTGTAATTCACACATCAACCATTAACATTGCCAGAAATCCATTCAACATGGTTGAAATAAGCAAGCTGAAATAGACTATCATTTCATCAAGGGAGAAGTGGCTTCAAGTGTTTTGGAGCTTGCGTATACTTATATCAAGATTTAAGGAACTTCAGACTAAATTGAGGATCATTGATACCTATGTCCCAGTTTAAATGGGAAATTGGTTATTATGCTGAAATCGCATATATTGAATTATTGATCTTGTTTTAATTGTTATAAGTCAACGCTTTCATTCTTTGTTGTTCTCCACCACCTATGTCAACGAGTGTGCCCAGACATGAGATCCTTAAACTTAAGCTCACAAGTGCTATCTAATTTTATTCAAATAAAAATGTGAAAGTGTTTATCAGTACAGATTAATATATCCAGTATTAAATACCTGAAAAGTAATTCATGACAACCTGTGCAAACACTAATACATACCTGACTATGTATTCCACTGTCAGTTACATTTATCAACTGTAAAACTCGAGCTGAAATTTCTGCATCGAGCACTTCTTGGGACTCCGTACTGAGTAGCATAAAAAATAAAGATCACGTGCATAAAATCTTTGGCATAACTCCTTTGAGAATCTACAACATACATAGACATTAAAAAGTCAAAAAGTGAAAATCATTTTACCTACAACCCGTACATTGCTTTACTTTCAGAATTGCAGCAATGATATGAACAATCCAGGCCAGTTTGTCTTCAATCACACAGAGATCACTGTTATCACTAACTTGTACTCTTGCTCTTTCCTATTCAGTAAATGAAAACTCCAATCACTAACTCATTCCACCCAAGAGAAAGTACAAAAGATAGAGGCGACAACATTGAGCAAAAGTTAAATGCACACCGTGTATATTTGCAGGACTGGCTCCATTATGTTTAATATATATAAACTACTGCTTTCATACTGCATAAAAAACACAAAGATGTCAAATTAACAACATACTTGTTGAATGTTAATTTTTTAAGGAATACAAAACCACATCAGGAAGAAAATAATAGTTCAAGGGAAGAAACAGTACAGAAAAGATCATCAACTAGTTGAAAGAAAACTACGAAGTCTAATAAACAACAAAGCAGTCCCATGTCTGCACATCTGAAACTCAAAACAAGCACAGGTTGAAACCAATGGATAAATTTTTTTTTTTTTTTTAAAAAAAAAACTCATAAATGAAAAGGAACTGGCAATCCATTTACACATCACATATAGTGATTCCCTTGAAAACCCATATGACCACCAATTTTATCACGAAAAATGAGTAAAGGAAAAGCAATTGACGATGCGAGCAGTATTCTCCGACCCAACAAAACAAAGAAGCCCATAAAACACATGGTGCCACAATGCTTCATTCTCCATGTTGTGAAACCTTTAAACCAAACAACGAGAAGGTTAAATCACTAAGTGCTAGGACACACTCCACTCACCAAGATTAACAAAAAGGTTAACTCACTCCCAAGCATGGAGAAATGAGTTGGAAAAGTACTACAACAACCACCGATCCTTAATTTCACTAGGTGGGGTCGGCTATATGGATCAAACGACCCATTGAGCTCTGTCAAAATCCAAATCTGTGCATTAGTTGTTAACTAAGAGATCTCTCTCAATAACCTCATCGAGCATTCTCTCCAATCTTCCTCTACCCCTTTTATCTAGGATCTAAACAATTAGATCTACCCTCCTCACTGGCGCATCCAATGGCCTTCTCTGTACATGCCCAAATGACCTCAGATGATTTTCTACCATTTTTTCTTCAATAGGAGACACTCCCACCCTTCCTCATATAAATTCATTACGAATCTTATCTTTCCGCGTATGACCACACATCTATCTCAACATCATCATCTCAGCTACCTACACTTTGCGCTCATGTAGCCACTTCATAACCCAACATTCACTACCATAAAGCATTATTGGTCGAATAATAGTACAATAAAATTCTCCTTTGACTTTATCAGGTACTTTTCGATCACAAATAACTCTGGTAGCTTTTCTCCATCTAAACCCCCAACTTGAATTCTATAATTAACATCTTTATCAATTTCACCATCTTTGTTAGGGGTCTACGTGTCCAATCCAGAAGGAAGACACGTTTAGGGGTTAAGAAGTAGTTAATGTCAGTTTGTATTAGTTTAGGGAAGTTATTATTATATTATCTGTTTTATTATTATATTATCTTTCATTAATAGTTATTATAGGCAATTAGGATTACAGAACTATATATATATATATATATATATATATGTAATTAAGAAATATGTTTTATGAATGGGGAGGACAAAATATCATATGAAAGATTATTGTGTATTGGCTAGAGTTTATAGATCCTAGCTCTATATTACTTTTACTTGCTTACTTTCTTTAAGTTCTATCAACTTGGTATCAGAGCAGTGAATCTTCGGACCTATAGGTACCATGGTTAACACATGAAATTCCTCTTATGAGAATAATTCTCCTTTACACCCAAATCAGAACCCAAAAATCCCACCAAATTCAAATCCACAGAATGATCCCGTTGTCATCTTGGTACAACAACCTTCCCAAACGCACCAAGATTCACATCAGCAACAATTGGCAAAAATTCTTGCGCAATTAAACCTGATGAATGCAGAAATTAATGTTCTAAAAAAGCAAAAAGTCCCAGCCATGATATTATGGAGAATCAAGCCATAACAACAAAGGAACTTACGATGCACATGATGAAGACGATACAGAAAATCCTTGGTGGAATAGGAACCCATCTAAGCAGCCTTATTCGAAGGTTGAATTTCCAAAATATGAAGGAGGCGATCCAAGAGACTGGATTTTAAAGGCTAAGAAGTATTTTCGATGTTACCAAACCCCAGAAGATTTGAAGATTGATGTCCATGAATCTTGAGTGTGATGCATTGGAGACGTTTACTTGGGTTTCCTCAGGAAGAACGATAAGGTACTGAAGGATCGGAAATTAATTATTATTGGCGAGAAAATAAAGATTTTTGGCCACATCAGCGCTGGGACCCACTACTTATTCCAATCCTAGTTGCTCTGTCAAACCGTTCTCTCCATCAAATTCCCATAATCATCCAACAATAACGACATCATCGATAGAATTGCATCATCGATACAGAGCAACTCATCGATCTCGCAATTTCCGACTTTCAACGATCAGCAACGGCAATTTCGGCGAGAGAAAGGCTTATGTTTCAAATGTAGAGACCGATTCGTACCGGGTCATCATTGTAAAACTTCCACCTTAAGATTAATGGAGATAACCCAAGATACAAGGAAGACGCCTGATTCTCAAAAAGATGAGCAACTTACCAGCGCAAACTTGACCGAAATTTCCTCCTTCCCACCTTGAGAACAAGGCTTATTTTCAAGGGAAGGGTATTGTTAAGGATCCACGTGTACAATCCAGAAGGAAGACTTTAGGAGTTAAGAAGTAGTTAATGTCAGTTTGTATTAGTTTAGGAAAGTTGTTATTATATTATCTGTTTTATTATTATATTCTCTTTCATTAACAGTTATTATGGGCAATTAGGATTACAGAACTACATATATATATATATATATATATAATATGTTTTATGAATGGGGAGGACAATATATTATATGAAAGACTATTGTGTATTGACTAGAGTTTACAGATCCTAACTCTAGATTACTTTTACTTGCTTACTTTCTTTTAGTTCTATCAATCTTGTTGTAAAATCGATCCCAAATATCTAAACTTTGTCACCTGAATAATAACCTGATCTCCCAATTTGACTTCCAAATCACTTCTTACTCCCCTCTTATCAAAATGCAATGCATATATTCTGTCTTACTTCTACTCAGTCGGAAACCCTTTGACTCTAAGGTTCTCCTCCATAACTCAAGTTTAGAATTAATTTATTCTCTTAACTTAGCCACAAGAACAATATCATCCGCAAAAACATACACTTGGGGTTTTTTCGAGTATACACTCAATTAGAACGTCTAAGACAAGGTTAAACAAAGAAGGGCTCAAAGATGATCCTCAATGAACGTTAATCCTTATAGGAAAGTCCTTCGTCTCACATCCAAACGTTCTCACACTAGTTGCTACCCCCTCATACATAGCTTGTATGACCTTAATTATGCAACAAGCACACCCTTTTTTTCTAAGGCTTTCCAAAGTACATCTCTCGATATGTGGACGTAAGCTTTCTCCAAGTCAACAAAAATCATATATAAGTCCTTTCCTTTACTCGATACTTCTCCATTAACACCCCCCCCCCGAAAAAAAAAAAGCAAATAAATTGCTTCTATTATGGATCTTCCCAGCATGAATCCAAATTGGTTCTCCAAAATGCGAGTCTCCAGTCTCAATCTATATTCAATCACCTTTTCCCACAAGTTCATTATGCAACTCATAAGCTTTATCCCTCTGTGGCTAGCACAATTCTGGATATCCCTTTATTCTTGTAAATAAGGACTAAAGTGCTTTTCCACCAATCATCTGGCATTTTCTTAGATAGTAAAATCTCATTAAAAAACTTAGCAACCCAGGAAACCGCTTCTTCACCTAAGCACTTCCAAACTTCAATAGGAACATTGTCAGGACCAAAGGCTTTACAATTGTCCATTTTCTTAAGAGTGTCCTTAACCTCACCAACACATATCCTTCAATAGAACGCCAAATTTTGTTTACCTTCTCTAATCGAAAAATCCTCTAACTCAAAGGTTGAACCTCCTTCTCCCTCATTAAACAGCTTGTAGAAGTAGGCTTCCCATCTATCCTTAATATCTCCATCAGAAACCAAGACATTGCCTTCTGGATCCTTTATACACCTTACTTGATACAAATCTCTCTTCTTTCTCTCCCTATTATATGCAATCTTGCAAATCTTTCTTTCCCCAAACTTTGTCCCTGACTCCTCCTAAAACTCCTCAAATGTTTTAGAACAAGCTTCACACACTACTTTCTGATACAATTGTTGTAGAAGATTAGAGGAATTGGGAAGAGACGATGAGAGACAAGAGGAAACAGAGGGAGTGGGAAGAGAAATTTGATGCTATTATTCATTCATCTTAACAACAAAAGCATAGCATACGATGAGGAGTCATACGCCTTATATAGGCAATACCTCTAGATCTACTAATCCCAACTAACTACTAACAACTAACCAACTAACTAATCCCTTCCTAACTAACTAACTTAATTAGTTATTTACGGTTTATATCAATACCCCCTTCCCGAGGACATCCTTGCCCTCAAGGATGTGAAACAACAAAAACACAAACCTAAAGAACAAAAAAAAAAAAATACAAACCTCAAAAATACAAATCTGAATTAATCAAAAACATCCCCTTCAAGAGCCTCCGACGACTTCACTCCACGATACTTTACGCGGTGCTTCACTCAACCTCTTGCCGATCAGCCCCTTCAATCAGAACCCTTCGTAGGTAGCCTTCTCCGGTTAGCCGTTTCTCAAAGAAAACACCATTGATGGAGACTTTCTTGGTTTCCCTTTAGCTGTTGTCCCATACCAACAAGACAATTTTCTTTTTCTTTTTTTCCCCTTCGGCTATCGTCCCATACCAACAAGAGAATTTTTTTAAATTTATTTTAACGCATTAGATCCTAAGAACGTGAATTCCATTGTTTTCTGTCGCCACGAAACGTGATTTTTAACCCTTCTTGCTACAGAAGAAGCTAAGCAACGAGCCAAGAATCGACGTGGCCGAGGAAGTTGACTCTTCTTGAGAGCGATCTGACCCGTAGTGATCGATGAACATAAGCAAGAACCCAGAATTCCAAATTTCCGACAATTCAGAGCATACCCAAAAACTGACGAACCCGAATCCGACGAGCACAATACTCCCAGAACCAATTGAACAAAGTGATACCCTGAACCAGTCGATGCAATCGAAGGAATACCCAGAAACCTTCGATGCAATTGGAGACGACAAATCTAGAATCAGTTGACAAGGACGACAAGTACCTAGAAAGTTGTGCATGCGTCAAACCATTCAATTTGACAAGGCAAAGCGACGATGGTGCATGAGAGCCATGGACTGAAACTTCTAATTCGAAGATTGGCGTTGACTTCTGGGTCAGCAAGAGTTGTTCTTGGGTGTCGTTTATCGTTAGAATTGTTCAACGAGTCTTATTCGGATAACTAAAAACTTACCAGGATTCTGATGGCACCTGGTTTGGAGAGTTCTAGTTGACGAAGATCTTGGGTCTTTTTTTGGGAGTTTTCTTGGTTGCTTCTTGACTATCAGTCCTTGCCGCGAAGAATGGCTTCGGGCTGATTCAAGAACTATAGAGATTTAACAGCGGGGGAGCCGAGGATGTCTCACTCTGATACCACTGATACAATTGTTGTAGAAGATTAGAGGAATTGGGAAGAGAAGGTGAGAGACGAGACGAAATAGAGGGAGTGGGAAGAGAAATCTAATACTCTTATTCATTCATCTTAACAACAAAGGCATAGCATACAATGAAGAGTCATATGCCTTATAAAGGCAATACCTCTAGACCCACTAATCCCAACTAACTACCATTACTCACTAACAACTAACCAATCCCTTCCTAACTAACTAAGTTATTTATAGTTTATATATCACTTTCTTAGTCTCCTTTTTAGCCACATGGTACCTTTCCCAATTTTCATCACTGTTGCACAATTGTATGGATTTAAAATAATCTCTCTTATTCTTGACTTTCCTTGCGCATTCTCATCCCACCACCAAGTCTCCTTATCTCGATAGCCAAGACCTTTAGATTCTCCCAAAGCATCTTTAGCCAACCTTCTGAACCATATGGGTCATTTCCTTCCACTTCGGGTTAGGATTTCCTTATGACTCCCAAACTCCTTCCTCTAAAAGCTTTCTCTTGAAAATCTCTCTTTTCTCCCCCTTTAACTGCCACGACCTAATCCTTGGGTTTAAAACTTGTCGGCGCTTTTGTTTTTTGTATTTCATGCACACATCAAGGACCAAGACTCTATTGCGCAGTCACGCCATCCCATGGAATCACTTTGCAACTACAAAGTATTCTATCAGGTTTTCTTACCAAAAAGAAGTCAATCTATGACCTAGAGGCACCAATTTGTATGTAATGAGATGTTCCTCCCACTTCTAAAACAAGTGTTGACAATCTCGAAATTGTATGCAAGAGAGAAATCAATTATAGATTGTCCTTCACTATTAAGCACCCCAAAGCTACCATGAGCCCCGCCATTTTGTCCTACCTCCTTACCAAGATGTTCATTAAGATCCCCACAAATAAAAATCTTTTCAAAGAGAGGTATGCTTTTAACTAAACCCTCCATATCTTCCCAGAACTCTTCCGCAATGAGTTCGAAAAAATATTCTAAACTAAATCTACACATAACACTCATCCAGAGGAAGAGCTATATGAGGCGTCATTGAACATGCAACATGCAGAGGAACAAGAACACCCGCTTAAGCCAATGTCCAAGTTTTGTTTTCTTTTGCTGCCTTGCATAAAGAGAATATCTTACGCTCCACATTTGCAATCATCATTTCCTTTTCCTAAAACTTCTCTTCAAACAAATAAATACTAACAATCTTATTAATCCGTATGGTACCTGAAATCTGCAGAGTTGAGGGAAGCAATCTAACTGATCCTGCAGAAGTTCAGCATTGTCCAAGGGGTTCTCAGAAAGATCATCAGGTATTCCATCCTGACAGATTCAGATAGAAGGAACTAAATTTCTGAAACAGTATAGCTCATTGATCAAACAGAAAGTAGAAACTAAACGATAAGTACAAAAAAATTGTAAATACCTGCACATAGTTAAATCTTGATGTGACGAAACTTTCAGTAATCTTAGGAACAAATTCATCCAGCAAGCTTGGTGCATCACCTTTCAAATACGGAACAGAAGACACCAATCTCGACCACAGTCCTAACAGGTAGTATACACTATTGCTGGCCCACTGATAATAAGCGACAACTTGATCAGAATTTCACATTACAGTTTCTTGATTAAAAAAAAATACAGCTGAAATAGATTAGTTCACATTTTAATAATATATGAAGGTATAAATAAAATCATTACAGTTGTCTCCAGGGCTAAAGGATATGACTTGGAATCCCAATTACAATTAAATGAACCCCAAGAAAAAGTTTGACGTATATTTCAATTTGTAATTCTCACTAGGTGAATGAAGTTTGTAATATCATTCATAACACATTAATCATTTTCTTGAAAATGCTTAAACATGATATAAACCTACTCACCTGCCATGATTGCAAAGATTTGAGAGTAAACTCCGCAACCATTCGTATCCAATCACTATAGCCCTCAACACTAACAAGCTCCGACAACTGCAGCATTAAGTCACAATAGTTAACAAAAAAGACAAACAAATCAGAAAAGCCCGTCAAATTTAGACGACAGATTAATAACATAGTCATAGGCATAGAGCTATAAGAGAGATCTCTAGCAGTCTTTTTATTAGTTTTGGTGGCTCGCACAGGATTTTTTTTAATGTATATATATATATATATATCTCTCTTTACATGTGTTTATATATCAGAAATTACATGATAAAAAACAAACTTCTATTAGGAAAACAATACCACCCATTGCCAAATATATATAAGTGAAAAACAGCAATATAATTTCTAAAACACATCACAAGGCTTCCCAATTCCTACACTGCTATAAATATCAGATTTAGAAATGACAGTCCTTTAAGAAAACCCTGACCATAGAACCACAATGGAGCAACAAACAACACCAGTGTTGTGGTAAACCACACCCTGTAATACATGGGAATTCTGTTAAAAGAAAATGATATCAAAGCACACCAAACCCTTCACACCATTACAACCTAGCATCATTTCAACTGCACTACAGGATTGGACTTAGAGTGTAAATATCTCCAAATGATGCTTACTCTTTGCAAGGCAAGACAAAAGCCACAGAAGTTATCTCTAACTTTGGGTTTTGGTATAGTTGCACATTTTTATCGTCATCTCTTTCCTCTCAAGGCTCCCTCCAGAGGATATAGTAAATTTTCAAGTGTTTTCTCAAAACATAGGAGATAACATTTTCATTACCTTATGAATGAGTAAACTTTTTATGCAAAAGGGCAAACAAACAAAGTAGTTATAGGCCACGATATGCATATAGTTAAAATGAAAACAAGAAATTAAGCATTAAATCAATATCAATATAAAATCTATTGCAAGCTACCCAATCCATAAACAATGACGTACAGTAAAACTCATCTCTCAAACTCCAATATAAATATAAAATGTATGGCCAGTTACATTTTCATTAACAATGAACAATGCAACCCATCCCTTGATACATGGCACCCACATCTAGTTATATGCTAGACCACAGAGAAGAAAATTCATGTAAAATTGAGAAACGTTTTCAAATTCTTTGAACTTGAAATATTTCTAATCATTCTAATATGAAGGCCACTTAAAACTTCTATAACTCAAAATATGATTCCAAATGGAACCAAGTTAAGTATTTATAGAACTCTTCAGCATGGTGCTTGTTATGGAATATAGATAAATGTAACTAGGGATCTATGTGTAAAATAGAAATAAGGACCTATATGTAAAATAGGTTGCAGATATGTGAGTCAGATTGTAATCCTAAAATGATCATTTGGCTGTTAGGCATTAGAGAGGGATCCTAGTGAGGTTATAACAATATAAATAGCCTACTATCCTCACTGAGTCGAGTCTGTCCTGTTTTTTTGATTGAACAACAGAATTGTAGAGATTATTCAGAATTTCTTCTTCTTCTACTACTACTGCCTCTTATCTCAGAATTCTCTCTTCTCTATCTGATATATGTTGCCTTTATCTTGCCTTTACTGATATATATATGTTGCTTTGCTGATATATAGGTTGCCTTTACTAGGGACTTTATGGTAAATAACAGAAAGATATAGTGATCATTTAGTTAGTTATATGAGAGAGAGTGAGAAATGGTCATGACGTGGCCTGCGTGAGGGAGTATACATGCTGTATTGGGTCATTTCCAAAAGTGTGAATGAATTATTCTGTTTTCCTCTTTTATTCGTATCAAAGGTATCAGAGCTCTCTGCCCGGCCATGGCGCCGCCGGACACGCGATCCCAGGACCGTCTGGGTGAGATGGAACTTCGCATCAAGTCACTGCAAACAACGATGCACTCTCGGTTCGAACAGAGCACACAGGAAATAGTTGCACTCAAGCAGACCGCCGTTCGCTTGGAGGAGCTTATGCAAAAGCTCGAAACCAGATTCTCTTCCCCACCCAAAGTTACTTCACCCATTGTTTCCTCTGCTATCGGGATACAGCCTATCGGCACTACCGGCGACCACAGTGGGGGTTCTAGCTCCTCTGTACACCCACGTCTTCCGACATTTGGCACCTTCCCGGAACCAATTCCTCCCCCGCAGCACCCACCGCAGCACCCACCCCATGCTTCCGCCTATTTCATCCCAACCAAACAGAGTAGGGTGGAATTTCCCCGATTCGATGGTACCGATTTCAGGGGATGGGCTTATCGCTGCAAGCAATTCTTTGAGGTGGACGGTACACCTCCAGACCACCGCATTCGACTCCTCAGTATCCATCTGGAAGGTCATGCCCTCCGATGGCATCAAACGTTTATGCGCCATCATCCATTCGCCGAGGTTCGTTCGGACGACTACTTTACTCAGATGGAAGCCAAATTTACGGATGTCAGGGAGGAGCACCCCTTGATCGCTTTGAAGAAACTCCACCAAGGAGATGGCCTCGTCGCCGATTACGAGCGGCAATTCGACGAGCTCTTATCTGAGGTCGACATCCCCGAGCCTATCGCGGTGAACCTCTTCATTGGTGGTCTTCGCCCGGACATCCACCAGTTCGTACTGAACTTTGGGACTATTAGTAGACCGCTGTCTGATCTGTTACGCAAGACTGAGAAGTTTACCTGGACAGCCGAGGCTGCTACGGCTTTCCACCAGTTGAAGGAGGTTATGATGTCTCCTCCGGTCCTTGCACTACCTAACTTCACTGACCCCTTCGTCATTGAAACTGATGCTTCGGGTTCGGGATTAGGCGCTGTTTTATCTCAAAATGGGCATCCCTTAGCCTATGCTAGCAAGGTTTTGGCCCCTACTAAGCGTCTCCTCTCTACTTATGAACGTGAGGTCCTTGCTATCCTCTTTGCGGTTAAACAGTGGCGCTCATACTTGGGAGGTCGCAAATTCTTCATCCGCACCGATCATTTACCTTTGAAACACCTACTGGAACAGCGGGATCTGAATCAAGAACAATTCAAATGGCTACACAAATTGTGGGGTTTACACTATGAAATTTTGTACCGCAAAGGGAGCGACAATATTGTAGCTGATGCTTTATCTCGCCGTCCCAATGGCTCTTGTTTTGCCCTTTCTACTCCTGTTTCACCTCTGTATGATCGAGTTCGCGATGGCTGGCTGATTGACACCTCGTTACAACATCTCATCCATGACTTAGAGCGTGATCCAGCTTCACACTCCAAGTTTTTGTGGCAACACCAATTGCTCAAACGCAAAGGGAAACTGGTTGTAGCAGCGGATAGGGGCCTCCGTAAGGATCTCCTTACTTACTTTCATGCTGACGCCATTGGGGGACACTCGGTATCCACTCTACTTTTAAACGCCTTGCTTCGGTTTTTTATTGGAAGGGCATGGAAAGGGATGTTCGTTCTTTTGTGCGTGAATGCACCACTTGTCAACGTTTTAAACCTGAGTTAGTTGCTTCCCCGGGTCTCCTTCAGCCCCTTCCGATTCCGGATAATGTGTGGACTGAATTGTCTATGGATTTTATTGGTGGTCTCCCAAAATCCTATTCCAAGACTGTTCTTCTTGTGGTGGTAGATCGCCTTTCTAAAGCTGCTCACTTTATGGCACTTCGGCATCCTTTTACTGCTGTGGAGGTTGCCCATGTCTTTATGGATAATGTTGTGAAACTACATGGGTTCCCAAAATCTATTGTGAGCAATCGTGACCCAATTTTTTGTGGCAAGTTCTGGAAAGAGTTGTTTCGCTTATATGGGGTCCAACTCCGTTACTCATCAGCCTATCACCCTCAAACGGATGGGCAAACGGAAGTTGTTAACCGTTGTTTGGAGTGTTATCTTCGTTGTATGACCGGTGACTTCCCTAAGCAATGGACTAAATGGCTTGCTTTGGCTGAACTGTGGTACAACACTTCCTTCCATTCAGCCATCGGTATGACTCCCTTTGAGGCGGTTTATGGTGTCCCTCCACCGGTCCACCTTCCCTACATTGCCGGTGATTCCACTAATGATGTGGTGGATCGTACATGCTTATCCGAGGAGCTGGTTTTGCAGACTCTTAAGGATCATTTATTCAAGGCTCAGCACAGAATGGTTCAGCAGGCTAACAAGCATAGGTCGGAACACACTTTCCGTAGTGGTGACATGGTCTACCTGAAATTACATCCTTTCCGAAGGAATTTACTCAATAACTCGTCTCTTCATAAGCTGGCTGCCCGTTATTTTGGGCCCTTCCGAGTTGTCAAAAACATTGGTCCTATCGCTTATGAGCTTGATCTGCCCTCTACTACTCGCGTGCACCCGGTCTTCCATGTGTCCCTTCTTAAACAGCATGTGGGACCCTCTGTACCGATTACTCAGACTCTACCACCCATTGATGATCATGGTCAGTTTGCACTTGAACCTGCTGCCATTTTGGGCCGCAAGCTGTCTCGTCGGAACCATCTTCCGGTTACTCAAGTCCTCATCCAATGGCAGTTTACCCAACCTGAAGATGCCACTTGGGAAGATCTCTCCACCATTCAGACTCAGTTTCCCCATTTTCCTACCACTGCTGATGCTACTCATGAGATCCTTGTGGACAAGGATTCTTTTTAGGGGGGGAGTAATGATATATGTTGCCTTTATCTTGCCTTTACTGATATATATATGTTGCTTTGCTGATATATAGGTTGCCTTTACTAGGGACTTTATGGTAAATAACAGAAAGATATAGTGATCATTTAGTTAGTTATATGAGAGAGAGTGAGAAATGGTCATGACGTGGCCTGCGTGAGGGAGTATACATGCTGTACTGGGTCATTTCCAAAAGTGTGAATGAATTATTCTGTTTTCCTCTTTTATTCATATCACTATCTTTCTTTCTCAATTCTATTGGTTAATACCTTAACAGTGGTATCAAAACTGTTCTTCCTCGGCTCTTTCTCTTTCTCTTTCGCTTCGGTACTCTGGTGAATGGTCTTGACTCGGTCAAGATCAGCAAGAAACATGGAAGACAGAATCTTGACCATTAAAGAGCAATTGCAGAAGCTAAGTAAAGTGGATGAACTTCAAGACATTGTGATGAATTGAGGACGTTGGTGATGGCGACTTAAGGGAACAATGGTGATCAACAACATCGGAATCGTCACAATAGAGGAGGGCATCATCGGTCAACCCAATTCACGAAGATGGAATTTCCAAAGTACCAAGGTTAGAATATTGACACTTGGATCATGAAATGCAAACAATTATTCTATCTTGAAACGCCAAAAAATGAGAAAGTCACGATGGCTTCCATGAGCTTGGATGACGCAAGTTTCTCATGGCATGTAGCAGCCAAGAGATGATGGAGACAACCGCTAACATGGCCCGAATACGTACAAGTGCTCCAAGACACCTTCGGGTTTCTAGTTGACCCAAGCCCATGAGCGACTTGGCGAGATTACGCCAAAAGGGATCATTGGCAGAATTCCACGCCAAGTTTGACGCGATTTCGATGAGATTGGAGCTTACCGAAGAATACCTAGTCGATATACATGCTCAAAGATGAGATTGCCGACTCGGTCTTGATGTTCCATCCCCAGACATTGGCGAAGCTCGAAGGTTAGCACGAGTTCAAGAAATTTCAGTAAACCAAAAAGAATCTAGGGCATCCTATCTCAGTTTCAAATCCTTTGGTGGCGTCACAAGTTCTTGCCATGACCACAAGGAACAATAGATTCACATAAAAGCATGTTGGGTCCCACCAAAAAGATAACCCAATCAATTCAAGACAATTCCATTGTCAAAAGTTCAAATGTTCCAGAAAAAGCAACGCCAAAATCGTGGTGCAATTCAAAGGTCCTTTCGCAAAAGATAAAGCAGAGCATCGTGCAAAGAAATTCAATACAAAAGGGGGGATGACAACACGGTAGCCGATGCTTTATCAAGGTTACATGGTTCCCAAATATTGCAGATTTCTTTGGATACTACTCCAGAATTGATGGATGAAACTCAGAAGAGTTGGGAATCAGATCCAGAAGTTGCAATTATCCTAGCTGAAGTGCAAGATAAAGGTGGTGTTAAAGAAGTGTTCTGGGGATGGCACTTATTTGAGAAAAAACAATCATTTGGTTGTTGGTAATGATGCTGAGTTGAAGCACATGCTGCTGGAATGGCCCCATGCTAGTCCTCAATGAGGCCATTCGGGCATCCAAGGGACCTATTATAATGTTAAGGGACCATTTTGGTGGAAACATCTTCATAAAGATGTTGAGGACTTTGTTAAAGGGTGTGATACCCGTGCTAGATGTAAGTATGAAACTGCTGCTGCACCTGGGTTATTAAATCCATAGCCAATTCCAAGTAAGGTTATGGGAGAGCATATCAATGGATTTTATAGAAGGGTTACCTAAGTCCGGAGGAAAAGAAATATTTTGGGTGATTGTTGATCGAATGAGTAAATATGCTCATTTTATCCCTATTTCTCATCCCTATTCAGCTTCTACACTAGCACAAGCTTTCTTAGATCAGGTTTACAAGTTGCATGGTGCTCTAGTATTGTAAGTGATCAAGATCCTCTCTTCCTTGGTAATTTTTGGAACGAGTTTCTCGAGGTTTTAATAGTGCAATAAAGCCTTTCATCCGCTTACCATCCCTAAAGTGATGACCAAACTGAAGTTCTTGATAGTTGTTTGGAATCCTACTTGCATTATATGTATTGGGAAGTCCCTAGAGAGTGGAATCAACAGTTATCTTTGGTGGAGTTGTGGTATAACACCAATTTTCATACTTCAACAAAGGCCACTCAATGAACTTTTGTATGGTCAGAAGCCTTCGGTTTATGTTCCTTATGTGCCTCGGTCAGCTATAGTGGAGGCTGTGGATCAAAGTGTTCAATCAAGGGAAAAGATGGTTGCAGTTTTGAAGCATCATCTACATCGATCAGCCAATACCATGAAGCAAAGGGCTGATTTAAAGAGGTCTAATAGGATTTTGAAGTGGGACAATGGGTGTTTCTCAAGCTGCAAACAAGGAGCAATCAAAAGCTGGCTCTTAGGTCCTCCGGTCCGTATAGGGTGCTGGAAAAGATAGGACCAGTAGCTTAGCTTATAAGCCGTATTTACCTCCTGAGACTAGAATCCATTCTACTTTTCATGTCTCTTTCCTGAAATTGTGTCCAGATCCGAGTGTAAGGCAGAGGCATCCTCCTATTGAGTGGCCAACAGTCCCTAATTCATTATATCCACAAAAGAGATTGTTACGTAAGACATAGTTAGTAGTTAGTAGTTATATAGGTGGCAGCCACACTAATCCGATGAGGCCAGCCACGCATGAATAGAGTACCAGCGGCACAATATTAATCCCATGAGGCCGCTGGGTTAGTGTTAGTTGTAGTACCTAGGAATACTTAGCTTGTCTATTGGGCCTGGAGTCTAAGCCTATTATGAGAGACTATATATAGATGGCTATCAGACTAAGGAAGGCATGTATTGTATCAGTTTAATGTGTATGAAAGTAATGAGCAGTGCAACAGCACTTGCTTCGGCTATGTCTTCTCTTCTCTAACTCTTCTTCTACAACCTAGTTATCAGTGGTATCGAGCCGGTCATCCTCGGCTCCTCGGCTATGGAATCTGTATAGTTCTTGAATCAGTCCAGAGTCATTCTTCTCTTCACTCACGGCTCGTTCTGATATTCAAGATATTTTGACCCAAATGCAAGGTGAACCGGCGGAGTCATGACCACTAATGGTTCGGTTGGCATACGAGTCGACCCGAAACTCCAAAAGAAGCATCAAGAAATATATTCCTGAGATTAATTCTGGTCCCTTCTTCTACTCTCAGTCAGTTTTATTTCAAGACTAAACCAGAAAAAGAAAAAAAAAAAAAAAAAAAAAAAAGAAGAAGACAGCCAAGACTTGAAGACAGCAAAGACATGGGCCGGTTTTGTTCAAAGACTTAACCCAGAAAAGACAAAAAGACAATCAAGATAATCAAAGAACAGGACTTGCAGCGTCAAACTCGGTGAAATCGACAGCAAACACCTTCCACGTATCGGTGAGGTGTCGACATCTAAAGAAGTCCACATTCACGATCGAATCGACTTTCGGCATATTAATACAAATCTTGAAGAAGTCGACACCACAACGGTCGGCAAGTCACGTCGATTTTGAGTATCAACGGTAACGTCACATTCGACTCTTCACAGTGACTTCGGCGTATTACAATTAGTAGCATGAACGATTCGGGCTCTAAATTTTTCTTGTCGGTTCGGTTTCCGTTAGCTTCGAATATTGTTTATCGTCGGATTACGAGTATTTCACGTCGTCGATTTTTGGTTTCTTCATCTCTTATTGTTTCGTCCGGTTCTGGTTGTGGGTGTACGTCGGACGTTGAGTCTCGCGAGATATCGGGATTCTAGTATTTGTTTGTCGTTCGACATACGTCCACTTACAGGTTCGTCTGGTTTTGCATTTATGATTTCGTCGACTAGTTCGTGATCATTAAATTTCGACATTGCATCTACTCGTCATCGGGTTCACGTCGGGATCGAATTCTACATTGCATCGACTGATCTGAAGTTTCTTTAAGGTTCAGCTTGTATCGCATGCGTCAGCGAGATTCTGGATTCTTCATATTCGATGGCATCGTCGCGGTTACAGGTTATGTTCGTCACTCTATTTCATCGTGATTCGAGTTCTTGGCGATCCGAACGCAAATGGGTACCGGTCTTGATATTGCAGCAAAAATATTGGGCTGGTTTCTGAATTTGTTCAAAAAAAAAAAAGTTTGAAAAAAAAAGGAAATTCTCTTAGTTTTGGTATGGGACAACAGCTTAAGGGACCAAGAAAAAAAAAAAGCATTCCTCTTTTTGTTGGTATGGGACAACTGTTGGAGGAAACCAAGAAAATCAATAATGTGTTCTTTGAGGAACGGCTAACCGGAGAGGGCTACCTGCGAAGGGTTCGACCGGAGGGGCCGACCAAGATGAGGCATAAATTTGAGTGAAGCATCGCGTAAAGTATCGTGGAGTGAAGTCATCGGAAAGTAGGCTTTCAAAGGAGATGTTTTTGATTAATTCAAATTTGTATTTTTTATTTTTGTAATTTTTGTTGTTTAGGTTTGTGTTTTTGTTGTTCACATCCTTGAGGGCAAGGATGTTTTTGGGAAGGAGTATTGATATGTAAGGTGTAGAGAATATATTAGTTAGTTAGTTAGGGAGTTAGTTGTATTAGTTAATTAGTTAGGAGGGTTAGTTAGTTAGTTGTTAGTAACCATTTTGGATTAATGGGTTGAGGGTTGCCTATATAAAGCATATGACTCTTCATTGTATACTATGCTTTTATGTTGAATGATGAATATGTGAATGAATGAAGATGCACAGTGATGTGATTCTGTGTATTCTCCTTCTCCCCCTCTCTTCTCTTCTCAAATCCTCTACATTTCTACAACTATTGTACCAGAGATTGTCACCAACGAATTGGGAGGAAGAAGCGTCACATAATCACTGAAGTGTCAGTTCGATGGCAAGGGTGAAGCTACTTGGCTTTCATTGTTCAACTTGAAGAACCAGTCTCCTGAGTTCCAAGTGCCAAACCCTTGAGGACAAAGGTTGTTTCAAGGGGGGCGATGTTATGGAATATAGATAAATGTAAATAGGGACCTATGTGTAAAATGGAAATAAGGACCTATATGTAAAATAGGTAGTTGATATGTGAGTCACATTGTAATTCTAAAATGATCATTCGGCTGTAAGGCATTAGAGAGGGATCCTAGTGAGGTTATGACAATATAAATAGCCTACCATCTTTATTGAGTCGAGTCTGTCCTGTTTTTGTGATTGAATAACAGAATTGTAGAGATTATTCAAAATTTCTTCTTCTTCATCTTCTGCCTCTTATCTCATAATTCTATCTTCTCTATCTCTCTTTCTCAATTCTATTGGTTAATGACATAACTGTGCTTGTGTTTTTTAATCTGGAAAACACCTCCCTACCACAACGCCACAACAAATCCACAATGAAAAAACACACTCCTAGTTCCATTACTACCCTTAACATGTATGCATAACCCAGATAACTGAAGACAAGCACTATAAAGACATAGATTTACGACTTGACAAAATTATTAGACACTCAAACCATAAAACAACAATGGGTATTAACAACCATACATCACATCCCCTACCATTTACACATCTCTTTGCTACAATATCACATTGATTTAACAGAAATATATGACTGTTCCGATCAAATTATGTCAATTCATATTAGACAGTAGTTCACAAGTGGGCACCACACAAGCATCTAAAGTTTCAGCAGCTCAACTAAATTAAGACTTAATACTGAGGTATGAGTTAGTTTTAAATATGATAGGATTTTAATTTCAATTTTTTTAATTTATTATTCTTCCATGATTTTCGGGCCTTCACGATTCTCAGCCTTCTTTTCCTCAATCAAACTGATCTGAGGTGTACGTATGTATAATCTGTATGACAGAATAAATTATTGGAAGAATTATTCCCTTTGATGTTACATTCTTCATAAACCCCAGCCAATGAACCTCAAATTCACGCTAATGTGAATAGCAACCCACCTATACACCCTCATCTCTAGAAACAAACCAGGTAAGTCAAAAGAGAAATGCACCTGATAATTCACTCTGAACCGTCCAAGAAGACGACAAAACTCATGGTAATTGTAGTGATCTGTGAGTCCTGATTTACAACAAAATTAAAATTGTTATGGAATGGAGAACAAAGAAAAAAAAAACAATGATATGCAGATAAAGATTTAAAGTACTGCTAAAAATGAATGACAAAACTGGCTTCAAGAGTCTCAGGCACTCAGCAGTTCAGCAAAAAGAATTTTCATACTTTGTTATGTGCATTTACTTCTTTCATTCCAAAACTTTGTTATACGTTGTTGCACCAAGAAATCGACATTTTCTAAGCTTATGATTTACTTAAGCTTTCCACTTCCACTGTTATTAAAAAGAATCGGGCCTATTCATAAGTATCCAAAAAAAAGGTCTTAAATTTAACTTTTATGCCTCTTGACTTGGGGCTGATGAGCAAAATGTGTAGCTCAACTTCACCTATTTCCAAAAATGAACCATAAAATTGGTCATATGTATACAGACATAATGTGTGTGTGCACACACATGAGGGAGATTAAAGATGAACCATCCAAGTCAGATATAAATTGTCTAATAACAAGTTCATAAATAGGACAAAAATGAAAAAAATTTAACATTCGTTCTCAAAACAGGTAAAAGGAAGTTCCAAGTGCTATTCAGAATCAGTGGTATACATTTTTTTACGTGTATTAGAGGGAGAAATAATGTGTGTGTGTGTGTAAGCTTTCCCGTTGGAGTCATTGCAATACTAATCATGCAAAGAAGTCTAGAGCCAACAACACCTTGCCCTGTTTGAAGTATTACTTTGGTTCCTGTCATTAAATGCGCCAAAAACTTAGAACGAGAAGCATCATTGGTAAACAAAGAACGTCTTACAGAAGCTAGTCGTACCAAGCACTCCAATGCCTGAAATCAAAAACAATTCAAATTAAGAAGGATCAAAACAAGCAAAGCAATGAACCACCATAAGAACTTATAAATACTCAGGAAAACATTAACCCATCATGAGTCAAGAAAATACTTTAACTTTTTTAAAAAATTCAAGTGACAACATAATCAAAATAAATAGTGTGCGTACAAGTATTATTGTTTTTCTTTCACCAAACATGATATACACCACAATGGAATAACTAAGGAAATTCAATTCAGAACTTTCTCAGCTCCATTAGCACATTTTTATGGTAACCAATATTCTTGCAATATGCATATTTAAGTAATGCTAGATAATAATTGTTTTCCATGTGTGATGTGTTGTTCTAATTTCAATACAACAACAACCAGCCTCTGGCAGCCCATATATTTTTACAGTGGCAAGCTGATAGGAAGGTTGTAGAACTAGAAGGAATGGGGGAAACAGAGAAGGTGGAGTGCAGAACTACTGCCACTCATTCATTATTCAACATAAACTGATTCAATACACAATCAATCTGAACAACTCCTTCTGTTAGCCTAGCCTCATCTATTTATAGGATAGAGACTGACTCTCAAGGCAACTGTCTAATACAACTCATAACAGAATAACAGAATGACAACTAATCCTAACTCACCCTATGGCTAACTAACTAATCCTTATTCAACTAACTAACAATTTCCCCCTAATTATTCATTTATTTACAGTTTACATATCAATACTCCCTTCCCAAAAACATCCTTGCCCTCAAGGATGAAAGACAAAAAACATAAAACTAAACTTCAACAATACAAAACTGCTGCAACAAAGAGAATCTGGAAAACAGGGAAAACTCCTCAACATAGCAGAAATCTGTGACTTGAACATTGACCCAGAAGATATTGCTCCCACATTCAGAAGATATTGCTCCCACATTTGCTTCAACAATGCTGCTTCCCTTTTTTATCTTTTCTTTTCCAACCAGGGAACAGATCCTCCCAAAGAGCATTGTAATTAATTTGCCTCGGAACCAAGCTTGTGGCAAACTTTGTGTTGGAAAATATTGAAGGAAAACAACTCGTTGCAACAGCCCATTATTTATCACCCCCATAGGAATTGTGAGACCCAATTGTAAAGTTATTGGGCCCATGTATGCACCTTAAAAGCCCACCTTTCCATCTGCAATAAGAAAATCCAGGGAGTCGGCAAAATATCTCTGACAGTGGCAGGAAATGGACATCAGCTGAGCTGCAACATTTGACTTTTCAAAATGTCCCTTAGTTACCCACGTGGAAGCCAAATCAGTTTCTGAAATGACCCAAAATTGCCACTCGACTCTTGCTTCCTCCTTTCTCACTGAAGTGCAACTATTTCCATCGGCTTGCAAGAAATCAATAGCTGGAGCGATAACCTTAGACTTGAGCAGCGATGAGGCTAAAGGACTCGACCGCGCCGAAACTGAAGGTCTCTTGTGCGAATTTTCCTGAATACTACTCCTAACAGGTTCAGTCCGACTTGAAGCTTGAGCACAATCGTCTTGCAATGTCTGTTCGTGTTGTTTCGCCCAACTCCCTGCGTTATGAAGATACGGAGGCTCCGACAAGGACATAGAGACTCCTGCCATGTGCGACCCACTACGGAAGCCCCGTTCGAAATCGAAACTTGCAGACCCACCATCCTCGGACGCTATTTCTGTATTGTTTCCGGAGAGCACCGAGACGGCCTTCAAAGAAACTGGAGGGATCGAACTTGTCTGGGACACAGGGACCTTGGGCTGGACCGAAAATACACTTTCAACCTTAATTAATTGGGACCCACTCTCTCCAGTTGATCGATCAGCACTCATCTTCGTCTCCTTATTCTTCTCGGGCACATCTTTCATTGTGTCCGTTGCACTCAACGCATTTTGGGTAGGTTCAAGAGTATTCAAATTCGGCGTTCTTGATGTCTTTACGCCGTTCAGAGGCCCTCTTGATGTCTTTACGCCGTTCAGAGGCCCAAAACGGACCCTCATTGCTTGTTTGTACCTTTGCCAAGAAATCGGCCTGCCAGCTTCTTCCTCCTCGAAGGCCAGGTGCCATATGTATGCCCTTTCATCAAGACACTCTTTAACCACACGTACCTTCCATGATTCCGGCGTGCCATCGATCTCGAAGAACCTCTCACAATGGTATAACCAACCTTCAATATCCTGACGTCGAAATGTTGGCAATTCGAATTCTGTTATTCTTCTCGGAGGAGTGTATTCGTCCCTTGTTCTTGGTCGATGGGAACCCCTGGTATGATTGCTGGTATTGTCGTGCACATCTTCCCGTCGTCGACGATCCTCTTGAGCGGCTATGAATGCGGCAATCTGGTCCGTAATGGCGGCTTGAACCACTCCTGGAAGGTTTGCGATCGTCGACTCAAGAGCCTGTAAACGTTCATTCACCTCATTCGACATGTTTATTGCGGCTGTTATTCCGATGAATTCTGATTGTCGCCGTTCGTGTCTCAGCTTTGTAACGTTCTGGGTATTAATAACGACTCTGGTTTTAGTCGCACAAATCTGTCTTGATCAGTTCTTCTTGTTTCTTTTTGAGTTTCTTGGTTTATTTCTCAAATACCAAGTCGAATCCGGCAGAGAATGACTCTGGCTGAATCATAAATGGCACTTGCGTCTTGTTTGGATTTTTGGACGTTCTTGAATAATCCCAATTGCCAAACTGAATCCTAGAGAGAATGACTCTCTTGGTTCAGAATTGCGCTTGTTCTTGAACGTCTCTTTGTTTGTTCTTGACTGTCAGCCTTGCCGAGGGAAGAAGGGCTACGGCTGATGCAAGAGCGTCAGAATTTCACAGCGGAGGAGCCGGGAATGACCCGCTCTGATACCACTGATAGGAAGGTTGTAGAACTAGAAGGAATGGGGGAAACAGAGAAGGTGAAGTGCAGAACTACTGCCACTCATTCATTATTCAACATAAACTGATTCAATACACAATCAATCTGAACAACTCCTTCTGTTAGCCTAGCCTCATCTATTTATAGGATAGAGCCCGACTCTCAAGGCAACTGTCTAATACAACTCATAACAGAATAACAGAATGACAACTAATCCTAACTCACCCTATGGCTAACTAACTAATCCTTATTCAACTAACTAACAATTTCCCCCTAATTATTCATTTATTTACAGTTTACATATCACAAGCAGACATCTCCGGACAAAATAGGTCTTTTGGTGCGCATTGAGAAACTTGGGCATATCCTCTGAATTTTGAGCAGTTCATTTTGATACAATCAAGAGGTTTTGGCAGGATTAAGGTGGGTAATGTCTTCTGGCATTTCACGATGAATGTTGTCTATTGATGCACATCAAAGGAATTCAGATTTCTAACAACTAGAGACGAATATGAAGAAATAGAGAACTTAACGAACCAATCCGAATCCCTAAAACAAAGCCACATGAAAAAATTCCCAAGAACTGAATTGCATCAATTATTTGCACTCAATAATTAGAGAACTTTAATACAGGAAACTCCAAAATACAAAAAGAAACACATGCACAGACCTCCTTTGAAAGAGGGGCCTTTGTAATGGCATAGTAATCAAAAAATATCTGCAGGGTTGAAGACTCCTCCAGAACTGGCTTCCAAGGAGAAGGAATCTGTAGGCAATCATATTATGAGATAGAAAACATTATTGAGGATCATGCAGATCTCCAAAAGAGAAAAGAATTTCGTAATAAATAAAAGAAAATACCTGAACTGTGCCAAACTCATCTGAACTTTCATCAACAGATGTCCCCACAAAATCAAATGATAGACATTTCAAAGAAAGAGAAAGTGCCAACTCTTGCAACTGACTGACAACTGCCCTTCATTAAAAAATCAGCCCTCAAAATACTATAATTATAGACACATAAATAATAAAGAACAAAAATGTACAATGAGTCTACCATCATTCTTCAGTTGATGCAATGATGTTAAAGATATCTGGAATATTTGAAAGAGGCAATTGTCCCTAAAGGAGCAAGCCACCCTTCGATGATGTGTTGCAGGGTAGCCAGTGTTAGCCTAAGGCAGAATTCCAGAAACAAAATAATACTTGAGCAGGATGCCATAAGTAGACATTAAATTCCAAAACAAACTACAACTATGGAAAGCAACACAGCTCATACCACAAGAAAACATTATAGACAAGTAACAGTATTTTAAATGCAAAGATCTTTGATAAACAATTTTCAACAATGATCTAATGATTACACGGAAATAACTATCTGAACAACTTTTCTTAGGGGTTGTTTGATTCAATTTGCCAAACTTCTAAGGAAGTTTATAGCTGATTGTTTGTTTCATTTTTCTAATTCCTGAAAAATCCAAACTTTGTTTTAAATAAATATAGTTTGTTTACTAACAGGTGTTGGTCCAAGTAGAAAGAGCTTTCACCGCTTAAGCACAAAGTCTCAAATTCGAGTTCATGTGAATGCAGAAAACGCTTTTGGAAGAGATGCCTCCAATTGGGTCTAATAGTGCTTGAATCTGACCCAATCAAATAGCAATATCAAAAAAAATATAGAAATTTTAAATGTTAAAGACAAAAATATATATGTTTAATTAAATTTTAATTCAAAATTTGTAAGCATAAGTTTGGGAATATATAATAAATACTAGGGAGGTAGGACATACTTGGATTCTACTCAACAAATTACTTCCATAGTTGTGAGGTAAGTTGGGTCTCCAACTTTCCGAGAAGTTTAGTCTTTCAATAAACCGAAAAAATGGAATTTGTTCATTTCCCAGTATAGCTTCCTCCCCTTCCCCTCAATCAAATGACCCTTTAATAGTTTATCATAAGTAATAAGTTTTACATGCATCTTTTTTAAAAATATCAACAAGGAAAAGGTACAAAAACAGATATACTTGCAAAAAGAATGCAGATACAAAGAAAACCAAACAAAAATATCAGCAAAAGAATGGGCACTAGTCTCTCTGCCTATACCCTCACAGAAAATTTCCAATGAAAAGTATGCAGGAAAATAATTTATTATTGGAAAACTGACTGTTAGTTGCCAAGCTCGAAATATCTCATGATTCTTTCAGTGCTGAAATCCATTTAATATTTATATTACCGTGTCTCTCATCTTCTCTGTTTTCTATAGTAGAAAGAAGATAGAAGAAAAATACCAACTAATATCCTAATTGTCAAAAAACACAATACCATAGCATAAACACAATAACAACAGACCTTATAGCAGAAAACATACAAAGAGCACACAAGTGGCAATAAACTATAATTCCCACTTATCATTGGGTCTATTGTAGAAGCAATAAAATGTTGGCAAAAGTAGTTCTGAGACTAAATACAAGGCCCCATCTCATGGTAAAGTTTTGAGGCTAAAAAATCTTCTTATAGAGCTTAGAATCACAATGTAGGTAACCATGGAAGTTTTATGTGACATGGCTACCATTAATGAATTGAAAAATACAGTTTATCATTATAGGACAAAGAAGGTGGTGCTAGATCATAACTTCAATAAAAAAAAAAAAACATGATTCTAAATTGTTATATACACTCATACACAATGGATGCTGTTCTTTAGTACACAAGGAAAACTGATTTGTAATCCTTATGTCCTCAATGACTCAAGACCCAACCACTACATGTGGCTGGCAATTGATGAATGCTTTTCACTAAGCAAATCGTTAACTAGAGAAGTTATGTAGCTGAATTCTGGTGTTATGACACTCTCTGGGTATGTCAATTCAAAAACAGTTAATATTGAAAGGAAAGGAAAAATAAATCAATAAATAAGAAGACAATTAATCCTCTAAACATCTTGTATACATGGGATATTTGCACAAAGATGACTAACAATAGTAAATGGTGTTACTCACTTCCAGCATTGAATGTATTTGAGTATCACAGGATAAAATCTTACCTGGTTCATCTCAGAAACAAGCTGGTTTAATATCTTCAAACCAATTGCATAGTGACCAGGTGTTGCCTGTTAAAAACAGAATATCTATAAACAAAACATCTCAGGAATTTTAAACTGCCCATTAGAAACATGGGCAAGTGAGAGCTCCAAGCACTCCAAGCCAAATTAAATATCTTTAATTGCTATTCACTCAGAGGAACAAGCTTGTTCGAAGCATAGATCCACTTTTAGGGTTGGCCCAGTTAAAACTGGTAAGAACCAGCCAAGCCTTAACAATACTACTGACCATTTGTCAGTATTGCAGTTTATATTGTCACCTTCCTATTTATTTTTTTCTGTTTATGAACAATATTGTTACTTTTCTATCATCTCTCTGAAGCACCATTGTCAAGTTTGCATGCTTTGCAGTCCTTGGCTGTATTATTTGATTCAAATACGTTAATCCTCTTTCTTTCTGAGATTGAGCTCTACACAAGTGTTACTAGATTAAAAGTGCAATTTATCATTTTTCAATGCAGGGAACCAGCTTGCAAAACACTCAATTGTCCATAATGGTGAACATTAGCCAGCTCCTTCTTGACAAATGGATAGCACATTCACTAGTGATCACCTGACTCAAGAAGCTCATTGACTCTTTGACCAGATCCCAAAATCGGTCATCATCAAACCACCCAAATTTCGTGATTCGGCACAGAAGTTGGATTAATGAAGCGGTGACAAAAGGCTGTAACTCTGGTCCCCTGGTGGCTAGATAGTTTAAAAGATAGTTCCCTATGAAACAAAATAAATAAGGTTATCAACCCAGAGTTAACAGAAATCAATTCCTGCTTTTTCCAGTCACCGAAAAGTGATAAGATCAAATAAAGTAAAATACTTATATCCAGCCGAAGCTGCAAAGCTAGGCTTTGTTCTGTTACTTGCTTCAACAAACTGGAACTAGCTAACATCAATGCATAAGGAGTCAAAGCATGGTCAAGAATGTATTGGCATTGAGAAATGTAATCGGTATTCATGGAGAAGCATTTCAAAGTGTTCTCCGCTTGAGCCCTTTCTACAGAATCCTGGGAGTTGTATAGCCTCTCACACAAAGCTTCAAGTTGTGCCAACTCCATAGCAATGAAAGATTGTTATCTATCTGTAAACCAACAGACACACCACACTGTTTCAAAGTCTTGATGATTCATTCGCATTGATCCACAAAAGATTGAGTTTGTGATCAATTAAGAAACGTTAAGCCTAGAAATCAGAAAGCGTCCAAGGATGGTTCAAGAAAAATTACCCTAATCGGAAAAAAAGAAGCTTCTGGGTCTACCAAAGTTCGCAAAATCGCATTACATTAACGAGAGAGGAACAAGTTCTACTCCTCCTTGCAAGTTTCGTTGCTTATGACGCGATCTATCTAGGTTTCTCAATCTCTTTGATTCTGTATCGTTTTTTTATTCTTTGTTAATTCTCTGGTCGATGTCTTGTTCGTCCGTTCAGAGATCCACAGGTGGCGGGGCTCTATTTTCACTTTTTTTATTCTTTTCAATTTTATTTTTTTTAAATCGTCGTACTCTGTCCTTTGGTGGGTCAAAAAACCCAAAATGTTATTCTGGCCTTGGCCTGTAAATTAATACGCAAAATTTTTTAGTGGGGAATGGGGATTACGTACAAGTCCCAAAAAAAAGAATAATTCATAAGAAGGTCCCTTAAAATAATTAAAATACATTAAAGTCTCTTGGATTTGGGCTACATTAATTTGAATTAAGAAAAGACCACTTTGCCCTTGTTAATTTGAGCAACCAATGAAAAGTCAAGGTACTACAATGTTAAGTTATTGAATAACCAATGACAAGTACTTAAGTTATTAGTGACACCCTGACTTGTCATTAATTGCTAAATAAATTTTGATGTGACACCTAACTTATAAATGATTACTCATTGACTTATAATTTTTGCTTCGAATTAACAAGAATAAAGTGATTGTTTTTTTGTGTGTTTGAAATTATCTTGTTCGAACTTTTTCAAGGTAATGAAAAAACACTTTCACCATCAAGTCATAAGTTCAAAGGTGCATGTGCTAGTCTTTTTCTCAATTCGAATTAATTAAACCTAGGTTCCATAAATTTCAATGTAATTTGATGATTTAAAAGGATTTATTTCTAATTTTTTTCTCTTATTTGGGATCTATATGTAATTCTATCAAATTTATATTCAAGATAAAATTAATTTCAGAGAAGTTCTAAATTTGCCACAATGGGATTTTCTTACTTAAATATATAAATTTTCTAAAACCCATTTTTGCATAGTGTAATTTAAAATTTTAGTTAAGGCTATATATGTATCCATATCAATATAAGAATAGATAGGGAAGGAAGAAACTGTTTTACAAAATCTGCTATATAAATGTTATCGATAATTTAGGGTATATGTCTTTTTTATTTTTTATAAAATATTAGTATTTTTATTCTTAAATTTATTCTTAAAAAAATATGTGTGCTGTAAATGTAAGATATTAATATATTCATACAACAAGTGTTCAGTGTTTTGAGCAAGATGAATATAATTCAACGATGGAAAAATTGGAAAAAATATTTTATAGCCCTTACCCTACCTAAAGAAAAGTACACATAAAGAAAATAATATAGTCAAAAATCAAAATAGATTACATCTCCTAAAATTGAGGGATATGTTGTCAGAAGGAGTTATGATTATTTAATCAGTGAATTATAAAATATTTAAAAAATGAAATTATTAAATAATCAATAAAAATAATAAATGAATATAATTCAATGATGGTAGAATTGAGAGAATATTTTGTAACCCTCCCCTACCAAAAAAAAAAAATTCACAAAAAGAAAGTAATATAGTTAAAGATATAAATAAATGATGTCTCTCAAAATTGAGGAATATACTGCTAGAAGGAATTATGAAGAAATATTAAAAAAGGAAATAATGAAATAATCAATACCAATAATAAATTTTATTTATATTAATAAAATTATAAAAGTTGCTTCTCTTTTTCGATGGAAAAAAAAAAGTTGAGGGTCTTTTAAAAGTTGGCTGTTGGACAGACGTTTTGGTTAGCTTTTTTAATTTTCAATGAAAATATTTATATAATAAAATTTAAAAATAAAACTTTTGCCAGGTTGGATTTTTGTGTTGTTTGCAGTAGGTTTTTCAATCAAATTTTCTAAAAAAAAAAAAAAAAAAAATTGTCTTTCCATGCCAGGTATTAGGCGGGTTACGTGTTAAAACTATAGCTTTTCAACGAGGTGGTTCACATGCCCAAAAATAAAACTCCATCAAGTCATTAATGTACCACCAATTTATTACCTAATTTATTGATATGACAATGGGTTTTTACAATATCATAATTATCTTTTTTAAAATTTCTTTTATTTCTCTTCTTATTTAATTATTGTTGAGAAAATATCAATAGGTAAATTAGAAAAAAAAAACAAATAAATATGAGTCCCAATTAAGTCATATATAGACAGGTCTGTTTGATTTGAGGAAGAAGAGGGGAAAGATTTTAATATTATTACCTTATTTTAATTAATTAGAAGAGAGAGGGGATGGGAGGGATTTTAGTGTTACTTTATTTGGTATAAGAGGGGTGAGGAGAGAAATTATTTTCACATTAACAACTTTATCCTTTATTATATAAAAGGGATTTTAAACATTGTTGCTTCTATTAACATGAACATGATATGAAAAAAACATTTAAAAAAATCAAGAGAACCCAAGGGCGAGGAAGAAGAAGAAAAATATAAAACCAAAGGAGGTTGGAGGTTGGAAAGAGAATAAGGCAACCAAAGATTAATTTTATGGGTTAAAAAAAGCATAGGGCAATTTTAGTCCAATGGGATAAATTTTTTGCCCCCCCTCCAAAACCCCGATTTTTTTTTTTTTTTTTTTGGTGGGGAGAGGGTGGAGCGGGGGTTTTGAGGGGAGGGAGGGGAAAGAAATCCTCCCTTCGCTTCTTAATTAAACCAGCCAAATAAGGGGAGGGCATCAAAATCCCTCCCCTACCATTTTAAAAATAAACATCTAATACACGAACATAATCTTACCATAACCAACATAAAAAGCTTATCTTCAACAATTCTTTTCAATTCATTTTCAAGTTCCTTTGGTTGTATGCCATTTTAAACTTGCGTTGATGGCCACGTTTCTTTACAGGATTGAAAGATTTTAGGCATACCTGTAAATTTCATGGATTGAACTGCCCATACGAAACTGAATCACAATCCAGCAGACTTTGTTTATGTTACCCAAAAAAATCACTGGATTGTGAGAGAACAAACTTGGTTTTTATAGAAGGGAGTTATATGGTGTTGAGTGTATGCACAAAAAAAAAAAAACTTAAAACTCTCCCCCATATAATGTAACGCACTGGAGGGTAGTGTAACTCTCTTTTTAATTATATATAGCACAAGCTTGTTGTGTAACTCCCCCTAAAGATAAAAGGATGACTTGTCTCTATATTATGTTTTATTTGTTTTGGTATAAATGAGGGCAAAACAGAAAGATTAAATAATCTGGGAAGGCATTAACAAAAGCTGGGTGAGAGAGACCTTTTGCTAATTTGTCAGACACTGTTTTATTTTTATTTTTATTTGTGCTCTATTTATAAATGGGGTTTGGGCCATCATCTATCAGGTTAGACTTATATAACACAACAATTATGATATATTTGTATTTGAGAATTGTCTCTGTCAATTGTTTTTAACTAAGAGCCTTTTGGATTGAGGAGGATACTCTTCCTTCCTTCTTTTTTTTTTTTTATTGTAAGAACTAATTAGAGAGTTGATTTTAGTTATAAATATAAGACATATTTTTTATATTTGTCAATATTTTTTCAATTTACTCTTATTGATGTTTCCACAACAATGATCAAGTAAAAGATATGTAATGTGAAAGTTAATGAAGATGATTAGCTATGGTATTTTTTTCAAAAAAAAAAAAATGTCATATTAACAATAATCAGTATTCTTTTGAGGATTAGAGTGTTTTTAAGATAGGGTTAAGGGGCAAAAATACACATGTACTTTTTCTAGAGAAGGACCAACAACAAGTGCTTTTATTAAGGTGCAAAAGTAACTTCGTGGTTACAAATTAGGTGCAAAAATACCGTTTAACCGTTAAGTTTGACTTTTTTTCCCGATTAGATGATGATGTGGCTTTTTCAAGTTGCAAAAATGGACAACTAAGTGGCTTTCTTAGTACAAAAATAAACATTTGGTTTGGCCAAAAGAGCGCCAAATACTAGTGCTTTTTTTTTAAGTGCAAAAATATCGTTTGACGAGTTAGTTTGACTTTTTTTATCTTTTTAGTACCAGTTAGTATCTTGAAGTATTTTTTAGTGCTAGTTAGTACCATGAAATAATTTTTTAAGATCCTTAAATAATTTTTCAAAATAATGAACTATATTTTTAGTACCAGTCAGTATCCTCAAGTATTTTTTTTAGTACCACTCAGTACCCTCAAATATTAAAAAAGATCAATACAATAATAAATTGTATTTATATTAATAAAGTTATTAAATTAAATAATAATTATCAAAAGTTGCTTCTCTTTTTCGATGGAAAAAAAAAAGTTGAGGGTCTTTTAAAAGTTGGCTGTTGGACAGACGTTTTGGTTAGCTTTTTAATTTTCAATGAAAATATTTATATAATAAAATTTAAAAAGAAAACTTTTGCCAGGTTGGTTTTTGTGTTCTAATTGAGACTTTTTAAGTTATACAGTAGGCTTTTCGATCAAATTTTCTCCAAAAAAAAAAAAAAAATATTTGTCTTCCCATGCCAGGTATTGGGTAGGTTACTTGTTTTTTTGCTCAATGTAGGTTACTTGTTAAACTTTAGCTTTTTAACAAGGTGGTTCACATGGACAAAAATAAAACTCGATCAAGTCATTAATGTAATACCTATTTATTACCTAATTTATTGATATGACATGTGATTTTAAAATATCATAAATTATATTTCTTCTTTTTTTTTATCTCTCTCCTATTTGATTATTGTTGAGAAAGCATTAATAGATAAATTAGAGAGAAAAAACAAATAAATATGACTCCCAATTAAGTTATACATAGAGGGACCATTTGGTTTGAGGGAGGAGAGGGGAAGGATTCTAATACTATTACCTTATTTGAATTGATTAGAAGAGAGGGGAGGGGAGGGACTTTAGTGTTACATTGTTTGGTATAAGAGGGGAGAGGAGAGAAATTAATTTCTCATTGACAACTTTATCCTTTATTATATAAAAGGGATTTTTAAACATTGTTGCTTCTATTAACATGAACATGATATAAAAATTTGGGAAAACTACAGATAAATACCATCTGAATTTGTAAAATCCCCATAAGCCCACTAAATTTGTAAAAAGACTTAGAAGTGACATAGACTTATGAAGGATATGTAAATTGTGGGAAAAAGACCATATTTCCCTTAAGTAACAAAACTTATTATATCTCTCCCTCTCTCCTTCATTATATCCCCTCAAACGCTCAGACGCCATGCCGCCATGGCTCTTCTTAGCTGAACCTCCTCACACTTCCCGTAGCTTGTGTCTCCTCAACTAGTGGCGGAGCCACACTTGTGTCAATGTCTACAGGTGAAGCCCTGGGCTGGTACTTTGATCTTGGATCGATAGGCTCCGCCTAAATATCTATGGAGGAGATATCCAGGAGAGCGTGGGATCACTGTGCACAAACTAGGCTCTCGCCAAAAAGGGGGTGGTGTGTGTGCACAGTGTGACTGTATGTAAATAGGTAGAGTTAGAACGTGTACACTTTAGGATTTGTCCTCTATATTTGTAAAGTTTACCGTAGGCAAGATATATCAGCCCTGCGTGATCTTCGATGTGAGTATCTAGGCCGTTATATCATGAAGGTATCCCGTCAATCCGGGGTAGTTTGGATATTCACTTGTTATAGATAGATCCGGTATATCCTCCAGGATATGGTACTCACTGCTAGGCCCTTCAGTTGTTGGGCCTTGTGCAGGTCCGTAACAGTTGCCCCCCAGCCCGGTAGTTCAAGTGCTTGAGTTGCCGGGATGTAATGTGCCGAAAAAATGGCAGTTATCCTGAGTAGATATACCGAGATCCTTGTGTCTACGTAATACCCGGATTTTTAGAAAATAATAATAATAAAAATAATAAGTAGATTAGAATAATAATAATAATAATAATAATAATAATAGTAAATAAATAAATAAATAAATTAATAATGTTGTATTGTTTTCCGTAGTAATCATATTATTATTAGATTAGTCAATATTAGATCCAAGAATCTAGGAGTTAGTTAGATTAGATTATATTTTAAATTTTTGAATTCATCATCGGAATCAAAATATATCTAATAATAAAACTCTACAATTTCTTTTAATTCATTTTATCGGGAATAAATAAGTAGCCCAACCCAATAGCTAAAACCCTAGTTTTAATTATAAAAGTTAGGTCTAGCCGCTTAAACCTAGAGAGGCTCGATATTTTATTCGCCGCTAAACTTTTCTCCGCTACTACACCCTCGTTCCGTACTCTCGTCAATTGTTCTCCTAAGAGGTTAGCAACACGGAGACCAGGTAATTCTAATCCCCATGTGTAATTCTAATCCCCATGAGTAATTCTAATCTTCATGTGTAATTCTAATCCCCATGTGTAATTCTAATCCCCATGAGTAATTCTAATCCCCATGTGTAATTCTAATCCCCATGAGTAATTCTAATCGTCATGTGTAATTCTAATCCCCATGGGTAATTCTAATCCCCATGTGTAATTCTAATCCCCATGAGTAATTCTAATCCCCATGTGTAATTCTAATCCGTAATTCTAATCCCCATGTGTAATTCTAATCCGTAATTCTAATCCCCATGTGTAATTCTAATCCCCATGTGTAATTTTAATCCCCATGAGTAATCCTAATCCCCATGAACAATAGGTTAGTTTTGTATAGACTTCGATAGAGCTGTTATATATGTAATCCTAATCCTCAGAACAATAGGAGTTAATTGTTGCATGTCGATCTTGATCTTTGTGAAAAACCCTTAAATGTGTCGCTGCATTTGTATATGTATATATATGTTTTCCTTTTCGATTATGGTGAATTACTTTATGAAAGCAAAACGCCTCACCTCCTTGTACCTCTTTGTATACTTATATTTCTCCTTCTTGATTTACGTTTAACTTTCTTTCAAAACCCTTATCATTGAATATACATGTACACTTTGGGTGCCTCGGTTTTCGTGATTGAAACTTATATATATCTTTCGGTAATATATATAATACTGTACATCTCTTTTGCCTTGAGTGCTTGACTTTTGTATGTATGTATGTATATATGCATGTGTGTGTGTGTGTATATATCTTTTTTTTAATTTGTCCAATCTGCACCTATGTTAAAATATATACATGTTCTCTTTTAAATGATTTTGCCTAGGTTTCCATAATTAACAAATAGCAGTGTATATATATATATATATATATTTAGTTTGATTCGTAAATTTGAGAAATCCATTTTGTATGGGATTGTTATATATGAAATATATTATATGTAATCCTAATCTCCATGAGTCTTAGGTTAGTTTTATATAAATTTTGATAAGGTTGTTATATATGATAATATAATATGATATATTATGTGTCGATGCTACATTAATTGATATTTCTTTTGTTTATTCTTTCTCCATATAATATCTCCTCACAATAAAATAGGATATGAATAGATTATATGTAAAATATCTTTTATCCCATATTTGATTAAATGATAGGATTATTTATAAATTAATTAAATTATTTGGAAACTTTATTGGGTTTTAATTCCAAAAAAATAATCGTATTAATTATTTTGTGATGGTGTTAGATAACATATTACAAAGTATAAATTTTACTATTGATAAAATTGTGGAGAATTGATTATGTGCGATAAGTGTATGCGATATGAGTCTTATTGAATAATTGAAGAATATGTGATCTTGATACAAGTATAACTTATAGTTGAATTTGGACTTTACTCAGATAGATATTTGAATTATAATAATGATTATGAATTGGATCTGATATCGAATATTTGAATTATTATACTCTCGAAGAGTTTGGAAAGTTATGATGCCCTTGAACAACAATGAAGGAATTTTTAAATAAGATAATTGTGACAAGGTTGATTTTATTTGCTGATTGTGTGTGATTGTAATGAATTAATAGTGGGAGGATAGCTTGGGACGGTACCTCCCAAGAGATGAACACAACTTTTGGGCTTTATGCCACCGATGTGAAAAGATAGTATCCGTTATTTCCAAAGTGGTGTTTGGCGGGGTTTCGGGACACTAGTAGCAACTTTGGGAAGAGGTGGCACATTAGGAAGATATGTTTTATGGCCAATTTGATTGATTGTGGTGATTGGTACTACTAGGGTCACGAGGGTAGATTGGCGGGGTTTCCGGATCTACCATGGTTCTCTTCCCACTAAACTAAATATGGTAGCGGGGTTTCGGGTCTAAATAAAATTAAATAAAAAAAGATAATGAATAATATTTGATTCGATGAGAATATATAGATATGATGAATATTGATATTGATATTTTAGATTATAAATATGTATATGGTATTTTCCTTTATCATCATGTAAATATTTTATTTATTGTTATTATTATTGTTCTTCTATATTATCTTTGTTTATTAGGATTACAAAGAATTCTTGATGTGTGTGTTCATGGTGCGATGATCCTTCTGGGGAGCAGAAATTTCGGTGAAACAGTGCAAGAGTTGGGGCTAGCGGTGGGAAGTGAGGAAGAACCTTCAATGAACCTAGCTAGTTTTATTTTATTTTATTTCTATTTTTATTTTCTTTCTTTTTGAATAAAACACATCTATTTAAGTTCGATTTTTTTGTTAATGTAATAAGGTAGCCTTGCACTTGTCCCAAGATACAAGTGCGCGGTAACACTCCCCAAGGTTATTTATTTCGAATTTCAATAAAATTTTAGATTATTATAACTGTTAGAAATTGGGGTGTTACGGTGTCACTATGCCGTGTGATATTGGCACTGGCCGCGGGAGTCATGTGTTTTCTCTCAAGGTAGTGCTAGGGAGCTTGTGAAGCCGAGGTTTATGTGACCAAGGCACTTCGTTTGCCGCCCTTGGATCCGAGGTAATATTGAAGGGCTCGGTGTTCGAGGTAATGTCAATCGTTTTGCCTAGCTTTAGGGTCTAGGTTTTTCTGCCGCCACCATTATTACCCTCTGACACCTGGTGCCTTTGGATTGGCGAGGGTCGTAACCGTGAGATCCAGCCGTTAGCGGTTTTCGTGTGCATTTAATGCGCCTGTCGTGTAACATACGTCACCCCATTTTCAGAGCGAATAGCCCGTTTTACCCCGACTCGTCGGAATTGCGACGTTCGAAAAGGCGTTTCCTGGGTTGAAGTCTGCACGCTGGTCCTATACCCCCACAGAACACTGTAGAGTTGTTCGACCTAGTTGGAATCCGCATCTTGCATCCGCTTCTTTAAGCCGTCCAGGTTGATCTTGTTGGCTGCTTCGGCTTGGCCATTTGATTGTGGATGCTCGACCGAGGCGAAGTGTTGCTTAATGTCGAGGTCCGACATCATATCCTGGAATCCTTTATCCATAAATTGGGTCCCGTTGTCCGTGACAATCTCGACTGGGATTCCGAAGCGGGAGACGATGTTATGACGAAAAAAACTTCGTATGCGAGCTGAGGTTATAGTCGTTAAAGGCTCGGCTTCAATCCACTTAGTAAAGTAATCTACCGCCACGATGAGCCATCTGAACTGCCCGGGGGCTGTCTTGAATGGCCCGAGGAGATCCATCCCCCATTTGTAAAAGGGCCAAGGGGCCGAAATGCCTTTCAACTCCGTTGGCGGGGGCCAAATGATTTTGGCGTGCATTTGACAACTGTCACATCTTTTGACGGCCTCTTTTGAGTCCGCCATCATGGTTGGCCAGTAGTAGCCGGCACGCAGGGCTTTCCTGGCTAGAGCTTTGCCCCCATGTGGTGATCGTTGACTCCTTCGTATATTTCAACCAACACATATTTGGCTTTAGATGGACCCAAGCATCTCATCATCGGAGACTGCAAGCCTTTTCGGTATAGAGATCATTGACCATTGTGTATATGGCGGCCTCCCGGATCAACTTCTTTGCTTCAGCTGTGTCTACAGGAATAATGCCTCTTTCTAAGTAATCTTCAATTGGTTTTCTCTAGTTCGTCACGGCCGATATTGTCATGATACAACTCGGTTCTGTTAGATTTTGCTAGATTACGGACCGATGGTTGCCCTGCCCTTTTGTACTAGCAAGTTTGGAAAGGATGTCGGCTCTGGTATTTTCTTCTCTCGGAATATGAGTGACAATTACCTCTTCGAAGTCGGGGATAACTTCCTTCACCTTGTTAAGATACTTGGCCAATAAAGGACCTTTTGTCTGATACGTGCCCTCGATCTGTGTTGATATAAGCTGTGAGTCGATGAAGACCTTTACTCTCTGTGTTCCATGTTCTCTAGCCTGCAATAGTCCGGCAAGTAAAGCTTCGTATTCGGCCTGGTTATTTAAGGTCGGGAATTTCAGTTAGAGAGAGTGTTCAATGGCCACGCCCTCTGGGCTTTCGATTATGATTCCTGCTCCGCTACCCTTAGCATTTAAGGAACTATCGACATAAACCTTCCACGTTTTACCTTGATAAGCATCGGTCCTATCTGCCGGGGTGAGTTCCCTCAATAAAATCTGCCAACGCTTGTGATTTGATCGCATGCCGGGCTTCGTAAGTGATGTCGAACTCGGACAACTCAATGGCCCAGCTGGTCATTCTTCCTACCAGGTCCGGTTTGTGTAGTATTTGTCGGAGTGGCTGACTAGTGCGGACCACTATTCGATGTCCCTGGAAGTAAGCCCGAAGTCTTCTTGCCGAGACGAGTAGGGCGAAAGCCACTTTTTCCAGCTTTTGGTAGCGTAGTTCTGAGCTCAGTAATGCCTTACTTATGAAATAGATTGGTGCCTGGCCGATGTCGGTTTCTCTAACCAGGGTGGCACTTGCTGCCTCTTCTCCTATTGACAGATATAGGAACAAGGACTCACCCGGGTCAGGCTTCGACAAGACTGGCAGGGTTGCCAGGCAGTGTTTGATCTTTTCAAATGCCGCTTCACAGTCCGTATTCCATCCTCCTTGTGTCTCCTTTTTTAGCAACCTGAAGAAAGGGAGGGTGTTCTCGGCCGATCTACCTAGAAACCTAGTGAGTGCGGCCAAACAGCCGGTCAGCTGCTGGACTTCTTTCTTGGTCCTTGGGGCTTGCATGTCGAGAATGGCCTTGCATTTATCTGGATTTGCCTCAATCCCACGGCTTGTCAGCATAAAGCCTAGGAATTTTCTGGCGGGGACTCCGAATGCGCCCTTGGCCGGATTCAACCAAATCTGATATCTTCTTAGTTTCTCAAATGTTTGCTCCAGATCCCGGATATGGTCTACCAGCTCTTTTGATTTCACTATCATGTCGTCAATGTATACCTCTACATTTTGCTCGATCTAGTCCTCAAAGACCCTGTTCATCATACGCTGATAAGTGGCCCCGACGTTTTTCAATCCGAAGGGCATTATGTTGTAGCAGTAGGTGGCTTTGTCGGTTATCAAGGCCGTCCTTTCCTGGTCGTCAGGGTGCATGGCTATTTGATTGTAGCCGGAATAGGCGTCCATGAAGGATAGCAGTTGAAAACCAGAGGAGTTGTCGACCAACTGGTCGATGTTAGGCATTGGGTAGGAATCTTTCGGGTAGGCCTTGTTTAAGCTTGTATAGTCCGTGCATACCTTCTACTTTCCATTTGGTTTCAAAACCATAACCAAGTTGGAGAGCCACATGGTGTACTGTATTTCTCTGATGAACCCGGCTTCTAATAATTCTTTAACGTGCTTCTTAAGAGCCTTTTTTCTGTCGGCTCCGATATTTCTCTTCTTCTGCGACACTGTTGTCGATCCTGGCCAGATAGCCAATTTGTGGCATCAAAATTTAGGATCAATCCTGGTATCTCGGATGACGTCCACACGAAGACATCCCGGTTCTTTCTCAGGAACTCAACCAAACTGGTTCTCAGGTCCGGATTCATTGCTCCCCCAATCTTTGTAGTTTGTGAGGGATCCTTTCCGAGGATCAATTCTTCCAACTCGCCTTCTGGTTCTGGTCGTGGGATCTCGGGCTCGTCCCTTAGGTCGAGCTCTATCATGCTTACTGGACGTCCGGCCTTCTCGTCCTTTCCAGAGTCCGGGGGTCGTCCACCCTTGCGGATCCGAGGCGGTGATGATGGTCTGCCTTCTCCCTCCTGGACAGTTTCAAAATAACACTGTCGGGACTCCTTCTGATCTCCGTTTATAACAACAACCTTGTTCTTGTTGTTCACCATCTCCAACTTCGATGCTTTGTAGATACTAGCATGTCCCAGTTATGGATGGTGGGTTTTCCCAATATGATATTATAGGAGGAAGGGAAGTCGGCCACTATGAATCTTACTCGTTCTGATTTGAACGCCTCTTTGGTTCCTAGTGTCAGTCTTAGGTCGATATACCCTTTGGGAGGTGAGTGCTCTCCGTTGAATCCTATGAGTGTCGTTTTGCATGGCTTCAGATCTTCTACGTCCATCTTCATCCTGTTGTAAGCATCCCAACTGATGATGTCTGCCGAGCTCCTTGTATCAACAAAAATCCTTTTTACCCGGCATTGCGCCAGGGTTCCCGTGATGGCTAAGCCATCCTGATGTCTCGGAACTACATCCTTTAGCTCTTCATTTGGTAAAGACTAATGGTGGAGGCGTCGGTTTGGTGGGGTCATCTTTGAACTTTGGGGGATCCTTTATGGAGAGAACCTCTCTCAGGTACTTCTTACGTTGGCTTACTGTATCCCCTCCCCCGCCGAGGAAGCAACTTCAGCTAATTCTGTTTTATTTTATTTTATTTTGTTCTAAATAAAACACATTTTTGCTTAAGTTTGGATTTACGTCATTGTAATAAGTAGCCTTGCACTTGTCCCAATACAAGTGCGGCGGTAACACTCCCAAGGTTATTTATTTTGAATCTCGTAATCATTTATATAAAAAAAAAATCATTTAAATTTTATACTATGATAATTGTTAGAAATTGGGGGTGTTACACATTTTCTAAAGTTGTTAATCAATGTAACTTCGCAAATCACCTTCTTTAAGATTTGTTATCATCAAAACATAAGATCTAATAGATGACAAATGGAGTTTTAATGTGGTTTAATTAGTTGGTTTAATGTTAAATTTTATTCCATTAAATCTTCATTAATTCTTATGACAAACCCCTATTTTTATTATATATTTTTATACTTTATTTGGGGATTTTGTTATAGTTATTGAACTTAAAATGCATTTTTTATGATAAATTAAGAAGTAAATACATTAAATTAAAACTAAAAAAGACAAAACTACCAAAATACTTGTACTTACTCTTAATCATTAATTTTTTGAGAAGATTTGATGTTGGATTACTTATTTTTTATTGTAGGTGCTTGAAGAAATTGAAAATGGTAGTTTGGGTTTAAATTGTAGAAATTACAGTTTAGCACCATAAACTTGTAAATATTATAGTTTGGTCCCGACCAAATTTGCATGCTACCATAGGTGATAATTTGGTTGTGTTTGGTTTGAGGGAAGGGATAAGAGGGGGTGGGAGGGGACATCTTTCCTTCATTTGGTTTAAATTTTTAGGCCAGGGGGGTGGGAGACAAAATTTTGGGTTAAATTCCCTTCTAACCCTTTATTTTAAACAATTGATCTTTTCTCTTTTCCTTCCTTCTAATAAACCAAATAAGATAACATACCCTCCTCTTTCATTCCCTTCCTCGAACCAAACACACCCGAAAGGATTTATGCCAAAGGCCTTGTATCTTAGTGATATAAGAGTTCACTTTTAAGTGAGGGGTCTTAAATTCGATCCTGCTTGTAATCTTAGACGGTCAATGTTTGCTTTTTAATTCAGAAACAAAAAAAATATAAAGGGTTTGTGAATCTTGGTTTGTTTTGTTTTGTTTATTTACAATGTATAAAAAAAGGCAAACACTTTTATGGCAATCAAATCAAGATTGCATTTCAATTTATTGTGAAATATAAAGGAATTCACGAGAACTATTATGGCGCAGAAAAAATCTTGTGAATACTAAAAAAAAAATATAGACTTGTCAATGCTGATTCAAAATGTTATGGTACTCTTTATTTTCCAAATGTTCAAAAATAATTATTTTGAAGAAATATTTTATAACCGAAATATAATATTTAATTAATGCTTTCAACCCCAATAATCTGCCTATAATTGTCACAGCAGATGAAATAAGCAATTGAAGAAATAGAGTGAGTAAAAAAGTCATGGGTTTTTGGGGGAACCCAATCACTGTTGCCTTCGATTAGCATGAAAATAAAATCATCCCCCAAGCAATATCAAAACGAATCAATAAATCTTCAAACCTATGAAATTCCGTGAAACCCAGGTTGGAATATGTTATGTGTACACGAAAGTAAAGTGTAGTTTATAAGTTTAAAAAACATTCTCTTAATAAGTTACTATTTTGAGGTTGAGTTATTTCATATATTGAGAACTGATGTTTACGAAGTGTAGTGTTGTGGTTTGTTAGGTAAGAAAATGTTTGATGGGTAGATCTGATATACTTATAAGTTATAACTTTGTTAGGGATACTCGGTAGCGTATATATTTTTAGGAAAATGATATCAATGTCTTAATTAAGGAAAATAATGGTTTGTTAGGTAAGAAAATGTTTGATGGGTAGATCTGATATACTTATAAGTTATAACTTCTACTCGGTAGCGTATATTTTTTAGGAAAATGATATCAATGTCTTAATTAAGGAAAATAATTGAGTAAATACCATTTCTAGTTACGACAAAAAAAATCGATTTCATTTTGATCGCCTTTTTTCAAGGAACTAAAAAAGATCATTTGGAAATTTGTAAGGGATCAAAATATTAACTAATTGACCCTTATTCGTCCTTTTTATGGACTAAAAAGGACCTTTTTTTTTATAAGAGACCAAAATAGGGATCACGTTTTTTGTCAGGATCAGAAAAGGTATTTACTCAAAATAATAATAAAAAAGTGTCATAAGTTGTTAATGATAAGTGAAAGAGTAGCCATTGATAAGTGAAGAAGCTATCATTGACAAATTATAAAAATTTTCTAATATTATTTCCATTAATTGGGACCTTGGGGTCATTTTTCCATATTTTCTTAGTTAAAAAATATGGACTTGGCTTCTTTTTTATTTTCCCCTTTCCATTTCCTTTTTTTTTTATCCAAAAATTTTAGGAGAAAGGTTGGGTTTATTTACAATCCAAGCGCGGGGGTGACTTGGGCCCATTTCTACTTCCTATTTTAACTGTTGGATCAATATATATATATTTTTTGATGGAGGGATCAAATTTAAATGATTGAAATTTAATATTTTATAAAATAATTTCAGAATATCGACAAAAAATGGGCTTTTGACCCAAACACATTAAAGCCTTTTCTGGACGTATCCAAAAGATTTGGCACCCAAACCTGTTTAAAGTTCACCTTCCCTTAGTTTATTTCCATGCCATCAAACAGTCAAACAAGTTTTTTTTCCCCAATAAGAACAATCAAACAAGTTCTAAATATCTTCATGGAGATCAGCTCCAGCATCCAATCCAAAATTTTACCTAATTTTCATCATTTTCTCTTTTCTTACTAATAATATTTAACTCTTATTTAAACAACACTGAATGCAAAATAATCATATAAAAGTATTATTATAATACAATAGTATTCGTGCATTATTTTATTTTTAATAAGAGTTTGTTTATTTGTTATAAACATTCATTAAGTATGTCGTTATTCACAGAAAACAAATCACTGTTTCATGAATTTATATACAAAAAAAAAAAAAAAAACTAATGGGCCTGTTAGGATCCGGTTTAGAAAAGTCAATCCATTGATCCGGTAACCCAGCCGGCAAAAAGACCCGATAACCCAGCCCAATAAACCCCATATTCCCTATAACTCTGCTTAAAAACCTAACCATCGCCCCAGACTTTTAACCTAGCTTGCTGCCGCTGCGTTCTTCACTCCTATCTCTTGTGGGAGCAGATCGCCGCTCGATGGTACGTACATCGATTGAATGCATTCTCATTTCTTCCGAAGCTTGAATTTGCTTGGACGTTTGGTTTTGTTTGAGATTCAAAGCTATGAGACTCTGAGCTAATGTGGGTTTTTATGTGAAAGAAATCATATTTTGTTTAAACATATATAAATTTGGTCTCCTGGGTCCTGAATTTCTGCAATGAACTTCTGCCCAGGGAAGAGATGAAATGGCGTTTTGTTTGGTTTATTTTATTGCTAGTATAATTTAGCTGAGTATTCTGAGTTTTGTGCTTCCATCTCTAACCCCTTACTCGTTCTTGAGTTATAAGTTTATATTGACGTTTCGGGACTTTTGCTTTCTGCGTTAGCCCGCCACGCTCGAACTTACTCTTTGAAATTCACATTTCCTTTTCTGGGATTTTGTTAGATCTTAATTGAAGATTTGTGAACTGTTGAATATTTATACTGGTTTTTATATGCCTTGTGTTTCTAGCCGTCTTGTACTTTTTTAAACAAGTACTCTAATAGTAATTTCTTTTTTAATAAAGGCTTTCGTCAAGTCTCAGAAATCCAAGGCCTATTTCAAGAGGTATCAAGTTAAGTTTAAGAGAAGAAGAGGTAATGTTGTAATATATCAAGTTTCAGTTTAGTTTTTCTCAATTATTTTCGTGTATTTCTTGTGTGTTTACTTTTTTTCCCACTGAAAAATATGCAGAGGGTAAAACTGACTACAGAGCCAGGATTCGGTTGATTAACCAGGATAAGAACAAGTATAACACCCCAAAGTACCGCTTTGTGGTTCGATTTGTATCCTGATGCTGATAAATCACTTCTTACTTGTTGCCATGTTACATGAAATTATCTTGCATAAATGTATGTGATTGGTGTTTTTTTCCCTGGTGAACCTTAATCCTGCTATAGACAAACAAGGATATCATTGCTCAGATAACATCTGCTAGCATTGCTGGCGATATTGTCCTTGCTGCAGCTTATGCTCATGAGCTGCCACGCTATGGCCTTGAAGTAGGTCTCACAAACTATGCTGCAGGTACTAATTATTCAAGCAACTCCTTGTCACCACTGTCAGCTTTTTGGCTTTTAAATAATATTTTTTAATTTTTAATGAAATGACTAGCTTACTGCACTGGACTGCTGTTGGCCCGTCGTGTCCTTAAGATGCTTGAAATGGAGGAGGAGTATGAGGGCAATGTTGAGGTATTCATCGATGGATTAAATTTGCAAATACTCTATTTATAACCATATATGTGCTGATTGTTTGTGTTATCATCATCAGGCAACTGGGGAGGACTATTCAGTTGAACCTGCTGAAACCAGGAGGCCCTTCCGTGCTCTCCTTGATGTTGGTCTTCTAAGGACCACCACTGGCAACCGGGTATTTGGTGCCCTTAAGGTACTAATTTAACATTTCTAGGATTATGGTGCCACTTCTATTTCTGTAGTCAATTCTTTCTATTGGGTCTAGTTGGATTTTACTTTTTCCCCCTTCTCCCTTGAGTGTGCTTTTACTATAGTTGTTATGGAGTTGATTAATATGATGTTGGGTTTCAGGGAGCACTGGATGGGGGTCTGGATATTCCTCACAGTGATAAAAGGTTTGCTGGTTTCAACAAAGACAAGAAGGAGCTTGATGCTGATGTTCACCGTAGATACATCTTTGGTGGCCATGTTGCTGCCTATATGAAGGCAAGTGCGAGGACCTGATGACCTTATGTTGGCCTATTGTTGGGGAGATTTAAGATATTAGTTTGACATTGCTTGCAATAATTTTTCAGACCCTGATGGAAGATGAACCCGAGAAATACCAGTCTCATTTCAGTGAATATATCAAGAAAGGATTAGAGCATGATGGTCTTGAGGAGATGTACAAGAAGGTCCATGCTGCTATTCGAGCAGACCCAACAGTGAAGAAATCAGAGAAGGAAGCGCCCAAGGAACACAAGAGGTAAAAAGAATAAAATCATTAAATTCTCATATTTCATCTTGAATAGGTGGTTATTAATCTATCCAATTAACCATAAGTCTAGCTCATTGACTAATCTATTCTGCTGACCCCCTGTTACTGAATCTTATGCATCAGTAAACATGATTTTCTATGAATTAGTTTTTTGATTTTGTACGAAGGATTTGCTAAGCATAATTATTTTTTTATGCCTTTTCAGGTTCAACTTGAAAAAGTTGACTTATGACGAGAGGAAGGCTAGGTTGGTTGCAAGGCTGCAGGCACTCAACTCAGCTGCTGGTGCTGATGATGATGATGAGGAAGACGATGAGTGAAAATGCTCCTCACATCAAGAACTTCATTAATTTGCAGTTTCAGAATTATCTCCGCGAAAGTTTTGTTTGTTTGTGCTGTTTATTTTTTAGGTGACAATTTTTGGATACTTTTCGACTTAGACTAGTGCATGCGCCTTGTCTTGAGTTTTAATGTTATACGCTTATGTGCAAGATAATTTCATTACCGTAAGATTATGTTTTAAAATTGTTCCTTGGTTTTTCGGGGGTCTAATTTATCTCGTTTTCCGGTATGGTTTGGCGTATATTTTTAACGACAATTATAACAAAGATTCTCATCGTTGAAACTTGGCAAAGAACCCCATTTTATGAAATAACGGTCTTCCCAAATCAAAATCGTATTTATATAAACAACAATATTGATGAGAATTTGTATAACCATGCTGGACCATGTTTATTTCGAACAAAGAAAAGGAACGTTTACTTTTTGATATAAAAATGGAAAAAGTGTGCAATCACTCTCGGTGGGTTGGTTCTGCAGTGGGAAGGATGACCCTCCTAACAGTGATAACTCCATACAAGGTGGATTATGATTGGTTCAACCGCAGTTCGAATTCTCCTAAAAGGAACGTTTACTTTTATTTATTGTCTCCAGCAAATCCCCCTTGTTATTTGTAGTGTTTGTTGGGATAAACATACGCCAATAATGTCAATGTAGAAGATTTTTTCGGGTCTCCAAACCAAGTTGCATGAACATGTTATGACACTTATGGTTTTTTTTTTTTTTTTTTTTTTTTTTTTTTTTTCCACACAAATTTTAGGAAAGAGGTTGGGCTCACTTACGATCTAAGGGCAGGGTGAAGTCCTCCTTCCTCTTAGGTGATACTAATGTTGGGTAGGGCGAGTCGTCTATTATCCTCAAGCGTTTACCTAGGCACTCAGGAACTAGAATGCCTCCCTCAGCGTCTTGACCAACTCTAGGATCGAACCTCTTTCCTTTAGTGAGAGTGTTCAGCCCTTTACCAATTAAACCTAAGGACAGGGAGTATGACACTTCTGTTTAACCATGACCAGTTGAAATGAAATTTCAGTCATTTAACAAAATGTAGTAGTCGTAACATTTTAAAAATTCGTTATAAAAAAAAAAAGTTATCAAAAACATTTTAAAAATTCAGCCCCATTTGCAGACAACCCAAAGACTGAAAAAAATTACTGGGACCTTGAAGTTTTTTTTTTTGTTTTTTTTTTGTTTTTTGGGGTAAAGACTGATTTCTTGAAGTTGTTTGTTAATTAACTGGGTCACGTTCCAGGGCTCATATATTGGGCTTCGGTCCTATCAATAACAATGTTAAATAGCAAAAGAAAAGAAAATACAAAAACAAACTCCATCTGATTTTTAATATAACTTTGGGGAGTGATCTTGATTTTAAATATAAAATAATTTTTATATTTGTCAATTTTTTTTTTTTAAATTTAATCATAATAATGCCCCTTTAACAATAGTTAAGGAGAAGATGTAATGAGGAAATTATGGAAGATGACTAGGGTGTGTGGAAAATGTTATATTAACTAAAATAATTTTATTAATGTAATCAAATTAGGTAAGTATATCTTACTATTTCTGATCCTAAATATAAGACAAATTTTATAGTACAATTTACATTACAAAATTTATCCTATATTTAGCACCGGGAGAATATATTTAAAACTGGAAGAGGAGTCCGAAATACTACGTCATCACTTTTTGTATGTCCGTTATATTTATACAATAGTATTTTAATATTTAATTAAAATAAATAAGAATTATGTCTTCAAAATTATTTAGACACTTGCGATTGCATAATTTCCTTTTGCTATACTTCGTGAACTCTACTTTTTAGTCTATTTAGCGTTAGGTTCAGTAATATTTTTTCAAGTAAGTTATTATTTAAAAGTTGTAAATATTATAATTGAGCCCTCTTTGCCATATATAAGAGCCTCAAGCTAACAGCGTCTTGCATCATTGACCTACCTCTCCTGTTCACACTTCATACCCAAAAAACCAAATTTACCAACAAAATTGGAGCAAAGAAAACATAGAACCATAACTTTGGTGGGACGAGACTCAACGCATATAAACTTTGTGACATTAATAAAAAAAAAAAAAAAAAAAAAAAAAGGAACCGAGAACAGGGAAGAAACCATCATTTGCAGGCGTTTCAGTCTTTTGAAATAAACCCAGAAAACTCTGAAGACCAGCTAACAAGTTGTTCATTCACTAATATCACTAAAACCAAGATCACCTTTATGGATTTGAGATCAGAGAGAGTGAGAAGCCAGGCTCATTAAGAATAATGCTTCGAGTCAACATATAAAAACTAATCATCGTCTCAGCTAAAATGCATTATGTTTTTCTCATATATAACCAACCACTCTATTCTTGTTGCTTCACAACTGGGGTTCAATCTTTCACTGTTTATTGTGCATTAGCAATGGACGAGGATTGTACATCAAGATGATGAAGGTCCTATAGGTTTCAGAGTCTCAAAGACGGCTGAAAAGTCAAGGTCTCCCAACCCCAAGCTTCTTGCTTTCTTGAAAGCCTACAAAACAAACAACGCACAGAATTGGAAGGTTATGTCTTCATGAAACTAAGTAAATGAGTCCAACTCCAACGTATTTGCAATTTATTAATTTAAAAAGGTTTAATGACGTATGAGAGGAAATGAAATAAAAGAAAAATAAAAAAATATATCAAAGTCAAAAAGGATTTATTTATCAATGATCAACAAAATTATGGTTGTCCTGTTATGATACAAAGGAATAACATTCAGGTTCATATTTCTTTATTAAACTCTTAACTAAATCCTAAAATTATTTATTTATGAATTTATAATTGTTCAATAATAATGAAATATTTACATTAAATTGTTAATGGTTCTTCTTGCTCATCTTCCATTATTTAATCAAAAGTGGTCGCCTATGATATAAGTTCAGATTAGACAGCAGAAATGACATGCTACTCAATGTCTCAATGAGAATCTGAATTAAAGATTACCCCAGAAAATGTGGATCAGCTAGTGGATGCATTTGCTAAAGATTTTACTATTAGAATTAGTGTTCATTATGACATGTTGAAGACATAACAAAATTGCTGGTTGCTAGAAATGGTTACATACAGTACCAGCTGAGAAACCTAGTATGCTTAAAACCTATAGTGTCAATGTGTATTTACTGTTTTTGTTCCATTTCTCTACCATTTTTCATTTCATTTCCATAAGACTAAGCATTCTTACTCCTCACCCTATTTCTAATTGTGTTCTGTATTCTTTTTCACCTTCCTTCTACTAATTTATCCTATATCTATTTCATCAGTGCGCCCTAATTTAGGTAGGAGAGAGTTGCTACCCAAGCATCCTTCTGCAGTTTATGCAGAGAAACTCAACAATCAAGTTTTAGCAGATAAGCCAAAATAAATGCTTTATGATTAGGTTATGCCTGCCTGCCTCTAGAGACTTCTCTCCTGTGACTATGCGGTTAATTAGCAGATTTTCTTACTATAATTAGGCTAGAAAGTTCACTTTCCACAAGAGATGTGAGTCTAAAAATGTGATGAGAATAGTATAAACCTCATTTGCGGCAGCGGCAACAGGCATTGGGACAGCAGTTTCATCTCCAAGGGCAAGAGCCAATCTCATGTCTTTCTGCTGATGTTTCAGCGGAAAAGCAGGGGTGTAATTTTTCTGGAGTATTGTTGGTCCTTTCAACTTAAACATAGGGTTGCTCATGGCACCAAGATCCTGCACAAAATATCTCAATCATGCTTATAATGTTATAATAAGGTGCCTGCAATTATTTTCCAGGTAAATTCTTACCAGCACATCAAGAAGATTTTGAGGGTTCAAACCACTTTTTCCAGCTAGCATGATTCCCTCGGCGAAAGCATTCATCATACTGTAAGGGTGACAACAGAACAACTAATTTGCATAAGGCAAAAGATGAGTGGGTAACAGCTCGAATTTAATTATTACGAGAACAACCTGGGAACTCAAGTCTTGCCATGCTCCCAAGAGGAAAAATGAAAAACATCGAAACAGGGAAAGAAAAAGATTACCTGCCCATTGTCATGTTAACGACAAGTTTCATTTTTGCACCATTTCCAACCTCACCAAGGAAGAAAGACTTCTTTCCCAATACATCAAACGCTGGAAGTACTTCATCATACAATGCCTACACATGGAGTGAGAAGAGTAATAATGAATCCGGAAGAAAGGATTTACCAATACCATATATAGCAATGATAGAAAATTCTATTTTTATATGTTTAAATTAAATCTCAGTGTGCTTGGGATATGATTCCTGAAAAAGTTAAAAGGTGAAGACGAGGCTTTGTAAGAAGAGTAAAAACAGAAACATTTGGTTTGCCAATTTTGAGCTGCAAACACTTCAACTTTGTTTTGCAAGAAGCGGAGAGAGATTTTCCTTTAGTTCTCCTAAAATATTTCAAACTCATCACCAAAGGACACCAGCATTTTACAAACTTAGTCCACCCCGAAAGTTATCAGGTAAATAACTAAGAATTTCAACAAATCCTTAACTTGTTAAATACGTTCTGCCTCCTTTTCTTCCTCCCTTCCAACTAAGTTATTACTATCTACATAAGTTATTTATCTATGACATAAAAATATGGCTGTTGGTTATGTTTTGAACAGAAAGATTATCACTGCATTTGCAATTTTCCATGATTATTCAGGGTCACCAAAGCTGTGGAATCTTGAGTAGCTCATCCTGGTAACAAGGAATATACATGAATAGCTTATTGTCATTTGACTACAATATCTCCTACTAAATGTATTGCTCAAATATATGTATTTTGTCCAGGCGTATCAGCATGACAAATGAGAAAGTGTCACCGGTAAACAAAAAATTATTAGAAGGATGTAAATAATTATGGACCACCACTGTATCTGATAATTTCTAATGAGACACCATGATATAAAGTAATGGGAAAGAAAGAACTACTAACAATTCATATACCTCAAATAATAAAAAGGACAGCAGAATAAGCAGGGGTTAAGCATATTTCCAATTTTCCAAGTATCGTATTACTTTACCTTGTCCCCAGCAGCAAGTATTACAAGCTGGCCATCTTCTGCAGGCTTCTTGCTCCCTGAAACTGGAGCTTCAAGGAAGCGACCTCCTCTTGAAGTAATGGCCTATAGAAATCAGGTTGATGTCAAAATCTCTTGAACGATTTTTTTAGTTTCATCTTAAGAAACAATTGCATGCAAACCACCAGAGTTTGAATATAGCATGACAATCTTAGATATGATTCGCAACAGTAGGATGTTCAACTTGAGAACTCTGAGTAAATCCAGCAAAAATAGTTGAAGGAGAGAAGGAAGAATAGTGTCCAATAAAACCAACCTTCTTCCTTCTGATCTTCTTTTATATTGTCATTCTTCAATCACATGACTGGTTAATAGCAACAATTCAGATATTCAAAGCTCATCATCGTAGCATTGTTAGTGCATTTGAGATGCATCTTCGAAGATATATAATTATGCATGGACTCTAACTTGTTAATATTCAACTGTAGGCTAACAGCTTCTCCTTTATTCTTTTACACATTCTCCTTGGCAGGGATAACCCAAGTTGTACATATGTTATTACTGTACCCAAAAAAAATTTAATCTGAAAGGAGGGCGAGAGAAGGATACTATTTTGCACTCTGGCAACTCGAGAATGCATCACCAGATCTTCTGATGTAGACACAAGATTCTCCTTGAGAACAAAGTGGCCAAGAACTTGATGGCCACTTCTATCATGAATGCTAACACTTCATCAGGGCTCGGGTTAATTGCATATCTTTGCCCTTTCATACTTTTAGGCTATCATAACCCTTCCATCACTCGATAATGCATACTTCTAGGCTAAAAAATATGCCCTTCATTGCTTGTGTTAAATAAAAACCCCATATAACATGACCAAATAAAAGGACACACGTATGATTACCAATAACATTCCAAGATTATTATATCAAATTCAGGTTAGGGGAGGACAAGGAAGATAAGAAAAAAAGGAGGGAGGATTTGCAACATTCACTGCGTTCATTACAATCCAGAATACTGGAGGATTGGGGATGGAGTGATCTAAATGACAGAAATTTCTTAATTTTTAACAGAAACACCTTTAAACATATAAACAAAGATGCCCTGCAATAAGAGAGACAACATTTTCTTTTTAATTTGTAAGTCTGTCTTCACAGGGGAGAAATAGAAAATTCCATGCAGCTCAACTTGGGACAGATATATTGCTGTAACCGAAAGTTGATTCAGAAACAGATCATAGCTATTTCATATTTGAAAGAATTTTAAATGACTGGTAAACAAATTTTAGCCACATCAAGCAATGCTAACCTCGGATATTTTGGAAGAAGTATCAGCATCAACTGTTGACATGTCAATGTAACCCTTTTCATTGTTAATTTGCTCTAGAATACCATCTTTGTCAAAGACCACCTAATAAACCACCGCAGGAAGCAAGTCAAGTGAGCAAGATAAGTTACACAAAAGAGAACTTACAATTCAAATAAGGACCGTAATTACTCACCGATAGAGCAGCTGGAGGATCAGATAATATTGCAATTATATACTTGCATTTCTTAACTACTGCAGCAGGGGTTTCTCCAATTGAAGCTCCATGTTGGACGAGTTCATCACACTAGGTTAAATTACTCAATGTAAGATTTATTTCCATAAGATCATACCAAAATAATAATAAAAAAAGAAACTAAAAGGCATTACGTTTGACGGTGTTCTCATATAAAAATATTTTCTTATGCGTTTAATCCTTCTTTTAATTAGTGATTTTAGCTTCGCTGTTATTCATGATTTGGGCACAAAAATCAAATATTCGAAAAAAAGAAAAAAAAAATACAAAAGCGTTACATAATCTTAAATTTGAACAACGTACAAGAAGTTATCTTTCTTACAGAATCCAGTTTTTATTTTTTCAGCCTTCTTTACAAAGTTAGGGCATGAAGCTGACATTCAGATTAGAAAATTCCTTCCATTTCCACCTCACAAAATCCAAGCATAACAATTTTTTATCACATAAATTCAAATCAACTCTTGTTTGATCCTAATTTTTAAAACTCTCATCTCATTTAGCTACAAAACTAACCACTGACTCAGCCAAAAAGTCAATAAAAAAGAGCAATCAAAAGCCAGCACTGGTATAGAAAAGCCTCAATAAGCCAATAATTTTTACGTTAATTATACAGAAATCACCACATATTATGCATGAACATCGAATTACCGATTGTTCCCCACGCCGATACTAAACCGAGTCATCTAATCCACACAAATCAGATTGACACTTGAGAGCGAAAAAACAAACCAATAATACGCGAGCCAGTGTGAGCATAACTGCAATTAGTAGAAACAGCTGCATAAAGACGTACCTTGGAGAGAGTTCTGTTCCAAACAGTGACCTTGAAGCCATGGCGAAGCAGATTCAAGGACATAGCCTTTCCCATTATCCCCAGACCTAGAAAACCTACTTCCATCTCTCTCTTTCTCGGGCTCGCTCGCTCACTCACTCGCTCACTCTCTGCAGCAGAAACCACTTATACCATGAAAATCATTATATTTTATCCACTTCACCAATTTCACAATCCTCAACAAAGTATGAAAATGGCAATAATGAAAAAGTTAAGAAAATGATTATGAAATTATCGAATTACTCATAATCGATGATATTATGAGTATTATCAATAACCAAACACGGAGCAGACGAGGAAGAAAAAAATGCAAATGAAGAAGAACAAATTACTGTAACGTGGGTTGACCAGGATTAGTATTATTTTTTGCCACAGGATTGATGGATTTTTTTTTTTATATCAATGGTCATGCCTCAATTATTGTTTTAATTGTATTAAATATAAAATAAAATTGATTTTTTTAAGATTAAAAAACTAATTAAATTATTTTAAAGTAAGATTATTTTATGAAATTTATAAATTAATGTATAAGTCGAGAATAGATCATATGATATGATTAAATAATTTATTTAATTTTTTAATATTTAAATAAGAGTTAATTATATTTTATATTTATAATTGAATGACGTATTATTTAAATTAAACTTTCTCAGTGACATCGGACGGACTGACGCGTCCCACGTCATCCCCTTCCTGCCTTATGGGACTCTTCCCTATAGCTCAGAGACAAATGCTTTCCCGCTTCTGGTTTGGGGCTTTTTTTGGGCTTTGGGCCCAGTAGCCGTCGGCGTTTTTCTTACAGGTGACAATGACAATAGGGGTCGGCGTTGATTTGGGTCCAAGTTTTCTTTTATTAGGAATAAATAATGAATCAAACAAATTATTTATAATTTACGGGATTGCTTTGAAGTCCTAAAAAAGAATTACAAGAAGCTCTAATGATAACCAATGAACATGTAAGACAAGTTTGATATATAATGCTTTTTTTTTTTTTTTTTTTTTTTTTTTTTTTTTTTTACATTGGAAATTCAACTAAACTGAGGAAAAAAAAACTATAAATAAAACAAACACAAAAGACTATTAACTTCTAAGGCCTTGTTAGATACGGGGAAAATTTGAGGAAAGAAAGGAAGGGAAGATAAGATTTTGAAAGATTTATCCAAAATGCGTATCAAACGGAGGAACTTGCTAATGTTCCTTTCCCTTTCCATGAATCTGTGTACCAAAGGGGCCTAAGTGATGCCTCTCGTCCCGGAAGAAGGTCGTAGCGGACTCTCTGAGACATATTTGTAGACCCATGAAATATTTTTTTTAGTACCAACCGGTAACCCCAGTCAGTATCCTGAAGCATCTTTTTAGTACTGGTCAATATCCAAAATATTTTTTCAACATCCTAATATTTTTTCAAGATCATGAAATACCCGTCTGTATTTTTTTTAGTACCATTCAGTATCTTGAAGTATTTTTTTAGTATCTTAAATATATATATATATATATATATTAAAAAAGAGGCATCAGACTTCATTTTGTGTCAAAACGACGCAACATTGCGGAAGAGATTGGGAAGCCGCAGTGGACCTCAGCCGAATCCGTCCAATCAAGTCCCACTTGGTTTTGTATTGTTATAATCCAATCTCTGTCCACATCACTCCAACGTCCCTTATCCATCTTCCTTCTACTCTTAAGATTCAAATGGATCCGGTCAGACAAAATGGTTATACTTGTATAGTAAATGTTTTTATAAAAAATAATTGTATTGGAGGTGTAGAACACAGATGTCTAGCCAAGGGTTGGTACTTTGATCTTGGATTAGTGGGCTCGGTCTGAATACCTAAGGAGAAGATATCCAGAGGAGCTTGGGATCACTGTGCACAAGATATAGGGGGTGGTGTGTGTGCACAGTGTGGCAGAATGTAAAGTAGGTATAAGTTAGAACATGTGCACCTTAGTAATCGGCCTCTGTATTTATAAAGGTTACCGTGGATAGGATATCTCGTCCTTGAGAGATCATAGGTGCGAGTATCATGCGAATATCGGCTGGATACTCCTATTATTGCTGGATAGAATCCCCCTATAATATAGGATCTCTCTATATTATAGGTGAGTGTAATCTTCATTTGGGCCTTTCCGCATTGGGTCAAGTGCAGTCCTAAATAGATGAGATGCCAACAAAAAAAAAAGTTTATTACTAAATTTATATCTAAACTTTTTTAAAAAATATATTAAAATAACATGAGTGAGAAGGCTGGTAGAACCCAAAATACAAAAGGTAACAAAAGTATAAGTGCTACCAAACAAATTGACTATAATCGAAAAACAAAGTGGCGGAACCAGAAATTTTTTTTAGCCCGGGGCAAAAAATAAACATATTGAACTACTCTATTTAGTTTTTATTATAAGGCACCAACTAATAAGTATATTTGGTCCTTTTTATAAGATGCTTGTTTGTTTCCAAATAGCATTAAATATTTTTTTCCATGTATGCCCATAATTAAAAAGGTAGTGAGTGATAGTAATAATTAATAAAAATTAATTATTACTCTTTTTTTTTTTTGAGAAAAAAGAGTAGTAATTAATATGATATTAGAGTCTAATGTAATTAATAGGGATAATATTGAAAATTACTTAAATTTTAGGATAAATTTAATGACTTTAACTATTTTTGTTTACTTGAGAGAATTGTTAGTTGATTCCTTAAATAAAGACCAAAGGAGTATTTACTAAATAGTATCAAATAACTTTGAAAATACAAATAAATAATAACCGTTAATTATAAATCAAATCAATATATAAGATTATACTAACCCGTATCTCAAACAAGAATTTTGCTTTTCTCTCACAAAATTTGAGTAATGAAAGAAACATTGTCCTTATAGAGAAAATAAAAAATTAGTTGGGGCCAAAGTTGCGGCCAAATAAAATATCATATAATAAATACATATATATACTAATAAATTTTATAAGATCAGCTTGGCCCCAGCTGGCCATCACTATGTTCCGCCATTACCTAAAAATAGTTAATTGTGTTGGATGCCCATAAAAAAATAGTTGGTTGCTAAATTTACTAAATTTGCATTTTAACCTTAGGAACAAGGTACATCCCACATCTCAAACTATTATTGGAGATACATGGAGCACCCTAAATTATTTATTATCTAGTCGGGCAATTTCCCCCTAATGAATTGAAAGTGGAGCAATTCTGACCTAATAGAACCTTAGCCTTCATCAAAATGTTCATCTTCCTCTCTGCTCTGAACTGAAACAGGAGATTTGGTTTGTAGCTTTCTAATCTCATATCTGGTTTCTAGGTTTTCACTTTCTCCTTATTGTTCCTTTTTTTCGAGTTTCCAGTGACATAGAGAGAAGTCATAGCAGAAAGGGAGAGGAATTTAAAAAACCAACCCATAGCAGTTCAAAACATCTAGTCGAAGATTTTTTCTTACTAGATCTAGGTGTTGACTCAAGGGCAGGAAACAGATGAGGTAGCCTATCGGGGCCTGTGGCCTAGCCTGTTTAAAGCCTGGTCTGGCCTGTCAGGCTAAAAGGCCTAACCAAGGCTTGTTTCAAGGCTTGCTTTTCTTAAAAGGCCCGGCCTAGGCCTACCAATGAGCCTATTAGATTTGTCAAGCCAGCCTGTTATAAGGATAAAATTGTAAATTTGTAATTACTCTCTCTTCCTTCCCTTGAGATTTTGGCACGTTGATGTAATTCGGCCTGTTTAAATTAGTGCTGTTTTCGGCTTGTTTGAAGTAGGTCTGTTTTGTGGTGAGGCCTACTTAATTTTTTTTTTTTTTTTTTGAAAAAAGGCCTCCTTAACAGGCCTGTGGTCTGGCTTGGCCTGTATACAGGCGAAGCTTAAGTCAAAACGAAGGGCTTGTAATAGGCCACAGGCCAAGCTCAAGCCATTTTGTAGCCAAACAGGCATGGCCTGTTAAGGGTGAAGCCTGACTTGACCTGGTTTGTATTGGCACTACAGCTAGTTTTCGCGAATGTGTCACGGGTACAAAAAAGGGTTTTAAGACCAGACGAAAGAGGCATCGTAAGACGGGATCTGCGACCAGGCTTGCTCCAGTTGACTTTAAAAATCTATTACTTTTAAGACCGGATGTACAACCGGTCTTAAAAAATACTTTTTAGACCAGACTTTTAAAATATGAGGTCTTAAAAGTAAGACTTTTTAGACCAGACTTTTTAAAAATCCGATCTTAAAAGTCCATTTCACAAAAAAAGAAAGGAAAAAGAAGTGACTTTTAAGACCGGATGTGTTTTCACCAAGGTTCTGAAACCCGGGCCGGTCACTAAACCGGTCGGGGTACTGGGTTAAGGGTTAGTGGGTCAGACCGGAGTCAGCCGAGTCAACCCGGGCCTAGACCGGTAAGGTATAAAAAATTGGAAAATAATTAATTTCTCATCACACCAACCTAAATTTGACATACTATATATCATTTCAATACTTTGGATCAATGACAAAATAATCATATACTCTAATACTTGTGACATATTCATATATTCTTAACAATTTTCTTTGACCTACATTTGACATCCACTAAGCAGAGCCAATCGAAAATAGAGAAACCACAAAATGGCGGTCGAGGAGTAGAGAGCACCGAGAAGTTTGAGGAAGTTGAGTTTGACAGTGGGAAGAGTCAAAAATCACTCATACGTTGTTTCAAATCTAATATGAATCAGATTGTATTCTAAAAAAAAAAAATTGAGGGAGAAATAATATATATATATATATATATATATATATTTTAAAAAAAAAACGGTCGACAGGTAACCTTTGTAACCCGTTCGGGTTACCCGGTTTCTTCGGGTCGACCGGGTTTCGGTCGTGTAGTTTTACCAAGGTTTTGAAACCCGGACCGGTCACTGAACCGGTGGGGGTACTGGGTTAAGGGTCAATGGGTCGACCGAGTCAAACCGAGTCGACCTAGGTATTAATTAAAAATAATTTAATTAAAATAGATAAAAATATATTTGTGTTTTTTAATACTACCTTTAATCATAATTATAGGATAAAGTTTGTAATTCAAATTGTATTACAAAATTTATCTTAAAATTTAGATCGGAGGGAGTAATAAAAAATATTTTGTAGTCAAAATATGAGAGGATGTGATATGATAATGGATCAAATGGAGGGTGTGTAATATTTTATTGATTTTTGTTTTTTAAAAAACTTAATAATACATTAATTAGTAATTACTCAAATAATGAGAACTAGGAAAAAAATAAAAATAAAACCATAACCTAATAGTCGGCAATCAATGAATAGTTCAGCGAAATGAATGGTTGGAAGTTGGAACAAAAAGTCAAAAACGCGTCTGGCAGAGACAAAAATTGCAGGCTGAGCGTACAAAAGATATCACAGTTCCCGAGTCAGCTCTCACGGGTATTGAATTGAAATTTGAAACAAGATCTCTCTCACCTTCAACAGTTCAACCCACTCTTCACTCTTCACTCTTCACTCTTCAGTCTTCACCTTCAACCCCATAATCATCTGAATCTCAAGTCTCAACCATGATTCTCACTCTCCCAGCGTCTCCCTACGTCGGCACACCAACGCGCGTCTCGATCTTCACGTCGTCAATCTCGCGACTACGAATCCATCTTTTTTGCAAGAGTGAGAGATGAACCCAGATCGCAATCTCCATCTTCCATCTTTCGACCAAAGAAGCTCCGACCTTCGAAACCCAGATCGTGATCTCTGTCTTCTACTCTTAATTTAAATATGGGTTGACTCGGTGACCGTTCAACTCGGCCGGTTCAGGCCGAGTTGAACGAGTTGACTCGAAGTCACTGAGTCAACCCGTGTTTTCCTTAAACATGACTGGCTTTCAGGCCGGTTCACCGGTTTCCGGTCTGAATCGGCCAGTCCGGTCCGGATTCCTAAACCATGAGTTTTACCCTAAACCGGACCGATTTCGCGGCCGGTTTCCGGTCTGAACCGGCCGGTCCGGTCCAGTTTCATAAACCATGGTTTTCACATCTGGTCTTGAAAGTCCCTCACTTTCAATTAAAAACAAAAAAAAAAGACGCAGAGGAAAAGTCGAAGAGGAGGATAGAGATATGTGAGGAGGATAAGTCGAAGGGGTAGCCGTAGATCTCTGAAGAGGATAAGTCGAAGAGGAAGCCGAAGATATGTGAAGAGGATAAGTCGGAGAGGAAGCCTTAATCAAAATCGAAGCACCGCTCATAATCTACAAAACACACAAATCAGATTTGTATTTTAGATCCAAAACAAGAGGAAGCACCAATTAAATTACTGAGAATGGTACGATTAAGTGTCAAGTGCAAGTGAATGCGCTATGATGGCGTATGCGTTCAATATATAGATATTTTGAATTTGTATCTGGGATGTGGTTCTTTTTCTCTTTCTTCTAGCGTTTGGGTAGCCTCCTAGACAAAATCCTTCCCAACCTGCAAGCTATGTAGTTTGAGAAGATTTCTGGAGCAAAACCCAAGTACACTATCTAGAGTCAATGATAATAACCATTTGTTTAGGCAAAAGAAGGAAATTTTTAATATTGCATATCTGTACATTATATTTTTAAAGACTTGTCAAAAATTAAGCTGAGACAAAATTATGCATTCTAATCACTCTACTTTCGTCAACGTGCTTTGGCATCAGATCCGGTTTTCGTCCATACTCACCGCCACGTGCTTCGGCATCAGATCCGGTCGTAGCTCCGGCTGCAACGACTCCGGCTCCGTCAACGACAATGATCCCGAAACAGTATCCACATCTCGCGAGCTATGTACGACGGTCTTGCGACTCTGAAAATCTGGAAAGATTGAAGAATGAAATTTGGAAAGAGTGAAGAAAGAGGGAAGAATCAATGTGTTTGGGAATGGGCATAAGGAAGAGTACGAAGGCTTAGGAAGTAGAGTCTCGATGGACCAACGAAATAATGCCGCAAAATTCAATTTTGGGAATGAAAATCTTTTAGACCGGTTATAATGAAAATTAGGTATTAAAAGTAGACTTTTTAGACCGGACTCTTTAAAAATCTGGTCTTAAAATTTTTTCATATTTACGAAATATCACCGCTCATATTTTTTAGACCTAATCTTCTATTATCCGGTTTTAAAAAAGTTCTTTATATTTACAAAATTGTCACTGGTTATATTTTTTTAGACCTCATCCTCTATAATCCAGTCCAAAAAAGCTTTTTACATTTATGAAAATGCCATTGGTCATACTTTTTAGACCTAATCCTCTATATATCCAGTCTAAAAAGTTCTTTATATTTACGAAATTGCCACCGATTATACTTTTAAGAGTGGGGCTTCAATACTTCGATCTAAATAAAGCGGTCTTAAAGCCTTTTTTTATACTAGTGTGTGTACTAAATAAAGTGACTACACTCCTCATTATTACCTCCCTTATCTTGCTTTCCCTCCCAATTTCTGCCTCTTAATAGATTGGTTTTCTTGTGATAAGTGGGTAGTCCCAGTGGCACTCTTCATTGTTGATGATAGTTCACTGTTGATGACTGCAACTGAGCTTTTATCATCTTCAACGCTGATGGATTCTTAACTAAGGCAGCTATCTTTTTAGTTGTTTCTTGCTTCTGCGAAATCACAGTTATGACTCATTTCATAATTTACCGCATGAAAAAGAGGATCCAGATCCTGTAAAGTGCGGATGGGAAGGTGAACAAAATTGATGGAGGTTAAGGTTATGTTAGGGCACGGCCAGAGTTGCTCAAGTTTCAATATTTTGGGGCCAAAATTACCCCACTTGATATACTTTGATATACTTACGCATCTAAAAATATTTTAAGGGTGCTGGATGTACCTTAACCATGGATTATAAAATAAAATAAGGTTATTAGTACTTATAAATATTAAATCTCAATCCCAATCAATCTCAGTCTCAATCTCAATTCATAAATTCAATATAACGTATCAAACGGGGCCTAAACTTATTTAAAACAAACTAATCCGAGCCCTCATTAAATAATTATAAGCTATATATATAATATGTAAAACTTCTCATTAAGTAAGCTATATAATATATAAAACTTTGTTATTTACTTTTGTTCCTTTGATTTGAATAGGTTATGGTCAGATTTTTCCCCCCCCATCAATCCCCTATAATAATCTTAATGCACTCATTAACAAAAAAAGGGTGATAACCGAGTAAATTTAAATAGTGATAAAGTATGATTAAATTTCAATCATTTATTTTAATTTTAATCCCTTAAATTTAATTTCAGAGTCACCATTTAAATTCTTTAGGCCATTATTTTCTGTTAATGAGAATAACAATGTTAATATTAAACATGAATTTAAGAGACTAAATTGAAACTTGATGCAAATTTAAAGTCCGAATTTATACTTTATCCTTATGGTTAAATCAATGTTTTATTTAATTAAATATAAATTTTAGCATCAAGTGGCGTGTTTGGATCTTTTTTAATAAAATCAAAATTTTATCATATATAAGTAATTATAAATTCAATCCCAACAAGCAAAAGTCATGAAAAGTACAACTCATGGGAAAAAGAATTGTATGTAAAATAGAGAAAGGAAAAATAGAAGAATAATATATCATAGAGAAAGGAAAAATAGAACAATAAACATATAGGAAATGTATGGAAAATTAAAATTGCACATACTTATTGGGTGAGAAGAATAACTGGATAAGGGAAAACTAATACAGAATATCATTATATAAAACAAAAACACATTAATATATAATAAGCTTATACCTCAAATCTTTAGAGCAAATTCAGGCTGATAATGTGTTATGAAAATAAGAAAAGTATAAGATATTGAGATGATATAGATGAAGAGATCAGAGATAAGAGAGAATGGGATGGAGCAATATTTTATTCATTTAGATACTTACAATTACTTGATACAAACCCACTATTTATAGGCCACAGCTCTTTAAATTACATTTCAAGAGTTACACAAGGGGATAAGTCTACATAATTTTGAAATATGTTACATTGGGAGGTTATGTCCATTAATAATAATAAAAAATCTCTCAAAATACTATTCATTTGTAGGTTATATTGATTTAATTGGAGAATCTGAAAGACGCCTTTAGAAGGCTATGGACATCCACCTAAATATGACAATATCTATAACAAGATTAAAGTAAACATAAAATTTATAGTAACTTGATTTATTATGATTTATAAGTAAGGAACATAGATTAGTATGAGCCACATGCTTGATTTCCTACACACACATTAACATCCATTTTGCTTCTTTTAAGCCAAGAGGGGTAATAGGGGCCAAAGTGGTTAATTTCGAGATCAAGGCGCTGTAATGTTACATGTGGTATTAGAGTCAGTTTTGAGTCAACATTCTAGTGACGATGTTGGGCTCTAGGGGTGGGGTGTGAACTGCGATGTTGCACATGGGCGGGGGAGTTAATATTATGTTTGAGTTGTAATCATATTTATGATTTAAATATAAGTATTTAATATAATAGATAAATAGATATTTAAATAAGTGTAAACCCATATCTACTTCATTGTATAATTAATATATATGGTAACAAATTAAATAATTAGTACTTCAACTAATTATTTTTGCAAGATATAAATAACTAAATTATATAAATAAATACGTACATTAAAATTAATTAAAAAGATCAATTAGGTAAAGTTTGGTAAAAAAAAAAAAAAAGGTAGGTAAAGGGTAGAGGTGAAAGGGAGCATCCACGTTTGAGCGATATTTTTTTTTTGTTTTTGTTTTTTTATTTCACAATTTCCATTAGAAAACCACACGCACGAGTGTAAAAATCATGCCGTTAAACTTCATTTGTGTTTGTGTATATATGTGTGTATATATATGATATGTTTTAAAGCCTATAAAATAATTTAAATATTTAAATATTAAATTAAAATACTAAATTTTGAAATAAACTAGTAACTAGCTGTTATGGTTCATTGGAGTTTGGAGAAAACAGATATGCTTATTTGAATTTATAAATAAGCTCATTCACCTAATCAAATATAATATGAATTAAATGAGAAATAAAATTTAAATAATTGGAATAATCTAAATATTGGATGAACATGATTTAATTCAATATTTTTAAATTTTAATCATATTTATCATTTAAATCAGAATTTAATTAAATCCAAGTATTTGATATTGTAAAAGCATGATAGAGATTTGAATAAATTTAAACTCAGAAAATTAAATGGATATATTGTTGGATATTTTAATATTAAATATTCCCCGCCACATCTATATATATAAGGCTACTTCATGAATTGAAAATCATCTTAACAGTTTGAGATTTTCTATTATCTCTCCGACTTCTCTCTTGCAGTTGTTCGTCGTGTGTCTTGTAAGAAAATGAAGAAATGCGAGCTTTCTTGGGAGTTTAAGCAGCAACTAAAGAAATCTATCTCTGAGTTTGAGGAGAAGTTGAAAATGCCACCGACCTGTGACGAGCTTTCTTGGGAGTTTGAAAAACATGTAAAGGAATCTAACGCTGAGTTTGAGGAGAAACTAAAGAAATATAGAGCTGACTTGGAGTGTATAATTCAATCCATGAAATCTGAGGTTTGTTTCTCTTCTATCCAAAAGCACGGTTAGCTTCTGTTTTTTTTTTTTTTAAAATTAAAAAAAACATAAATGTTTATTTGAATTCATTATTTTGTAGGCTGAAGCTCTCATAAAAGAGATTGATCGTCAAGACCCTATCGTGAAGAAATGGTGGAGGAAATGGCAAAAGAGAGGAAAACGCCACAAAGAACTCGCACAAGTTATGCAAGTTATACAGCAGCAAGCGGAGCAGGAACTGATGAGAAAAGTTATGCAGCATCAAGCGGAGCAAGAACTGATGAGAAAAGTTATGCAACAGCGAGCGGAACAGGAACAGGGAAAATTGAATCTTCCTCCTAATAGTCCCCATAATTACTATTATTGGCCCTCATATTTTAGCTCGTTTTCTTTGATGTAATCCTGCAACGGACCATGTAATTATGACTATTTTTTATAAGTTTTACCGTCTATATTTTTAGGTCAGATTTCCACCTTTTAATGGTATTCTGCGTAATTACGCTGCGTTGCGTTATAAATTGCTGCAGTTTATGAATGAATGGTTAGATTTGTGTGCTTGAATTTTGTGCTGCCACCTTTATCAAGGATGAGTTTATCAAAGAATAAGAAAGTTAAAATTTAAGAGAGAAAGAGAGGGATCAATATTTTATTTATTTGGATACGTACAATCACTTGATACAAATCTGCTATTTATAGGCCACAACTCTATGAATTATATTTCAAGAGTTATACATGCAAGGGAATAAATCTACATAATTGTGAAATATGTTACATTGGGAGGTTATGTCTATTGATCGTAGGAAACTTCCAAGAGGCTATTCATTTATAGGTTATATTGATTTAATTGGATATTTATAAGTAAGGAGTAGATTAGTATGAGGCATATGTTTGATTTCCTATAACATGTAACATCCATTTTGCTTCTTTTAAGGCAAGAGAGGTAATAGGCGTCAAAGCGGTTAATTTCTAGATAGAGCGCGCTGTAATGTTACATATAATATCAAAGTCGGGTTCATGTCAACATTCTAGTTGGGGTGATATTGCGCATGGGGAGGAGTTAATATTATGTTTAAATCGTAATCATATTAATGATTTAAATCTAAGTATTTAATATTATTAATACTGTATGACAGAGACTTAAATAAGTTTAAACCCATATCTACTTCATTGTATAATTAATTTACTTTATGATAACAAATTAAATAATTAGTACTTCACCTAATTCTTTTTGCAAGATATAAATAACTAAATTTAATAAATAAATACTTACATTAATTAAAAATACCAAGCAGGTAAAGTTTGGCCAAGAAAAATAGGTAGGTAAAGAGTAGAGCTGAAATTTGAACAAAAAAAAAGAGTAGAGCTGAAAGGGAGCATCCACGTTTGAGGGATTTTTATTTTGTTGGATTATTTCACAATTTCCATTAGAAAACCACACACACGAGTGTCTAAATCATGCAGTTAAACTTCGTGTGTGTGTGTGCCTATATATATATATATATATATATATGATATGTTTTAAAGCCTATAAAATAATATAAATGTTTAAATTTTAAATTAAAATACTAAATCTTGAAATAAACTAGTAACTAGCTGTTATGCTTCATTGGAGTTTGGAGAAAACAGATATGCTTATTTGAATTTATAAATAAGCTCATTCACCCAATCAAATATAATATGAATTAAATGAAAAATAAAATTTAAATCATTGGAATAATCTAAATATTGGATGATCACGATTTAATTCAATATTTTTAAATTTTAATCATATTTATCATCTAAATCAGAATCTGAATCCAAGTATTTGATATTTTAAAAGCATGATAGAGATTTGAATAAATTTAAACCAGAAAATTAAATGGATATATTGTTGGATATTTTAATATTAAAATATTCCCCGCCACATCTATATATAGAGGCTACTTCATGAATTGAAAATCATCCTCACAGTTTGAGATTTTCAATTATCTCTCCGACTTCTCTCTTGCAGTTCTTCGTCGTGTGTCTTGTAAGAAAATGAAGAAATGCGAGCTTTCTTGGGAGTTTAAGCAGCAACTAAAGAAATCTATCTCTGAGTTTGAGGAGAAGCTAAAGATCCCGCCTATCCGTGACGAGCTTTCTTGGGAGTTTGAGCAACATGTAAAGGAATCTATTGCTGAGTTTGAGGAGAAACTAAAGAAAGATAGAGCTGACTTGGAGTGTATGATTCAGTACATGAAATCTGAGGTTTGTTTCTCTTCTGTCAATTGTCAAAAAGCACGGTTATCTTCTGCTTTTTTAGAAAATATAAATGTTTATTTAGAATTCTTTATATTGTAGGCTGAAGCTCTCATAAAAGATATTGATCGTCAAGACTGATCTATCGTGAAGAAAGGGTGGATGAAATGGAGAAAAAGACGAAAATGCCACAAAGAACTCTCACAAGTTATGCGAGTTATACAGCAGCAAGCGGAGCGGGAACTGATGAGAAAAGTTATGCAGCATCAAGCGGAGCAAGAACTGATGAGAAAAGTTATGCAGCATCAAGCGGAACAGGAACTGAGAAAATTGAATCTTCCTGCTAATAGACCCCATAATTACTATTACTGGCCCTCATATTTTAGCGCGTTTGCTTTGATATATGTAATCCTGCAACGGACCATTATGTATTTTAATACCTCGATTATATTTACGCAATGGTGTAGTTAGTTAAAGTAAATGGATCACTATATTGAATCATCTAAACCAATGTACAGAGACAGCCTTATATAGGCCCAGACCACACACACACTTGTACACTTCCTGTATGGGCCTAATACACAAAGATACAATACTAATTACTCATACTAACACGTCCTCTCAAGTTGAACACTATTTATCTTAAATGTGCTCAACTTGAACAACACAAAAATAAGGGGATAAGATGAATCAAATTGAATTAGTTTTCCAACCAACAACAAACAAAAAATAATACAAAATTTCTTCAATTTATTCTTCTCCAAATCACTATGCGGGTCTGCTGGTTGCAATCATTGTCTTTGTGAGCATGTGAGTTCCGCCATATACTGCACTTCAACGTGCAAATGCCTGATGCAATTCTTCCAATCCATATAATGGATATGATGTATGTATGGTGAGCCTCCTTGAATACGTGTACTCTTTCTACGAAGTCATTGGCTGGCTATGCCTCTGTTAAGGAACTGACCGCAACACAGTATTTTCCTTGCTTGTGTGCGAAACACATATGGCTTGACTCAAATCATCGCAAGGTGAACTCTTCATTTGCTTGATGCAGCCTTAAATGAGCTTCCCAGGCAAGCATATTGGCCCAGCTTCAATCATTCTCTCTAGCCTCTTTCTCCTTCTTCTGAACCAAAGCTACCTCTGTCAAGTTCCTTTCTTTGTTCTTCATTAGATTGCTGCTTCATCTGTCTCTTCTAATTTGGCTTTCAAGTCATGCAGTAAAGAAGAAGATACATCCAGTTTTGATTTGAGATCTCCAACCAAAGTTGCTCTTGTTCTTTACATAGACCTTATCTCTTCTCTTCCTTGTACAAGTAAGACATAAAGCCTTTAACGATAAATTGGGAAAAGTGATCTCTTTCACGCTCCATGTAATCCATGGACATCTCACTGGTCAAATCATACAATTCAGGATCCCCACACACTTGATCTGCAACTACACGAAAAAGACAATTTCCATGACACAGAGGCACAATTAATCCGATGAAAACAACTGATTTCAACCGAGAAAAACCCAGAAGAATAGAGCGTCGATCACAGCAGAAAACATAGCCTAAAAATTCACCAATAGCATTCACCAAGATAATGATCGCGTAGAGATCTTCGGCTATACTTGCTGTGACCTATAATCTCGATGGAATAACATCACCAAGAAACAACCATTGATGGAATAACATCACTAAGACAAAACCGGCTAAACCTGTCATGACCTCTAACCTCGATGGAATAACATCACCAAGAAACAACTCTCTTGCATCCCATCACCGCTCACATTTCCTTTTTTTTTTTTTTGGAATATAAAACTTGAGCATCAAAGCGCTGCCATTTCATTTACTAGAAATAAAAACAAGGATAGTGACACAAATGTTACAATAACCCTACGTACCAAAATACAGACTATCGACTACATACAAAGATGACAATTCCATTAACAAATGATAGATTTTAGGCCTTCTTAGGCGATTTCATGGCTTTGGATTGAGATTTAGGTTCCTTGACTGCCTTCTCATTCTTTTTAGGCAGCAAAACGGGGTTGATGTTAGGCAAGACACCACCATGAGCAATTGTTACTCCACGAAGCTCCCCTAATTCTTCATCGTTCCTCACCGCTAACGAGTAACATGCCTCGGGATGATCCTATTTTTCTTATTGTCCCTAAGAAAGCATTGCCGGCCCGGCTCCAGAACCTCAGCGGCAAGGTATTCAAGAACAGCGGCAAGATAAACAGGAGCTCTAGTTCCGACACGTTGAGCGTACCTTCCTTTCTTCAGGTACCTGCCAATCCGACCAACGGGAAACTGCAAACCAGCCTTGACGGACCGAGACACGGGCTTCTTCTTCGGACCTCCTCCCCTCCTTCCTCCGGCGCCTACACAATTCTTTACAAATGCTCAGGAGATAAGTGGCAGCGAAGAAGATGAGGTAGAAAGCAATTCAAATTCGAGAACTGGGTCAGATTCGTTGGATTCTTTACAGGACTCCCTTCCCATCAAGAAGGGATTATCGATCCACTTTGATGAGAAATCAAAGCCATTCACAGATGTGAGCTCAGCGAACGAGTTGAAGAAGCAGGAGAGACCAACCAATTACAAGAGAAGAAGAATCAAACCCCAATACACATGCATCAATCTTGAACCACCGCGACCACCGTTGTTGATTGCAACCAGGAAACAGGAACCACTGCAAACCACTGGTGAAGATTCTTGAACCGTCGCAAACCACCAGGGAAGATCTGGTGAAGAGGCGCAAACAAAACCCGCGAACAAAACCTCCACTCTTACCGTCTGAACACCAGAAGGAAAGAAGATCAAGATCGATCTTGCACCACCATGATCGTGTGAACCGCGAACCAGTGATCTGGGATCTTTCACTGCCGTCACCGCCAACCCGAACCGCGAACCACCGCAAGGATTTCAACCAAGAAAGTCTTGAATCACCTAAATCCACCGGTGAAACACCACCGCAAGCCACCGTCGACCTAAATGCTTGAACCACCGCGAGCCACCGTCGAAGATCAGGGCAAGAATCGCGAACCACCGCGAAGATCAAAGCACAGTGGATTTCGAACAAGAAACTATGGGTATATCGTGCGAGACTGAGACAAAAACTTGGTGTATCGTGCTTTGCCTCTGCCAGCCGCCCAACCCCTAATCGGTGAATCAAGATTCAACCAGGTCAGGAAAATTTGACCCAAAATAGTGGGCTAAAAAAAATCAGAACCGTGGACCGTGCTCTGGTACCATGTTAAAGTAAATGGATCAGTATATTGAATCATCTAAACCAATGTACAGAGACAGCCTTATATAGGCCCAGACCACACACACACTCTTGTACACTTCCTGTATGGGCCTAATACACAAAGATACAATACTAATTACTCATACTAACAGTGTAGTTATGACTATTTTTCATAAGTTTTACACCGTCTATAGTTTTAGGTCAGATTTCCACTTTTTAATGGTATTCTTCGTAATTACGCTGCATTGCGTTATAAATTCCTGCATTTTATGAATGAATGGTTAGGTTTGGAAGTTGTTTGGGCTTTTCTCTATGAATAGAACCTCTCCCCTCTCCATTTTTCTTCAATTTTGTGCTGCCACCTTTATGGAGGATGAGTTTATCAAAGAATTAATAAGAAAGTTAAAATTTAAGTTAGAAGAAAAAGTTTCAGAGGCTAAAGAGTTATAGGATAGTCAATTCCTCCCATAAATGAAACAAATATGTAAAATTCACTCCCATTATGGTGATTTGGCATTGTGGATACTTTATTGGTCACAGTTATTTGCAAATATATAAAAAATTGGTTCCGAATAAAATGTTGCCCTATCTAGCTTACATGTCTGACTGTGATGCAATTCTGGGCTTTCTCTTTAGTGGAATTGTGGAGTGTTCTCTTTATTGTTATGATCAACGATAATTTTAATTGAACTTCATTTATAATTGTTGTAGGTATACGAGCAAGAGGGCTGTAACATAAGAAGAAGCAACAAGAATGAGACATTATAGAGCATACTTGTTAGGACACATAGTAGTTGACAACTTGTGATGTACACGTGATATGCATTTATGACAAATTTGAATTCATGCGAATGACCTTCAACATTTGTTCTTATGTAAATTGTCTACTGATGCTAACTTCATAATTTTAATTCAATGACGAGTGAATTTTTCCTTATATTTTGATCTTTGTTCATGGAATAACAACACCATCAGTGTCTGTTAACAGCAACATCAGACATGTATATCAACAATATCATAGTAACAAGTTCATCAGTATGTGTTAATGGGGGCTGATATGGTTGTAAAGAGGGCTGATGTCATTGTTTTTTTTTTTTTTTTTTTTGCTGATATTATTGTTAAAGGGGTTTGATTTAGTTGTTATTTTTTGCTGATATTGTTGTTAATGGGGGTCGATGTAGTTGTTAATAAGGCTGATATAGTTGTTAAAGGGGACTGATAATGTTGATTAACAGGTACCTTATTATATCCCATTTTCTTACTTCTACACACACAACTAACAATGACTAGAAATGCAAGAAACAATTGTCATTCTCATTCATATTAAAATGTCAGGTCACCTACATCAGAAAACTTACAAAACTTTGTCCTAAATATGAACTCCGCAATTGCTATAATAAAATCTGTCATACAACTACTGAAATTTAGATACACTTAAAAACAAGTCAGCCTATGTACATAAAAGGATTGCTTCCTAACGGCTCATCTTCCACTTGTGGGAGTCCTCGATCATCGACAACACTTTCTCACAACCAGAGTCATCATGTTTTGCTTTGCTTTTCTCCAACTCAACTTCTTACCTAAGCTTATTCATAGCTAGTAAAGATTCCTGCACCAAACCACAAAGAATGGTCAAATATAAGTCCATTAACATATAAGGAGGACACAATAGACAAGTACATTATAGTGCCAACAATCAAACACCGCACTACTCTAAAAATAATAGCCTACCAAGGAGAAGAACAGCCCACCTGTATCTCAAGTTATATTCAGGAAAGAAAAGGTACAGGAAGTTTGAACGATTCAATAACCTGTATTTTTATGGTTTTCATTGGTAGAATTACACATGGGGTTGTAACCATATATATTTAAATAAACAAAAAGTTGTCCTGATTCTCCACGGAACATCCAACTTCTATGTTGTCCTGATGCTCCTCTTCAAAAGTTGCTAGAGGAAAAAAAAAAGTTTTAAAACGTCAAAACATGTTTCATATGTAACTAAGCAAAAATAAACTAAACATAAAATTCAATCTGCAATCAGAAAGTACGCATTACACTTCAAAATTAACATGTTAACACAATCAACTTCTAAACTTTCATATGCACAAATGTAAGCACTCTTAGGTTCCAAGCTTCAAAATGCCTTTTGCTCTCCCTTAAAATCAGGACCGGGTTCAGGAAGCTAAGGATGTATCTGATAGGAAGACTCAATTAATTAGATTATTGGGATAAAAAAAGCCTTCATCAACGGACCATCTTCACATGTAATATGAATTTATGTTTGCACATAAATTGCAGCACAACCATTTCAATTTTCAAAGTACATCAAATAAATAAACTTCATCAATGTTGCTATTAAGAAAGGATGGTTTAGAGAAGGACTAAATGTGATATATTGTATCTGCTCCAATGATTATGAAATTAGAATCCACAGCGATTAGTTTTGCCATAATGGAATGCTGACAAAGAGGTAAAGCAAATTAAGAGCTTACTAAACTGTCAAAGATTTCAATATTATCAAGGGGGTACAGGGTCCTAGCATTCGTAGCTGATAACTGAGATTAAAACCAAACAACTTAAAATGCTCCAGCACGGCTATGGAAAGAGAAACAGAACAGAGGCAATTATTTCTGATTAACAGTAGCATTTACATTGTGTCATGAGCTGCTATTGACATTTCTCAGCCCAATCAAAAGACAAAAATATATTTAATATTCAATCCATTTTGTCGAATATATTTAATATCCAACGAAATTAGCAATAGTATATTTTAATTTTGAAGCACATATTTGGCTATTTGAATTCTGAAGTTATTTTGATGTGCGTATATATATAACTTGAAAACCAGAGAAGCACAAAATATTCCTGTGAAAGTGGTATGACTTAAAACTATATATCATAACTGAATAACATAAGAGAATCATTTATCCTATGAGAAAATATATCAGTGCGCCTAATGAAATGATTGCAACCTAATATATATTGTCATGCCGTCCAGAGAGCCAGCACAAAATATTGCTTCAATAGTAAAATATTATTTTTGTTACGGACCGGCCCAAAAACCCCAAGTCCATAGCACGGCCCAAGCGGAGCCAGGAGGTATAATCCGCTAATCATAGCAGGAGATCCGGAAATCTCGGCTAGGCAAGATCCACCCCTATCGTAACGGCCTACCGAGATACTCGCCCCATTAATGACACGTCTCATTAATAGCATACCCCGGATATCCGCCCCATTAATGACACGTCCCATTAATGGCATATCATGCCCCGGATATCGCACCAGACACCTCTATAAATACAGAGGACAGGTAACAAGGTGCACACATTCTAACCTAGACTATTTACATACAGTCTCACTGTGCACACACACCACCCCTTTGTCGTGTACGGTGATCCCACGCTCTCCCGGTTATCTCCTCCTTAGATATCCAGGCAGAGTATATCCATCCAAGATCAATATACTAGCCCTATCCAAGATCAATATACCAGCCCTACGCTGGACATCTGTGTTCTATACCAGAACAATTTTCCTCCTTTAAAATCAACTAATGGAAAACCAAAACAAAACCATTGAGATAATCATCTCATTTTCTGAAAACAATAAGCATACTTTACTGATTGAAACATCTAACCTTTTCAAGACTTTTATGAATTGAGAACAAATTAAATTACATGATAGAGATTAAAGTCGCAAGTAAGAATGAGTTTTCCATACATCAACCAACACAAGTATAAGAAAATACCAAGCAAAGTCCAAACATTCAGTTTTCTCAAGACAAGCACCAAAAACATTTGACGCTATCATCATGAGGCTTCAAATCAAGTCATTAGGGAAGACAACAAATTCAAATTTTGAAACGCGAGAACTGAGAAGCTCCGTTGTATTAGCCAGGAAAAGAAAAGGGAAAAGGAGGCTACGATTAAAAGACATACCACATTCAAAAAGTTATGTATGAAGCAACTGAAGCACATGCAATTTCTATATACATAACGATTTGGATTTACATAATCTTCAAGATTCTCAACACTCAAACAGCCACAAACAGAACTCATTGTGCCAGCCTCTGCCTCTTCCTTAACTTAATCGGGGATAAAGCAACATATACTTCGCTAGAAAATTGGGGGTGTAATGTAAGTCGAGGATATAGCTAAAAATTTATTATCAAAATAAGACAAGATACGAGTATTAAAAAGAACAAGAACAAAAAATAGCAAGCTCACTGAAATTTGGGAGTAGACCGAACCCTAAGATTGAAAGCTTCTTCAAATCTTGCTGGAGAACAACCACGCAGGGCTAACAATGGTCGCCGGCGTCGAATAGCAAGCTCGACAAGTGTGGTATGCTTGTATGTGACGAAGAAAAATGGATTAGTTTAGTAGCCATGGCTGGAGCAGAGAGGACCGTGGAGGAGGATGTGAAGCTGAAGCAGAGAAGAAAAAAATGGGTCGCGAGCTTCTGTACCTTTCTTTTTCTATTCTTTGGGCAATAATGTAATTTGCTGTTTGAACTTAATACCTATAAAGGTTCTAAGGTCTGTTTTGGTATGTGAAAATTTCTTGGGCTTCTTTTAGGTTTTTGTTGGTTAAATGAGCCCTCATATGGATTTTCCCAAAGAACTATGTGACTTCTATATATAGAAAGAGAAACTCGCAATCATATAGTAACACCATCTATACCATACATGTTACAATATTTGTACAAATAAATAAATGTTAGAAAAACTAACCATATAAATAAATGTGAGATAAGAGAGAATTGGAGAGAAAGAGAGGGAAAAATATTTTCATTTGGATACATATAATCAAGTTTGTCAAACTCGAGTTTAAACAAACTCGTGACGATCACATAAACTTCAGATCGTGAACTCGAATCGTAAACTCGTAAGAGTTTACTTTTATTATTCAATAGGCATTACTAGTGTATAATTAAATAATTAAAATGTAAAAATGACAAAAATTTGATTTAAATATATTTTAAATCCAAATAATTGAAATTAAATCCACCAACATTTATCATTTATCATTTTTAATAAAGAAATTTCTATATAAAGCCCGTGAGCATGATCAAATCAAAAAAGTTAATATGAATTTAAGAGTAAATTAACACGGTTTTGTAAGTTAGAAACGTAAAAACGGTAAACTCAGTGTATAAACTCGTGAGTTTAACCGAGTTTACAACTAGAAGTTTACCATTGACTCGACTCGTTTTTGTAAGCCAGAAGCGTAAAAACGGTAAACTTGGAGAGTCAACTCGTGAGTTTGACAACAATGCATATAATTAATCACTTGATACAAATCCGCTATTTATAGGCCACAACTCTTTAAATTACATTTCAAGGGTTACACATAGGAATAAATCTACATAATTGTGAAATATGTTATATTGGGAGGTTATGTGTATTGATTGTTAGAAATTCCAGGCTTCAAAACATACATAATTGTGAAATATGTTATATTGGGAGGTTATGTGTATTGATTGTTAGAAATTCCAGGCTTCAAAACACACTTTTGGAAGGCTATAGATATCCACATAAATATGACAATATTTATAACAATATTAAAATAAACATAAAATTTATAGTAAGTTGATTTATTATTATTTATATAAGTAAGTGGTAGATTAGTATGAGGTATATATTTGATTTCGTATACGCACGTCTAACATCCATTTTGCTTCTTTTTAAGGCAAGAGAGGCAATAGGTGCCAAAGCGATTAATTTCAAGATTTCAAGATAGAGGCGCTATAATGTTAACGTATAGTATCAAAGTCAAGTTCAAGTCAACATTCTAAATGAGAATGCTGGGCCCTAGGGCTGGGGTGTGAACTGTGATATTGTGCATGGGTGGGGAAGGGGAAAGGTTAATATTATGTTTAAATTGTAATCATATTAATGATTTAAATCTAAGTATTTAATATTATAAATACTATACGATAGAGATTTTAAATAAGTTTAAACCCATATCTACTTCATTGTATAATTAATATACTTTATCATAACAAATAAAATAATTAGTACTTCACCTAATTCTTCTTGCAAGATATAAATAACTAAATTTAATAAATAAAATACATACATTAAAATTAATTAAAAATATCAAGCAGGTAAAGTTTGGCCAAGAAAAATAAGTAGGTAAAGAGTAGAGCTGAAAGGGAGCATCCACGTTTGAGGGATATTCATTTTGTTGGACTATTTCACAATTTCCATTAGAAAACCACACACAAGAGTGTCAAAATCATGCAGATAAACTTCGTGTGTGTGTCTCTATATATATATATATATAGATGATATGATATGATATAGAGGAAATGGCAAAAGAGAGGAAAACGCCACAAAGAACTCGCACGAGTTATGCAAGTTATACAGCAGCAAGCGGAGCAGGAACTGATGAGAAAAGTTATGCAGCATCAAGCAGAGCAAGAACTGATGAGAAAAGCTATGCAACAGCAAGCGGAATTGGAACTGAGAAAATTGAATCTTCCTCCTAATAGTTCCCATAATTACTATTATTGGCCCTCATATTTTAGCTCGTTTGCTTTGATGTAATCCTGCAACGGACCCTTATGTTCTCGATTATATTTACGCAATGGTGTAACTATGACTATTTTTTATAAGTTTTACCGTTTATATATTTATGTCAGATTTCCACCTTTTAATAATGGTATTCTGCGTAATTACGCTGCGTTGCGTTATAAATTGCTGCATTTTATGAATGAATGGTTAGATTTGAAAGTTGTGTGCTTCAATTTTGTGCTGCCACCTTTATGAAGGATGAGTTTATCAAAGAATATTAGCCTCTCGAATCTTTATCAACAAACAAAATAAAGAGGCATTTGTTCATTACATGGAAAATGAATCTCATTACGCTCTCTCATTTTTTTGTTTGAACTTGAACATGAATTTCTATTTGATGTTGAATATGAGATTATATGGCGTAGTCTTTGAACCTGAATTGTTGTTATGGTCTATTTATTACATATTTTTTTGGAAATTATGGAAACAGAGTTATTTTGTTTAGACAATATGGTCATAATTGTTTATTGATACACTTTGTTTGGTTGCATAGGATGTTTGATACCTCGACACAGACAACGATAACTACGAAAATGCAAATAGATTATATATTATGCAGAAAAATACATTACTTGCAATTAGAGTAGTTGCTGTTGCTTAGAAGATTAGAAAACATTGATGAGCTTGAAGATAATAATGATGATCATAGAGAATATGAATGGGAAGGGCCAACTCTAGACTCTACTAATCTGATGGAAGAAACAAGGAATGCTATTATAGATGAATTGTTAGATAGAGGTCGAGTGCGTCGTTAGCTTTTAGTAACTTGTAGTATAATGAATATTATTTCTATTTTTGAAATATGGTACAATATGACTTTTTTTATTTATTTAATGCATTGGTTATAATATAGTAGTTGACCATTTTGAGTGGAAATTACTACTCATAGTAATAACGAAGTTTTAAGTTATCTTACGTTTTATATGCCCATTTCAGTAATTTTACTAATAAAAAAGTGCTCCCCTATTTTAAAATCCAAACAACATTTTTATTTAAAAGTGCTTTTTAAATGGTGCATTCAAATGTAAAATAGCTTAACTTCTAATTAAAGCACTTTTTTAAAAAGCAATGGAAAAAAGTCCTTTTTCTAAAAGCCTATCCAAATGGGCTTCGAAAGTTAAAATCAAGTTTGAGAAGTTAAGAGTGTGCATGACAACCATTTGTTCCCAAAGACTGTTTTTGAGATGAAAATTTTTTTTTTTTTTGATTCGTGCCTTGGAAGAGTTCTGAGAATCAGAATTATGTTTGTTAACTCATTTTATTTTTACTCTGAGAAACAGAATTACGTTTGGTAACACATTTTTTTTTTTCATTCCGAGAATTAGAATTACGTTTAACACATTTTTATTTTTATTCCGAGAAATCAAAACGTGACCGTCAAACCTAGGGCCAATGTAATACCCCATTATTATTATTGATGATGATGATGATGAGAATAACAATAATATAGTAATAATAAAATTTAATAATAATAACAACAATAATATAGTAAATAAAGATTTAGAATTTAATAATGTTTGTATTGTTTTATAATTTATTAATTGGCAATAGTTATAGTAATAATAAAAATTTAGAATTTAATTATATTGTTTTATAATTTATTAATTGGCAATAGTTAAAGAGCCCGCCCATAGCCAAACCCTAAATTTTAATTATAAATTGAGGTCTAGCCACCTAAACCTAGCGAACACTCAATACTTTTATTCTCTGTTACTTTTTCTTCCACTCTATTGCATCCTCTTTTCGTACCCTGCGTCAATTATTCTTCTAGGAGGTTAGCAAAACAAAGACCAGTAATCCTAATCCTTGGAACAACCTTGCGTCTCGTGCTTATTCTTTTTCTCTGCATCCTATTTTGCCATTCCTGTGTGCGTGGTCCGAGTATATGCTCTTTCGTGCATCGTCTTTGCTTCTAATAGATATAAACTTAGGGCTTTCTTTTTTATCTTCTTTGCGGGTCCCACGCCTTTTATTTTCTCTTTGTTTGACCTTTTGACCAATTCACATATTGCACCAGATTATATGATTTCATATCTCCCCTTCTCGAATTGTGCAATGAGTTTTTTTGAAAGTTTTTTGCAAATGAATATATATGCTTGTACGTACGTGCGTTCTCTGGATTTAGGTTTTAGGTGATTGAATATATATATATATATATATATATGTATAATTCTTTTCCTCATCTTGCGTATTAGCTTTTTGCAAAGTCATAAGATGCCTGTACATTTTGGCTCTAGGTTCTATGTTCGTTTTCCTTTGGCTTAAAATCCTATCTTATAACATATTGTGATTATATTCGTTCGTCAATAAATGAATCAATATCCCGATTATATATTCTTATGACAACCTTATAGGAACCCATGAGTAAAATGGATAATGAGTAGAGCTAGGGATTTAAGTGATGGTCATGAGAATTTCTCATGACAACCTTATAGGAACCTGCAATAAGTATTTACTTTATAGTTTAATTTGAGAATTTTATTATGTCTGTATTTAAAATAATTTAGCAGTGGGAGGATAGCTTTGGGATGGTACCTCCTAAAGTGATGAACACAACCCTTAGGCTTTATGCCTCCGATATATTATTTGATGTGAACCGATGATATCCGTTCTTCCCAAAGTGGTGTCTGGCAAGGTTTCTCGTGACACTAGTAGCAACTTTGGGAAGAGGTGTGCACACTAGGAAGAAATATTTTATGGCCAATTTGATTAATTGTGACTGGCAGGGTTTCTTGGGTCTACCATGGTTCTCTTCCCACTAAATAGACTGGCAGGGTTTCCCGGGTCTAAATAAATTTAAAAAGATAATGAATAATGTTTGATGCGATTACCGTATGATTATATATATTTGCTTTAATTAATATATTTGTGCCATTTAAATTGTGTTTTATTAGGATCACCGGACTTTTTTGCGATGTTTGTGTTCATGAGCTGCGATGATCCTTCGGGGGGCGAGAATTTCGGTGAAACATGTGCCAAGGGTTTGGGCTAGCAGTGAGAAGTGAGGAAGCACATTCAGCTAATTTTTATTTTATTTTATTTTGTTCTGAACAAAACACATTTTTGTTTAAGTTTGGATTTACATTATTGTAATAAGTTAGCCTTGCACTTGTCCCTATACAACGGCGGTAACACTTCCCAAAGTTGTTTATTTCGAATTTCAATATACCATTTTGTAACACCCACAATTTCTAACAATTATCATAGTATAAAATTTAAATGATTTTTATAGATGATTGCGAAATTTGAAATAAACAACCTTGGGGAGTGTTACCACCGCACTTGTACTAGGACAAGTGCAAGGCTACTTATTACAATAATGTAAATCCAAACTTAAGCAAAAATGTGTTTTATTCTAAACAAAATAAAATAAAATAAACCAGAATTAGCTGAAGGTGCTTCCTCACTTCTCACTGCTAGCCCCAACCCTTGGTACCTGTTTCACTGAAATTCTGCTCCCTCGAAGGATCATCGCAGCCCATGAACACAAACATCAGCAAAGCTGGTGATCCTAATAAAACACAATTTAAATGGCACAAATATATTAATCAAAGCAAATATATATAATCATACGGTAATCGTATCAAACATTATTCGTTATCTTTTTAAATTTATTTAGACCCGGGAAACCATGCCAGTCTACCCTATGACCCAGGAAACCTTGCCAGTCACAATTAATCAAATTGGACATAAAATATTTCTTCCTAGTGTGCACATCTCTTCCCAAAGTTGCTACTAGTGTCTCGGGAAATCTTGCCAGACACCACTTTGGGAAGAACAGATATCATTGGTTCACATCAAATAATATATCGGAGGCATAAAGCCTAAGGGTTGTGTTCATCACTTTAGGAGGTACCATCCCAAAGCTATCCTCCCACTGCTAAATTATTTTAAATACAGACATAATAAAATTCTCAAATTAAACTATAAAGTAAATACTTATTGCAGGTTCCTATAAGGTTGTCATGAGAAATTCCCATGACCATCACTTAAATCCCTAGCTCTACTCATTATCCATTTTACTCATGGGTTCCTATAAGGTTGTCATGAGAATATATAATGGGGATATTGATTCATTTATTGACAAACGAATATAATCAAAATATGTTATAGGATAGGATTTTAAGCTAAAGGAAAACGAACATAGAACCCAGAGCCAAAATGTAAAGGCATCTTACGACTTTGCAAAAGGCTAATATGCAAGATGAGGAAAAGAATTATATATATATATATATATATATTCAATCACCTAAAACCTAAATCTAGAGAATGCACGTACGTATAGGCATATATATTCATTTGCAAAAAACTTTCAAAAAAACTGATTGCACAATTCGAGAAGGGGAGATATGAAATCATATAATTTGGTGCAATATGTGAATTGGTCAAAAGGTCAAACAAAGAGAAAATAAAAGGCGTGGGACCCGCAGCAGCATAAAAGAAAGCCCTAAGTTTATATCTATTAGAAGCAGCACGATGCACAGAAGAGCATATACTCGGACCACGCACACAGGAATGGCAAAATAGGATGCAGAGAAAAAGAATAAGCACGAGACGCAAGGTTGTTCCAAGGATTAGGATTACCCGGTCTCCGTTTTACTAACCTCCTAGAAGAATAATCGACGTAAAGTACGAAAAGAGGATGCAATAACGGGGGAGAAAAAGTAGCAGAGAAGAAAAGTATTGAGAATTCGCTAGGTTTAGGCGGCTAGACCTCAGTTTATAATTAAAATTTAGGGTTTGGCTATATCGGGCTCTTTAACTATTGCCAATTAATAAATTATAAAACAATACAATTAAATTCTAAATTTTTATTATTACTATAACTATTGCCAATTAATAAATTATAAAACAATATACACATTATTAAATTCTAAATTTTTATTTACAATATTATTGTTGTTGTTGTTATTATTATTATTAAATTTTATTATTACTATATTATTGTTATTGTTATTATCATCATCATCATCATCATTAATAATAAGGGGTATTACAGCCAAAACCACCCAAAAGCCGTATTAGGAGAAGTAAGCAAGAGCTTGAGACTGGAGGAGAAGCAAGCAAAGCAAAGGAAGAGAGTAGAGTACCTCAGTAGTTAGTTCCCGGGATGGAGGAGAATCCAAGAGCCTGAGACGGAGCCAAGAGCCTGAAACTGGAGGAGAATCTGAGAGCCTGAGATGAAGCCACGAAGGAGACGACTGATGAGATTGAGGTTTGAGGAGGAGCTGAGATTGGAGGAGAAGGAGGCCGCGAGAGAACCAGGAAGGGAAGGACGCTGGAGAGAACCAAGAAGAGGGAAGGACACCACGAGAGACGACTGATGAAACTGACTTTGTTTGCGCGAGAGAAGAGAGGTTGTGTAAAATAGATTTTGATTTTGTTCCCTGGAATAGAAAAACAAAAATTTTCTTCTTTTTTTATTCCCCAGCACAAAAAATAAATCGATTCATCTTGGGATAAAAAAAAAAAAGATTTACCAAACAAGTCCCATCCATTTTTGTTCATGGGAATATAAATTAAAAAAAAAAAAAAAAAACTTATACCGAGAGCGTTACTATGCACACCCTAAGAGTTATAGGATGGTCAATGCCTCCCATAAATGAAATAAAGTAAAATTTGAAAAAACGTAGTTGAGACAACATGTTTTAGCAAATTCTAAAGTTTGAATAATTTAATCTATGTTGGATAATTTGCAAGGAGAGAGAAGAATTTGACGCATCTAATTTTTTTCAATGAAAAATAAGATCTAGTATAAAGCAATGCACAAGAGTTTACAACAAACTAGCTTGCATACAACGAATAATATGCAATACTTCAAAGGAAAAAAATTTGCGCTTCCCAAACAAACACTAAGTAAATAAACCCACAAAAAGAAAAGAAAAAGTGCAAAGAAAAAACCAAAATAATCAAAATAATAACATGAAAATTAAATCAAATTAATGACACAAGAAGTATGACTTGAGCAAAAAAAAAAAAAAAAAGACAGAAGAAGTATGAAACCTTCAGTTACCTTCCTCTAATGTATTTGTGTTTGTTTATTTTAGCTTTTAAGAAAATCTTTAAAGATAACATTACAAAAAAAAAAAAAGTACTTTTAGTGCGACTAAAAAAGTCGTCACTGAAAGTCTCGAAAAACAAACTTTCGATGTCGACACTACAAAGTTGCCACTAAAAACGAGACTTTCAATGGCGACATTTTTCATCCGGCTAAAAGTTGAACTTTTTTGTTGACTTTTCTATCGTCTCTAAAAGTCATACTTTTAGCTGCAACATTTTAGAGTCGTTGATAAAGGTGATACTTTGAGCAGTGACTTTTTGTGTCGCGCTCAAGGTCATATTTATACCGATGCTTTTTTTGGTTGCCACTAAAGGCAATACTTTTGAAGGCAATTTTCAATTAATAAGGAAAGTAATTTTTATTTATTTAAATATAATAGTTAAGATTTCACTATCTAAAATAATTGTTTTAAAAGCCAAACCGAACGTCGAGCCGGAAAGATCCTCGGTTCATGGTTCAAACGGTTCGATCGATTAGGTTGTCCGTTCGGACGGTGACATAATAATTAAATTAAAATAACATTATATAAATTTATAGTGATTAAAATATAAGTAATCCGTAATCCAATTTAATATTTTTTAATAATAAGAAAAAAATGTTAATAAAAAAATTATAAAGTATTAGTTATACTAGAACATAAAGAAAAATTAACCATATCATTAAGCAGATTAGGGGGCGATAATCCAATTTAATCAAAAATTTAGTAAAGTCACAATATATCCAACAAAATGAAATAAAAAGTATTTTTTTAATTATTATATATACATATTACTAAGTATAGAATTTGAATACCAAAAATACATTTTGAAATATATTGGTTCACACTACTGAAATTAAACAAAAATAAAATTGTTAATTATATTATGACATATGTAATATAAAAGATGAGTGTTGGAAAAAAATATAAACAAATGAGTATTGTTAAAATATTTTGCATTTCAAATATGTGGCAGGAGATTAAATTATTTATAATAAAAATATAAGGGTGAAAATTGAGTAATAAAACAAAACTAAAATATTTTATACATGTTTTTGTTTTAATTTTTAAATCTTTTTATGTTGACCCGTCTGATTTTTATAAAATTGTTATGATTCCTAGCTTAATAGCGGCTTTCGGCCCAATGACGAATAAATAACGGCCCAAAGCAGCCTAACTCTTCAAGCAGCCTAAAGGAAAAATCTGGGCCGCTGTTGTGACCAGCTAACGATATGACCGTTTGTTTTGGTCCGACTGTGAAAACTGTGATTTAAGTATACTATTTCTCTTGAAAAATAAGGTAATGAGCTTTCATTTTATTCAATGATTTTATTCTTAAATTGATACTTTAATTTGAAACAAACAATATATCGACACTTAAATTTTTCGATTTCAATCTTTATTGTTATGGTGTATATTTAAAGGGGTTTAAACTTCTCATGTTGCATGAGAAGAAGAAGATTCCTACACACACATGAAATAGTGGGACCCATATATATATATATATAATATGCTAATTATATATATATGTGGGTCCCACCATTTTATGTGTGTGTAACATGAGAAAACACTTCTCCTACAACATGAGAAGTGTTTTTCCCATATTTAAAAACAATTGTTCTACTCATTTGATATGTAAAATTTAATATGATATGTGTGCATCTTCCCACCACAATTCCTTTCATCACTAGTGCAAAAAAGGGCTTTAAGACCGCCTCATTTAGAGCGGAGAATCGACACCCCGGTCTTAAAGGAATGACCGGTGGCAGTTCCGTAAATATAAAGAACTTCTTGCACCGGACCAATTTCTCCCCGTTCTTAAAAATATTATTGAGACCGACTAAAAAATAACCGGTCTTAAAAATTGAATTGAAATTTCAATTACTTACTAAATATATCTCATATAGCCGTACTTATATTTTCTCCGGTAAAACATAATAAGGAAAAATTTAAATATAAAAAGTCTAAATTTTTAAGACCGAACTTATTTAAAAGACGGCCTTAAAAGTTTTCTTTTAAGACCGGACATATGATACTTCCGGTACGAAAAAGTTCATTAATATTAAGACCGGCGTTTTATAAGGAACGGTCTTAAAGGTTAAACTTTTAAGTTCGGACTTTTAATATGACAAAGGGATTAATGTAAATATTAAGACCGTCTCTTTTGCATCCGGCCTTAAAAATAAACGCAAGATATACATTTCTTCACGCGAAAGCTTTTGTTACTCTGTGGAGAACCTCTGTTCACGTTTTGAAACCCTTCCTGTTGCATTACCTCTCTTCCTCGCCCATGTACCATCGCCCCTGTTACTCTCTCATTTGCTCGTGCATTCCTCTCTTCCCGTCTCGAAAATGGACGGTGAAAACGATTCTATTCGTGTTGGCAACACCCGGTCCGGTGTGACCGGGTGTGAGTGAGAACGAACCCTCTTCATCTCACAATGAGGCTCGTAATCGCCCCGCACGCCGTGGTAGAAGAGGCACACGAATGATGGATGTGACCCTAAGTCGGACTTCCGGGTCAAAGCTCGAGATTGAGTTTGATGCAAGGTTGGAACCGTCGGTTCTAATAAAAGCAAATATAATAGTTTTGTCTACTGTCTAGCACGCAAAGGTTAGCATCTTGACGGATGAGTGGAAAAGTGTGGACTCTAAGAATGTAAAGGGTCCTATTTGGGAGACTATCCAGGGTTAAATACACTTTGTCCTTGATCTGTCGAAGTTGAAAGACAAGACATTGTCTTATTGTGCTTGATCGGTGGAGGAAGTTTAAGACCTTTCTCGCTAACACGTATATTTTCTCCGAGGTTCCGCCGCCAAACATCCTTGGGAAGTTTACACATTTATTGATGAACGAATTTGGCGACAATTTGTTCTTCTCGGACCACTCCGAAGCCCTGGTGAGTTTATATTTAGTTTTGTTTTCCCTTTTGTTTGCTTATTAACCTGTGCGGATATGTGAATGTTATTGTGTTCATGTAATCCCGTTAGTTATAGAATGGTTCGGTGTGTGAATAGAAGTATACATTTCCCGCCTTTGTCTATGCAAGTCGATATGTCAACCCCGAAAAGGTAAATTGCGATGAGAAGGTATTAATTGTGTAATGGTTTGTCTTGCAAAGGAGGAAATGAATAGTCTTAAAAGGGGGAAACTTTATATACCCAATTGTTACTATCTAATGGGGACTGCCGATCCCATTGGATGCCTTAAAAAGGATCAAGTTTGTATTATTCAAGTAAGCATAATTCTCTTTTGTTTCTTAACCTATCTATCTAGCTAGCACTACAAAACATAGCTCCAATGTCTTATACAATTCTACATCTTCCTTAAATAAAATGTTGAAACTTGATGAAGTGAAGAATTTGACTACTGTTTGATTGATGTTCATATGAAGCAGAAGTTCTCTAATTTCTGTTAGTGACATGCATGGCTGGAATTCATAATTAATAGATGTTTTCAATCCTGATTCACAGAAAAGAAGGGAACAAGCACAGGAGATAGGTAGAAAGAATGATTGCCCTCATAGGGCTTCTCGCCGACGGATATCAAAAGTCCGAAAAAGATTTGATGGCGGCCAAGCGGAAGAGATTGGATGATGAAGTAGAATCCAATCCTTCTGTGATACATGCTCCTCCATCTCCAATACGTCGCGAGGAGTTGTGGTTGCATATTCGGCAAAAGCCAAGCGGCGCCTACACGAGTGAACAAACTCGTCTAGTTGCTAAAAGAATTGTAAGTATCGTTATTGTTATTTTTTAGTTACTAAACATGTTTCATTACTAAGCTTCTCGTTATCTGTATCTTACAGGAAGATCTTAAAAAGAAAGAAGCAGAGGGATCTTTTGTGTCGGACGGGAGGAATGATGTTCGACCGTTGCGGCACGAAAACCGGATCACCGGGCGTGTAAGGGGGATTGGAGGACGGGTAGGCATAAAGAAAGTCTTTGGTACATCCAAACGCCATAGACAAAGTATGGTTACCCGGGAGGAGATGGACCAGTCGGGCAGTGGCCGCTAAAGAAGCATCAATGATTTGCAATGTTTCAATCCCGAGATGAGCCGGATGAGGGAGGAACCGAGTCGATGAGGCTGCTTTTGAGCAATCGTCCGTAGACCAGTGTTCCCTTCACACACTCACCGAATCGTGTGCGCAGAAAGCACTAGAGCGAGCTGCATTGTTGGACAGTCGAGCAACCTTGTGACCTTTATGTGGAGGATCCCGATCATCATGATGGACGATTATTGGTTGCAAAAGGGACTGTTCACAACTTGGGATCAACCGTACACCACCAACAAATGCCCGATGATGAAGTCGAGTGTCGGTTGAAAAGGTGATCATTGATGCACCGCTCCTCTCCAAAGTGATGAGTGAAGCTTGTGAGTGATGTCAAGGGAACCTTCATCCCTTGGCCGGTGATGCTTGTACATGTCTCTACCGCTCCCGAAGCTTCAACCCCTCCTCCTCAAGTTCCATCCCCTCGTCAAGCTCCATCCCCTCCTCAATCTCTATCCCCATCGCTAAGTTGGTCGCTGCCAGGGAAAAAATATCCGATCGATGAAGAGTGGATATTTTAAGGATAAATCGTGGCCCGCCAATGAAGTAGTAGGCGTCCTCATCCTCACTGTTCAAGTTGACACCGTTGATGTTGAGTCCCACGCTTCTTCGACAGAGCTTATCGATGCGGTTGTTCAAATTTTTATGAAGTAAGTATCTTCGTCTATGAGTACATAATTTAAATGCATCGTTTAGACATACATACATATATACTAATTCCCCGATCGATGTCATTATTGTAGGTTCTTGCATCATGAATTGATTCAAAATGGCGGGATCAACGATTTTGGATTCTTGTGCCCGTCTATTCAAGTCAAACATCCATGGAGGAGAGACAGGAGTACATATCAAAGAGGTTGTGTGAAGTGAAAAGAAAGTTGTACTTTTATCCATTCTTCCACAGGTACATATCAAAAATCTTGTCCGCAATTCACTTAATTCTGCTACATATATCACTGAGTATAGTTTATCGTCGTGAATTTTCAGCCGCCACGGTGCGCTTGGTCCTCATGTGCATGGAGGAGCATAAAGTTATCTTCTTATGCTCCACTCATGGTGAGCCATTGCCTGCGTTGGTGAAGACCATCAACGAGTAAGCATGTCATTTTGATTCTCTTGTCTGAAATCTCTGCCGTGAATTTTCAGTGAATCATTGATAAATTTGTGATTTTGATGATAGTGCCATGAGGACCTTCCAAAGAGTAGAAAAGAAAAGGCGTGGTACTCAGGACAACCCCATATGGTACAGACACGGAGGTTGGTACAATATTTGTAGCACATTTCGCCTTGTGAACTTGGTCATTAAGCTATATATATATATGCTCTTATATATATTTCTTGTTCTTTTTAGACCCGTCGGCAACCACCGGTGTCCAACTTATGTGGCCAGTACATCATGAAACACATGTATGATATTACCACGCGAGGGGATACTAAATTAACTGCAAAGGTAAATGTATTTGATGTTACATATTATGCAAGTTAATTCAGTTTAAAACATCTTGTTACAAATGAAATATGCACGCAAGTTAATTCGATTCTTGTCTTTGATGTTACGATGTTTCAATGCAAAACTCCCTTTTCTCATGATGAACCGGAGCACATACGCAATGTGTTTTGTGAATATCCGTATGGTCGATCTTAGAGTCACAAAAAGGACAATAATTAATGTCCTAAATTCATTTGTAAGTATATTCCGTAGCAACAATAATCGATCTTCTCAGTAAATTTGTTTATTTTTTTGAACAATTCATTTGTAAATATACATAGGCAATGTAAAATTCAATAAATAAATTTAGTTAATTTTTCGAACAATTTTCTTGTGTCCATTTTGGGTTTTTGAATGTATTATTGGATGGTGGATATAGCTATTTAATTTAGTGTTGGAAATTTGAGACTTTTAGGACCGTTCATTAACAGCATGTCCGGTCTTAAAGGTCCGCAAAAGTCTTCGGTGTAATAAGTATGATACTTTTAGGACCGTATATTGCTTTAGTGTCCGCTCCTAAAAGCTTAAAAGTCCGCATGAACTTTTAGGTCCTGACGTATTATAAAAGGTCGGTCTTAAAAGTCACAGAACTTTTAGGACCGTGTTATTATAAATAATCGGTCTTAAAAGTCCTTTACTTACAAGTCTCGCTTAACTTTTAGGACCGTATGTTTTTATTTGTGCGATCTTAAAAGTCAATCACCTTTAAATACCTCTTTTCACACAAATTAAATGAATAGGGTTGAAGACAACCGAGGTTTTGGCGTTTCGCTCAAGCTAGGTCCTTCATTATCTTTGTTTTTACCTCTCCATGTGTAGAGAAAGCATTATCGGTGTCCCTTTTATTTTGTCTTTTGTCTTTTTGTCGGAAAAAGAAGGAAGATAATGAAAAGGACACTTTGTTTCTAACATGGGGAGGTAAAATCGACGATAACGAAGGTCCAACCTTGAGAAGAATAGTCACTTTGTTTGTTCTTATCCGAATAAGGTAAAAGATCCTTTTTTGTGTGTATGTTCTTAACTGTATTCTGCGAATTTCTGTTGTTGGGTTTACATGAGGACAATGTTTTGTTTGTTTCCTTTTTGTCGGAAAAAGAAAGACGAGAATGAAAAGGACAAGAGGCAATCGGATATGGAAACCAAAGCCGACAAAAATGGCGTGTTTTTAGGACCGTCGATTTACTAACTAAAGTCTTCGTTATTTTATTTTAGGTTTTTTAGTCCGCCATTATCCATCCTTCATAGTTGCCTTGTTTATTGCTTTCCGGTTCGAGATAATGGATAAAGTACTAAACTCACACGAGAACAAAATTTAAAAATATTTTATTTACTAATTTTTTTACGCCGCCCTATAGGCGCGATCACAAAAAAAACAAAAAAAATGCAAAAAAAAAACAAATCCCTCTCGTAGTCGGAGAGGGAGGGGGCGTCGAGTCGTCGAGTTGTCGGAGTCATCGGAGTCGTTTTCAGCGGGATTGTACTTCACGTCATTGGCGTGGAGTACCATGTTCGGCTTGTTGTTCATGGTATGAGCAAGCTGAACCAATTGGCCCAAATGTCGATCGATTTGATCGACGCGGGCCACCATGGATCGCACCAACCGCTTCACGGTCGGATTTGGAGGAGGTGGTGGCGGAGGGGGCCGAGGTTGAAGAGGAGGAGGAGGAAACGGAGGACGGGGGAACAGCCATTACGGTGGGGGCTGAGGTTGAAGAGGAGGAGGAGGAAACGGAGGACCTGGGGAGAAGAATGTGAAGAAAGTACAAGAACAACGGGTTTAAATAGAGAACCCATCCCGAACAATGTGAAATGCCGAAGCTTTAACGAGGAGACGCATTGTTCATCGAATACGAGGAGACGCCTAGTTGGGAAGTTTATCTCGGAAGCCGAAGAGACTCGCATCATTCATTTGAACAAGTGTGTAAGGGCACGGGTAAATGATAAAAGGCCGGTCTTAAAAGTAAGACTTTTAGGATCGGACTTATTATAAAAGATCGGTCTTAAAAAAAATAAATAATAGAATTTTATACCGCATACCTATAAGTACCGGGTTAATGATAAAAGGTCGGTCTTAAAATAAAATGAATTGCAAAAATATTAAATAATGGAATTTTATACCGCGTACCTATAACTCCTTATTAATTCCTCACTACCTCGTAACTCCAAACTACGTACGTGGCTATCGAGAACAGCTCTCGCCTCTATTAATTAACTCCTCATACCTCTCGCCCTAACCGCTCAAAGCATGGTTAGATACAAGAGAACCGCTCGTAGGGGTGCTCTTAGTCGTGATGCTCATGCCTTCCGTGATCGTTATACGGTGCGCCTCCTCCATCGAGAGTCCGTCCTATTGTGAGAAGAGTCTCGGGTCGTTGGACCCATTGTTATTTCTTCGATGATGAAGAGGTTCCCGCTCCCCCCTCTCCAACCTCTTGGCCCCACCGCGACTACTACTGACCCCTCTCCTCTTTCCTCTAATGAAGCATTGTGGTTGATTCGAGTAAGACAGAAACTTGCTGATCTCCGACGGGAAATTAATGCTGTTCATGCCAAAATCGCCAAGGCTTTGGAGGATAATAAGCTTTAGGAGATGTTTAGTCAAATTCTTGTTTTTGATAATTTTCTGCTTGTTTTTGTTTTGTATTGTTTCTTGTGTACGTGCATATGCAAGTAATATATGTAATTAAAGAAACTCCAGTTTTCCTTTAATTTTTATTCATTCGATTCTTTGCGCTCGCCAAATCCTTTTTTAGAAATCACATAAATGAGGAATTTTAGGATCGGAGTATTATAAAACGGCGGTCTTAAAAAATATTATATATAGAACCGTCTACTTTTTAATGAACTGGTTTAATTGTCTCAATTTAGGTCCGGAGTATTATAAAACTCCGGTCTAAATAAAATCCAAAATATAAAACATGTCTCACTCTGTCGCGGAATATTAAATTTCCCTCTCGAACTTCTCTTGTCGCGCCTAAAGTGTTACTCGGGTTCGTCGCCACTTCGCCGCTGGTTCGCGTTGCTCTCTCGACAATCACTTTACGGTTCCTTAGCTAAACGTCTATAGACCAAGCCGTAAGAGGTGTTTCGGTTATATAACTTTATGATTTTCCCGCTCATCGTTCTGGTTTTTTCCTGGGTTGAGCGAAATCGATCAAATGTTCTTGTGGGTTTACGTGTTGTTAATGGATATTGTATTTTGAAGATTATAATTGCACTTTAGACCTACCCAACTAACCAATAAATGTTTTTAGGTTACTCTTGCTGTCTGCAACATCAACGTTCATGGCAGGAGAAGAAAAACTAAGCAAACGCATTTGAATTTATATGCTACAGGTGAGTCCACAAGACCTTCACGCGATGCATTTAATTTCCTCGTCATGCATTTATTTTGGTTCTTGGATTCACTGCGATACATTTATGACCAAAAGTGATTCTTCGTTCTGCATTTAATGAGCAAGTTTATCCGAAAAAAAGGAAAAAAAAGACATAACCGACATTTGAGCATATATATGTATGTTAAATCTTTCCGTCTATATATATAGGAATTCTACTATGGATCACAGTTGGATAAATGCTAAACGGACGAGTGTTGAATATCGAATGGGGTGAGGGACTTTATAAAATTTGCTAAACAAAATGCCCATGCCGAGGGTGGGAAGTTTTATTGCCCTTGTTAAAATGTTTGAATGAGAGGCGACTAAGTCCCGAAGTTATACACACACATTTAATTTGTGAAGGAATTTGTAAGACTTATACAAGTATGGGTATGGCATGGTGAAAAAATACCAAGTGGGTCTCAACATAGGGAAGTGGCCTTTGATGATAATGACACGGATATGGATGATCACATAGAGGACATTATCCGTGATGTAGGAGAAGAGGCTTTTCATCAATCACATGCATATGGTAATATGTGCGGTGATGCGAGACCCTTCTATACCATGGGTGTAAAAAATACCAATTGTTGAATCGTATTGAAATTGGTAAGCTTGAAGGCACGTCATGGATGGAGCGACAAGAGTTTTTCAGAAATGCTTGAGGCTTTTAAGGACGTGCTTCCGGATGATAATGTGTTGCCGCATCGATACTATGATGCTAAGAAAATACTTTGTCGACTGGGGATAGAGTACAAAAAGATCCATGCATGCCCGAATGATTGCGTATTGTATAGAAAGGAGTTTGAAGAGGAGTAGAATTGTCCGAAATATGAAACCCCAAGGTACAAGTCAAATAAGGGGCCTGCAAAAGTGTTGTGGTATCTTCCAATCATACCAAGGTTCAAGCGGTTGTTTGCGAATGAAAATGATGCAAAAAATTTGAGGTGGCATGCAGATGAGAGGATTTTTGATGGAAAGCTTCGACATCCGACCGATTCTTCTCAATGGAAGAAAATCGATCAATTATTTCCGAACTTCGGCGAAGAACCTAGGAACCTTAGGCTTGCCCTTAGCACGGATGGCATAAATCCATATGGAAGCCTTAGCAAAGCATACATAGTTCATGGCCTGTACTACGATTATTTACAACTTATCTCCAATGTTATGCATGAAACGAAAGTACATCATGTCTTGTCTATGTTGATTTCGGGACCTAAACAACCGGAAATGACATTGATGTTTACCTTCAGCCCTTGATCGAAGACTTGAAGGAGTTGTGGGTAGAAGGTGTTGATGTTTTTGACTCTTTCAAGAAGGAGGTGTTTAAAATGCGAGCCATGATATTTTGTACTATAAATGACTTCCTAGCATATGGGAACTTGTCAGGGTATAGTGTAAAAGGCCATAAAGCATGTCCGGTTTGTGAAGAAGGCACACGCTACCATCAACTTCAACATGGAAGAAAGACGGTTTATCTTGGACATAGGAGATTTCTTAGACGGGGCCACCCATATCGTCGATTAAAGAAAGCCTTTTTGGTGGCCAAGAGTATGAAGATGCTCCGGTGGCATTGGTGGGGAGCAAGTTTATGAAAAGGTGAAAAATATCAATGTCGTCTTCGGTAAGACGCAAAGAGTAGGAAAGAAACAAATATATGGAAAAAGAGATCCGTATTCTTCGATCTTCCATATTGGCGCAATCTTGATGTGAGACACAAGTATTGATGTCATGCATGTGGAGAAAAACGTATGTGATAGTATTGTCGGCACGCTTCTCAACATACAAGGTAGTTCCAAGGATGGTGTGAAGGCAAGATTGGATCGATAGCAATGGGAATACGTGAAGAGTTACATCCAAGGCCAGATGGGAAGAGAACTTATTGTCCCGGCTTCTCATACTTTGTCTAAGGATGAGAAACGAAGTTTTTTGTGAGTGTTTACATGGCACAAAAGTTCCCATGGGGTATTCTTCAAATTTGAAGAGGCTTGTATCGATGAAGGACTTGAAATTAGTAGGCCAAAAGTCTCATGATTGTCATGTCTTGATGCAACAAATTGACTACTCCCAATAGCTATTCGAGGCATCACCGAATATGATCTTCGGTCGTTTTGACTAGACTTTGTGTCTTCTTCAATGCGCTTTGTGGTAAAGTTTTCGAGATTGAAAAGTTGGATGAATTGGAGAATGAAGGATATCTTATCTTGTGCCACCTTGAGAAGCTTTTTGTTCCTACATTTTTTGACATCATGGTTCATCTAATTGTTCATCTAGTGAGGGAGATAAAGATGTGCGGCCCTATCCATTTACGGTGGATGTACCCAATTGAAAGATCTATGAAATTCCTAAAAGGGTACGTGAAGAACGCATACCGGCCAGAAGCATCGATTGTTCAGAAATATGTTTCTGAAGAAGCCATTGAATTTTGTCAAAATTATTTTGCCAAAGTAAGACATATTGGGCTTCCAAAACGTCGGCATCGATGGGGGTAGACGAGGGGCTTCCGTAAAGAGTGTGGATCCGATGAATTGTCACAAGTCCACTTATACATCTTGAATAACGTCGATGAAGTTCAAAAGCATAGCTGCACATAAAGCATTTGTAAGGAAAGGAAATCATCGAATGACCGAACAAAGGTTGATTAGGGAGCATAATGAACTTTTGCAAACTGGTTCAAACAAAAGGTCGAGGAGAGGAATGTGTTTCGATACAATCAAATGGTTAGCAGTGTGGTCCGAGGTGGATGTCATAAGTTGGAATTCGTATGTGATCAATGGTTATACATTTTACACGAAGTCCCTAGATGATACGAGCACGGTCGAATGGTGGTGTTATGTTAGAATTTGAATCTATGCACTTCTCCAGTTTGAAAGATAAGAGCCCTTTATTGGCGGTCATGCCATATTATGGGGTTATTGAAGAGATTTGGGAGGTGGACTATGTGAAAATTAGATTTCCCATTTTCAAATGCAAGTGGGTTAATGTCAATAATGGTGTTCGGATCGATCGGCTAGGATTTACATTAGTCGATGTCAATGGTAGAAGTTTTGGAGATGAACCTTTTATTATGGCGGACTGTGCAAAACAAGTGTTCTATATCACCGATCAAGAAAATAAAATGTGGTCTCGTAGCTCTCTAAGGAAAGAGGGTCATTGATATTGATGAGGAAATGAATTTAAATTATGGTATTCCCGAGAGTACTCCTTTTTCAAGGGTCTACTGGGACATGAACGAAGAAGATGAAGCGGATAATGAACCCGGCATAAGAAGTGATCATCAAGAATGGATATGGGAAGATATCACTTTATAAAAGAGTCAATTCATAAGGTAATATTCATATGCAGATTTCTTTGAAGACTTTAAGGCTTTAACTATATATATTATATTCCTTCTATCTATGTTCATAGTTAATGACACCGACTATGAATTTTGTTCTTGTTTTATTTTTGTGGCGGGATCCGATCCAAAGGGACATGTTATATAAGAGGATGTTACGTTGTTGGGTGGGGGAATCGATGAAGGCATGATGAATATTATTTTGGGCGCATGTATGTTGTACTTGTAACTTATTGTATTTGTAAGTAAGTTATCTTATTGTATGAATTAATTTAGGTGTTGTAGTCATAGTAATCATTAATTAAGAGGCCAAATAGCTCATGGTGAATAATATTTGTATTCTTTTTCCAATTCAATTTATTCAAATAATTGTTCATAGCTTGTAGCTTAAAGTATCGACTTTTATGTGCTGGATTGGGTGGTGGATTTGTGTATATATATATATATATAATCAGGAAGAACAGCAGGGAAAAATTCGGGAAAATTTAGACCGGAAATAATAAGCCGGTCTTAAATGTTCACTTGTTAAGACCGGATGTAATTATATGACCGGTCTTAAAGGTCAGGACGACTTTTGAGTTTTGATATTAAACCCGGTCTTAAAAGTTGGTCTTTTAAGACCGGTATATTTAGAAGTCCGGTCTTAAATAAAAATCTTTAAGACCGGATGTATTTATCATCCACTCTTGAAAGTCGGTCTTTTAAGACCGTATGTGTCTTATCCGGTCTTATAATTACGATCTTTTAAGAGCGGCATATTTTTGAGCGGTCTTAAAAGTCGAGCTTTAGGACCGAACAAAAAATATTTCGGCTTCATTTAGTACAACTTTTTAAGACCCAAGTTTTTAAATGTCCGGTCTTAAAAGAGTTTCTTTAAGACCGGTTCGAGGCCGGTCTTAAATGGTAGACTTTTAATACCGGTTGGAACAAGACCGGTCGCATATCCGGTCTTACGACCCCTCTTTTGTCCGGTCTTAAAAGCCTTTTTTGCACTAGTGCATTCTCATATTCAAAATAGAAGACAAGTACAGGAAAGATAGGAAACCAATTGACAATCCAATTGCTCTTATATTTAAGGATAGGGTGTTTCGAATCCCCTAATTTTTTTTAGCTTAATCGAGCACAAAATATGATTGTCTACTTGATAAAGATTGCGTAGATTGGACCGAGCAAACTTGAACCGCGATACATGAAAATTCTAGGCGAGATTGAGGACTCAAATGGCTAATCGAGACCACCTAAAACAAATATATATTAGATATAAACATGGTTTTTTTTTTTGTCTAAACAATATATTTAAATATATTTATATAATGTTATATCCCTTTTTTTGATACTATCTTGAAATGTAAGATTAATCATATAATTTAATATTTAATATTTATAAATTTATACTAAAAAATAATAATAAAAAGCTGAAAAGATATTATTAAAATTTATCAATAACCTTTCAAAAAAAATTAAATAATTATTTTTAAAAGAAAATAACTTTATAAGTAAGAAAAAAAATATAATTTATCATTAAATTTATTTTTTAACTATTTATATATATAAATATATTTTATTCTTTGTTTATATAAATATTTTAAACCATTTATTAATATATTAACAGAAAATTATAAATATAATATGAATGAAAAATTTATTATTTTAATGGCATTATATTATTTATAGTACATGCACAAGCTAATTTGTCAATTACTATTTGCCAAATTGACACTTTATTTAATTAAGTGTCTTCATAATCTTTGCTTGTCTCTTTTTATTTGAATTGGCTATTATTTTATGTGATTTTTATGTCGCATATATTTTAAATCATTATTTTAATATTATATATATTTATATTAATATTAATAAAATTTATCAAAAGAAATGTATTAGCAAAGATTTATTATAATACGGGCACATGTAGATACACACGCACACACATGTAGATATCTATGTATACACACATGTATGTATGTATGTATGTATGCATGTATGTATGTATGTATGTATGTATGTATGTACGTATGTATGTATGTATGTATGTGAACACCAATGTTTTGGAACTCGAACCGAACCTGCTGGTTTAGACAGGAAACAGAAGAACCAGCCCGAAAACTGGTTTGGGTTGAGGGGAAACCCGGGTTTCCAAGTTGACCGAGTGACAAAATCTTTTTTTTTAACGCCGGCGAAGAGAGGAGGATGGGTATCGACGTTTAGAGAGAGAAAGATAGAGATATGAGAGAGAGAATAGACGGAGATGTTGACGAAGGTGTAGATCCATCCACAACGGCTAGTTTTGTCGGTGTTTGTCAACGGCGGTGCCTCAAATTCGCCGAAAAAGGTGAAGAACATGAGCAGATCAAAAATTTGTTTGGGTTTCATTGATTTGTAAAAGAAATCTTTTACTGGTGGTGCGAGATTTGTTTGGGTTGCCATTTTTACCTTTTAGCTAGATCAAAGAAGAAGAAGAAGAAGCAGATCAAGCATTTGATATGATCTGTTTGGGTTATGGTGGAGGAGGGAAGGATAGCAGGGGGAGAGAGAGAAAGTGAAGAAGAAGAAATGAGGCATTGGAGAGATATGAGGTCAAACTATGATTAGGGAGATATGAGGCATTTGGCTACGTTGGACTTAGCTTTGATCCGCTGCATATAGCGTCCGTTTCCATCCTTTTTGTTGAAACTGTGCCGTTTTGGCGCAAAAACATTGACCTGGTGCATTTTTAACAAAATACTTCAGGATACTGACTGGTACTAAAAAAATTTTAAGGTATTGATTGATACTAATAGGATACTGACTGGTACTGAAAAATATTTCATGATCTTGAAAAAATATTTCAGTATACTGATAGGACAAAAAATATACTTCACAATACTTTTTCAAGATTCTAAAATACTTTTTGAAGATCATGAAGTATTTTTTTAGTACCAATTAGTATCCTGAAGTATCCTTTTAATATCACTCAGTACCCTAAATATTTTTTCCAAGATTCTAAAATAATTTTTGAAGATCATAAAGTATTTTTTTAGTACTAGTTACACCATAAAAAAAAACAACATTTTGTAGTTGTTAATTTGTAGTGGTCAATATTAACCACTACATATATTGAAATTTGTAGCGGTTTACGCAAAAACCGCAACAAATTCGTAGCAAAAACAATGGCGCCAAAGCGAGTGCATGTTTGCAATGACTTTGTAGTGGTTACTATAAATAAAACCGCCACAAAGTTGGCGCCATCTCGGAGTGTTATGGAGCGAATGTTAGTATCGGGGATTTTGTAGCGGTTAACTGAAAATAACCACTACAAAATGCAAAGAGACACAATATTTGTTGCGGTTAGGAAAAAAAGGCGTAAACCGCAACAAATATTCTTTATTTGTAGAGGTTATTAAGAAAACTGTTGGATATAACTAGTTTTGATGATGTCTTATATAGATGCCATTATCCAGAGCAAAAAGTTTGCATACTACATTTATCTTCTACTTTGACTAATTCTTATGTTTAATGTAGATGTGAAGTTTAATACAATGAAGAATGATCAAGAATGGAGATTAAAGAAAGAAGAACTTGTTAAATATTATGAGAATATCAATATTTAAGTCTCCGTGATCAAATAGAAGTTGGAACGGCTCAATTCGGAGTTAAAATAAGCAAGTTCAAGCTTCCGGATGAATAGTGTTTGCTACAATAATTTTCGCATGAACAGTGTCATGCTCGAGCATGAAAATTGCCTTGCTCGAGCAGAAGCAAATCTGGTACTCGAGCAACAACGTTTTCAGCTACTATGTTCAGCTCTGTTTCAGGCGACCTCTGGTAATTCGATGATATCTCTCAAACCAAAAGTCTGAATGTTGTATGAAACTAGACTCCCAATGCGTCATTTTGATATAAACTTCAAGCCAAAAGGAGTTCCGATGAGAGAGATATGATTTTTAGAAGTTGCAACAAAAATCAACGTCACAATCCAGAACCAGCTTCGGTATTTTGAGCATATCTCACAAACAAAAAATCAAAATGAGCTGAAACTAGTTCCATTTGAAACTAGACTCACATACCTTTCCAAAAACATCAAGAACATGAAAACCAAAGATTAATTGAAGGGTATATGATGTTTTGAAGTTGAAAGTTAGTTCAAGATGTTGCAAAAACGCTGGTCAAGAACAACCTCCATTCATCTGATGATAATGGACGAAATACAACGAGTTTGGAGTTGATTCTTCTTACACTAAAAAGAAGACTTGAAGATCTTTCTAAGCATGGGTATTTTTTCCAAATTTGGAGCTAATTTGAAGACGACATATTCATTGGAAATTGGCCCTTGTACAACCAATGCTATTGCACTTTTGAAAGTCAATGGAGACTAATATTTGCACAAGATCATAGTAGCCAGTAGCGTGACAATCGAAGACAGTTACTCGAGCAAAGAACATGATGCCCAATCATGATTTCACAATTATCCAGCCATGCTCGAGCAGAGCAATTGGCATGCTCGAGCATGATCATCTCTGTTTTCAAAATCACCGTCTTCGTAAATCCAAAATCATTGTGTGTGATTTCATTTCTATATATCATTACTCATTACTATTGCTAATTGCTTTTAATCAGTTTGCTAATGAGTTTCAGATGATTTTATTATGGATTAACAACAAATTTCCATAAAGCAATTTGTGTGTCAGAGAAGCATTAAATGCAGTTGCCAAAACGAGTGATATCTTCTGCAACCATATCTCTGATCAATGTAAAGCATTTACTAATATTCTGCTCGCACATTAAATGCTATCTCTCAACGGGCAAAACAAAAGGAATGAAGAATGTTTGTGAAGACCAAAATCATTAACAGCGAAAGTGACCAACGAAGCTTCATCTGTCTAACGACTATATTCATGAGTCACAACAATTAATGTTCAAGCTTCTCCAACGGCCATTAATACAACACTCAAGATGGAGCATTAACGAAGTCAATGTTAAACATTTTGTGATTAAAGTTGGATTAGAGCTCAATGGGCAAAAAGCAACAAAAGCTTCAACAGCTACTTCCAACTGATCTCCAACGGTCGAATGCTCACAACGGTCGAAACAAAATAACCTATAAATTGCGAAGTCTTCAAACTGGAAGGAGTGACGACGATTGATGAATGAATCGATGAAGCCAACAAAATGATTTTACTACTTCACCGTCGATAGTTCACACTATCTGTTTCTCAATATTCATATAGTTTATAGTAGAGAGTAAGATGAACGATTATGTACTTCAATGTTTATTCATACAATTCTGAGAGAGAAGATTTATCTGTAAACATTATATCTGAGAGTTACTCAAGATTGGGTGATTTTGAGTGGGAAACCGATTGTATCCTTACAAAGTGTGTAAGGGGGAGTATCTCAGTAAGAGATTCAGCTTCACGAGTGCCTGGGTAAACGTGTGGGATTATAAAGGCTTCTCTTGTGCCTGGATTAAACAAGAGGATAGTGGATTGAAAATCTCAAGTGAAGCTTGGGGATTGGATGTAGGTCAAGGATTGGGCCGAACCAGTATAAATCGCTGTTTGCATATTCTCTTCCCTAAACTCTTATATTTCAGCATATATGTTTGATTAACTGACTATCGCTTTACAAATTATTACTGTCACATGAACTGCTTTCAGTAAGTTGTGAAAAGATTTCCAAAGTCATCTAAAGTTTTATCAGACACCCAATTCACCCCCCCTCTTGGGTGATAGCCAAGTCTAACAAAAACCACTACAAATATTCAACATATATATACACCCACACCTCAAATGTTTATCTCAAGATAGTACAACATGCAACGAAAGATTGGGTTGCAACATAGCTGCCTTTCTCTCATGAAAATATCTCTTATGAAAATGAGTCAGTGAGTTTTTCATGGGAGATTGGCATCTATATTGAATCCGATCTTCACATGGCATGTTGTACTATCTTCAGTAAATAAGAAATATAATCTTGTAGCGGTTTTTCCATGAACCTTTACAAAATGCATACTGTCAGACCTTGTAGCGGTTTTTCCTCAATAACCACTATAGAATGCCAAGGGTCAAGCATTTTGTAGCGGTTAGGCAATCACTGCAAAGTGTCCCGTTGTACGATGTAGGGTTTTGTGTTTGAACCGCTACAAAGTGTTAACTTTTGTGGTGGTTTTATAGGAAAAACACTACAAAATGATGCCTTTTTTAAACAGTGCCTCCCCTCAAATCAAACCACACAAAGTTTGAAAAATCGCCTTTTAACTTTCATTTTCTTACTTTTAACTGTAAAATGTAGGAGTTATGGTTTCTAGCGGAGATGGAGGGAAACGGAAAGAGCTTGTACGTGCTAGACCGCCTCTAAGGGGCAGTAGTAGTAGAGGGGGCCGTAATTGGGGCCGTTGGTAGGGGTATGGGGGTCGAAATATCCCTCCGCCAGCTTAGTTGGAGATCGAGATAGATCAGCTTTTCCTCAATGAGCCAATCCCACCCGAAGACCGTAGGGGGAGCACAAGGCGTACATCTATTTGTCAGCGACCTTGATAATGATGAAAATGCTAGGAGAGATTGACTTTCTCATTCACATTGGCAAGCCGGAGCGGTTTATTGATCGGGAGGAGGAGCGGGACTAAGGGAACCCCTGACAGTTGTCTTCGCATTCCACTGGATTTGAGGTGGATGTCAAAGGTAAATGTAATTATTTTGTTACAACATTTAAATTTAAATTTCTTAGGTTAATTAAATTATATTTAAATGTAACACAAAATGATTTTATAATTGTGCAAATCTAGAGGGGAACATCGGTAGGAGGATGCTGGATGTTCCCTGCATGAATATGTTGAAGGGTTATCGCATCGTAGTCGGCTGGAATGAGCACACAGACCAGCCGATCGGCAATGGTGGTCACCTGTTCAATTGCTACCTAATGCAGCTGGGCGGGAATTGGGCGCAATTCTCCCTCCACTTCCAGAGTTGGAAGCATGTTCCGAAGGGGGCTAAAGGACACGACATTTGAGGAAGATATGCAGGTAAGTTATTTTGTTTAATTATAATTTACACGTAAATAGTTATAATTGATGATTTGTTTATTTAGTAAATAAATAAATAATAGTTAAATTATGACACAGTATAAGTTTAAAGTCCGAGGCAACATGAAGAGGTAATCATTATTGAAGATAGGGGACAATGGAAGAATCGAAGGGTCTCTACAACAAGATGAATGGAGATGGGATGATTCCTCTAAGAGTGATCGAGAGCATCCCACGACGTTGACCCAAATGATCAGGCGGGGTTTGTCCAAGTCGGGAGGAGCCCATAGGGGACCGGTATGTTCGAAATAATTATTGTAATATACTTTTAATGTTGATTGCAATTAAATATGAAAATACAAGAATGATACAATTTACTTTAAATATAGTTTAAATCTAGATCATATTGAAATTAAATATAACAAAATTTATAGTTTATCATATTCATCATAAAACTTTTTATAAAATTTATATATAAAATTATTTAATATATTGAACAAATTATAAATTTAACAAAAATCATAATATGTTTGATTAGCATCCTCTTCAATTTCTTTATATTTACTTTCATGTTATGAAATTGTTGCACTTTGTGACTCGCGCGGGGAGTTTGTGCTTGTTTTTGAATAGACATAAAAAACATTTTGAAATAATAATGTTGTGAATTTGTTTTATGTTTTATTTTATCTATTGAAATTAATTTGTTGATTAATATATTACATTATCTATTCATTATTTTAATAAAAAAGATGACATTATTTATGAGCTTATAAGATTGCTAATGAGTGCATAATACATGCAGGCTCTGTCCTAGAGAAACACCAGAAGCTGGCAATGGCAGAGGATCCATCACACGGCAGGATCCAAGACGTTTGCTGTGACGTATGAGCTGGTAATTTGAAAGTTAAATTAATTTACGTTTATTGATTGTTTTATTTTTGAAATAACAAAGTTTATATTACTTTAATTCTTTCAACAAAGGAAGGTTCAGTCGGAGAACTGTCAAGCGAACTATGGGGAGCTATTCACATACATCTATAGACACCGTAATGGGACAGTGACCTCTCAAACAGACCATGATTTGTATAGTTAATGTAATTTATTTAAATTTAATTAAATTGTTTGATTAATGTTTTATGAAATGTGTGCACCAGAGGAGGATTGAGAAAACCCAAGCGGAGCTGCGAGTGTCGCAGACCTCGAAGTCACAGGGGTCTGTGGATCCTATTGCCCATCAAAAGCTACCGTGGGCCCAGTTGAGCATCCTGGGCGCGTTAGGGGTATAGGACTAGGTGCCAGGCTTAGCATGGTCTATGACAAGACTGTCGCCTCTTAGGCCAAAACCTCCAACTCTAGAATAAGGCCGACAGCTGAGCGGGGTTCAGGAGATAATTGCCAAGCAGGTTGACCCCAAGGCTTAGGAGATTGCTAGGCGGATGCAGGACCAGATCGACAGTTGGTACGCTCATCGAGGAAGAATTGGGATGTTGCCGGTGCCTTCATAGACACTACTAGAAAATACTCAATTTGCGACGGATTTTGTGACGGAAAAATTTCCGACGCAAATTTCGTGGAATTTGCAACGGAAACAAAAATCCGTCGCAGAAAAGATAAAATTTGCGACGGAAAATTGTTTCCATCGCAAAAACACGTGGAATAACCCTCTCAAAGGGGGAATTTGCGATGGAAAAATCATCCGTCGCAAATTCCCTATGTAATTTGCGATAGACCCATATGTTCGTCGCAAATTCCGAACGGATTTGCGGTTTGCGAAGGACCAACTTGGCGGACCCCTTTTGAATCCATCGCAAAAATTACGATAGACTCGGGAATCGCGTAAAAAAAGGCGGACTCGGGGTCCGCCTTTTTGCGATGGATCCACTCCACCTTTTTGTAACGGATAAAGTCATGTTTAATTCACTATGCTCAACTTGTATGTTTTTTTTGGCTTTTTGGTATGTGGTTTTGTTTACATGACAATTTTTTGAGTCAACCGTGTTAATAATACTCTTTCTAGCAATGAAGGCTTTAATGTTTTACAGTTATATATGTTTGAGTGTGTGTATCATGTAAATTGGTATGATAAAAATATATCTTATTCATATATAATAGGAATTGGGAAGTTAACTATTTGATGTTTGAAAATATAAGAGAAAGTGCAAAGTTTGACTTATGCTTAAGGTGATAAAGCAAAGAATTAAGATGTAGTTGTTGTGGATATTCATTAGTGTATGTAGATTAAAAGGTGCTTGATGTTGATAGTAAGATTACTTTTTAGGATAATGTTTAGTTTGTTGGGATCTTATAATAATTGTTATGATATTGTATTAGTTGGTAATGATATATAAATCTATAAATATGATAGCGTTGAAATGAGAAAAATAATTTGTTAAAAGTGATATTGAGGGATAAGAGAATTAATTAATTAATGTAAAGTAGAAAGAAGATGTGAGTTTAGGGGATAATGAAATTTGTATGTATTATAAAAATTAATTAAATTAGCTAGTTGAGTTAATGTCTTATAAAAATTACTATTAAGTTTTTTTTAAAAAATAAATATCTCATTTATATTTTTGATTTGAATCTATCTTTAACGTAACATAGAAAGAAGATGTGAGTTTAGGGATAATGAATTTCATATGTATTATAAAAATTAGTTAAATTAGCTAGTTGAGTTAATCTCTTATAAAAATTATTGTTAATTTTTTTAAATATCTTATTTAAATTTGTGATTTGAATCTATCTTTAACAAATTATTCAATAAAAATGGATAATTTAAAAACCTAAATTATAAATATTGTTTAGATAAATAGGTAATTATAAATACAAAAGATAAAGTTGATTTTGCATATTATATAATCTTGATTAAGTCTTATATATTATTGTCTTAAATAATCTCTTTGATTTAGCCCGTATATCTTATAAACTCCAAAATACTTATAATGTCCTATTCTTTGTTTGCCCCCTCCACATGTATGTCCCCATGTTCCGGTGTGCTATCCTCATTCTCTGGTTGCTTGCTGGGATCTGTTCTTTGTTCAATGCATGTGTTTGTTTCTCACTTTCTTGATTAAGTGGCAATTGGTTGGCATAAGTGGCCAGTTGTATTGGCCACTTATATATATTTGTGGCCTGTTGAGATGTTAATTAGGTTAGTAACTGAATTAGCTAAGAAGTATGGAAGGCAATCATGATAAAAGTTGGATGTACAATCGTCTAATTGATAGAAGACAACTAACTCAAGCATTCTTGGCGGGTTTGGAAGAGTTCATCCAATTTGCTTTGATACATTCAACTAATTCAAGTAGGGCGATCAGTTGTCCGTGTGTCAAATGTAGGTGTTTAAGATTTAAAGATCCAAGCACAGTCAAAATCCATTTGTGTAAAAAGGGATTCATGAAGGATTATGAATGTTGGGAATGTCATGGTGAAGTCCGACAGACACCGAGTGGTTATTACGGGGACAGTAGTCATCGAGACAACCTTAATCAATATGAGCAGTTGGTTATGGATGCCGTAGGACTGTCGATCGGCCAATATTTTGATCCTGTTACTCATGCTGAACCGTCATACAAGGGAGAGGAGACCGATACACATACTCAACCATCATACATGGGAGAGGATTGTTGGTCGATTTCCTTGATGGCAAGTGAACCAGTCGAACAAGTAATAAAGTGTAAGTAGAGTATCGTCCCACAGAGACTGAGATACCGAGAGATGACGCATAATTGCTATGACAGTTGTGAAAGCAGAAAGTAAATATAATCAGGTTGAGGGGTTTTGCAATTATGCTACTAGCAAAGTAAACAAAATAACTTTAAAACGAGAGAAGATATCAGAAGAGGTTAGGCTGGACTCAGAATTATCCTTAAGGGCTTCAATCCCCCAGTTGCTCTACCCAATGCTATAGCATCTATACTGTACAGCTTCTGCAATTGCTACTGCATAGCTACCATCTACAAAGCTATTTGGTTAACCCACCTCTATTTCTGCGTTCGATACTTATGATGCTAACTATACTCTTTCCATATTCCTATGGCAACTTTCTAGTCAGAAGATTCGTGCTACGCTCAGGGTGTTATGGTTATGAGAGGTAGACCCATTCCCGAAGCCTACAATAATAGGTCAAGCCATGCACGGGTTGCCTAGCAAACACTGTTTTTCAGAGGTCTAAGCCCAACTCCTTGCCAGTAAGCTGAGGCCACAGATCTAGCCCTTAACTTCCGTTAATCGACTAGTAATTAAAACACCGATACGCAAACCAAATTTATTGAATTAAGAACTTGCAACTGGGTTCATTCAACACTTAAAGACTCATCCTCATCCAACCATTTAAAGTTTAGTTCATGACTAATGAGGGACACACAAAACAGACACTAACAGAATGACCCATGATCGAGAAAACAAAGATAAAAAGAAAGGAAAACAGAAAGCTTGAAGGAATTTCCGACGGCGTGGTCAAGGTCCTGTCATGTCACTAATCCATGTCTTCTTCATTCCGTCAGATGCGCAGGGGAAGGATCTTTGGGTTGTCCGGAAGTCTCGTGCTCTTGTGAAATCTCTCACTCTTCTCTTGAGTCTGTCAAAAGTTAGAATCTGGTTCTAGGGCTCTCTGACTCTCCTAGGGTTGGCGCTCCTGTTTCCTTTTATAATCAGGCTTTTCTTGCGGCGTAAGTTACAGCGAGCTAGGCCTTTCCTAATCCGTCGGGATCTATCATATCTTTTGATCCGAGTAGATTGCTTCTGTTGATTCTACGGGATTCTTCAAATCTTTTAGTTTCGATCCTCCGCATCTTCTATTCCGTCACGTCGAACCTATCTCGTTAATATCGCCCTTTATTTTATTCCTGAAATCATCTGGGTAAAAAGGTCAGCAGACATGTTGCATAGCATTGTGTCCTCTACTTTGCTATAGCATTCGGGATGCTGTGTATTGCACTTCGAATTGCTGTCAAAATGCTATAGCATCGTATCAACCCTGCTATACGATTTCCCTTAAAAACAAAGTAAATTGTTCCATTTTTAGCACATGCAAATGATTTCTACTCTTTAGTCCCTATATCATGAATGTATGCCTTTTTGCTTAGATTATCTGCAGTTAAGCATGTATTTAACAGTCAATTCAGTTAGTAAGTATAGGGAAAACATGGTACTATTTGTGCTCATCAAGGATCCTCATCCAGAAGCCGATAGGTTCTATAAAATGCTTCAAGAAGCGCAACGTCCGTTATGGGAAGGTTGCAAATACTTTGAAAATAGTGAATATTCATCGCTATCGGCTACCCTAGCAACATTAAACTTGAAGACTAATCACCATATCAGTGAGAGGAATTACAACGAAATGATATAGATCATGAGTAAGGTTGTTCCCAAAGACAATAATTTGCCAAAGGATTTTTACCAAGCAAAAAAAAAAAAAGGTGAAAGAGCTTGGTCTTGGATGTGAAAAAATCCATTGCTGCCCCAGAGGATGTATGTTGTATTACAAGGATGATGCTGAGCCGACCAATTGCAAATTCTGTGGACATGACAGATACAAAGTTGTGAGGAATGAAAGGAAAATGACCCGTCAAGCATTAAGCAAGATGTGGTACTTTCCTCTTGTGCCCAGACTTCAGAGATTGTATGCATCAGAATAAACAGATGCTCACATGAGATGGCATCAGGAGCATCGCAGGGATGAAAACTTTGTGACGCATCCATCTGATGCCGAAGCTTGGCGTAAATTTGATGAGCCGAATCCTTTCTTTGCTATGGATCCCCGTAATGTCTGTCTGGGTCTATGTTTGGATGGGTTCACTCCTTTCAACAATACGGGTAGGAATTATTCCTCCTGGCTTGTCACTGTGGCTTCGTACAACCTCCCATCTTCTATGTGCATGAGAAGAAAGTTTTTGTTTCTTAACACGTTAATCCCTGGGCCATCCAACCCAAAAAAGAAGATAGATGTTTACCTCAGGCCGTTGATAGGCGAGTTGAAGATGTTGTGGAGTGAAGGGGTTCTTACGTATGATGTATCATTGAGCCAGAATTTCACCATTCGGGCTGCCTTAATGTGGACGATAAATGATTTCCCTGCATATGGGATGTTGAGTGGCTGGCAAACGGCGGGGAAGTTTGCATGCCCGACATGTCTTGAACAAAACATGGGTTTTAGCTTGGATTACAGTTGCAAGGTCTGTTGGTTTGACAGGCATCAATGATTCCTGCCCCCGAGCATCCGTATAGGAAAAATAAAAAGACTTCATGCGGAATGTGGTCGAATGAGCAGATCAACCTCGTCGTTTAAGTGGCCAAGAAATATGGGACATGGTCAAGTACATTCAAAGTGTTGAAGAAGGGGCTGCTTCCAGCGAACTTGAGGGATACGACGTTGATCATCATTGGAACAAACACAACATCTTCTGGGAACTACCATATTGGAAAGATCAATTGTTAAGACACAACCTTGATGTCATGCATATTGAGAGGAATATGTTGCGTTTTGCAATATTCTGTACACCGTGATGGACACCAAGGGAAAGACAAAGGACACAGTCAACGCCAGACGGGACATAGAAGTGCTTTGCAGAAGGCCTGATTCGCATTTGGTGGAGAATGCCACAGGACAGACTTCCAAACCTAGAGCGCCATACACATTCAACAAATAGTAGAATTTAGAATTGTTGCAATGGGTTAAAGATCTAAAACTCCCAGACGGTTATGCGTTAAACTTGAAAAGATGTGTCGACATGCACGAGGCGAAGTTATTCGGGATGAAGAGTCATGATTGTCATGTTTTTTTTTCCAGAGATTGTTGCCATGGGCCTTCAAAGCACTTCTGAAGCATATATGGTCTATTTTGACAGAATTTTCCATGTTCTTTAGAGAAATTTGTGCTTCTGAGCTTAATGTTGAAAAGTTACGGCACTTGGAGGCGAGCATGCTAATAACGCTATGCAAGTTATAGATGGTGTTTCCTCCTAGCATGTTTGACTCAATGGAACATTTGCCTGTCCACTTGGCCTACGAAGTAAAGGTAGGAGGTCTGCAACAATATAGGTGGATGTATATGTTTGAGAGGTAATATATATATTTCTTTCATGCAGTTATTAATTGACGGACATAATACTTTAGTTTATAAATACCCTTTAATTATATTGTCCATTGTAGGTTTTTACGTACACTTAAGCACAAGATAAAAAATGCAAGGTACGTTGAAGGATCTATCGTTGAAGCGTATCTAGTCAAAGAGGCCACAAAATTTGTGTCATACTATTATCCCCCTAAAATGATATCAAGATGGAGAGGGGTACCTCGCAATGATGATAGCGGTGATACGAGCGATCAAAAATCAATATTTAATTTTCCAGGTAGAGTCGTGGGAAAACATTGGAGGTCAACTCTAAAAGGAAGAGATAAGCAAGTAGCGGAGTGATACATTCTAAACAACTGTGAAGAGGCTGCCCAATACTTAAAGTAATATTTCTTTTCTTCTTACTGTTACGGTAAGTATTAAAGTATTAACTTCATTTTTTTGTTACAGTCACTTCTCTAATTGGGTACGATCGACAAATCCTTCAATGTCAGATTCCGAAGTTGATCAATTCATGAATTCTAAGTTTCCTAAGTGGTTTCGATCCTACTTCATGCAAAATCCATCAGATCACAATGAAGTTGCGTGGAGTTTATCTTATGGAGTTGTAATAGTTGTTACCCGGTGTAACAATTATGTAATCAATGGGTATCAGTTTTCAACTGTTGAAGCGGACGCAAATACACTATGTTGCAATTATGGTGTATGTTGTCGAGGTGACCAAGTTGACGGGGTGGAGGGCGACTATTACGGGAAGTTAATTGACATAATTCAACTGAGTTACCCGTGGGACAAGGTGGTGACCCTATTTAAATGAGTGGTTTGATAATAGTCCGTGTGGGACAAAAGTGGACAAATATGGCAATGTTGAGATCCACTGGACAAGGAGATATACGGTTGGTTATGACCCATTCATCCTTGCTCAACAGGAAGAACAAGTTTACTATACATTATACCCCACATCCCGTCAAGGGTGGAGGGGAGTTATCAAAACCAAAGCACAGAATATTATACCCAAGTCGAAAGAGTCGGAAACAAATGACGGTATGGCTGAATCGTTCCAAGCTGATGTGGAACATGTACTGCCCCTAAATATTGCTGACAATGATGTACCAAGCAATCTATTTGATTCGGCTGTAGAGTTAGAGTTGATTCCTATCCAAATTGACAATGAGCAATCGACGATGAGGCAGAAGTGATTTACTCTGATAGTGAATCTGAGTTCGACGACTATGAGACTCCAGAGGAAGGCGTGCAGCAGATGTCGAAGAACAGGAATCGTCCGGTTGATTTGTGTTAGTTCTTTGTTTATGACAATTTGTTATACTACATACTCCGTTACTTTGCTATTATCATATTAAGTAAATATCTTATTTATATATATATTTTGACATAATATTTATACGTGTTCAGAGATGGACCATCCAGGAGGACGTTCAGGTAGTGGACGTAGTAGTGGTTGAGCTCGACCCCGTCTTATCAGAAGGGGTAGGGTGACGCCATCTGCTCCCTTTGTAGGCATAGGGCTCAGCACTTCTCCAGAGGTTCCACTATTTGAGATGTCATTTTCACCGTCGGTTTATTTGTCATCTTACCGTCATTTTATATGTCATCGTCACCGTCTACGGACTCTTTTATGGGCGGTACATGTGTGCCAGGAACTTCCACTGATCCACAACAAGGGGCAGAACAGGTTTACTTTACCATTTCTGATTGATTTGCATATGTTTAGTTTTCTTTAACCATCTATGTACAAACATCTTCAATAGTTCACATTCCTTCCTTCACCACACTGCGTCACCTCAGAGCCAAGTCGGGGAAGAAGGTAGTTCTTCTGATATACCAATCTGGGGATCCGTAGATCCTGTGACATGGAAGCTTTGGATCCCTCCTATCGGCACCACCAAATAAGTCATGTAAAGTTACCACTAATGTTACGATTTTCTACCTTTAGTTTGTATGCTAATATTTGCATGATATCCTCTGTCTTCAGGTTTGACCCTTATAATGAGGTGTCTGATATCATCTCAAACCAAATATTCTGTAATTTCAATTAGCCTTGGGGCACTTGGATAGAGATTCCTAAGGCGAATCGGTGATAGGACAAAAACTTTATAACCTATAACTCCGCAAGTATACGGGCCGTATCAAGTAATAAAGTGATAAGAAAAGTATCGTTCCCATGAGGACTTAGTACCGAAATTCAGTTAAGCATTAATTTTACACTTTCATTTAAGTTAAGCAAAACAAATTGAATTTAATTAAGATAAAAGGAATTAAAACTAAAATTAAAATAAACAAACTACGACAATAATCAAATAAGCAACCCGAGTCTTTAATCCCTTAATTATTAGCTTCATAAACCTTGATTTCACTAATTTAATTAGCCTTAATATCCATTTTGTTAATCTCGAGTATAAAAAGTTATAAGTGCCTGTCGGTCCACTTACAACCCTCTCTTGACTATAACTTGTTATGTCTAACATAATTACTCAAGAGGCAATAAAACTTGAACACACTCTTCAATAATTATATGGGGCTATTAGGTATATGTCTATCCTAATTGAAAATTAAATGGTAATATAATCCCATAGTACTTAATCTCGAGCTTAATTAAAATTCCCTTCATCAAGGTAAATCCTGTTAGTTCTCTATCTGTTTTGATGATAACGACAATTGTAAACAAAATGGGAAGTTTTCTTTTAGTAAGTTGAAAAACTTATTGTCAAAGGAAAACTCGATTTTTGGTTCCAAAACTTGAGTTTTGATCTTAATGAGAAATCTGAACTATAGAGAAAACTCCAGTTTTCACCATAAAAAGACTTCTCAATATTTTTGGAAAAGATAAAACTCGAGTTTTCATTGGAAACTCGAGTTTCGGTCATGAGAGAGTCTCCAATATTTTAAGATTGTGAAGACTCCAGTTTTGGTACAAAACCGTCAGTTTTCAGTTTGCCATGAGTTTTCCAAGTTTTACCAAGATTTGTGAAAACTCGATTTTTGGTTCAAAACTCAAGTTTTGACTTGGCCGAGAGCCTTCAAGTTTTACACGTAATTGAAAACCACCAGTTTTTAACTTAGGGCGTTTTCTCTCAAAGTTTTCATGATTAAATGAAAACTCAAGTTTTGATTGAAAACTCGAGTTTTGTCTGAAAGAGAGCATTCATGTTTTACCTGCATTTAAAACCGCCAGTTTTCATGAAAACCTCCAAGTTTTGGCTTGGCACGAGCTTTTCTCTAAGCTTTCATACTTAAATGGAAACTCGAGTTTTGGCCAACCCGAGAGCACCTTTTTTTTTTCAATATTTTGAAAAGCGCCAGTTTTGTTTGGAAACTCCAGTTTTGACTTGGCATAAAATTCTCGGGTTTTCATACTTAAATGGAAAAAGTTTTGGCCAACCCGAGAGCACTGCAGTTTTTCAATATTTTGAAAACTGCTAGTTTTGTTTGGAAACTCCAGTTTTGACTTGGCATAAAATTCTTAGGTTTTCATACTTAAATGGAAAATCGAGTTTTGGCCAACCCGAGAGCACTGCAGTTTTCAATGTTTTGAAAACCGCCAGTTTTGGAAGAAAACTCAAGTTTTGATGTTTTGGACTAAAAACGATGTTTCATGATAAAAGTCCAAAACTCGAGTTTTGATAAACAAAACTCGAGTTTTCATCGTAGAGTTTGAAATTCAAATCTGACGAATTTGTGAAACCTTCTTGTTTGATCTTAATACTTCCTAATATCATTCTTTAATGTTCCTAGCTATGTTTAACCACTTTGTTAGTGAGTTTCAGATGTTTTGAAGGATATTAAATGAAGGTTAAAAGTTAAAGCAAAAAGTGACGTCAAAGACATTAAATGAAAAACCCAGAAAGTTGCATACTTTTGGGTAATCCTTCTGCACACGCTTGCAAAGGATTAATGTCTACATTCCACATCAAGTAGCTGCTATTCCAACGGATTAATATTCAAGGAGTCAACTCTGAACTTCTGTGCAACTGGATTAAGTGAAGAGTAGAGAGAGAAGAAGACCAAAGCTTAACTTAATCCTTGTCTAATGAAGACAACGGTTATATTGAAGATTATAATGGTCATTTAATGCTCTATTGGTATATAAATAGAGCTGCATTCAATTCTTCTCAACAACCAATCTGCTGGAAAATGAAAATCATCAAAGCTATCAACTACTCTTTAAGTTTTCTTGAGCAAAGTATCTGTTGATACATTTTGTACTTCAGTGTTCATATTTATTCACTCTTAGAGAGACTTCACTTATTGTAAATCATTCATTGTAAGAATCTCAAGTTAAGGGACTTGGAGATTGGGTTATTGATTGCAACTTATAAGGGGGAGTAAGTTCTAGTGAGAGAATCACTCTTGAGTACAGAGTGTGTAATCAATTGTGATAGTGAAAAATCCCAGAGAGTATGGGGACTGGACGTAGGTCAAGAGGTTGGACCGAACCAGTATAAATTCTTGTGTCTTCTCTTCTTCTCTATACTCTCTATTCAGCACTGTTTTTATTGTTCAAAACAGAGCACTTTGAAAAAGATTTTAAAATCCCCAATTCACCCCCTCTTGGTGATTTAGCTCCACTTTCAAATCCTAATTCTCAAATTTATATACATTGATGGCCAATCAATAATAGATAAATCTAAACAAGATTAATTAATCAAAATTAATATTAATTATAACTAAACAATGAAAATAAAGTTTAATCCACCTATAAGTTCATAGGTTTTCTAGGTTGCAAAATAAAATCAGCCACACATGGCTTTAAACATCATCAACACAGCAGCAACAACATTTTCAAAATTCAAAACCATCATGAGAATCAAAGTAAGGCAGTAAATTAAGAACGAACGAGCTCCCTTAGTCCAGCTATAAGGAATGAAGATGATGAACAGTCCTCCATAGTCGCTTCCAAAATCGTGTGCTCGCTGCTGCTCCTCAATTCCAGCCTCCTTTGGTTCTACACGATGAGAGTTGAGCTCCCTCTTCTCAGTTAGCTTCGACGATGGTGGCGCCGGAGTTACCCTTTGGTTCAGCATCACTCTCTCTCTCTCTCTCTGTGGTGTTCTGGCTTGTCGATTAAAAAGGGTGGTGGTTAGCTTGTGGGGTCACCGGCGACGAGGGAGGTGACGGTAGAGGTCGCCGGCGACGGAGAAGTGATGATGGGGTGATGAGAGCGTGAAGGTCGAGCTTATGTGTTTCCACGGCGCTGTTTTATTTCTGTCATTCCTCCTTTTTCAGAATCCTCTCGTGTCTCGCCTGTACGTCTCAATAGCCGCCTTTGCTCCTCATTATATTTCCTTTCAATTTAGGTCTTCATCCCCTTCAAGTTGTGGGCCCAATTGTGTAAACCGGTGCTATTAACCCCAACTAGTCCAATGCATTCAAATTGATATCTCTAAAAATCTCAAGAAAATATCTTTAATTTAGCATTGATGACTTCCCAATATATTAAAATATATCTCAAATCTACTAAAAATGGGAAGTCGTCAATCGGGATGCTTGGTTCAATGAGTTCTTGGTAAGTTATGAGTTTTATGGTTATTAATTTCTTATCCAAATGCAAACTGATTAAGTACTTTAAAAATTTGGAGCACTAATTGTTCATTATTGATTTTCAGGGTAAGTTTAGGACGTTGCTTGAACATCGTCAAGATCTGAAAAAAGTTATAACCACAAGGGAGGCCGGTGGTTGTCTGAGAGATTTTATAAATTGAGAAACGGTAGAGGCAAGCAAGATTGGATTCAACCTGAGACTGTAGAACAATTACTTCAAAATTGGGCCGCCGATGAGAAATTTAATAATAGAAGTCAGAAAAATAAGCAAAATAGGGCCAAAATGGAAGGACCTTCATATGCTAGCGACTCCATTCCAATGAGTGAGCATAAACGAAAAATTGTGAGTACATGTTTTTTGCTATTTAAGTATTCAATATTTTGTACTTTGAAACAATTAATTAATGGTCATCATTTGTCTTTGTAGGCACTGTTTGGTGAAGTTCCTGCAGAAGATGTTGACTGGACTGCCTTTGAGTGGAGCAAGTAGTGGTGAGACATTTATATTACATTTATTCTTTGTTTCAGACACCAACATATTTATTTCATTTCACATGGCTTATTTGTGATGTATTTTTTTGCTTGTTGGAAACCTATTAGAGGCTGACGTAGGAGAGAGACTCATAGAGTGAGACCAACCTCGCATCCTCTCAGTCTGATAACGAGAGTCTATTCATTCAGGCTGCAGGCGGATTTAACAACAAAGGTAGAATCTTTAAGTACGATGCCTCTACCAGCCGACTGAGACAAACAAAGCGCCCCATCCTAAAGACCGAAGGTGTTTCAGTAAACGTAATACATTTGATATTGATTGTTACATTTTCATTCCCTGGTCCATTTAAATGAAGTGCAAAAAATAAACGTAGTTCCTAATGTTTTTGCATATGAGATGAAGAAGATGAAGGTGTTAGTGCAGGAGCAAGCAACGCAGATGAGTCAACAAGCTGAAATGAGCGGACAAAGCGAGATACAAATGTAGATAGCAAATGAGCTCCACGAGACACACGAGATGGTAAGGCAGATAGAGCTTCAACTCATGTCCCTAATGAAAAACAAGGGTAAGGAGTCGGCTCCTGGTAATGATGATCACAATGCTGCTGTTTAGACTACTTTTTAGTACATGTTCTTTGCAACACTATTATTTATATTTTGTTTTCTCTATGTAAAACTCTTTATGTTTTTTTATTTTATATATATATTTATGGTATACAGCCTTTTTTAAAATTTTATTATGTAATTTTTTAAAACAAAATAAAAAAATCAAAATTTAAAAAAATAAAAAATTATTTTTTTAAAAAAATTAAAAATTCCTAGATTTTGCGCAAAGATTTGGAATCCATTGCAACTTTCAAAATTTGCGACGGAAAATCCCTGTTTTGCGACAGATTTTTTCCGTCGCAAAAAACCGCTTTTTTTTTGTAGTGAGAGATGTTTTGTGACATGCGATTTCCACCTCCCTCGCCTCCTCCTACTTTCAACTTTGATCCTCCCCTCCAACTCCGCTGCTGCCGATGATGAGGGAGTTGTTACCTCGCTCCCCGCACATGCCGATCCCGCTCCCACGAGACAGGCCCTCCCGAGATAGGACCTAATCATTAGGCTCCATACATTTAGGCTTTGCTTATATTTGTAAACACATTTCTTACTTAAAATGTTTGTTGTCTTTTATTTTATTTTGTTTTTGATAATGCACTACTATTTTAACACTTCTATTATGTTACTTATAATATATAACAGTTTTTATTGAAAAATATATTTAGTGAAATAAATTTATCATAGTTAAATAGATATTATTCAATAAATAATGGAATAAATATTTAGTGAAATAAATTTATCATGCATAGTGAAAAATATATAATATTTATGATACACATAATAATTGAATAAATTTAGAGAGTTAAATAAAATATATATTGTCAACTTTTGTAGCGGTTTACATATATAAACTGCTACTAAAGTATGACATTTGAAATTCAAAACCCTAAAACCGCCACTTTTTTAAACGGTCAAACTTTTGTAGAGGTTATTTAGACATTAACCGCTACAAATTTGAAATTCAAATTGAATAAAATCCAGCAGAGTTTTGTAGTGGTTACGATCCTAAACCGCTACCAATGTGCAATGGCCTACATTCTGTAGTGGTTAGTGTAGCGGTTTTAAAGCTACTACAAAGCTTATTTTAAGGTTGTAGCGGTTAGTATATAGCGATTTTTGAACCGCTACAAATTAGCCAATATGCATTTAAGGATCAGATGCTGTGAAGATAATTAAAAATTTTCTCTTCATCTATATTATATCCTAGCTTTGTTTACTACATATGGATAAGTTATGGATCAAGTTGCCGCACAATTCTCTCACATATTTGGGGGAATATAATTGAACACTTTTTTAGATTTCACTTTCTCTCACACTAGCTGTAATGGCAAGATCGTGTGTCCGTGTTGTCAATGCAAGTTTAAGAAGTGGCGTACAGGAGAAGTTGCTAAGGAACACTAGCATCTAAAGCCTTCCTTGGAAGAATATTCATTCTGGGGAGTTCATGGTAAGAAACTTGGTATGAGATATGGGGATCATCTTCCTTGAAGCTCACAAGTGGGAAATCAATTAGATCAAGATGATTTGGTTAATGAAGCTGTTCGCGATACTTTTGGTTTTAAAGACAACAACTTCATTGCAGAAGTTTAGGGTGCAGAACCTGTTTTCTTCAAGAATGATGCAACTCGAGAATTTTTTAGCCTTATGGATGAGAGTGATTGTCTTTTAAATTTGTATTAAGGTTGTCGAAAATACTCCAAATTATCTTTCTTGGTCAAATTGTACCATATCAAGTGCTTGTGTGGGATCGATATATATCATTTTATATAAAATTATTAAATTGATGGATTATGACAATAAAATTAAAAATATAAAAGATAATTAATATAAAACAAAAAAAAAAAAAAAATGAAAAAAATATTAGGGAAAGAGATAGAAAAATACCATTTGAATTTCAAAATTTTGTTAACAACAAAAGTAATGAGCTTAACAAGAATAATAAAGCATTCACAAATCGTTTTGTTGGGAAATCAACTATTTAAAATTTTAAAATTTAAAGGATATAAGGGGGCACTTTCGCCAAAGCACCAGAAGTTTTTTGGTATCATTTTTGCCCGGAAGTTTAAAAACTTGTAATCTTACCGATTAATTGATCTTAACCGTTAGATCGTTGCTCTCTTTGTAAACTTCTAGGGCAAATTTGCTCATAAAAAAAACTTCCGGGGGGCATATTTGCTCTTTTTTGTAAATTTTCGGGGCAAAAATGATACTAGAAAAACTTTTAGGTGCTGAGTGTCTCCTTATCAATACTACCGTAGCAAAAAATGGTATTTAATCCTTTTAAAATTTATTAAGATTTTACCAAAAGATTAGAAGTCTCTTAACTTATTGGCCTTCTAGGATCATTAAATGCTAACTTCATCCTTTCCAATGAGTCAGATTTCAGAATGTTGGACAAAGAAAGAGAGTGAATAAAAGACTTTTCTTTGCTGGTAGAAACATCTTTCCTTGCAACTCTTTTTAATCTTCTCGCTAGAACTCTGCAACTTTTTTTCTTACCAGTGATTCTGCAACCTCTCAAACGCCATGAACGGGAGTATCAACTAGGGACAAAACATACTAAAGAAAATATGGCTGGTATAGTGGCAAGCGGAAGAATTTTGTTAGGTCCAGAAATTTTCAGATCCCTTTGGTTTTCTTAAATACGCTCTGGGTTCTGGCTTAATCGCCCATTTTGAGAGGTTCAAAACGGACCAACACCTCCATGGTCAATGTGTTTGGTTTGAAGGGATGTGAGGAGGGGAGGTAAGGAGGAGAGAGAAATTTGTTCTCTTATATTTATTAAATAACCCATGAAAACTTTTTAATATTCTAAAAATACATTCTCAACAAAAAGGATTTTTTTTTTTTCCATTGATGGCAATTTGGTCAATATTCTCCCTAAGGTCTCTTCCCCTCCCACTTCCTCCCCCTAAACCAAACACACCTAAGTGTGCAAAACGAGCCACAAAAGGGAACAGGTGCCAGTCGGACTGGTCCAACCGTCCGGTCCGTTCCATTCTAGCTTCAAAACCTCCGGCTTGGCCACAAACCTTTCCCTTACCTCTTGTTATCCTTAAGGCCACACCCACAACCAAGTAAACATCGAAGATAACAAGCATACCTACAATATAGGAAGACCCACTATTATAGTGGATCATAACCATCAGCATGATGGGAGCATCTGAGCTGTATCCGCGTCACGTACTCCCCTAGTGCTTTGCCATGGAGGTCATGCCCAACCACGATGGAGATCATGCCCAACCACAATCTCCTCCATGCCGACCTCTATAAATACAGTAGACCAATCAACTAGGTGCACGAGGTTCTAACTACTACTCTTTACATTCGGGTCACACTTGTGCACACACACCACCCCCATATCGTGTACGGTGACTCGTGCTCCCTTGAGTATCGCTCCATAGATATCAAAGCCGAGCCCTACGATCCAACATCAAAGTACCAGCCCAAGGCTAGACATCTGTGTTTTACACCAGAACTTACCTCTTATGGTTACTTACATGTTCAAGTAGCAACAAAAACATGGAGGGCCGTTTCCAAGAATTTGAAGCTCAGTTGGCTACAGTCCGTGATCTTCCAAGAACATTTGTCCACCTTCAAGAAACGATTGACGGCATTGCATCCCAATGTCATACGCTAGCCAACTCGTTGGAGGAAATTCGGCTAGCTGTCACCATCCCAAGTCGACATCACCAACGATCGACTGAACAAGAAGAATACGATGGAAAACGACGCAAGAGATCACCAAGATGTGTCGACTCCTCCTAAGATTGTTTCTTTTATCTTCGAGAATCCTTTTATTCCCTAAACTGTAAACCCTAAATCTTTTTATTCCCTAACTAACTCGTATAGTAACTAACTTCTAACCCAGTATAATATTGGGTTAAAAGTTGGTTACTGTAAGAATTAGTGAAAGGTTAGCTTTAGTTAGTCGTTAGAATTAGTTTAAGGCAGTGGTTAATGGGAGTCATGGCTATAAATATACTTAGCCTATTGTAATCAGTCTTGTCGATCATTGCCTAATGAGAATGCCATAGCAGTTTCTCTCCTCTGTTTCTCTCTTCTTTTCCTCTAATTCCCCCGTTTCTCTCTCTTTCCCTTTTCTCTCACATTTCTTTGATTAATACCATAACACAAAATTTAATGAGAAAATATGTACTTTATTCAAATGGTTAAATCATCAACGTTTTAGTTCCAATTATTATTATTATTATTTTTTGTTTTGTTTTAGAGATGTGTTTGAATCATTTTTAACCAAATCAAATATGAGATAGGTTATTCTATCTACTCTTATTTTACTTACTTTTTCCTATCTTTCACAATACCGTTAGATTATAATATTATCTAATGGTAAAGATTTGAGAGATAAAATAAACCTTTTACCCTTCCTCTCTCTCACCCTCTCTCTCTCTTCTTGGTAACTCTATGACGGGTTCACATTAGGTATTTCTTATGTGCTTCTTAGGTGCTATTCTCTCTAATTAGAGGGATTAGGAATTTTATTTTATTTTTTAAAATTTTTATATATATTCCATTTATTTAGATTAGATTATATGCTGCATTTTGAAATTTTTTTTTTTTTACATCCAATATCTCAAATTAATTAATTTCCAAGATATTGGGGTTACAGGAGAAATATTTATGAATGCGGATCGAAAATTAATTAATTTGAGATATTGGGTACAAAAAAATTTCAAGATGCAAAAGATATAATCTAATCTAAATAAATAGAATTTATAAAAAATTTTAAAAAAATAATAAAATTCCTAATCCTTGTAATTAGAGGGAATAACACCTAGGAAGCACATAAGGGAATAGCACCTAATGTGAACTCCTCAGACCTTTCGCTATGTTATTCTCAGCCATTTCAAACAGTCATAATCGAATCACCTCCAAAACAAGATTCGGATCTACAAAAAAGGAAATCCCTAACACAATTAGAATCAATTAAATCCAAAATCAAGATTCAATCTAAAAGTTAACCAAGAAGAGATAAAATAAATTACCGAAACCCTAAAATCAAATTGGTCCGTCGAAAATAATATAGGAACCGGAAATTGCGACAGGGACTCCGACGTCCACGAGATCGTAAGTAAGAACAAAGCTGAGACTCGTCCTTGACTTTGTTACTGAATCCACACAGTCAAAATGGGAACAGTCCCAAGGGATAATTTCGAAGACCCATTAGCTCAGATCCGGAGGTGATATCATAAAAGTGTGATATATTTTTGAAGAAATTTTCAATTCGAAATGTAATACAGATTTAGCGAATTACCATCACTATGAGGACAAAATCACTTAGATGGAGCATTTGCAATCTTTAAGTGTCCCAATTTGGTTTTAGGGTTTCGGAAATTCATTTTATCTCTTGGTTTTGGATTTAATTGATTCTAATTGTGTTAGGGATTTCTATTTTTGCAGATCCAAATCTTATCTTGGAGGTGATTCGATTATGACTGTTTGAGATGGTTGAGAATAACGTAGTAGGATAGCCTTTGGAAGGTCATGAGTTACCAAGAGGAGAGAGAGAGGGTGAGAGGGAGAAAAGGGTAAAAGGGTTTATTTTATCCCTCAAATCGTCATCGTTGGATAAGATTATAATCTAACGGTATTGAGAAGGGTAAGTAAAGGTAGGCAAAATAAGGGTAGGTAGAATAACCTATCCCATCAAGTATATAAGTAATTATGAATTCAATCCCAACAAGAGCACTATAAGCCTTGAAAAGTGCGACTTCATGGATCTGTAAAAAGTCGGTGACTAGCTGCAAGGCATGAAAAGTGCGATCCACATGGACCAATAGTCAGAACTGAGTCACAACTCACAAGTAAATTTGGTATTAACATCTTTTATTTGCAACATCAGAATATTAAAGGAAATGAAAAACTAATTGAATATAACAATTAGGCAAGTGTTTTTGTTTTAGGTTTAACTAGCATTTTGATTTCCAAAATGATAGCCACAAGAACCAAGAAGGCAACACTTGCTCCATAACCAGCAAACCACTTTGATGCTTCGCCTCCCAAGTGAAGTCCATAGAAAGAGTTTGCTAAAGCAAATATCATCAAAATCCTTCCCACGTTGTGATGATAATAATTCCAGTATTTTCTTATTTTTGATTCTTTTCCTGGTCTCAATAAAATTGCTAATACCTGTCAAACAAAATCAACATTTTAGAAAAATTAGAGCTGTTCACTCTGATCTTCAGTACAGGGCTGTTTAGTGACAAATGAAGTAAGCTTTTTTTTTTTTTTTTAAAAAAAATAAATAAAAAAAAAGACGTGAAGTACCTAAGATATATGAAAAACTACTTTGCCGTATAGGTACTTATACTTTTTCTCAATTTTTAACCTAGTGCCTATATTTTTTTTTCTCTCTTAATTAAATCTTACCACCTTAGTTCTTAATACAACATCCAATTAATTAATTTAGGGAGATTAAAGAAGTTAAATAAAGTTAATATATGCTTGCTTGACTTAAAAATGGATATATAATCAACATATATTATAATTAAGTAATTTATTTAACATCCTTAATCTTCCGAAATTAATCAACTGGATCTTGTATTAAGATCTTGAGGTAATATAATTTTGCTCTGTTAGCATCGCCAGCCCTTGCACAGGAGGAGCTAACACCTAATGGTGTTAACAAACCAAAGTCAGATGATCTAAGAATGCTAATAGAGCAAAGTTAAACGATGTAATAAAGAGAGAAAAATGTATAGGTATCAAATTAACAATTGTAGAAAAATATAGATACCAGCAAAATGGTTTTTGCTTGGATCGATGAATAATTCACCTACATCAATATCACAAATATTTTACGACAACAATCATAGAAATATGTATATATAGAGAAACCTGGAGGCAGCCAAGGACGAGGATGAGGAATCCTATATTTTTGTGATGAGTAACGTCGGAACTAACTTTCTTAGATAAAGACAAACCAAATACGAATCCAGCAACTCCTGCACCAAAACCAAGTGTTTGGATCAAAGCGTGCAAGTAAAACCAGAGTGGATCCCACTGCTTGCAGTGACGAGCAATTATGGCTCCTATCATCATCGCTAGACTCCATCCTCCAATATTTAGCCATCCATGCCTTCTTTTGAGATTTAGGTTAGAGATTACACCAACTGCACCTGCAGTTAAAAAAAAAAAAAAAAAAAAACACACACACACACACACACAATCATCGTCATCGGTATAAATAATTAGTTAAATAGTTTTTACTCCCTCCGATCTTAATAATTAGATATATTTAACTAATTTTGGGGAGATTAAAGAAATGAATTAAATTAGTTAATTTTAATCATTTTCCTAAAATATCTTATATAAATATAAAATGACATAAATAAAAGTAAATCAACTACTCCGGTTACATACCTTTTCGACCTAAAATTTTCCTTTTCATAGCTTTCTAATTGAAATAATGGTCTTACTATATATATATGTGTGTGTGTGTGAGTGTGTGTATACGTATACATAAAGATACACACACACTACACGAATATCTACACACACACACATATCTATGTATGTGTTTATACATGCACACACACATATATATATTTCTACACACGTACATACATATATATATATATATATTATATACATATTGACACACACACACAGATATACATATAATGCACGCACATTTATATGTGTGTATCTCCATATATATTTATGTGTAGACATATTATATTATGAAAAGTGTTGGGCGCAACAAAAACCTTGACAGACCTGAATCATAATCCACGTGGAGGGAAACCATATCACTGTGTTGGGCCAAGGGACCGGTAGGGTAAGAGTTCTGAGGTCCAAGTGCAAATATGAGATATGAGGATGGTTGGTTGGTTTGCAACTGAAACGCTACGTATACTATGGAGGTTGAAGTTGAGACAACCGACGCATTTGTATATTTAAGGTTTCCTTTATCGGCAACAACATCTCCTGGTGTTGTTCCACCTAGATAGTACTGTTTCACTCCGCTGGAGTTACCGGTCGGCATGTCCCACCCGACCATGGCGCTGGAACCCACCATCTCACCGTCTTCGGAGAACCCTATAGCTCCATAAGAGTTTATGGTTGTGGGAAATGATAGCACAAAGCTCCACAAGTTTGATGATTCCTGAGCATACTGTTCAATAATATATATTCTCATATTATATTATTAAACTTAAATTCACATCTTTTGAAGCCTATATATGGTGTAAATAATCAACAAGAAAAATAATTATAATGAGGAAGTCTACTTTTAAGAAATATTTGTGTGTCCATAAACATAAAGATATAACACTTACTCTAAGGATGAAATTATAAGGTGGCCAAACAGGAACACAGCGAAGGGAAGAGGTCTCAAAATCAATGTGTGCAGGAACTACGATTGGGGAACAAGAGTCTTGGGATGTCACCAGAGTTGTTGATGAGCTGCGGAAAACAATTAAGAAGACGAAGAAGGAAAGAAGAAAATGTCTCATCATCTCTTTAATTGAATCAACTCAAAGCCAAATATAGCTATAGGTTGAACGTACAACATATATATTCAGTCATTATATATATATATATGTGTGTGTGTGTGTTCACTTTTACATTCATAGAAGAAGTTTAAATTTTTGGTTGCCATTTTAATTATTATCATCTTAGGTAATTACGTACGAGGTGTTTGGGATTGCTGTCAATGACACAGGACGTTCAAACTTAGCTAGCTCCGTAACGATGTTTCCTGAACTGCCAATGAGAAGAGAAATAATATCGTTAAGTGTACGTCGGCCTAAAATGTATTGTCCAATTAAAGGAGCCAATGTGTCCGGACGAGGAAAGATTCCTGAAAGCTGTTTATAGTTGTGTATATTTTATTTGGAAATGATCAAGATTTAATTTAATTAAAAAATAATTCTTATTAACATTACTGTTAAATAATACTCCATCTGGTCCTAATTATAAGACAACATTTAGGAGTTGACCTTGGTCCTAATTATAAGATAAAGTTCTAATTTTTGTCAATTTCTTTCCAAAATACCCCTATTGATAATTTATCAATAATAATTAAACACAATAATAATTTAATAATGCATTTATATATTTTATAAAGTGAGTAATGCTTATATTTTTTTTGGGTGTAAATAATGCTTTATATATTTAATAATGCAAAAATGAGACCATACGAACTTCTGGGCTCTCTTCCTTTTATGGTTATCATTATACGCAAGTATAACTTTTTTTAATAGATTGTACCGTAAAATTCCTATTAACATAGTAAAATGTTTAATTTTTTGTGTGTATTAAATCTGGTTTATTTACAAACCTGGAAAATTTTCTCTTGATTTTTTTGGCAGTATTAGTTATTAGTCACTAGCTTTAGATGTTTTCGGCTTAGGATAACAAAAGAACAAGATACATAGAGATCGAAAAATTTATCTACTATGCCTAGAATAACATGTCTTAATTTAATTAATAAGCATCTGGATTTTCATCCCTGGACGTGGAAGTGGAAGGATATAAGAATATATGAATGAGTCAATTTAAATTTTAAATAAGGGCATTTTGGGAAAACAAATATAATTAACTAATTTAACTATTACTCTTAATCTCTCCAAAATTAGGTAAATATGTTCTATAATTAGGGCCGAAGGGAGTACAATTTAATCTATATTATATTTTGAAGTATACATTTTGAAATATTGTTTTATTATCCATTATACTTTCTTCTGAAGATTACCAACTGGAGTTGGATTTATTAGGAGTGGTGCCAGTTGGAGTACTTCTAATAGAAAGAGAGTGTTGTGCAAGCATAAAAGATATAAACATAAAATTTATAGTTAGTTGATTTATTACTATTTATAAGTTTAGGAATAAACGAATCACCAAGATTCCACAAGACTTCAAGAAGGGAGGACGTGACAAAGGATAACAGAGAAAAGGTTTGAGAGCGATACAGGTAAGCTCCAATGAAAGCCCCATTCCTAGTCTCACTCCTGAACAGTATGATCGACTGGTGCCGTATCTTATTAAGGAAGACAACTTCTTGAATCTTGGAAGAGACAATGCACCCATGGTAAATATGGCAAGTAAATTCATTCCTAATGAGCTCAAGATCTTTCAACAGGGGCATGCAAACATGCTCAATGGCATGACACCTTGCAAAAGGAAATTTAGGCACTTGAGACAAATGGGATATGGACATTTGAACATCTTCCACCAGGGAAACATTTCATCGACTCCAAGTAGGTTTATAAAGACAAGTTTAGACCAACTAAAGATTTACATATTATCGCAAGGCACGAGGCTATACTCAGTGAGAAGGGATTGATTTTCATGAAATCTTTGCCCCAATCGTAAAGCTTGGTACAATTTGACTGTTGTTGGTTGTTGCAGTCAAAAAGAGGACTCCAAATTAATCAATTGGACGTCAACAATGAATTTCTCCATGGTGACCTCCGTGAGGAGCTTTACAAGAAATTACTTGAAGGCTTCGCTTGAAAGGGAGAAACAAGGGTTTGTAGGCTACGAAAATCCCTATATACTGGGCTTCACCAAGCATCATGAAATTGGAAAGAAAAATTCACAAACTTGTGATTGATTTGGGTTTAAGGAAATCCAGGGTAGATTACTCACTATTCATTTATCGTCATGGTGACACCTATGTCGTGGTCTTGATTTATGTTGATGATGTCATTCTTGTGAGTACAAACAACTCTCATATTAATAGTGTAAATCAATTTCTTTATTATCAATTCAGCATTAAAGATCTAGGATGATGGTCTCTAAAAGGCATGGTACTTAGCCAACACAAATATGCCTTAGATGCCTTGAAAGAAATAGGAATGACAACATGTAGGCCAAGCAAGTTTCCCATGGAGCAAAAAATTGTTGTCTTAGTAAAATTGAGGGTGATATACACCCAAACCAAGGACACTATTGCAGATTGCGGTTGGCTGGCTCTTGTATCTCACAGTCACAAGGACTGATCTAACATATGCGGTAAATGTTCTTAATCAATTTGTAGCTGATGCCCAAGTCCCTCACATGCTTGCAACAGAACGTGTTCTTCAGTACCTTAGTGTATCGTGGAACAAAGTATCTTCTTATCAAGTATAGACTCTCTCAACTTGAACACATATTGTGGTTCAGATTTGGGACGCTGCCATGAGACTCGACGCTCTTGCATTGGTTATTTTATTAGCTTAGGTCGATCTCCCATATGATGGCGTCGCTGTTGGTTAATTTTGCCTATTACATGACTTTCATGCAAAGTTTCATGAGGTTGAAAACAAAAATTTGTTTAATCGATGCGGAAACCCGTAACACTTTACGGTCCTCATGAATTATTAACCTTAACTCATTACGCTAATTAGTTAATAATTATTAATCCGTAACTCTTTACGGTACTCATGAGAATTCATAACAATTTATAATACTCATGAGTTTTAGGATTACTCGTTAAAACAACTATTGAGGTTTAGGATAATTTGATGAAACGATTATTGGAGATTAGAATACCTTAGATCACTCGAAGACTTCAAGGTTGTTGATGTCCTTTAACGTTGATCCACACAGCTATCCCCGATTGCAATGAGAACTCCTTCTCTTGAAACCTCCCACTCCTTGGATGCTTGCTAGGCGAAGACAAGGTTGAGTTGTGGTTTCCTTGGGTTTTTATCTTTTTGAGAAGATGATGGTTTCTTAGGATCAGGTTAAAGATAGGAGGAGCAAGATCATTGGAACCTTGTCTTTCTATAGATGGTGCCTTTTTCTCTCTAAACCTTTGGTAAAGACCGAAATTTAGAGAGCATAAGGATCTTATTTTTCTCTCGGGAAAAACGTGCGGGAAAAAGGCACACCAAAAATCAGCACTTTATAAGAGTCTAACCCTAATTTAAGTGCTCACAAGAAAGGCCCAATCCAAGCTTGAATTGGACAATCCAAATCATAATGAATTGAATTCATATCTTGATTGATTGATTGAATTTAAGATGATGAATCACATTCATATCTTGATTGATTGTTTGAATCAATCATTTAAGATGATGGATTACATTTATTTCTTTTCTTCTTCAAAAAACGTCCATAAAAAGGGCACTTAAAAAATCAGCACTTTATAAGAGTCTAACCCTAATTTAAGTGCTCATAAGAAAGGCCCAATCCAAACTTGATTTGGAAAATCCAAATCATAGTGAATTAAATCCATATCTTGATTGAATAATAATTTAAGATGATGAATCACATTCATCTCTTAAACTAAAATTCAAAATCATTACAATCAATCCGAATTTATTATTTCTCCTATCTTCATCCAATCATTATATTGGATCTTAGATAATTCAAAATTATCTTTTATAACCTAACATTTTGAATCAAAATTCAAATTCAAATTTTAAACTTAAATTCAAAATTCGAATTCCAAATTCAACTTGGCCTAAGACCCCGTTGGGTCTTCCAACACATTTGGGCCCTTTTGTGGAGAAACTGCTTTCCCACTGGGGACACCATATATGACGCCATTTTCTCCTCATTAAGCTTGGAGTCCTACTCCAACCCAATTACACCTTTACTCTTGATAACACCCAATAACAATTATTGGCCCAAGTTTGCTAAAATTAAACAATCGGGAATAACCTTTTGTGTGTGACCCATTAGGCCCAATTAGTCACTGTCATAAATAAACTTGGACCAATTAAAAACCCCTTTAACGGGCCCAATTTATTTAATGACCTCATAAGACACTAGCAATGCTCTGCGGCCCCAGAACTAATTGAGTTGATCAAGTGATCTACCTGATACCGTGCAAGCATCATCCTTCACATTGTCATTCACATTTAGTCGAGAGCAAAGATAGAGTATCATCTCTCTTAATTGACTAAATGTAGCTATTTCACAGAACTAGGAATCTTCTTATATTAACTCGTAACGGATCATGACTCTTCATGATCATTTCTTCATCTTATGACTCTCGAGTTAATTAGAAGCTATCTAAGCTCTACTTAGGTCTTGTGAATGACTAATCCCTTGTAGGGGCTTGTGAGTCCTCTCGGCATGTCCATCTATACTCATGCATTCGAGTTACACCCAAGAGTACACTGTTCTCCCCATTTTCGAGGTGGATAGAGTTGTACGGTCAAAGTATAACCCTAGGACATAGTGTTCGATGACATCCTTAAGTCTAGTACGATCTCGTACTACCAAACGATGAGAGACTTTACATATCCAATGATACTCTCTACAATGAATCTTTGTGGAGTCTCTCGGTGGGTCAGTTCGGTACTATCTGTTCTCTAACAGATCTACCCACGACATCAGCTAAGGCATCTCCATACCTGCATTCCATGAGGTCCCTACCTTGTATCTCTATACAAGTAGACGATGTCGTACTAGTCTTATTGAGATCACCAATGCCCTTTCTTGGTGATTCAAGACTAGGAACAAGTTTTTAGGCAATAGATATCCGGTGTTCTCGAGTCCTCATGATCATGATCTCTATCATTGATCCTCAAGAATAACAAATGTTCTATTCCTAGGGCTTTTATCTTCAAACACATATTTACCTTAAAATAAAGTGAGACATAAATATGATAAAGATAAAATATGCTCATTTATTAATAATGAAATACTATAACGTAGAAATGGTGCTGATCTGTCCTTACAGATTGTCTCGAGGACACCCAATTACTAACAGTCACAAAAGGCAACATGTGATTTTCCTTTCCGTAGTAGAAGCTGAATGCTGAGCGATGCCTAGTACAGTTAAAGAAGTTGTATGGTTACGATGGCTCCTTTGTGACTGGGGGCGACTGAACAGTCTTCAACTCCACTATATTTTGATAATCAAACTACTATTCATATCACCAAGGTCTTTTATGAGAGGGGACTGAGCATGTTAAAATGTATTGTTGTTTTGTCCGTGAACAAGTACAATCTTAGGACATCTCTCCATTAAAGAGTATGACTAATTATCAAGTTGCTAACATCTTCACAAAGGTACTCAAAGATCACCGATTTTAGGAACTTTCTAGCGAGTTAGGCATTCATAATCTTCATGCACCAACTTGAGGAGAAGTGAAGGCACTATATCTCAAAGAATATCGCAGGATTTGATACTATAATATTATGATTGTATTATTTGAATATTTTGAACATTAGTACGAAGATACGGTTGTTACGATACTCTCCAAGCACTCATGTACTAGTAGGTATGTATATCCCTCTAATTAATCAATGAAAGACATACAATTCATTCTCATTTCAATATTTCCCAATTAATTAGAGATTAAAATGATTAGCCTTCGTTAGTCGTTAGAATTAGTAAAAGCTATTTGGATTTATTAGGAGTGGCACTAGTTGAGGTACCTCTAATTGAAAGAGAGTTGTGTGCAAGCAAAAAAGATGTAAACATAAAATTTATAGTAAGTTGATGTATTACTATTTATTAGTTTAGGACTAAATGGCGAGTCACTAAGATTCCAATTTAGTATTAGCCATGAGTCTGAGTTCCTATAATACACACACATATGTAACATCCATTTTACTTCTTGTAACGCATGAGAGATAATAAGCCCCAAAGCGGTTGCTTTTGAGAGTGAGGTACTCACGAGATGTTAGAGGTGGTATTAGAATAGGTTCAAGTCAACATTCTAGCGACGACGCTAGGCTCTAGGTGGGATGTAAATTGTGATATTGCACATGGGCGGGGAGGAATGTCATTTATAATTTAAATCAAAGTATTTCATAAATGACATCTGTCTTCCCACGGTTTGTGTTAAAAGTATTAGGTGATTAGTTGGTTAAGGTCTAGTCACTACAAAAAACTAGAATTTTGGCGGTGACAAGAATCGCCGCTGAAAGTATAAATGTCGCCGCTGAAGGGTTTTCAGTAGCAACAAATCTGTCGCAGCTGATACTCTTGTCGCCAATACTTTTGGTAGCGACATTCCGCTAAAAGTACATCAGATGGTGTTGGAAAGAAGGTCGCCACTGAAAAAGGGGTATTAGCGTGGCCTTTGTCGCCACTAAAACATGGATCAGTGGCGACTTATGTGTCGTCGTTGAAACAAAGTCGTTACTGAAACATGTATCAGCGGCAACTTTTATGTCGCCAAAGTCGCCGCTGATACATGTTTTAGCGGCGACATTTGTGTCACCGCGATACATGTTTCAATGGCGACTTTTTTCGTTGCCACGATAGATGTATCAATGGCGACTAAAGTCATTTTTCTTTTTTTTTAAAAAAAAAATAATAAATGGCAAAAATTCACTCCATAAGTGCCCTTCACAATGGGTATATATGCATTGTGAAAGTAACTCAATTTACAAATTTACTTTACAGGAAAAACCACTATAAACTTCATAATAGATCAGAATGTATGCAAATAATCCACAATGGGTATATATGCAAGTGAATTTTCAGCAAAATATCACAAATATATACAAGAAATTTTAAAGCCAGCACAGTAGTAATCCCTCATGCCAAGCTCCTATCATATGGAATTCAATAGAAAAAATTAGCTGCAAATTTTAGGAGTGTTTTCTATCAAATTCTACACATATTGATATTTTTGTGTTCTCTATCAAAATAGCTAAGAAAACTGTGTTTGAATTTTATATATCATAATATAAAGTGAAGTTAAATACAATCAGTACTTACTGGCCCAACAAGAGTGGAGTGGCCCCAAGCCACATAACCAGAACCAGTATCCCGAGCAGGTGAACAAGTTATATAACTGTAAAAACTCAAGAGAGAATTTTCAAAAGGTCAGAAAAGAAAAACAAGGAGAGAATTTCGAAAAGGTGACCATGCATAATGTCTCAGACATTAAAAATCAATAGTCCACAAATACAGAGGTTGGGACGCAGATTAAACCAAGACTACAGCCCAGGGCAATTCCAATGACAAAATCAATTGCATCAATCTCACCACTTTATCTGAAAAAAATATGACAACTTTTGACCGACAACAACACCAAGTTCCTTAGTCAATGTATGTGACTTAAATCTTTTTCATCCATAACTAGCCCAAGAAAGAGAGATCTCTAAATCACATTCAAAACTTAAAATACCGCAAGAAGTACATTCAACAAAATTTCACAGAAATTTAAAAAAGACAAAAATAAGGGGTCATTACCTAGTTATTTGTAGCCCTGCAAATTAAAAAGAAAAACACACATCAGGATGGATTAAATATGGTAATTTTTGTTTAATGATGATTTTGAAACAACAGTAAAGTGATAAAGAAAAAGCATAACAGGGTAAAAGGTGGGGAATACAGTGAATTGACAGGTAACCCCATCATATCTTTTTAAGTAAGATCAACAATTTCTGGCCATTTCTATGACCAAGGTTATTCACCACGATAAATCTCCATAAGAAATGACAGGCCTAAACTTCTACTATTAGGTTGCGGGAGGTAGATTAGGGTACAACTAATCTACCACTCAAACAAAAACCACAGCAAATGCATGAAACGACCAAATTTGCTATTGGTGTATCAACCAGCAACTGACTAGCAAATTATTTAAGAATTACAAGAATACATCAGACAATAGACCTGTACTCCATAAAGTCTAATGAGTAAAATTTATGTTTAACATTTTTCTATGAAATACAAAAGTATATTGGTTTTTCTTACCATTGGAACTTCTTCAGGCTTCAACCAGCATGCTCAAAGAATGAGAAACCGACTGCAAAAATAGGCAGTCCATTTAGTCATTTTCACTTCTCACTCAGTAAAGAAAAAGTAGATAAACAATTAAATATTTTGAGTGAAGCTTACGAACCATTTTATTTGACTCAACGTCACAGGTTAAAGCAGCCAGAGATTTGTCATTAATGGATGAGGTCCTTGACAGGGAATTAGTAAATGACTCTAATTTTTTTCTGACAAGACTTTCCTAAAGTTGTGGGTTTCAGAGCTCCACCAAAAAATTGTCTGGAATTCAAGAAATTGACCCCTAACCAATCGCAAAACAAGAGTCATAAAGCAATTTTTGTAGAATGAGGGCAGACATTTTGAGAACAAGGGACAGACTCACCTGGTGAAGACGAAGAGTCGCTGATTGAATAAAGGAAGCAGTGCAGCAGAAAGGGATTAACTCAACCTCGTTACTCGAAGTCGAAGGTGAAGAAGAACAAGGAGGAGGGACCAACCGGAGGGGTCGAATAAGCTAGGATTCGCGAGCACGGGAGGTCCAACGGCGTGAGAGAGGAGGGAAGGAGGACGATGAGATAGAGGACGGAGATCAGAGGAGCTACGGTGGAGCAGCGTCGGAGCCGGGGGAGTGAGAGACGGTACAACCTAACACGGAGCGATCAGAGGCAAGGGTTGAAGAAAGTAGAGAATGAGAAGACGTAGAACGCGCGGGTAGAGAAAAAATGGCGTTAGACTGGAGAAAAGGGGTGCGGGATTATAATTTTTCTTTTTTAAAAAGAAAAAATTTAAATTGGACTTTTGGCGGTGACAAAAAGTCGCCACCAAAACACCCTTTTAGTGGTGACAAATCAATGTCGCCGCTGAAAGTATAACCTTTGGCGGCGACAAATAGTTGTCGCCGCTAAAGGTTATACATTGTCACCGCCGAAGGTTCTACTTTTAGGGGCAACTACAAAATGTCACCCCCAAAAGTATTACTTTAGCGGTGACTATATTATAGTCACCGCCGAAAGCTTATTTTCAGCGGCGACATTTTTTGTTGCCGTCAAATGTCACCACTTAAAGTCCTTTTTTTGTAGTAGTCATTGAGGTTTAAGATGTGGGATGTGGAGTCCTCATCATATTTAGAAAGGAGTTAAGTTGGTCTCCCTCAAAGATAGTTAACTTAGTCTTTCTCCACAAAAAAAAAAAAAAAAAAAAAGGTTAATTTAGTCTCTTTTTAGGTTTTAGAGATAACCCAAGTGGGCTACTCATTGAATAAGTATGTTGCTCTTTGTGGTTAATACAATAAAGTTCTTCATATTCTTTCTTCATATTATTTCTTCAATTATATTTGTTAACATGATATTAGAGCAGTCTTGATCTCTAAGGCCTCACTGTAGCGGCCTAGTATTTCTTTATTTTTTTTGGGTTTAGATGAAGAAAGCTTCTGCCTCTAGTAACGACGTCGCTCTCTCCTTATCAAGATTCAATCTTGATTTTTCTGCAGCAAGATCAATATGTTCAGCCTTTCTTCTCTGCCTTTAATCGATATTGGAAATCTGACTTCACCATTTTTTTCTCAATCTCGATAATTCCTTTGATAAACAGGATGCTCAATTTTTTGTCATAATATCACTGTAGGCAACATTTTCGTCGGAATTATTGGGTTGCTTCTGAATCTTTGCCACCCAATATTGAGGACCATCTACGATTCCAATTGTTGTCGGCTGGAACTCTTGGTTTGTTGTTGCATTTTCGCCATCCAAGATTTAGAATCGACGGATTCATGAGTTCTATATCTGATTGAAGTTCACCACATATCATCAAATCCGCGATTTCTTCTCATCCTTATCTGTCGAGTTCGTGGTTATTTCATCTTGTCAAGATCGTCTTGTCTCGTTCGCAACACCTCTCGTCTTGAATCCTAGGTTGAAGCTGGGAGCAGACGCCGTAATTTTTCACCGTTTTGAGACTCAAGATGTGTTTATGATTCATGGGAGAAGCTGGTAGCGGACGCCGTAATTTTTCACCATTTTGAGGCTCAAGATGTGTTTATGATTCATGGGAGAAAGTTCTTGGCTTCTTGAGATTCCAACCCAAGAAGCAATGCAGTGGTTCGTGCCTGGAACTACACCTCTGGTAAATTTAATGGTAATGATGACAAAGCTTGAAACTACTAGATCAATGATTGGCATCAAGGCGGTGAAGCTTATTCATAGAACTTTAAAAATTGGTTTGTCTCTATATGTGTTTTACAAATGGGTACAACATGGTACAGTCTTCCAAGAACATGACTTCAGGTTCTGGAATTTCAATGAGAATATTGTTTGATGCTGTTAGAATTATTGGTACCCTCTTGTGCTTTCTTACTGCGCAGAAGATTTATTACTCCAAACAACATATTCTGAATTTTATCAAGACAGGGGGTGACATAGTCAATGTTTGTTATGAGAAAATTACTGGTTAGGGAAGAGTTTGGGAATAAAATGAAGTGAAAACATGAGAGAAGAAGAAGGCATTTTTGTTCATTGCAAGGATGGGGATTGGTGCTCAGTCATCGACCTTAAACTTCAACGCTCTTTCAGATCTTTAGTCGCATCAAACTCTCTATCATACCACTACTACCTAGCTATACCCGCTATTCTTCAGTATTCAACATATTCCACATAATCCAACCTTAGAAGAGCATCATCTGTTGGTTACTTGGAAATGCCATTATTGATCTATATGCTAAATGTGGCAATTTGGGCTTTGCTGAGAAGGTGTTTGATCAGCTGGATAATAAGGATTTGGTGGCTTGGAATTCACTTCTTGTTATGTACTCCAGAAATGGGTTGCTGGAACGAGTTTTATAGTAACATCGTGTTACAAGCATATTGAAGCAGCACTGAAACATTATGAGAATTAACATGGAGAAGAATGTTATGAAAGAATTTTGTATTGTTTTGCTATTCAATTTAATTCACTTTATCCCTTATTTTTGTGTTGTTTAAGTTGAGCATATTTGAGATAAATAGTATTTAATTTGAGAGAGGGTGTTAGAAGTATTAGATGATTAGATTATTAGTTGATTAGTTGGTCGAGGTCTTATTAAATTAAGAGTTTAGTCATTGTGGCATAGGATGACCATGTTTAGAGAGGGGGTTAACTTGGTTTCGAGAGAGTTAATTTGGTTTTTCTCTAAGAAAGAGTTAACTTAGTCTTCTTCTAGGTTTTAGAGATAACCCAAGTGGATTACTCATTAAATGAGCATGTTGTTCTTTATGATTAATACAATAAGATTCTTCATCTTTTTTCTCCATATTATTTCTTCAATTATATTTGTTAATAGTTTGAATGTCCATAACAGAGAAAAACCATAAATCCCAACCCAAAACCCAGCTTAAAAACAACTTGCTCGTAAATTTGAGCATTTGCATCAACACAAAAATCCAAATATCAATGAAGAAAGACCGGAACTGGAGATAGGCAGGGAGAGCTCGTCCTCCTGGACCGTTCAGATTTGATTTGAACGGTCCAGATCTTATTTTTTTACTTTTTATTTTTTCAAAAAAAAAATTTTTAATGAGTACAGAATCTAAAATAAAGATAATCTCTCAACTAACATTTTTTCAAAAAATGATTTTTTTATTCAAAAAACAACAGTGTAAAAAAATAAAATTTGGACCGTCCAGATCGCATATGGACGGCCCAGATGGGCCAAGCTCTTGGTACCTATCCAGTTCCAGAAAGACCCCACGCAAGTGTGAAACCGCCATGATGACCTCCTTTTTTTTTTTTTTTTTTTTTTTGGAACATGATGACCTCCTATTGACTACACTCTTATAACCTCAATATTCAAGATTTGACGGAGCTAAACTCAGGAAACTGCAAGCAAAACAGAGTAATTTCTTCATCGTCCTCTCTTCACAACCACCGTTGCAACTCCTTGGCCATCGCCACCGCTTCTCCTTGGCCGTAGTCCTCTCCTTCGACAATGACACCGCTGTCAGTTTAACCCGCCGTACTTGATAGCCAATCCTTTCGTCGTCCTCCCTTCACGATCGTCGCTGTAACTCATTTGGCCACTGCCGCCTCTCCTCCTTGGCCGTCGTCCTTTCCTTCGGCAATCTTACTGCCGTCAATTCGAGCGCCATCCTTTGCCGCCAATATTATAAGTCGTCCTCTCTTCACGATCCTTGTTGCAACTCCTTTGGCCACTGCTGCCGCTTGTCTTGGCCTTCGTCTGCCGGAGGTCATTAGCGACAAATAGGGTTAAAGGTTTTGTCTTTTGAGGCGCGGTTGAAAAATCGTGACCGGTGCTTGGAAGAATAAACGCCGTTAATGATGTTGATGATGGTGTGTTAAAAAGGAAAAATGGCATTTTTTCATTGGCGAACTGGATGTTCAATATATCAGTGGATAAAAGTTTTCTCCTATTGTAAATACTATATGATAGAGATTTAAACAAATTTAAACCTATGTCTACTTTAATGCATAGTTAATATACTTTATTGTAACAAATTAAATGATTTGTACGTTTCCTGATTCTCTTTTTAAGATATAAATAAATAAATTATAAAAATAAACACGTATATTAAATGTAATTGAAAATAATAAATAGGTGAAGAGTAGAGCTGAAGGCAGCATCCACGTTTGAGGGATATTGGTTTTGTTTTTCTAATTTCTTAATTTCCATTAGAAAACCACTCACACGAGTGAGACAAATCAAGGAGTTAAGCTTCACACACACACACACATATATTTTGAAGTCTATAAGATAATATACCACTCTGATCCTATTTATAAATCTCTTTTGACCAAAAAAATTTGGTCCTATTTATAAGTCCCTTTTGACTAAATAAATGAGATTGTGACAATTTTGCCCATATTATTGTACCAATGAAAATAGAGAGAGAAGAAAAAGTTAAAAGGTACCCAACCATAAATGAGGGTAAAGTTAAAATTTTACCCTATAATCATTGAGCTACCTACCTCTCCTTGATATGTGTGATTTGGTCAAAATGGGGATTATAAATAGGACCAGGAGTGGTAAGTGTTTAAATTTTAAATTAAAATACTAAATTCTTAAATAAACCAAGAATCGGCTTGGTTCCCAGTTACGGCGCTCTCCTCTCTCTTTTTTTTTTTCAAACCTCTCTCGCTGTTTTTCCCAAACAAAACTCAGACCTGATTTTTAGAGGGCCAAAATGCTGCAGTTTTGGCCAATTGGGACTTGCTGGACATTTCTTAATTTGAGGTCCTTCTCTCGACATTAATTTTGATCCTTAGTTGACATTTTTCAAATTTTCCAAATTTCTTCTAAAATTCCTATAATGCTAAATTAAGTACAAGGTAGTATCAAAAGTCTAAGGAATCAATCATATGAATAAATTAACAAATTATGAACCTCAGTTATACTTAATTCAATACAAACCAAATTAGTATTTAATCATGAAATAATGTCTCAAAAAATGTATTAAGAATCCCAATTTAATTATAAAAAATTATATAAAAATATTGTTCAATATCACTAAATAAAGACCAGAATAAAGGTTGTAATAGTATTTAAGAGTAGATTAAAGATAGTATTTGAGGTTGCATGTGGAATTTCGTTTTGTTTGGTGATGGCTGAACTTGAAGCCCCTGTCTTGATGGGTTGGAGTCAGGTTTAAAAATGAAAAAGGTTAGAGTAAATCTAAAGGGAGTACAAGAAAAATGATGCTTACATATGTTTGCATTTATTAGTCCGTATATGATACTTCAGGATGCGGGGTCTGAATTTTGGGATTGGAAACTAATTTACAGCCTACTCCCTCCAGTTTTAATTATAAGATAATATTTGAGAGTTGTTTTTTGTCCTAATTATAGGACAACATTTTAATTTTTGTCATTTTTTTTTTTCCTAAAATCCCCTATATCTTATTCTCTCAAGTGTGTGTTTAGTTTTTTTGAGTATTGTATGAAGATGCGTAGATTCTTCCAATCAGTGAAACTTTTAAATCGTTAGATTTTAATTTATTTATCAATCAGCTGACGTTAATTTACCTATATATATATAGGCACACACATATATACATACACACACGAGACGTGTGTGTGTGTGTGTGTGTGTGTGTGTGTGTGTGTGTGTGTGTGTGTGTGTGTGTGTGTGTGTGTGTGTGTGTGTGTGTGTGTGTGTGTGTGTGTGTGTGTGTGTTTGTGTGTGTGTGTGTGTGTGTGTGTGTGTGTGTGTGTGTGTGTGTATATGTGTGTGTGTGTGTGTGTGTGTGTGTGTCTATATATATGTGTGTGACTGCACACAAATATATATAGCCATACAGAGACACACACACACACGTGTTTGTGTGTGTGTTTATACATATATGTATATTTGTGTATAAGTGTGTGTGTGTGTGTGTTTTTATGTGTGTGTGTGTGTGTGTTTTTATGTGTGTGTCTCACACACACACGTATATATAACAAAACCATTATTTCAATTGGAAAGTACATACACACATGTATATATATATAACAAGACCATTGTTTCAATTGGAAAGTGTGTGGAAAGGAAGATTCTAAGTCGGAGAGGTATATGGTAGGAGCTATTGATTTACATTACTTATCTCTCTCACACACACACACACACACACATGTATATAGCAAGATCATTATTTCAATTGGAAAGTGTGTGGAAATGAAGATTCTAGGTCGGAGAGGTATGTGGTAGGAGTTATTGATTCACTTTTATTTATGTTATTTTAAATTTATATAAGGGCATTTTAGGAGGGTGAGTAAAATTAAATAATTTAACTCCTCTTTCCTTAATTTTCCAAAATTGGCTAAATATGTCCTATAATTAGGACTGGAGGGTGTATTATTTAATATTTTTAAGAGATGTGACATGAATTATATAGATTGCTGCTGTTAATGAAGAGAAGTATGGCTTAGCATTGTTCAGTCTAGGGCGATGAATCCTGTAAATGCACTATGTAGTTCCACTGTTTGATGCTACTAAGAATAAATAATGGCGTTAGCTGCCTAATGTAATACCCAAGAATTTATAATTCTCATAAATACTATTTTTTTGGGCAAATAATACCTATTAGAAATAGGTGAATATGTGGTCTCAAAATTTAGTAGCTTAATTTAGGGAATTTTGTTCTAGAAGTAAATAAACCAAAGACCCAAATTTTCTAATTTGGTTTAGATATCATAAAATACCCTAAGATTATTATATTACAATATAGTTTTATGTTATGAAAATACCTAAATCAATTAAAGGAAATTACCAATAAATAAATGACAATTAAATTTACGTTAATTAAAATAATTTTATAAATGTCCATAATAAATTTAGTGGCAATTAAAAGTCATCAATTAGGGATATTTTAACTTAATGAAGAATCAAGGGCCAATTTTGAAATTATATTTAAGGATCATAAAATATGATATAAATACCATATTAAACTATAGTTCTCATATGAACAAATGAGCAAGAAAACATTATGAAAACAGTTAAGCTAATTAATGAGAATTAGCAACAAAGTAAATGAAAAAGTTAGCTTGCACTAATTGGGACTAGTTGCAAAATAATCAAGAGGCAAAATAAAAGTATAAAATGAGGGTCAAATAATACTTTCCTAATTAAGCACTAATTTTCATGATTAGTTAAATCAATTAATTAAGGGAGAAGATTTAATCTAAACAAACACAATGAAATCCAATGGTTGTGATTAAACCAATAATTAATATTAATCCTTGTAAAATTGAATTGGCCAATGATAAATCAAGAAAATATTCTTAATCGATGAAACTAATTGGATCAATAAGGGATTAGCATAAATTAAAGGTCAAGATTAAACCTCATAAAGCTAATCTAAGGGTTTTACAATTAATTTAATAAAGCATAATCCATGTGAAATTAAATCCACCAATAAGAAAAAAGAATTGTGAGTGAGTGTGTGTCTAGTATATGAGAGAGAGAAAAAGAAAATTAAAGCAAATTTGATAAAGTTTGAAATCCTAGAGTAAATTGGATAATGGTTTGAAATCCAATAAATATCTAATGTACAAGAAAAACTCAAAACAACAAATAAAGTGAGAATTTATACAAATTCAAATAGTTGTGAAGAAGTAGGAACCTAGAGAAAATATAAGGACTTATCTTCAACCCACGTAATTTAACCTCGAAAGTAAGCCTAGTAAAGGCTATTTTTGCAAACGTTGAAGAATAAGCTTAGACAACCAGGGGAATCTAATTAGACCATAAACTGGATATCCATCTACTAATCAAAAAGCATACTCAGAATTTAAAAGTATTAGTGATTGATCGACAACCAAAAATGAATTTCGTTAAAGCAAGGAAAAAGATGATGGAAGAGAGAGAGAGAGAGAGAGAGAGAGAGAGAGAGAGAGAGAGAGAGAGAGATTAAAATATGATTTTTATTAGAGCACATGTGGGATTTAATTTTGGAAATTAAGATAATTAGCTAAATCCAATGTAATTGTTTTTAACCAATGGGAAGTATTTGCTCACAAATTGTATCACCATAGAAGCATAAATTAATATTAGCCCTTGATAAGAAAAGTTGGTCCAAGGGATAAAATTCATAAGCTTTTACTATAAATTGGGGCCTTGCCCTTCATAATTCTTCACACCAAATCAAACTTCAAGAGTTGATTTCTAAAAGAGTAGAAGCAAGAGGCTTGAAAGAAATCGATATGTATCTGATTGATGGAGTCTTAGTTTTTAGTTTATAGTCTTTAGTTCTTATAAGTTCGTAGTAGTTCTTAGTAGCTTTAGTAGAATTGTTAGTTTAATCTAGGAAATAGGTAAGGTAATTTCTCATAATTGTTTTCAAGCCTTATTGCATCGAAAGATGTCGACAAGGTGGAAACATGTTGGGGAGTGACTTCTAGGATTAATAAAACAAGTTAGAGTAAGATAGGAATTGTAGGGTTTTGCTGGGCTTGTTGGGATCAGTCAGATAGAGGGCACTCTTTGATATGTAAATTTATATTCAAAAATTCTGAAATAATTCATGGTCATAGTAGACATGTATAGCTTTCCATTGATATAAAATATGCATCAATTAGAGGTCTGTAGAGGGAGATAAAAATTCTGGAAATAAGGCTACGTTTTTCTGGAAAAATTCTGGGCAGAGGTTGAAGATCATTAAACTGGGAGTGATTCACAAATTCTGGGTGAAAACCAATATTTTTTCTCAAAAATATACATGCTAAGGTTTCCAGGAAATTTTACGGAACCTCATTTCGATTTTTGTGGAATTAATTATGATTTTTTAAAGTTAAACAGAAAATTCTGCCCAGAAATATTACAGCAGCGTTTTTAAGAAAATAAAGGGGTATAATTGGATTAACAAGTCCACCAGGGGTAAAAAGGGTCGGTAGTGGCTGAAATGTTCCCTAAGATATTATTTACGAGGTAATAATGCGATAATACTATTATAGGATATCCGGGAAAAATCGGGAGACGCACCGACCGGGCAAGTGTACCGCCATCCAAATAGACTAAGGTACGGACGCGTACATCGTAACACTAACTCTGATGCTTATGGTGTGCTTATATGTGATGGATGATTTCATAGACTAAGACTCGGTCTTAGATCACTGTTTATACATTCAGCTTTATACGGGTTATAGTCTTGATAATGCCGTTGAGTTTTCCTAGCGCTGAGGACACGACATGCTATCGTGACACTGGTTAGTGCAAACAGGGATGCCTTTACATGTGCTGTGTACTATGTACTGTAGATATGTTAATCTTGCATCTGCTATGTGCTTATGTATTGATTACTGCTGTAATGTCATGAATATCTGTCATACATATATTGGGCCTGTTTGGGTTGGCTTATTTTTCAGCGTTAGTGTGTAAAAATTTCAGTGGCTTTTAAGCTACCGACCCAGTGAGAAAAAAATCCAATTTTTTCCGTTTGGATTGCCCATTGCGTTGGCTTAATTTTAAGTCAAAAAAGCTCAAAAAGTCGCAGTTAAGGAAAAAGCTCCAAAATCCAGCTTTTTCTATAATGCTCAAACTTTTTTGACGTGGGCCCCGCCACTTCTACCACCATCAATCCAAACACAAATCATTATCTATAACCTGACTTTTTTCCTACCGATGTTTTTTAAAAGTTAGATAGCTTTTAAGCCACCGCTCCTACCGCCAACCCAAACAGGCCCATTGTTTTACAAAGCATGAGGTTAACCGTTACCTGAGGTTCAATGGTAATTGAACCTCAGCCCTCACTATAGCCCGTGGTCCGGAGGAACCGGGACCAAGGACGAGGGGTAAGACGCGTGAGGACACGGGCGGAGAAGACTATTATGAACTATTGTATCACCGTATTATTAAATATTCGAATAATTGTACCCTTTGTAATAGCAACCAGACACACCAAAGCGGTGAAGGTTTTCGGATACTCGCTCTTTTAGATTATTCCGATGCTCTACTCTGCTCTACTTTGACCAAACTATTTTAAAAACACTTTAGAAAATTGGGATGTTACATCTAAACTATGTTTTTAGATGTTAAAATGCTGGTTTAATATCTGATAAAGGACTTGACGCTACAGATTTTAACTTTAACTACTTAAAATTTTAAAAAATATCTTTTTATTCACTAATTGTTAACTCCATTTATTATTTTACAATATCCTTTTTATTTAACTATAATAAATTTATATTATAGGTAACATTAATTAATGACCTAATATTAATTGTACTATATTTCTCTATTATTTCTATATTAATGACCTAATATTAATTGTACTATATTTCTCTATTATTTCTATACCTCAGTTCTTATTACATTTACTTTTGAGTGATTTTTTGAAACCTTATTTAATACTCTTGTTGTGAGTTGCTTTAGATAGTGGGACCGTAAGGTTGGGCATTAATTGTAAAGTGTAAGGGGGAGCAAGTTGTCTTAGAGAAAGAGACTTGCTTGTACTGAAGCACCGAGAACCCAAAGAATCTTGGAACAATAGTGAAACACTCAAAAGATCTTCTAGAGAATAGATATAAGTCAAGTGGTTAAACTGAACCATTATAAACCCTTATGTTCATATCTTTTATTCTTTTGGTGATATTCTTCTAACTCTAACATCTTGAAGTTTTGTTTTTAAGCACATCTTTAATAACTCATCCAATTTATCACCTATTGGGTGAAAGGCTTGAACTAACATTAAAAAGAAGATTTTTTTCACATTAAGTTGTCAATATTTATTCTTTTACATTTAATGAAGTATAAATTGCATGCAGATATATGAAGATAAATGTAATTCCTAAACAACATAAAAAATAATAAGCAGGGTAAAATTAATACATTTCCACTAAATCAAGGTCTTGGTTCCGTTGTTGACCAAGTTGACCTCCCTTTTAGATTGAATACGCATTCTGATCTCCAAAATAATGGCAACAACAACCAAGAAGGCAGCAGTTGCTCCATAACCAGCAAACCATTTGGATCCTTCTCCTCCCAAACTTAGTCCATAGAAAGAGTTAACCAATGCAAAGATCAATAAGATCCTTCCAACGTTATGATGGTAATAATTCCAATATTTTCTTAATAAACTTGATTCGTTTCTTGGTCGTAATACCAATGATATAACCTGTGAAAGAATTAAGATTAAAATTTTAGTTAAATCATCAGCCATGTAAGTCCACATTATAATTAATGGTTATGAAAATGTACGCACGTACATGGATGTATGTACGTACATGAGATCACCCCCTCCGGTTCTAAGTTACAAATCTTTGAATAGGGCCGATCATTTTGATATATTACATTTTGTACTTGTCTAAAAATTTATTTCACTTTTTTTTACCCCTAATTTATTGCATGTCTCTCACATATTTTTTTTCCTACGCATTCTTTCTCATATTTTTTCCATTCATTCTCGCTCATACTCACTCCCTTAATAAGGCATATTTGAGGAAAAAAGTTATATTCTTCTTATCCTTAATGTAGTACTTATTTAACTAATTTAATTAGACATTTTAATATAACATATTTTTCTAAAAACACATTCATCATCTTCCTTATTTAATTCTCATAATCTCTTTTACTAATTATTGTTGAGAGAGTATCAATAAAAGTAATTTTGACCTCCAACTTATGTCATACATTATGGACTGGAGGAATATTTCTACCCATTTATTGATTTTAACTAATTTTAACCAACATTTTCTTCTAGGTAATGTAGTTATTTGTAACACACACACATGTATGTGTGTATGTATGTGTATTTATATGTATATGTATTCATAGGAGCTTATTTTTAAGCTCTTTTTTTATAAGCTCTTTTATTTTAAAAAAAAAAAATGAAAAGAAAACCCGTAATCTCTCGATTGATCACTACCACCACCGCCGCCGCCACCACCGCCACCGCCACCGGCGCCGCCACCCCACCACCGCCGCCGCCGCCGCTGCCACCACCATTGCCGCCGCCACCCCACCACCACCTCCGCCGCCACCGCCATTGCCACCCCCACCCCACCACCGTCGCGTAATATACCTTTTATGATAATTTTTATTAGAAAAAGTGCTTATGACAAAAATTTTGTCAAACAACTTATTTTTAATTTCAGCTTTTAAATAACTTTTAAACTAAAAAATTTATATAATCACCAAACAAGTTTTTTTTTTAGTTTTTTTTCCAAAAGCTCTTTTTTTTTAGCTTTAGCTTAAAAGTAACTTATAAGTTAAAAATAAGAGGATCCAAACGGGCCTTAAGAGAGATGCAAATTATGAATATTTTCTTTGCAGAAAGTCTCAAGATTGGAATATTGTGCATTTTGAGAGGATTCAGTAAAAGAGAGATGAAGGCCTGAAAGGATCTAAGTGACCATTTCAAAAAATTAAAACAATTTATGGCTCTTTTCTTTTCTTTCTTTTTAAAAAAAGGAATTGAGAATCAATTTTCATTGATAAAAAGTTAATATTTTACGTCGGCACTGCAATAGTATTATTTTACGTCAGTGCCAGTACATGAATAAATTGTGGTTGATTAAAAAAAAATCATTAAATTTGGAGAGAGAAGTATAAACAAGAATAAATAATAATAAAAAAACTGTAAAAAAAAGAAAAAAAGCATTCTTTTCGTATGAAAATTACGAAAAAAAAAAAAGTGTGGGAAAAAGTAAGCATAAAGACACAAATATACTAGTTTAAATTCATTGGCCTTTCAGAGATTTACTAGATATATAGATCTAAACAATTTTCTATTTTGGTACTTCCATCAATTTTTAAAACGCATATAGACTTCTCGTGAAATAAATTATTTCACACTTAAGTTATTTAAAATATTTAATTAAAAAATACTTTAAAAATTGACATAACTATTTATTAGTTTTCATAAAACCTCTTGTGCCCTTATGATAATTTAATACATCATAGTCAATCAAAATTTTACGCTGATTTCATTTACAAAAAGTTTTGACCTTTCCTTTTGGTACATAGGACAGTTATGATAGGTAAATCACAACAAAAAATTTTCACTTCTAGTTATCTATAATTTGCAAAATATGTTCAAAGATTCTTAGCCATACCCGTTTTGACAGCTCTATATACTACCTCATATCCAAAGTATAAAATAATGTTGATTTTTATTTAGATATGTTAAGAAAATAAATTAAATTACTTTAAACATTTAACTAAAATATTTTATATTTATCGATATATAATATAATAATTTTTTCATATGATAAAATATTTTATCTAATTCATAAACTGAATTATATAATATAATAATACATCTTCATTATGATATGATTAATTAACTTATTTTAACTTATTTTCTTCCATAATCTCCAAAAAAAAAAAAAAAAAATCAATTGGATCTTATATTTAGAATCAAAGAGAATTTAAAATAAAATAAAAAAAGGCACTAGGTTCTCCAACAAAATTTTAATATGAAAAAAAAAAAAAAAAACAAGAATAACCCAATATAAAGCTATACACAAATTCACCTATCATTTTTATTGGGGAACTTAACAATAGTCTAAGAAAGAGATAATACGCAGAAGCATCAAACCACAGACGCTAATCATTGAGAAGCTATGCTTTTTCTGAATCCACAACGCAGCTTAACTGAAAATTTGTTGAGTCCCATTCAAATTGGATATATATCTTGATTCTTCCCTATAGGACCTCAACAAACAATATACAAACTATAAAGGCCAAACTTCATCCTCTTCAAACAAAACCCAGACTCAGGATTCTTCATTGGCCACCCTTTTTGCCGGCGCATTTTGAACGTTTCGGGGTTAGTCGCGTCCTCAACTGCACGCAGAATATAACAAGTTAAGGACACAAGCAGACCATTAAAAAAAACAAATAGCATGATAGATATCTGAATGGGGAAAAGCTTTTAAGTACATAGTAACAACCAATGCTTGCAGGGGAGTGGATATGCACATAGTCTAGGGTAAATTATACATGAAGACTCATGATTTATAATATTTATAGCTAAGGGTGTTGAAAAAACAAATTCCTCCCAAGAACTACAGAAGTAAAGTCATTATTGATGCTTCCTAAAGTTGCTCATTCACACTCTAAATCATAATATAATCTTTCTGACATATCAAAAATGTAATATAGATTTGTTACTACTATTAGATGAGAACACCATTATGACACCCAAAAGATTTGCAACATTAAGGAGTATGGGTTGTAATTTAAAGAATCAACAATGGTAACTTATTTTTATGATCCCCAATACAACCAATCACCAATGAAGCTATTCAACCAGTCAACCCCCAGTACAAGACATGAAGGAAATTTGGGAAACCATCCATAAATCCCAATCTAAGGTGGAAAACATTGCTTTATTTCAAAGCAAAGGAAAATCGAAAGATCTAAAAAAGGTGATGCCTGCAGGGTCACTTAGTACTACAACACATTGGTGAAATTTTGGCACAACCTCTCTTTGAGGTTGATGAATGAACCTATTCAACGGAGGCTGATACCTACAACATAGTGGAGAAAGGTAAGGGTTTCTGCTTTTCTTTTAGGTTTCAACGTGCCATTTGATTAAACCACAGGGTGCATCATGGCGAAGACTCCTCTACTCTCTCTTTATGAGGCACTTATTAAGGTTCTACTCATCAGTCACCTTTCTAAAGCATTAGCTATGGTCACTAAGAACACCAACACAACCAGTGACCAAGCCTTAAAAGAATGGCAGGCCTTCATGTGATTGTTGTCTTAAAAAAGGTCATATGGTCTCATGGTTTGTGGCAGAAAGAAGGCTGCCAATTCCCTAGAACTGATCATGTTCAACTAGAACCAACTTGAGATTCTCCACAAACTTATTGAAGCACAAGGGCCAGATCAAACTGTTTTAACCAATCAAGTAAAATATAATGCCATTACATACTCAAATTCAGAGATCGAATTCTTGTATTGACTCTTGTGCATATGATTGTATGTTGTTCCTATTTTTGAAAAAATAACGATCAGAATTGCAGAAGATTCTGCAGCTGAAGGTGATGGACTTGGTATGTTTAGATTATCTAAAGATTTTACACTTACATGTTCTACTAGTTTCAATTAAACTGTGACCTTCTCTCCATCAACAAACTTACAAGAGATCAAAGCAGTGCCACTCATTTCAACAATGTGATGAGTGCAAAAGTGAAATGGGGAACCCCCTACTCTCTCTAGCTTGGCATGACCGTAATTATAGTATTATACCACCTCTGGTCATACCCCTTTTAACAATTTACATTCCTTGATGAAAAGCCCCGTAATATGTGCAATCAATATCAAAGGGAACTGGATGGAGTATTTTATTTAGAACCAAGACAAACCCCTCTACTAGCCCTTATAATTAGGATCGGAGGGACTATTTTATTAGTAGACTTTATGGGAGCTTATGAATTGCCAGCATCGACCAACTGAAGGATGCATAAACAACTAAGATAAAGCATGTAGGTTAAAAAGTTCAGAACAACTTTTAAGACATTAGGGTACAATAAATTTCATACAGATGATACTTCATCTGTGAAGATGTGTCAATATGGATGATGATATTGTAATTTCATTGTGTTGACGAGATAGAGAACCTATAGAAATCATGCAAGACTACAACTCAAGAATTTGACGTCAAGAACCTAGTCAAGATTAACCCTACGTTAGGATGGAGAGAAAAGTGAGGGGAAAATATGGGGAGGGGTCACTAAGAAGGAAAACTTCTCAAAATGGTAAAAAAAAAAAAAAAAAAAAAAAAAAAAAAAAAAAAAAAAAAAAAAAAAAAAAAAAAAAAATTACTATTTTTGGGAGTTTTCCATCCTAATTTTGTTTCCCCCTTAATTTCCTCAGTAGGCAGCCAAAAGGTCGTAAGGGCAAAACAAAAACATGAGGAAGCTCAGTAACCAAAATTACTCTCAAAAGATGATTCTTTAACTTTCAGATGAACCAGAATAGGAGAAAACACATGAAAAGGTTGAAAACTACTGAATATGAATTCTAGGTTAGCATGTGGGCCCCATTAAACCCACCCACAAAGGATCTCGCTCGCATTCCTACCAAATCAGGGCCTACCAAGAATCAAGTTTGAAAAATTGAACAACTTAGAAATTATCACTGTACACTATCCAACTTGTGGTGACATGGTTTTTGGAGATAATTCTCTTTATTCATTTTAGTTCTGAAGAAGAATAGTTGTTATCATACAGCCAACAAATTGTTTTTATTTCCTTGTTTATGGGGATTAGTTTATGGTTAGTTTTCTAGCAATGCAGCCTCTGCTCTGTTTTTCTTCAGTTGCTTCCCTTTGACTATTGAAATTCAATAAAATAGGTTCAGAGAACTATCAAAGCCCTAAATTTCTTCAAAATTACATATAAAAAACGTACCAATTCTACATGCTTTAGTTGCTTCAGAATTTGATCTGTTTCCGACTCCTGCAGAAATTTAAATAGTAAAAAGCTTACCAACAAATGGAAAAACTCTTGAAAAAGTAGAAAGGGATTTGAAACACAAAACAGGACTTAGCAAGATATTATCCAAATTGACAGCAAACTACTCTAAAACTGGAAAACAAAAGACAAACTTATATAAGGGCTGCCACAGAGCAGGTTCAACATAATGCAAACTTTGGATTATGTAATGCAATCTCCACCTAGGCCTTTTATTCTTCATCATCTATAATAGAAAGAAGATCAAAAGGAAGAGCAAGCCTGTTTTCTTTTGAAAAAATAATTAAAATACCAAGAAAGAATGAACAAATAAAAATGAAAACAAAAGATCTGGTGAGAAATAGTCAACCGCACTGATAACGGTATCAAACACTGACCATGATGTTACTACTAAGAACAGAATTTATGCCTAGCTTACAATTCAGGGTTAAAAGTCCTAGAGAAAAATTAAAATCCCCATTTTCAGACACAGATCTAATAATCAATATTTATAAATATGATAGTCCCATCCTTCTGTAAACACAGTATCCCCAAAAACACTAAAAAAATTGAATCATCAAGATGTTAAACACTTTACCTGAGGCGCTGCACAATCAGCATGAGCTGGATCCCAATGGATGGCACAGAAGCACTCCCATTTATCAGTTTGGACTTCAAAAATAGGAGCCCTGCCATAACAAAATATTTGCTGCATGAGGCATTTCAAGCAAAATCAACAAGAGATGTTTCCTCACACTTCTCTCTTTTCACCCCATTACATGTGTCATCTGTATATGTAGAGAGAAAAGAGAAGTTCATGATACATGAACTTGGTTTTTTAGCCTCCTAAACCATCTTATGTCTAGAGAAATAGGGGTGTAATACATGTATACATACAAGGAGTACCTTCTACTAGCACCATTAAAAGAAATAAATAGCACTCCTCCACACCCAAAAATAACAAAATCAACAAATTGTCATTCTTATCACTAAATCCCTCAGATTCAATTCAAAAGAATTACTCAAGTGTTAGGAGACAGTCAACTGAGGGAAAAAATACCAAGGAGGCTATTCCTTCATCAGCAAAAAACTGGTGTAATAAATAATGCAAATGCTCTGAGACCATTCTACACACAATATTCAACTTGAGTAGAAATTCAAACTGCTGTCCTAGCTAGAATTAAATTTTTTCTACAGTTAACACATTACACTGTGTGGCTTACCTGCGCCATTTCCCACATATAGTTCCTTTGGCTCTATCTACAACCTCTTGACACTGAAGCCAATTACAAATGGGACTGATTCTAGTTGACCTTTTGAGATTCTTTTCCTACAGAACAAGATGATAGTTCATTTATTTTCAAAACCAAACAAAAACGCTGATCACGAAGTGAATAACCCATTAGGCAGCTATTTTACCTGAAAACTGGAAAATTCTGAAGAACCAATTTCCAACAGTTCAGCACAAGCATCATCACTGCAATAATGTTAACATTAAGATGTTAGTAACAAGAAAATAACGTAGATATCACAAAAGCAGCCTGTAATGAGCTGCACAGGCTCACTATATAGCCTGCAGTGAGCCCAGGATAGTTGGGCTCCCAGCCTATTAGCTATATGAATGTAAAATATAAAAATCAAGTCACATTATTTAAAAGCTAAAAACAGCACTGATCACTTTAGACCTCATGCAATACATGGAAAAATGTGGATACTTGTTTATAAGAATACAAATTCCAAGTTGCGGAAAGTACCAATGCAAGAAATGTAAGAGGAGGATGACAAGTGAAAAAAATATATATATATATTTTGGATTTGGTGCCTCTTCCATATGGCATGCCAGACAGTAGTTGTAAGTGTTTATTGTTCTGAACATTTTCTCATATAGTTAAACCCATCTTCATCCATGGAACAACCACAATATTTTGTTGCCAGGGTAGAGGGGTGAGGTATATTACATTAAGAAGTCATCCGCTCAATGTATGGTTAAGGCAGACCTGACATGTGGGGTTCGGGCAGTTCAAAGAAGGACCTCTCTTACTAGGTAAGCATAAGAGTAATTTTGATCACTCTTATTTTTACTAGTCTAAGGTTGGTTTACTAAATGTCCATGCCAATAATATTCTCACAAGAGATGATACGATCATGCATCTATAAAAGAATCCTATATTCTACAAAGCAAAAGGGTATTTTGCCAAAAAAACATGTTTTTGATATTCTTCTAGGTATAAAAATGTTTAACCTAAACACAGCTTACACAGACAATTCCTCTGGTAAAATTCATGGCAGATGATGGGAATACTCTTCAAAAACCCAAGACCTACCTTATTGCAACAAATCCAGTCATGAACTCTAGAATAAACGAAGCACTCAACCTCAATAAAGATCAACTCATACAAACAAGAAGAAAATGCTGGGTAAAGACACTGTTAGGATACCACAGCCTCTCTTGGTTTATTCCAGAAGAAAGCACAAGGTTAAAGAGTAATTTGGTTCAGGAAGCAGTTATTGTTGTGTCATAGCTATTTATGTTCAGTTATTTCTTACATATGTAGCATTGCCATGAGTCTTCGGAGGTTATTGTAGGTTGAGAGTCAGTTATGTTATGCTGTCATTATATATAGGTGTAAGACATATTATGGAGGGTGTATTTGATATTCAGTGAATTATGTTGTGCTCTTTCCTTTAGAATTACCGATACTGGTTCTAGAGTTTTTCCCTTGTTTTATTCTCTTTTACATAGAATCCTACTCTTTGTAAGCAAGAAAATAACAACTTGGTATCAAAGCAATAAATCCTTGGACCAAACGAGGGACAACGGTTAACCCTAACAATTCCTCTTATAAAAACGATTCCCCCATACCAAAGCAGAATTCGATCAGTCTCAAAACTCTCATTCAAGAGATGATCCGACGGTAATTTTGGTGCAACAACCTCTCCACGCCTCTTCTGATGCATCAGTGCAACAATTTGCTGTCATTCTCACTCAATTGAATCAAATGAAAATGCCAAGATTAACAACTTGAAGAAGCAGAAGTCACCAGTAATAATTCAAGGGCAGCCGAGTTTTAGCCACAAGGATCCTTATGCAGACAAGGAAGATGAAGAATCAGAGAATCCTAGGTGGAGGAAAAACCCATCTAAACGGCCTCATTCGAAAGTAGAATTTCCAAAATATCAAGGAGGGGATCCATGAGGCTAGGTTATGAAAGCTAAGAAGTATTTTCGATATTATCAGACTCTAGAAGAATTGAAGATTGATGTAGTGGCGATGAATCTCGAGGGAGATGCGTTAGGATACCATGGCCTCTCTTGGTCTATTCCAGGAGAAAGCACAAGGTTAAAGAGTAATTTGATTCAGGAAGCAGTTATTATTGTGTCATAGTTATCTATGTTCAGTTATTTCTAATGTATGTAGCAGGGCCATGTGCCTTAAGAGGTAATTGTAGGTTGAGACTTTAGAGTCAGTTATGTTATGCTGTCATTATATATAGGTGTAAGACATATTATGGAGGGTGTATTTGATATTCAGTGAATTATGTTGTACTCTTTCCTCTGGAATTACAGATACAGTTTTAGAGTTGTTCCCTTGTTTTAATCTTTTTTCAATAGAATCCTACTCTTTGAAATCAAGAACATAACAGGCACATCCATACCATTCTTTTTTTACCAAAGGATTGATTTACATATATCTTTAATATATCACATGTCTATACTAATATACACATCATTATTTTTGCCGCAAAAGATTTCCACTTTCTCTGTTAAAAATTGGTGAGCAACATGTAAAGTTTTGTGTATTAAAAAGAAAGTATAACTTCTCCAGATGCTTAATCCTAGCAATACAGACTCTTGTCATAATTGATAAGAGACTCCCAATTAAAAAAGGAGTATTTTCATAGACTCACATCAAGGAAAGGCTAGAAGAATATAATAATAAAAACGTTTAGGATAAAAGAAGAGCATACCTTCCTATTGGACCTGACCATTCAGGAACTTCTGCTTGAAAACCTTTACCAACCCGTACACCAGTTGTACTGGGCCCAGAATCATTCAACATCAACAGTATAGGATTCAATCCTCCATTAACTGAGGAAGATCTGCATAATTCCATTTCACTGTTGATAGTTGGCGAACTTTTCATAATCTTCTCCCTAAGAATTTGTTGCTTCTTTTTTATACATGAATGACAAAACCATTCATCAATTGGTAACTTCTTCATACGAGGAATGATGCAAGATGGATGGTATGCCTCTTCACAATGATCACATATGAGCATGTTCAATGAGCCATCTGAATTGCCACATATTTTGCATGACTGGGAACTGAAACTATCACCAGAGGAAGCAGCCTGTTCTTGAGAAGCTACAGTGTCAGCATAAGAACCCCCTCCAAGGAGTCCATGGCTTCTTAGAACTTTGATGCAGAGATCCCTTGCTGATAGGTCTTCTCTAGGGCCATCCATGACTAATACACTAGAAGAGGAGCATTCGCCAGTGTCATCTACTCCAGTTTCTTTGGAATTTGAAACAATTTCCATAATTGATTTTGATGTGGAACAACTATCATTAATGCTGTCAATTCCTAAATTTTTAGGTCTGCTGTTATCTATTGCTGTTTCGCATAAGACAATGGGTGCAACAGGGTCTTTAACCATTTCATTATCTTGCTCAACTTGAGAGCTGGCTGGCTGATGCTCCAATGATGATCTATCAGCACAGGGGCTAATAAATGAAGGGCAATTGGCACTTGCTGGCACAGACATAGGTCCTATTTTTAAAAGGGGTGCAGTTGAACTCTTACGTTTTCTCTTGTAAACTAGATTAGGCACACTACTTCTAGTAATTGAACTGGCAGTTGACGGTCTACCTAAGCTGCTTATGCAGTTTGAGCTGCATGGAACATCTTCATTGTTTCTATCCTCTACCTCTTGCATTGCTTCAACTTTTCTGCAGCACAGAACGTCATCATTCCTTCTATCCTCATGCTCTTGCATTGCTTCAACTTTTCTGCAGTATGGAACCTCATCATTGCTTCTATCCTCTAGCTCTGCTTCAACTTTTCTGTAGCATGGAACATCATCATTCCTTCTATCCTCTTGTTCTTGCATTGCTTCAACTTTTCTGCAGCAGTAAAGAGGGAATTTTTTGCATTTCAGGCACACCTCCCAAGTTTCAGCACTAGGCATCCAGTCACATAGAGCATCTTCCTTCCCTTTATCAGATACATGAAATATAGCAGCTTCAATTGAACTAGGAAGAGAACTCTGCATTAACATTATCACCTGAATCTGTTGCGGAAAAACTTTGCAGTATATTGCCACAAGCCCCAAAGTTAAAACTCCTTATTACAGTCTTTCTATGTACCAAACAGATTATTGAATTGTAGGAAGCTGGCCCATCAATCTCATCAACACATTGGTAGCATCCTGATTTATGAATCATGATCAGAACTGGGAACAAAGATAACCAAAATGTATAAAACAAGCAATGCATCTAAAATGAAAAACCAATATCTTTAGCCATCAAGAAAAATGAGTTGCAATTAGAGTAATCAATGACACCCAGAAGAAACTGCTGCAAGCCCCAAGAAAAACCCCATGTTCAATGATGCAGAGCCATCATATTTAAAAACAAAAAAACAAAAACAAAAAAAAAACCTGGAAACTCATAACCAAAGCAAATAAGCAATCAACATATCAAGCAAAACTTCAACAACAACAAAAAGCCTCATCCCACTAAGTGGGTTTAGTTACATTGATTGCACAACATCATTGTGCTCAATCAACAACCAAATCTTTGGACATATTGTTATCCAAACAGTCCTATTCAATGACATTATAGAGCATTCTCTTTGGTCTTCCTCTGCCCCCTTTCAAAGGACTCCATATTGTTTAAGCGAATGGTAGAGACCAATTTTTTTTAAGGAAAAACAAAAGAATAAGAGGATAAAAATTAAAAGAATAAATATTTATTAGTCATCAGATTATGAAATCAAAATCTAATATTATAATATAATAAAGAATAGAGTAAATCTTTAATAGAAAGATGAGTCGAATCGTAACTCATCGAGACTACTAAAGCCCAAAGAGAATCTCCCACATAATCGGAGAAGTAATTCTCTAATAATTTTCCATATATTATCATACTTACTTTTACATGAATTGATATTGATACTCCATATTTATAGATAAAGATTATAACAATCACCCCCTAAAAATACTCCTAAATTTATCTCATTAATCCATGATGCAGATAATAAAAGTAAATACATAAATAAATATTATTTTAACATGCAACTAACCAACCCACTAAACATAAACTTAAGGACCACTACTAAATAAGAAAATATCCTAAATCAAATAAACAATATCTAAAATTATATTAATAAATATTTATTCCTAAAATCTCTAACTTTCCACAACTTCGATTATCTCAAGCTAATCTAGTACTCTATTAGCTACCTTTCTAATTGGCACCTCCAATAGCCTTTTTTGTACATGTCTAAACCACCTCAAATGATTTTCTACTATGTTCTCTTCAAAAGACGCCACTCCTACTCTTCCTCTGATACAATTATTTTGAATCTTATCTTTTCTTGTATAACAAAACATCTATCTCAACATTTTCATCTCTACTAACAACTTTATGCTTTTATTGTCCCTTTAGAGCCCAACATTCACTACCATATAAAATCAGCATGTCATACATTAAAAAAAAGAATAAAATGGAAAAAAGAAAAGTATCACCATATAATCAGCACATCATACACACACAAAAAGAATAAAATGGAAAAAAGAAAGGTATCAGCATATAACCAGCAATACATAACATGTCTTCAAAACAAGTGGCAACGAATGAAAAAAATATTGTTTCATAGGAATTCATTGGAAAAGAAACATCACTTAGGAAATTCTAATAACTCGGAGAACTACTCTTCATAACAATTAGATCATCAAGTTCATCATCACTTTCATAAGCACCACTTACAACCCTCTTTAGCTTTAAGATCACCATGTTATTTCAACATTCCTTGGCCAGAAGGCATTAACTTTTAAATAGCTGTCAACATGGTCATTTAGAGATGAAGAACACAAAAACAGATATAGGTACCAAAAGAAGACTCAATACTAAGAAAACATTTGAGGGTGAGAAGGGAAAGCTTTCTAGTAATTTGAATGAGTATTTTGGCCAGGTCCGTGAAGATATAAGGCCTGAAGATACAACACCGGAGCTCCCTAGTTCAAAGGCTCTGTAGCAGCCTGAGAACAAAGAGAAAATATGTTCTTCTGTGCTCTATTTATACCCTTAAAACCAACAAGTGCGTCAGCCAAAATGAGGAAAGAATTCAAAAATCTCATCTGCTTATCATCTTCAATATGGCATTCACCATCGATGATGACAAACAAGGCCATAACAACCACCACACCATGCCCCCATGCTGGCTGCCATTGACAATGTTTTTTATAATTCTTGACTGATTAAACACGTTAGTCAAACGATTGCAAGAATGGGGCTCACAATCTCCAAACTAAATAATTAAATCCTTGAAAGCCCTAACATAATGGAGTTCAAAGCAACAATTTTTCCCAACAGATTAGTCTCTAACTCTCTATGCCATCATAGTATTCATTGTTCACTCTTCAATCGGAGGAAGCCCTTGTCTCCTAGTCCCAGCCGTTAAACATCATATTCAGATCCAAACTAGACCAGCAATCCCGTAACCTAATTGATATAATTGAATATTCTAATTAAGCTTTCTACCAAAGAAATAAGAACATACGAAGAATATTCAATTAAACCTTTGTTCACCGAAAATAATCTTTCCCAAGAAACCAAAACCCATTCTCCTCACTGAAATCTGTACAACTCCATGTCTTCTCTGCAATTTAAAACAAGAATTCTAATCTTGCAAAGACAACACTATAAGCATATATCATAGAACTATTCTAAATCCGTGTAACATCAACAAAGAACCGCCAATTAAATCATATTTACAGCAAGTAAAACAGGATTCACCGAATAAATTCTTAAATGTAGAACGAATGCACAATATATACCATGCATATGCCTCCTATCAAATCTATATGACCAGATTGAAGTAGCCCCCGTCGGCCATTATTGAAAAGGATCTTTTGTTTCTTTGCTGGCTTTAGAGGATACTTTGAAGCCTTGAAGAAAGATTATTCACAAAAATCTTCGCTCTCCACAACCAAGAAAATCAAGGAATCGTGGGGAATCTCTCTCTCTCTCCCTCTTCCCGCCTCTCTCTCTCTCTCTTTCTCTTGGCTTTCCTCTGGTCTCTTGTATTGTGTGTGCTTTTCACGGTGTGTTTGTATTTCTCACAAGAGGGCTCTGGGTTTGTCCTTTCACTTTTAAATTTGCACTTCATCCCACTCCAATGTTCTTTCTTTTTTCTCCATATTAATTTACTTTTATGCAATTCAAACTCAATTTGGATTCTCACTAGTATTTGATTCCTAATGATTAATGGTCATATTTTGTGAATCTTCACTAGTTGTTGAAAATTTAAATGCAATTCAGGGAACCCATCAATTCATCATTCCATAAATTGTGTGAATTAGGTTATTTTTGTTTAATGCATAAACCTTAGTTGCAATTTTTTAAATGTTAGCTATTAAATTTATTTTCAAAAGCAATATACACTAACATTATATGATTGGGTTTTTATTTTGAGAGATTATATTCAAGAGTTATCTTTATTTTTATATATATTATTTAAAGAACGTTTGGATTATCTCTCTGAATATGTACATGTAATTTATTTTCAATTGTGTAGATTGAAAAAGAAAATGTATATAATTTGTTTGTATGAAGAATAAACACATGACATCTTTTATAAATTCAAGATAACTATGCAAACATATTGTGCATGCACTTATATGTCTAAGAATTTATTTATAGTAGAAACGAGTATGTTGATTTGATTACTAAGTATGAGGGCAACCATATCAAAAGAAGAATGTATTTATTATAATTTTTAATTGACGAATGTAAATGTCATTTTAATCTTATCTTAGTATGACTTCAACGAACAAAAATATTTGAAGAAAATATATCATGACTAACTAACTATTATATTCATTTAATAAATAGCGTAGTTTACAAATCTCAAGTTTTGATTTCTTCTCATATATTGAATTCTTATCATGAAAGTTTTTTTTTTGTTATAACCCAAATGTTTTCTAACTAAATAATTAACGACTTTTTCTAAATGTGGATAATACGTGATCGTTAATATTATAATGAAGATCATGCAAAATTTGGATCCTCTACTTATCCTTTCTCTCATTTTCTACTCCTCATCCCATTTTCATCCCTTGATCAAAAATTGAGTGGCTATGATTTAATATTTTATAAAGATGTTATAACATAGATAGATAAATTTAATTAAAAATCTTGGCCATTTAATTTTTAATCCAAGGGTGAAAATGATGGGATGGGAAAAAGAAAATGAGAGGAAGGATGAGAGGAGGATCATGCATATACCAAAAAGGTTTTTCTAGAATACTAGCACATCTCATGAAGTTGGAAAACTGAAGATTTAGATACATGTCATTGATTAATTTACATTTTTTTTTTAGTATCCCAACATCCTTACTTACTCAAAAAAGGTGTCTTTTAAAACTCTGGAAGTTGGTTGGGGTTGTTATTTATACTAATACAACTATATCTCTTGCCACATTAGATTATAACAAGCTATATCCTAAGTTTTGTAGATTCCTTTCCATAATTATGGTTGAATTAATCCCCTTCATCACTTGAACGTCCTGGATTCATCACTAGAAACATTATAACAAAACTACTTTACGATTAAACACAATGCTTGCTTGCCAAGAAAAAACTTGGAAGTATTGGAACTTCCTAGAACTTAAACCTCTTCCTTCGTGTAGGAGGGTTCATAGTCTTGAGTCCCATTTGGTATATGCATATGCTTGGTATAGTCTTGAGTCCCATTTGGTAGATGCATATGCTTGGTTTGTTATTATCATATCTTCAAATCAGAATTTAGTTGCCAAAGAATCAATTGGGTGTCATATCAGATAGAGAAGAACATAGGATAGATTGCAGAGTTAGATTTCATGAAAAAGTCACTCTAACAACCTGAAAAGGAAAAGGAAAGAAGGAAACAAAATCTGGAAAGCTCTTTTCTTTCTCAGTTGGTGAAGCAGTTGGAATGCCAACTTAATAGTCAATTATATCATCATGTTATGCATTTACAGTTGACAGTGCTAAGAATGCTAATAGCAGGATGGACAAAAAAGCAATGGTAGTTTTTCAAAACAAGAACCTTAAGATTGATACAGAGGAGCATTAATTGTCTCTTGATGACTTTCACTTGAATAGAGTGAAAGTCTAGCTCTAGAGTTCACATTACTGTACAAGCGGTATTAACTAAGTTGCAATATTCAACTTTTGTGAGATGCTAAAGAATCAAGTTCTTATTTTTCTGTAAGGATTTATCAGATAAAAAATAACTTAGGATATATTAGAAACTACAGAGTAAAGATTTCACAGAAGTCATTCTAGCAACATGGGAGAGTGATATTGCATTCCCACTAAGAAAGCAAGAGAGGATTTTATGGTGGTAATGGAGATCTCCTTAACAAGAGACATTGGAAGTATTAATTATAGGTTTTCAACCAAAATCAAAGAAAACCAAATCATGTCTGGTAAAGGAAAAGAAAAAAGCAGTTGCAACCATATAGTCAATGAATTCATGTTATTGTGCTTTATTTGTGGGTACAATGCTAACAGTAGAATGAAGAAATCAACATGCTATGGTGAATCAGATTATTAGTTCAAGAATCTTGAAGCTGAACATGAATTTGTGAGTTTATCAGCCGTTTATAACCAAAGCTTTTTGCCTCAAATAATAGAATTAAGTGAATGAAAAAGATATTGGTGAGTATATCAGCAAATTGGTCAAGGGATGGAACATACTTTGTGCTTTCGGCGAACACAGAATTCTTAAATGGTATCGGCCAGCTTTTCTGTCAGAAAAAGACATCTTGGTTTCTTTTCTTTTTTTTTTTTTTTTTTAAGACAACATCTTTGGCAATAGAATTTCTGTAATACCCCATATTATTTTTAGTTTTATATGATTATTATTAACATGTGAATTTTATTTCAGTTTCGAGGACGAAACTTATTTTAAGGAGGGTAGAATGTAATACCCCAGATTATTATTAATAATTATTATTAATAGAACTTTTATATATATATATATAGCCGATTACTCCTAGTCCTAATTGCCTTAGAAATTTTCAACTTATGCACTAAGAAAGAGGTTTTGATAAGTCCTTTCACATTAACTTGTCTATTAACCAAGTCATCATGATTAAATTCACATTAATGAGTGATTGATTGATGATTGAATTTAATATACCCTATTAATGAGTTATGATTGATGATTGATTGATTGAATTTAATATACCTTATTAATGAGTCATCATGATTGATTGATTGAATTTAATATACCATATTAATGAGTCATCATGATTGATTGAGTGAATTTAATATACTCTATTAATGAGTCATCATGATTGATTGATTGAATTTATATATAGTTATCATGATTATTAATTTAAGTCATCATGATTGATTGATTGAATTTAATATACCCTATTAATGAGTTACCATGATTGATTGATTGAATTTAATATACCTTATTAATGAGTTGGCAATAGTAAAAGAGCCCAAAGCTAAACCCTAATTTTAAGTTATAAATAGAGGTCTAGCCTAACCCTGAATATTCATCTTCTCTTCTACTATTATCTTCTACTATTTCCTCTATTCTTTCTCTTATTCTAAGAGGCTAGCAAAATGGATTACCCCAGAACAATAGGAGTTAATTGTTGCATGTCGATCTCGATCTTTATGAAAAACCCTTATATGTGTCGTTGCATTCGTATATGTATATATATGTGTTCCTTTTCGGTTAGCATGAATCACTTTATGAAAGCAAAACTCCTCACCTCCTTGTATACATATATTTCTCATTCTTGATTTGCGCTTAACTTTTTGCAAAACCCTTTATCATTGAATATACGCATACATTTTGGGTGCCTCGGTTTTCGTGATTGAAACTTATATATATATATATATATATCCTTCATTAATATATATAATACATGTACATCTTTTACCTTGGGTGCTTCAACTTTTGTATGTATGTATGTATGTATATATGCATGTGTGTGTATCCTTTTTAATTTGTCCAATCTGCACCTATGTTAAAATATATACATGTTCTCTTTTAAATGGTTTTGCCTAGGTTTCCATAATGGACAAATAGCAGTATATATATATATATATATATATATGTATTCAGTTGATTCGTAAATTTGAGAAATCCATTTTTATATCATTGTTATATATGAGATATATTATATGCAATCCTAATCCCTATGAGTCTTAGGTTAGTTTTTTTATAAATTTTGATAGGGTTGTTATATATGATAATATAATATGCTATATTATGCTAGTTGTGCCTAATGCTACATTAATTGATATTTCTTTTATTTATTCTTTCTTCATATCATATCTCCTCACAATAAAATAGGATATGAATATCTTATATGTAAAATATCATATTTGATTTTATCTCATATTTGATTAAATAATAGGATTATTTTGGGTTTTAGCCGTAGAAAATAATAGGATTAATTATATAATTATATATGAGTATTATTCGAAACTTTATTGGGTTTTATTTCCTAGAAAATAATCGTATTAATTATTACTTTGATGGTGTTAGATAACATATTATAGTATAAATTTTACTATTGATAAAATTGTGGAAAATTGATTATGTGCGATAAGTGTACGATATGAGTCTTATTGAATAATTGAGGTATATGTGATCTTGATACCCTATAACTTGTGATAGTTGAATTTGGACTCTACTCAGATAGATATTTGAAGGGTTAAGGGTCTTAAATGCCATGGAAGTTTTCACTACGGGAGCGTATTTGGTAAGACGGAAGTTTTTTGTCTCTTATTTGCCCTGGAAGTATCAAAATCGTAGCAAAAATGCCCCTACCGTGACGGAGTTGCCACGTGGAGCGTTAAATGAACACTTGGCGTCTGATGGAAGGCCACGTAGGATAGGAATTGGACATTTGGTTGACACTTCATCTCCTGGTCTCACACGTATTAGAGCCACAGAAATTAGGGCACACCGATGGAGGCAATTAAATCGATGGTGAAAGGAATGTAAGAACACCAGAACGCAAAAGAGGAATCGGGAACACCTGAAGGCGAAATCGGTGAACAATGGTGAAATAGAGCGAGGAAATCGGAACATAGTGGGGCGCAAGTACTTTGTGAGCTAGCGAGCGATCCGATTGGGAGGAAGACAACGGTGAAAGTGTGATTGTGTGGCTCTGTCTTTGTCTCGCCTCGGTATTTAGCAAAGATTCGTCCTCGATCTTCGGGTAAAGTTTAGAAAAGATGTAAAGCATATTTTTTGTTGAGCTTTCTTGCTTTATGCGTTCAATAGTGGAATACCGAAGTGGCCCTTTATCTTTTCGTTTTTCCTTTGGCACGTTGTGTTTTGTCTCGCTTGCGTGATGGTGGTTGGGATAAATTAATGTAGGGTAAAGTTTTAATGGCAATAGAGGGTAGTGGTGGTCCCGTCAGTGGTGTAAATAGTGGTCCGAGGGTGGGACCGACGAGCATTTCCAAGATGTGGTTGAGGGGAATATATTTCTTAACGAAGCGAGATGATTTCGAGAGAAGCGAAGGCGATGAAGTGTTCTTGAAATAGGAGACGATAATGGAGACAACGCAAGGGTAACTCCAAGCGAAGGTGAAGGTGAGGACTATGGTGAGGATGAAGACGACATCGACTCGAGGGTGATGCGATGGTGAGGATGAAGACATTCGAGATAGGGATGAAGGTCCGCGAATTTCATCGTGGGTGACACATTTGCAAACAAGAAGGAGGTAGTTGCAGCCATTAATAACTATGCCATCCATGTCGGAGTGAAGTTGAGGATAGTTAAAAGTGACCCTTCAAGAATTCTAGTCCGATGTCAACAAGGGTGCCCATTTGTGTTGTATGTGTCGAAAGATGGGACACATCCAGGCTTTAAATTGAAGACTTTGTTGTTAGAACATAGTTGCAGTAGGGTTTTTAAGAATACTAGGGCATCGTGAAGTGGTTAGTCAATCGGTTCAAGAAGAAGGTGCAAGAGAGGCCAAATTATAAAGTGGCAGACATGAAGAAGGATGCGGAACAGGAATTGTTGGTAAGTGTTAGCATATACAAGTGTAAAAGAGCGAAGCGGTTAATTGTGGAGGGTTTGGAAGGAAGTTACATTGATGAGTTCAACCACTTGGAAGCTTACTGTAATGAGTTGAGGAAGTCAAATGCGGGGTCAGATGTGTCTGTTGAACAAAGCAAAGAAGCGCTTCAAAATGGAAAAAGGGTCTTCCGGTTGTATCTATGTTTCAATGCTCAAAAGGTAAGTCTTGCCATAATATTTTGATTAATTTTCCTATGTTTCTCGGCTTTAGGATGCTTGCATGATTTAATTGGTTTCGTTTGTTGTTGGTTTTGCGGAGACGGGTTGGAAGGCGGGATGCGGAGGCCAATCATCGGTGTTGATGGTACTTTCCTCAAAGGGAACGCACGTGGCATCATGTTAACGGCATCTTTGGTCTTGATGCAAACGATGGTTTATATCCCATTCTTTGTTGGGATTACACAAAAGGAGAACAAATTAAATTGGAAATGGTTTTTGCAATGGTTGAAGAAGTCTTTAGACTTGGGAGATGGAGAGAAAATAACAATTATGTCAGACATGCAGAAGGTAGGGTATGCTCTGTTTCATATGGTGTTTATGTAATGGTTCATAGTTGATATGTTGTTCGTACAATTTTTCGGCAGGTCTACTTGCTATCTTGTTTGGAGGTGTTGCCTTTATCAGAGCAACGATTATGTGCTAGACATATATATGCGAACTGGAGCAAGAGCTGGGGAGGTGGTGAGTTGAAGAAGAAGTTCTTCTCTTGTGCGTGGAGCACATTTGAAGAACAATTCCATGATAACCTTAAGCAGATGTCTGCACTAAGTGAAGGAGCAGCGAAGGCAGCCGTCTCCTATCCTGTACAATCATGGGTAAGGGCATATCTTAGTTGTAGGCCTCTGTCCTGGATTGTTGATAACAATCTCAGTGAGAGCTTCAATGCTTGGGTAGATGACTTTAGGTATTTGCCCATTATTAGGATGATTGAGGGGATGAGAGTAAAGTCGATGACCAAGTGGCCGAGGTGAAATTTGAAAAAAATGTTTCTAGATGGAAAGGAAATTTTAGTCCCAAGTGCATAGCTTTGTTTGAGGACAACAAGCGGTTGTCTATGAGATGTCAAGTTTTTTTCAACGGTGATGATGGATATGAGGTAACCGAGGGTGATGACAAACATCTTGTCTTCATAATCGCAAAGAGGTGCTCATGTAGGGTATGGGACTTGGTGGTGTCCCTTGCCAACATGCAATTTGTGCCCTATACCATGCCCAAGTAGACCCAAGAATACGATATCTAGGTTTTTCCATAGGGATACATACATTGCCGCCTATAGAACTAAGTTCCAACTGTTAGGGGAGGACATTTTGGGGAAATCATCCATATGAACCTATGGAACCCCCACCGTGACAAAAATGCCGGGAGACCAACAAAGAGGAGAATTAGGACTGAAGAAGGTGAAAGGAGAAGAAGAATGGTGGCTGAACCACAAGAGAGAACAAGCTCCCAAAACCACCCCCGATGTGCCAACTCCACGCTTTAAAAGGCAACAAAAAAGGGAGTGCTTCAAAGTGTACATTGTGTCATCAAAGGGACATAATCGAGCAACTTGTAAAGATGTGAGTCTCACATGAACGCTTCTTACACAGACTTTACAAATTAATTTCTTACTTTTTTATTTCCTTATTGCAGCGACCGAGTACAAGTGCAAGTACAAAACGAAAGAGGACTCCTAACACGAGACTCTCAAGCCACCCGGACACCCGGCCGTCACGGCTAGCCTCTGCTCGATCATCTGTCACATCAAGACCTCGTGGTGGACGAGCTTTCTACAAGAGCAGAGTTGTGACTGGGATGGGAGTCCAAATTGATGAAGACTCTGGGAGGACTGTATACAATGTACGTTGTATTATTTAGCTTCAATTGCATCTGCTGTTTTGCAGTTATCTTTACAGTTATCTGTTGCTCACTCTAGATGTCAGTTCTGTTTTTGCATCACTGTTGTTGCTGTTGTTGTTCATTTAGGACATAGTTTTTTTGTGCTCTGAAATCGTTGTAGTTCTGTTTATCTTCAACTATTTGTGGTCTTAAGTTATGTTTCATATGTTTTTGTAGCCTGGAATGCAATCCGGCCGTAGTGTCATTCAAGAGGTACCTCGGTTGATGCTATGCAACATGATGAACACGTGGAGACTACATTCCCCATCCCTAACCATCGACTATGCGAATGACACGCAAAGCATGTATAGGTCGAGCACTAAGCATAGTTATCGGATGTCAAGATACATGGAGATGGTTCCACACAACCGACCCCATCAAATCTCCTGTCACACCGCGGGACTCATGTGGCGAGGAGCACCGGCGATGCCAACATCTCGGCTTCTAGCACATAGGGACCAAACCATAGCGTTGACAAGGAAGAAATGTCCACCTACAAGAGGCAAGGGAAGGGGTCGGCACTAACGGCTCTAGACAAGTGTTTTTTTGTAATTGGTTGTAATGGTCAACCAAGTGTTTTGGTTTTCTAGACAACGTGGTTTGTAATGTCCGTTGTAATTGGCTACCAAGTCTATTTGTAGTAATGGTCTGCCACATTTTTGGTTTTGTACTGCTTGTCTAGCTATATGGCTGCATACTATGACTTTTTTGGTTGTAATTGTCATCTCGATATGTTGTTCATGTAATGGTTCGATCCTTTGTCATGTATTGACTCCCAACTATTCTGTATTTATTTAGGTGTTGGCCACTGTCCACTGTATTATGTTTAGGTGTTGGCCAATTTATCAGTATTTGGTTCATGTTTTGGCCACTCCCAACTATTTTGTTCATGTATTGCCCACTGGTTCGTTGCATTTGTGAACAAATTATATTGGTTATCAATTTGCAGCTTCTTTTGGCCACTTTAGGTGTGGTTTATTCAAGTTTCCTTTCCATTTACCGTCAAATCTATCTTTGGGATGCAACTGAATCATTTTCCCACTGGTGTAATTAATTTGTTGGATGCAACTGAATCAACCATCAGCAAAGTACATGAGTTGCCATAAATGACCATAATTACATATATTAGCCATCAGCAAAGTTAGGTGTAATTACATATATCAACCATCAGCAAAGTACATGAGTTGCCATAAAAGACCACCGTTAACTTCATATATTTGGGATGCAACTTACAAGGGTGTTTAGGATTACAAGTAGCTGACTTACATTACACACATTTTAACACAAAATGTATACAACAATCAACAACCAAGTGAATACCAAGCCACAAATTGCTACTCCCAGTCTACCTTCAACCTTCTTCAATCATCGTCAACCTTCTCCATACACAAACAAAGATGTTAGAGATTTCTTCTTCAACATTTACATCTACTTGATTATCAATTCCTCTTTCTCGCATCACATTGCCATCGTGATATCTATCCACATGGCCAACAAGCTCGTTATTCACCTCAGATCGCCTTGCACCCATTTCACCATCATGCCATTGGAAGAAGCCACACCCAATGCCCTAGAGCATCAGTAGCCATTATCACCATCATCAGCCATCAGAGGTGAAATTTAACTAACATCCATGAACTAAATGAACACTAACATACCTTTTGATAGTTTCGATGACCAAAGAATCTTCGCCCGGGTTTTGCTCGATCGACGATGTACACGAGAGGAGCCACCATTCCACGTGAGGATGATCCTCGCCGTCCCTCGTATTGCACTGTCGACCTCCTCGTCTTAACCGCGCCGCCCTCCCGGCTCCCATTCATGGAACTTGCAGAAGAATCACCCATGGTTTCGCAGATCGGTTCGATTTTTCACCTCAGCCTCTGATCCAAGCTTTCGTTTCCCACCTTCGTCTTATGACCAGCTTTTAACGTGCAAATCGAGCAGGGAGAGCAGGAGATGAAGTGTCAACCAAATGTCCAATTCCAATCCTACGTGGCCTTCCATCAGACGCCAAGTGTTCATTTAACGCTCCACGTGGCAACTCCGTCACGGTAGGGGCATTTTTGCTACGATTTTGATACTTCCGGGGCAAATAAGAGCCAAAAAAACTTCCGTCTTGCGCTCCGAAAGTGAAAACTTCCATGGCATTTAAGACCCTTAACCCGATATTTGAATTATAATAATGATTATGAGTTGGATCTGATATCGAATATTTGAATTATTATACTCTTGAAGAGTTTGGAAAGTTATGATACCCTTGAACAACGGATATATGCAATGAATGAATTTTTAAATAAGATAATTGTGACAAGATTGATTTGTTTTCTGATTGTGAGTGATTGTAATGAATTAATGGTGGGAGGATAGCTTGGGACGGTACCTCCCAAGAGATGAAGACAACTTTTGGGCTTTATGCCACCGATGTGAAAATATAGTATCCGTTCTTCTCAAAGTGGTGTTTGGCAGGGTTTCCCGGGACACTAGTAGCAACTTTGGGAAGAGGTGTGCACATTAGGAAGAAATGTTTTATGGCCAATTTGATTATTTGTGATCGGTGGTTTCCGGGTCACGGGGTCAGTTCTCTTCCCACTAAACTATATAGACCGCAAGGTTTCCGGTCCGGATAAATTTAAAATGATAATGAGTGATATTTGATCCGATGTGAATACATAGACATGATGAATATTGAAATTGATATTTGATTCAATTACTGTGTGATTATATATTTGATTTGATTAATATATTTGAGCTATATAAATTGTGTTTTAATTAGAATTACCAGCTTTTGCTGATGTTTGTGTTCTGGGCTGCGACGATCCTTCGGGGGAGCAGGTTTTCAGTGAAACAGGTTCCAAGGTTGGTTGGGGTTAGCAGTGAGAAGTGAGGAAGGACATTCAGCTTTCTAGCTAGTTTCTTTTTATTTTATACTTTGAATAAAATACTTTTATTTAAGTTTGGATTTATGTTAATGTAATAAGGTAGCCTTGCACTTGTTCTAGTACAAGTGCGGCGATAACACTTCCCAAATTTTGGTTATTTTGAATTTCAGTAATTATTCACAAAAAAATTATAGCAAATTTTATGTTATTATAATTGTTAGAAATTGGGGGTGTTACAATTTCAATCATCAAGATTGCTGCCCCAGTCAGTATCAACAAATTCTTGTCATCATGAGATCAGATGCTTTGTGTATAAAGATAAAAAGAGTGTCATTGCGATAATTCAACAACCATTTAACAGACCTCCAGTGAGTGTCTAAGGGCTCATGCATAAAGTGGCTCAGCTTGTTAACTACATAAGCAATGTTTGGGAGAGTGTTACATATACTTCCTCTGGCCCCTAATATACGAGTCAAACAAGAGGTTTGCTTTAGTTATAAATACAAGACCTCTATCCACTTTATTTCCCAAAGTATCCCAATTGATTTCACTTATTAAGAAAGTTTTAATCAAGTGGTAGTTCCAATGAATATGATTAGAGAGGGTATTTTAATGAAACCAATACCCATTTATTACAACTAACTAACTTAACTAATTTTCTTAATATCCATAAATTTGTTATCTAGCTCTTATATTAAGGAGCGAAGGTTGTATGTGTGTGTGTGTGAGCAATGAAGAGCTCCAGGCATGCTTCTATGGAGTTTAGCACATGAAGAAGTGTTGCTTCTTCATTCTTAGTAGATATGTGAAGGTTTTGTGACCATGAGAGATGGAAATGATTAACCAGCCAACATTGAAGATTTTTTTCTTCTGCGAAAGTTCAGAAATATATTTTGAGACAGAAATTCCAGCCTCAACATGACAAAGCTCAATTCCTCAAACAAGTTCAACCTGCTGTGTAGCGATATTTTAAACAGAAGGAACCTGTCATTTGAGAGATAAAGAAGATAGATGAGCAAGTCATTAGTTCATTAATTGAATAAACCAACAGGAGTCAACTTTAGGGAGTTCAAATTGTAAAGATAACTTGTTTCTCCAACCAAGCCTTAGGTACCCATTTGAGACCATACAGAGGCTAGCCAAGTTTACAAACTAGAGGAGAGGTTGAAATAATTGAAATTGAAGATTGTTGCTCAAAGCTCCAGGGTCAGATCAGGTCAGGTAGACTTCTTCTGAGGGATCATCCAAATTCTCGAGAAACAAGTCCTTATAGTCCACTTGATGCAAGGAAAGTGATATTCTGAGAGTTAAGTGCTTCACCACAGAGCATATTTCTCCAAGATTGTCTGCACTAACCTCCTGTATATAGGACCTTAGCCATAAGATCAGCCTTAAACTTTGTCATTGAACCATCGGCTTTCCCTTTTACTGTTAACTCACTCACTTGCAGCAGACTTTTGTCTCTGTTTGTAGAGGTGGAGAAGCAAGGTTCTCCATATATGAAGTTTTATATATGTATGTGTGTGTGTGTGTGAAGTTCTGTAGATTCCTTTCTGTAACTAGGTTGAGTTAACTTTATTATGAAAACTATTGTTTTTTTATCCCTTCAGTATTTTGTATTCAACACAAGAACATGAAAACAACACTACTTTTCAATCAAATTCCATACTTGCTTTTCCAGAAAATCTTGATTAAAGTACAAGAACTTCCTAAAACCTAAACTTCCCTTCTTGAAGATTTACGTTCTTGAGTGTCATATACTACATGCACACTCGGTTAGTTAATATTAAATCTTCAACAAAATTGACATGCTAAAGAATCAGTAAAAGTAAGGAGTTATCAGATAAGGAATAACTCAGGATAGGTTGTGAAGTTAAACTTTACCGAAAGCCATTCTAGAGATTACCTTGATAATTGAGACACAAGAAGTATAAAATCTAAACGAAAAGCATTATGCTGAGAAAATCCACTGCTCTAATTTATTTTTATATAATTTAGATGCCATAGAAAGGAAAACCAAAGAGAAAGGATGTAACTTTACTATCTGAATGGAGTTAGTACTAAGGAAATGCTTACATATCCAAAGTTAGAATGAAAAGTACGCAATGTGTTCAGCTTAGGAAACAATGTCCTGTTCAAATCTGATATTGGTGATCAAAAGGTTTGGCCAAGAAGCCCTATTTATGACTTGTTAGTTTGGATCTTGCTAACAGAGACACTTACAAACTGCAGCATGATAGAAGGTTAAAGAAGCATAGCAAACAAAACATGTAAATGTTGTACGCGACTACGCGTGAGCGTGTGTCTCCCCACCAACACGGAAAGAAAAGCAACACGACTTATAAGCAGAAAAGAAAGTTGGTTAACACTAGAGAAATGCTGGCATATAAGTTGAAGGGAATAGGATAAATCAAGTTCTTTTTGGGTTTTACTTAACAAGTGTCAAAAGTTGAATCAAAATATACCAAAACCTTGTCCATTATCATCTTTGAAATGTTCTACCAGGTAAGGATTCTAAGATTAAAGGAAAGGCAAGATTTTGGTGTGTTATTTGTGGGAGAGTGAGAGGCTATTATAGTAAATGAAAGAAAAATGCTTAAGAAGAAGGTTAAAAGATCAGAAACAGAAAGAAATAACAATGAATGGCATGACATAAATTAAACTGCTAATTCATTTGGGCAATTAAATTTCAAAATACGAGTATATCATTTCTCTTGATAATTCAAGGTATGATTATACCAAATGAAAATGCATGAAAGAACAAAAGTTGGTTCTTTAGTTAATGATTTATCTCATACTTCACAAGGTATGATTATACCGTATGAAAATGCTTGAAAGAACAAAAGTCGGTTCTTTAGTTAATGATTTATCTCAAGTTTTATCATATTGCTATAACTATAAGACAAGCAATGTTATATGGTAGTAAGTGATGGGTTTTAAAAGGACAACATGAATATGAAATAGGGTAGTCGAGATAAGGATGTTGAGATGGATATATAGTCATACAAGAAAAGAAAAGACAAGATTTGTAATGTTCATATACACAAATGAGTTAGAGTGACCACTATTGAAGAAAAAATGGTAGAATATTGTTTGAGGTGATTTAGATATGTTCAAAGAAGATCATTGAATGCACTAATGAGGACGATCAATCAAGTAGTATGAGTCCTATAAAAAGAGGTCAAGGAAGGCCGAAGCAAACACTCAATGAGGTCATAAAGAGGGATCTTTTAGTTAATAATATATCCAACAATCTGGTTTTCGACATAGCACAATGACATTATACGATCCATATAGCCGACCCCACCTAGTAGGATAAAAGATTCGTTGTTGTTGTTATTGTTGTTCACAAGGAATAAACTTCAATGCCATCAGTAATTTATCTAGAAACTTCAATGCCACAGATGGTTTTGATTAGCAAAGTCTGACTTGTCCTTGGTAAATTACAGCGTCAAATCATGAGTAACAAAATGAGTCAGAGATAAAGAAACTCGATTTGTTCCCTCAGATTGTTTCTTGCGGCAACATCATCCTAGAAAGAGAGAGAAAGACATATGTAACGGCGGGGTACTACCTTTTTGTCTCTCATCTAGAACGACAAATCCGAGATTTGTGAATTTCTATTATTATTATTGATTTGAGTGCACATATACATGGCATAATCAACAATAAATGCCTAAGTTCATTCCATCATGGTTTTAGTCAGTCAAGTTATTTGGTTGGAAAAGGGAAGAACTCCTATTACATATTTAGATCTATTCCAAATGATCGTAAAATTTTAAAGGAAACTTATCTTGATAGATAAATGTCACAAAAAAATTCCTTAAATGTAAAAAATAAAATAAAATACTTAATCTGACCTGATCTGAAAATAATGCTTCATTATTTTCTGCTCTAACCTAATGTAAATAGACCTTAGCCATGAAATGAGCCTTAAAACTTGACCATTGAACCTTCAGCTTTCCCTTTTACCCGATAGTCATGTTTGTAAAGGTTCTACATAGGGCCTTGTATGGGTTCAGAGCAATCCAGAAGGTCATTAAAGGAATCTTGGTTGGCAGATACATTTGTGAATTCAAACTTGGAAGGAAAAGTAGAGGCAATGTCCTGTTTAAATCTGATATACGCAAATGAATTCAAACTTGCCTTATATACTGCACTATTTATGACCTGTAAATCATATTACTTGTTATCTTTGACCTATCAGGCAGAAACACTTAACAAAACTGCAGTATAAAAGAATGTTAAAGAAGCATAAAAAAGGAATATGTAAATGTTATATATCAGTGTATGGCCATCAACAGGAAATAGAAGGCATCATGTCTTGTAAGTAGAAAAGAAGGTTGGCTAACACACGAGAAGTTCTGGGAAATAAGTTAAATAGAATAGGAAAATAAAGTTCTTCTGGGTTTTGCTTCATAAGTGTCCAAAGTTGAATCAAAATATACCAAAATCTTGTCATTTAATGTCTTTGGATTGTTCCATCAGTTGAGAGTTAATAGTCAAAAGGATTCCAAGAAAGTAAGGGCAAGGCAAGATTTGGTGTGTTGTTCATGAAAAAAGGTTAAATGTAGGAAAATGCTTAAGAAGAAGGTTAAAAGATCAGAAACAGAAAGGAAAAAGTAGCTGAAAGAAATAACAATGAATGGCCCAAAACTTGGCTGATAATTCATTTGGCTTTTAAATTTCAAAATATATCATTTCTCTCCATATCTCAAACTTTATTCTCATGCCTGGTAAGGGCATAAACTTGAGTGCCACTAATAGACTAATAGTGTAATGACCTTATTGATGGATAATTTATAACAATTTCTATAAATGTGTTTTGAGTAGCAAGGCTTGTCATAATAAATTATGTCTTCAAAACATCAGCAAATCGAGTTATATATCAAGAAACTTGGCCTTATTTGATTTTACTCTCTGTTTTTTTTTTCTAGAAACAAGTTTTGAATATATATATATATATTTGGATAGTTGTTTTAAAAAAATCTGTTTTAAATCATTATTGGTACTTGGATCCTTTCTTGTGTAGCAAAATCATCTTAGTAGAAGAGAAGAGACACATTAACGGTGAGACACACTATCTTTTGTCTTTCTCTCACCTTAAAGGACAAATCATAGAACCCAAAGTGTGAATATCTGCTATATTTTAGAATCAACAAATAGATGCTAAGTTCATTGCATCTATTTTAGTTGTCAACCCCACTCTCTATTGAGACTCTCTCTATATATATATATGGACCCCCTCAATATTTAAAGGCTCTATATATGAGAAAAGACCTTCTCTATATTTAAGACTCTATGAGAAGGTCAAAATTATGAGATATGACTCTTAAGGGTCTGAGACTCTATATTTGAGAAGAGAGAAGGTCAAGGTTACACTACTACATAAATCGTCATATATGATGGTTATTATCTGCTATACATCATAGTTTCGCATCATCATATATGCAAGCACTATATATACTCTGCGTCGATAAATTATAGTTCCAATTGAGGCTTGGTGAGACCATGATATGCACATTTGTTGTGATAATAATTAATGGGCACACAAAAACAATCGTCACAATATATGATAATACTTATATAATACATAGCATTCTCATCTTGACAAACGTTATTTATTCAACAACATTTATAATAGTTCTTATATAAGAACCGTGACAATTAAGAAACTAAATAACAGTCTCATGTAGACAATTGTTATGTATTCAATAAATAAGTAACGATTCCTATAAGAGAATAGTGAAGTATATAATACATTACGGTTGTTATATAAAACAACTGTGATATATGGTTGTGAAACTCTTCAAGTGAGAATTTCTGAATTAGTTGAACTAGATATTATATATAATATAATAGCACCTCCCACTCTGAGTGGCTATACAATATAGGATAGATCAAGACATTGCAGGCTTTATGGGGAGAATCATTAGCAACCATAGACATATTTAAGTGGTAATGTAACTGTTTTAATTTTAAGAATATAATGCATCATCAAACTATTCCTTCTTGAGTGACTTATCCACCTTTCTTGTTCAAAAAACAAATGAGAGTGGTAAGTTCCTTCAATCATTAGTTCATGCGTCCTTGCTCTTGTAGGTAAACATGGACCATATGATGGAGCTTGTTGGTTGCCTGGAAGAGCCCTTCAAAGCTTGTTGATGGAGGGAGTTCATCTTTCAGTTTCTTCCCGAATGATGAAGCATAAGTTCTCTTGCTTTTGTCCATAATTTTGGTGAAAAAGAACAAAAGCTTATAGTTAGCTATGAGAACTTGAAATGGAAGTGTAGAAATGGAGTTCAATTTTCGGACATTTATGTAGAGAGGGTTTCGTAGATTATAAAGTCGTCGCATCCTTTAGATTTACACATCATTATATCTTATAAATGATGACAATTGATTTAATAGAACCATTATTTATTTTATTTCATGACGGTTTTTTGTAAGAACCGTTGTATATATATTTTTTTACAAAATATTTAAAATGAAAAAAAAAAAGAACAGTGGCAAGTAGCTTGATGAATTGATAAGATTGACCTTCCTGTTTAAATGGGAGAGGTATCTAGAAATACTCCTCACAACATGGTCAGTCTATTGTGCATACTGCAACTTTGCCTTCAGTTGAGAAAGCATAGAATGTGGAGGCAGGGGTGAAAGTTGAGGTGTAGGAGAAGGAGGTGGTGGAGGATGACGCCGAGAGTTTTTTGACATGTCTTTTACTCCGCGTTTCATCTTGATGATTGAGCTAGAGAACAAAGAGGAGGACGATGGAAAAAAACCGTAAGAAAGATAAATGAAAATGTGGAGTTTAAATACTATAATTGACATCTAGAAGGGAAGTGAAAAAAAATCATTTCATCATTGATGGTTCTCCGATGAATTGATGATCATCGGATAATGAGGAGGCACCCATAGTCAATATGGGGAAGAGGAAAGGTTTCAAAAGCTTTAATTAACATTTATTAAATTAAAACCATTAAGTATATTTGCCACAATACTTTATGGTTTTTAATAATAACCGTAAATTATTAAGTTGTTTTTGTTTTAACTTTATTATTAACTTAACATTTATTAAGTTAGAATCATTAAGCATATTGATAATAATACTTTACTGTTGTGAATTAATAACTTTGAATTATTAAGTCTTTTTTTTTTTGTTAACTTCATCTCCCTCCTCCGATGGTGAGAATGAGGATGAGGAAGGCAAAGAGGAGGATGAGGATGGCAAGCAAGAATAATTTATGATTTGTAATTAATAACCGTGAATTATATTATAAAGTTTTTTTTTTTGGTTAACTTCATTTTTAATATTTTAAAGGAAAAAAACAATGATCATGTTCAGTAACCACCACCATCCTCACCCTATTCCTCATCTTCATCCTCATCCTTATCATCGAAGGAGGGAGATGAAGGGTCAACTGTAAGTCATATTCAACATCATTATAATAAAGTATGTGGTTCAACTTTCTATTCAACTTGTTGGAGTATACCGGCGATCAAGGCCTGCCAACATCTACATCAAAGCCTCCATTTCAAGAGGAGGTAAAGGAGGAAGTGGTGTTGGTGGAGGAGAGGGCGGCAGTGGAGGAGGAGCTCCCTCGAAGCTTAACATGATGAAGGAGAAAAGGAGAAAACCAATAAAGAAAAGCAGTAAAAATCACAAGGAATGTGTGAGTTTAAATAGATATCTAATGGATTACGAAGGGTTATGAGTTATGACTTGTAAAGGTCTAACAGATTACGAAGAGTTATGACTTATGACTTATGAAAGTCTAACGGATTATGAAGGGTTATAAGTTATGACTTTTGAAGGTCTGATCTAATGATTTTATGAAGGGTTATGAAAGTGTTAGATGACGATTGGTTCTGAAGACTATTATGTTTTGTCTTTGCTGACATAAGAGGTTGGAAGACGAATCGTTTGTACGTATTACATTACGGTTATTTCGTAAGAACCGTCATATTTATCACTAAAAAAATTACGGTTATTAACTACAATCGTTATTCTTATGTTTTTATAGATTCTGTATTTCACCATTAGGTTTAGTTTTATATATTATTGCGCTAGCTACCTCCATCTTGACATACATGACATTTATTTATTTATTTATTAAGCATTATATATGTCCAAATCAATAGTAGTGTTGTGAGATTGAGACTCTATGTTTGAGAAGAGAAAATGTCGAGGTCATGCGATAGTAGTTTGAAGAGTCAAGATAATTGAATATAAAAGACATCATATTAGGTGATATTCAAATTATATATATTGAAATGTAAATATTTTAGTACCGAAATTTAAAACGCAGAAAATTATAATGCAATGCAGCGTAATTACGCAGAATACCCTCCTCCAAATGCTTTTATTGCCAACAAAGACAAGTTTTTTATTGAGAAAACGACAAGAAAATGTTCAACTTCAAAATTCTAAATCAATGATTTTATACTAAAATGAATTGTCCATTGCTATACAATTGTAGTTAATACTTATACCCTTAAAAATACTAATTTAAAATTTTAAAGTTTTAGTGGTATTTTCTTATCTTTTTCCCCTATTTATTTTGTCAAAGCTAAGACAATATTAGATCAAAGAAAGTTCACAGGAAAAAAAAAAAGATAAAGCAAGAACGAAGCAGCAATAAAACTAGATTTAAGCAGAATCATTCAGTATCCAATCTTGAATCAAGCAGAATTGTAATTTAAATCATAAATATGATTATAATTTAAACATATTAAACACGAATTGTATTTGTTCTTGTACAAACTTTGAAAAAGAAGAAAATATAATTATTCTTTCATCTGTTTATATTCATAGTTTATTTTTGATAAGATTCATAATCTGTAATTAAAAAGAAGGTGGGTCGGATTATAAACTCAAAGGTTTAGTACCTTATTCATAATATACAAAAAAATATTTTTAAATTTAAAATTAAATATGTGGTTTAAAGTTTTATAGCGACTTTCACTAATAAAAATATAATAAATAAAGGAGATCGTGTTTTATACATTAAAATTCATTGACTACTTCAGTGGTTTATATCTTATAAAAAGTATGAAGTACTAATTATTTCATTTGTTTCAATAAGGTATATTAAGTATTATATGATGGTTATTTTGTAAGAATTATTATATATTTGTTATTAAATAAATGACGGTTATTAACTACAATGGTTATATTTTTATATTTTTACGGATTCCACTTCTCAATACGTACATGACAGTACACATATATTGAAGGTTTTAGCTTTATATATTATTGTGCTACCTCCACCTTGACATAGTGTTATGAGATTGAGACAGGGGAGGATCCAGAAAATTTATAAACGGTGGGCACCAATGGCAGTGGGATTCAGGGGTAGCGCCTCCGAATTTTTTTTTAAATGAAATTTTTAAATGTATTAAAAAAACAAAAGAATATAAACGAGAAATGAAGAGAATATCAAAAAATATTCATGAAATCAAGTGAATACTAATAGTGTAATAAGAAAAAAAGTTATTTTACAAACCTGTCATTTAGAAAAGTAAGACTAAGTGCTATTAAAAATGCAGCTTTATAAATTACAATAAAAGATAAGCACTCAATAAGTTTAAATAAATATATTTTAATAACAAAAGTATATTACAATACAAATAATTACAATGTTATCCTTCTATGCCTTATTTTTGGAATTCCATTATAATTGCTTTATTATCAATGTTATCAAATATATCTTTTTCAATATATAAGGCACTAAACAATCATTCAACTATTCATCCCCCATCCAATTACGAAGTGCAATCTTACTATATTAAGGGTGGACACTTAATTTAAGGATGAACAATTATTCAAACATGTATTATTATTATTATTATTATTATTTTGAAAAAAAAAAAAATGGGCAATTAGTGTAGGTCCGCCTCTAATTGAGACTGTGTTTGAGAAGAGAGCTAGTAAGGTCAAAGTTATGAGATAATACTAGTTTGAAGATAACTGAATATAAAATTCATAATATAAGGTGATATTCAAATTATACATATTGAAATGTAAATATTTTAAAACCTAAAATTAAAACGCAGCAAATTATGATGCAATGCCGCGTAATTACGTAGAATTCCATCAAAAGGTGGAAATAAATCTAGCCAAAACAAAAGATCTAGATTGGGTAAAACATATCCAAAATAGTCATAATTATACACCGTATCATTGCGCGTAAATATAGATATCAAAATAAAATGGGTCCATTGCAGGATTACATCAAAGAAAACGAGCTAAAAAATAAGGGCCTATAATTAAAATGATAATTATAAGGGTTATTAGGAGGAACATTCAATTTTCTCAGTTCCCGCTCAGCTAGCTGCTCCATAACATGCATAATTTGTACAATCTCTTTCTCGTGTTTTCCTTTCTTTTGCCATTTATTCACAATGGATTCTTGACGATCAATATTCTTTATGAGAGCTTCAGCCTCAAATTTCATATATTGCAAATATACAACTTAGGTCAGCCCTATCTTTCTTTAGTTTCTCCTCAAACTCAGCATGCTTGTTACGGCTTGGTGGCATCTTTAATTGTACTTCTCCTCTAACTCAGATAGATTTCATTTATTACATGTTGCTTAAACTCAAAAGAAACGATTTTACATCTCAGGTCAGCCCTATCTTTCTTTTTCTCCTCAAACTCCATGTTTGATTCCTTTTCGGACGACTCTAACTCACAAGAAAGCTCGCCATGGGTATGATGTGTCTTTAACTTCTACTCAAACTTAGAGATAGATATCTTCAGTTGTTGCTTAAAAACCAAAGAAAGCTTGCATTTCTTTATTTTCCTACAATTTGGTGTGAGACACGCAGAGGGAAGACAGAGATCACAGGCTACAGAGAGAGAAGAAGGAGAGATAACAGAAAGGCTACTGTTGGGATATAACAGAAAGGCTACTGTTGGGATGATTTTACAATTCATGAAGGAGCCTCTGTATATAGAGGCAGCGGGGGAGTATTTTAATTTCAAATGTCCACCGAAATGTCCATTTAAATTTTCTCATTTTAAATTTATTCACAACTCTATCATGTTTGTAAAATATCATATTTTGGGATTTAAATGCTAATTTAAATCATAAATATGATTAAAATTTAAATATATTGGATTAAACCATCTACATCCAATTTTAGATTATTCCAATGATTTAAATTTAAAATTCTTTGTTATATTTTCTCAAATCATTAATAAGAGCCAGTTAGTCGATCGTTTAATTAAAAATTTAATATTTTAAAATACTAAATTTTTAATTAAAAAAATCAAGCAGTTAATTATATATATATATATAGATAGATAGATAAATTAAAATCAAGCAGTTACCTATTTATTATTTTTAATTAGCTATATCTGGCTTTGATTTGATAAAGTTGAAGAGATGATGAAGCATTTTCTTGTTTCCTCCTTCGTCGTCTTAATTGTTTTCTGTATAAGCTCATTATCAACTCTGGTGACATCCCAAGGCTCTTGTTACCAAAACATAGATCCTCAGCACATAGATTTTGATACCTCTTCTCTTCGCTGTGTTCTTGTTTGGCCACCTTATATCTTCATTCTTAGAGTAAGTCCAAATATATATACACTCACACACGCACTTTCTTGTGCAGTTCATGAGCTTATAATTATTACTTGATTCAAATACTTTCAACCTAAGTTATTAGTAAGACATGCAGACAATGTCAAACGCGTACAGTAGTGTTGCATAAATAATTGGAGGATTACTATTACGGTTATTGATCGACAAGATATACATGGAATTGAGAAGGGTGAGCTAGTAATTGAATTGGCTAATTTTAAGTTTGGCCGAGCTTGGGGTTTTAATTAGCCTGTGTCTTTAACCGTTAATTATCCTCAATCCATATTCTTGAAGGAACAAAAAACATTGTGGAGATTGTAGTAAGTCTGCTGCGAAATTGTGTAGCAACAATAATGATACATTATGATCTTAATGTTAGTGCAAATGATAAAACCTCAACAAACAAAGGAAAAAAGAGGAAGACTTGGAGGGTCAACTTTAACCTGCATGCAGAAGGATGAGATTTGCGAATAGCAGGTCTGAGTTCAATGTGTAAGATAAAATGCCTCGCATTGCCCCTTACTGGCTTAGAAGAAGAGAAGACAAATGGGTTTTGTTAATTAGGAACTTGCATCCACGAAACACATCGTTTTCACATTCAAAATGTCAATGCAAGAAAAGAGCGAACAAAATGCCAATGTGCCTGCCCATAGACTCATAGAGCTACTGTCCTAACTCCTAACAACCTTAATTATTTGATTCAATGATGATATATTTTGCGGAATTCAATGTGTCAAGCATGGTACTCCATTTTGGGAAATAAAATTCATTAAAAGGCAACGTGTATGTGGAAGCAGAGACCAATACCCCATGCACAAGTGTGGGAAGGGAAATAGGCAAATCTTATAGTAATGACCCCAACAAATTAATGAAATTGAGGGGGACAGAGAGTCACTGACCACGTCAAACGCGTAAAAGGGCAAAAAGAGGAGCTCAGAAGCACGATATAGCATCCGATGGATCAGACGAGAGCGATTGAACATCAACCGCAGGTTGTGCAAGGAATCATCACAGCTCCCCGGAATGCACCAGCCAGGAATCGAACCCAGGTGTGTACTGTGGTAGGGTACTATCCTACCACTAGACCACTGGTGCTTGATGTTTGCATTGCTGATGCAAAATAATAATAAAAGATAGCCCAAGTTCATGTACCGTTCAATATATATAAACATACCACTCTCTTCCTCCTTAAATTCTTATAATAAAATACCAACTAACAATTATCACATACCAATAAAAATAGTTAAAATTAATAAAGTTGTTTTACAATTTAAGTAACTTCCAATATTACCCCTATTAATTGTACTAAACTTTAATATGATATTAATTATTACCTTCACTGTAACGTCCTCCATTTTACTAAACAAAATAACTAATTAAGGGTTCATTAACAACTAAGTAATGCTCCATCATTTACCAAAATATACAAAATAAACTAGAGTATGCAAAATGAGCCCTAACGTGGCAATATACAATCATCCCACATAAACCAAAAAGATAGAAGCACTACTTTTGGCAGAAGTAGCCTAAGCTTCTGGGGTCTTCCCCGATAGACGCATGGGAGCTATCACACGAAAGATATGGGTAACCATCAATCCAACTTATTATGAATACTAATATGTGCTAGTGAGGTGCCAAGTAGAACAATTTATATAACAAATATTAAAAATATAATTCACTAATATCCGCATGACAAAATTTCATATCATAAATTATGTATAAGAAATTATGTATCACAGTTTTCATTAACACAGTTCCCAAGATGCCTCCCACTAATCAACCAAACCGCCTTATTTCCTCCGACTAGATCCATGGGCTAAGTTACATCCATGTTACTGTTTACTCAAAAGCTTACTGGTCATGTGATGAGGACCGACCAAAATTCTCGAGCACATGTCCTGGACCATGGGCCTTTTCCCCTCATTGAACATGTGAGGTGTCGTATGCCCTCATTGAACTAGTGGGCCAGTCCCTCATTGAATGGTGGGACAATAGAAAGCCAACCATCCAGAGGCGGAACCTCTTTACGGCCCACTGGCCCCCGATCGATCTTATAAAATTTGTTAGAAAATATATGTATTTATTATATGATATTTTATTTGGCCATAAATTTGGACTAATTTTTTATCTTTTCGTAAGGATAATGTTTGTTTTATTACTCATTAATTTGTGAAAGAAAAGTAAAATTCTTGTTTGAGATACCAAAAAGATTAGTATTATCTTATATATTGTTTTAATTTATAATTATCTATTATTATTTGTTTGTATTTTCCAGGTTATTTGATACTATTTAGTAAATATTCCTTCGGGTCCTTATTTAAGGAACCAACTAACAATTCTCACAAGTCAATAAAAATAGTTAAAGTAATTAAATTTGTCCTAAAATTTAAGTAATTTTCAATATTATCCCTATTAATTACACTAAACTCTAATATCATATTAATTATTACTCTCACTCACTACCTTTTTAATTATGGGTATACATGAAAAAATATATTTAATGCTATTTGAAAACAAACAAGTGCTTTATAAAAAGAACCAAATATACTTGTTAGTTGGTACCTTATTTCAATATGTTTATTTTTTGGCCCAGGCTAAAAAATTTTTTGGTTTCGCCACTGCAACCATCGTGCATGATGGAGGCCTCACCACGTGGTGGAATAAATTACTCCATCTTCCCAAGTCAACCCTTACCATAATTATCACAATAAATAGTTCAACAAAAAATTTTTCAAGATTTGTCGTTCATATCATGTAATTAAAATCATTCTCAAATATATGTTATATATCTCAATTCTCTATTCTTATACATATATAAATAAAGGGGTTTACTTTTCTCATGTTCATGAGAAGAATAAATTTTCTACACACACATGAAATGGTAAGACCCACACACATATATATATAATGCTAATTGTATATATATGTGGGTCCTACCATATCATGTGTGTGTTACATGAGAATACACTTCTCCTACAACATGAGAAGTGTTTTTCCCAAAAATAAATATATGTATATATTCACATTTCAAATCATAAGGTTCGCAAGGCAATTTCTATTAAAATATTCATAATAATTTCACAAAATACTCACAAACAACATACTAATATACATAATAAGTGGAAAGTGGTTACCTCTTCTTTGAAGCTAATTATTATCACTGCTTTCTTAATACAAGAGCTCAAACACACGCCAAAAAATCAATCTACCACAACCAATTTACTAACCATTAATAACTCTTCTAAAACTCTACATAAAATTATAACTTATAATTTCATAAAATTAAAAATATACAAATTATAATAATAAATTTGGAATACTTGAAGTGGGCGAACTATGACGGTACTAAAAAAATTAAGTAGACCATTGTAAATATTAATTCTCCTTTCGACTTACTATTAATTAATAAATCCCTTTTCTATTTATTATTTATTAGTGATTTCCTAAATTATTTATTCCATTTTTACTAATAATAATAGTTATAATTATTTATTACTATTTATTTGTTTATTTTATTGTTATTATTATTTTACCATTTATTATTATTTCTACAATTATTTTAAACTCTAAGAGACTATCCTAACAATTTAAACTAGAAGCTTTTAAATACCAATCATCATGTAGATTATACTTTAATGTATTTATTTCATGTTCCTCATGGTTTTCCCAAATATAATATCTCTCATGGTTTCTAACTTTTTCCTATTATTTTGCACATGAATCAGTATATAAGCATCTTTACTTTCTCTTTTGTTTTTTTGTTTTTTTTTAAAAATATATTCTTATGACAAAAACCTTCTCATTCTTTTTTCGGAACCAGGCCTAGCCAATCTAGACGGTCAGATTTAATATTTTTTTTACTTTTTTTTTTTTTTTAGGTAGAAGATTTAAAATAAAGATAATCTCTTAACTGACACTTTTTCAAAAAATCATTTTTTTTCATTTAAAAAATGTCTTTTTAAAAAAAATTAAAGATCTGGACGGTCCAGATTAGCTAGGCACATGGGATAGGCACCATAAGTGGTTCCTTCTTTTTCCTCATACAGAGACTCATTCACACACACACACATACATATATATAAATTTTAAAACACACTAAAGCTTTTCTTTAGTTCCCAAGACATCCAACGATACACATATATACATAGGATTTAGATATCTAACCATTACAAACCATCTCTACATATTTATGTAGCAGTTTCCCTCATGTCTCGCCTTATATATTGTTTACACATACATTAGTTTTCATCCTGGTTTATGTATGCCCCAATGCTAAATTATATACATACATATATATATATATATATATATATATAAAAGATAGTAGCTCTTTCCTATTCTCTCCATATGTACATGACAGTAATCAATTGCATCTACATATATGACTATTTTTTTAAAAAAACAAAACAAAACGTTACCATGTACAGCGAGAACTACAAACTTTGATGGCAAAATAATTTCTGCTCCTAGTGCAGAAGCTATATGAACACAATAAGCTTATGCAAATCCACCCCCTGATTCAGTCTCCTAAGTGTTGGTTCTTTATGGAAACAAGAAGAAACAAAAACTTTAAAACTTACCTAGATTAGCTTTCTGGTTTGTATGTGTGTTTTTCGCTAGAATTTAACTCCTTCTCTGCCTTTCGGTGTAAGACGCAGTGCAGGGAAGAAGAATGACTCTCTCTCTCTCTCTCCCTCTCTTCGAGTTTGATGAAAAGTTGCGACCTTTCGGTCCTAATAAAATCAAATATACTAGTTTTGTAAGTTTGTCTTGCACACAGCAAGGTTAGCATCTTGATCGATAAGTGGAAAAATGTGGACTTCGGCAAAGTAAAGCAACCTATTTGGGACACTATCCGGCTTACATACACCGTCCCGACTCGAGAAGTTGAAAGACAAGACATTGTCTTATTGTGTTGATCGGTGGAGGAAGTTTAAGACCTCTCTCGCTAACAAGTATATTTTTGCCGAGGTTCAGCGACCAAAAGCCTTGGGACAAGTACACATTTATTGATGAACAAACTTGGCAACAATTTGTTCACAAGGACCACTCCGAAGCTCGGTGAGTTTATATTTAGTTTTTTTTTTGCCCTTTTGTTTGCTTATTAACTTTGTCTTGATATGTGAATGTTATTGTGTTCATCTAATCCTATTAGTTAAATTGTTTGGTGTGTGAATAGAAGTATACATTTCCCGCCTTTGTCTATGCAAGTCTGATATCTAAACCCTGGAAAGGTAAAATACTAAGAAGGTAATTAGGGAAATAATAATGGCATAAGAGTCAAGCCATTATTATAGTCTTAGTTCTCTTATAGTAGGTAGTGGTTACACATTGCTGTTAGTTCTGTTACTATCTAATGAGGACTGCTGATCCCACTGGATGCCTTAAAAAGGATTAAGTTTGTATTATTCTGTAAGCATAATTCTCTTTTGTTTCTTAACCTATCTTTCTAGCAAGACAAGACATAGCTCCAATTTCTTCTACAATTCTACATCTTCCTTACATAAAATGTTGAAACTTGATAAAGTGAATTTGACTAGTGTTTGAGGTTCATATCAAGCGAAGTTCTCTAATTTCGTTAGTGAGATGGCTGGAATTCATAATTAATAGTTGTTTTCAATTCGATTCACGGGAAAGAAGGGAACGAGCACGGGAGATAGGGAGAAAGAATGATTGCTCGCATAGGGCTTCGCGAGCGGATATGAAAAGGCTGAAAAAGAATTGATGGTGGCCAAGCGAGAAGACATTGGATGATGAAGCGAATCTAATCCTTTCGCGGTACATGATCCACCATCTCCAATACGTCGCGAGGAGTTGTGGTTGCACATTCGGAAAAAGCCAAGCGGCGCTACGGGAGTGAACAAACTCGTGTAGTTCTTGAAAAGAATTGTAAGTATCGTTATTGTTATTTTTTAGTTACTAAACATGTTTCATTACTAAGCTTCTCATTATCTGCATCTTACGGGAAGATCTTAAAAAGAAAGAAGTAGAGCGATCTTTTGTGTCGGACGAGAGGAGTGATGTTTTGACCGTTGCGACCGGAAAACCGGATCATGGTGGGCATGTAAGGGGGATTGGAGGACGGGTAGGCCGAAGGAATACTTTGGTAAATCCAAACGTCATAGACAAAGTATGGTTACCCGGGAGGAGATGGAAAGACGGTGGCCAAATTAAGTGAGGATGCAAAGTGGCTAAAGAAGCAAGGTATCAATCCGAGATGAGCCGATGAGGGAGGAATTGAATCGATGAGCCGATGAGGAGGAATTAAATCGAGATGAAGCGCTTTTGAGCAATCGTCCCAGAGACCAGTGTTCCCTTCACACATTCACCTGCACCTGTGCAGCATAGCACTAGAGGGAGCTGCATTGTTGGACAGTCAGAGCAACCTTGTGACCTATATGTGGAGGATTGTGATCGTCCTGCACGATTAGTTGCAAAAGGGACTGTCCACAACTTATTGGGATCAACTGTACACCACCAACAAATGGGTGATGATGAAGTCAGAGTGTCAGTTGAAAAGGTGATCATTGATGCACCTCTCCCTCTCCCAACTGATTAGCTGAAGCTTGTGAGTGATGTCAAGGGAACCTTCATCTCTTGGCCAGTGAAGCTTGTACATGTCTCTATTGGTCCTCAAGCTTCAACCCCTCCTCCTCAAGTTCCATCCCCTCGTCAAGCTCCATCCCCTCCTCAAGCTCAATCCCCTACTGCTAAGTTGACTGCCACGGAAAAAATATCCGATATGGTGAAGAGTGGATATTTTAAAGATAAATCGTGGCCTGTCAATGAAGTATTAGGCGTCCCTCATCCTCTTCCCGTTCAAGTTGACACCGTTGATCTTGAGTCCCTGCTGCTTCCTCGACAGGAGCTTACTGATGCAATTGTTCAAATTTTTATGAAGTAAGTATCTTCTTTCTAGGAGTACATAATTTAAATGCATCATTTAGACACACATACATATATACTAATTCCCTGATCGATGTCATTATTGTAGGTTATTGCATCAAGAATTGGTTCAAAAGAGCAGGAGCAATGATTTTGGATTCTTGTGCCCTGTCTATTCAAGTCAAACATCCATGGAGGAGAGACAGGAGTACATATCAAAGAGGTTGTGTGAAGTGAGAAGAAAGGTGCACTTGTTGCCATTCTTCCACAGGTACATATCACAAATCTTGTCTGCAATTCACTTAATTCTGCTACATATATCACTGAGTATACTTTACTGCTGTGAATTTTCAGCCGCCACTAGTAGTTGGTCCTCATGTGCATGGAGGAGCATAAATTTATCTTCTTATGCTCCACTCACAAAGAGCCATTGCCTTCGTTGACGTAGACCATCAATGAGTAAGCATGTCATTTTGATTCTCTTGTCTGAAATCTCTGCTATGAATTTTCAGTGAACATTATTGATAAATTTGTGATTTTGATTATAGTGCCATGAAGACCTTCCAAATCGAGGTAAAGAAAAGGCATGGGTATCGGGCCAAAGACATTATTGATAGTACACTGGCACACTGCCTTGTGAACTTGGTCATTAAGCTATATATGCTCTTATATTTCTTGTTTTTTTTAGACCCGTCGACAACTACCTAGGGGTCCAACTTATGTGGCCGATCGTCATGAAACACATGTATGATATTATCACGCGAGGAAGGACTAAATTAGCGCAAAGGTAAATGTATTTGATGTTACATATTATGCACGCAAGTTAGTTTAGTGTCGGCTTAATGTTACATATGAAATATGCACGCAAGTTAATTCGGTTTGTCTTTGATGTTACAGATGTTTTTCGCCCGATCCCTTTTCGATGATGAACCGGAGCACATACGCAATTTGTTTTGTGAATATCTCGTATGACTCGATAAAGTCGAACAATAATTAATGTCCTAAATTCATTTGTAAATATATCCTGTACAACAATAATATTTCGTAAATTTGTTTATTTTTCCGAACAATATTCATTTGTAAATATACATAGGCAATGTAAAATTCAATAAATAAATTTGTTTAATTTTTCAAATAATTTTCTTGTGTCCATTTTGGGTTTCGAATGTATTGGATGGTAGATAAAGCTATTTAGTGCTTGAAATTTGAGAAAGATCTCGACTTTTAGGGACCGTATATTAATTAAAAGTCCGGTCTTAAAAGTCCGCACAATAAAGATCCGGTCCTAAAAGTGTTCGTTTTAAAAAATATGACATTTTTAGGACCGTATATTAATTAGAAGTCCGATCTTAAAAGTCCACATTGTAAACATCCGGTCCTAAAAGTCTTATGAGACCGTATATTATTTTACTGTCCGCTCCTAAAAGTCCTCGTATTTTTATTTTAGAGTTGGCTTAACCTTTAGGACCATGTAATTGTTAAATGTCCGGTCTTAATAGTCTTCCTTTAAATAGAAATGTTCACTCGCTTTTCAGACAAATCATTATGGTTCGAGACAACCGAGGTTCTGGCGTTTTGCTCAAGCTAGGTCCTTCATTGTAGTCGATGTTACCTCTCCCGATCTTGAGCAAGCATTATCGGTTTCCCTTTTCTTTGTCTCTTTTCTTTTTGTCGGAAAAAGAAGGAAGATATTGAAAAGGTACTTTGTTTCAAATCGGGAGGTAAAACCGACAACAACGACGGTCCAACCTTGAGAAGAATTGTCACCGTGTTTGTTTTTATTCAAATAAGGTAAAAGATGTTTTTTGTTTTTTGTATGTTCTTAATCGTATTCGTGAATTTCTATTGTTGATTTACACAAGGACAATGTTTTGTTTGTTTCCTTTTTGTCGGAAAAAGAAAGATGATAATGAAAAGGCAGGGCGATCGAATATGGAAACCAAAGGCGACAAAAAGGCGGTGTTTTTAGGACCCTCGATTTACTAAGTGTGCGGTCCTAAAAGTCTTCGTTCTTTCATCTTAGTTTTTGAGTCCGCCATAATCCATCTTTCATAGTTGCCTTGTTTATTACTTTCCGTGTTCGATAATGGATAAACTAACGAATTAAAGTACTAAACTCGCACGAGAACAAAAAGAGTGCATAATATTTTTATATAATAATATAGGGCAGCGATTACAAAAAAAAGAAAGCAACAAAAAAAACAACTAATCCTCTTTATAGTCGGAGAGGGAGAGGGAGGGGGAGCCAGAGTCGTCGGAGTCAGAGTCGTCTTCAGCGAGATCGTACTCCACGTCATTGGCGTGAAGTACCATGTTCGGGTTGTTGTTCACGGTATGAACAAGCTGAACCAATTGGCCCAAGCGTCGATCGATTTGATCGACGCGGGCCACCAATGACTGCACCAACTGCTTCACAGTCGGATTTGGAGGAGGCAATGGCGGAGGGGGCTGAGGTTGAAAAGGAGGAGGAGGAAATGGAGGACCTGGGGGAGTAGCCATTACAGTGGAGGCTAGGCGGTGGAGGAGGCCGTGTAGAAGTGATGGAGAAGAATGTGAAGAAAGTACAATAACAACGGGTTTAAATAGAGAACCCATCCTGAACAATGTGAAACGCCAGAAACTTTAATGAGGAGACGCATAGTTCACCAGAATACGAGGAGACGCCTAGTTGGGAAGTTTATCTGGAAGCCGAAGAGACTCTGAATCATTCATTTGAACAGAGTGTAAGGATACGACTCTGCCATCTGAATTTGAAAATAATGAATTTTAGTACCGGGTAAATGATGAAAGGTCAGTCTTAAAAGTAATAGAATTGATTTTAAAAATAAATAGACTTTTAGGACCGGACATATTATAAAAGGTCGGTCTTAAAATAAAAAATTAAATAATAGAATTTTATACCGCGTACCTATAAATCATGCTCTTAAAAGTAGATCATTTATCACTTGCGTCTCCTCTCTCTGCCTTTATTAAATCCTCATACCTCTCGTCCTTAACTCCTTATTAATTCCTCACTACCTCGTAACTCCAAACTACGTACGTGGCTACCTAAGAACAGCTCTCCGCCTTTATTAATTAACTCCTCATACCTCTCGCCCTAACCGCTCAAACCATGGTTAGATACAAGAGAACCGCTCATGGGGTGCTCTTACTCGCGATGCTCGTGCCTTCGTCGATCGTTATACGGTGCGCCTCCTCCATCGAGAGTCCGTCCTATTGTGTGAGAAGAGTCTCGGGTCGTTGGACCCATTGTTATTTCTTCGGATGATGAAGAGGTTCCGCTCCCCTCTCCAACCTCTTGGCCCCACCGCGACTACTACCGACCCCTCTCCTCTTTCCTCTAATGAAGGATTGTGGCTGATGTGAGTAAGATAGAAACTTGCTGATATTCGGCGGGAAATTAATGTTGTTCACGCCAATATCACCAAGGCTTTGGAGGATAATAAGCTTTAGGATGTTTAGTCATATTCTTGTTTTTGATAATTTTCTGCTTGTTTCTCTCTCTTAATTTTCTTGTGTACGTGCATATTCTCCAGTTATGTATGGAAGCAGTAAAACTAAGCTTGTGTCTTTCTAATATTCATATTCTCCAGTTTTCCTTTAATTTATTTTATTAACTCAGTTTCTGCTGCGCTCGCCAAAGGCAAACCTCTTCTTTTTTTTTTGGTTAATTAATAAACGAAATACTTTTAGGATCGTAGTTCTTATAACCGCTGGTCTTAAAATTAAATGAATACTGAAAGTTAGGACCGGAGTATTCTTAACCGCTGGTCTTAAAAATTAGTTAATAAATATTTGACTTTTAGGACCGGACGCTTTATAAATCCTCGGCCTTAAAATTAAATGAATACTAAAATTTAGGACCGCAGTATTGTTAACCTCCGGTCTTAAAATTTATTAATAGAATTATATCTTTAGGACCGTATACTGTATAATTAACCGGTCTTAAAAAAATTTAAAATATTAAGACATGTCTCTGTCGCGGGGAAAATTAAATTTCCCTCTTAGAACTTCTCTATTTTCGCGTCGAAAGTGATTACACAGGTTCTGTCTCCAGTGTGTGTTGCATCGTCACTGCTTCGCGTTCCTCTCTTGAGATTAACTCTCGGTTCCTTAGCTAAACGTCTATAGACCAAGCTGTATGAGGTGTTTCGGTTATATAACTTTATGATTTTCCTTCTAATGGTTCCGGGGTTTTCATGGGTTGAACGAAATCGATGAAATGTTATTGTGGGTTTTCTCGTTGTTAATGAATATTGTATTTTGAAGATTATATTTGCACTTTAGACCTACCCAATGACCAAGAAATGTTTTTAGGTTACTCTTCTTCAATGCCGCAACATCAACGTTGGTGGCGGGGAGAAGAAAGACTCAAGAAACGCATTTGAATTTATATGGTACAAACCGCATGTACGGGTGAGTCCACAAGACCTTCATGTGATGCATTTAATTTCCTCGTCATGTATTTATTTTGCGTCTTGGATTCACCGTGATACATTTATGACCAAAAGTGATTCTTTGTTATGCATTTAATGGGCAAGTTTCTCCGTAAAACCAAAAAAAAAAAAGACATGCATAACCGACATTGAGCATAAATATGCATTTGGAGTTGACTTATTTTATATGCAAGTCTCGCTTTTTTTTCGGATTATGTATATTTTAAATCTTTCCGTCTATAAGAATACTACTATGGACCACAATTGGATAAATGCTTTACGGACGAGTGTTGAATATCAGAATGAGGTGAGGGACTTTATTGAATTTGCTAAACAAAATGCCCATGATGATAGTGGGAAGTTTTATTGCCCTTGTGTAAAATGTCTGAATGAGAGGCGACTAAGTGTTGAAGTTATACACACACATTTAATTTGTGAAGGATTTTGTAAGACTTATACAGTATGAGTATGGCATGGTGAAAAAATACCAAGTGGGTCTCAACATGGGGAAGTGGCCTTTGATGATAATGACACGGATATGGATGATCGCATAGAGGACATTATCCGTGATGTAGGAGAAGAGGCTTTTCATCAATCACATGCATATGGTAATATGTGCAAGTGATGCAGAGACCCTCTATACCGTGGTGTAAAAAATACCAATTGTTGAACGCCCGTATTGAAATTGGTAAGCTTGAAGGCACGTCATGAATGGAGCGACAAGAGTTTTTCTGAAATGCTTGAGGCTTTTAAGGACATGCTTCCGGATGATAATGTGTTGCCGCATCGATACTATGATGTTAAGAAAATACTTTGTCCACTGGGGATGGAGTACAAAAAGATTCATGCATGCCCGAATGATTGCGTATTGTATAGAAAAGAGTTTGAAGAGAAGCAGAATTTTCTGATATGTGAAACCCCAAGGTACAAGTCAAATAAAGGGCCTGTAAAAGTGTTGTGGTATCTTCCAATCATACCAAGGTTCAAGCGGTTGTTTGCGAATGAAAATGATGCAAAAAATTTGAGGTGGCATGTAGATGAGAGGATTTCTGATAGAAAGCTTCGACATCCGGCCGATTCTTCTCAATGGAAGAAAATCGATCAATTATTTCCGAACTTCGGCGAAGAACCTAGGAACCTTAGGCTTGCCCTTAGCACGGATGGCATGAATCCATATGGAAGCCTTAGCAAAGATACATAGTTCATGGCATGTACTATCGATTATTTACAAGTTATCTCCAATGTTATGCATGAAATGAAAGTACATCATCTTTGTCTATGTTGATTTCGGGACCGAAACAACCCGGAAATGACATTGATGTTTACCTTCAGCCCTTGATCGAAGACTTGAAGGAGTTATGGGCAGAAGGTGTCGATGTTTTTGACTCTTTCAAGAAGGAGGTGTTTAAAATGCGAGCCATGATATTTAGTACTATAAAAAACTTCCCAGCATATGAGAACTTGTCAGGGTATAGTGTAAAAGGCCATAAAGTATGTCCGGTTTGTGAAGAAGGCATACGCTACCATCAACTTCAACATGGAAGAAAGACGGTTTATCTTGTGTTAGTTCTCTAAGGGTTTTGATGATAAGCGACAATTGTAAACAAGATTAAGCATAGTTGTCATTTGTTGGTTTCAATATAAAACTATCAGGCTTCGCCAAACTCGAGCCTCGCTTTTTACAAACCGGAGGTTCGTTTTTGAACAAAGACCAAACTTGGGATATAACACTTTAAACCTTACACCAAACCTCGGGTTTGTCTCGTGCGAACTCGAGTTCACAAATGTGAACCTCGGGTTTAGGTTTGGCCGAGAACATTCTAAGTTTAAAACTCTTTGAACTCGAGCCTATTAACTTGAACCTCGGGTTTACTTTCTCGGCGGGAAGATTTTTCAAATTCTAAGAGCTTTGGGTACTCTTATTTTGTTTCATTGAAAGCAAAGATTTTCAAATTTGAAAAGCTCCCAAAAGTGTTTTAGCCAAGTGAACTCGAGCTCTGTCTCTAGCAAACCTCGGGTTTGCCTCAAAGCCGAGAACTTTTAAAAAGTTTTCTAGTTGAACAAACTCGAGCCTACACATTTAAACCTCAGGTTCATTTCAGGCCGAGAGCACTCAGAGTTTTTCAAAACAAACAAACTCGAGCCTGTGTAATTAAACCTCAGGTTCATTTCAAGCCGAGAGCCTTTAAGTTTTTCAAAGAGCTTCGAACTCGAGCCTATCATTGTAAACTCGAGTTCAATTCCTACAAAGAGAAATGTGTCTTTCAAATTAAGAAAAACTCCGAGTTCTCAATATGAACCTCGGGTTTGAACTTGAACACAAAAAGCGAGATCTTGCTAAAAAGTGTCAAACTCGAGCCTACCCACTAATGGACTCGAGTTCATACTTTTGCTTGAAGTTTCTCAAAAGGAAAAATATCGATCTCCTCTCTCTGGATGGTGTGAACTCGAGTTCACTATGTGCAAACTCGAGTTCAAAGCAACCCGAGAGCAAAGAAAGTTTTTATATCTCTCGAACCTCGGGTTCTATTTTGCAAACCTCCGGTTTAGAAGATTTGAACTTAAGCGCCTCTCACTTTGAAGCCTCGAACTCGAGCCCGCATGGCGAACTCGAGTTCGTGTCGCCGATGCGAAATTCAAATCGACGATTCCGCAAATCACTCTTGTTTGTTCCAATTGCTTTCATGAATCATTCACTTATGTTCCCGGATATGTTTAACAAGTTTATTTAGTGGATTTCAGCTAGCACGCGAGATGAAATTTAATAAAGAACAAGGGAAAAAGCAAAAAGTGGTCGAGAGCATTTATTGCACATCTCGTGAATCAACCTCCTTTTGGCTAATTCACTCAAAGACGAATTCTCAACGTTCAAAAACACTTACTTCATCAAGTAAACTCTTCTCCAACGGGCAAATCCTCGAGTTCCACCTCGATCATATTAGCACTTGGATTAGTTGGATGTTAGAGAGAGAAGATGACCGACTTAATGATAATCACCTACAACGGTTGGATTCACCATTCAACGGTCATTTAATGTTCTCTACCTATAAATAGAGTGCATTAACTTCTTCTCAAGTTGACACATCTACTGAGAGCGAAAATTCATTGATTGCCATTTATTGTGTTCAAGCTTTCATCTATATTGTATCAATCGATACTTGCACTTCGTGTTCATTTTATCTCGCTCGTGAGAGAGTTCTATCTCGTAAATCATTTATTGATTTAGATAACCACAAGTCGGGGACTTAGTGGTTGGGTGTATTGATTACAACTTGTAAGGGGAGTGAGTTCTAGAGAGAGAACTACTCTTGAGTACGAGTGTGTAATCGTTTGTGAGTATAGTGGATTGAAAATCCCAAGTGTTGCTTGGGAATTTGGATGTAGGTCAAAGATAAGACTGAACCAGGATAATTTCTATTGTGCAAGCTTTCCTTCCCTTCCTCCTCTGTCTATCTCGGTTTCATTTCTTCAAAACAGAGCATATTTCTAAAAGTTTTTAAAATACCCAATTCACCCCCCCTCTTGGGTATATAGCTCCATTTACATTTGGTATCAGAGCTAGGTCTTCTCCTAAGAGCTTAACAACTCGAGAAGGATCATTATGGAAGGTATCTTACGATGGAGCATCTATCAGCAGACCCACTGGCTTCGATGGAGAGCACTACTCCTTCGGAAGGCCAAATTCAAAGTGTTTGTTATGGCAAATGAGTATGGTCTCTGGAGAGTATTTGAAAGAGGAGACTATGCTCCTTCAACCCTTGAAGATGGAGTTAGAGTTCCTAAGCTTGAAGAAGAATATGATGAGAATGACAGAAGAAGTGTCACACTCAACAGCAAGGCTGTCCTACTTCTTCAAAGTGCTCTTAGCCAACAAGAGTACTTTCGTATTTGCAATCTATCTTCTGCAAAACAAATGTGGGATGCTCGGAGATAGCTCATGAAGGAACATTTGGAGTAAAGCAAAACGAGAGTCAATACTCTCATGACCGAATATGACCTTCTAAGAATGAAGCATGGTGAATCCATTGGTGAGTTCGGCTAAGGTTCACCCATCTCATCAATCAACTTGCTGCCTTGGGAAAAGAATATGACCAACCGGTCAAGTAAGGAAGATCTTGAATATCCTTAACAAGGAATGGGAAGCAAAGGTCACGGCTATTGAAGAGGCTCGAGGAGAGTCAATGACGTCGGCCGCTCTATTCGGAAGTCTCTCTCGAATATGAGGCTAAACTCAAGTTCAAGAAGGGACTTGATGAAGTTCATGGCAAGAACAAAGGAATTGCCCTCAAGGCCGCAAGAGAAGTTAGAGACTCGGATGGGGAAAATGAGAATGAAGACGAAGATGAAGAAATTGGCATCTTTGGTCCGAAGATTCAAGAAGTTCTACAAGAAGGACCAAGGCTTTAAGAAGTTTCACAAGGGCAGCTCCAGTTATGAGGCAAAGAAGCCAATCATCTGCTACGAATGTCGAAGCCCGGCCACATCAAGTCCGAATGTCCTCGGTGAACGACAAAGATAAAGAAAAGAAGAAGTTCAAGCAAATACAAGAAGAAAGCTTATGTCTCCAAAGATCGGGGTGATAGCTCATCGATGAAGATGATGAGGATGAGGAAGAGAAAGCCAATATATGCCTAGTTCTTTGAAGAAGAAGAGCAACGTGCTAAACTTGAAGAGGTATATGATTGCAAACCTCCTTATGATGATCTGTTTGATGAATACATGATGTGCAATTTGAATTTGAAAAACTTGCTGAAAAATATTTCAAACTGAAAAAAGAAATCTTTCTCTTGAATCTCAAGTTGAAAAGTTGTCTTCTTCGAAAATACTATTTGTAAAGATTGTCGATCTCAAGAAAAAGAATTCATATCTTACAAAGGCACTTGAGAAATTCACTAGAGGAAGTGAAATGCTCAATGTCATTTTGAAACAAACAACGTTTTATAAATGATAGATCAGGCATTGGTTCTGAGACCAGATTTTGATAGAAAGAAAGGCAAGAAGAAGAGTGGTCGAGAAAACATACATGAACTATTTTACAAAATCAGTTCACTCTTCAAATCCCTTTGCACATTGCAATTCTTGTAATAAGAAGGGTCATTCTACTTCATCTTGCTTTCATAAAAAGGAAAGAAAAATTAAACCAAAGTAGGAAATTATCAATGGGTACCGAAAGGAACTTATGTTCCTAAGGTCAAAACTAACTCCAAAGGACCCAAGAAAAGATGGGTACCTAAGGCTTGATCCCTTGAAAAATTGCAGGTTTGTCTTAGAGCATCAAGACCCAACAAGTGGTACATTGATAGTGGGTGCTCAAGACACATGACTGGAGATGAATCAAAATTTCTCTCAATCAAATCAAAGGATGGTGGTAGAGTCACATTTGGAGGAGACCAATCGGGAAAAATTGCTGGAATTGGTGAGATAGGAAACAATGAAGGTCCTCTCATCAAAGATGTCTACCTTGTAGAAGGATTGTGTCACAACCTCCTAAGTGTGAGCCAAAGCACCGACAAGGGTAACTTAGTTATCTTTGATTCAAATGAATGTTTGATTGTTAGAAAGGATTTAGTCCCCATTGACGATTTGAAAACTAAAGCCTTATTTAGAGCACCTAGAGATGGAAATTGTTACACTCTTAACCTCTCTAGCAATGCTTGGAGTTTCGAAAATTGTTTTGTTAGTAACTTGAATGAGAGTTGGCTGTGGCATAAACGATTAGCTCATGTTAACATGTTTCAACTTGACAAGTTCTTTGAAAAAGGATTTGGTCATTGGTATTCCTAAATTGAATTTCAAAAATGATATAGTATGTGATGCTTGTCAAAAAGGAAAACAAACCAAATCTTCTTTTAAAGCAAAAAATGAGATTTCAACTAGTAGACCTCTTCAATTACTTCATATGGATCTAGTTGGACCGGCTAGAGTAAAAAGTCTTGGTGGAAATCTTTACACCTTGGTCATAGTTGATGATTACTCTAGATTTGCTTGGACGATATTTTTGTCATCTAAAGATGAAACATTTGATCAGTTTGTTATCTTTGCCAAAAAGGTCCAGAACGAGAAAGGCTTTGCAATTTCGGGTATAAGGACTGATCATGGTGGCGAATTTGAAAACAACGCCTTCGGCGGGAGTTCGTGACAATGTGGGGATCGATCACAACTTCTCGGCTCAAGGACTCTCAAAGCAAACGGTGTGGTCGAGAGGAAGAATAGAGTCCTGTTTGAGATGGCAAGGGCAATGTTAAATGAAAACAACACTTCTCAAGTGTTTTGGGCTGATGCGATGAGTACGGCTTGCTACATCTCCAACCGAGCCTATTTGAGGAAGAAACTGAACAAGACCCCATATGAACTCTACAAGGAAAGAAAGCCAAATCTCAGCCACCTACATGTCTTTGGATGCAAGTGCTATGTGCACAACAATGGTAAAGAGAATCTTGGTAAATTCGATTCCAAAGCTGATATAGGCATCTTCATTGGTTATTCAAATAGGAGTAGAGCTTATAGAGTTTTTAATACTCGCACTCGTATTGTTGAAGAATCAATACATGTTGTTTTTTCGTGAATCCAAATCGATAAAGCCTTGGACAATGAAGAAGAAAATGTTTTCAAAAATCAATTCTTTTCAAAAACTACTCCGCTTCTATTGAAAATCCCGAAAATGTTTTTGAGGCTGATCCCCAAAACTCTATTGAAAATCCAGATCGGACTCAACCTAGAGCTTGGAAATTTATTAGAAATCATCCTTTAGACCAAGTTATAGGTAATGTTAATCGGGAGTAAGAACCGAAATAGTACTTTGAATGAAGTAACTTTTCTCGCATTTATATCTCATATAGAACCTCTAAGATTGATGAAGCCCTTTCGGATAATGATTGGGTGATAGCAATGCAAGAGGAGTTACATCAATTTGACAGAAATCATGTTTGGGATTTGGTACCTAGGCCCAAAGATCATCCGGTCATTGGCACCAAATGGGTATTCAAGAACAAACGTGATGAGTCTCGCAATCATTGTCCGCAACAAGGCAAGATTGGTTGCCAAAGGCTATAATCAAGAAGAAGGAATTGATTATGAAGAAACTTATGCTCCGGTGGCAAGATTGGAAGCCATAAGAGTACTTCTAGCCTTTGCATGTGTAAAAGGTTTTAAACTATATCAAATGGATGTGAAAAGTGCTTTTTTGAATGGTTTTATACAAGAGGAAGTTTATGTAGAACAACCTCCCGGTTTTGAAAATGAACATTGTCCAGATCATGTATATCGTCTCAAGAAGGCTCTATATGGCCTGAAACAAGCTCCTAGAGCATGGTATGAGCGATTAAGCAAATTCCTTCTAGATCAAGGCTTTGTTAGAGGAAAAGCAGACACAACTCTTTTCATAAAGAGTAATAAGCTAAATGATATTCTAATGGTTCAAATATATGTGGATGATATTATATTTGGTGCTTCTAATGATGCTTTGTGTGAAGAGTTTTCAAAGACTATGCGAGGAGAATTTGAGATGTCCATGATGGGAGAGCTCAACTACTTTCTTGGACTGCAAATCAAGCAAAGAAAAGACGGGATATTTATTTCCCAAACCAAATATCTGAATGATTTGCTGAAGAAATTTGGGATGGACCAGTGCAATGGTGCTGACACTCCTATGAGCTCAACTGCTTCACTAGATCTTGATGAGGAGGGCAAAGATTTCAACATCACAAAGTATAGAGGAATGATTGGATCACTTCTCTATCTTACTGAGTCGCCGGACATCCAATTCGGTGTTGGGATGTGTGCAAGGTTTCAATCCGCTCCAAAAGAGTCCCATGCTTTGAACAAGTAAAGAGGATATTCGAGATATCTCTCGGACACAAAGACTCTTGGACTGTGGTTTCCCAAAGGTCAACCGGAACACTTGGTGGCATACTCGATTCGGATCATGCCGGCTACAAGACAGATAGAAAGAGCACAAGTGGCCAATGCGAATTCTTTGGCAACTCACTTGTCTCTTGGTTCAGCAAGAAGCGGACATCATTGCCGTGTCCTCTACCGAAGCCGAATATGTGGCTGCTTCAAGTTGTTGTGCTCAAGTGCTATGGTTGAAGCAACAACTTGCTGACTTGGGAGTTCACTTGAAGGAAATCCCAATTTTGTGTGACAACACAAGCACAATAAGCTTGGCCAAGAATCAGTTCAACACACTCGGACCAAGCATATTGATGTGAGGCATCATTTTATAAGGGACCACGTTCGTAAAAGGGATGTCAAAGTCATGTTCATCCCAACACATCTTCAACTTGCTGACATCTTCACAAAGCCATTAGCCAAGGAACCATTCAATTTCATAAGAGAATTGGGAATGGTAAATCCCAATGAGCTGTAAGTTATCCCTCACCCAATGTTAGTTTAAGTTTTGATGATTGAAAATTACTAACTTAAGCATCGGAGTATCAAGATTTGTTTTATGCAAAAGCATATTCATTTCTAGAAAATTGCGAAGAAGAGCGCAAACTCGAGCCTATCATAGACGAACTCGAGCTCGAGAAGGCCGAAAAGAAATAAGGATCTAACTATCCACGAACTCGAGCCCATAAGTGAGCAACCTCGAGTTCATTGGCGTCGAAAGCATACCGACTTCAATAACATAGTTAAACTCGAGCCCGAAGAATTAGTGCCCTCGAGCTCACGAGATACGAGAGAGGAACCAAGATCTCGAGATGGGCACGAACTCGAGCCTGTAAGTTTTGACCTCGAGTTCATCAATGAGGTTTAAGAGTTCTCATACACACTCTTAAAGTCCAGGTTAGTGCTAGTTCATGTGAACTCGAGCCTATGTTTTCCGTGCTCGAGCTCGTCGGGTCATTTATATCGAAAACCTGAATTCTCTCTTCATTTCTCTCTCCCGCGATCTTAACCCTAAATCTCCCAAAATCTCCCTATCTTCTTCGACCTATCCTCGCGAAAATGGCATCCAAAACCACCACCTACGCAAATATTCAAGATTCCAACCGAAGAAACACTCAATCCACTTCCCTACCTCGCGAGAACCTTCGGTGAGATTAAAAACTCGCTCGAAACGCCTTCACTATGGAGTTGACAAATGTAAGAGGAGTCCAAAGGGAAGGTTCGGATGACGAGTCACCCGGACCTAAGGGGGTTTCAATCCGTGAAGAACGAACCAAAAGACGCCATGATCCCGAACCGGTTCCGGGAAAAGGGAAAAGAAAGGTCACTGAACCCACCGAGTCATTCAGAGCGAAATTGCAACCTCAGAGGAAGCCGAAACAACACTCTATCCCTACCCCTGGTCAAGCCAGTTCTCAACAACCAAAGACGCAAGAACAATCGGGTCCTCAGGTATCTCCAAACACTCCTGCAATTGTCGAAATTTACCATCATTCTCGAATACCTAGAGGATTCTGTGAGGAACCCTGTCGCATGTCTGCTGAAGAAGGAATCAAATTTACAGAAAAATATGGTGAAAGATCCTTCTGTCCCATTGTCTATGTTGATCTAGCTAAAGTAAAAGAGGATTGCAACTTAGACCTTTCTCCCCGGCTTCAACAATTCCATCCTCTCCTCTCAATACAAATCCCATATAACCCCAAATTAGTGAAAGTTTTCTACTTCTTTATGCAATCGATAATTTACTTGATGAAGAAGGGAACCTAAAAGAGGAAAGGATTACCACCAAAGTTAGAGGCCGAAAATCACCATTTCCCCTTCTTATCGAACTCCATTTTACAAATTTCAAATCCCCCTTCTCCCACAGATTACGAGATACACTCCACGGGCAATTCATAGACTACTTCGACCAAATGTGCTGTTCGACAAACTTAACATTCTGGATTTCACACTCGCTTCAATGCCCCCTCGCAACCGTGCAATCTGGTACATTTACACTAGGAATCTCTTACAAAGGGAGGCAACTTCACTCATTTTGCCAAGAAAGATTACCCCATTTTTGCCTCCATCTTGGACAAGCAACCCCACAATATTGGTCATTGGCTCTTTCATGAGATGTCCAAATTCGCATTCCAATCCAGACAGTCATCTCAAATTCCTTTTCCAAGTCTCGTCTCTGTGATTCTATTCCATGAGAGGATTTGGTACTTATCAGCAAATGACCCTCCAGTCAAGCCCCAAGAATTTGGCAGACATATCCTCAACTTGATGGGGATCAATCCTGAGGAAGGATCAGAACAGTCCAGGGCTCCGCTTAGATCAAGAGCTGCACGATCAAGAGGCACTTATTCTCGTGCACAGGAAGCCCAGAGTGCTCCACCACCTTCCATACCCTCTGATTTCAGTGTCAAAGTCCAAGAAATTGTGGAAAAGGCAGTATCTGATCTTACAGAGCGAGTCGAAGCAGAAATTGGGAAATTGGTATCTGAGGTCAATCGCGGTCATAGCAATCTGGTCGATACTCAGGAGGGTTTTTCGAATTGAACAAGAAGGTCTGAAGACTCAGCTTGCTGATCATTCCACCAGCATCTCCACCCTCTTGGTCACCATGATGGATCTCAGTGGAAAGATGAACCAAATCTTACAAAATCAGTCTATGGCAGCCTCCACATCAGCCTCTGGACCTGTTCCTGAACCTCATGTGCCAGTCTCCTCCTCTGATCTTGAGCCCAACCTTGCCCCCGAACCCGAACCTTCAACAGATCCTACCACACTTGTTTGATGATGCCAAAGGGGGAGAAGAACGAAAGAAGAATTTCTAGATTTTTTTTGTGCCTCTGTTTATCTATATTCTGCATTATCTATGTGCTTATGACATGACATTATATTCTGCATTATCTATGTGCTTATGACATGACATTGTAACTCTCTTTTGTGCCTCTGTTTATGAGAATATTATCTTGACTGACTACACTTTAATCTCTCCTGATAATCCCTGCTGTTCAACCTCTGATAACATTATTTTGACAGCTTTTAAAGAATTACAGTATCATTTCAAATCTTTCTTTTGATACTCTTGTTTACAAGTGTTGTCATCATCAAAAAGGGGGAGAATGTTAGTTCTCTAAGGGTTTTGATGATAACTGACAATTGTAAACAAGATTAAGCATAGTTGTCATTTGTTGGTTTCAATATAAAACTATCAGGCTTCGCCAAACTCGAGCCTGCTTTTACAAACCGGAGGTTCGTTTTTGAACAAAGACCAAACTTGGGATATAACACTTTAAACCTTACACCAAACCTCGGGTTTGTCGTGCGAACTCGAGTTCACAAATGTGAACCTCGGGTTTAGGTTTGGCCGAGAACATTCTAAGTTTAAAACTCTTTGAACTCGAGCCTATTAACTTGAACCTCGGGTTTACCTCGGCGGGAAGATTTTTCAAATTCTAAGAGCTTTGGGTACTCTTCTTCTTGTTTCATTGAAAGCAAAGATTTTCAAATTTGAAAAGCTCCCAAAAGTGTTTTAGCCAAGTGAACTCGAGCTGTCTCTAGCAAACCTCGAGGTTTGCCTCAAGCCGAGAACTTTTAAAAAGTTTTCTAGTTAAACAAACTCGAGCCTACACATTTAAACCTCAGGTTCATTTCGGCCGAGAGCACTCGAGTTTTTCAAAACAAACAAACTCGAGCTGTGTAATTAAACCTCGGGTTCATTTCAAGCCGAGAGCCTTTAAGTTTTTTCAAAGAGCTTCGAACTCGAGCCTATCATTGTAAACTCGAGTTCAATTCCTACAAAGAGAAATGTGTCTTTCAAATTAAGAAAAACTCCGAGTTCTCAATATGAACCTCGGGTTTGAACTTGAACACAAAAAGCGAGATCTTGCTAAACAAAGTGTCAAACTCGAGCCTACCCACTAATGGACTCGAGTTCATACTTTTGCTTGAAGTTTCTCAAAAGGAAAAATATCGATCTCCTCTCTCCGGATGGTGTGAACTCGAGTTCACTATGTGCAAACTCGAGTTCAAAGCAACCCGAGAGCAAAGAAAGTTTTTATATCTCTCGAACCTCGGGTTCTATTTTGCAAACCTCCAGTTTAGAAGATTTGAACTTAAGCGCCTCTCACTTTGAAGCCTCGAACTCGAGCTGCATGATGACCGAACTCGAGTTCGTGTCGCGATACATCGAAATTCAAATCGACGATTACGCAAATCACTCTTGTTTGTTCCAATTGCTTTCATGAATCATTCACTTATGTTCCCGGATATGTTTAACAAGTTTATTTAGTGGATTTCAGCTAGCACGAGATGAAATTTAATAAAGAACAAGGGAAAAAGCAAAAAGTGGTCGAGCATTTATTGCACATCTCGTGAATCAACCTCCTTTTGGCTAATTCACCTCAAGACGAATTCTCAACGTTCAAAAACACTTACTTCATCAAGTAAACTCTTCTCCAACGGGCAAATCCTCAGAGTTCCACCTCAGATCATATTAGCACTTGGATTAGTTGGATGTTAGAGAGAGAAGATGACCAGACTTAATGATAATCACCTACAACGGTTGGATTCACCATTCAACGGTCATTTAATGTTCTCTACCTATAAATAGAGTGCATTAACTTCTTCTCAAGTTGACACATCTGCGAGAGCGAAAATTCATTGATTGCCATTTATTGTGTTCGGCTTTCATCTATATTGTATCAATCGATACTTGCACTTCAGTGTTCATTTTATCTGCTCTGTGAGAGAGTTCTATCTGTAAATCATTTATTGATTTAGATAACCACAAGTCAGGGGACTTAGTGATTGGGTGTATTGATTACAACTTGTAAGGGGGAGTGAGTTCTAGAGAGAGAACTACTCTTGAGTACAGAGTGTGTAATCAGTTTGTGAGTATAGTGGATTGAAAATCCCAAGTGTTGCTTGGGGATTTGGATGTAGGTCAAAGATAAGACTGAACCAGGATAATTTCTATTGTGCAAGCTTTCCTTCCCTTCCTCCTCTGTCTATCTCGGTTTCATTTCTTCAAAACAGCATATTTCTAAAAGTTTTTAAAATACCCAATTCACCCCCCCTCTTGGGTATATAGCTCCATTTACATCTTGGACATAGGAGATTTCTTAGACGAGGCCACCCATATCGTCGATTAAAGAAAGCCTTTTTTGGTGGCCAAGAGTATGAAGATGCTCCGGTGGCATTGACTGGGGAGCAAGTTTATGAAAAGGTGAAAAATATCAATGTCGTCTTCGGTAAGCGCAAAAAGTAGAAAAGAAACAAATATATGGAAAAAGAGATCTGTATTCTTCGATCTTCCATATTGGCGCAATCTTGATGTGAGACACGAGTATTGATGTCATGCATGTGAAGAAAACGTATGTGATAGTATTGTTGGCACGCTTCTCAACATACAAGGTAGTTCCAAGGATGGTGTGAAGGCAAGATTGGATCGATAGCAATGGGAATACGCGAAGAGTTACATCCAAGGCCAGATGGGAAGAGAACTTATTGTCCCCGGCTTCTCATACTTTGTCTAAGGATGAGAAACGAAGTTTTTGTGAGTGTTTACATGGCACAAAAGTTCCCACGGGGTATTCTTCAAATTTGAAGAGGCTTGTATCAATGAAGGACTTGAAATTAGTAGGCCAAAAGTCTCATGATTGTCATGTCTTGATGCAAATGACTACTCCCAATAGCTATTCGAGGCATCGCCGAATATGATCTTCGGGTCGTTTTGACTAGACTTTGTGTCTTCTTCAATGCGCTTTGTAGTAAAGTTTTCGAGATTGAAAAGTTGGATGAATTGGAGAATGAAGGATATCTTATCTTGTGCCACCTTGAGAAGCTTTTTTTGTTCCCGCATTTTTTGACATCATGGTTCATCTAATTGTTCATCTAGTGAGGGAGATAAAGATGTGCGGCCCTATCTATTTACGGTGGATGTACCCAATTGAAAGATCTATGAAATTCCTAAAAGGGTACGTGAAGAACGCATACCGGCCGAAGCATCGATTGTTCATAAATATGTTTCGAAGAAGCCATGGAATTTTGTCAAAATTATTTGGCTAAAGTAAGACATATTGGGCTTCCAAAACGTCGGCATTTGAAGGGGGTAGACGGGCGCTTAAGTAAAGAGTGTGGATCCCGATGAATTGTCACAGTCCACTTATACATCTTGAATAATGTTGATGAAGTTCAAGCCAGCATAGCTGAAATAAAGAAGCTGTAAGGAAAGAAAATCATCAAATGACTGAACAAAGGTTGATTAGGAAGCATAACAGAACTTTTGCAAACTGGTTCAAACAAAAGGTCGAGGGAGAGGAATGTGTTTCTGATACAATCAAATGGTTAGCACGTGGTCCTGAAGTCGATGTCATAAGTTGGAATTCGTATGTGATTAATGGTTATACATTTTACACGAAGTCCCTAGATGATATGAGCACAGTCCAGAACAGTGGTGTTATGTTAGAGGCTGAATCTATGAACTTCTCCAGTTCGAAAGACAAGAGCCCTTTATTGGCAATCATGCCATATTATGGGGTTATTGAAGAGATTTGGGAGGTGGACTATGTGAAAATTAGATTTCCCATTTTCAAATGCAAGTGGGTCAATGTCAATAATGGTGTTCGGATCGATCGGCTAGGATTTACATTAGTCGATGTCCATAGTAGAAGTTTTGGAGATGAACCTTTTATTATGACGGACGAGACAAAACAAGTGTTCTATATCACCGATCAAGAAAATAAAATGTGGTCTCGTAGCTCTCCAAGGAAAGAGGGTCATTGATATTGATGAGGAAATGAATTCGAATTATGGTATTCCCGAGAGTACTCCTTTTTCAAGGGGTCTACCGGACATAAACGAAGAAGATGAAGCGGATAATGAACCCGACATAAGAAGTGATCATCAAGAAGGGATATGGGAAGATATCACTTTATAAAAGAGTCAATTCATAAGGTAATATTCATATGCATATTTCTTTGAAAACTTTAAGGTTTTAACTATATTATATTCCTTCTATGTTCATAAACAATGTCATTGACTATGAAGTTTGTTCTTGTTTTATTTTTGTGGCGGGATCCGATCCAAAGGTGCATGTTATAAAAGAGGATGTTACTTTGTTGGGTGGGAATCGAGATGAAGGCATGGTGAATATTATTTTGGGCATGTGTGTTGTATTTGTAACTTATTGTATTTGTAAGTAAGTTATCTTATTGTATGAATTAATTTGGGTGTTGTAGTCATAGTATAATCATTAATTAAGAAGCCAAATAACTCATGGTGAACAATATTTGTATTCTTTTTCCAATTCAATTTATTCAAATAATTGTTCTTAGCTTACAGCTTAAAGTATCGACTTTTATGTCTTTGGATTGGGTGGTGGATTTGTGTGTAATACAATCGGGAACAACGAACAGGGGAAAGATTCGGGGAAAATTTACACCGCAAATAAATGCGCCGGTCTTAAATGGTGAGTTTTAAGACCGGATGTATTTATATGTCCGGTCTTAAAGGTCGAAACACATTTCATAATAAGCGCCGGTCTTAAAAGTCGGTCTTTTTAAGACTGGTAAATTTATATATGCGGTCTAAAATAAACTAAGTTTAAGACCATATTTATTTTTGCGGTCTTAAAATTCTATCTTTTAAGAGCGGCCTAATTATTAGCCGGTCTTAAAAGTTGAGTTTTAGGACCGAACAAAAAGTATTTCATGTTTATTTTAGTACGACTTTTAAGACCAAATGTTTTAAATGTTCGGTCTAAAATATTTTCTTTAAGACCGGTTGTAGTCCGGTCTTAAATGTAGACTTTTAATACCGGCTGGAACAAGACCGGTCGCGGGTCCGGTTCTACGATGCCTCTTTTGTCCGGTCTTAAAAGCCTTTTTTGCACTAGTGTGTAAATCATTAATGGTCATTTGCACAATCTTGGAGTTTAGTTTAGCATTCAGGAAATTCAAATGATCTACTGGGTTGTAGATTTTTAAATGCTTCAGGTATGTAAAATACAGAATGACTTCTAGGTGTTGAAAAAATGTCTGCTAGAATTTGTCAAAGAATGAAGCTGCAGACATAACATTCTCTGTTTGAAAAAAAATAGCTAGTTTCATAGCATGGTTTGGATGTCTAGGTTATGAGTACTGATATAATACTGGTATTGTGATACAGAAAAGATGTATACCCTAAAGAAAAGGGTTGGGTTTGGTTAAGTCAAAACCCTGATATAGAGTAGATGGCACAGAATATAGGTTCTGTTTCTAAACTCTAAGACTTCTGATATGGAAATCGGAGTCTGCATTAAATCCCCACCCAGTGTTAGGAATTTAGAACGAAGGTTATACTGAGGAGACAATATTGTCTAGGTTTCCCTATAGAGACAGTGACCTGTTGAGTAAGTTTCTTGGTAGAGATAGTAACTTGTTAAGTTACCCTGAGGGGACGATCCCTGCCTAGTAAAGGCCGGACACCATGCGTGCAACGGAGTGTGATTCCGGGAACAGAGGTCTTTGACTGAGTCTTTGACCGTGGTAGCCGATAGATAGATAGGGGAAGGTACCCAGCATTCTGGGAAGGCAGTAATGCCGCACTAGTACCTGTAAGAGATGTCAGTATACAGTGGTATGTGTATCGGTATTAGTACCCTTGATCTAATAAACGCTGGGTAGTTAAGCATGTTTAAGCAAGAGAGACCTTAGGATTTTTAACCCCTGGGATGTAGCATAAGGATTTGAGATCCTTTGAGCTAAAGCGTGAATACCTAGAGGTATGACACATAGTAATCCTTTAGGATACCATGAGAACAGATAGAGTGATGATAGACTTGAAGCAAAGATAGTGCTTAGGGCAAGATATGACTGAGCATTGTCTAAGTTCTAGTACCTGAGAGTAAGAACCCTGAGAAAGTATAAGTAGGGTTGCCTTGGGTTTGAAAACCTGAGAGTTAGGTTCTTAAAGGAACCATACGATGGTAGAACCCTGGTAGCTATATGGTTTTCAAGGTGGGATCGATAACCATAGTGATGTTAGTAACTAATAGATTCCTTACGAAGTGGGTGGTTACCAATATGGAAAGTTGAGATGTAAATGTTTCCTGGAGCTAGACTGATAGTGAAAGTCTATGAATAAAGTGACCTTAGATGAGATAGCAAAATTAAAACAGTAGATTATGGAACCACTAAAGGATAGGAACCTGATAAAGATATGAGTTCTCGTTATAATAATTCAGAGACGATCAACTGACGCTACTTGTGGAAAGTTTTGATCAGGGAAGGCTACCTACGGGGAGTTCTGATCGAGAAGGTCTACCTATAAAGGATGCTAACCGGAGAAGTTGACCAGTCTGAGAAGACTGAGTGAAGCACCGAGTAAAGTGCCGTAGAGCAGGGCCACTGTGATGACGAACCATAGAGTGTAGCCACCATGACCACTAACCATGGAGTAGGGCTACCAGTGTATCGATTCTCAAGGTAAGTACATTATAATGAGTCTTGCATCGAATAGGTTTCCCTAGAGGAAAAAGTTTACGTAATCCAGTATATAGCCATAGGATGCTCCAGTACGGTATAGTATAGTGCTATGGTATCCAGGCAGGAACTGAACTCGCACTAGAAGACATTTTAGATAAATTCCCTGAGATGTTTTTAGAAGCTCTCAGTGGATTACAACCAGTAGGGGAAGTTGAATTCACTATTTGGTTGATCCCTAGAACTGAACCAATATCAAAGGTGCCGTATCAGATTTCTTGAATAGCCAGGGACAGAGGTCCGGATACGTTTAGTTAGTGAGGACCTTCTAATGTTAGTTGTCTGGTTCCTGAGTAAGGTTTACAAATTGAATTTTTAAACTTGCCAATACACCTACTATATTTGAAATTTCGGAATTGATTTTTCGAACTTGTGAATTTTTGAAATTGAGTGTTCGAAAGAAATGTTTTCAACAGAATTTGAGATCATAGTGATGGTTATTTTGAAATGATGTTGTCTTAAAAAAGGGGGTTTGTTAGAACCCAAAGTTTGAAACTGAGTTTTCAATTAACTTGTGGTAAAGACCGTACGTAACTGAGAGGCCAGAAACGGTTGTAAATATACACGGTTTGCTGGGTCTTACCCGATGTTCTAAAGTATTTGAAATCACTGGCTTTTGATAAATGATCTTTTTGAACAAAGAGTTTTGAGGGATTTTTGGAAATCACACCGGCAGTGAACGCACCCAATCCATAGTATTTCGCCGAGGGCGTATGTTTTGTCTAGTGGAACTTAATGTGCTAGTGTGAACACTGGGTCTCTTATGGGAGGGACGGAGGACGCTCCTACATTGATGAAAGGTAGCGAGAACTAGTTAACCTTAACCATGATCGGGGTTTTCAAGTGTGATTACGTGACGAACTCTTACCCGACATGGCCGGGCGTACTCCGAATGAGGGACCTGGTTGCATTGACCGTGGGCGGTGCGTAAAACTAGTGGCTGAGGTACCTTAAGTTGCCACGGCGTATGGGCGCCACAGAGACACTTTGTTTGACGATGCTGTTAATACAGAGACCAGATTTGGGGATTGGGAGAGGGTGCTTACTGTACCAAATGGTTAAAATGGTGGTATGTACTCTCAATTGTAAAATTTTGTAGAATGAAATTATCTCCCTCAAAGATATGTGCTAGTAGTAAAATTTTTTGAAACTGATTCGGCAGTGAATGTGTTTTTTTCAAATGGTGTTGGCAGCAATTAAATTTGAAAATATGATAGCACTATTACTTTTTGTATAGTGTGGATAGTGAAATGTGCGAGACCACGGGAAATTTTCAGTGTGTGAAAATTTGAAAATAAAACAACAAAATGATTTTGAGTAATGGTGACATGGTTGTCGATGCCATTGTGTTGAAAAGCGGTGTAGTTGGAAATTTCGATATAGGAACAGGGAACTATTAGAAAGGTCTAGAATACGGAACAGTTAAGCCGGATAGTAGTTGTCGGCTATGGTGCTAAGCAAGTGAAAGTAGTCTGAGAGCTTGAATGAGAGAGGCTCAGATGAAATGGACGGGCAGAGGCCCGAGGCAATAAGACCTAGTGTGCAAATGTGCACAGGGCGGTGCCCCTAGAACATAAGACCGGTGCTACTTAGCACTGTGTGAAATGCTTATTGTCATAATAACTATATCTAGAATACATCTTAAGACTAGCAAAACATTCGCTGTACCAGGTAGTAGTTAAGATGCCTAAGGCCTAAGGATGAATTCCTAGGTAGTAAGGCTAGAATCTCCAGTGCTATGGTAATAGATTGAGCCGGAAGGCCAATACGTGTTAAGCCGAGAGGCTAAAATAAGTCGGGCAGTGAGGCCTATGTAACCAAGTACTGTGAGAATAGACCAGTGAGTCCTGTAATTGAGTACTATACCTGGGTACAAGATAAATGAGACTTTTGAATAATAGGATGCGTGCTAGGTAAGCATCCATAGGGAAGAAATAGACTGGAGGTCTAGATAACCTTTCGAGTGTATATGTTCAAATTTCGAGGGCGAAATTGTATTTAACGGGGGGAGAAATGTAATACCCTAAAATTCATATTTATCATAAATATTATATTTTGATAAATAGTGCCTATTAAAAATAGGTGAATATGTGGTCTCAAAATTGAGTAACATATTTATGTTAATTTAGGGAATTTTCTCTAAGAATTAAGGTAATCAAAATAAGCAAGAAAATGTCATGAAAATACTTAGATAAATTAAAGGGAATTAACAACAATTAGTGGGCAATTAAATTTACACTAATTAAAATAATTGTATAAATGTTCATAATTAATCTAGTGGCAATTAAAAGTCATCAATTAGGGATATTTTAGCTTAATTAAAACTCAAGGGCCAATGAAAGTCAAGATTAAGCTTGATTAATAAAGCACAAATGACTTTGATTAGTTACCAAACAAATTGCACGATGACATGTGGC